>OY282642.1:71641460-73044376 GCA_958299015.1 Tetanocera ferruginea | reverse complement strand
GGGCGTGGCACTCTATAATAACTCCTAAACACCTGGACCGATTTTAATTAAATTTGGAATGAAGGTTCGACTGCGCCCAAGATAACATAGGCTATAAATATTCCAAAGACTTCCTTAAGGGGGCGCTTTAAGTAGTGCGTTTTAAAGACTCAATAACTCCTAAATGCCTGAACCGATTTCAATGAAATTTGGTATGAACGTTCAACTGCACCCAAGATAAAACATAATATATAAAAAATTCCAAAGACTTCCGAAAGAGGGCGCCTTAAGTAGTTCATTATTAAGACTCAATAACTCCTAAATGACTTGATCGATTTTACTAAAATTTGGTACGTGAAATAACCTTGACTCTACAACAAAATTGATTGAATTGAACAGAATTGATTGAAACGCTTTATTCAATCAACTATGTTCGGCTCATCCACGTCAAAACGGATGAACCGATTTTGATGAAACTTGCCAAGCATTTGTATCTGGTATTGAAATAGATCCTATGCTTTTACAAGTTCTTTCGACAAAAATCAACGAATGAGTCGATTGCAAACGAAGTCAAGAACGAAAGAAAGACTAAAGACTAACGAAAAAAAAAAATTAAACGAATACGTGCAGAAGCTATATGAAGATAAAAAAGTCATCATATTTAGAGAAAAATGGTCTATAGTCTAAAAGTCTATGGACTATGCTCCAGGAATTGCCTTTCTCTAAATGCGATCCTAAAAATTCTCCTAAAAAAGAGAAATATATATCGTGTTTAGAGAAAAAGATTTTTTATTTTTGAGAAAACATTTGTTTTTATTGAAGAAAATACTTCTTACTATAGTAAATTTTTTATCAAACTATAGGAAAAATATCTCATTTTCAATAAATTTCTCTCTATAAATGAGAATTTATTTGTGCGAGAAAAATACCCAGCAAAATTTTTTGTAAAGCTTTGAATTTCATTCAATTCTAAAATGCATTACATAAATGCTGATTGACCAATAATGCATTATATTGCTTATTACTCGTAATGCAATTAGTAATGCCAGGCTTTTGTGCTTTTCAGCTGACTGTTTTTTTTTTTATTGTTTAAAATTTTTGTTTGACTTTTGTTTTTTGCTTCAAACGCGTCAAATTTTAAAAATTTTTGAAGATCCAAAACTAAAATTTCAGAAGAATATTTGAAAAATACAAAATTTGATCATTATATATAGAAAAAAGAATGAAAGGTAAGAATAACTAACCATAACTTAATACCCCTTAATAACTTAGCCACTTTTTTCTCTATCTAGTAAAAGAAGCTTCAAGAACGATGCGGTTTTAACCTTGATTTGAAAAGTCTGCAACGAAATTTTTTTTATTCCAAGCATAATTGCTTGCAGAAAAAGTCCGACGCCTTAAAATTTTGTGTAATGATTTTATAATTATAATTTATAAATTTTAATTTCTTAATTTAAAATAAATTTTATATATTTATTTATTTGGCCAAACAAGGCAATTTACTTAATCTAATAGTTTTTGTAATTTTTTTTTTTTAATTGTTTTATTCTCTCTCTCTTTTCCTTGTTTTTGTGTTCAACGATATGAAATTCGATGTGGGCGTAATCCGCCCACCTGAACGACATGATTACAAGAACATGACAAAAAGAAAAGGCAAGAAGAAAAGAACAATTAGGGGTAATATTACAATGCTTAGGTCTATGTTTTAAACATTATAATATAATTTATACAGTTATTCTACACCTGCTGAAACAAGGAGATAGAAAAGGGACTAGAGAGGGTTGACTTAGATGTGACAATCAGAGATGGTAAATGAATATTTAGGGTGAGAAAAACGATTTGGAAAGGGAACGCTTGAACATGGATTTGGACATGGGGAGTATATAGTGCTCGCTGACATTATTAAATATTCTACAACATCTATTTATGGGTTCGTTAAACGCGTAAATGGTGTTGTGATGAGATTCTTTTAACAATTTTGTATATCTAGTTCTCCTTATTGGTTCATTAAATACAACTTTATTGGAAATGCATTCACTGTCGATGTTTCCATTAATAACATCAAATATAAAGCATGAACAAAGTAATATTCTCCTTGACGAAAGCGACATTATATTCAACATTTTCAGTCTAATTTTATATGGTGGTAAGGTTCTATAGTCCCGGGGATCGTACGAATCTCTCAAGGCAAAAAGCAAAAATTGTCTCTGAATTGATTCAAGTCTTTCACTATGCACTTCAAAAGCTGGATTCCAAATAACACAGCAAATTCAAGAATAGGACGCACTAATGTGCAGTATAAGGTTTTAGTTACCCATAAATTCTTGAACTCTTTTGCACGTCTTTTAATGAATCCAAGCAGTTTGTTTGCCCTGGATATGATATGATCATAGTGAAGGTTAAATCGCAACTTGTTATCTAGGATTACTCCTAGATCTGAAATGTGATTGACCCTGTTAAGTTCCACCCCATTAAGCATATAACTTCTACAAGTTTTTTGGGTTTTACGGGAGAAACTTATAACGAAGCACTTATTCACATTTAAAGAAAGCTTATTTTGAATACACCACAGTTCAAGAGATAAAAGCTTGTTCTGTAAGAATACTGAATCCACTTCTGATCTAACCACATGGTACAGTTTTAAGTCATCTGCATATAAGAGATGGGGGACATCGTGCAAAACTTCAGATATGTCTGCAATAAATATGTTGAAGAGAAGTGGGCCAAGGTGGCTACCCTGAGGTACACCTGACGAGGCAACAATTTTCTTAGAAAGAGTTCCTTGAAATTTTACAAATTGGGATCTTTCACAAAGATAGGACTTGAGCCAATTCAGCAAAGAGCCTGCAATACCAAAATTCTCTAGTTTCTTCGTTAAGATTTCGTGATCAACACGATCGAACGCTTTACTAAAATCTGTATAGACTGCATCTATCTGATGACCTTTTTCCATTTTAATAAGAACATCCGATGACATGATTGTCAGATTTGGGGCGGTTGAACGTCCTTTACGGAACCCATGTTGCTGCTCATTTAAACGTGGGTTAATAACGTCCGTAAGTTTGAAACATATAATTTTTTCAAAAAGCTTCGGAATTGCTGATAATATCGCAATGCCCCTATAATTTTCAACTGATCTCTTATCACCGTTCTTATAAATTGGCGTAAGGTGAGAAGACTTCCAAAAAGACGGAAACACACCTGATTGCAAGGATTTATTAAAAATAATAAATAATGGCGTAATTAACTACTCTAAGTATTGAACAAGTGAAATTGGTGGCAAAAGGTCTGGACCAGGAGACTTATTGGAATCTAATTCTTTAATGGAATTGGTAATCTCTCTCTTTGTTATATTAAGTGAGCAAACCAATGGTGGTAGATTAAATGTGCTGGTCAATGGAATTTGACTTTGTGATGAAGGAGAACAAAAAACTTCTTTAAAATGATCTGCAAAGAGATTACAAATCACCTGTGGGTCAGAAGAAGTAACATTTCCTTTGAACAAAGAATTTGTTTGGGTCTTCAATAATCCTTTCCCCAATTAAATTGGTATAAAGTTTATAAGCTTCTTCAGACTTGACTGAGAATTCTTTAGACAGTTCACCATATCTTGCCTTTACCTCATCACTTACATTCGCGTCCTTTTTAATTACTCTGTAAAGTTTATTTCTCTGATTTCTCAAGTTTCTTAGATATGAATCAAGCCACGGTTCTGATAGTTTTTTTTTTTTCTTTATTTTTGGAACAGATAGAAAAGACTTTCTCGTAGAAATATGAGACAGCATCGTCCAATTCCAGGGCAGATAAGTGGTTCCAATCCAAAGAATTCAAGTCATTCTTTATCTTACTGTGATCGGAGTTAAGAAAATCGTAAACAACAGAATTATTAAAGGACTGCGTAAAAGTTATATTATTAGCGCATAATTCTAAAGTAAACGCAGAGTGGTGGAGGGTATTAGAGAAAATGTGCTCGGCATCACAAGTTGGACTAACCTTGACTTCGTCATAAGAGTTAGTAAAAATTAAATCTAGCCACCGACCGTTCTGGTTTGGAACTGGAGCTACTTGCAGACAATCATTACTATAAAATGTACTAAATAAGTCAAAGTCGACCGCATTAGAAACATATATTGGAAGGAGATGATTATCATTATCGTCGGGAACAAACGATATATTAGGACGGTTAAAGTCACCGAAAATTATAATCTTATCTTCTTCGTTTAGAGCGGCTGTTATTGACGTTATAAGATCACATAATTTTTTATAGGAATTCTCAGTTGAATTTGGGGGAATATAAATAACACCAATGTATATAGAACGATTTTGACATAGACTTAATTTTATTACTTTGTGCTCGAAGTATATGCAAGAGTTAGTTACAACCACATCACTAGATAAGACATTGTGTGTAGCTATCAAAACACCTCCTCCTCGAGAGAGTCCTAAGCTTTCATAATCTCTGTCATTACGGTATATTGTCCAGTTGCTATCTAGAATTTCTTCATTTTTGATAGCGTCATTCAACCATGTTTCCGTAAAACCAAAAACATTGAAATGACAAGATTTAGCTTCAACATATAGTTTGTTGAGTTTTCCTCTCATGCCACCACAATTGTGGTAGAATATATTCAAAGAAGCAATTGAAGGCAATAGGTTTTGGAGGACTGGAGAGTGAGATGTTGTTTTAGAAAGAGAGTTAAGGACAATAGAAGTTTTTGAAGTTAGAACGTGCTCTTTGTAAATGCCATATATACTTTGAACTTGTATGCGAAGCAAATGCAGCGAGGTCGTTTTCAACATCATTAGGTAAAATGTTGAGGCTTTCATGGAAATTAATGAAAATTTTTTTCAGCTCGACCGGGTCTGTCGGAAGGCCTTCTTGTTGGATGGATACCATAGCACTTGTTTTTGTTGTACCTTCAATACAAACTGAGTCTGACTTGTTATGCAAATAAGCCAGATACAAGCGAACATTATCGTACAACCGACGATCTCTAAGACGAGACATGACGAAACGGCCTTCACTACTAACATCAGCGAGATTTTTTGTAAGCTTCGCGGTAGGTGGAAGAAGAGGATCAAGAAAGGCTGGTGTTGTATTACTGAAGGTTCGAGTGTTAGATCCAGTTATTAAGGGAGGTATGTTAGTGGAGGGTGTGTTCGTTTTTGTGTAAGTAGGATAAGTAGGTTCAGGTATGACTGTTGCAGGCTGTGGGCATGGATAAAGAGTATGGGATAGGACGAAATTAGGATATTTATTCGAATTGTTATTAAAGGCTTCATTTTCAGCTAATTTGAATGAAACCCTTTTACCTTTAGGATGGGTGGATTTTAATGATGTATCTTCAATAAAAGTATTTCCTCATTTAAAGGATAAAAATATATTCAATATGTAATTGGTTTTCTTATTTGTGGACAGCAACATATTATTAAACAACTTCCTAGTTGTTGAGAAATAATTGATTACTGAGAAGTAGTTATTCGTGAGGCTAATAATAAGCGCTTACAAAAGTACTTGCACGTCAAGCGAAAGCGTGATCAATTACCTCCAATGACATGCCTGTATAAAAATAATGGGTTCTGTAAGCGAAAGGGTAATCGATGAACGAAATTTTCTGGATAACTTTCTCGATTACATGTAAGCGAAGATTTTGCTGGGTAGTTATCATTATAAGAGACATTGAAATATTTCTATTTCCTAGAAGTGAAAGTGTAATTGAAAAAAATTTTATTTGAAAAAGAGAAAATTGCTATTATCGAAAATAGAGAAATTTTTTAATTACATGTTCTAACTACACAGTTCTTATTACACAATAGCTTGTAACGACTGAAGTCGTTACAAATAAATATTAAAATAAATATACATAGATGCGCATAATATAAGGAAAAAAAGAGTAGTTTTAAATGCCGACGGCAATTCCATGCGCCGCTTAAATTTACATGCAGCTGCCGAATTGCTTACCAACACCAACAACTACATGCTTTGGCTTACCATGGAATCGCCAAAGCCAAACATTTAATTAAAACTAAAAAAAATAGTAATAAATAAAAAAAAAAAAAAAAGAAAAATTAATAAATGAAATAGAATAGAATAAAAAACAAATAATAATAAAAAAAAAACATAAAATAATAATGTAAGCGAGGATCCAATGTGGTCCCCCATCTAAGTACTAACCGCAGTGGAGGCTGCTTAATGCCTCAATCACAGTGCAGTTCACATCCACACAAAACTCGTTTTAGCAGCAATGTACACATACATGCTATTTATAGCGACGTTGCATTGTATCACTTGCTAGCATGATAACAATAATATGATTCACATGCAGTTAGCAGTGAACATTAAATAAGTAGTGCGCAAAATGTTGGTTTAGGCATGTTGAGCTCGCTTACATCTCAATTGATGCGATTAATGTTTTTAATTGTAAATCAATTTTCGGGTGGTGATAAAGCCAGGGAATTAAGTTGATTACAGATTTCTGTAATCAAGCCACCTAACCTCAAGCTCCGGCTTTTCGACTCCGGTCAAATTCAAGATCCGGCTTTTCGACTCCGGTCAAACTTAAGCTTCGGCTTTTCGGGTTCAGTAACCCACCGTATTTTAAGTAGGTCTGCGTTGTGAGGGCCTGTTTTGCAGTCGGCCTTCTGCCGTCTACCGCCTGAATCAGTTTGGCCCTCTGCCAACGTGAGCACTTTGCCACTAATGTTTATACCGTATATGAACTTATTTTAAGTATATACTAAGTACTCCTGTATCAGTTGGCCCTCTGCCACCGTGCGCACTTTGCCACTAATGTTTATACCGCATATGAATTAATATTAGGTATTCACTAAGTTTGTAATAAATATTTTATATAAAAAAAAATTAATTAAATAAAATAAAAAAAGAACACAATAGATTATTAATCGTGCTGAGCTAAAACCTTTGAGGTTTAGTGATTGTGTTGACCTTAACGTCAACCGTGACTAATTCTGCGATTTATTAATCTATTTAATTTCTGATTGAGAAAAATTTACTTTTGCCCAAGGGTTGCGAGATCCCTTGGATGGACCCTGGAGCGGCTGAGCATACCTCAGCCTTCGAAACAAAAACACTCGTTACAAGCTTTCAATCTACTTTTGAGTTGACTTTTTAAAAAACTAACATCAAAAAATGTACAGTTGTTTACAGAGGCACTCATGCGGTTAAAAGAAGCAGTAGCCATATAATTTGTTCTACTTAATGGTAGATAAATTAAGTTGTTAGCATGTCTACTACTTCTACGGTTAGAGTTAAAGTTTATAAGAGAAAGTAATTCCGGACAATCCAATACACCGGTTATGAGTTGGTGTAAATAGACGATATCCGCAGACTTCCTCCGTTCACTTAAAGATTGCATTTTTAAAAGTTTTAAACGATCGTCGTAAGGAGGAAGGTTCAAAAAATCAATCCCACCTAAGCCCCTAAAAGTAAACCGAACAAAACGTTTTTGGATTCTCTCTATACGTTCAACATGCACACTATAACTTGGGGACCAAACTTGACTTGCGTACTCCAAGTGAGGGCGCACTATTGCATAATACAACGTAGTAGTTGTAATCATGCTATTGAATTCTTTGGCCCAGCGTTTTATAAATCCAAGCATTGAAGATGCTTTTTTTTACAAAAGTAATCAATATGATTGTTGAACGACAGCTTTGAATCCATGCATATACCAAGGTCTTTGACCTCAACACGACTTAAAGCAGTATCTTTAATATTGTAGTCAAAAATTAAATTATTCCTTTTGCGCGAAAAGGTCATAGTTTGGCATTTAACAGGATTTAGAAACATATTATTTTTAAAGCACCAAAATTCACAAGATTTCAGGTCAGCCTGGAGTAGGTTGGAGTCGTCTTTAGCATTTATTGTTCTGTATATTTTCATATCATCTGCATAAAATAACAGGTGAGAGTGCTTAATAATGTGGGTAACATCATTAATGGCTAAAATAAACAGAAGTGGACCTAAGTGACTGCCTTGAGGAACACCTCGGAATCGTATTTGATAAGATCGTTCTGTCAAATACGATTTAATCCAGCTAACAAAATATTGTGGAAATCCCAATAACTTGGGTTTAAATAAAATTAAATTATGTGGTAATTTATCAAACGCTTTACTAAAGTCAGTCTAAATGCAGTCGACCTGGTTACCTGATTCAATTGTATTAAGGCAGAAAGATGTAAAATCGAGAAGGTTGGACACAGTGGATCTGCCATTAACAAAACCATGCTAACGAGTTGTTATGACTTCTCCACAGTATCTCTGAACCCGATCATGCACCAGTCTCTCAAAAAGTTTTGGAATCGATGATAGTTTAGCAATGGGCCTGTAATTAGTAACATCATTCCTGCAACCCTTTTTATAAATGGGGCTTATAAATGATTTTTTCCAAAATTGAGAAAAAGGCTTTCATTTATAGATTTATTAAACAACAAAGACAGTGGTTGACACAAAAAAGAAGCACATTGTTTTAACACAGTGGCAGGAATTCCATCAGGTCCAGAGCTAAAATCTTCATCTATCGATCCAATATATTTAAAAATATCCTCAGCGGTAAAGGATATAAATTCCATAGAAACCTTGGGTGAAGAACTCATATAATCAAAATACCCAACATCAGGGTTAAAAGAATCGGAACAAAATGATTCTATAAAAAGAGTAGCCAATAGGCCACAGATTATGACGGGATCATCAGTAAATCCGTCAAGAGTTTTAAATGATGAAGGGAATCCATCGGATTTCTTTTTTGTATTTATGAATCCCCAAAATTTCCTTGGATAAGACAATATTCTCAGCTTAATATTGTCTAAGTATTCATTATATAGCGTAGCTGAGCGATTTTCAAATTCCAGAAACAAACATTTATAAGTTTATAGGTCATTTGAGTCTAAGCCACAGACATATTTCTTCCATGCTCTGTTTCTGTTGTTGCGATTCCTTTGTGTACCAGGGGTACGTCGAATTATTCGCAAATTTGATGCTATATGGTACGGATTGAGAAAACAATTGGAATTACAATGTACAACCTTAACGCATATTAGTTCGATATTCGAAGAGCAGGGAATATCAATAAAGGAACTAACAAAGGAGTTCCTAATAGCTAATAAGACACCACCACCAACAGCAGAAGAACTGTCAGCGTATCTGTCTTTTCTAAAAACTTGGAAACTATTGTCAAAAAATCCAAGTTAGTAATGCTTCCGTTGAGCCACGTTTCAGTTAACGCAATAATATCTCCTGAAAAATCCTGCATGCACAGAATGCATTATGACGTATTAAACTATTTTGTTTGACAAACGTCAAAACATTTTCAGTAGTTGTGCCGGGCTGAAGGCGTGAAATAAATATTATTTGCAGTTTGTTTCCGCTTTCGGTTTTTATTAAGTATTGAATTGAAAATATTCTTTCGACATTTTCTGAGTAATGATACTATAGAGTGAAAGAATTTATTGAGGAATGTTATTAATATTGGAGAAAATTTACTGTTTAACTTCCTTTTCCAAATTTTTTATAGAGTGCCAAAACTCAGAAATCGATACTTTCTTTACTTTTGAAAAGTTGTTCTGTGATCGTTATTTTTGCGGTATTTTGCAAACAGTAAATAACAAACAGATAATCCGCCATTTATGGGTTGGTAAAGGCGGATTTTTTCTCAAACTTTTTTTAAGTGTTCCGGTCATATTGCAAAAACAATGGTTTTGTGACTGGGGGATTTATTTACTTGTTTGCTTTTCAGAAATGCGCAGCCAATTCTTTCTTCAAAACACTTTATTCCCAGTGGCCACTCCACTCGTAAGTTTCCATCCACCTTCCATTCATCACTTGGAGAAAATGTTTTTGAGAAAAATCTTTGAAGCAAATAATTGAATCTCTTGGATATCTCTTGAAATAGAGAATAGTAAAAAAATATAGTCTGATATTGTAAAAAATAAATGTTGCGGTATATCAACAATGTTTAAGCATAAGTTTTGATAACAGAAAAACCATTATTTCCCTAAAAACCCTCGTTTTATTCAATACCAATGCAATTCACTTTACTTTTAATTATTTTCCTAAAGGTTCCTAATTGTTTTTGATAAAAATTTTCATTTAGAATGGCCTCTTTTACAAGAAGTCACTTTTTATTCTTTTTTGGATAAGCAACGTCTTGCGCGTTTCCTTAAAAGTATTTTAAAAATATAATTTGACTGAGCCTTAAGGTGTCTGAAACTGAAGAAATCTTTGAAATTGAAGAAATCTCTGCATTGAATGGTTGTTTTTCACCGGGCCTTTCAGATGGTTATTTTTAAGAACGCTTTTCGTTGGATTTTAAAATTGTTTTTGTAAATTGCGCTTTGGCGCGCAAACGCTTTTATGAAAGATTTAGGCGTTCCTGCTTCACTGCGCCGAATTAACTCCAAAATTGTTAATTGTTTGTTTGTTCTCAAAAATATATACACGGAGAGAATTGTATGCAGAAATTATGCGCTATGGGCACAACTTATGCAAAAATTGTTCACGAAAAATGACCAAGAACAGTTGTTCATAATCTATGCACACTTGTTCATAACTTAAGTTCAGCACTATGAGCATGTTTTATGAACAACTGGGCATAGATTATGAACAACATTTTCATAGATTCTGAACAACTGGGAAAAGACTATGAACAACTGTGAATAGGTTAGGAACAACTGGGCATAGATTGTGAACAACATTTTCATAGATTCTGAACAACTGGGAAAAGACTACGAACAACTGTGCATAGGTTATGAACAACTGTGCATAGCGTATGAACAACATTTTCATAGATTCTGAACAACTGGGCATATTTTATGAACAACTGGACATAGTTTGTGAACAACTATGCAATGCATAGGTTATTAACAACTATGCATAGGTTATGAACAACTGGGCATAGGTTATGAACAACTGTGCATAGGTTATGAACAACATTTTCATAGATTGTGAACAAATAGGAAAAACTATTTACACCTCCTGCTAATGTTAAAGAAACAAAATTTCATTTTATTTTCAAATGTCTTTATTTCAAAGTACAATTGCTTAATAACTAATAGTATATATATATACATATTAAAATTCAATAAATCATATACTTCAGTATTTACATGTTTCTTTTATATAATTTATAAAGTCATTGACTTTTTACATTTCTATAAAATTCTTAGCATAAAACATAGTCTAGTGCTTAATATTGGATGAAGCTCAAAGGGTTTAGGAAATTCACATTTTTGTATTAAGTGCCAATGCAGATTTCTACAACTTCAATGTATGTACACTATTTCGTCATTAAAAAAACCATCGTTAAATGTCATAACTGCAGTGATAAATATATGATAATAACTCAATACTTACCTCAGGTTTTCTTAATTTACACAATTATATATTTCTAAATAATATTAAATGATATATAACATACTACTGTCGCTTCTTAACACAACCAGCACTCTTGACACAAAGAACATAAGTGAAACTTACTTGCAATTAATGCATACTCATTATCCATATGTGTACGCATTGTTCATAATATATGCAAAAATGGGCACAAGTTATGAACAAGATACACACATATCAAAATGTTGGGCAAAATCTATGCACAAGTAGGCATAACTCATGAACAATAAGTGTTAATAGTCGTTCATGCACAATGTTCATATATTATGATCAATTGAGTTTAATTTTCAAATAATTAAGCTATGAACAATGTTCACAAACTGTGCACATTTTTTGTGTATAACTTATGCACAATTTTAATAGATTGTGCAGAATTTATGATTATTAGGCATAATTTATGCGCAAAGCTTCATATTCAAAAATGTTCCTAAACATTTTATAGTTATGAACTGCTTGTGCATTAATAATGCACTACAGTTTTCTCCGTGTAGAATTCTTTTTATTTAGAAAACTGTAACTTTTATACACTTGCTTTAAGTAGTAATAAAAACTTCAATCAACATTTTTAAAATGTTGCATTTTGTTATAATTTGAAACTGACAGTATTCCAATATAGCGTAAAAATGTTCGTTGAGTGAAGTAAAATGTACTGAAAACTCTTTGGTAGTATAAAATTAGAAAAAATGTAAAATTGTACTAAAAAAGTACAATTGTACCGAAAATATCATCACTGATAGATGGTATTCGCTACAGATAGACGCTATCTGTTCGGCTGACATGATGTATACATCTAACGATCGTTGATTATTGCGTCTAGTAGAAGTTTCAGAACTAAATATGTGAAATGAACAATCTATTTTTAATTTAAGAAATGAACCAGGTTTCGTTCTGGATAAATTGTTGTTTTTGTTTTCAATGCAAATTAATTTGGATAATCAACCATATACATCCCACTTCTCATTTTAGTGTGGCTTGCAAATTATACATCGGTCAGAGACACCCATGCAAAAAGGCCATTTGCTCAGCTTGATTAATGCTGTAATAGAAGCCACCACCCGATTTCGTGAAAAATCGTGGCATTCACTTTATTTAAAATGAATTTAAAAGTAAAATTGAGTGTAGCTCGCAAACTATACATCAGACGACAATGTCACCAATGTAGAGGACATTCGCTTAGCCTTCTTCTCAACTTAGTTAATGAACTCAACTTTTTCTGTTTTCTGGTCTCGATAAGATGTTCATCAATTGAGTGTTATTAAATTTCGGAAGAAAAATAAAAATATATGTATGTGCAAAATAGACAAAACAATCGGACTAAAGAGACAAAACAGAAAAGGCTACTATTAAAACGGAAATTTACGCCTACACTTACGATACTATCGAAACAGTTTTTTTTTTCGTTTATAAGGATTAACTTTACATTTTAAGTTAAGTTATGTATCAATTTCACGCAAAATATTTCTTCGAATGTACGCAAAATTGTCAGAACAACTTTGAAAACTGAAAAAAATAATTTTCGAAAATTCATATCTAGAAAATGCTTCTTTCCATTAAAAAGCATTTTTGAGTGTGCATTTCGTGTTGGTTTTCCATGAGAAAATCATAGTCAGATATAGTGGGTAAAATTTCTGTTAACAAGTTAAATTAAAATTCGGTTTACATAGCGTTAAATATGTAGAAGCATTCTTCATTATGACGACAGAACAGAAATAGAACAGTAGGTGTGTTTCCGTACTCGATTGTAGTAACTTACAAGATGCTAGAACGTGTTTTTAATGTGTTTTATGCTTATGTTGTGCGGTTGGAAATAAATTTACAAGTAGTAAAATTCAATTCATAACAATAAATAAATTTTAAAATGAAAAAATTTAGTGAATAGACAAAGACAAATGTTAATTTACATTGTTTACGTTTGATAGGCAATCAGCTGTTTTTGTGTTTGAAACTAGCTATAAGTTGTTTCCGTACTTTTGACAATTTTTTTCAAATTTCGTTTTACTCTCTCAGCTTGAACTTTACTCGACATTGTGTACGGAAACACACAGTGCTGTCACTTGAGAATTTTAAATAGTGGCAGAATTTGCTCTAAAAGAGTGGTAGATTAAGAAAAATAGTGGTAGATTTTTTCCTCTACAAAAAATTTGATTTATTTGCTATAATCTCATAAAAATTATGGCATAGCTTTATTTTGACGTTTATAAAATGTGAATGCAAAAAGTACAAATTATTCCCAAATTATTTTCCAAAAAAGCATTACATTCATTATTAATAGTGGAAACCCGATCATAAAGACAATTTAAATGTGAAATTCAAGGTAATAGAATGGTCTCCCGCCATTTTCTCCCAGAACATGGGGTAGCTCACGAGCTCAACCCACCAGGAAAAGTGGGTCATCTCATAGCTTCCTGTCACAAACTCTTAGGTTCGGAGATCATGACTCTTCATTTCCAAACGTCATATATTTGTTTTGTATGAAAATGCAGTAATTATAATCCAGAAGGCAAGGATCAACGTAGCTTCATTTGGCAATAAACGAGAGATATTAATTTTTCACAATAAACTGAGATTTTGTGATGTTTTGTGTCTGTTTTTCAAATATTTTCCTTTCTGTTTTGTTTTGTACACATCGCTTTTTGGCTTCCTGCACATCACCTAAAGTAATGTCGCCTTTTTAAATTCTTTAAGCAGCAGGAAAAGATGAATCCTTTATCTTATTTTTATAAATTTTTAGATGCCCTGGCTTGCGAACCTCAAATACTTTTTAAATATATACACTTTGCATATTCCCGTAAATACGCTGCCAATTCCGCTGAGCTTCAAAGTACGAACCGAACCGCAAACAAGTCAAGAGCAGACTGGTATCTGGAAAATGAATTGAAAACAAATCTAATAATTTTTGTTTTTCATGGATTAAAAGATGTTTTTAACATTTATTTAATATAAATAAAATTTTTTAAATTTAATCACATTTAAAAAATTACCGTCTCGACAAAATGTTCCAAATATTTAAATTATAGACACAAAAACTTGAAATTGTTATGTTAAAATGGGTATATCAGAAAAATTATGACGGAAACGAAATAGTGGTAGATTTTGGAATAAGTTAAATAGTGGGTGGTAAAAGTGGTAGAAGTCAAAAACGACGAAAAAAGTGGTAGATCTACCACAATTGTGGTAAAGTGACAGCACTGGAAACACACCTAGTACTTAATTTTCTATACATACTCTTTAAAGATGCTGCCTGGTATTCAAATGTTTTGAAAGCAGAAGAGCACAGAATAAATCATGCGCAGAATGATGTCTGCGATAAGGCCAAGTGTGCTTTTTAACTACCTTTGCAGCAAAACATTTGTTAGATATTAGAATGTGTTGTTGATGTTTCTTGGAGCCTGGTTGAAAATTCACATGTTCACTGTATTCTAATGTGAGTTGGTAGATGGCAGTAAGCATGCTCCAAAAGCACACAAATTTTAACAAAAACTAAGCAGTAATAGAAAGGCTTCAAATTGGATGTAACACACTCAAAGTGCAAATAAGGTTTGTTTCCGTACTCATAACAAGTAAATAACTTAAAGTTACTCGAAAGGGTTTCTTAGCAAAATTTTTCAGCACGATAGAGAAGAAGAACGAGCAAAAGACAATCTCTATTTCTTGAAACTTTACTTGAAAAATTTCTTCGAGTACGAGTCTCGAGCTTCAAACAGTTGATTGTCACAGTGCCGGACTAAAATTGTTTCGTTGTGTTGTAAAAAAAAAATGCAAATTAATAAAACCAGTAAAAAAAACTCGTGTGTAGCAACGTACACGTGGCACAAGTGAAACTTCTTAAACAGTAAGAAATAAGAGTGATTGTGTAAAATAGAGAGAGAAAGTATCTGAAAGAAATTCAATCAATACGTAATGAAATAATAATCTGTTGATTCAATATTTACATCCAGGGACCGTACCGGCTATGGTTTTTATCGAAAGTATCACATAACTGTTATCTTTAAATTTTAGTTTTTTCCGACAAAAATAAAAGTTATTTTGTGCCTTATAGTTTTTTGGGCAAAAATAACAGTTACTTTGACTTTTATTGTATCGGTCAAAAATAACAGTTATTTTCTGCCGTTTATTTTTTCAGTCAAAAATATCAGGTAATGTATATTTTTTCAAAAGTAATTTTACCGACTAAAAAACTTTTAATACCATTATTTTCATCTCATCGGTGAGACATTTTACACATGGTGTTAACAGTTCAATCTGTCAAGTGGCCTTTAAAAAAAACACAAATGCCTTGATATTTTTGAACGAAAATATAAAAGTCACAAAATAACTGCCATTTTTGACCAATAAAAGAAAAGTCCAAAGTAACCTTAATTTTTCCCCGAAAAAAATACAAGCCAAAATTACAGTTAAATTTTAACTTTTAAAGAATCAGTTTAAAATTTAAAAGGCACTTAATATTCGTGAGGCTGAGGACATTTGTAACATAATGGTATATTTGAAAAAATCTTTCAACAATTTTTTTCATTTGAAAATTGTAAAATAACAGTTATTTTCGGTCCTTGTTTTAGTTCAGTTGGTGTTTTAGTTGCTTTCGAATGTCTTCTCAACTTTGTCACTTTTTGAATGCTAAATTGAATTTGCATAGTGCTAGTTGACTCAGTCTCCGAAAGTAGAGGCAAATCTTGTTGATTATTGTGTTTTGCTTCCTGATCATAATAGTTGCTATGTTGAGTGAGGGCCTCGTAAAGCAGCGAACGTCGATTGTTGAGTGTATCAACTTGGTTGGCTATAAAATTTTGTTGAGATGATGGCTCATTTCCAAAATACATTTTTACAAAGCATCAGTGTGTTTTTCTGGGGTTTGATTTTCACCAAAATACACTGATGCTTCGTAAAAATGCATTTTGGAACTTAGCCGATGTTGCAATCACCTGACCTTCATCATTAGTTAGAGCGTGCGTTCTGCTCCTGTTTTAGCTAATTTTCTTAGCTTTGAGACGTTTTTGTCATCGCAAAAACTATTCTCGACAGTCTTAAATATTGCACTATTAACACTTTTTGCTTTTAAAATTATATTGAATTAACTGTTTTGCATGTTGTCAATCATCTGTCAAGTTTTTGATAACAACAAACGAACCAAATAAAGCTTTAAGCTCATTATGCAGCAAACAGGTAGTCAATTTTTTCCCGCTAGATGTATCTCTATGCCCACATATTTTCGTTTGAAGCTTAAAGAAATAAATTTTCCATGCATACTTGTAGGATGAAAATTAATGTTATGGACAAAACGCGTTCAGTACTAACTTAATTTTGTTTTTCTGTTTATCATGTGCCTATGTGGCGTAATGGTGGAGCTTCCGACTCATGAACTATGATGTTCCGGGTTCAATTCTCACTAGCGGCTATCATTTTTTGAAAATTTTCATATGAATTGAAAACGTTAGCCTAGCGTCACGAATAAGAGACCTTGAAATTTCACTGGCCGCCAAAGAAGTTTCACTTCAATAACGAAAATGAACGCATAGAAAAGTTTTTTAAATTAGATGGAACCCGTTGCGTTGCTGCCGCAGAAAAAATAATTCTGGCAATATTGTTTAAAATTGGATAGAGTAATCATGTTATTTGAAGAATTTTAAAAAGAATAATATATATTTATCGTAATCGAGTGATGTATCATGAAGATGTACAAGGAAAGGAAAAAAACTTCCTCATCAGTTTTTAAATTGCGCAATATGTTCAATAATTGCTACTATAAACAACACTCCGTTTGAGACAAACGAAACTTTTCGTTGTAAGCAACTGTTTTTTGATTCCGCTTAGACACATTATTCAATTGTTGCGATAAACGAAAAAACTTTTTTGCGTGTATAAATGATATATGATATATTTTCTAAACTATTATATAAAAGGAGACTCACGGATTTGGTACGGAGTGTTCTCAATAACGGCTGAACCAATTTTTATAATTTTTGCACTTTTCAATTGAATCTTGCACTGCCAGCATTCGTGTTGTTGTTTTTAACATGCTGCACTCTTTCCACTCATTACAACAACTTCGATATTGCAATGATTTTAGTAATTCGCCGAAATAAGTTTTCAGCTTCTTATTACTTTATTGTTGTATTTGCGCACATTGAAGGATTCGTGTTGTTGTTTTGTGTGTTCAATATTTATGAACTTTTGCGCTGGCGCAGATGTAGGTTTTATGCGCGTTGTTGTTTTTATGTGTTTTTGTAGTTTAGAAAAATTATTGTGCGACGAATCCAAAGATTTGTTGTTGTTGTTGTCTTTTTGTTGTAATTGTTGTAGCACTCTTCAAATAATTTTTCTGGGTATCACTGCTCTATATCGCTCTAACTGTTGTAGTTGTTATTGCTATGTAAAGACTGAACATGTTAGCCTGCTCCAGAACCTGTTTCGCTATAACAGTGCTTTTAATGAGAAATTGATATTTATAATAATTGATATTTATCAGTAAGGACACATTCACGACGACTGGAACAAAACAACATTTGAGGTGAATGAAAAATATATCATTTGCTTATTTATTATTTTGAAAATGACGCGTCGTATGACGGGCTTCTATACTAGTAGCATTATAAACAAGTAAAGAAAGTCTAAAGTCGGTCTAGGCCGACTATGAAATACCCTAAACCTACTTTTCAAAAAAATAAGTAATATTATTTAAAATGGGCGTGTCTGTGGGCGGATACAGCCTATATTTTGTATGCATTTAAATGTTGATGAAAAATTTACACATACCAAGTTTTATTCCTGTAGCTCACAGTTAATGTCTTTATTGTGCTTCCGTTTTGGGAGGTGGGCGTGTTGATGAACGGATTACTCTCAATTTTTGAACGCACCTTAGTTATGGTATAAATACATCCATACCAAATTTGATCTCTCTATGACAAACATTATGTTCTTAATTGAGTTTTAAACTTTTTGGATTGTATGGGAGGTAGGCGTGACCGTGAGCGGATGACGTCCATTTTTCCAAACCATCTTTGTTTTTTCATCAAAAACATAAGTTTCAAATCTCTGTAAGTTAAACAGAGGATCTGTAAGTTAAACAGAGGCTTATTTATTGTGTTTCCAATTTTGGGGTTGTATGGGAGGTGGTCGTGTCCGTGAGCGGATCACACCCATTTTTCGAAGACATCTTTTTGTTGATACAGAACACATACAAACCAAATTTTATTATTGTAGGCTAATTATGAGCTGAGTTATGCAGTTTTTAATTTTTTCGTTGTATGGGAGGTAGGCGTGTCCGTGGGCGGATTCCAAAAATATTAAATAGTGCAGATTCTGGGGTCCATGTGACCTTATGTACCAATTTTCATTCAATTATCTCAACTCCTTCTTATCCTGTGTTTACGGACAACATACAGACGGACGGACGGACGGACATGAATAGCTCGACTCACGAGGTGACCCCGATCAAGAATATATATACTTTTCTATACCGGACTCGCTTCGTTCTATGCGTTACAAACGTTTGCACAAAGTTAATATACCCTGACCTTTCAGGTTTAGTGTATAATAATATTATTTATTGAATGAAAGTCATGTTTGTAAAAACGGAACGAAGGTATTAAATTATTATGTTTACTAGATGTTGTGCTTGCTGAACGTAGCCAATGTTAAGTATGCTAGCTAGCTTGTTAAGCGATAAATGTCAACATTTATCTTCTTCGCATTTGAACTAAAAATTAAAATGTTATTCACGCCTTATCTAGAATTAAAATATTTATAAAATAAAAAAAAAATTATTCACATCTAAAGCATACAAAAATTTGAATTGCAAATAAATTTCTTTGGTTTATTTATTAAGGTTGATCTCTCAATACTAATTATTTCAAAGTAAAATTCAAGGAAAAGTGTTATCTCATATAATTTGAATATAGAATTTTATTAACAAAACTTATATTGGGAATTCCTAAAAGATAACATTTTGAACTATATGCATAAATAGAATCCGAATTGATTTAATCATAATAGAAAACTTTTAATCTCAGTATTCTTAAATGTGTAGCACAAATTATCTTAATATATAAAAGACAAGCGTCCTGCTCCGTGCTCTATTCTATATCGTAAAACATGTTCAGCCTGGACCAGAACCTGTTGTAAAATTATCTATTTGAAATCTTTGTACGAACTGTACTTTTTAAAACCTGTTCAGCCTGGACCAGAACCTGTTGTAAAATTATCCATTTGAAATGTTTATACTTACTAAACCTTTTGCTCTATATCGTAAAACATGTTCAGCCTGGACCAGAACCTGTTGTAAAATTATCCATTTGAAATCTTTGTACGTACTGTACTTTTTAAAACCTGTTCAGCCTGGACTAGAACCTGTTCTTAAATTATGTATTAGAAATCTTTGTACTTGAAAACGATCGTCATTTTCCTCAACTACTATAAATCAAACATCATGTCTTGCTATTACAGTGCTTCTTAATTAACAGAACCAGAACCTATTTGGTCTGCATAAACTGAACAGCAATTATTACTTTCAGTGACGTTGGTGTCAATTGGAGTTGCTAGAATTAAATCACAATGTTCGGTCTTCTGATCCAAGTTTTAGCGATTAAGGGCTTTCGCATGGTCCAACAAATTGGATAGACATTGCATGTTGTACGACAAGTAGTACCATGCGTAAGGTAAAACGACGGTCGATCCAACATGTTGGATGAATATCATATATTTTTCCGAAGTGTCCAATATAATGGACAAATCCATTGAAAGGGTTAAATAGATTTTTGGCGATACTTTGAGTCCGAATAACATCAACCGTTATTCGAAAATTGCTATCCTGTGCCCACAAAAAATTCCGATGTGAACGAAGTCAACGAGAAAGTTCTAAATATTTTAGTTGGTGACACAGTGAGAGATCTGAGCACGGATTAAAGTGATGACAGAGATGATAACGATAAACAAAATTACCCTGCCGAGTTTTTGAATGAATTTTATCCTTCAGGAATGTCACTGCATAAGTTAAACCACAAAATTGGAAGTATTACAATACTCCTTCGAAATTTCCATACCGAAAGAGATATCTGTAATGGAAGGTGGTTAGTTTTGAAAAACCTAAAAACTTAATTAACCATCGCACAGGTATTGACAGGCGCACTGGCGAACATGAAATAGTTTTCATACCTACAATTGATTTGGCCCCGAAAAACACAGATTTGCCTTTCACTCTTCGGAGGCGACAATTTCCAGTTAAACTGTCCTTGTCAATGACCATAAATAAATTGCAAGGTTAAATATTGCAAAAACGAGTTTTTCTAAAAGAACTGGTATTAAGTCATGGGCAGTTTTAGCGAGCTGATGATGTAAAACTAAGCATTATAGATGACAAGGAACAAGGTTAATTGGTAAAAAATTCTAAGAATGTTTTTACTAGAAATGTTGTATACAAATAAGTTTTATCAAAATAATTTAATAAACATGTTTTCAAAAAACCTTTGTATATAAATCCAATAAATTTTTTGTCGCATTTTGTACTCTAAATGGTTCCTTCCCGTACGTCGTAGGACGGGCTTTTACACTAGTTATATTATAATACATAACCCTAAGTTGTCTTGTAAAATTGGTTCACTCATCGCTAAAAAACGTTTCTACATGTACGTTACGCCGGATCGATTTTGTATGGAGAAAAAAAAATCATCCCGAAACCAACTTAAACGTTAGAGGAACTCTTAAAAAACTATTTCTGCATAATTTTTGTTTTGATCGGAGAAATCCCCATGGAGTGGTTTTAGTTCTCCTTAACCCCTTTTTTGGTCAAAAAATCAAGTTATAGGTGTTTAAAAAAACATATTTTCGAAAATGACGAAATATTGATTTTTGGGGGTCTCAAAAGTTTGTAAAGTCAACAAATTTCAAAATTTTTTTAACCAATAAGCCTATCAATAAGTCCGTGACTTAGCACCGCATTTAGAAAATTTGTTTGTCAAATAACCTGTGTTTCACTCAAAACGTCACACACTTATTTACCCGCAAAGCTGTAAAATTTGCATTCATATTCAGAATTCTAAGTACAAGTGAATAAGGACAAAAGAATGCTATTCATTAAAAACAAAATTGATCCATGAATAAAATTTTCAATTCACATTCAATTTCAGAAAATTGATTTATTATTCATTTTTCTTTATTCAGAATAATGCATTCATTTTTTTATTCAAATGAATGCTATTCATAAAGAATGCAATTCACAAGGAATCGTTATTCATTTTGCATTCATGAATTCATTTTTTATTCATTATTCATTTTGCATTCATGCATTCATTTTTTATTCATTATTCATTTTTTATTCATTATTCATTTTTTATTCATTATTCATTTTTTATTCATTATTCATTTTTTATGAATGCGTTAATTTTGCGGCAATTTCTGAAAGCTTTTTGGTTCATTAAAACTGTCTTAAGTCTTTAAGAATGCTGCTTGAAAAGATTTCGACAATATTTTGGGGGCGATTAAGCTGACAGAAATCCACAAGAACTCAATCCGGAAATACCATTCGATGGCCGTCAAGATGCGTGAATTAAATTTATTTTTTTCATTCAATAACAAATAAGTTCATTTTTATTTCAGAACTCCAGTGCAGACCAACAAAGTGGGCTTAATGAATTACATTCTACAATCCAGCGACATCAACAATGGATTGAGTTTGAAAGAACTCCGCAAACTTGCATACAAATATGATAAAAATATTGGTTTGGCAATGGGCCTTTCTGTATTTGGCCCTTCACACAAGATCACAAGACCATACACACTTTAAAACATGATTCTTGGTAGAAACCAAACGTTGGCGTAATTCATGAGACACTTATCGCCGAGTAATGCCAAGATACTGGCATAACAAGAAATAACAACAAGGCGGGACTTACAGCGACAAGCATTTTCCCATTTTATCCGCAACCCTTACGGAAATCGATCGGATTAAGCGGCAATAATCAGCGACGTATCATTGTATCTCGCCATTCAATATCAACTGTAGCACATGAATAAGTCACTACATCCGAGCCTTCTGTAAGCGCTGAACCTTCTACAAGCGAAACACCTTTAACAAGGTGTGGTAAAGAAAATACCTACTACGACCGAAACTGATGAGAAAGAAGACATCGATTTCTGTATAATTTCCAAGAGAAATATGCCGCAGAAGGATAACCGCCAAAATACAGCCCATTGCATCGTTTGTGATCGAGATGTTCACTTGAGTTGTGCCGGAGCAAACCTGTATAACTTCACGAGTGTTCCATAAATAATTTTAATTTTCGATCAATTAACAAAGTGTCCAATAACTTCCCGAGATTTTTTAAAATCTCAAAAACAGTTTTTTTGAACCAACTGATGTAAGATATGTAACTAGAAACAATTTGAGCAAACTACTGATACTAAGAGGAATGTTTTTTCCAAGAAGTGATATTTTGCATTTTTTTGCTAAAATTAAAGTAAGTGTATCCAAGAAAACCCCGACTTCACCTACTTGTATTAATTACACTGTGTCTCTAACACGAAAAATTAACTGAAAATATATCTATAGAGTTTGGAAGCCATGTGCCCAGTATAAACCTCATGGACCTTTTTTCCTGTATTTGGCAAAAACTCCTGCTTTTTGGAACCAGAACCTGTGGCCTTTGGTCTTTGCCAAAAGATATTTTAATGCTACTGCCGCATCGTACACGCATTCTTCTTTAAATTCTTAGAAATATTGATGGCACGAATACCATTCCCACCTACTAAAAAATTGAACTTACGTGTTACGCACTAGGAATTACAGCGGAGGGAAACTCTTTCATGGTAAGGTAACTCCTACGACAGGTAAGGACTGTTTAGTACGCTCAAGATCTTCCTTAAACTTAATATAAAAACAACGCTTGTCAAGCAAATACAAAAACAAACTTTCATGAATCAAAAACAACACCCAACAGTGTGACCAATGAAGTTACAATGCTCTCATATATGTAGTATATATCGTCACCTTAATATGAAAAGGACGTAACTCATAACTTTTGTAATCATGTTTTTTTGCATTTTCTTTTAGAATTCCCTCCATGAAACTAGAAAAAACTGAAATATGGTTTTAAATACTGAATTTGTTGACGATTTTCATTTCAATTGGCATGAAATAATTTTTTATTACATTACATTTTAAGAAGTTATTAAGGGCTTTTTATCTTGCTGTAAAATTTTGAGTTTTTTCCATTCTATATTGAGGTGACGATATCCGGTCTTATGACGGGTTGGAACCACTTAGATTAAAACAATTCGACAAAATGATTATTTGTTTTCTACTCCGCTGTGTAAGACTAAACAGCAGTGATAAGTACACGCAAAGAAATTTTTCGATTACCGCAACTGAAAAATTTACCAATTTTACTACGTCTGCAAACTGTATTTGGTGCAACCGAATAATCAGTTGTCATCAATTTAAAAATATATCTTACTTGAACCGAAAAACAACGAACTTAATGAGCTTGATTGACCTGGGTTAAATCACCTACAAGGACACAAGATATTTTTTTATTGACGTAGAATTACGTCTTACAGCGCCGGGGGCGTATGGGGTCGTTTTAACAGATTTTTTAAAGTCATGCAACTTTTTTGGCTAATACTTTAGGGTATACCTACAGCCTTTAATTCTTATTGTTCAAAGATAATATATATACTAAAATATCAGATATATCCTGCGCTAAACGAATATCTTATTTTGGATTTTGTCACTATTATATTAAAGTCACAAAATAGTAAAATATAAGAAGACAAAAGCATATTTTATATAAGAAAATGAATCATCAGCTGCTTATAATGTGCTTGCTGCTTTCTTTTTTTTTGTTTCGTTGTTTATGCTTGTATTGTTTTTGATTTGCACGAACTGATTGGTTCGTATTGGTTGCATTGTAAGCATTGGTTCGCATTGAGTTTATGTATGCACTACTGTTCTAGTTTACTAAGTGCTCTATTTTGAAACCAGAGGTCATGAACCTCTTTTCAACTCAGTCAATGAACTCAAACTGTCAAATTTAACGAAATGGGTCTGTTGGATCATATTTCGTTTTATGCTTTTACCCAAAAGATGGCGTAAAATTTCAATTTTTGTTTATAATGCAAATTAATTTGCATCCCATATCCCACTAGCACTAGCCAGTGTAGTTCGCAAACTATACATCGAACCGAGACGAAAGTGTAGCTCGCAAACTAAATATCAGACAGAGACGAGAGTGGCACTAATGGAAAGCACATGTGCTCAGCGTAAAATATAGTTACCAAACGATTTTTTAAAAATCGGGATCTTAATTATAATTTGAAATTAGTAGTTAAACTGACTGTAGCTCGCAAACTATATATCGGGCAGAGACGAAAGTGGCACCAATGGAAAGTGCATTTGCTTCTCCTTCTTTTCAACTAAGTCAATGAACTCAGCCTATCAATTTTAACGAAATGATAGAAAAAATTTTAAATTTTGCTTGATTTTTTTTGCTTGCTCATTTAATCATGCCTACTTGTAACTTTTTCTTTGTTTTGGCCTCGATAAGTAGTCCATAATTGAGTGTTATTAATTTATTTGTTAATTTTCGGAAGATCAATAAAAAATACGTGCAAAATGGATAAAACAATCGGAAAAAAGTAGAAGAGGTTACAACTTAAACGGAATTCTACGTCTACACTTATGATACTATCGAAACCGTTTCTTTTATTTAAAATGTTTTCTTTTAAGTAAAATATCAAATGAACAATTTTTCCTAGATCGTTAGCAAACTTATTTTGGTGGTTATTTTTGACCAAGCAGTTAATGAAACAGAATTAGAATATTAAAATTTTTCTTTTGCCTTTTTCTATGATTTTTCTATCAGGTAAGAGCCTTCGACTCTGGTGTGTTGGTTTACTGTTCAAATCACCGTTATGTGCTCAACTGGTAGTAGCTTGCTACGAGGTTTGACCAAGGACTTGAAAACTGGTATCACGGTCCTTGGCTTTTGTCAGGCTGACTTGTTGCGCTGGACCTTCGGGGAGCCCCGTGGTGACTGTGTGGTTACTACCCATATTGTGGGCGTAACTACCTACCTCGGTGTGTGATTTGCATTCTCAACTCAGGCGCCGTTCTCCGCAGTACGAAAGAGGCGTTATATACGCCTCCACCCAAACCAAGGGTTGCGAAAAGGCGTCACAGCATGAAGCTAATTTGGTACCTTTGATCCCTCAAAGAAGCATTGGCCAATGCAATGTTTCGGTTCCATGTTATGGAGCACCGAAGACTAAAGCCTACACTGAAGTTGTCTACGTCAAGCTCTTTGGATTTAATGTTCAAGTCACCGTGATGTTGATTCATATTTTATAAAGTTTGTAAGCAACTCACGTGGCTCAGCAAGTCACGAATAAGTGACCTTGTTATTTCAAAAGCTGTACATAGATGTCCTTCGACACCTTTAAGGATGCGTCTACCAAGAATCATTAAATGCAGCATCTGGCCTCCAAGAAATTAATTGACTCGGACCAGGCAAGAAACTATATCCAAAATAAAAAAATCTTTGGGAGTAAATTCAGGCAGAAGTTTTGGAAAATCTTGTGGAATTAGTTTCAAAAAGTCTTCAAAAAATAATAAAAGCTAATGGCTTTAATTAAATTGTTATTTTTTTTACAGTTTTTATTTTTAAGTTAATTTACGTTTAAAACACAACTGTCAAAATTATTATGCTTTTTTTTTAAATATAGTTTTTTTAATATTTTTTTGTTATAAGTTATTTTTAAGAAAATTCACCCTTTTTTGGTAAGATTCTAATCAACTAAAAATATGAAAATTCACCCTTTTTTGATAAGATTCTAATCAACTAAAAATATGTTAATTCACTTTTTCTCAACCTATTTAAAAAACTCAAAATATTTGCATGTTCTTTTCGTCAAAATAGTTTTTCCGACTGACTACTGACCAGTTAAGATTCGTTAAAGTTTATTTTCGTTGGCTTGTTGAAAGGAAAAAAGATGAAAAATTTTTCCAGCAATGCAATGTCGAAATTTTGGCTACATTTCGTTGAAGAACGTGTACAAAAATAAATTATTTTTAAAAATTATATTCAATCTTTTAATTACAAGGTTTATTTTTATTTGGACTTATCTTTAGAATTCGCTGATACCGCAACTGATATCGCTAAATATTTGTATGAACTGCAAACATATTTGTAACTGCGGCGGGAAGATGTTTTCTTATCGCCGAAGATAGAGGCAGAAAAAGGAGCGCTAATTAGGAATGAATGCGATACAGAGATTTTAACCGCAAAATCCACAGAATTTTTCGCTTATTTGTAACAACCATTATTATTCTGTTACCAATTAAAAAGGATTTTGTGGATGATGCTGATGATGTTGATCAGATCAAGAAGAGGTCTTTTCCAGTTTAGGAAATAAAAGCTCACAGAGTTCCAGTGCGGAAAGACATCGAAAAGGTCATGCCAAATTTAAATTCAAAAGTTGTACAAATTTTAGCTGAACAAACTAAAAACAAATTAAGAAATATATACTTTTAATCTTTTATTTATTCATTCAATAAATTATTTTTTTAATCAATATACATATTATGAAATGGTGTGATTACACTTATCTTTAATACTATATTAAAAACTAATCTAAAAACAAACCTCCATCTCCACCTAAAACATCGCTACCACCCCTTCCTACATCACCACCACCATAATATCCTGGCAGTCCAATAACTCCACTATATCTAATAATAGCCTGGATGCCTTAGAAAGTTTTCATACATGCCCCCATTTCCTCCACGGCCACCATGTACACCACCAAATGCTGGTTGTCCTAGAAATCTAAAACCTCCACTTCCACCATCACCATCACGACCACCAAAGTTTCCAATTCCTGGTGTGCATGGACTACCTGCCTGTCCATAACTGCCACCATTTCCTCCATGGCCACCATGTCTAACATCAATCATAGGATTAAGTCGAAATATTGGTTGTCCTAGATGTCGCGAAAAAGAAACACCTCCACTCCCACCATCACCACCACGACGAACAAAGTTTCCGATTCCTGGTATACCTAGTGCACCTGCCTGTCTATATCTGCCACCATTTCCTCCATGACCACCATGTCTAACATTAGCTGTAGGATTTTGTCGTGATCTAGGTTGTCCTAGATGTGGCGGGACAGTAGCTCCTTCCTGCCCTGCTCCGACGCTTCTTCTTTCTTGAACAACACGAAATCCTGGTTGACTAGGAGATGATTCTGTTTGTCCGTTGAATCCTCCAACACCATAAATGCTGCCACTCCTTCCCGCAACACCACCATGACGGAAGTCTGCTCGAAATCCATTTCTTTTATGCCTTGTTACGACAGCTGCTCCACTACTTTTACTTGGTATACTATAACTGTAGCTGTAACTTCCAGGACCTTCATGTGAGTTACCGTGGCTGCCATTTGACCAAGAGCCATATCTGAATTTACTTTCCTGACCTGTGCTGCCTTTAATTCAAATAATAGAAAAGCATTACCTAAAATTTCAATTTATAAAATAAACTTTTGATAATAGTCTCACTTAGTAAAATCCAAGACCAAGCTAAGACTGAAATTAAAAACATCTTCATGATAACGACTGTGTTAAACAACTGAAAATCAAATTTATATCATCACATTTAATATAAGTGACTAAAACAATAAACAAATAAAATATGATGATTGTAAAGTAGGATTTCCCCACATTCGTTCCGATTGTTTTCTTATTTGTGTTCGTTTCATTTTTCTTCACACCAAGAAAAACAAAGTAAGTTTAAGTATTTTTGGAGGTTTTTGACCAATGCTTTTAAATTTGAAAAAAAAAACCAGTCTTTCGATATTTTGTTGACATCTTCAAATAATACTTAATGTTTCTTTCGAGGCACAATTATAAAGAATTTTACAATTTGCTAAACAATATAAATCACCTATTTTATATTTAAATCACATTATATAAAGATAAATTTAATTATATGACAGTTCTTGTTTTTGTTGTATTCTTAACCTTTCAAATGTCAGACTTTGCTTTGTATTGGTTTACACGTGCAACATTTGTATTGCATCAAAATAAGCTGTGTGACCTCTAGTTGATATGTGTTGTGCTAAAGCATGTGTTGTTGTTTTTTGTTTCTAATGTCCAGCTTGTCATTTTCGTTTTAAGCGCTTGTTTTGCTGTTCCTATATTATTTTGTCACAGCTTTCATGTTTGGTGCCATTGCATTGTACTTTGTTTTAGAGATGGGAGCGTGAGTGATTTATACTCACGATCACGCACGCTCACGATGTGATTTCTTCTAATCACGCACGCTCACGTTCAAAAATAATTTTTTGTATCACGGTCATGCACGATCACGATGTGATTTATTCTAATCACGCACGCTCACGCTTAAAAATAGGTTTTTGATCACGATCACGATGGCATATTTAATTCACTAGTTCTCACGAATACGTTTTATAGGAAGAAGAATGCACACAAGTTTTATTAAAAGTGTATTTAGAGTACCTTTGGAAAAACCAGCATACATGAAGGGGCAGAAGCAACAGAGAGGTAGATACAGCAAAAGGTTTGACACCAGTCGTGACACGAATAAATTTAAGTCACGCACGCACGAATTTTTCGTGATTTTTTATTGGTTAGTTCACGATACCGACGTGATTCGTCGTGACACGCAAACATCTCTTCTTTGTTTATAACGAAATACGATAGGGAAGTTTTTCTTTTCCAATTTTATTTTTTTATATTCTGTGTATATCAGTGCTGCCAGATCGAGTGAAATTTCATTTTTTCATAGAAGTTTCAACTTAATTTTTGGCAAAAAGCAAAACAGTATTTATTTTTTCTGTGCAAAATGAAAAAAATTAAGTTTTTTATTTCCAATAATTTCTTCACGTTTTTGCAAGGTCTTATCACTTGGGCACAGATTTCCATACACAAAAAACTCATAAACATGCAACAAAAAAAAAAAAACACTACAGTAACTAAAATATATAAAAAAAATATTTAATTTATATATATTTTACTTTCAGATAAAAACAGGTAAAAAAGTCGAAAATACAATAATAGTATTGAAAATGGGTGTGTTCGTAAGCGGATAAGGTCCAAATTTTATATGAATTCCAATTGTGGTGAAAAATTTATACATACCAAGTAGGTCAAATGTTAATGTCTTTATAATGTTTTCGCTATTGTGGGTTGTATGAGAGGTAGGCGTATTTGTGGACGGATTACGTCCAATTGAACTCATGTATCGGTGACACCATCACGATACATGGGACACGCCCGTGGGTAGATGGCGCCCATTTTTCAAACGCATCTTCATTTTGTTATAAAATACATACGTACCAAATTTTATCTCTGTAAGACAAACATCCCCCAGCCCCAGCCGCGGTGAAAAGTTTTTTTCAATAAAAAATATTTCTGATCGGTCATCACCTCTCTGCAGACAACGGCAAACCTCAGAGAGTAAAAAAATGCCATGTAAAGCTACTTGAGAACATGAGCCGTTCGGAGTCGGCATAAAACATGTAGGTCCAGTTCTCGGTCAATTGTGTACAAACATTTAATAACACACACAACACAATTGATCATAAGAAGCTCGGTCAAAGTCCTTTCAAGGGCTGAAATGGCCAATTTGTTTTTTTTTTTTTTTTTTTAAGACAAACATACGAGGGTCGTTCGGAAAGTTCTAAGCCTGATACAGATATGACGAAATAAACAGCAAAAAGTTAAGTCTGTTGGAAACTTTCATCCATCGTATAAGCACATTTAAAATTTCATTTTGATTTGGCAACTCTTTCGTATAACTGTTCAAAAAGGGTTCTTCAGTGATTTGTGTCAGAGACTTTCAACGAGTCACATTTTTGCGATTTATAGTCATTCATGCCAAGTAGTAACCAAGTAGTAGTAAGTACACATCAAGCAATAAACACCACTTCTACTTGAAGCACTCTTGCTGAGTCTGAGTTTGTCAAATCAAGCTCATCGAACGTCAAAGTAGTACCAAATACTTTTTCACATCGAACCAGTTGTTATAAATCATACCAAATACTCATTTCTCAAGCAAATGACCCACAACTCATTGGATCTACTTGCGTAGTTTTCTTTGTCGTTGTTTTGGAACTTACTTTCTCTTCTTGTCGCTTTAAGAACAGTAGCAGGGTTACCACCTAGTTATTTTAAATTCAAGAAAAAATTTGTTTACATTTTTTGTTGATGTGGCAAGAATTTTTTATGGAATTTCGTAGTGCACTTTAAATGATTTGCTAAATACGCTAAAAACACACCTTTCATTAAATGAACTGCTCCGAAAAAGTAACGCAAACATATGCTTAGCAATAAATATAAAGAACATATTGATATATATACTTCACTTAAAAATATTTAATATATTTTATTAGTTAAACAGAATCGTTGAGCTTGATTGCGTACTGTTATGAGTAGTATTAACACTCAATCAATAACTCACAAAGAAATTAAATCATAATAAATCAAACAATAATTTTTAAGCTACGCCGAAGATGGCAATCCTTAAACAGCTCGTTCGTTTGAAGTTCTGGTATATATATTTATACATATTCTCACTCGAACATGTCCACATTCAGTTGTATGCAACTTATCGGTAGAAAGTCATGATCATAGCGGCTACGTATGGCAGCGAATCAGAGTATGAAGCATATTCAAAACATTAAAAATGAGTTGAAAGCTGTAAGTATCACAACATTTTCATGAGTATGGATGAGTGGCAGTACATGAAATCATGCGTACATACTCGAGTCAACTCTATTTATAACTTCTCGCTACAGGTCTCTTATTTGTGTTACAATGAACAAATTCGCATGAAAATTTCTCAAGACGGTTTGGATAGATTTTTGCGAAATAAAATGGATGTGAAGCGTCGTTTCATAACTGTTGATGAAACATGGATTCATCACTATACTTCAGAGATGAAAGAGCAGTCAAAACAGTGGTCTGAAGCTGGTGGAAGTGTGCTAAAGAAGGCAAAATCAATTCAATCGGCTGGAAAAGATATGGCAATGGTTTTCTGGGATTATAAAGTAATTTTGTTGATTGATTATCTTCAAAAAGGTACAACAATTACATCAGAATATTATTGTAACCTTTTTCGACCAATTGGATGAGAAAATTCGAGAAAAACGATCTGGTTTGCAACGCAAAAAAGTAATTTTTCATCAAGGCAACACGCCAGCAGACAAGAGTGTTAAAACAATGGCAAAATTCAACGAATTAAAGAATGGATTGCTTGACCATCCATCTTATTCTCCTGATTAAGCTCCCTCTGACTTTTACCTGTTCCCAAATCTAAAAAAATTTCTTGCTGGCAAGCGTTTTATCTCCAATGAAGATGCAATTGCAGCTGTAGGAAAATTATTTTAATCAGGGGGTAGAATTGCTAGAAAAACGTTGGACTAAATGTGTTAAAATTTCAGGATATTATATTGGAAAATAAAAATAATTTTAAAATTCCAACTCTTGTTTTTCATTGTTAGTCTAGAAATGAAACTTTCCGAACGGCCCTCGTAAACTTATTTATGCAGTTTTCAATTTTGTGGTTTGCATTGGAGGTAGAAGTGGCCGTGGGCGGATTGCGACTATTTTTCAAAAACATCTGTGTTTTGTTTTAAAAACACACGTACCAAATTTTATCTTTGTTGGTTAAACTTAAGCTTATTGGGCAAAATACAAAAATATTCAATAATGCAGTTCCTTGGATCCATGTGACCATGTATTCTGAGTTTTATTCAAATATCTTCACTCCTTCTTATGCTGTGTTTACTGATAACACAGACGGCTGGACGGAAATAGAAAGCTCGACTCACAATGTGACGCTGATCAAGAATATGCATACTTTTGTATACCGTTCTCGCTGATGTGTACACTGAGAAAACTACATTTTCAAAACTAGCAGAAACGTGATACTTTTGAAAACGTTTAACTGAGATTTTGCTCCTCTGAAGTATATTTTTATTTTAACCCTTCGATGCGTGAACATTTTTTTACCCTTCAATGCGTGAACAGGTCCCCATGGAACTTTTTTTTATTTTTAAAACATTGCAAAAATTTTTTAATTTTTTTTTATGTTTATTATTGTCTAAAGAACAAAACTGTATATTTAGATTTTTTTTTTTTACATGGGTCATATGAAAGTGAATAAAATTTACATATAAAACATCTTATTTTCTATTGTTGTTGTTGCTGCTGTTGGTCCATCGTGGCCTGTTCGCAAGTATGACAGCGGTGGAGGACTGTAGAATGCTCTCCGCAAACAGCATTGTCGCAATTGAAGCAGTAGGCCCTCGTTTTCCGCTGCCGTCCGTACTCAGAACGGCATAGGCGGCATGACGGCCTGTTCGTCCTTGGCGCAAATGCTGGGGAATTGACTTCTACCGGTCTTGGTCTTATCTGAAAAGATAAAAAACTAGTAAGGTATATCTTCGACTGGCCGAAGTTAAAATACCCCCACGGACGATTCGTAATGGTACAACATTTTAAATTGCAGCTCTTTTTTATGAGACTTCAAAAATTTTACTATTTTGATGACGTCTAAAATAAATTCATATAAAATTAATTTCCTGCAAAGTAAAGACGAGCCTCTTTATAAATTTTTCAAGTAGGGGTTGTATGGGAGGTAAGCGTGTTCTTGAGTGGTTAATACCAATTTTTATAACACGCTTCAATTTTGATATAATATACACAAATACCCAATTTCAGTTCTGTAGCTTAAATATTAGCCTATTTATAGAGTTTTCAATGTTATGGGTTGTATGGGAAGTGGGCGTGTTCGTCGGTGGATGACGCCCATTTTTATAACATGTCTTAATTTTTACATAAAAATAATAAATATCAAATTTTATTTTTGTAGCTTCAACAGAAGCCTACTTATATAATTTTCAATTTTGGGGTTGTATGAGAGGTGGGCGTGTTAGTGCGTGGTTAACGCCCATTTTTCTCTCACGTCTTAATTTTTATATAAAAATAGTAAATATCTAATTTAATTTTTGTAGCTTCGACACCAGCCTCTATATAAAGGTTTCAATATTAGGGTTGTATGGGAGGTGGGCGTGTTAGTGGGTGGATGACGCCCATTTTTCTAACATACCTGAGTTTTGTCACAGACTACACACATACCGAATTTAAGTTTTGTAGCTTCAATATTTGCTTCTTTATGGAGTTTTCAATTTTGGGGTTGTATGGGAGGTAGGCGTGGTTTTCATCCGATTTAGCCCATTCTCGAACTTGATCTTTGTTTTATAGAAAAAAGGTTAAATATCGAATTTCACTTTGATAGCTTTACAATTACGGCTGTAATCGTGTCCACAGACGGACAGACAGACGGACAGACGGACAGACAGACGGACATGGCTAAATCAACTCAGGTGGTGATGCTGAGCAAGAATATATATACTTTTCTATACCTACCACACCTCCTTATGGGCGTTACACACGTCGTGACAAAATTAATATACCCCTTACGCAGTACGCGTGGGGGTATAAAAATAAAAAAAAACAAAATTAGTAGTCTGGTTGTGAAATTGGAGCAGTTTTTTCTTACCCTGACATCAAATGTCTCCATCGCATTGCGTATCCTTGGATGCTTCGTGATTTGGTTGTTTAGGGCCCGATTCTCAATGTTTGGCATTGCCAACTGCCTGGTGAGGAGCTGGAGAAACGCCCGTCGTCGATCACTTCGTTGGTCAGGCTGCATTTCGTTGTATATGGTGAATGCAGCAACGTCTACCATATTGTAAAACATTGCTAATGGCCAGCGTTGTGTAGAGCGTTTGCACAAGTAATTGCCCAGCATTTGGTCCATCACATCTACGCCAGATTTATTAGCATTGTAGTCCAGAATGCTGTAGGGTTTCCGTTTTGCACTGGCCTCGTCGACAGCGCAAGTATAATGTTGAGTAGACATAAGAAGAACAGCTTTGTTTCGTTTTGGCACATATGAAGATAGTGCTAGGTTACCTACACTATGCACATCTGCTCTTTGTACACTAGGTCGAGCAATCGCTTAGCAAGTACCTAAGCTGGCCACATAAATAGGTACGTTGAAGATACAAATTAGTTGGGTCGCTCGCTTTAAAAAATTTTTTCTTAAATCTGTAAATAAAGAGATATTATATCTTTCGATTATCTTAAACGAAAAAATTAAAATTTTTTAATTTATTCTAGTTTTCTTCCATTTTTATGTTCCAAAGTCACGTGTGAGGTCATTAATATATATAAAATAAACATTACTATATATAAAACTCTAAAACGGCAAACAGTTTTGTTCAAGATTTTGTAAAAATATCTCAAACGGTATAAGATGAAGATGAACGATAAAGTGAAATTTGTGTCAGAAAAAGAGATTGCGAAACAACGTGCCATTTAGCCATCGTAATTTTTTGTAAGTGAAAAGTTTATTTTGTTTTTAAAATAACAACAAAAAAAAACTAAAAATCTACTTTTTGAGATAAAACCAAATTAAAGTTTTTCAGAAAGTTGGCAACTCTAGCATAAAAATTCCAAAAATATTTAATTTTTTTAAATCGCTTTTCTATAGTTTTCTAATGATAGGAATGTTACCATTTACAAAAATAAGGTAACATAAGATGGAGATATGATTTATTAGAAATAACTTAATTTTTAAGATTGTTGCTTTTATAAAAAATTGGTTCTCCATAATATTTTACAAAATTATGGCGATAAAAAAACAAATACCTGATATTCCGATAAGTAGAAAAGGAACCTACTAAGAGCATGTGATAAATTTTTGGAAAAATTAGCCTTAATTTTTTTGATGCAATGAATATGATAATTCAAAACGAAAATAATAATATTTAACAATTTCATAATTTCTCGTTTTCACATAAATTGACAGACTAACACTTCTATAATTTTTTTCTTACTAAATCTAAAAAATAATTATATAATTTATTTACTTTTGAACACCGTAAGCTTTAGAAATATGCTTAAAAGAAATATTTAAGTGAACACTCAAATCCAAAGATGTTGTGTAAAAACAATTAAAGGCAATAAAAATCCAATTGGATTATTTCGGTTTTTTCACACAATAAAAAAAAAACAGCGAACCTTTTTTTTTTAATCACTTATTCAAAATGAGCGTTTGAATTAAAAATTCAGGAACTTTGTTCACGACCGGCACTTAATTATCTGAATGTTTCTTGCAGATTGATTTCCTTACTTTTCTTTCTTATTTCTTATTGTTTTCATTTCTCCACGGTAACGCAAAAACGAAAACATGTAGAACAGCAACAACGCAAACCGAACCGATGACGCACGCACAACAAAAAAAAAATCACTGACGCTGCTAGTAATTTTTTTCTGAACGGACATTCTATTTAAACCTTAATTTTTAATGAACGGTTGAAACGAACGTTCGTTGATTTTTGAAGTTGTGAGTAAAATTTCTTGAGAAAATACGCAACAGACAAATTTTCCGTGATAAAAAAAATGCTTTTATCTTTCGATCAGACATGCACAACGAAATCAACAGAATTTTTTCTGTTTCGTTGAGGCAGAAAAATAAATTATCAAAATTATTTCGTTTTTTAAATAACGTCAAAAATTTATCAAATCAAATTTCGTTTCGTTGAAAAACGAAAAATTTTCTATTATTTTCTCCTATGCTAAAGCTGGTATGACACTTGCTTTTTTAAGATCTTTAAAAAAGCACCGGGTAAAAGGGAAGAATATACTTTTTAAAAAAGGATAATTATAGCAGTCCGTTGAATTTAGCATTTTAGTGTTATTTTTAATTTTGTCAAAAATTATGAATTCTTTACATAAAAATGGAAAAAATTTGTTCAATTATTAAAAGTTGAGCTTTTTTGCAGTTCTTGTGTTTATTTGTGTTTATTTGGTTTTGTACATTCATTATAAATAAACAATAAAAAAAGTATATTGTGAAATGTCAGAATTTAATGTGCCTCTGTCAGATTTTAAGCTGAGAGCGGCTGAAAGAGTAAATATTTTCTAACAGTTTTCAGCCATTGAAAATGACTGTTCTGCATTTTTTTGGACTTGCAGCGTACTTCTCACACCAACTAAAAATTATATAGCTTCGTTTGGTGTGTTGCTCTTTTTGTATTTTTAAGATATAAAAAAAGCGAAAAAGCAAGTGTCATACCACCTTAAACAAAAATTTCTTCGGATCCAAACAAAACGAAATTTTTTGTTGAAATTAACATTATTTTCAACGGCTGATTGGGACAAAAACGAAAAAATTTGATGTCGTTTCCTCCGAAACGAAATAAATATTTTTCGTTTTTGGAATTACCGTTTTTTTATTTATTTTGCTTCAACCAAACGAAAAAAATATTTTGGTTATCGTTAAAATTAACGTTAACGTGCATGCCTGCGTTCCATTGCAAACGAAATAAATCTGCTTTTAAATAACTTTAAAAATCATTTAAGAAATTTATTATTGAATATATTTAATGGATTGCTGATGAAAACAAAATAATAGTAAATTTATTTTCAAATACTCTGCGACAATGACGCGCTCATTGTTCCTTGCCCACTTAAAATTGTTTAATGTTTTGTAGTTGTAACAGTAAAGAACAAAACTGGATTAACATGTGCAAGATTCCTTAGCAGCAAATTATTAGCAGCGCTGAGCTGCAATTTATGGAATTACAAATGTCTGTCAAAGAACAAGAAATGTTGTTTATGAAAGAAAATAAGCCTAAAACAAGAATTAAAACTGCAAATTTATTTTATTTAACAGGGTTCTCCTACATATGCAAATATAAACAGATTTCATGGTTTGTGTTTTATTTTCTAACTATTTTCTTTCATAAATAAAATTCGTACTCTTATTTTTTACTATTTTACTATTTATTGATAAATAGTTGTTGCAGCGAAAAACATTCGCCGCAAGATTTTTGCTGTCGTTTCATGTCGTTCGGTTTTTTCATTGACTGATACATACACAAGCATGTTAGAAGAAAACTATTTCAGCGAATAACAACAACAAATCTCACGGAAATATTATTTTCAATTAACTTCTAAACTAAATGGAATTTGAAAAAACTTCCTGAGAAAACAACCTTCGTTAGGAAGCGTAGAACAGTACAGAAAAAGAAGTTTTAAAATCGGTCAATCCGTTCGAGAGTTTAAGGTCTCTAAACAGCTTCAAACAACCTGTTCCATGGGAGCTTCGCTCGCTCGCTCCAATAAAACAGATAAGTGAAGTATAGGTAGAAATTTTAAGAACTGGTTTATTATGTTTCCAACGAAAAGCAATTACCAAAATAAACTACCACTTTATTATGTTTTGAAGGAAGGACGTAATATAAATAGTACAAAAATAAACTACCACATTTTTATGCTTTCAAGGACACAAAACAATTATCCAAAAATTCACAGAACACATCTGTGATATGTTGAAACAATAAAAAAATTATAATAAAGCGAAGAAGAAATGCATTTATAAGTGTTTTATTGCATTTTCAGTACAAGCTCCCTAGGGACCTGTTCACGCATCCGCGCATGTATTTGATTTAAATGGGTGTAGCACCTAAACCATTGGTCGGATTGCCTTGATTTTTTTTTTAAACGATTCTCCACAAAATTCTCTTGGAATACATGGCAACTGGATACATGGGGGGGTGTTGTCCTGGCCCAAATAGGAGTAAATTGCGTTTGAAAACGCAATAGGTCCCTAGGGACCTGTTCACGCATCGAAGGGTTTTAAAGAGGGCTTCTAAAACGTTCGTTTGATTTTCTATAATAAACATTTTAAAATGAGCTTTTAAAAAAAAAAATTTTAATATTTTAAAATGAATATTTTAAAACAAGTAAGGAAACTCTAAAGTCGGTCTAGCCCGACTATATAATACCATTAACCTCCTATTATTTGTTAAGTATATATTAATGCACTTAAACAAATATAAATTACTTCTTATTTTTCAAAATCCAGATATCATCCTTACAGTTTTTAACAGATTTCACTAATGTGGGTTGTATGGGAGTTGGGCGCTCGTGGGCGGGTGACGCCTATTTTGTGAGCGCACCTTAGTTTTGATATAATATCCTCCCACAGCAAGTTTAATCCTTGTAGGTCTTATATAAACCGTTTTATGGAATTTTCAATATAGTGGTTGTATGGGAGGAGGATGTTTTCGGCGGGTGACGCCCATTTTGTATGTTCACCTCAGTTTTGATATTAAATCCACCCATACCAAGTTTAATCTCTGAAGGTCATATAAAAACCTCTTTATGGTATTTTCAAAATTGTGAGTTGTATGGGAGGTGGGTGTGTTCGTAGGCAGGTGACGCCCATTTTGTGTGCACACCTTAGTTTTGATATAAAATTCTCGCATACCAAGTTTAATCCTTGTAGGTCATATATAAACCTTATGCCCATTTACATGTACATATATGGGCATTTCCACAGAAAGGTCTACCGGGACCGAAAAAAAAATTGTTAAATAAACAAATAATTTGTTTGTTATTATTTAAAAAAAATGCTTGAATTTTTATAATTTACTGCATTTACAACTAATTTCAGTTTTTATTCTGAGAAAATTGGCCTGATATCCGAGAAATATGTTTTTCTTGCTTTTAGCTGCTTTTAAGGACTTTTTCTCTTTAGTATTTTTCGTTTATTTATCAACGTTATGTTTGCACTCTTCTTATAAAATCCATCTATAAGCTACAAATAAGAAATAAAAAATAAAAAGATACCAAACAAAGCATGATTTACGGTAAATTTTTTATATTGCTTTAACTACTATTCGAATGTCGCGTTCTTGTACCTAAATCATCATTTGTTATCAGAACTTCGTGATCGTTCTAAGCAAGTGTCTGAAAATTGTAACTTAAATCAAATTTGGTCACCTCACTATAAAAAAAAAGTTACTGAAGGTAAAAATCATACTAAACATTTAATATTGATCATCAAAATGTGTCGCGTTCGCGATCATGCGCCGTTTTTTTAATACACTTTGTATGGGAAGTATGGAAAGATTTCATTCGATTTTGCTGAATTTTTTACTAAGTGTTAATAGTTCAAATTAAAGCTTATGAGCTAATTCTCAAGTCATTGGATTGTTTTTTAATAGATTTTTAAGAAATTATCCAATTTGAGAACGTTAATTTGTATTGGAGGTATACGTGGTTTTCATCCTATTTGAATTATTTTCGAACATGATCTTTTTTACGATAAAAGCTTAAATATCGAATTTCATTACGATAACTTTATAATAGCGGCTGTAATCATGTCAACAGATGGGGACACATACAAAAACAGGGATAAAAAAAAAAAAACAAATTGGCCATTTCAGCCCTTGAAAGGACTTTGACCGAGCTTCTTATGATCAATTGTGTTGTGTGTGTTATTAAATGTTTGCCCACAATTGACCGAGAACTGGTCCTACATGTTTTATGACGACTCCGAACGGCTAAAGTTAATGTTCTCAAGAAGCTTTACATGGCATTATTTACTCTCTGAGGTTTGCCATTGTCTGCAGAGAGGTGGTGACCGATCAGAAAAATTTTTTATTGAAAAAACTTTTTGCCACGGCTGGGGATCGAACCCGGGCTCCGAGCATGCTAAGCCACACACTTTACCTGCATGCCACGGTCACCAACAAAAACAGGGATGCCATGGTTAAAACAACTTAGAAGGTGATACTGCAGTATAGTATATGCACTTTTCTATATCTGCCACGCCTCCTTGTGGGTGTAAAAAGTCTTCATAAAGTAAATAACCACATACGTAGGACGGGTGGTGTTACAAAGAAATATAATATTTTTTCTCACTAGCCTCTTATGTATTTTTTTTTTTTTTTTGTATTAATACTACTAATATAAAACTCACAAATAATATTTACGATGTTTTTGGTAGGTAATGCATTATTAAAAACGCATAAAATGCATTATTAAAAACGTGATGAGAAAAAATGTAGCTCAATAAAAAAAAAACTATTGGAAATATGTCAAAATGACAAATATTTCTTAAAAGCCACATTAATCTTATTTAATTAACAATTAACCGCTTTAAAATATTATGTTACGTTTTGCAGATATTTGCATTTTTCTAGATGTAGTCGAAAACGAGTTCCATTTTTTGTCGCGTTCGCAATGCTCTGTTTATTGCTTATATTTTGGAAACATAAAATCTAGAGAACCTAACTTTTTTTCTAAATAAAGTGCTAATAAAATGCTATCGAAAACTTGAAAAAAAAGAAAATTTGTTTTGAGTTTTCTTTATCATTTTGCTCCTCAAAGGCGTACGAATGTCGCGTTCGCGACTATGGAAATGCCCATATGTCTTAATTTTTGTACAAAATGCATGCATATTAATTTCATTCCGTTAACTTTAAAAAACCCTCTATATAGTGATTTAAATTTTTTGGTTGTATGTGGTGTAGGCGTGTCCATGGGCAGATTCCAAAAATATTCAATGTTGCAGATTCTCGCGCTCATGGCAACATATGTACCAAGTTTCATGCAATTATCTCTACTCCTTCTTGTGTTTACAGACAACACACAGACGGACCGACGAACAGACGGACAGGGCTTAATCAACTCTCGAGGTGACTTTAATCAAGAATAGATATCCTTTTCTATACCGCACTTTCTTTTTTTAAGGTGTTACAAACGTTCGCAAAAAGTTATTATAACCTAAACTTTCAGGTTTAGCTTCAAAAGCTATTTTTAGCTTAGCAAATAGCTTAATTGCTTCGATTGCCTACGTGTAGAAAATGAAACTTAATCAGTGTTTACGAAGTTCAAGTTTAGCCGAGCTTGCTAGCGTTCGAGTTTAATGCTCAACCGTCCAGGGTTCAATACCTGACGAAACCGAAACCAGCAGAAACTTTCTTTTATTTAAAGACATTTATTTTTGATATATTTTGATAGATTGTTTTTAGGATTGTTAGTGCGAAGTATTTCGAGGGTTTTTTTCTGACTAATGACTAAAATAAAACAATTAGAATTTAAATTATTAAATTAATACTTTTGATACATACACAGTCAGGATGGAACCTACGTCCTCTGCATGCCAGTCTGACACACTTCCACTGAGCTATTGGTAATGATAAGGTAATGTAGCAAAACATTCTTAAAACTACTCATCTTAAATAGTGACAGAAAACCTTGACAAAAACATGAATTTTTTTAATAAAAACTTTTGTTTTGTTTTTCAGTTAAGTTAATATTTAAAAACGTTCATTGTTTTTTCTAAAACGTATTACTGAATCACTTGACTTCACTTTAAACTTAATTCCTGGACTAGTTTGTGTTTAAAAAAACTAAGATAAAAAAAGACGAAAAATAAAAATTTTAATGGAAATTTCTTTAATTATTTCGATGGCGAGGGATGGAAAATCAACCGATTTTCCATATATTCAAGCTTTAAAATCAGTCTTACTTTGAATTCATTTCTTCCCAAAACTCAAACCGCCTTAGTGGGTTCCATGCTACAAGTTAAAAAGTCAACTCAAATCGAAGTATTGTAAACAACCCCACAAGTAGTCAGAATTAGAATTTAACAAAAATTCAACTTCAACCAGAAATTATGCATCAACGTGTGATTATTTTTCATGTGACTCTCTTTGATTGAATCCTATTTTAATTGAAACTGCAATGATATTGGGGTGTTTAAACCACGAAGTCCCCCTTTGGTTGCACTAATGATCATCGGCCATTACACGTATTATGCAAGACGTGATTGACCTCATGGTCTTAGATTTGCTTGAAATTTTGGCAACAGGTTCCTTTTTACTTTTAAAAATACTAATTATTTATTTTGCTCTTATCTCCATTTTTTGTAAAGTTATGGAAATACCAATTTTTATAAAAGTAGATATCTTCCGCCATTTCCAATAAATCATATCTTCGTCATATCTTAACTTATTTTGCTATAAGTTTGGTAAAGAAACGGTTATGTTATCAAGACAACATGAGCAATAATTTAATAAAATCAACGACGTGAAATTTTAATACCTTTCTTTTGATGCGTTATTTGTTTATGTTTTAATTTGCAAATTTTTACCACCATTTTGAAAGCCTTAACCTTGAACTCAGCATATATAAAAAATGCTCACATTCAAATCGAAGAGTAACACCTGGGGACCTTCCTTGTCAGTTTATTTCATTACTACAATCGAACTAAATTTCAGCAGATTTTGAGTTGCAAAACTAAGTTCATTAATGATTCGAAGGCTAAATGCTTAAATTAACGCCAACGGTGGTCATATAAAATACTAAATATTCATAGCATTTATATTTTCATACCAAAAAAATTTGACTTTCACACCTTTAGATCAAAATTAATCGAGGAGCAGCTGCTTTTCGTCGAAAAGCTAGAGGAGGACGAAAGCTTGATAACATCAAACTCTTTTAAAAATATACAAAAACTTGCCAGTTGGATCCATTAAAATAACTTAAATTTGGATAGCAATGAAATTTTTTAGTTTGTTCCACTATAACGTTAGCCACTGTAAGTTATCACTTTTCATTTAACTAAAGCAGTTTTATTCTACTCTTGCCAGCAATGTTGCCGTTTGAATCCAAATGCATCCATTTGGATACTTTTTCACTTCAAAAAATGATGGATTATTAATTTTTAGCTTTAGTGTAAAGGTATACTTTTATTACTTAATACTTTTATTGAAAAATCTTTTTAAAATGAAAATATCGTCATATGAAATCAAAAAAGCGCTAAGTTACCAAAATTTCAAAATTGAGTTTTTGATTGATTAAGATCCACCGTATCCAAATACATGTTTATGTAAATTGTGACATTCCTACAACTAATAACAACGATTTTATAAACAAAATTAACCTGAAAAAATGTTGAAAAAAATGGTTTCTTTTTCAATTCAGAAAGTGTTTTGCTTCTGTAAAATTTTTCAAATAAAACTTAGGGCTTTTTTTTATTTCATATGACAATATGCGCTTGTAATTTTGTTGCTATGCGTGCAATTGAACTGTCACTTTTTTTCTCCTAAAGTTAACTCGCGGTTAGGGTTTTCGTTGAGTAAAAAACACGGCCACGCTTATTCGATGCTGGTTACATGAAAGACGTCGAGTTGAGTAAGATGTGTCAGGTTTATTAAGAGCAGTTTGTTTTCAGCTCACAGACTCTTGCAGCCGGCATTTTTTTTTTTCTAAACATATACCATAATAGATTTTGACAGACAGTACTCAGCTAAATCCAATAAGTTTCGTGGAGTTTTCTTGGGTTTAACAAAACTCAGCTCAACCCTCGTTTACATGCAGGGTTAACTACGAGTAAACTCCAAGTTAACTCTGTATATGACGCTTCTAATTAAATACTTTTTTAAAAATTGATTGATTTAAAAATTAAAAACTACTTTTTTGTGTTTAAAAGGTGTTAAATTGTTTATTTGCAATTTGATACCTGGACACTTCTTGTTTTAAGTGGATACATTTGAATATATTTCCGATCTTTTTATGGATTCTTTTTTTGGAACCGTCACGGCAACACTGCTTGCCAGTTGTAAAATTTCAAAAAAATTCTGCAAAGCATTGTTTCTTTCTTTCTTTTGCAAAAGCAAAAAAAAAGTTTTCTTTATTTTCATTTTGTTCAAATTCTTACGGCACATTCTTAAAATAAACATATATTTATTAGACTGGGTCAGATTTGTATGAAAAATCCTAAAGTATTTGGGATTCTGCGTGCCCCCCGAAATTTTGAACTATGGTTGCAAATGTAATAATTTGAGCTATTAAAAGTTTCAGAATGGTTGAAATCGGCCCGGTTCTGGTAAAAAACCGATTTTTTGGTGATTTTTTATATGATTTGTTATTTTTAAAATTCTGCCTTTGTAATTTGCGCAAAATAACCATAACTCAACTATTTTAATGTAAAATTTAGTGATAAATCTGATTCTGGTCTTGAAATGACCGAATAATTTAGTTCGGTGCCACCAGACTCACTAAAAGCTGAAATTAAAAATTTTTTTCATACTATTTTTTATTCATGCTTACCCCTTTGGGTGATGCTGATGATTTAAAAACTTTTTTATGCGCTATTGAAGCACATTTTTTGAAGACAGTAAATCAGAAAAACATGAAATTTTGACCAATTTTTGGAAAATTTCATATATTTTTTATAAAGTAATTTTTGAAAGTAACACAAGTAAGACAAAATGTTGTTTCACCCTTGCTAGAGACAATTGCCAGTTCAATCAAAATAAACGAGTGAAGTGATCAGTTTGGTTGAAAATACGTACAAAACATTCACTGGATCACGAGACCCATCGTCACAATAACGCTTTCGGGCATTCATCCTTCGAAATCTCTATGGAACTGAGTAATCAAAAATAACAACCGACTGCATCACATCTAGTGTGAATTTCAATTAAAAATACACCACATCTATTCCCAGCAGACAAAAATGGAAAGGCACCACCATAGAACCCTACGGTAATCCAATTTACCAATCCAATCCAATTCCACACTTATGGCTCCAAAATAGAGAACGGAACAAGATCAGGTGTGTACTGCGAAACGCTACAGATCAAAAAGTCGTACAAACTTCCTGATTACTGCAGTTTTTTTGTAGAAATCTATGAAAAAACAGCACAGGTAATAATTTTGGCAAAATAACAACTTCGGGCTGTTCTTCGGTACTAAATTGTAAACAAGTCCTGAACAGTGTGTGTAATTTTTGGATTAGCAATTGTTCCTGAAACTGCAACGTAAAAGGGAATAACAAAGCAGATGAGCTGGCAAGAATTGAAGTAACGATAGAAAAAAACGATCAAATGTTGGGTGACGTACACGAGAATGAATCAACCAGTTTTAATGCTATAACGATTTATCACGAAAATTCAGCTAAACAGTAAATGCAAAAACAAAATATGGATATAATAATAAAAATATGCATTTTGAAGATAACTATACAAATTCAAATTCAGAAATTAAACTTAAAGAAAATGTGAAAATTTATGAAAAGCAAGCGTGACGTACACGACATACTATGTGACGTATTCGACACGTACGAATTTAAACTACTTTATTGGTGTTTTTTACTTTGAATATTGGTGTTTCGGCATTCATGTTGTATTCTTGAATGTGAATTTCGTCTCCAATGTACTGCAGAATGCGAAAGTTTATATGTCGGAGAGGGGTTGCATAGGCATCCATAGGGATTTCTCATTGGCCTGTCACTATTACAAAAACTCTGTATCTCGGTTAATATTGACACTATGGTACTGAAATTGAAATGATATGGGGGTAGGGAGATTCAGTACAACGCACGATGAAAAAGTGGGATGAATTATACATAGGGCGTGGCACTTTAAAAAATTATTTTTTTTCGATTAATATTCATACAAGGGTACTGAAATTCGGTAAAGGTGTAGGTAGAATTTTTACAAATCAAGATTAAAAAAGTTGGTGGGACTCACATGGAGGCGTGTCACTATTAGAAAAACTCTGTAAGTTGGTTTATATTGTTTCAAGGATAGCTATTTGGTACATTGATACATTTTTCAAAATATCTCTAAAACTGCCAAAGAGATAAAAATATATGTTTTTGATAAAAAGTTTTCTGTAAAGTTTTTATAAAGAGTTTTACACCATATAAAAAAACAATTTTGAAAATTTAAGAGAGGATAAAAAGTTACAGTCTCAAAATATGTTAAAATTTTAATATATTTCAGCTTTCAAGGAACATATTTCGCAAACTAAAGAAGATAATTCAACTTTGGGTTCACAAATTGAAATAACCTTTATTTTAAATATAAAAAATTTAAATACGATCGAAATCCGTTCCCGCATTTAAAAGATATAGTGCAATTATTGAAAAATATACAAATTTTCAGATTTTTGCCTATAACTCCTAAGTTCGAACTGATGATGAAAAACGAATACCATTTTTAAAATCTGCGTTTATAATTCATCTAGAATTGATAGCACTTTATTCTGCAACTTTTGTTGTTTTTCCATATTGTCCTTACGCAAAAACTTCCATTAACTGTGGGACGTACGCGACAAATAACTAACTGCTAATTTTAAATACATTAAAAATGAAAAACTACTGGACATTCAGTAGTTTTACAATTGTTGACACTTTGTCTGTTTAGTAGTGATGTAAAAAAATTCCACCTTCACTCTTACTCTAGTGATGACAATATATATCTTTTTGGCGTGACGTACACGACATCGATTTACCAATTATAATGTTATCGATTTTAATCAAATGGAACTATTCCGTGGAGAAATGAAGGTTGTGATAGTAACAACACGATATGCGGTATTGAATAAAATCAATTACATAACAATTAGTTACGTATATAAAAGTAAAAATTGAGAAAAACTATGGGTTACTTTTTAGCATTTATCTCTTTGACGATATCATAAGTATATATATATATATTTATTATTGCAGTGATGAGCCAGAAAAAAGATATTGTACCATTAGGGACTTAACTCATGTAGGTTCACTGCCCTGTTGTTAAAAATTAGAAATTTTGCTTTTTTTTTTTTGCTAAAATATACCGCTTTTCGTGGAATGCCCCAAAGCCAGAGATAATACCAACATAAACTGTGCTTCCAGATGTGGATGAAATTTATCTAGAAGGCTCTGGCCAGGACTAAACGAGAACAGAACTAAGAGCCTTCTGCTCTTGGCAAAACAAATCCGGATACTAGTGGGAATCCTGTTGGCCTATGGTGTGATGGCCAATTTAAATAGCTTTAAAGCACCAGACTTTTATCGAAAAATCACCTACCTTCTGTGTGAATACCCAAATCTACAGAATTGTCGGTTCCTATATACAGGAAATAGATTTTTCAAAGGTTTGGAGGAGCAAGTGAACACATTACTGTTAGATTTATGGAAGAGTACAGGGTGGTTCGGTGAACGATCATAAAAAAGACGGATTTAGGTTTATTGGGAACCACTGCCAATGGGTTAAACAGAATCAAATAAGGTATGTGTACTGGACCAAAAGATCCCACGGAAGAACCTCAACGTTGGACGACCCTTCTAACTTAACTTTATTGCACTTAAGAAAGCAATTTGGTTTTTGAAAAACACCGCAGACTTTCATCGATAAAAACTCAGATCCGCGAAAAATTAACATTTTAACCGGATGTTTTTGACGAATTTTCAAACAAACTGATCACTTCACTTGGTTGTTTTGGTTGAACTGGCAATTCGACAGCGATCTCACTTTTAGCAAGTGTGAAACAACATTTTTTAATGTGTTACTTACAAAAATCACTTTATAAAAATAAATATTAACTTCTCCAAATTGTTCAAAATTTCATGTTTTTTCTAAGTTACTGTCTTCACAAAGTGGCCGTCAATAGTGCATAAAAACGTTTTGAAAAAATCATCAGGATCACCCTGAAAAATTATAAATTTCAGCTTTGAGTGAGTTTGGTGGCACCGGACTGAATAATTTGGTAGTTTCAAGTTCATATCAGATTTGATATAAATTTTGTGCAAATTTCAAATGCATAAATGCATAAAAATCGCCAAAAAAACTGGTGTTTTGAGCAAAACCGGGCCGGTTTCGACAATTATTGAAATTTTAATAGCTCAAGTTATTACATTCGCAACCATAGTTAATAATGCCGGGGGGCATGCAGAATCCCAAATCCTTAAGCATTTAACCCAGTCTAATGTTTATTCATCATAATTACAGTAAACAATTTACTGGTTATTGTTTCCGAATCTGGAGTCAAATTTAAAAATGCAAAATGGTAGATCGAATATGACGTACATCGATACGAAGATTTTTAAATTTGGATTTTAAAAAAATGTCATCATATATCATAAATATAGTATGATCAATTTTGTCCTAAAATATACACATAAATTCCGTGAAAATATATGTATTTTTATATAAAGAGTACTAATGATATTAATGTTTAACCCCAAAAGCCATAACCCGCTACTGATTTTGTTACCAATAAAAGTTGAACTGATTGCGAATTAAGTTAAAATTCAACTCAAAAAACTATCAAAGTTAATAGAAGAACAAATAATTCCCGAATATAAATATTGTGAGGTATTAAATATTAAAATTCACGAGTATTGATTAACATGATAACACAACGATTGCATGAAAAAAACCCAAAAATATAATTTATATAAAACTGGTTAGTTCGTTCGTTTGTATAATCTGAAAGAATATGTTAAAAAATATTCTATCACTTCGGAATCAAGCTTATCTCATTGTGAACGTTTAAAGCTAAACGTTCCGGGAAGAATAATTAACGTCGCAATAACAGCGTCATCGATTAGTATAAAAAGGGCTCTAGGTCTAGTTGCAGCTCAGTTTCATCAAGTTATCGGAGAAAAACAAGTCATGAAATTTTTACTACGAATTAGCCTGCTGTTGGCTGCTTTAGCACTTATTATAGGTAATTAAAATAAAATAGGTTCAATTCTTGGTATTTATATTAATCTTTGCTTTATAGCTGCTCCAGTACCTGGTGGAGGTGGTGGCGGTGGAGGTGGTGGTGGTGGAAGAGGTTGTTCTTGTGAGCCAGGTGGTGGTGGTGGTGGTGGTGGTGGCGGTGGTGGTGGTGAAGGCTATGGACCTGGTGGTGCAGGAGGTGCTAAAGGACCCGATTGTGTGTTACCACCTTGGATGAAACTGAATTGTTAATTTCATAGGAGTTGTTATTTATTAGTTTAAATAGAAAATTAATCTATATTTATAATTTTTGTTAAGTTTGATATAATTGAAATATGAAAGAATATAATTTATTTGTTTATAATTTGCTTTCTTTGCTTGTTAATTAAATCGGTGTTGTTATGGCTGTGGTACATTTTTTGTCGTCTTATACGGTATTAAATTATCTTCATTTGTGGTTTCTTTGACTTGGTTGAGGAAGATTCCTGGTGAGGCATATCTTTCCACTTAAACGCACTTTAAATACAAAATACCCACAACTCAAAAAACACACAAACTTTCAGGAAAGTCAAAAAACTGTTTAATATAACAACATTAAAAATAAATTTGTTTCTACAATGAAGAAACTACCATTAAATGAAAGTTGGCTATATTTTCTTAAATTTTTTAATTATAATTCTGGAAACAAGGGATAAATTCAAGTTATGAACCTTTAACTGAGAATTATTTCGTATGAATAGTGATATATTCGCAAATTGTGCCACTTTAAAAAATTAAAAAAATCTTAATTTAAAACCATTTTATTAAGAAAACTAGAAGGTATATCTTCGACTTGGCCGAAGTTAAAATACCCCCACGACCGATTCTTAAGGGTTAAAGGATCTAAAATTGAAGAGCTTTTCGTTTGAGATTTTAGAAAATTTTGTTATTTTTATGTGTCTAAAATACAAACATATCAATTGTTGTCCTGAAGCTTAAATATAAGCCTTTTTCTAAAATTTTCAATTTTGGGGTTATATGGGAGGTGGGCGAGTTAGTGGGTGGAAAGCGCCCATTTTTCTAACACACCTTAGTTTTGACATAGAATATACAAATACCGACTTTCAGTTTTGTAACTTTAATATTAGTCTCTTTATAGAGTTTTCAAATTTGAGGTTGTATGGAAGGTGGGCGTGTTTGTATATGTATGACGCCCATTTTTATAACACATCTCAGTTTTGACATAAAACACACAAATACTGAGTTTCAGTTTTGTTACTTTAATATTAGTCTCTTTATAGAATTTTCATTATTTGGGTTGTATGGGAGGTAGGCGTGGTTTTCATCCGATTTAGCCCATTCTCGAACTTGATTTTAGTTTTTTTGAAAAAAGCTTAAATATCGAATTTCAGCATAATAGCTTTAAAATTAAGACTGCAATCGTCTCCACAGACAGACAGACGGACATGGCTAAATCAACTCAGGTGGTGATGCTGATCAAGAATATATATATTTTTCTATACCTACCACGCCTCTTTATGGGCGTTACACACGTCGTGACAAAATTAATACACCCCCTACGCAGTACGCGTGGGGGTATAATAAAATTTAATTGTGCCGTATTTTTCCAGAAATGGGAAGAGGTGTTCAAATTGTTCTGCTGAAAAGCGGGAATTGATAAAAAAATTAATTTATGAGAGCGAAACATACAAAGAGGTTAAAAATCAGATTTTCAAAATCTCCTCAAATGTTCACCAACGACGATGTGCAATGCCATAAAATATAAAAAAACAAGTAAAGAAAGTCTAAAGTCGGTCTAGGCCGACTATGAAATACCCTAAACCCAATTTTCAAAAACAACAAAATTTTTATTGTAAATGGGCGTCTCCGTGGGCGGATGAAGCCTATATTTTATATGCATTTAAATGTTGATGAAAAATTTACACATACCAAGTTTTATTACTGTAGCTCACATGAGATGGGCGTGTTCATGGACAGATTATTCTCAAGTTGTGAACACACCTTAGTTTTGGTATAAAATACATACATACTAAATTTTATTTCTCTATGACAAACCTAATGTTATTTAATGAGTCTTAAACTTTTTGGATTGTATGGGAGGTAGGCGTGTCCGTGGGCGGATGACGTTCAATTTTTCAAAACAATCTTTGTTTTGACATAAAAAACATACGTGCCAAATTTCATCTCTGTAGGTTAAATAGATGCTTATGCGTTTTCAATTTTTGGGTTGTATTGGAGGTGGGCGTGTCCATGAGCGGATGATACCCATTTTTTGAAGACATCTTTGTGTTGATACAAAACATATACACACCAAATTTTATTGTTGTAGGTTAATTATGAGCTTATTTATGCAGTTTTAAATTTTTACGTTGTATGCTTTTTTTTTGTAAAATACAAACGTACTAAATTTTCTATATAAAATTTTTAATTTTGGGGTTGTATGAGAGGTGGGCGTGTTCGTGTGGTGAAGTTACCCATTTTTCTATTGTGGATTCTATGGAAGGTAGGCATGGTTTTCATCCGATCTAGCCCATTTTCGAACTCGATTTCTGGGAACATTTCATTACGATACCTTGAAAATTACAGCTGAAATTTTCCGGAAAGCCGGACATGGCTTAATCAACTCAAGTGGTTATGCTGATAAATAATATACAAATTTTTTTGTACCTACCACGCCTCCTTATGAGCGTTACACGCATCTTGACAAAACTAATATAACCCTTACGCAGTACTTATGGATATATAAAAATTGATATTTTAAAGACAATAACAAATTTTGCTGTATGCATATAATTTTAAATTTTGTGGAACAAATAAAAAATAACTACATTTTTTACTTACTTTAACAGGGAAGAAATAAAGATTTCATAATCGTAACACAATCAAAACACCGTTTAAAGTTCTTTTCAAGAATACATCGATAATATCTATAAATAAAAACAATTTACCACAGGAAAAAATGTTAAGAACCATTTTCTCGCGTGTTTCTCAACCGAATTTTATATTTTTTTTTTAATTTAATCACAGTGCGGAGAAGGAGAACATCTTCTTTTATTAATAATTATAGAAACTCAAACAAGAATTGGTCGAATTTCAACCCCAGCCCAGTTTATTTAATTGCTTGTATTAAAAATTCATTGCAATGTGATTCGAATTAAGACAACTAATAAGAAAACTATTATAATTTTTTTAGCGTAAGTAATGAAAGTGTAAGAAAATTTCCACTGTTGAAAATGGTTTAAACATTATTTTTTTGCACTCGCTTATTTTGATTTTAATTTAATATTTTTTTTTTTTTTTTTTTTTTTAACGAAAATTTGTTGTTTTGAATTTTTGGTAGATTTAAGCAATAGAAATTGGTAAGATAAAATGTTAAGTGGCAACACTGTATATAACTAATTATTGATGACAAATTGGATCATAAAAAGATAGTCAGATTAAAAATCCCCTAAAATAAGCAGCCTATTCTGCGGATGTTTATTTCTAAGCACGCAAATGCAATAAAATTATATCGTAAAGCTTAACTAGAAATTCTCACCTTATCAAGTTTTATTGTTTTTTAATTTTTTGCTTTAAGAAAACAACTCTTTCCTCATTTTTAAGTCAGATCCATGATAGAATTAAATAATAAACGTTTTTATCATAATCAAATAATTTCATATGTATGTGGATCCACTTCTATTAAAACATCTTTTTAGTTCGATAACCTTTATTTAATCAGAAAGTCAATATGCTAAAAGATGTTGAAAATCTTTTGAAATTAGTTTTATTAAAGTTAAATTTAAATATTGATAAGCGGAATGATGAACTTAAGAGGTTAACTGCAAAATTTTGAAGCATACAAAATAGTGCTTAGCCCAGATTTTGCATTATCTGTTTTGTTTAATTGAATTCTTATTTATGCGACGCTAGTTGAATACCCGACTTTGTTTGGGATATAGTTTAATTTTTAAACTATGTTCAATATTATTTAACAGAAACAAAATATAAGAAAGTTATGAGAGATGTGTTCGACTTTTCACTCTTCTCGAAAAAATTAGAGAATAAGATAATTGTTTTGTCTTATTATAATTTTGGGTTTAAATATAAGAAAGTTATGAGAGATGTGTTCGACTCTTCACTCTTCTCATGTATTTGCGGAAAAATTAGAGAATAAGATAATTGTTATTATAATTTTGGGTTTAAAAATTGAACGAAGTTAAGAATTTTTGACGAAAATTCGTTTGTATGGAGTCGAAAGAATTTGATATTTAACTTGCTCTATTTATCATGCGTACTTTTAACTTTTTCTGTGTTTCGCGATAAGAATTACTTGAGTGTTATTAATTTATTTGTTAATTTTCGGAAATGCAAAATAAATAAAAAATATGTGCAAAATTGACAAAACAATCCGACCAAAGAGACAAAGTAGAATAGGTTACTTCTTTAACGTCTACACTAACGTTGAAGATGATGATGAAAACGATGATATCATAAAGATTTTAATACTCTACTCTATTTAATTTAAAGCTCATTTAAATAAGAAAACAAAATCAGTTACATTTCAAAAGGTACTCAAGGTTTCCCAACCCACATAAGCTAACTAATAGTTACTGTTCGACCCTTACCGAATTCCTTTTTCTGTCACACATATATTGTAAAAGGTGAAACATTCCTAAATACAAAGTTAAGTTGGGGATAGGGCTATGTATGGAAATTTTGTATGCGGGGTGCTACGCCCTTATTTCAATACCCACATTTATTGGTCAGATGAACTTTGATAGTCAATTTTTTATCCATGCCCTGTCGCGTGTAGTTCGAAAGGTAAGCTATAAAAGTAATTCGGGTGCGTCGGGAATGTCCCATGTCTACAATTTTAAAAATTTTCCTGAGTCATAGATTTTACCGAATTGGGACTCCATGCAGACTTTCCATGTTTTTTTTTTATAACAGCTGAAGTAGATTTGCTATTTGCCACATTAAGAATTTGTTTTGCTTGGAAGGCGACATGCCCACTTTTCCAATGTTTATAATTAACTTTCTTATTAGATTATGTTGGTAGAGTTCGTACTTAGTTTTTATAATCTACCGTATATTTTTCACAAGCTGAACGATTTTAACAATACGTGGCAATGGTATCTGCCACGCCCCTTTGCATGCAGTTTATTCTTATATAGCAACCCTAACCGGTATATAGCAACCCTAACCGGGTACTACTAAAACACTGTGTCATTTAGCACATACAGACAAACATCTATTGTACATATATATATACAATAAAGAATTTTTTAATTTAAAAATGAAGCAAAACAGTTTTGTACGCAGTCAGAAATATCTAGAAGTGGGTCAAAAATAGCACGTCCATTTTTCAAAAGACATGATTAAAAATAAACGATTTTTTACTCGCAAGAGACAAAACAACTTAATGACCCATAACGACTCCATAATCAAACGGCCCAAAATTCGAAAATTAGTTTTAAGAATATATAAACGAAATACGCGTTTAGATTTTCGTTGCTCATTTTAAATTATCGTTTTCCAACTTGCTATCTATCAGTGGCCTTGGGTTTTTTGGAATTGGCATTTTGTTGTCTTCTTAAAATATTCAATTCTCACAACAAATGATAAGAAAGAATATGTATGGGAAAACCCGATATTTTTTTGGTTTTTTTTATGAATTAATAACAAACAGTTCATTTATCAGTTAAATTTCAGATAATGTTTATAAATTAAGACTTTGTTTCATCAAAAAGATTTCTTTATTTATAAACATCATATTAAAATCTTTTTAAAGAGCTAAATAGTATTAATTCAGGGAGACATAACTATTGGTGGTCGAGTGCTCGAAACATGTGAGGTTTCAAGATTAAAATAATGAACTAAGATATTTAAACTTGTTGGGTACATTTTAACACTCGTACACCATACTTACACATTTTTTTATTAAATTAAAAAAAAAATAAATATCAAGTCAAGTTTTCATTCAATTTTCGCAAAACTCAGTGTAACTCTCATCACTCACATCTTATGAGTTTTGAAGAAGAGATAGTGCCGTGATAATATCCTAAACCTGTAAAGTCAGGGTATATTTACTGTGTGAAAACGTTTGTAACACTTAAAAATAAGCGGGTCCGGTATAAAAAAGTGTATACATTCTTAATCAGCGTCACCTCGAGAGTCGATTTAGTACTATCTGTCTGTCCGTTCGTCTGTGTGATGTCCATAAACACAGGATAAGCAGGAATTGAAACAATTGCATGAAATATATTACACATGATCAATTAAATCCAAGGATCTGTAGCATTGCATATTTTTTGAATCGGTCCACTGGCACGCCTACCTCCCATTCGACCATAAAATTGAAATCACTTTATAGAGGGTTGTATTTAAACTACAGTAATAAAATTTGATATGTAAGCATATTATAGCAAAACTAAAAAGAATACAAAAACTGGGCGCAATCTGCCCACGAACACCACATAAAATCTCTATAAAAAGGCTTAAATTTAAGATTCATGGATAAAATTTATCATTTTTCTATTTTATATTAAAAAGATATGTACGAAAAATAGGCGCCATCCGCACACGAACATGTCCACCTCCCATACCACCAACTGTAGTTATAACTCTATAAAGGCTTTATACACCCAGAAAAAAATCCTGTAAAAATAACGCTTTTTTAACACTAAATCGTGTTATTGAAATTTAACACGATCAGTTATGTTAATAATTAACACTTTACATAATAATTCAACTCTGTTCAAAGAACGCTTGTGCAGAGCTCAAAATCACATAAAATGTCTTCTGCTGAACAGGACATTCAGAAAAGGGGCAATTTGTCACTTAATTCGCTCAACGGCAAAATTATTCGCACTGTCTTTTCTTTTTTCAGTGGTGACCGTGGCATGCAGGTTAAGTGTGTGGCTTAGCATGCTCGGAGCCCGGGTTCGATCCCCAGCCGTGGCGAAAAGTTTTTTTCAATAAAAAATTTTTCTGATCGGTCACCACCTCTCTGCAGACAATGGCAAGCCTCAGAGAGTAAATAATGCCATGTAAAGCTTCTTGAGAACATGAACTTTAGCCGTTCGGAGTCGGCATAAAACATGTAGGTCCAGTTCTCGGTCAATTGTGTGCAAACATTTAATAACACACACAACACAATTGATCATTAGAAGCTCGGTCAAAGTCCTTTCAAGGGCTGAAATGGCCAATTTGTTTTTTTTTTTTTTTTGTCTTTTCTTTTTATATGCTGATGCAATTAGCAAATTAACACTTTACTCATGTTATTTTTTAACACTGCATAATACAGTGTTAATCTTTAAAAATTGTTGTTGTTTTAAGTGTAAAAATGATCATGTTAGATTGACAGGAGCCGTGTTGAAAAATTTTCTCATTTTTCCCTGGGTGTATTAGTGCTACAAAGATAAACATTATCATGTGAATATATTATATATAAACTAAGAACTTTAAAAGTTCATTTTAAAATGTCCGTTTTTAAAATGAAAATAAACGTTAGAGGTGCAAAATCTGGGTTAAACGTTTTCAAAAATACCACGTTTCCTTCTTTTCGTGCAACGAAACGTTTTCACAGTTTTCTCTGTGTATATTTGAGCCACATAAAGTAGTTAAACCCAGCAGTTAAACCTGTATTAAACTTTAATTGCATGGATTTTCAACAAAAATAGGATTTCGATTACGATTACGATTTCCGGGGCGCAGCGATTTGACGATAGATTCGAAGAGTACTCTCAATAAAAATAAGAATAGCTAAGGGAAAAGTTGATTTATCAATTTTTTTCTGGAGTTATCGATATATAAATTTTTTTTTATATAAGGTCGATGAAGAAAATTGGCTATATTATTCTAAATATTAATGATTAAGGTAATATTTAAAAGGTTATATGTGTATAAGACTTTCAGAAAAATTTTAAATGAACGAAATCTGTTGAGCACTTTGTGTTTTTATGGGTACTAGTATCGCCTGGGGTCGAAATTCGACCAATTTATTGATTGCCTATTTATAATTATATGCGAGATGGTTAAAATAAGTTCGAGGTCATAACTTTTAATTGATTGGATGTATGAAGCTATTTTCTTCAAAAAAATTATTTATTTATTTAATTATTTTTTTTCAAAAATAGAAAAACAACACTTTAAAAAAATTTAATTTTGTCAAAGAAATCACAGTGGTAGCCTTGATTTTTGATGGCACGGACAGTTCATTAATTTAGTGTCAAGACAAATAAATTCACCTAAAATCCAATATAGACTTTGAAAGAAAATCAAAAATGCAATTTTGAGTTTTTGTTTTTTTACAACAAAAATCATTTTTACCCCATATTTTAAGAAAAAATCAAATTTGATGGTCTTTTTTAAAAGGAATAATTTAAATATAAAAAAACCAAAAACGGTATTATTTTTAAAAGATTTTTTAAGTAAACTGATTAGACTTAAATACAAAAAATAAATGAATAAAATCTATTCACAGATGGCGGAGATATTTGCTTCAGAATTTAGAACATTCAATTTGAGACAGTTTTTTTCTCTCTCTTGGCATTTGGTTGAAACACACGCTAAATAACTAACGACAATATTAAGGAAATTCACTAAAAATACTTTTGGTTAAACCTTTGCTGTCATTTTTATCACATTTTAAAAGAAAATTTAACAAACTTTTAGAAAAAAGTAGAAAAATTGAAAAACCGTTAAAACCCGACCAAGATATTCACATGGAAAGTCAAATTTTTGAATTCAAAACTCATTTTTTACAAATTTTACAATTTACGAACGAATAAAACTAAATTTTTTTAAGAAATTGTTACTTTTAAAAAAAATTCAAATTCCAATTCAAAGACCAACTCAAAAACTCTCTCCCAACAAAATTTCATATTAATCAACGAGCGGGGTTTTTCTCTACAATTTAATTTCTCTCTTAGAAGGTTGGGAATTCCCTTTATCAGATATATCATTTATATATACATTCTGCACATCTGGGCAACATAACCTTTCGAATGATATAAGTTTCATTTATTTTGTGTTTTAATAAATACCAAAAAAGCGTACGACAAACTTTAATGTTCACGTATAAATATATAAGATTTTTATGCAATAAGAAAAATATTTTCTACACAAAACCGTTATTTTCTCCAAAATTACCGTTATTACTATGAATTATAAAGAGTAGATGATTAAAGCTTGCAAATTTATCTTTCGTTTGGTATATAATATACATGATTATATTTATTTGACTTTTTGTGGTGTTTTTATACCCTTAACCTGAAAGGTCAGGGTATATTAACTTTGTGCCAACGTTTCTAAGGCATAGAACGAAGCTAGTTCGGTATAGAAAAGTATATATCGTCGCTGCGCCTAAAAAATCGGGTATGTGATTTTTTATGATTTTATTTTTATTGCATAATTGAATAGCCCTACTCAATGTCCATCTGTGCGCTGAACTGCTTCTCGTTATCTCACAATGGAGACATTTTTTCATTACTTTTGCAATAAAATTCTACAAGGATTTTTAAAATTTTAAATTAAAAATTTGAAAAATCAGGTATGTGCTCGAAAAATTCGATCATAGTGAAAACAAAATGCCCGTAAAAAAATCGGTTATGTGTCTGAAAATGGAAGAATGCATCCTCGCTTCGTGCTGGAGTAAGAAGTTTAAGTTTTTTTTTAATATTTATCTCTAGAATGTTATAGCAAAAAATACAAAATTATGACTTTGCAATAAATTTGGAAGCGCAAAGAATAAATCAGTTTTTTTGCTCTCCTGAAAAGTTGTCGAAAAACACATAACCTAATTTTAAGGCGCAGCGACGATATATTCTTGATCAGCGTCACCACGTGAGTCTATCTATGAGCTTTCTATGTCCGTCCATCCATCTGTCCGTCTGAGTGTTGTCCGTATACACAGGATAAAAAGAAGGAGTTGAAATAATTGAATGAAACTTGGTACACATGGTCACATGAGCCCAAGGTGGTGCATTATTGAATATTTTTGAAATACCACGGACACGCCTACCTCCCATACAACGCAAAATTTTAAAACTGCATAAATAAGCTCATAACTAACCTACAACCAAATAAAAATAGGTGTCATCCGCCCACGGACACACCAACCTCCCATACAACGCAAAAATTTTAAACTGCATAAATAAGTTCATAATTGACCTACAACAATAAAATTTGGTGTGTATGTGTTTTGTATTAACACAAAAATGTTTCCGCAAAATGGACGTCATCCACTCACGAACACGCCTACCTCCCATACAACGCAAAAATTGAAAACTATATAAAGGTACTATTACAGTGTGTAAGAAATTAAAAACAAATTTTTTTTTCTTAGAATATTTTTCTTTAATGTCTCAGGAATACAAAATTTAAGAAAAAAATATTATATAAATAAAAAGATATAACATTCATTTTATTCGTATGTCGCTCATTTATTCACATGTGTTTCTCGAAACATGTTTTTTCGAATTGGTTTCTAAGATATCTCGAGTTCTGCTTGATAGATTTCGATGAATCTTGATTCATTGTGATCTTCATAAACTCTGTTAAGCTTTTAAATTTCTATATTTTGTTTTTTACGGCTAAGAATTTCTGCCAAAAAGAGTGGTTTTTTGTAAATTTGTTTTTCAACGCACGCCATTTTTTTAGTATTTTTTTATTTTTTTATTTGCGTAGGTAGAGTGCTCAAGTACAACCCTTTACTGAAGAATGCATTTTGATTTTTTACTTTCAGACGCCTTGAAAATGCTGGAGACGAGATACCAACTTACAACCTTTTTTAAACACGCTTTTAAAAAAGACCTCTGCAACGTCCTCTAGAAAATAAACAACAAATACAAAAACAAAAACATTTTTGCTTATCTTCACCTTTAACTGTACATAATGTAAATAAATTTGAATTTAATAATTTAATAACACTATGTAAAAAAAATAAATAAAAAAGTTGTAGCTTCACACTGTAATAGTACCTTAATAAACTTTTGTTTGTCTTACAGAGATCACATTTGGTATGTATGCATTTTGTACAAAAACCAAGACATGCACAAAAAATGGGCGTGATCTGCTCGCAAACACGCCCACCTCCCATACAACCCACAATATTGAAAATACCATAAAAAGGTTTATACATGGTCTACAGGGATTAAACTTGGTATGGGAGGATTTTGTTTCAAAACTAGGTGTGCACACAAAATGGGCCCGCCCACAACACACTCTCATACAACTTAAAATATTGAAAATACCATAAAAAAGTTTGTATATAACTTACAGGGATTAAACTTTGTATGAGAGAATTTTATATCATAACTAAGGTACGCGCAAAAAATGGGCGCCACATGCCCACGAACACAACCTACTACCATACAACCTACATTAGTGAAAACTGTTAAAAACTGTAAAGGAATACATGGACTCTAAAAAAATATGATTTTATTTATGTTTGTTTAAGTATAAAATAAAAAAAATTATTTAAATTTTATTTTATTCATCACACTTGCATTTGAATTATTGTATAACTGCTTAATAGTTTCCTATAGTTTTAAGTTAATATTAATGTTTAGGTAATAGTTATTTAAGTCCTAAGTTTCACTAATTTGAACATTGTTATTTATACCAATGACGTTCTAAAAAAGACTTGTCCTACTGTACCACACAATCAATAATAATAATAATAATAATAATAATAATAATAATAACGATAATAATGATAATAACAATGATAATAATAATAATAATAATAATAATAATAATAATAATAATAATAATAATAATAATAATAATAATAATAATAATAATAATAATAATAATAATAATAATAATAATAATAATAATAAGTATAATAATAAAAATAATAATAATATTAATAATAATTATAATAAAAATAATAATAATAATAATAATAATAATTATAATAAAAATAATAATATCAATATATATTTGAAGATGATAGGAGGTTTAGGGTATTCCATAGTCGGGCTAGACCGACTTTACTGTTTCTTTACTTGTTCATAAATAAATACGTTTTACTGTACACAATGCGTAACAACATATTAGAAAGCTAATAAACACAACAGGGTCCTAGTGCTGGTATTTAAAAAACAAAAAATTCGATTGATTATTTTGTCGGTCTGTGGGACCAATGCGAGAGTATAGGAAGGTTAATAACAATAACAATTAATTGTAAAAAATACGCCGTTTTTTTAAAAAATCTGTGATTTTGGTCCCAGAGATAGCTGTTGGTGTTGTGAATAGAACATTGAAGTTTCAAATTACTCGCCTGAATATTTTATTTTACAATACAATACCAAAGAAAAGTAGTTTCGATAAATGTGTGTAAAGTTTTGAATATGAGTATAATAATGTGTGTTTGCTACTTGCTATAAAAAGTAGTACTTGCTATAAAAAGTATAAAAAGTGGAAGAAAAGTCAACATCATTAAAAAATTTGGCAGTATATTCTCGAAAAATAATATAAAAATAAACCCAATTGTATAAAAAAGCAAAAGCACCTTTGTGCAGGCGGACACAATATATATATTTCTGTAGTTCTTTGTACTCATTCTAAACGCGTGACAGTCATTCATTCTTGGCTTTTCGATCATCATAACACTGCGGCATAAGACAGTGTTGGTCTGACGATAAGAGTGTACAGCACAGCGTATCACCAAAATGAACCTAAATTTGACCCCGCCTAAATCGTAATCGACTTTTGAAAAACATTTTTAAAATAATTTTATTATTTTGTTTTTAAATTCTCCATGTTTTTACTTTTTTCCATTATTCTATCTTCGGTGTTGGTTGTCTAATGCTCAAGTATATGCGCGTGCCTTTTTTTTTTTTGTGAAGTTTTCCAAAATATTTTTTGCCACACATTTCTTTTTGGACTAGTCAACCACTTCTCCTTTATAATAAAGTTCTAAAAATTCCAAGGAAATTAAAATTAAACTAGGAATTTTAAAAGGATTCACAAATACGCACAAGAATATAACAAAAATAAATAAAGGTAAATTTATTTTAAATGCCTATTCATTGAGATATGATGAGATATTTACTTTTCATCAGATGTTGATTTTGTTTCATTTTTTTTTTTTTAGCTTTGAACCAATGATTTCAGGTGTCAAACCTATTCAATGGGGTGATAGATAAGTAGGAGAGAAAGGGAAATCAAGAGAAACAAGTGTAGAATGTTCTAGTGTGGAAGAGTGCTTTATCAACATCGAATTTGAATCTGAGGCAAGTGTTATGCCTTTACCTCAGTCAATTCGAGTTATCAAGCAATCTCATTCCACAAACATCTCTACCACCAACTACAACTTCCAAAGTCGCATAGATTAATGAAGTTTTAATTTCAGTTGATTAGAAATGAAGAAAGAATTAAAGAAAGGTAAAAGCGTAGGTCCACGGCTAGACAGGAGGGATTCGAACCCGGAACCTCTGGGTTGGCAGTCAAGCATGCTAACCACTTGACTACCGAGGCCCCTTCATTGCGACATAATCAGATATTTACTTTTTCATCAGATGTTTATTTTGTTTCATACAAGATTATTAGGTCTAGTATAGCGTCTATGTCAACTATTGGTCCTCAACTGTGGTTCTCTTATCGTCGCCTTAATAAAACAATAGTGTATACGCATGTACACCATTATTTTTTTTATTGCATAATAAGAATCTACATAACTGATTCTATATGTGGTCAAAATTTGGTGAAATTCTACTTCCACAAAGTGGGTCAAAAGATCAATTGAAATATTAGCGTATAATTGCGTGATTGAAATTTTTCATTAATAATTGTGTAAGTGCTGGTATGGTGTTTCATTTAGTTGTTACTCTAAATATAATTTCAAAGAAAAATAGTGTATAAAAAGCATACACTATTTTTATTATTCAAAACAATCCATTTTCATAACAAAATAAAAGCGAAAAACGACGTATATTGATATACACTATTTTTTAACAATATATTATTTCGAGTCAATCCGTATGACACTTATACACTATTTTATATATCACACAACATTTCTCTGTGTGTTCTATGGTTGACGTAAATAATACCTTAAAATCAGTTTACACTGTTATTGCATAGTAACCTTATATCTATCATTCTTATTTTTGTGTATTGAATAGAAAAAAATAAGAAATCAGTAGTATTTGAACAATCGACTAAATAAGTCTTTAAACAATTAAATAAAATAAAATAAAATTATTACTAATATACTTAATTGGCTGGGCAATTGTGGTTTTGCTAGTGTGTTATTGTGAAAAGTTCGTGAAAATAATGGATCTATCAAGTCATGGTGAGTATTTACTGTGAAACGATAACAAGTGTGTGCCGTATTATGACTAAGTAACTGGAATTTCGACAGATTTTGGTTATGTTCGTGCGCCTGGTACGACGCACGAAGACGATTTCTCCACAGGATCTTCGGATGATTATGTTCCGGAAACAGATGAAGAGGCACAAACAGATGCTGAGTCGAAAGCAGAGGAATTGGACACAGTCACTTCGGCACGGGAAGAGAACCCTGAAATAGACCAAGACATGGAGGGTCTGATTGCAGACGTCACCAATAACGAAATATTCATTGCAATACCAAAAAATGACTGTGAATTATGAATAAAATGCATTGTTAAGCACGAATGCTTTGTTTTACTGCATGAACATTCGACAGACAATTTAAATGTATTTCGTGATAAATGGTGTAAAGGATTCAAGTAAAATAGTGTATACCATACAAAATAAAATAGTGTATAATGATTTTCATACATATTATAAAACAAATAAAATAGCCTAAGTGACATCATGGTACTTTGAATCCCATTAAGTTGCAAATAAAGCACTTTTAGATTAATCGAATATCATCTACTAGTAGCCTGATTATTCCTCCACATATTGAAATGATCACAACTTGCAAACATCGATTATTTTCTCAAAAATTGACTGGTTTCCCAGATGTCTAATAGCACAAAAACTTTAAACTCTATTACCTCGAAACGGAAAAAAAATTATACACTATTGTTTTATTTATTAAGGCGACGTTATGATGTTGAAGTTTACTTTAACAGTTTACTAGTTATCCATGAAATTTACTTACTATTCGTCTGAACGAGATATATCTAATTATTTCCTATAGTTAGTACTTCAGTTAATCTTGCAGTTAATCTAATCACACACTCTTTGTTAATGGCTTCCAAGATAGTGATTTTCCATGTTTGTTTACTCTTATAAGTATAAAAATAATTATATTACTAATAAACCATCTTTTGGTGAGTGAGTATAAAATTAGATGAACCCTTCTAGTGAACTAATATTATAGTACTTATAGCCTATTTGAATATCGAAACAACCGTCATAACATATTTTTTATTAGGAGCAGATTCTTAAATTTTAAGAAGAAATTCTTGTGTCTATTTCACAAGAAAAGTTTTTTGTCATAATTTCGTTTACAAGTCTTCCTGTGGATAACACTTTTTTTTTATTTATCAAAAGCATTGTTCTGCAACGAGCACCAAAAACCTTACTAGTACCATGTAAAGCTCTTACACTCTCTTTTGTGATTATCAGTTCTTTAGTTGTATTCAACTCAGTTTTTTGCTTACAAAAGCCAATGTGTATGATTTTACTATGGTTTTTTTTCAGTGTAATATAGGAGGAGCTACTCTGCATTGCACACATAAACCATTAAGATATAGACTTTGAATTCTTTCACAAGTTGAACATTTTTTCTTTTTAAAACAGCCAACTTTTACGAAATATGTTTGGTTATTTTCGTAACCACTCGTATATTATAAACATATCTTACTTAATAATAGTGACAAAGGGAATATACAAATAACAAAATTCCGTTGAAATGTCACTTGCGAAATAATATTCTGAAAACGTTTAGCTCTAAACGATTCTGTCTAATGTTAATTATAATAAGTACTTTGAAGAAGATACAATTCGATAAATAGAACTTAAAAACCCCCATTATTATAAAAACAAAACAATTGTTGTGTAAAATTTAACTATAAACTCTATAAGTGTCTTAAATTCTTAATAACTGGTTAACTCGAGCGGATAATCATCATTCATTTAAATATATAAATATTAAGTATGCGAGAGTGTTAATAATAAGCTTGCTTTTGGCTTATCGCTGAGCTTTCAGAGTATAAATAGGCAGATCGTTAAAGTGAAATAATCATTACAATTTAAATCGTTCGTACAGTTCACACACATCATGAGAATAATAGCTTTCTTCGGCTTTGTTCTAGCTCTGTTTGCTTTAGCACTAGGTAAATATTTATTATCTTAATTGTGTCTTTAACTGTGATTTACTTTTTATTTTCTTGAAAAATAGGAAATCCTATGCCATATCCTGAACCTTTACCAAGTGGTGGTGGTGGTGGTGGAGGTGGTGGTGCTGGTGGTGGAGGCGGCGGTGGCGGAGGTGGAAAGTAATTTGATGCAACCAAAATTATCAGGACGTTGCCTTTCAATTATAAGTTTTTGAAAAATGTAAAATGTATAGTATTTTTATTGAAATAAAAAAAAGTTTAAAAAATAATATACAATGATATTTTTTAAACTCCATAAAAAGGTTCGCTAAAATGAATGTAGATTACGAGAAAGAAAAGTTCGCTGAGGGAAAACAATTAGATTTTTCTCTAATTTTAGTGAATAATTGTTAAAGGTAGCCCCCAACACTGAAGCAAGCAATGGGAAAGATTCTTTTTTTTAAAGTTTTGCATCAATTTTACATAGAATATAGAATTTCTTTACTTAAACAAACACACATAAAAACTCAAATATTTGCGAGTTCTGATAAGCTCTAACAAAAAAAAGGATTATTGCATTTTACAAAACTATTTGTGTAATTCTATTTGAAGTATTTACTTTTTCATAAACAAGAAAGAAATGTAGATTTAAAACAGTGACTTTGAGAAAAATTGTCATTTTGTATGGAAATATTAAAAATTTAGCAAAGTTTATTAGGGAATTTAAAAAAAGGATTCTTTGATTTTGAGGAACTTTTTTGTAATTTAATTTGTAGTATTTGTTTTTAACTTTCGAAAACATTATCTGCATTTTTTTATAAGCAAGAAAGTTTTGCAGATTTAAAAAAGTTACTTTTTGCGAAATATGGTAAATTTTATATGGAAAACTATACAAAATTTAGCAAAATTCAAAATGGAATTACAAAAAAAAAATTCTTTTAAGTTAGAGATGTGTTTAAGCTGGAAGTTCATTAGCTGCATTTGCATATGCGTCCGTCTACTCGTTGGTGCAATTTACGCAAGAAAATTATGATACAATGATTGCGTTTTACGTTCAAAGCAAGCAAGGGCTGCATAAATCTAAAAAATTTTGTGTGTTCTTAGCGCCACACATTGGGAGAAATACAAACAAAACCCTCGCATTAAGTGTTATTCCAAAGTTACGGGGTTAACTTATTTTTTCTCCTTTTTCTGATCTGAACATATCCAGCATGTGAAAAACACACTTTGCAAGTAATATGATCCCAAGTATTGGTCTCTATGGTCATCCAAAGTTGAGATTCTAAGAACGTTTTTTCTACAATGTTGCTTACACTACTGTGTACGAAGGATTGTAGAGTTTTTAACTATAAATGGAATTAGCTCAAACTTATTTTTTAGAATAAAGGCATTTTTAAACTTTCTTTTAATAATGCTTCAGATTAGCTGGTATTCGGCGATATTTTTTTTTTTAACTTTGTTTCAATAATGCTTCAGATTAGCTGGTATGAGGCGATATTTTTTTGTTAATAAGGCGAGACGGTCTACTGTACATGTAAAGCAGTGGTGTTTTTCTGATCTGAATTCTTCACAAAGTCTAAACTTCTTAGTGAAGGGCAGGTTGGTTAATACAGAAAATTAATAAACCAATTATGACAACAAAATATGCATCAAAACGTATCACAATTGACTCACATACTTTATATAAGTTAAGTACAATCGAGTTGAGTTTTTATGCTTTAAATATTAAATTATTTCAACAGTTGCAGTTCCTTAAAAGTCATAACTTCTGGCTGTAGGGTATCAGCCGCTGGTGAAGAAAAATCAAAATATATTACATCAGTCTATTTCATGAATAATTTTTTATGGAATACCCAGAATTCAAGTTTCTAGAATTAATAATATAAATGCTAGCGTTGAAAAGAGGCGATGCGAGCGTTTTTGCTATGTTTTTCCCAATGCGCGCCATATTTCTTTTTCACAAAAATACTTAAAATGTCTTCATTTATTACTGTAAAAATTTCAAATCAAAGTATAAAACAGGTCCTGTTAATAAATTAACAAAAAAAAAAAAAAAAACAAGTAAAGAAAGTCTAAAGTCGGTCTACGCCAACTATGAAATACCCTAAACCTACTTTTTAAAAAAAAAAATATTATTGAAAATGGACGTGTCCGTGGGCGGATGAGGCTTATATTTTATATGCATTAATGTTGAAGAAAAATACATACCTACTCTTTACAATTTCCATTTATAAGAGTAATTGTGCAATTGCACTCTTATGCAAAACTTTTGCTACAACAACAACAAACCGCAAAATAAATGCAAAAGAGCAAACATGTATCAATTAATGGTAAAATTTTGATTTTCTTTTAATGATATTCTGAGGTAACGTCACGCCAGACAAAAAAGCATTTAGTGCTATTGTTTCTACGCTGACGTTCAAAAGTGCGTGAAATTTTGAATTTTAATAAATTTTATTAAAGTTAAGTAAATTTTATAAAAAAATCGTTAAGAAGAAAAACCCTTAATTTTATATTAAATATGAAAAGTGAGTAACGTCACGCCATATTGCTCGAAGTTTGCCTGATTTCGTTACTGAATTTGATTGCAGGTATTTAACTGGAATTTTTTCCAACTTCTCATGTTCGATGGGGCCGGAGTTAAAAAATATAATATACTAGGTCGTAGCAATCGCTTAGCAAGTGCGTTAGCTGGCCACATAAATAGGTACGTTGAGGATACAAATTAGTTGGGTCGCTTTGAAAAATTTTTTCTTAAAACTATAAAAGAAAAGATATTAGGGGTATTCACACTGCCTTGGGTTGTTGGGTAGATTGAATGAGTACTTTTTTCATGGGTTACCACCTTTTCCAAAAGTAGGCAATAATTGAATTGACAAAAAACTAAAACAAAGTAAACAAATTATGAGTGAATAAAATAGAAAAATGTGTTAAAATGAGATATTTTTAAATTTTTGAGACAAAAATTATTAAATGCCGCAAAGTTCACGTTTAAAATTACTCCTATATAAAATAACTTTTTACGTCCGTACAATGGCTTAAATTTTGCGCTCATAAAATGACGTAAATAATATGGTGGCAGCTCTTTTCTAGCTGTCACTCATCTCTCATCAGCTGTTATTCTACAAACTACTCAATTGCAGTTAAGGGTGCTCGCAGTAATCAAAAGTGCTCAATATACCCGTACCCAACTACCCAAGTCAGTGTGAATACCCCTATTACCTCTTCCGATTATCTTAAACGAAAAAATTAAAATTTTTTAATTTACTCCAGTTTTTTTCCAGTATTATGGGCCAAAGTCACGTGTGAGGTCATTACTATATATAAAACAAGTACATATATTTTGTATAAATATCTCAAACGTTACTTACAAAAGTTATGAACGATAAAGTGAAATGTGTGTCAGAAAAAGAGATTGCGAAAAAACGTGTAATTTGGCAATCGTAATTCTATGTTGGTGAAAAGTGTATTTTGTTTTTAAAATTAAAAAAAACTGGTAAGGTATATCTTCGACTTGCCCGAAGTTAAAATAGCCCCACGTCTGATTCTTAAGGGTGGAAGAATCTTAAATGAGATGAGTATGAGATTCTAAATAGAATACACAAATACCGAGTTTCCATCTTGTAACTTTAATATTAGTCTCTTTATAGATTTTTCAATTTTGGGGTTGTATGGGAGGTGAGCGTGTTAATGGGTGGATAACACACCTCAGTTTTGACATTAAATACACATATACCAAATTTCAGTATTGTAGCTTTAATATTAGCTTCTTTGTAGAGTTTTCAATTTTGGGGTTGTATGGGAGGTGGGCGTGGTCGTTGGTGGATGACGTCCATTTTTCCAACACCCGTTAGGTTTGATATAAAGTGAATAAATACCTAATGTTATTTATTTAGCTGCGACAGAAGCCTTTTTATATATGTAGTTTTCAATTTTGGGGTTGTATGGGTTGTATGTTGGGCGTGCTAGTGGGAGTACGACGCCCATTTTTCTAAGACACCTCAGTTTTGACATAGAATACACAAATGCCAAATTTCAGCATTGTAGCTGTAATATTAGCCTCTTTATATAGTTTTCATTATTGGGGTTGTATGGGAGGTAGGCGTGGTTTTCATCCGATCTAGCCCATTCTCGAACTAGATCTTCGCTTTTTAGAAAAAAAGCTTAAATATGAAGTTTTATTACGATAGCTTGAAAATTACGGCTGTAATCGTGTCGACAGACAGACAGACAGACGGACAGACTGACGGACATGGCTAAATCAACTCTGGTGGTGATGCTGATCAAGAATATATATATTTCTATACCTACCACGCCTCCTTTTGGGCGTTACACACGTCGTGACAAAATAAATATACCCCTTACGCAGTACGCGTTGGGGTATAAAAATGGAAAAAAATTGTGGTGTTAGCAAGAGGCATATGAAACGCCTAGTTGAAAAAAATCTGTGTTAAATAGTTTTAAATAACACCACAAATCAAACTAATGAAATGCTTTTTCCAGGAATCCGGACATATAAAAACCGATTTAACAGAAAAACGTTTAGAACCAAGATTGAGGATGTAAACGAAGGGAAGTAACAACAATGGAATTTTTATATAATTTTTAACTTTATTTTTATATATTAAACTTCATTATTTTTAATTATTGAATAATTACACGGTTCAACACTCAAGAAATCCCAAGAGGTTTCTCAACGGTTTTTTCAGGTTTTGACTTCGCTGAATCCGAATCTGAAGTCAGAATTTTCGGGTCACCCTAGGTTTTCGAGCTACAGGGGAGGTAGAATCCTAACCCCCTACTGTTAATGAAATCAATATGACCGACCCCATTACTTTTTCAAGAGGAACATTTTTTGTCTTGGAACCCATCCCCTCCAACTCCGCCGTATGGGGGTTTCCATACAAATTTTATGATTTTTGTATATATTTTATATGAAAATTTTATTTAAAAACAACAAATTTTATGAATATTAATTTATTGGAATAAAAAAATTTGCTTCAAATTAATTTTCTTTTTATTTTTAAAATTTTATTATTACTATTTATTTGCGGTATTTCTTCAATTTAATGTTTAGAATTCTACATAATTATATAAATAACAAACAGAGAATTTGTCGAGTTTTATTTCCAATAAAAAAGTTCATATAAAAAATATATGAAAATCATAAAATTTGTATGGGAGCCCCCATATGGAGGGGTCGGAGGAGATGGGTTCCAAGGCAAAAAATGTTCCCTTTGAAAAAGTAATGGCGGTCGGTCATATTGACTTTATTAACAGTGGGGCGTTAGAGTTCAGCCTCCCCTGTAGCGCGAAAACCTAGGGTGACCCGAGAATTCTGACTTCTGATTCGGATTCAGCGAACCCAAAACCTTAGGAAACCGTTGTGAAACCTCTTGGGATTTTTAAAAACTTCAATTTTGTTGTTCAGTGTTATTATTTCATAAGCAATAATAATAAAAATTGAATTGTTTTAAGGATGGAAATCAGTGCTGTCTTTATTATTTTTAACAATATGTACATTTACCGCAGATGTATCAAACATAAAAACGAACTGCTGACCCAAAGCTTTCAAATGGAAGTCTTTTGGAGCAGTTTCGATGGTTTCACGTTCCCATATTTTGGACGATTTAAAAATCTCTCTCGCTCAGTTTCTCTTTCTCAGTTTTTCTATTCCTCTTCAACTCTCATTTTGTGGTAAGCAGTGTGGCCATTTTAGCCTTTTCGAGGCTAGATTAAGCCTTTTTATTTGCGGTTTAGCCCCGAAATTTACGATTTAGCTTCGTGATTTTTTAGCCTTTTTTTACTTTGAAAACAGCCTTTTTTAGATTTATTAACAATTAAAAAATTTTCCGATTAAATGCAACACTGTAAGGCAAAAATAAGTACACACAAAAAAATTTCCAAAATATATTTACACCGGTGAGCGAATATTTACATTTGTTTACACCGAACGGTGTTTATTTACACCGCTTATCCGGTGTGATATGACAAACTTATCCGATCGGTGTAAAATAAGAAAGGCATAGAAGAAAAGCAACATGGAAATCACGTTAACATTGACAAACAAATTGAAAATTGAAATTTCACAAGACTGAAAAAAAAAGTCGAGAATTACAAGTCATGTTCGTGAAAATAGTTCTGGCCAAAATTGACATTAAAGTAATAAAATAAAAAAAACGGCTTAAATAGAATTAAATCCAATCCAAATTTCGAGCATGAATGCCATTATATTTGGTTTAACATTGAATGAATAAATTAAAATTCTAAAAACACATATTTCCGAAAAGTAAAAAATTACACCTTTCGGTGTTGAAAAAAATCATAATTTTGCGTATTCTAAATAAACACCTGATAGGGTTTGACACAAACATCCTTCGGATATTTAGTTATAAGCACTGATCGGTGTGAAAAAAAGTCCCCTTTTGGATATAAAATTCTAACATTTTGACACGGTGTTTTTTTTTAACACCGAACGGTGCACTATGGGAAATTTTACCCTATTTTGTGGCCAAAATTCGAAAAGTTGAAGTATCAGCTTAAAACTTGATCCATTACTTAAGTAAGAAGTATTAAGCTTGCCGAACAAAAATATACTTGCCACGCCCACTTTTTTATAGGTGGGAGGTATAGAGTTGAATCATCAGCTTGAATTTTGATCCAGCACTTTGGCTCGAATAAGTAAGCTTCCAATACAAAAATTGAGTTGCCACGCCTACTATTTTTACAGATAGGCGGTAAAAAGTTTAATAAATATTGCAATTTTAAGGTTAGAAAAATTATTTTTTTTTTAATATCGCACATAATCGCAATATGAGATGTTGTGGCAATAACACATAAATGATTGCTCTATCGATGTATGATGAGGTTTTCTTGAACTCTCTTGAACTTTTTTTTTAAACTCTAACTAAAATTTTCTTTTAAAATTACACAATTTCTCGTAAAGGTCACTTATAATAAATTCACTTTCTATCAGAAACATTCAATTTAATAGAAATTATTAATTGATGTATTATTTAACAAACCATCACTAGTTTTTTTTTCATTTTTTAGTTATCTTAAGTTGCTGTTAGATTTTGAGGTACATCCATCTGAACACGATATAAAAAACTACATAAAAAAAAATTAATTTTTAACTCATTTCGAAACAACATGTTTGGGATGTACCATAGCAGTGGTAAAACACATTATCTAAAAACAGAGTTTACATTTGTATGCTTTGGAAATATTCCCTGCTAGATAAAACCAAAAATAGAAAGATGCAAACAAGTTGAAAAATTGACTTTTGGCCTCAAAATGGGGCCAAATTTCCCAATGTGCGGTGTAGGACTCCCTGGAACACCGATCGGTGTAAAATTTCTATACAAATTTTTTAGTGTGTAGTCATGAAAATTTGTAAATCATGTAAATAAATGTTAGATCGATTTTTTTTCTATTGAAAATTCTCATAACGTTGTTAAGCCAAATATATTTTCTCATTTTGCAAATGAAAAGTCCAAATATTCCGCAGACGAAGTTACCACGATTGAGCTTCAATGTCAAGTCAAATGTTCAAAGGTCAAGCCTGTCCTCTACAATTAAGTTTTGGGTAGAAGTAAAGCACTTTAAAAACTCGTTGCCTGAAAATCCTTTTTCTGAGCTCGTCAATTTGGTTTTCAGTTTCTTAGTTTTACCACTAAGTAACGCTGAGGTTGAAAGAATTTTTAGTGCAATGAAAATTGTAAAAACTAAGCAAAGAAATAGATTTAAAATTAAAATGCCTAACTCGTTGCTTAATATTCGATGTTCACTGAAAAGATTACAAAAATGTTGTCATGACTTTGAGGTAACTCAAGAAATTTTGGAAAATTTTAAACAAATTTGTTCATCAACCGTGAAAATTCATGAGTGTTTCAAGTTAAATTTAACATAACATGTGATGTCTGTATCCTGCTGTCTTAAACATGAGAACTCCCAATGAACACTTCCAATGAGCAAATTATTCTTAATAGGACTCAATATACATATACATCAATTCAATAAACATATTATTTTCATTTATATTTAAATGATGAAATGAAAATTAATGCAATGATAAGTTAGTTTATTTAATGAAAAGTAAGTCATTCTGAATTAAAAAGGCTGGTATTAACTATTTTGCTTTATACCATACTAGTAAACCTGTTGCCCGAATTCGAGCAATTCAATAAAAATTTAGTGTTAGAAACATTATAGACGTTTAATGTATGATATTCTATTCAAGAAGTTATTATACTCAATAACGATATATTCAGTCTCAATAATGATATAAAAGATCGTTATCTGAATGGTTTGACTTGAAATATATGATCTGACACTAAATTTTTTAATGTAACTGTCAAAATACGAAGACGGACTTACACTTATATTACTACTGAGACAAACATTATTACTATTCGAAAACATCGCAGCCTTACTCTTCCAGCCATAAAACATAACTAATTTAAAAAAAAACGCAGTGAAAAATAGATTTAAGACATAATACTAAGACATATTTCAGAAATTAATAAAAGGTACTTACAGAACACTTACAATATCGATTTATAACACCTTTAGATTAAAAAAAAACCCCAAAAAACCCAAAAAAAAATTTTTTTTTTGAAAACCGTTGAAATTTGACTGAGTTTTTTGCTCGGAAAGTGGAATTTTTGATTTTGGAACTGCATTTTTCGGACAATTGACATTTGAGGAATGCATAAAAGCTAAGTTTGGTTAAAAATTTTTAAATTTGAAAAAAATTCAAATTCGACCAATTCATAAGCTCTTCTCAAACTAAATTTCAAAATTGATTCAATAGCGGATTTTTGTACAAAAATTTTATTTCTGTTTTAAAAGGTTGGGAACCCCCTGAAGTGAAATCACAATTTTTAAAAGTGGTTTGCATATCTACAGCTTAAACCTGATTTAATGACATCTGAATCGATAAAATCGGTCCATTGGTCTGGGAGGAGTTTAAGTCACAAAAAAAACCTTAGCTTATTAATTATATAGATGATTTTTGGCTTTTTACAAATTTGTACCTATGATACTGATGTACCTATGTATATTAAAAATGAATGTTATGTTAAAACGAAAATAAAACTTGAAGTTGTATGAAAAATCTGGATTTTTTTTTAGCTTCTTTTTTCAAAACTTTTAAATTTTTTTTACTTCTTTTTTTTGGCCAATTTAGCTTCTTTTTTTCCAGGTCGTGGCCACACTGGTGGTAAGCACAATGAAAAAGAAGAATAACAAACTGCTGACACAAAGCATTCAAAGAGATGCCTTTTTAAGCAATTCAAAGTCAGCAAAATTAAAGAGAATGACATGCAATGTTAAAAATACAATGGAGTGTCATACGTGGAGTCAGCGCTTTCAGCTGACTTGCAAGCACTCCAAAAGGCCTTTCGGAGTGCTTTTTTCCCGTTGGGAGCAAAGAACAAAAATTGAATTCAGCATGCGCTGAAAGTTTCTTTAACAGCAAAACAGCAGCTGAAAAACTGAACTGAAATTTATGAAACTACAAATGTCTGTCAAACAACAACAAATGTTGTTTATGAAAGAAAATAAGCCTAAAATAAAAATTAAAACTGCAAATTTATTTTATTTAACAGGGTTCACCTACATATGCAAATATTAACAGATTTAATGTTTTGTGTTTTATTTTCTAACTATTTTCCTTCATAAATAAAATTCGTACTCTTATATTTTGCTATTTTACTATTTATTGATAAATAGCTGTTGCAGCGAAAAACATTCACCGCAAGATTTTTGCTGTCGTTTCATGTCGTTCGGTTTTTTCATTGCTTGATACATACATACACAAGCATGTTAAAAGAAAACTATTTCAGCGAATAACAACAACAAAACTCACGGAAATATTATTTTCAATTAACTTTTAAACTAAATGGAATTTGAAAAAACCTCCTAAAGAAACAACCTTCGTTAGGAAGCGTAGAACAGTTCAGAAAAAGAAATTTTAAGATCGGTCAATCCATTCGAGAGTTTAAGGTCTCTAAACAGTTTCAAACAACCTGTTCCATGGTTGCTTCGCTCGCTCGCTCCAATAAAGTGTGTCATTTTGCAATTTTGGCCATTTTTTGCATATTCTCCCATTTGCCCCTTGCTATGACGATCTATCTGTTGCGAAACCAACTGAATAGAATTGTTTTTGTAAAAAGCATGCTTTATAGCCAATCCACAATGACGACAACGGGCGACGACCGACAGGTCTCCATTCTGTCGTTGTAGAGAAATTTCGGGCGACTTGAATTTTTTAAACGCGACAATAACAAGCTTCATCAGAAAGTGCTTTTCTGATGAAAGCACGAAAAAACGAATGTAAACAATGGCTGAATTTCTTTTTTTCGTCTGTTTTCGTCGCCAAATTAGAATTAAATTGAAGCTGGCTACAGCTACATTTGATGTCGGGCAACATTGTCGTCGGGATTGTCTCCAAAACTTCGTCCCATAAGAAATACATGTAAAAAAAAGTGACATTTGACGCTCGTCGCCCGTTGTCGTCATTGTGGAAGGGCTATTAGTATGCTGCACTTTTTGTTGTTATTGTTGCCATCTACGATCCGCAAGAGAGATGTTGTTGTTGTAATTACCTAGGATTTTGTATTTTGTAATTATATTTATTGATTATCGGTGTCAATTTATCCCTGTCAAAGTATACATCGACAAAAATATTGTAAAAAATTAGATTTAGTGCAAAATATGGCAAATATATTTATTCCAGAAAAAAAAACATCATTAAATGCTACATAAAAAAACATATCATAAGTGCACTAACTTGTTTGTTCTATTCATTGTTCAAAAGCTATAAACTACAAAAATATACATGTTATTCCAATTCACAGTCTTGGCTCTCCAAAATTTAAAAAAAAATCTTAGAAATAATACAAGTAGGCTAGAAAGTTATGGCTTATAACTAGGGCTGCAAAATTTTTTTATTTAATAATCGGGATTTTGCAAAACAAAAAGCGGGACGGGACATAAGCTTAAAAATCGGGATAATGGATGAAATATCTAGATGCAGTGGCGTAGCTAGGGTTGGTGACACCCGGGGCGGAAACTAAATTGTGCACCCCTTAAGAAGGTTATAGTAAGCCTCAAAAGAGTAATGTTTAAAAAATACCACGAAATTAATATAATTTTTTAAATAATAGTTTACAGTTTTAATTAGTTTGTTAAAGTGCAAATAAATTTATAAATATTTTAATTATTTATATAGTTTTTAAAATTCGGTTACAATAGACAAAATTTAAAAATAATCTCATCGATATTAATATATTTGATCATTTGAAAGATATGTTATTGGGTAAGTAACACAAAACTTAAAAAATTTCATTTAATTTCAATTATGAAGTATATCTTAATTTTTTTAAAGCAGGATTTTCCGCAATCAAGGAATTTTTGAAAAATATTTTGTTTACGCAAAATTTTGATTTGCAAAAGTGAGTAAATCCCCAAAGATATATTTTGATAAACATTTTTCACTATTTCCATTTTAATTTTACAACAATTGTCGATGAATCCGACTACATGTTTTTGAATCAACCTCTACAAAAATTACATATTTTAGAAAAGATTTGGAAAAAAGCTTATAAGGGCTTATAAGTTATGCGAGGACAATTTACTGTCAGTAAACCACACAATATCAGTTTTAAATAATTGGAGAACTGTGTGAAGTTTTAAATAATTGTACTTTATGAAGTTATAAAAACTTAAGCTAGTTTTTTATAGAAAATTGTGAAAATTTTACGAAAAATTGTGCATAATTGAAGAAAAAACAGGACCTGGAAGCAAACCGTTGGCAAATTTTCCCTCATTAACCCTGAACAACTATAAAGTTGAATATTTTTTCGAAATCAATCCATGTCTTCTATATAAAACTTAAGTGAAAATTAAAATAAAGCATTCAAATTCGTTTATAATCTTTTTTCCTAAATTTTATAAACTTCTTTATAGTATTCTATATTCATCTCAGCTTCGACTTTGATAGACAAAGCTGAGGTCTGTAAGATTTGACTGCCCTATACTTGACTATTAATATCACAGTATCTCAACATTACAGTGATACCAAATTATTATCAGAAATTTGTTTCGTACTCATTATGTACATAATTCCCAAAGCAAACTAGCCCTGGCTGGACAAGGTCAAGAGTCATGAATGGCCAAAAAAGAGCTGACAATTACAAGAAATCTGTCGATGCTTCACATTCGGGGACTGAGAACAAAATTTAATTTAAATAATTAGTATAATTTTTAAGGAACTGTGCATCTTCTGTTAAAAACTCTATTTTTGACAGTTTTTGTTGGTTGATTTAATCATAATAATGATTACTTTAGTAAAGTTAAGGAGTCAGAAAACCATCTTAGAGCTTTTAATAGACATCTTCTACATAAAATAAAAAAAAAACGTCAGAACGCCTCAAAATTGTTATAAAACGCCATGTATTTAATTTAAATAAAAAATTTAATGCATTTAAATCATAATTTAATTTTTTTTAGAAATTTTTTAAGCATGTAATTAGTTGAGTATTGATTTTTAAATTGTTTCATGTTACAGGATACCCAAAAACATATTACTATTAAAAATAATATTCTAGCAGATTAAGAGCTGTAAATAAGGTTTGTTTTATGATGTATTATCTTAGAACTTAGCAATCACAAAATCATAAAGCATATTTATTATTCTTGACATTTATGTCATGGGCACGTTTTTCTGTAAAGTTCAGGAGAAATGTATTGCTTACAAAATAACTGATGCCTCCATTCATATGAAAATCATGCAGATTTGCGTAAAATATTGGTAATAGAAATTTATACTATACGAGTAAATTTGAACACTTCTTAACCTGAAGAAGCAAAAAAACACGATTTTGTAAAAAATTTTATGGAATATAAAAAGAATGTAACATTATAATATAACATTTTTCTTTGTGTACTCTATCTTACTGTCATTAAAATTTGAATTGCATTTGTTTGGCAATTGCACCCTTAACCAATGACAAATTAAATTCCGAATTGACTTAGGTTTTAGTATGAGCGTTTGTTTATATTGAAACAAATTTCTTATTAAGCTGAAGTTTTAATAAAAACGAAGAAAAAAAATATTTGCATTTACTTTTGCACCCTTTTTATATTCAAAACATAAAACCGCAGTCATTAAAGTATTCTTATTATTAAAAAAAATCAAAAATTGTGTGGTGAAAAGTTCTTTTATCAAATTTTGCACCCCATTTTAGCGTGTACCCGGGGCGGACCGCCCCCCCCTTGCTACGCTACTGTCTAGATGAATGGATATCTTAAATACTTTAAGCGCCAAAAGAAAATGTGTCACTCAATCGTCTCAATAAAATTAAAACTTCAAATAAGATAACTGAAAATCGTTTTTTTTTTTAATTGACTTTCTTTAAGAACATGACTAATATAAAGCATTAAAATTATTGTATCTTATACAAAATTCAATGACAGATAACCCAAATTAATTGAAACGAGAACAAATGGCACTTTACTTGTTAATAGCATACATATGTGTATTAATATTTACAAATTTTCAGTAATTTTTTGTTTTTTAAAACAGTTATAAAGTGCTTAAAAGTCCATTGCAAAGTTAAACTTCATTTGAATTTTTGCTTTCACATTTTCAATAGAGAAAGAACTTCGATAACCCGTTGAAACTGGCAGCTGGTTTGATTGGAATAATAAAATCTATATTTTAATAGGTTTTTATTAATTTCCATATCAATTTCTGTTGGTCAATCAGTATGACCATTTGTTACATGACGAACTGAATGAATGTGAAAAAATCGATATTTGCTTAAATTAATAAGTGACGAATATATGTACCTGTAAGTGAAGATACTAATTTTGTGATGTAGATATAAAAACATATCAAATATTTTTAAGAAGTAATAAAAATAATACTAAAAATAAAAGTATGTTTTTTGAAAAATTGGGACAATTGTCGTCCCGCGTAAGTTACTTAGTTCAGTTGAATAACAGAAAACCTTTAATCGATGAAAACAAATTTACTCAAGTAAAACAACGTTCAATTTAGAAGTATTTCACCGCAAACATTTCGCTTTAGTAGCAATTGATCTAGCTAACATTGTCGGGTTGTGCAATTAGTACTATAAAATATTTTGTCTATCGTAAATGTAACTACCCTGAATGAAATTCTAATGAAAATGAAAATTGTTATAGATCTGTTTATTCCATAAGATCTAAATTACGTTATGCACTTAATAGTTAACGTAGGAAGACACAGTATAAATAAGCTGAATTCTCTAATTTAAATTATTCATGTTTTAATCGTTCTGAATAGTGCATCGCCAAATGAAATTATACGTTTTCTTGAGTTTCTTCCTGGCTTTGGCCGTTTTAGCTAGAGGTAAAGTATACAAAAGTATACAATTTCCTTTAAAATAAATAAACAAATTTCATGTTCATTTAAGGCAATCCTGAGCCAATTCCAAAAGCTTTACCTGATGGTGGCGGTGGAGGTGGTGGTGGCGGTTGGTTTGGTGGCGGTGGTGGAGGCGGCGGTGGTGGAAAGTAAACACTGGCAAAATATATTGTGCAACGTATCAGATTTCGTTATCAACAGACATTTAAAAAATTATTGCTAAATAAATCTTCCAAGTTTTCAATTGTCTTTTATAAGAAGGAAATAATATGTGCAAGAATAATATCATTAATTTTTTTTTTATTTGACCTAAAGTATTTTGTTCTGCAATGAAAACATTTGTACACAGAGGGAAAAACCTATGGACTCACTCCATAAATTTATGTACTCATGGATAGTTTTCTGCACACAAAACTTTAACATTTTTCTTGTATTGAGTTCATGTTGAAATCTGTATTGAGTAAATAATGCTTTTAAGAGATGCTTCAGTCAATAAAGAATTCTATGTACTCAACACATAAATATTTGTCGTGAATTCATGGATGTATGTGGTGGGTACATTCACACTGTACTCATCACAAACTGTTGTTAACAATTTTTTATAATGAGTACAGTTCTGATGTACGTATTACATAGATTATTGACCCATTATATAAAGTCATGTAGAGCATTTGTGATGAGTACAGTATGTTAGAACAATTTTCGTGTGCTCATTACATACAGAATTTACTCATTACATATTTTTATGTATTGAGTAGATACATAATTTATTCAGCTTATATTTACTCATTACATATTTTAGTACATACATTTATGTAATGAACACATACTTACATTTTTTAACATAATGTCATGTTTTTAATATATACAAAGTTCATGTCTGTGCCTTAATTATCGTCTCAACAAATGCAATGAATAACATAATAAAGAAATGGCTACATATCACAAAATAATTGGCAATTACTTAAAGAAACCCAGCCATTTATTTATTATCTATTCATCGCTTTTGTTCAAGAGTACAGTGGATAAACTCATTCCCGCTCTGATTTTCTACTGGCTTTGGAGGTGTTGCTAATTTGAAAATCAAGAAACGAATGACATAAAGCAGCACAATCGTGAGCCGATGTGCAACCGATACGTGTACAGAGCCTTTGAGTACGTTTCTTGGTTTCATTGATGTGTACACGTTCACTGTTATGAGTATAAAGCACATGTATGATAAAGTTTTGCAAGTGAGAAATGTACTGAGTCTTTATTTTAAGTATTGAGTCAATTTTTTTGTAAAAAATTGCATAACACGTTGATTGAGTACACGTTGCTTGTATATATTAAAGTCTGCAGTGTATTCAACACATAACATGATGTATTGAATACATTTTTTATTCATTTTAAAAAGTTAATAAATTGGCCAGTACACGCTCCCTTTACTCAGTAAAAACTACTCTCGTTGCGTTCCCATACAAGTTGCAGTGCATCGATTTTACTAGCCCTCTGTACTGACTACAGTAATGTGATGTGTATGCCCATAGCTGTTCTAAATCTATACTATTATATAAAATTGAAGTGGAAATATTAAGTGCGCTAGAGTCTCCAAAGCTACTGGACCGATTTTTATGAAAAACATTTTAAAATATCATATGGGCATTTCCACAGAAAGGTCTACCGGGACCGAAAAAAAAATTGTTAAATAAACAAATAATTTTTTTGTTATTATTTAAAAAAAATGCTTGAATTTTTATAATTTACTGCATTTACAACTTATTTGAGTTTTTATTCTGAGAAAATTGGCCTGATATCTGAGAAATATGTTTTTCGTGCTTTTAGCTGCTTTTAAGGACTTTTTCTCTTTAGTATTTTTCGTTTATTTATCAACGTTATGTTTGCACTCTTCTTATAAAATCCATCTATAAACTACAAATAAAAAATAAAAAATAAAAAGATACCAAACTAAGCACGACTTACGGTAAATTTTTTATATTGCTGTAACTACTATTCGAATGTCGCGTTCTTGTACCTAAATCATCATATGTTATCAGAACTTCGTGATCGTTCTTAGAAAGTGTCTGAAAATTGTAACTTAAATCAAATTTGGTCGCCGTACTATAAAAAAAAGTTACTGCAGGTAAAAATCATACTAAACATTTAATATTGATCATCAAAATGTGTCGCGTTCGCGATCATGCGCCGTTTTTTAAATATCCTTTGTATGGGAAGTATGGAAAGGTTTCATTCGATTTTGCTGAATTTTTTACTAAGTGTTAATAGTTCTAATTAAATCTCATGAACTTATTCTCAAGTCATGGGATTGATTTTTAATAGATTTTTAAGAAATTTTCCATTTTGAGAACGTCAATTTGTATGGGAGGTATACGTGGTTTTCATCCTATTTGACTTATTTTCGAACATGATCTTTATTTTTACGATATAAGCTTAAATATCGAATTTCATTACGATAACATAATAATAACGGCTGTAATCATGTCAACAGACAGGGGACACATATAAAAACAGGGACATACATGGTTAAGTCAACTTAGATTGTGATACTGCAGGATAATGTATGCACTTTTATATATCTGCTACGCCTCCTTATGGGCGTAAAAAACCTCGTCATAAAGTAAATAACAACATACGTAGTACGGGTGGGGTTAAAACAATATATCATAATTTTTCTCACAAGCCTCATATATTTTTTTTTTTTTTTATTAATATAACTAAAATAAAACTCCCAAATAATATATACGATGTTTTTGTTAGGTAATGCAATATTTAGATGAAATTACTTTAACTAATTCTTATTACAAACGTGATGAGAAAAAATGTCGCGTGCTAGATGTCGCGTTCGCGATCAGGCTTAAGCTCAATAAAAAAAAGCTAATGGAAATATGTCAAAATGACAACTATTTCTTGAAAGCCACATTAATCTGTTTTAATTTACAATTTACAGCTGTAGAATATTATGTTGTGTTTCGCAGATATCTGCATTTTTCTAGATGCAGTCGAAAACGAGTTCCATTTTTTGTCGCGTTCGCGATGCCATGTTTATTGCTAATATTTTGGAAACATAAAATCTAGAGAACCTAACTTTTTTTCTAAATATAGTGCTAATAAAATGCTATCTTAAACTTGAAAAAAAAGAAAATTTGTTTTGAGTTTTATTTATTATTTTGCTCCTCAAAGGCGTACGAATGTCGCGTTCGCGACTATGGAAATGCCCATATATGTGCTACAGAAGCCATAAGCGGGGTTTATTTAAAAAAAATTTAACAATAAATATATTTTATTAAGTTGTTAAGTTTTTTAGGAAATTACCACCTATGCTAAGCATTGCTTGGTCGTTTGCTTTTCACGCGTTTGTGTTACCATAGTATAATTAACGAAGTAATATCAGGAGTGAACGTTCTCTCTCTGTCAGTACCCTAAATGTCAAAATCGGCCATCTTGGCGAATGCAGACAAAGCAAACAAGCCAAAGCAAACAAACAAATCTAAATTCGATGGAACATCGTGTTGTGTTAAGTGCAAATAACATTTAATATTTTCGTTGTGATATTGTTTTATTTTAACAATAAACTAGATAAAATAAATATAATACAATAACTGAGGAATAACAGTGACTTCAAGGTGTTTGCAGCGAATTGTCTGAGCGAGAGGTCTGAGTTTAAGCAGCAGCAACAGTGACTGCAAACAGCATTCAATGAATTGCAGTTTATTCAATTTGCACTTTTAATTTTATTTATTACATGTATATTACTTTAACAATAACAATAAAAATAATATAAAAAGCGACAAATCCCAATTTTCTACAATTATTTAACACTAGCAGGCCACAGTCGTCCGAGGCTACGCCACGGACATTTTCTCTTTATCAATAATACCTTTGTATATTTGAAAACTTTTAATAATTAGAAAAGTTAAAATATTTGCATATTATTTGTATTTGAAAGAAAATTTTATTAAATAGTATAATGATAATAAAGTGAAGATATTTTAATTTAAGTTATTTAATACTTCAGTATTAACAACGTTTTTTGATTCATTGGCATTATCAGAAATAAGAAAAATCTGCTTTTCTGCTGTACCGACTGGTTTACCATAATCTACTTCTACGTTTTTCAAAGTTTTTTATTAAATATTTATTATACTCCACCCGCAAAGCGTAGCATAATTTTGTCACAAAATTTTTTTCACCACCATGAGTCGATTAAGCCATGTCCGTCTGTCTATCTGTTCATTCGTTTGTCCACACGATTACAGCCGTCTCTTTATTGCAAATCTCTTTAAAGTCCATAATGAAATAATTTTCATGATTTGAGATTTGTCGTACAGTGGTGCTCCAGTTTAACGAAAGATATAATGTCCAGGGTCGTTCGGTAAATCGAAAAGTTCATTAAATCGGAATACTTTTTTCGAGTTTTTTATCATATAACAAAGCTAATAAATTTGTCAACTTGAAACAAATATCCTTACATTTTTTGTTTTAATTATGCACTCCAATAAAGTTGAATTTTTGAACTTGTTTTAGGTATTATTAAATGTTTAGAAAGCTGCTGGTTAAAATCTGTTCACACTCCAAATGAAAAATCCAAGATTATGTCAATACATTCCTATAATGTTTTTTAAAAAGGAAACCCTTCAATATGTATATTAGCCCGAAGGGACTATTTGAGAATAAGATAAGTAAATACATATTAATGTTATTACAAATTCAAAAACAAACGAAGCGAGCTCAGAGAAGCAAATGTTGTTAAATAGAATACCTACAATTTTAAATGTTCGCAATATAGAGTCAACAACATTAAATAAGGGTTCGTTATATTGGAAGTTCAAAACCTTCATAATTTATACAAAAATTAATGTGTTCAATTGAAAGATCATACATAAGTCTTGTTTTCTTGTTAAATAAAACGTACTCTGAGTTTGAAATATGAAAAATTGGAAAAAAAATATAAGACTTCGGGCAAGTCGAAGATAATTTTTTAATGGTTTTATTTTTTATTTGTCTTTTATTCATCATTAAAGTGATGAATTAAAGTATATTCCTATGTATATATTCCTCACTTTATATTCCATAAAGTTTTTTAAAAAAGCTTTTGTACTTCAAATATTCATCTTAAAAAGTGTTCAAACATGCTAGTTTAGTAGACATTTCATCCAATATCCCAGCAAAATTTTTTGTTATGTCTTGTTTTTTAATCGATTCTAAAATGCATTACATAAATGCTAATGCAAGAACTTAAATTTAATCCGTAATAAATTCACGGCAATGCATTCACATCAACTTGAAAGTTGTTATTCAAGTATTAATTTCGTGAAATCAATTATAAACCAACCGTTTTAAGCTTAATCTTTTCAAGGCTTTCGATTACCTCTAATGACTGGCTATATAAAAATAATGGGTTTAGTAAGCGATGAATGAAATTTTCTGGATTACTTTTTCGATTATATGTAAGCGAAGATTTTGCTGGGATGTTCTCCAGCAATACATTTCTCCAGAGCTTTTTAGAAAAACGTGCTCGTTTCATTAATGTCAGGAATAAAAATATACTTTATAATTTTGTGATTACTAAGTTCTAAGACTATACATCGACAAACAAACCTTATTTGCAGCTCATAACCTGCTAGAACACAATTTTTAATAGTTATATGTTTTTCGGTGTCCTGTTACATAAAACAATTTAAAAGCTCAATTTATTACTTACTTCAAAATTTCTAAAAAAAAAAATGAAATTGATTAAAATTCATTACATTTTATATTTAAATTAAATAAATGGCGTTTTATAACAATTTTATGGCGTTCTGATGTATTTTCAATTTATTTTGAAAATGTCTATTTCAAACTCTAAGATGGTTTCCTAATTCCTTTAATTTACTAAAATACATATTATTTACATATTATTCTGTTCAAATCAACTAACAAAAATTGTCAAAAATACAGTTTTTAAGAAAAAACTATTCTAAAAATTATTCTAATTTTCATGACTCTTGACCTTGTTCTCCCAGAGCAAGTTTGCTTTGGGAATTATGTAGATAATGACTATGAAACAAATTTCTGATATCAATTTGTTATCACTGTGATATTGTGATATTTATGGTCGAGAATAAGGCAGTCAAATGTTACAGACCTCAGTCTTGTCCATTAAAGTCGAAGCTAAAATGTATAAAGAGTACTATAAAGAAATTTATAAAAATTAGAAAAAAAGTTTTTTAATTTAATTTTAATATTTTTTCTAATTTTCACTTAATTTTTATATAGAAGACGTGGATTGATTTCGAAAAAACATTTAAATTGATAGTTATTCAGGGTCACTGAGGGGAAATTTGTTAACGTTTTACTTCCCGGTCCTATTTTTTCCTCAATTATGCAAAATTATTCAAAATAGATCTTTTGGGATTTACTCACTATTGCTAGTCAAAATTTTGCGTAAACAAAACATTTTTGAAAAATTCCTTGATTGCGGAAAATTTTTCAGTTTTGTATAAGTTACCAAATTAATTTTCAAATGATATCATATATATTAATATCGATGAGATTAATTTTGTATATTGTTACCTACTTTTATAAATAATACAATGAATTTGAATATATCTGTTTACTCATTTGCACTTAAACAAAATAATCAGAACAGCAAATTATTATTTAAAAAAATTATATTAATTTCGTAGTACTTATTAAGCATTGCTTTTATGAGGTTAAGTATAACCTTCTTAAAGGGTGCACAATTTAGTTTTGGTCCCGGGTGCCAGCAACCCTAGCTACGCCACTGCCTCACTCCGATTGCAGTCGTGAAAGCAAATAATTGCATGCTAAATTTACCAACAATTTTCTCTTTGAGTCGCTGCTCTTGCTCTCCTAGCGCGGAGCATCGCTCTTGCATTTTCTGTTAAACTTGTCAAACTTGTTTTACGTCGAGGCATTTATTTGTAGTTAAGGGAAATACGAACACTTCATTTTTCAAACTTTTAATTTATCTTTAATCTATACAAAATATGCTATCACACTTGTGAATGCCACATTTTGAAATATTAAAAAATTGGAAAACTACAATAATAATATGTGTAAAGAAATTGCATGCGGCGAAACAAATATGCACACATTGGTTTGCAGCTCATCATTCTACAGCAATAACAGCACAGCAAGGTTTATTTAACTTGTATTCCCATCACGTCAAAGAGCGCCAACTGCTTTTGGTTACTCTTCGAATGAGTTGGAGAGCGAGATCAATAAACTTTAAAGAGAAGGGTTGATAGCAACATGTAGTTTAAACTCTCGTAACACAGACGCGTGAAAAGCAAGCGACCAAGCAATGCTTAGCATAGGTGGTAATTTCCTAAAAAACTTAACAACTTAATTAAATATATTTATTGTTAAATTTTCTTAAATAAACCCCACCTATGGCATTCTGTAGCACAAATATGATATTTTAAAATTTTTTTCATAAAAATCGGTCCAGTAGTTTTGGAGTCATTGACGTACTTAATATTTCCACTTCAATTTTATATAATAGTATAGATATAGATATGCAAGTCAAAAATGGTCTCATTGTGGCAGATGGACTGAATTTCAATGTTAAACTCAGAATTTTTAGTTTTTAAACTTGTGCTCGTCACACCCGTCCCAGGTGTTTAAGCGAATGTAACTATTAAACTAATATAAATAACTGCATTATGTTTTAGTATTTTGAAACCTTGGGGCATCTTCTAAAATACCCTATAGTAAATTGCTAAAATTTTAACCGGTTAATACCATTTTCAGCACGATAAAGTAGTCAAAACGTCACACTCGTCTGTATGGAATGAGCCATTTGTAGAAAAAAGATCCATTTCTTATGACGTACACATTTGTAATCTAAAAACAAGTAAAGAAAGTCTAAAGTCGGTCTAGGCCCACTATGAAATACCCTAAACCCACTTTTCAAAAACAAAAAATTTTTATTGTAAATGGGCGTGTCCGTGGGATAATGAAGCCTATAATTTATGTGCATTTAAATGTTGATGAAAAATGTACACATACCAAGTTTTATTCCCGTAGCTCACAGTTAATGCCTTTATTGTGCTTTCGCTATGGGAGGTGGGCGAGTTTTTGGAAGGACTACTCCCAATTTTTGAACACACCTTAGTTTTGGTATAAAATACATACATACTAAATTTAATTTCTCTATGACAAACATAACCTTATTTATTGAGTTTTCAACTTTTTGGGCTATATGGGAGGTAGGCATGTCCGTAGGCGGATGACGTCCATTTTTCAAAACCATCTTTGTCTTGTCATAAAAAACATATGTGCCAAATTTTAGCTCTTTAATCTATTTGTTTTTAATCTATTTTGAAAATGTCTATTTAAAACTCTAAGATGGTTTCCTAACTCCTTTAATTTACTAAAATACATAATTATTATTCTGTTCAAATCAACTAACAAAAACTGTCAAAAATACACTTTTTAAGAAAAAACTATTCTAATTTTCATGACTCTTGGCCTTGTTCTCCCAGGGCAAGTTTGCTTTGGGAATTATGTAGATAATGACTATGAAACAAATTTCTGATATCAATTTGGTATCACTGTGATATTGTGATATTTATGGTCAAGAATAAGGCAGTCAAATGTTACAGACCTCAGTCTTGTCTATTTAAGTCGAAGCTAAAATGTCGAAATGTATAAAGAGTACTATAAAGAAATTTATAAAAATTAGAAAAAAAGTTTTTTAAATTAATTTTAATATTTTTTTCTAATTTTCACTTAACTTTTATATAGAAGACGTGGATTGATCTCGAAAAAATATTTAAATTGATAGTTATTCAGGGTCACTGAGGGAAAATTTGTTGACGTTTTACTTCCCGGTCCTATTTTTTCCTCAATTATGCAAAATTATTCAAAATGGATCTTTTGGGATAACTCACTATTGCTAGCCAAAATTTTGCGTAAACAAAACATTTTTGAAAAATTCCTTGATTGCGGAAAATTTTTCAGTTTTGTATAAGTTACCAATTTATCTTTCAAATGATATCTAATATATTACTATCGATGAGATTAATTTTGTATATTGTTACCGACTTTTATAAATAATACAATGAATTAAAATATTTATGTTTACTCATTTGCACTTTAACAAAATAATCATAACAGTAAACTATTATTTAAAAGAATTATATTAATTTCGTAGTACTTTTTAAGCATTGCTTTTATGAGGTTAAGTATAACCTTCTAAAAGGGCTTACTTAAAAATTTAGTTTTGGTCCCGGGTGCCAGCAACCCTAGCTACGCCACTGCCTCACTCCAATTGCAGTCGTGAAAGCAAATAATTACATGCATAATTTACCAACAATTTTCTCTTTGAGTTGCTGCTCTTGCTCTCTTAGCGCGGAGCATCGCTCTTGCATTTTCTGTTAAACTTGTCAAACTTGTTTTACGTCGAGGTATTTATTTGTAGCTGTATTTGTAGTTTAAGGGAAATACGAACACTTAATTTTTCAAACTTTTAATTTATCTTTAATCTATACAAAATATGCTTTCACACTTGTGAATGCACATTTTGAAATATTAAAATATCTTTCTTTCTCAAGTGTAAATTAAAAATTTGGAGAACTACAATAAAAATATGTGTAAAAAATTGTATGCGGCGAAACAAATATGCACACATTGGTTTGCAGCTCATCATTCCACAGCAACAACAACACAGCAAGCTTTATTTAACTTGTATTCCCATTACGTTAAAGAGCGCCAACTGCTTTTGGTTACTCTTCGAATGAGTGTGGAGAGCAAGATCAATAAACTTTAAAGAGAAGGGTTGATAGCAACATGTAGTTGAAACTCTCGTAACACAAACGCGTGAAAAGCAAACGACCAAGCAATGCTTAGCATAGGTGGTAATTTCCTAAAAAACTTAACAGCTTTATTAAATATATTTATTGTTAAATTTTCTTAAATAAACCCCAACTATGGCATTCTGTAGCACAAATATATTTTAAAATTTTTTTCATAAAAATCGGTCCAGTAGTTTTGGAGTCATTGGTGCACTTAATTTTTCCACTTCAATTTTATATAATAGTATAGATAAACACTCGAGAGTTGGTAGCGGATCATTGTTTACATTTTGCCTATTCTTAGCGTTCTACTCGTTCGTAGATTTTGTATGAGCTCTCAACTTAGTTTTGACAATCACGGTAAGCTGCTCTCCTCCCTGATATTACTTCGTTAATTATACTATGTGTGTTACGAGAGTTTCAACTACATGTTGCTATCATGGCTGAATAATATTCAGTGTACCCATAGTACAACAAATAAGGTAGCCGCAGGGCTGAGAGCCGAAAGTCAGAACTGTCAAAAATCACTGAACGAAATAGAGCAACAAAACGAGACATAAAATTATTTGTATTGAATTTGACAATTCTGACTCTGAGCGAGAGAGGATTGATAGCCCTGCAGCTACCTTGTTTATTGTACTATGAGTGTACCCTGGTTGCTATCAATCAACCCTTCTCTTTAAAGTTTATTGATCTCGCTCTCCACACTCATTCGAAGAGTAACCAAAAGCAGTTGGCGCTCTTTAACGTGATGGGAATCAGTGTTGCCGTTCGAGAATTTTAAAACGAAGTAAAATAGGCTACAAGATGGAAGTATTTTCAGAGATTTCGAAGTGTTAAAATAAATTAATTTTGTTTTTAACATGAATGTTTTTTAAGCATATTCAGGTACATTTCAAAATTAATAACGAAAAAATCAATAAAAATATTTTCATAAAAATCAATCAATAAAGTTTAATAAGAAAATATGCGTTCAATAAGAAAATACTGAAATACATTTCAATCACTTATATGTATAAATTAACAATGTTAAAAAATTATCTATTTCTAATTTCTATTTCTATTTTCTATGCAGCTATTTCTTCGGTTCTGAAGTAAATATCACTGTTATAGCAAACATTCTATAAAGTATTCGTTTAGGGATTCCAATTTAAAAAATTATCATTTAGAAAGTGGTCCTTTATTAGCATTATCGAATTTACGGTGCTAAATTTTAACTTATTTGTAGTTGTATTTTTTGGTATTTTTTTCTCAAAACTGGATATTTGAAATTGATTCTTTTCGTAATTATTGTACGAATGTAATAGAACACAATTTTTTAAAATTGCATTCTTATCTGTTACAGATACATCATAGGAATTAAATTTTATCTGGGCTCTAGGCACTATATATATATCAGACAAAGGCTTAATTCTAAAATTATTGAGATCATTTTTAAAAATTATATCAAATTCTACGGCAGAGATGTCAATAAAATTAATATCAATACTTCTGAAATACAATCTTAATGATTTTAACAACTCATGAAAACTAAGCGATTCTGTTTGAAATTCTACATTAAGTGAATAAACAGCACTCAGTGCATAAGACAAGAATTGTAAATATATCACATTTGAATCAGTCATTCGTGATTCTGATATTGCAATACGACTTGCAATATCAGAGTCTTCCTCGAAGTAATTAATTCTTACAAACTTACATTTCAACAACCTTCACAACGCGCGCTTTTTCAAGAAGTATTTAATCGAACATAGTGTTGCCACTATCATTAAAATTCTCTCATCCAATACAAAACTCTGTGAGAGAAGGTACAAGTTATGAATTCTTTTACACCAACAGTTATGCCATGTTATTGATTTTTTAATGTGAAATGAAGTGAAAAAATCAAAAACTAAAAAAGTTTTAATCACTCAAAATCGAAGTGTTTCCACAAAAGAGGAAGTGTGGAAGTGTTTGACAAAAAAGTGAAGTAAAAAACTTCGATCGAAGTAAAAACGGCAACGCTGATGGGAATACAAGTTAAATAAAGCTTGCTGTGTTGTTGTTGCTGTGGAATGATGAGCTGCATACCAATGTGTGCATATTTGTTTCGCCGCATACAATTTCTTTACACATATTTTTATTGTAGTTTTCCAAATTTTTAATTAACACTTGAGAAAGAAAGATATTTTAATATTTCAAAATGTGGCATTCACAAGTGTGATAGCATATTTTGTATAGATTAAAGAGAAATTAAAAGTTTGAAAAATGAAGTGTTCCAGGGTACACTGAATAAGGTAGTAAGCAGTGTTGCCAGTCTAGCCTTTTTGAGGCTAGATCTAGCCTTTTTTTTTGTTGTCTAGCCTCGAAAATTACCATCTAGCCTTTAGCCTTTTTTTAGCCTTTTTTTGTTTTTTTCTAGCCTTTTCTAGCCTTTTTTAATATATTGCTTAAAGATGTATTACTACATCCAATTTTTCTGACGTTGCAATTTTGAAAGTGTAAATCTTCTATTGCTCTTTTTATTCTTTTAAAGTGGTTAAACCCAAATATTTTCTGTTATAGAGAAAGAAAACTCCAGTTACTCTACAGAAGAAATAACTATAATTGAAATATAATGGCAAAAAATTGTAAATCACAAGTAGAATAGGAATCTAGCTGGGCAGAAGCTAGAGATTCATTGAATGAAGATCCGTTCCAAGAGCTATCAGATTTGATTTTTAGTTTTATTATTTTAGCATTAAGCAACGCTGAGGTAGAAAGAATTCTTAGTACAACGAAATTTCAAAAAAAAAACTAGAAAAGAAACCGTATTCAACTGTTCTTAAAAGAAAACGAGTAAAGAAAGTCTAGTCCGACTATGAAATACCCTAGACCTCCTATTATATTTAAATAAACTATATATTAAAATACTAAAACAAATAGAAGTAACTTCCTATTTTTGTTTAAAATCCATGTATTCTTTATAGAACTATATAGGTTGTACCAATGAAGGTTGTATGGGAGGAAGGCGCGTTCGTAGGTGGATGACGCCTTTTTTTGTGAGCACACCTTAGTTTTATATACTATGATCTCATACCAAGTTTTATCTCTGTAGGCCAAATATAAACGTTTCTATTGTGTTTTCCATATTGTGGGTTTCATGGGAGATGAGCATGTTTATGGGCGGATGTCGCTCAGTTTGTGAACACATCTTAGTTTTGATACAACAATCTCAATACCAAGTTTTATATTTTTGGCTCATATAAACCTCTTTATAGCGTTTTTACTATAGTGGGTTGTATGGGAGGTGGGCGTGTTTAAGGGCGAATGACGACTATTTTACATCTAAGTACACATCTAAGTTTTAATATAAAATACATATCTGATAAGTTTAATCCCTGTAGTTCAAATAAAAGGGTCTTTATAATAGTGTTTTCAATGTTGGAGTTGTATGGGAGGTTGGCATGTTCATGGGTAGAGCACGCCAATTTTTTGTGTACGTCTACGTTTTGATACAAAATAAATACATTTAAATTTTATTTCGGTAGCTTAATTACAACCATCTATACAGCGATTTTTATTTGTTAGTTGTATGGGAAGTAAGCGTGTCCGTGGGCGGATTCTAAAAATATTCAATAGTGCAGATGCTTGGGTTCATGTGAACATGTGTACCAATCTCATCTCCTTCTTAACCTATATTAACAGATAACACATAGACAGACGGACGGACGGACATGGTTAGCTCGACTCAAGAGGTGACACTGATCAGGAATATATACTTTTCTATACCGGACTCGCTTATTTCTATGCGTTACAAACGTTTGCACAAAGTCAATATACCCTGACCTTACATGTTTAGGGTATAATAGCGTTAACAAATCTAGCCTTTTTTTAGCTTTTTTTTTAAAGCCATCTAGCCTTTTCTAGCCATTTTTTAAAGGCCATCTAGCTTCTTTTCTCAAAACTTTCTGGCAACACTGGTAGTAAGTAGCAAGACGGAGAGCGTGACTGCCGTAAATGTCAAAGCGAACTGCTTGAGCTGTTGTTGTTGTTGCTGTTGTTTTTCAGCAGCCATTTGATTTTGACACTTTCGGATATGCGAAAGAGAGCACAGTCAGTTTTGCAGCAACCTTGTTATTCAACCATGAAGTGTTCGTATTTCCCTTAAACTACAAACACAGCTACAAATAAATCCTCGACGTAAAACAAGTTTGACAAGGTCAACAGAAAATGCAAGAGCGATGCTCCGCGCTAGGAGAGAAAGAGCAGCGACTCAAAGAGAAAATTGTTGGTAAATTATGCATGCAATTATTTGCTTTCACGACGGCAATTGGAGGGAGGCAGTGGCGTAGCTAGGTTTGCTGGCACCCGGGCCGGATACTAAATTGTGCACCCTTTAAGAAGGTTATACTTAACCTCATAAAAGCAATGCTTAAAAAGTACTACGAAATTAATATAATTTTTTAAAATAATAGTTTGCTGTTATGATTATTTTGTTAAAGTGCAAATGAGTAAACAGATATATTTTAATTCATTGTATTATTTATAAAAGAAGGTAACAATATACAAAATTAATCTCATCGATATTAATATATTTGATATCATTTGAAAGATAATTTGGTAATTTATACAAAACTGAAAAATTTTCCGCAATCAAGGAATTTTTCAAAAATGTTTTGTTTACGCAAAATTTTGACTAGCAATAGTGAGTAAATCCCCAAAGATCTATTTTGAATAATTTTGCATAATTAAGGAAAAAATAGGACCGGGAAGAAAAACGTTAACAAATGTTCCCTCAGTGACCCTGAACAACTATCAATTTAAATATTTTTTCGAAATCAATCCACGTCTTCTATATAAAAGTTAAGTGAAAATTAGAAAAAAATATTAAAATTAATTTAAAAAACTTTTATTCTAATTTTTATAAATTTCTTTATAGTACTCTTTATACATTTTAGCTTCGACTTTAATGGACAAGACTGAGGTCTGTAACATTTGACTGCCTTATTCTCGACCATAAATATCACAATATCACAGTGATACCAAATTGATATCAGAAATATGTTTCATAGTCATTATCTACATAATTCCCAAAGCAAACTTGCCCTGGGAGAAAAAGGTCAAGAGTCATGAAAATTAGAATAATTTTTAGAATAGTTTTTTCATAAAAACTGTATTTTTGACAGTTTTTCTTAGTTAATTTGAACAGAATAATAATTATGTATTTTAGTAAATTAAAGGAGTTAGGAAACCATCTTAGAGTTTTAAATAGACATTTTCAAAATAAATTGAAAAAAACATCAGAACGCCATAAAATTGTTATAAAATGCCATTTATTTAATTTAAATAAAAAATTTAATGAATTTTAATCAATTTATTTTTTTTTTAGAAATTTTGAAGTAAGTAATAAATAAACATCAGAACGCCATAAAATTGTTATAAAACGCCATTTATTTAATTTAAACAAAAAATGTAATGAATTTTAATCAATTTAATTTTTTTTTAGAAATTTTGAAGTAAGTAATAAATTGAGCTTTTAAATTGTTTTATGTAACAGCTCACCGTAAACATATTACTATTAAAAATTGTGTTCCAGCAGGTTATGAGCTGCAAATAAGGTTTGTTTGACGATGTACTGTTTTAGAACTTAGTAATCACAAAATTATCAAGTATATTTTTATTCCTGACATTTATGACACGAGCACGTTTTTCTAAAAAGCTCTGGAGAAATGTATTGCTGGAGAACATCCCAGCAAAATCTTCGCTTACATATAATCGAAAAAGTAATCCAGAAAATTTCATCCATCGCTTACCCTCTCGCTTACTAAATCCATTATTTTTATATAGCCAGTCATTAGAGGTAATCGAAAGCCTGTCACTTGAAAAGATTAAGCGCTTAAAACGGTTGGTTTATAATTGATTTCACGAAATTAATACTTGAATAACAACTTTCAAGTTGATGTGAATGCATTTATGTAATGCATTTTAGAATTGATTAAAAAACAAGACCTAACGAAAAATTTTGCTGGGATATTGGATGAAATGTCTACTATACTAGCATGTTTGAGCACTTCTTAAGATGAATATTTGAAGTACAAAAGCTTTTTTAAAAAACTTTATGGAATATAAAGTTAGGAATATATACATATGAATATACTTTAATTCATCACTTTAATGAATATTATTAATAAAAAAAAACCATTAAAAAATTATCTTCGACTTGCCCGAAGTCAAAATACTCAGGTTGAAGCTTATTCGGATTTATTTAGGTTATATTTTTTTCCAATTTTTCATATTTCAAACTCAGATTACGTTTTATTTATCAAGAAAACAAGACTTATGTATGATCTTTCAATTCAACACATTAATTTTTGTATAAATTATGAAGGTTTTGATATTTTGGTGACGTCTTTTTCTATGGAAGTATTCACAAAATTTTGTTGAATTTTAACTGCAGGGTATATATTTCAAATTTAAGCATTACAGTGGTGCTCCAATTTAGCGAACACCGATTTATCGAACTTCCAATATAACGAACCTTTATTTAATGTTGTTAACTCTATATTGCGAACATTTGAAATTGTAGGTATTCTATTTAACAGCATTTGCTTCTCTGAGCTCGCTTCGTTTGTTTTTGAATTTGAAATAACATTAATATGTATTTACTTATCTAATTCTCAAATAGTCCCCTCGGGTTAATATACATATTGTAGGGTTTCCTTTTTAAAAAACATTATAGGAATGTATTGACATAATCTTGGATTTTTCATTTGGAGTGTAAACAGATTTTAACCAGCAGCTTTCTAAACATTTAATAATAATAATTAATTATATCTAAAACAAGTTCAAAAATTCAACTTTATTGGAGTGCATAGTTAAAACAAAAAATGTAAGGATATTTGTTTCAAGTTGACAAATTTATTAGCTTTGTTATATGGTAAAAAAACTCGAAAATAGTATTACCGATTTAATGAACTTTTCGATTTACCGAACGACCTTGGACTTTATATCTTTCGTTAAACTGGAGCACCACTGTATGACAAATCTCAAATCATGAAAATTATTTCATTATGGACTTTAAAGAGATTTGCAATAAAGACACGGCTGTAATTGTGTGGACAAACTAATGAACAGATAGACAGACGAACATGGCTTAATCGACTCATGGTCGTGAAAAAAATTTCGTGACAAAATTATTGTGCCCGCTACGATTTGCGGGTGGAGTATAATAAATATTTAATACAAAACTTTGAAAAACGTACAAGTAGATTATGGTAAACGAGTCGGTACAGCAGAAAATCAGATTTTTCTTATTCTTAAATAACTAAAATGGAAATATCTTCACTTTATTATAATTATACTGTTTAATATAATTTGCTTCCAAATACAAATAATATGCAAATATTTTAAGTTTTTTTTATTATTGAAATTTTTGAAATATACAACGGTATTATTGATAAAGAGAAAATGTCCGTGGCGAAGCCTGCTAGTAAGCTTATAAATGTACTTCAACAGAGCTACGCCTCCGTTCTTAGAGAGCTCATCTGGTAAGCTATCGGCTCCTGGGGCTTTGTTGTTTTTGAGCCGAGCTATAGCTGGTAAGCAGAGGCGTTCCTAGGCTTGGTGTCACCCGGGGCGGATACCCATGGTGTCACCCCTAAAAGAAATTTCTAAATGCAATTAGAAACCAATTTGATGAGATTTTGTGTTTTTATTATTTCCTTTATGTTTTCCGAAAAAAACAACAGATAACAAACAATAACAAATTGTTAAAAAAAAAAAAAAAAAAAAATATTACATTTTGAAAAATTTTTGTTTTTATTGTAATAAAATGCGATTTTAAAGAATTAAATAACTGTTATTTGAACTTTTTTGGTTGCAAACTATAGTAAGCGCCGCAGGCAAAAATTTTGTATTAAAATCGCGCGATTTTAAATCGTTTAATTTATAAAAAATCGCCTGCACCGAAAAATGTTACCACTCAATTTGTAATAAAAATATTTTATTTTTTACAAATTAAATGATTAAAAAGAGGGTTAAAAGTTATTATTGCAGGCGAAACATTTTTATTGAAAATGTCGTGATTGTTAAATTGAACAAAAATTGCAAAAATGGTTGAAATTGGTCAGTTTCTAAGGGTACTTTCATTGGGTACTTTTCTTATATTGATTTTTGACATTATTTTGTATGGGAGATGTATGCCAAAGTTGGCCGATCTTAATAAAATTTGGTTAGACGGTTTATGAAAAGGTACAGATAATATTTTGAAAGTCAAAAGTAAATACTTCAAATAAAATTTCAAAAAAGTTTCGCTAAATCCAAGAATCCGTTTTTTTTTTTTGTTGAAGATTTTAAAGATATGTTAAAAAAATCTCTTAAATTTTATATAACTTAATAATTTGGTTCAATATTCTAAAATTAAGAAAAATCAAAAAAAAATTTTGTAACTATTTGCGTGCCATTTCGATGCATTAAAAGTGAGCTGTCTTAAATACTGGCATTTCTTACTTTAAGAGTTGCAATATTTGAAATAACCTCATCGAAATCAGTAATATTGATTTCAAGCTCGTTTGCAATGGATAAAAAAGTAAGATCGGAAACTCTGGCCTGTCCCATGGAATACCTTGGAAGTTCAATGGAAGTCCAAGTAAGTCTGTATTAATTTAAGCTTTGAAAAACTCCTTTCGCAGGAAGCTACTGATAAACAAATTGTAGAAAATAATTTCAATGCTAATGAAATATTTGGCGAAATTTCCAAAAAGGACCACTCGACAATGAAAGTGAGCATTTCTAATGCTGTCTTATTGTTTGTTCCAAATTTGGAACACTTAACATGGACTTATTTGCGTTGTGATACAAAAAGTTTTCGGATTTTACAGCTCAAAACGTTTTCGCAATGTTTCCTTCTCTTTGCTTAGACTTGCAAGCAGAATTTTATATTTTGAAACAGCAATTAAATTTTTTACCGTAAAGTATTTTATCACTTTTTCTGTTTGTGAGAGAAATAAAAAAAATCGAAATGGTGTCACCCCTAAAATGGTGGTACCCGGGGCGCCTATCACCTCTTCGGCAGACGTACGCATAGAGTGGGATATGTGCGTCCTAGTGATCCGAGTCTATGTTTGCACCACGGATCGTGCGTATGTCCAGTACACTGGAAGAGTGCCTTCCGTCAATCAAAACGTGATCAATTTGGCTGCGCATTTTTTTATAAGGGGACAGCCAGGTGGCCTTATATATATTGAGATGCTTGAAATCAATCAACCTCATTCCGTTATCGGATGTGTTGCCGTGGAGGCTGAACTTTCCTATTGTTGGACCAAATATGTTTTCCTTGCTCACCTTGGTGTTGAAGTCACCAAGTGCGATTTTAATGTCATGACGGGCGCAGCGCTCGTATGCATCTTCAAGGCGCTTGTAGATACTTTTTTTTTGCTCGTCATCTTTTTCTTCTCTCGGAGCGTGCGCACATATTAGGCTGATGTTGAAAAATTTAGCTTTGAAGCGGATTATGGAAAGTTCTGCGTTCACAGGAATGAGTCGCAGGGCATGATGCCGAATTCTCTTGCCAACTACAAATCCGCATCCAAACTCATGCTTCTCCGCATGGCCGCTGTAGTAGATATCACAGGATGCTTGCCGTAAGCAACCCTGTCCCTTCCATCGCATTTCTTGGGTTGCAGTGATATCAGAATTATAGCTTTCCAAGATATCAATCAGAAAGGTATAGGCACCATTCCACAACTGGTGCCTGTTTTCAACAGTTTAACAACTGTTTTCAAAAATTTCTCTCTCGCTGTTACTTTTGAGTTTTCTTAATACAATTTAAGTTATTTAAATACGTTAGTGAATATTTTTGACAAAATCTTAAATTAATGTTTGAAAAATGTGATATTAAATGTTGTTGTTTTCAGAATTTTGTTTGTATTTTGCATTTAAATACACAAAGTAAATAAATTAAGAGTTCAGTTGGCAAATGCATTTACAAAAACTATGAGTGTAGATTTGTGAATAGGATTGCAGAAGACAGGAGTTTCACAAACTATCAAATGATTGACTAAATATTTTGAAAGTTATGGCATGAGATTTAAGAAAAAATAGTTTATATTCTCTATTACTTAATTTCTGAATTTTTGTTTGTTAAAATTGTTTGAGAATATTAAATATTATTATTGGATTATTATTATTGGGCATAGGAGCCTTTTAAGGTGCTATTGATATATGTAAATATATCTATGTTGTTATAGTTATCGACAATACTTTGTTCTATCATTATTTTGTGTTTGTGCGTTTATTCTTGGCTGAGTTAACTTTTTTATAGCAATATGTATCTGCATTTCGTTGGTGTTGGAACTATCTTAGGAACTATTGCTTTAAGTGTTGAATCTAGTGTAGCTGCCTACGAATAATGCTGGCGCCCTAGTTGGAATTCACTACTAAATTTCAGCACATATTCGTGTGTCATAATCAACGTGCACGTATATAAAATACGAATACTTTACAACACATCCGCATTGGTGTTGAGCGAATGCATGCAGAAGAGCTTCTCTAGTCTACTGGCTGCACACTGATGTACATTAGACTGTGCCTTATTTTTCGTTTTTTGGAAACATTTAAGGGCTGAAAGTTTCTTTTTATGTTTTAATATTCTAAGAACGAATCCAAACCATGTTTTTTTTTTGTATTAAATTACCCGTGCCGATCGGACTCGATAGTTTCGACAAGATATCAATGTAAGACAATACATATTTGCATGAATAAAAAAATATTTTTCTCTGTTTTCATAAGTATTTTCAATATTTCGGAACACATACTTAAGAAATATGGTTTTGGACAAATTTTGTGACTTTCAACAAAAGGACTATTTCAGGTTTTTAACTCCAAATTCAACTTTTTCCATGTTTTTTTACAAGTCGAAAAAAACTTTTTCCATTTCAAATACAACTGCGGTAAAACTGTACCCAATCAGTCAAACAAGCTTGGAATAAGTTTTAAACAAGCTTACAAACGTAATCCTCAAGCTTGGATAACGCGTTCATTTACTATTGTAGAACGCTTATATGTAATTGTAGGATAAAAGAAAGTGAACCCTTGGAATAATATTCCTTACTTCAAGCTTAATCCAAGTGTTGTTTTTACAATTGGATATAAGTGTTTTAATAAGCGTTTTCCAAGTGTGCTACATTCAACAAATCAGTTAGCACTTGAGAAAAATTTTTATTCCGTGGCTCAGTTGGTAAGCCACTGGTTATTTGATTTGTTGTGATTTGGACATCCAAGGTTCAATTCCCAACCGGAACATTTTTATTTTTATTTATTTTTTATTTTCGTTTGTTAAAATTGAAGCATATATTTATATGAAAAATTGCGTGCCTTCAAAAATTTTTGTGTTGCTATGAGCCACCGCATATGACTCGGACACTCTAACAGCTTGCCGTAAGCCTGATGGCTGCTGAGCGAACAAAATGAAAATAAAATACATTTATGTATGTATATATGAGAGCATCACAACCTTGAACAATTGTAAAACTATTACCGTTGTCAGCGTTTTCTAAGTATGATTGCAAAACACTTAATTGATGCAAGCCTTTCCAAGTATTATTGTACATCACTTGCTGTTTGTGTTTTGCGCAATAGTTATACAAAGGAACTTGGGAATTTATTACCTGGGCAAGTGTTTTTCAAGCGTGCTTGGATAAGGCTTGCTTTTTGTATTGCATGTAAGCTTAATCCAAGCACTATTTCTTAATGGTTGATTGGGTATTTACTGAAATCAACACTGTCCTCTTAAAATGAACAATTTTGGTTGGGGCTAAGATTTTAAAAAACATCTTTATTCTTATGAATAACACTGGTTTACAGCCAATATGTACTTTGAATGCCACTATCCTTTTCTCATGTAAAATCGGTCGCTAATTCCGAAAACAATTTTTTTTTTCTGTCACTCCGTTTTCGAGATATTGCCCACTGTAGGGTTTTCAACGAAAAAAAAAAGTTGGTTCCAATTAATTGCATATATCTCCAGAACTAACAACACTAATCAAACAAATGATATATCAAATAAAAGCTTATTAAATTTCTTACAAACAATACAAACATCATTTTTTGGTCGAGCTGTTAGTTTTGGCGGAATTAATTCAAATTTCGGGGATTTTTTTATTTTTCGGAAAAATTTCCAAAAAAAGACAAAATATTTGCAAATTTCGTTAAGAAATCAAAATATTTTGTTACTTTTGATATTTTTTACTAAAAGCCTTCATTTTGAAAAAAAAAAATTAGATATTGTTGAAGACAATCTATTGAGAAATGAAAAAGTTGTGTTCAATGGAACGGAAGAACTCAAATTGTGTGATTATCAATTTATGCATTTGGACTTATTTTATTGCCATAAAAAAATAAGAATTAAAGGTTGTTGTAATAAAATCATATATTCTTAATTTTTATTGTTCTTTTAATAATTTACATTATTTAAATTGTATATAATTATTATTAATAATTTTTATTGTTCCCTTAAATCATTTATATTGTTATTTACATTGTAAACAATTTTTATTTATCATTCAGAAATTCAAAATGATTAGAATGCTTGTTATGTCGTTTATTTAATTCGGGATCGATTTCTCTGATAAGAAACCAACAATAGTCGCCCATCATTCCATCGTCCCAAAATCCTTGGTACCGATTCTCAATTACTTTCATCTGTTGGTGGAATCTTTCCCCATGTTCGTCGCTCTCATCACCGAGATTCTTCGCTTTCTTTGTCTAACGCCTTGAAAAAGTTTTTCATAAGTCCAAGTTTGATGAATTTTGTATGTATTTAATATTTTAATATTTTAAATTTAAATTTAAATTTTTTTTTTTCAAAGCAGTCTTTTATTAAAATATAGTCGCTGCATTCTTTTGAGCATTCAGACAACAGCCATATAATCGGAGGAATAACGCCGTTGTCGGAACGCAAGGAGTTCTGCATAAAGAAATAAAAATAAAAAAAAACAAGTACGTTGAAGGAGCCCAGGATATGCAGAAATTAAAAACTTAGGACACATTTACTTCTATAAGTGGTGACAATCTTAAATAAAAGCAATACCTAGAAGGTATTTTTCATGTCCGACCCGTACCGTCCCAGCCGTAACGCTGAATATATGTTTGCTTTAATTAAAATTAATAAAAAAATTTGATTAAAAAAACAAAAACAATAAAAATGGGTTTATTGTTATTTTGACTTTTCACATCAATAAATTTTTTTTTGAAAATATGCAGGAACTCACAGAAATTTAATCATCTCTGAAAGTATCTCTTAAATAACATTTTATGCGGTCCCACCCGTAACACCATAAAAAAGGAACATAACTTTTTTATTAATAGTGTAAGGAAAAAATTTTGTTGTATAATAAGTTCCTGCAATGGTTCCTATATTTCTGGAGTTCATCAAAATGCTTCAAATTCATTTTAGTTAAAAAGTTATTTGCATTTTAAGTGTTTTAAAATAAATTTCAAATAAATTTGACATTTTTCGAAAATTTCGAACCCAATTGGCATCGGTAAACGTTGTGGTAGATACCATTTGTTTTTGGATTCGTTCTTGTTGTACGTTTACACATCAAAATTAAGCCTTTTGGTAAAATAAACTCGTTGATCTTATTGAATTTGTCGAGATAAGCCATATGAATTTAGCGCACAGCAGCGAAATCTGCTATCCTTTTCGATAGTAGCGAAAGCAGCAGTTACATCTCTCTTGGTTCGGCTGATTATATCGATATCTTCATAGTATGCAAGGAGCTTTGTAAAAAAAGGTGCCATTGCGATGTACACCTGCTTTTTGTAGGATCCCCTCAATGATGACATTGAAAAGACAGCAATGAGGGGGTCACCTTGTTGGAAACCTCGTTCCTACCTTCACGGCTATCATACAGAAGTGATTAAAATGCACAAAAGCGTAAATCGGCAGATGCCAAAATTGGTTCAAACCTAGAGAAGTATACTAACTTACTTAGGTGGCCATGACAACCCGTGGTCGGGTTACGGCAGACTTCATCAGCTCTCGACAGGTGTCTCTGCTGCGCGTGCGCTGTCTGCAATATCTTTCGCCAAGCGCGGTTAGCGTTTCCTCGGCTTGGTCAATCCATCGGAAGCATGGTCTTCTTCTTCGTAGTCGACCCTCGTCTTTCGCCTTAAACACCTTCTTCGCTGGAGCTTCTTCATCCATACGAATTACAAGACCCAACCAGAGTAGTCACTGAATTGTTATACGCTTAACTAAGTCAATATCGTCGTGAGCTCATACAGTTCGTTGTTCATTCAGTTCGTAGTAGTAATTGTTATTTTTCGCTTAATCTCCAGGCTGACATTGTTGTTGTTGTTTACGGCGGTGCCAAGGTATGTAAACTCCTTGACAACTTCAAAGTTATATTTACCTGCCGTAACATGGGAGCCTAGACGTCGCGCTTCCTTATTTGCAGACAGTATATACTTTGTTTTGCCCTCGTTCATCGTCATACCCACTTTGGCTGATTCCTTTTCGATAGCGGAGAAAGCAGCAGTTATATCTCTCTTGGTTATGCCGATAATATCGATATCATCATTATACACAAGAAGCTGGACACCTCTGTAGAAATTGGTACCATTTTGATGTACACCTGCCTTTCGTAGGATCCCTTCCATGATGAAATTGAATAGATTGCATGACAGCGGGTCGCCTTGGCTGAAACCTCGTTCGGTATTAAAGGTTTCCGAGAGATCATTTCCTACCATGACGGAGCTGCATGTATTGCTCAACGTCATCTTGTAGAGCCTTATCAACTTTGCAGTTATAGCGAATTTAGACATTGTTGCGTACAGGCAATCCCGAATCGGGCTACGAACGCAGCTTTGTAATCAACAAAGAGAAGAGCAGCTTTGTAATCTCCTATCTTAAGTATAGAACAAAGCACACTGAGATTCGAATCGTCGGGCATGCTTTCCGCTAGCCATATTTTGCTGATGAGTTCATGCATGCACCTTATCAATTCACCGCCGCCGCTTGATACCAACTTTAACCTCGTCATGGCTAGGTGGTGGAACTGCATTCTCCAAGGGCGGAATTGTTGGTCTCAACTATAAACTCGATTGGTAGACCCAAGAGAAGTATACCTATAGAAAAAATTGTTCATATACTATTTAATTTTGACACGGGAATTAGGTACCAGATTTTCGATAGACTACTGGGTAGAACCTCTCACCTAGTCACGGCTAGGTGGTTGAATTTCTGCATTTTCCTACGGTGAAACTGTTTGGATCGTCGCCCGCAAGTAGATTACCTCATTTTGTACCGCTGTTCTGTTTTCGCACCACCAATCTCGATAAATATTATAAAAATAACTAAAAATGCGAAAGGTGTAAATAATTCTTCTATAAAGCGCTTTTGAAAATATTTGTTGCGAAAACTCAATATTGGCTAGTTTCCTTACAAATCATGTGTTTTATTTTATTGTTTTTTTTATGATCAGGAAGTGCTTTAGTGCTACCACACAAAATTCAGAATGATATTTAAACGAAATCGGGTACACGGAGAAAACTGTTTGCTAAATTTGTATGGAGATTAAGCAAAACTTGAGCATAATTCTCAGCCACTTCAAAATATTGCTTATTTTCAGCAAAAATCAAGCAAATTTTGCTATTTAAATTTATAATTACTTAGCAAATTTTCGCTTGAATTAAATCAAAATTTGCTTTTTCGATTTATATTAACTGAGCAAATTTTTGCTTGAATCAATTCAAAATTTGCTATATCAATTTATAATAACTGAGCAAATTTTTGCTTACATTGAGTCAAATTTTGCTTTTGCCTTAACACAATTACCTTATAATAACTTAGCAAAGTTTGGCTTGAATCAAATCAAAATTTGCTATTTGAATTTATAATAAGTAAGGCCCGTTAACTGATCTCAATTTTAAACAAAGTTTAGCTTAAACAAAGTTTAAAATTCCTTACCCTCAGTTTAAATTTTAACGCCGATACCTCATCTCAAAAAATCTAAGTTTAACTTGGTGAGGCAAGTTTAAATTTAAACACAGAAATTCTAGGTTTAAAAAATTGAAACTTAGATTTTGTCAAAAATTCTCTGAGAACATTGGAAATATTCTCAATCATAAACAAAATATAATAAGTAAAAAAATTCATACTTCAAAAAAATCAAAACAATAAACAAAAAACAAACATATTTTAAGTTTTGAAAAAAAATTTTCCAATGAAACTGACAATTTGCATTATTTTATCAAAAATTTTTGAAATATTTTGATGTTCTACGTCAAAGTTGTAGAATTTTTACTACAGTGCCGCTCAAATATGTTTTTTAATCTCAGTTTAAATTTTTAAACAGAGTTTAAGAAAACTGCCGATAAAAATGAGATAAGTTACGAAAATAATTTTAACTGAGTTTAAAATTTAAACTCTGTTTACAAAATCTGAGATTAAGGAATTTAAACTTCGGAGATCAGTTAACGGGCCTAAGCAAATTATTGCTAAAATTTATCTTAATTTTGCTTTTTTCAAATTATATGAGAAGTAATTTCAATTTAGAAAACGTTTTATAAAATCAAACCGTTATTGAGCAAAATTTTGCTGATTTGCGTTCAAGCAAAGTAATGGCTTGATTCAAGCAAAATAATTTTCTCCGTGTAGCGGTACAAAATGTTCATCTCCACAAGTGGATGCTCCGGGCTATAAACCTTGGGTTAGACGCTTAACCTGTTGAAAGAATTTCCATGCATCCTTCTTGCACTGGTACACCTCTATTACTTCACGCTTAAGCATTTCCTTCTTTTTGTGGCTAAAATGCGCCTCTCTCTCTCTTCCAGCGACTTTTTTAGTATACCTTTTTTTGCTGCCATCGCGTCCTGGTCGTACCATTGGTTAGTACTCTGTTCGTCTTCACGTGAAATTCCACTCAAATCTCCATACAAAAAATGACAGCTGTGAAAGAACCGTGAACATTTCACAACTTTTTCGTCAAAGCTGTACTATGCTTTGCTGCGGAAAATCTAGTACTATATTCCGCAACAAGTATCTAGCAACATTTTTTTCACGGCAATTTAATCGAACCGACCATTTATTTTGCCGTGAAAAGAGCCAGTTGCCATTTCATTTAAGAAAAAAGTGCAAACAAAAGAGCAATGTTTCTTATTGAAATTATATTTTTGTACACTCAGAAAAATATCAACTGTACTATTAACAGTCGGCCGCTGTTATTTCAAAACACTGTTCGATTTAATGATTTGCGTTTAAGTAAACAATTTTCTTTGTTCAATGAACGTTTCAAAGTATTTTTGTGCTGTTAAAATCATCTGTTGAAATATTTTTGTGCTTATATTGAATTGTCAATTTTTTCTAAGCAATAGTTTTTATATGTGTTTTGCTATATTTTTATTATCGTTGCCAGTAGCTCAGTGGATGTGCACTAAGCTGTCATGCGGGAGACGTGGATTCGAACCCTACCTGTGTAAGTATCAAAAATTGTAATTTAATAATTGAAATAATAATAATAATTCTGTTTCATTAATTGTTTGGTCAAAAATAACCTTCAAAATAAAATGCTTTACAATCTTGCAAATTTCATATTTTATTTAAAAAAAAAATATTTTAAATAAAAAAAAATTTTTTGCTGGCCTTGCCGGATTTGAACCGTGGACACTCGAGTTCTAGACGCACACGTTAGCACACTCGACCATACAGGAACTTTCAAACCAGTGATCAAATTTCAATAAATAAGTTTTTATACGGGTTTCGTGTTCCATAGACCAACAGTCAACCGACTGTTGATTTGAAAGTTTCATTTGTTGGATGGTATTTAACAGTGAAATCTGTTATTTCAACCCATGATTTGTTTGATAAAACAGCATTTTTTCCCTGAGTGTACTATTTCTAAAGTTTTGCAATTATTAATTGCAGTTGTTGGAAATTGTAAATACGGATGGATGCACCTTTCTGCGGTGTTGGCGGTCGCAATACTTCGCAGATGACCACATAAACTAATGATTTGTCCTGCTCCACAACAAAGCACATCATCAATATGCATACTAGAGTGGGGAGGCCTCCACAAAAAAAAAAATTTTGAAAAAACCACCCCCTATTTTAAAGTTGACCTGGAGAGCATTCCGAAAACAAAAATTTTTTTTTTTTGGACCACCGGAAAACAGCCAAAATGTATTTTTTGCATAACTTAAGCATTACATGTCAGATCTTTACATGTCAGTCCTTGAAAAGGACTTTACGAGCACTACAATGTCCTTTTTTAGTCCTTTACATTTAAAAAAAAAAAATAAATTTTTTAAAGATTTAAAAAAATTGTTGTTCTATTTGGTTAACTGTAATAGTTTAAAAAAAATACTTTACTTTTGCATTAAGCAAACAAAAAAAAACAAAAGTTTAAAAATACTTTCATATAAAAAAAAGACACAGTTTCGATAGTATCGTAAGTGTAGACGTAGAATTCCGTTTAAGTTGTAACCTCTTCTACTTTGTCTCTTTGGTATGATTGTTTTGTTCATTTTGCACGTATTTTTATTGATCTTACAAAAATTAACAAATTAATTAATAACACTCAATTATGGACTACTTATCGAGGCCAAAACAAAGAAAAAGTTAAAAAGTAAGTATGATTAAATGAGCAAGCAAAAAGAAACAAGCAAAATTTCAAATTTTTTCGATCATTTCGTTAAGTTTGATAGGTTGAGTTCATTGACTTAGTTGAAAAGAAGGCGAAGCAAATGCACTTTCCATTGGTGCCACTTTCGTCTCTGCCCGATATATATTTAGTTTGCGAGCTACAGTCAGTTTAACTACTAATTTCAAATTAAAATTAAAATCCCGATTTTTAAAAATTGTATGGTAACTATATTTCACGCTGAGCACATGCCTTTTCAATTAGTGCCACTCTCGTCCGATATTTAGTTTGCGAGCTACCCTTTCCTCTCCGTTCGATGTATAGTTTGCGAACTACACTGTATAAAAATTAAACACATAAAAACAAAAATTAAAATTTTACGCCATCTATTGGGTAAAAGCATAAAACGAAATATGATCCAACTCGTTTTTTTTTCATAAGAGTTAAATCTAACCGGATCACAGACCCATTTCGTTAAATTTAACAGTTCGAGTTCATTGACTGAGTTGAAAAGAGATTCATGACCTCTGGTTTCAAAACAGAGCACTAAGTAAACTAGAACAGAAGTGCATAAATACACCCAATGCGAACCAATGCTTACAATGCTACCAATACGAACTAGAACTTCCAGTTTCACGTAAGCACGTGTTCACGTGTTTTTAAAAAAATCAAGTAAAAACACAAAACTCAACTACACGTGTCTTTTATTCACGAACAACACGTGAAGTTCGTATTCACGTGAAAGTGCCAATGACCCACTTGTGACCTCAGAAAATCCCACTGCATCCGATTGGCCATAGAATCATCCATTTTGGTCCAAAAGTTCCATGGAAACTATATAAGTGCCAATGACTCACCTGTGACCTCAGATAATCCCACTGCATCCGATTGGCCATAGAATCATCCAGTTTGGTCCAAATGTTCCATGGAACCCATTATAGTACCTACCAATGACCCGCCTGTGACCTCAGATAATCCCACTGCATCCGATTGGTCATAGAATCATCCATTTTGGTCCAAACGTTCCATGGAACCCATAAATGTGCCAATGACCCACCTGTGACCTCAGGTAATCCCACTGCATCCGATTGTCCATAGAATCATCCATTTTGGTCCAAATGTTCCATGGAACCCATAAATGTGCCAATGACCCACCTGTGACCTCATATAATCCCACTGCATCCGATTGGCTATAGAATCATCCATTTTGATCCAAATGTTCCATGGAACCCATAAATGTGCCAATGACCCACCTGTGACCTCAGGTAATCCCACTGCATCCGATTGTCCATAGAATCATCCATTTTGGTCCAAATGTTCCATGGAACCCATAAATGTGCCAATGACCCACCTGTGACCTCAGATAATCCCACTGCATGCGATTGGCTATAGAATCATCCATTTTGATCCAAATGTTCCATGGAACCCATAAATGTGCCAATGACCCGCCTGTGACCTCAGATAATCCCACTGCATCCGATTGGTCATAGAATCATCCATTTTGGTCCAAACGTTCCATGGAACCCATAAATGTGCCAATGACCCACCTGTGACCTCAGGTAATCCCACTGCATCCGATTGTCCATAGAATCATCCATTTTGGTCCAAATGTTCCATGGAACCCATAAATGTGCCAATGACCCACCTGTGACCTCAGATAATCCCACTGCTTGCGATTGGCTATAGAATCATCCATTTTGATCCAAATGTTCCATGGAACCCATAAATGTGCCAATGACCCGCCTGTGACCTCAGATAATCCCACTGCATCCGATTGGCCATAGAATCATCCATTTTGGTCCAAATGTTCCATGGAACCCATAAATGTGCCAATGACCCGCCTGTGACCTCAGATAATCCCACTGCATCCGATTGGCCATAGAATCATCCATTTTCGTCCAAATGTTCCATGGAACCCATAAATGTGCCAATGACCCACCTGTGACCTCAGATAATCCCACTGCATCCGATTGGTCATAGAATCATCCATTTTGGTCCAACCGTTCCATGGAACCCATAAATGTGCCAATGACCCACCTGTGACCTCAGGTAATCCCACTGCATCCGATTGTCCATAGAATCATCCATTTTGGTCCAAATAATCCATGGAACCCATAAATGTGCCAATGACCCACCTGTGACCTCAGATAATCCCACTGCATCCGATTGGCTATAGAATCATCCATTTTGGTCGAAATGTTCCATGGAACCCATAAATGTGCCAATGACCCACCTGTGACCTCAGATAATCCCACTGCATCCGATTGGCCATAGAATCATCCATTTTGGTCCAAATGTTCCATGGAAACCATCAAAGTACCAATGACCCGCCTGTGACCTCAGATAATCCGACTGCATCCGATTGGCCATAGAATCATCCATTTTGGTCCAAATGTTCCATAGAACCCATCAAGGTACCAATGACCCGCCTGTGACCTCAGATAATCCCACTGCATCCGATTGGCCATAGAATCATCCATTTTGGTCCAAATGTTCCATGGAACCCATAAATGTGCCAATGACCCACCTGTGACCTCAGATAATCCCACTGCATCCGATTGGCTATAGAATCATCCATTTTGGTCGAAATGTTCCATGGAACCCATAAATGTGCCAATGACCCACTTGTGACCTCAGATAATCCCACTGCATCCGATTGGCCATAGAATCATCCATTTTGGTCCAAATGTTCCATGGAAACCATCAAAGTACCAATGACCCGCCTGTGACCTCAGATAATCCGACTGCATCCGATTGGCCATAGAATCATCCATTTTGGTCCAAATGTTCCATAGAACCCATCAAGGTACCAATGACCCGCCTGTGACCTCAGATAATCCCACTGCATCCGATTGGCCATAGAATCATCCATTTTGGTCCAAATGTTCCATGGAACCCATAAATGTGCCAATGACCCACCTGTGACCTCAGATAATCCCACTGCATCCGATTGGCCATAGAATCATCCATTTTCGTCCAAATGTTCCATGGAACCCATAAATGTGCCAATGACCCACCTGCGACCTCAGATAATCCCACTGCATCCGATTGGCCATAGAATCATCCATTTTGGTCGAAATGTTCCATGGAAACCATAAAAGTACCAATGACCCGCCTGTGACCTCAGATAATCCGACTGCATCCGATTGGCCATAGAATCATCCATTTTGGTCCAAATGTTCCATAGAACCCATCAAGGTACCAATGACCCGCCTGTGACCTCAGATAATCCCACTGCATCCGATTGGCCATAGAATCATCCATTTTGGTCCAAATGTTCCATGGAACCCATAAATGTGCCAATGACCCACCTGTGACCTCAGATAATCCCACTGCATCCGATTGGCCATAGAATCATCCATTTTCGTCCAAATGTTCCATGGAACCCATAAATGTGCCAATGACCCACCTGCGACCTCAGATAATCCCACTGCATCCGATTGGCCATAGAATCATCCATTTTCGTCCAAATGTTCCATGGAACCCATAAATGTGCCAATGACCCACCTGCGACCTCAGATAATCCCACTGCATCCGATTGGCCATAGAATCATCCATTTTGGTCCAAATGTTCCATGGAACCCATCAAAGTACCAATGACCCGCCTGTGACCTCAGATAATCCCACTGCATCCGATTGGCCATAGAATCATCCATTTTGGTCCAAATGTTCCATGGAACCCATAAATGTGCCAATGACCCGCCTGTGACCTCAGATAATCCCACTGCATCCGATTGGCCATAGAATCATCCATTTTGGTCCAAATGTTCCATGGAACCAATAAATGTGCCAATAACCCACCTGTGACCTCAGATAATCCCACTGCATCCGATTGGCCATAGAATCATCCATTTTGGTCCAAATGTTCCATGGAACCCATAAATGTGGGAATGACCCGCCTGTGACCTCAGATAATCCCACTGCATCCGATTGGCCATAGAATCATCCATTTTGGTCCAAATGTTCCATGGAACCCATCAAAGTACCAATGACCCGCCTGTGACCTCAGATAATCCCACTGCATCCGATTGGCCATAGAATCATCCATTTTGGTCCAAATGTTCCATGGAACCCATAAATGTGGGAATGACCCACCAGTGACCTCAGATAATCCCACTGCATCCGATTTGCCATAGAATCATCCATTTTGGTCCAAATGTTCCATGGAACCCATAAATGTGCCAATGACCCACCTGTGACCTCAGATAATCCCACTGCATCCGATTGGCCATAGAATCATCCATTTTGGTCCAAATGTTCCATTAAACCCATAAATGAGCCAATGACCCACCTGTGACCCCAGATAATCCCACTGCATCCGATTGGCCATAGAATCATCCATTTTGGTCCAAATGTTCCATGGAACCCATAAATGTGGGAATGACCCACCAGTGACCTCATATAATCCCACTGCATCCGATTGGCCATAGAATCATCCTTTTTGGTCCAAATGTTCCATGGAACCCATAAATTTGCCAATGACCCGCCTGTGACCTCAGATAATCCCACTGCATCCGATTGGCCATAGAATCATCCATTTTGGTCCAAATGTTCCATAGAACCCATCAAAGTACCAATGACCCGCCTGTGACCTCAGATAATCCCACTGCATCCGATTGGCCATAGAATCATCCATTTTTGTCCAAATGTTCCATGGAACCCATAAATGTGCCAATGACCCGCCTGTGACCTCAGATAATCCCACTGCATCCGATTGGCCATAGAATCATCCATTTTGGTCCAAATGTTCCATTAAACCCATAAATGAGCCAATGACCCACCTGTGACCTCAGATAATCCCACTGCATCCGATTGGCCATAGAATCATCCATTTTGGTCCAAATGTTCCATGGAACCCATAAATGTGGGAATGACCCACCAGTGACCTCATATAATCCCACTGCATCCGATTGGCCATAGAATCATCCATTTTGGTCCAAATGTTCCATGGAACCCATAAATGTGCCAATGACCCGCCTGTGACCTCAGATAATCCCACTGCATCCGATTGGCCATAGAATCATCCATTTTGGTCCAAATGTTCCATAGAACCCATCAAAGTACCAATGACCCGCCTGTGACCTCAGATAATCCCACTGCATCCGAGTGGCCATAGAATCATCCATTTTTGTCCAAATGTTCCATGGAACCCATAAATGTGCCAATGACCCGCCTGTGACCTCAGATAATCCCACTGCATGCGATTGGCCATAGAATCATCCATTTTGGTCCAAATGTTCCATAGAACCCATAAATGTGCCAATGACCCGCCTGTGACCTCAGATAATCCCACTGCATCCGATTGGCCATAGAATCATCCATTTTGGTCCAAATGTTCCATGGAACCCATCAAAGTACCAAAGACCCGCCTGTGACCTCAGATAATCCCACTGCATCCGATTGGCCATAGAATCATCCATTTTGGTCCAAATGTTCCATGGAACCCATAAATGTGGGAATGACCCACCAGTGACCTCAGATAATCCCACTGCATCCGATTGGTCATAGAATCATCCATTTTGGTCCAAATGTTCCATGGAAACCATCAAAGTACCAATGACCCGCCTGTGACCTCAGATAATCCCACTGCATCCGATTGGCCATAGAATCATCCATTTTGGTCCAAATGTTCCATGGAACCCATAAATGTGCCAATGACCCACCTGTGACCTCAGATAATCCCACTGCATCCGATTGGCCATAGAATCATCCATTTTGGTCCAAATGTTCCATGGAACCCATCATAGTACCAATGACCCGCCTATGACATCAGATAATCCCACTGCATCCGATTGGCCATAGAATCATTCTGAAGCTGAATACGAACCTATCAGTTCGTGCAAAATTAAAACAATACAACCATAAACAACGAAACAAAAACAAAGAAAGCAGCAGGCACATAAGCAGCTGATGATTGATTTTCTTATATAAAAACATGAATTTTTCTTCTTATATTTAACTATTTTCTGACTTTCATATAATAGTGACAAAATCCAAAGTTAGATATTCATTCAGCGTAGGATATATCTGATATTTAAGTATATATATTATCTTTGAACGATAAGTATTAAAGGCTGTAGGTATACCCTAAAGTATTCGCCAAAAACGTTGCATGACCTTCAAAAAATCTGTTAAAACGACCCCATACAAACCGCGCTGTAAGACGTAATTCTACGTCAAAATAAAAACATCAAAAAATAAACAATTAACAAGGAGGTTCCATTTGCAAAAAACTGTTTTATCTCGTCAGAGCATTTGTCAACAGGCATGAAAATTTGCAGTTCTGTGTTTTTATATGAAAGAAATTGATTGATTAGCTTTATTTTCTTTTTAAATCAACCATTAATGGGTCTCCAGTACAAATGTTGATAAAAAATGCACAAAAATGCATTTCGGGGACGCCAAAATTGGTTCTAATAAAAAAAAAATACTCCAATCGAAAGGATTTTTCATGTACTTTTTAATTTTGGTACCGGAATTGGGGGTTAGATTTTTCCCATACAAGTCGATACACTCTAATATATATTCTATAAAATTTTTTTAGAATTTAAAAAAAAGCTCCTATCACACGATAACCAATTTTGCTAAGATTTAAAAAAAAAATAATTTTTTTCCAGATTTGACAATTTTTGCGACTCCCAGCGCTGCAACCACGAGGCCCCGTTTTTTTTTCTTTGCCGCCAGTTTGGAGCTCTATAAAACCATGTTGAAGTGAAAAATATTTTTTTTTAATTTTTTTCTTGTAATTTGTTCAATTTTTTACAATAATAAAAAAAATTTTGGAAAAATGTTTGTTTTTGACTAAGCTATGAATTTTTTAAAAAAGGTCTGTTTTCTCTGCCGTGTATGTTATGTCCCTCTTTAAAGCCACTAATATTTACGAACTTCTTTTCAAAGTGTTCAGCGCATATATACAATTTTTCATCTACTATTAACTTGGAAGAAAAGCTTTCTTTTGGCATAAGAAATCTAGAAATTCCATTTTTTTTTTATTTTCACACCCGACGTAATCATAAAACTTCAACACACTTTAAAGTTAATAAAAGATCTTTCAAATTATTTAAATAAATAAAAATCTTACGCGCTACCAATGCATAGCGCCAATAAAAAGTTAACAAAGTGGTCAAAAAGCTAGCAATTGACAAAAGACACAAAACAATACCGCAGAAAGTAACTGGTAATCAGAAAAGGACTATAACAATAACAAAACAAGTGAAAAAAAAACCAAGGGAAATTTTTCACACATAAGCGAAGACAATTTATTTGGGTTATAGAACTGGATAATTATGTGGAGTGAACATATCTGCCACATAGCTCTAATGTCGCTTCATCGTCGGTAGTGTCACCTTCTATTTGTAATTATTCAATGGTACTAGGCTTAAAGTCCACCAGGCAAGTCATCGAGGCAAGAGTAAAGTTGGTTGAGTTTAACTGAGAGTTGTTTTAAATAGACCTGGCCAGTCCGTTGTGATTATAATTAGTAGCTAATATTTAAGCTACAGAACTGAAATTGGGTATTTGCGTATTATTATTATATCAAAACTGAGGCGTGTGAGAAAAATTGGCGTCAACCACCCAAAAAAACGTCCTACTCAGATACAATGCTACCTTTATAAAGAGGCTTGTCTTTACAATGTAGGAAAACAATTTAATATGAATGCATTTTAGACGTCATCAAAATAGTAAAATATTTTAAATCTCCAAGTCGAAAATATACCTTATTACTTTTCTTTATTTTACTAAGAAGCTGTAACTGATATACAAAACAGTTGTGTTGGTTGATTTAAGCTATGAGTCCCTGTACTATATATTTTTAAGTTTTTGAGTTATCATGATGTTAAGTCTGTAGATTTTTTATTTATGTGTACTCAATATTAACCAAGTGTTTAAATGTTTCGGTTTTATGAAGATATTCTATATTTTATATGTCTACAATACACGCTACTGATTCATGCTCACACAGCTGGGTGAACTATGGGAGCAACGACACTTCAGTATTTATTTTATTTTTCTCGACAGTGTTGTCATAGTGTGACCCACAAACACATTTACAGTTACACATATGTATGAAGATGTATTGTTTCACATACGTGTGTACGTCATACAGTTGACAGTGGCCAAATGGCGAACCTTACTGAGTTCTATGACATATGGCATATGACTTACATGTAGAACATCTACATTCATTGAGTACTTAGAATATAAGTATTTTATACCAGTAACGAGAGCAAAATGGTAGAAAATAATGTTGGTGGAAAAATTGTATGATCTGCGTGTATATAATTGATACTTATATAAATACAATGTCTGTACTAGTGCTTTAAACATATCGGATAGGTTGCACTAAAATACATTTGTTGAATTAGACTGTTGCTGTGCAGAGATGAAAGATTGGCATAAACGATTTGTCGATTTGTGCTCCCTGTAATTCCTCTCTTGCTATTTCCTATAAGTTACATCTATATTAGCTTTCATATTCGAGTTAGTTTCCGTGTTTTGTCTTATTCTCATTTAGGTAGCTATTAAATTATTTATTCGTTTTGTCTTCTTTGCGTTTTGGAGTTTAGTTTTTTGTGTTAACCTGGTGTTAACTTAGTGTTGGTAATGATGGTATTCCACAGCGCAGGCTTGAGAATAACGTTCTCTGTATTCGGATCACTGACTCAACTCAATTCTCTGGTTGGTGGTATAAATATATGTGTACACTTAAATATTTAGAAACATAAATGCAAGGTCAGATAGATGTGTGGATTCTTTGGTGAATATGTATGATTTAACTTTCATACCAATGTAGTGACTTCTATGCACACGTGCTCACATCGTTAGAGTCCGTGTGCATTTTGTATATGGATAGACTACATGGATTACAATTCCATGGAACACATTTACAGCGAAATTTTGTGTGTAAAAAATTACATTAGGATAGCAGAAATTAAAGAAAGCTATTTCATATCCAGGTCCACGGTTGTGGTTGCTGGTGTGGCCTTGTGTTCCTTTCAGGTTAAATACAAACAAACAATTGCGTAGACAAAATCAAATCACAACAAAGAAGCTGTACTTGCACATAAGTATCTAACTGCAGCTGTTGTACACGTACGTACGTACGGAAATTTGTTTCTGCAAAGAAGCCGTTAAATGTATCTAATAGAATGGCTACTTCTACATAAAACAACTACGTTCTTGTACGTGTCTGAGCCATTGTGTAAAGGTATTAATAAAAGACACGTCAAATCTAGATATTGAAAATAGGTAACAATGAAGTTTAATATCAGGTTCAATGTATTCTTACCCGATATGTTGCGCATAAACTACTATTTTTTAGAACGTGAGAAGCACTGTGTAATACTTATAAGAATTATGGAATAAATATTCTGTTGATGCATATAGGTCAGAATGGCATTCGTTACGAAGTTCAACACAAACTACAAAAAGTGATGAATTTTACCTTTTGATCTCAAAATGTGAATAAAAACTAGTAAGTTATATCTTCGACTTGGCCGAAGTTAAAATACCCCCACGGGCGATTCGTAATGGTACAAAATATTATTTTGCAGCTCTTTTTATATGATATTTAAAAAAATTTTACATTTTGATGACGTCTAAAATACGTTCATATCAAATTGTTTTCCTGCAAGGTAAGGACAAGTCTCTTTATAAAGTATTCAATTAGGGGTTGTATGGGAGGTGGGCATGTTCTTGAGTGGTTGATGCCAATTTTTCTAACACACTTCAATTTTGATATAATATACACAAATACCCAATTTTAGGTCTGTAGCTTAAATATAAGCCTATTTATAGAGTTTTCAATATAATGGGTTGTATGGGAGATGGGTGTATTTGAAAGCGGATATCGCCCACTTTTCTTCCACAATTTAGTTTTGATGTAAGCTACAAACGTATAAATTTTTTTCCCTGTAGCGTAAAGAGAAGCCTTTTTATATAGGAAGTGGGCGTATATAGGAAGTGGGCGTGTTCGTAAATGGATGACGCCCATTTTTCTAACACGTCTTAATTTTATTCTAAAAAAAATAAATGTCCAATTTTACTTTTGTAGCTTCGCCAGAAGCCTATTTATATACTTTTCAGTATTGGGGTTGTATGGGAGGTGGGCGTGTTCTTGGATAGATGACGCACATTTTTCTATCTCGTCTTAATTTTTATATAAAATTAATAAAAATCTAATTTTACTTTTGTAGCTTCGACATAAGCCTCTATATACAGTTTTCAATAAGGGTTGTATGGAAAGTGGGCGTGTTCGTGGGTGGTTGACGCCCATTTTTTAAACACGTTTTAATTTTTATATAAAAATAATAAATATCTAATTTTTCTTTTGTAGCTTCAACAGAAGCCTATTTATATAGTTTTAAATTTTGGGGTTGTGTGGGAGGTGGGCGTGTTCGTGGGGGATGACGCCCATTTTTCTCTCACGTCTTAATTTTTATAAAAAAATAGTAATTTTCCAATTTTACTTTTATAGCTTGGACACAAGCCTCTATATATAGGTTTCAATATTAGGGTTGTATGGGAGGTAGGAGTGTTAGTGGGTGGATGACACCCATTTTTGTAACAGATCTTAGTTTTGCATAGAACACACAAATAACGAGTTTAAGTTTTGTAGCTTAAATAGTTGTTTCTTTATTGAGTTTTCATTATTGGGGTTGTATGGCAGGTAGGCGTGGTTTTCATCCGATTTAGCCCATTCTCGAACTTGATCTTAGTTTTTTTAGAAAAAAGCTTAAATATCGATTTTGGGCACGATAGCTTCAAAATTACGGCTGTAATCGTGTCCACAGACAGACAGACGGATAGACAGTCGGACATGGCTAAATCAATTATGGGCTTTACACTCGTCGTGACAAAATTAATATACCCCTTACGCAGAACGCTTGGGCGTATAAATATAATGCACATCACAAGAGACCCCAAATTTATAAGAAAACTAGTAAGTTATATTTTTGACTTGGCCGAAGTTAAAATACCCTCAAGGCCGATTCGTAATAGACATGGGTAACGCAGCGTTGCGTTGCGTTATTGAGTTGAAGCATTTAAATGCGTTACTGCGTTGATACAATTCTTTTAAAAAAAAGTAACGCAATAGCGCATTAAAACAAATGCTACATTCAAAGCAAACAGCCAGAAAAACATTGAAAGCAAATGTAAAAGTTGTACAGTTCATCGAGCACTGTTGAAAAGACAGAAAGCTGAATCAAACAAAATGAAATATGCTTGTATTATATAGAAAAGAGGCTGCGGGGAAGATGCTGTTAAGCATGAATTCTTGGAGCATGTCTGTTTGGATGATACTTGAGCACACATGTGTGAGTTTATTTCAAATTGAACATGTTCGATTTAAAAAGTATAAGCAAACTTAAATACAACTTCAAACTTGTTTTGCCCAGCAGAAATGTGTATATATCTGTTTGAAAGCTCGATTTAATGATAAAAAACACAATCATCTGCTTACTTTCTTGAATTTTGGGTTTTTTAATTTTTGGTGGATGCTGAAATCTGCACTTTATTGAGTTTAATTTTATATTAACTACTATTTATTATATTCTTAATAATAAATATGCCATAACATTAAACATTGTAAAAGAATTTTTGATGTTTTTTTTACTTTCAATGTGTGAGCTCTTTACCACATGACTCAACGCACTAAGCAATGTTTTACTGTGAAACTTTCTGTGTTGATACGCGTCTTGTTGATACAGATACCATAACATTTGAACAGTGGCATGACGCAATTGCGTTAACGCATTTCGCTGATACAATTAACTGAGCTTGAGTTAGTGTGTTAGCGCTGTAATTTTTACTGCGTTACCCATGTCTACAACACACACACGGACGGACGGACGGACATAGATAGCTCGACTCACGTGGTGACGCTGATCAAGAATATAAATATTTTTCTATACCGGACTCGCTTCGTTCTATGCGTTACAAACGTTTGCACAAAGTTAATATACCCTGACCTTTCAGGTTTAGGGTATAAATACGGTCAAACGCATAATACTTCAATTCTCATTTTTAATACTCATAGAGGGCTATTTAAACACATTTATTTTAATTGAACAACTGTTTGCGAAATGTGTGAAATATTTGAAAAAATGTGTCCGATTGTAACGTCGGAACGATAGGATTTACCCATATATACAGGGTGGCCCAGAAAGACCGAAGTGGTGTGAATTCCTTATAACTTTTTATTTAAGCCATATATTTTTAATTTTTTGTTTTTTAAATTCAGTTAATTAATAGGGAATATTTTTAGAATAGTTATTAAAAATGATATCCCGCAAGTGGTGGCCATTTTCTGTTTCGCACAAAAGTTATCTTTCTAACACGTTTTCCATGACCTTTCGCAAAACTTCCGGTGTTATGTTGTTAATTTCGTCACGAATATTGGTTTTTTAATTCCTCAATAGTCCTTGGCTTATTAACATAAACTTTCCCTTTTAAATAACCCCAAAGAAAATAGTCTGGAGTGGTTAAGTCCGGGGAACGCGGAGGCCAATTTAAATTGCTTGTTCGCGAAATTATTCTTTCACCAAAGATGTCGCGTGAAAGAGCCATTGTGGCCCTCGCAGTGTGCGCTGTGGCTCCATCCTGTTGGAACCATATTTGCGGATGGTTTTCCACGGCTGGAAAAAAATTACAAAATACAAAATTTACCGTAAAAAATTTTCCAACATGGCCCGATATCGATCACCATTGACGGCAATGGCGACACCTCGTTCATTTTCAAAAAAAAAAAAAGGGCCAATGATCCTTTCTGAAGAAACACCGCACCAAACAGTGCACTTAACTGGGTGTAATTGTCGTTGATGAAGTACTCTCGGGTTTTCCGTAGCCCATATCCTACAGTTTCACTTGTTAACGAACCCATTTAATTGGAAATGGGCTTCGTCACTCATAACTAAGTTATGAATAAAATTAGGATTCTCTTGTGCTTTTTGCTGGAAATAAATTGCAAAGTCAACTCGTCGCTGGTAATCTGTCGGTTTCAATTCTTGGACAAGTTGAATTTTGTATGGAAACATTGTTATGATATGCAAAATTTGCTGCAGCGACCCTCTTGAGATGCCAAGTTGTGTCGAACGTCTCCTGGTTGATGTTTCTGGATCCTCCCGAATAATCTCCCGTACGAGTTCAATATTGTCCAACGTGTGCACAGTTCGTAGTCTGCCGGAACCAGGAAGGTTCCTTAGGGGGCGTCCATAAATTACGTGAGATGTTTAAGGGGGGGAGGGGGTCGAGTCAAATCTTATCTAATCTTACGTTGGAGAGAGTGGGGGTCTCGGCAAATATCACGCAATTTTTTTTCTGGTTGAAACAAAAAAAATTATACTATTTTGTTCTTGATCTATTATAATCTTTATTGCCCAAGTGTACGTGATGATTTAGAGAAAAGATGCTGCAGTACATGCGGTATTTACTTTGCATCTATCACAAGAGCTGCAGAGCACAGGCGAGCAGCCTACATTGCACCAGCTAAGCAAGCGCGAATGTTCTGCAAAGTGCGACCCTCACGGATTGTCACAAGACGAGCTAATGAGTTACTGTGCGCAAGCGCCAACGGCTTAGAGTGGCTAGATCAGAACGAAGTTGAAGGAGCAGATGATTTTACTGAAAATTATATGGACATATTGGTCCCAATAGTCTCTCTTGAGACCGCGCATGATTCTCCATGGACTGAATTGGAGTAGATATTTTTTTTTTAATCACAGTAGTTACGATTTAAGTATTCTATTGTTAAATTTTTATTACACTTATAACTCTCAGCAATATCGATTACTAGTCTTAAGTAGTCGTAAATAAAAGTACGAAGCAAATTTTTTTTGTCTTTTTACAATAACAATCCAACGCGTTTACGTAAGAAACCCACATTTTGAAAAATCTCACGTGAGATTGGGGTATGGGGAGGGGGTTGAATAAAATCTCAGGACATCTCACTAGGGGGGGAGGGAGGTACAGAAAATTTTAAAAAACACCTCACGTAATTTATGGACGCCCCCTTACTGCTCCTTGTTGTCGAAAATTTGCAACCAGACGGTTTATTGTTGACTGAGAGGGTGCAACCAGCAAATTGACGACGGTATGCACGCTGAGTCAACACAATGGACTGTTGATTTGAAAAGTAAATTTCAACGATTTGGGCACGTTGTTCAGTTGTGTATTGCTTCATTATAAATTGTCCAAGTCTTCTTTACAAAATACTGAAAATAAAAGAAAAACAAAATTATAATAAAAAAGTTATAAGGAATTCACACCACTTCGGTCTTTCTGGGCCACCTTGTACATGTGTGTTTCGATTTGTACAACACATTATTCAAAATTTATTAAGACCAATATAGCTTCAAAATTACCTTTAAAATCATTGCGCAATATATAGAGCTAACATTTTTTGTATTTTGGTACATAGGGTATTTTTGACGTAGAATTACGTCTTACAGCGCGGTTTGTATGGGGTCGTTTTAACAGATTTTTTGAAGGTCATGCAACGTTTTTGGCGAATACTTTAGGGTATACCTACAGCCTTTAATACTTATCGTTCAAAGATAATATATATACTTAAATATCAGATATATCCTACGCTGAATGAATATCTAACTTTGGATTTTGTCACTATTATATTAAAATCAGAAAATAGTTAAATATAAGAAGAAAAATTCATGTTTTTATATAAGAAAATCAATCATCAGCTGCTTATGTGCCTGCTGCTTTCTTGTTTTTCTTTCGTTGTTTAGCTTGTATGCTTTGGTTTTGCACGAACGATTGGTTCGCCTTGGCAGCATTGTAAGCATTAGTTCGCATTGGGTTTATGTATGCACTACTGTTCTAGTATACTATTTTGAAACCAGAGATCATGAACCTCTTTTCAACTAAGTCAATGAACTCAATCTGTCAAATTTAACGAAATGGTTCAGTGATCCGGTTAGATTTAACTCTTATGAAAAAAAAACGAGTTGGATCATATTTCGTTTTATGCTTTTACCCAATAGATGGCGTAAAATTTTAATTTTTGTTTTTATGTGTTTAATTTTTATACAGTGTAGTTCGCAAACTATACATCGAACGGAGAGGAAAGGGTAGCTCGCAAACTAAATATCGGACGAGAGTGGCACTAATTGAAAAGGCATGTGCTCAGCGTGAAATATAGTTACCATACAATTTTTAAAAATCGGGATTTTAATTTTAATTTGAAATTAGTAGTTAAACTGACTGTAGCTCGCAAACTAAATATATATCGGGCAGAGACGAAAGTGGCACCAATGGAAAGTGCATTTGCTTCGCCTTCTTTTCAACTAAGTCAATGAACTCAACCTATCAAACTTAACGAAATGATCGAAAAAATTTGAAATTTTGCTTGTTTCTTTTTGCTTGCTCATTTAATCATACTTACTTTTTAACTTTTTCTTTGTTTTGGCCTCGATAAGTAGTCCATAATTGAGTGTTATTAATTAATTTGTTAATTTTTGTAAGATCAATAAAAATACGTGCAAAATGAACAAAACAATCATACCAAAGAGACAAAGTAGAAGAGGTTACAACTTAAACGGAATTCTACGTCTACACTTACGATACTATCGAAACTGTGTCTTTTTTTTTTTGGGGTATTAAGAGTCAAACTTTCAGAAAAGGGACGCACACCATAGTATTTTCACATTGTAATATGGACCGGTCTAATATATATACTTGTTTTTGTTTAAGATATCTATCCGAAATTTGAACAAGTATTCAACTCACATGTTGTAACCTCTTTATGAAAAAACAAATAATCAGAAATGATTTTATTTTTCAAATAAAAAAGACCTCTTAAAGGCGGGATAAGGGTTTCAGCGTAAAAAAACACTTTGCTTGCGAATTTTTTTTAAGAGTATGGATTAAAAAAAAGTATGGAGCAAATGTATTAAAATCTTTTAAACATTATTAAGAGTACACTGAGGGAAAAATGCTTTTATATCAAACAAATCATGGGTTGAAATAACAGATTTCACTGTTAAATACCATCCAACAAATGAAAATTTCAAATCAACAGTCGGTTGACTGTTAGTCTATAGAACACGAAACCCGTATAAAAACTTATTTATTGAAATTTGATCACTGTTTTCAAAGTTCATGTATGGCCGAGTGTGCTAACGTGTGCCTCTAGTACTCGAGTGTCCACAGTTCTAATACCGGCAAGGCTAACGAACATATTTTGTTTTTATATAAAATGTTTTTTTTTTAAATAAAAAATGAAATTTGTAAATTTTTATTTTTTTTTGGCAAGGTTGTAAGCAACTTATTTTGAAGGTAATGTTTTTACAAATTATTAATGAAACAGAATTGTTATTATTTCAATTTTTAAATAACAATTTTTGATACTTACACAGCTAGGGTTCGAACCCACGTCCCCCGCATGACAGTCTAGTGCACTTTCACTGAGCTATTGGCAACGATAATATATATGTAACAGAACACATTAAAAAACTATTGCTTAGAAAAAATAGATAATTCAACAAAAGCACAAAAATATTTCAACAGATGATTTTAACAGCACAAAAATACTTTGAAACGTTCATTTAACAAAGAAAATTGTGTACTTAAACGCAAATCATTCAATCGAACAGTGTTTTGAAATAACAGCGACCGACTGTTAATATTACAGTTTATATTTTTCTGAGTGTACTACTATCGATAAAGGGGGGGGGTATTTTTTATTTAGAAAATGTGTACCAAGTTTGAAATGAATCGGTCAAGTAGTTTTTAAATGGCAGTGAACACAGACTTCGAAAACACAACTTCTGGGAAAATCGCTTCAAAGTTTTGTACACGTAAGTTGTTAAGTTCGAGGCACACTTACTTAAAAATTCATATCTCTGTTAGTTTTACTCGGATTGACTTCAAATTTGGACACAATACTCTTAAGATGTTGTGCATTCATATAAAAATGGTTGAAAACCTTACGCCGGCCTTAATGTCCGTTACCGAAATGACCGTTCCAAATGACATTCTTTTATAAATGTTCATCAAAAGAAAATATTTTCAAGTCCAAAGCTTTTCAAAGAGATCTACACTGCTTCGATTCGCAAAGGCTTGAAGCGAAAGCATCCATATTTGTAAACAAATCCAAGGCGAGCAAAATGGCTGCGTCAAATTGGTTGTGGGAAAAACAGCTTTTAGTTTATTTTGGTAAATATGCCTAGTTGTTTTTTTATAATTAAATTTTATATGTAGAATTTCGGAATCGACTCCGGAATTTAGATCGAAATATATAGTTAAGCCTCGATTATCCAGACCTTTTCCACAATTCGACCTGCTAGAACAGCTGATAGAAAAGCTTTGTCAAATTAACAGATCAAAATTTTCAACTGTTTTTTTACAAATAAATACGCTTATTATCCTAAAATATAAATGCTTCTGTTTTAAATATGATGCATAATATATTTTTTATTAAAATAACTCATTAATTTCAAGTAAATAACCAATTGTTTCTATTGCAAAATTATTTGAATGAGAAATTTGCTTGAAGTCGTTACCGTATTTTTAGATAAATTCATTGATTTCGACAGATAATTAAATTACCCTCGCAGCTTTAACTTTACTCGAACTTCACAGGAAGTGCGTACGGAAACGGACCTATTTTGTCGAAGTTTGTGATGCATTTGTTAATCTTTTGAAAAATTTGACTTGTTAAGCTCTGTTGTGTTAGCAAATCGAAAAGCTAAAGCTTCGAAATTTAAGTCGGATATTTATGGGATGGAAGCGCAGTAAGTATAGCATGTATTTATATATATTAGTATACATACGACTTAACAGGTCCACATAAAGCGAAACACTACAACTGCTTTGAAAAAAAAACAACAACATTTAATTGGTATTGTTGTGAAACAAGCTGTTTAAATAGTTTTTCCGTCTATGCTAAGCTTGAACATGAAGGTTAGTTGAGGAGAGTGAGCCCGACTGTTTTTGCAGTTAATCAACTTGTACATAAAACTTAATTAGTGTCCATATGGCTAGGCTGAATGAATGTCCATTGCGGTTGGTACTCTATGGCTAATATATGTTGAGGTGTGAGATTTGATAAATACTTTGCTTCAATGAATGGCGCTGTGAATAGTTTTTGAGCAAGATTATGAAATAAAGCATAAGTTGATTGAAAACCGTCTGCTTTGGGTCGTATCGTAAGAATTGACTGGTCGGTAAATTTTCACTACATTCACAAATTATCAAACTACTAATTAAGTCATAGGTCTTCGTTCGATAATTATGCCCACATTATCAGTACATGCGATCGTCCCCGAAATTGCTTGTGTAGTGTAGGCGTGGATACAAGGGGGGGTGGAGGGTAAAAGGGGTAATTACCCTCCAAGAACTTTTAAATACTTTATTTGGAAAAAATAATTGTGCCCAGAGCTTAAGGGTACTTTTATGTATACACTAGCAGGCCACAGTCGTCCGAGGCTTCGCCACGGACATTTTCTCTTTATCAATAATACCTTTGCATATTTGAAAAATTTCAATAATAAAAAACGTTAAAATATTAGCATATTATTTGTATTTGGAAGCAAATTATATTAAATAGTTTAACTATAATAAAGTGAAGATATTTCCATTTTAATTATTTAATACTTCAGTATTAACAAAGTTTTTTGATTCATTGGCATTACCAGGAATAAGAAAAATCTGATTATCTGCTGTACCGACTCGTTTACCATAATCTACTTCTACGTTTTTCAAAGTTTTGTATTAAATATTTATTATACTCCATCCGCAAAGCATAGCGGGCACAATAATTTTGTCACGAAATTTTTTTCACGACCATGAGTCGATTAAGCCATGTTCGTCTGTCTATCTGCTCATTAGTTTGTCCACACGATTACAGCCGTGTCTTTATTGCAAATCTCTTTAAAGTCCATAATGAAATAATTTTCATGATTTGAGATTTGTCATACAGTGGTGCTCCAGTTTAACGAAAGATATAAAGTCCAAGGTCGTTCGGTAAATCGAAAAGTTCATTAAATCGGTAATACTATTTTCGAGTTTTTTTACCATATAACAAAGCTAATAAATTTGTCAACTTGAAACAAATATCCTTACATTTTTTGTTTCAACTATGCACTCCAATAATGTTGAATTTTAGAACTTGTTTTAGGTATTATTAATTATTATTATTAAATGTTTAGAAAGCTGCTGGTTAAAATCTGTTTACACTCCAAATGAAAAATCCAAGATTATGTCAATACATTCCTATAATGTTTTTTAAAAAGGAAACCCTACAATATGTATATTAACCCGAGGGGACTATTTGAGAATTAGATAAGTAAATACATATTAATGTTATTACAAATTCAAAAACAAACGAAGCGAGCTCAGAGAAGCAAATGTTGTTAAATAGAATACCTACAATTTCAAATGTTCGGAATATAGAGTCAACAACATTAAATAAGTGGTCCTTATATTGGGAGTTCGTTAAATCGGTGTTCGCTAAATTGGAGCACCACTATAATGCTTAAATTTGAAACATATACCCTGCAGTTGAAATTCAACAAAATTTTGTGAATACTTCCATAGAAAGTGATGTCACGAAAATATCAAAACCTTCATAATTTATACAAAAATTAATGTGTTTAATTGAAAGATCATACATAAGTCTTGTTTTCTTGATAAATAAAACGTAATCTGAGTTTGAAATATGAAAAGTTGGAAAAAATATAACCTAAATAAATCCGAATAAGCTTCAACCTGAGTATTTTGACTTCGGGCAAGTCGAAGATAATTTTTTAATGGTTTTATTTTTTATTTGTCTTTTATTCATCATTAAAGTGATGAATTAAAGTATATTTCTATGTATATATTCCTAACTTTATATTCCATAAAGTTTTTAAAAAAGCTTTTGTACTTCAAATATTCATCTTAAGAAGTGCTCAAACATGCTAGTATAGTAGACATTTCATCCAATATCCCAGCAAAATTTTTCGTTGGGTCTTGTTTTTTAATCGATTCTAAAATGCATAACATAAATGCTAATGCAAGAACTTAAATTTAATCCGTAATAAATTCACGGCAATGCATTCACATCAACTTGAAAGTTGTTATTCAAGTATTAATTTCGTGAAATCAATTATAAACTAACCGTTTTAAGCGCATAATCTTTTCAAGTAACAGCGCTTTCGATTACCTCTAATGACATGGATATATAAAAATAATGGGTTCAGTAAGCGAGAGGGTAAGCGATGAATGAAATTTTCTGGATTACTTTTTCGATTATATGTAAGCGAAGATTTTGCTGGGATGTTCTCCAGCAAAACATTTCTTCAGAGCTTTTTATAAAAACGTCCTCGTGTCATAAATGTAAGGTTAAAAAATATACTTTATAATTTTGTGATTACTAAGTTCTGAGACTATACATCGACAAACAAACCTTATTTGCAGCTCTTAACCTGCTAGAACATAATTTTTAATACTAATATGTTTTTGAGTCCTGTTACATAAAACAATTTAAAAGCTCAATTTATTACTTACTTCAAAATTTCTAAAAAAATTTAAAAAGGATTAAAATTCATTACATTTTTTATTTAAATTCAATAAATGGCGTTTTATAACAATTTTATGGCGTTCTGATGTTTTTTTATTACTTACTTCAAAATTTCTAAAAAAAAAAAAATTAATTAAAATTCATAACATTTTTTATTTAAATTGAAGAAATGGCGTTTTATAACAATTTTTTGGCGTTCTGATGCTTTTTTTGATTTATTTTGAAAATGTCTATTTAAAACTCTAAGATGGTTTCCTTACTCCTTTAATTTACTAAAATACATAATTATTATTCTGTTCAAATCAACTAACAAAAACTGTCAAAAATACACTTTTTAAGAAAAAACTATTCTAATTTTCATGACTCTTGGCCTTGTTCTCCCAGGGCAAGTTTGCTTTGGGAATTATGTAGATAATGACTATGAAACAAATTTCTGATATCAATTTGGTATCACTGTGATATTGTGATATTTATGGTCAAGAATAAGGCAGTCAAATGTTACAGACCTCAGTCTTGTCTATTTAAGTCGAAGCTAAAATGTCGAAATGTATAAAGAGTACTATAAAGAAATTTATAAAAATTAGAAAAAAAGTTTTTTAAATTAATTTTAATATTTTTTTCTAATTTTCACTTAACTTTTATATAGAAGACGTGGATTGATCTCGAAAAAATATTTAAATTGATAGTTATTCAGGGTCACTGAGGGAAAATTTGTTGACGTTTTACTTCCCGGTCCTATTTTTTCCTCAATTATGCAAAATTATTCAAAATGGATCTTTTGGGATAACTCACTATTGCTAGCCAAAATTTTGCGTAAACAAAACATTTTTGAAAAATTCCTTGATTGCGGAAAATTTTTCAGTTTTGTATAAGTTACCAATTTATCTTTCAAATGATATCTAATATATTACTATCGATGAGATTAATTTTGTATATTGTTACCGACTTTTATAAATAATACAATGAATTAAAATATTTATGTTTACTCATTTGCACTTTAACAAAATAATCATAACAGTAAACTATTATTTAAAAGAATTATATTAATTTCGTAGTACTTTTTAAGCATTGCTTTTATGAGGTTAAGTATAACCTTCTAAAAGGGCTTACTTAACAATTTAGTTTTGGTCCCGGGTGCCAGCAACCCTAGCTACGCCACTGCCTCTCTCCAATTGCAGTCGTGAAAGCAAATAATTACATGCATAATTTACCAACAATTTTCTCTTTGAGTTACTGCTCTTGCTCTCTTAGCGCGGAGCATCGCTCTTGCATTTTCTGTTAAACTTGTCAAACTTGTTTTACGTCGAGGTATTTATTTGTAGCTGTATTTGTAGTTTAAGGGAAATACGAACACTTAATTTTTCAAACTTTTAATTTATCTTTAATCTATACAAAATATGCTTTCACACTTGTGAATGCACATTTTGAAATATTAAAATATCTTTCTTTCTCAAGTGTAAATTAAAAATTTGGAGAACTACAATAAAAATATGTGTAAAAAATTGTATGCGGCGAAACAAATATGCACACATTGGTTTGCAGCTCATCATTCCACAGCAACAACAACACAGCAAGCTTTATTTAACTTGTACAAAAACATATATTTAATTTTAATTTTAATTTTAATTTTAATTTTAATTTTAATTTTAATTTTAATTTTAATTTTAATTTTAATTTTAATTTTAATTTTAATTTTAATTTTAATTTTAATTTTAATTTTAATTTTAATTTTAATTTTAATTTTAATTTTAATTTTAATTTTAATTTTAATTTTAATTTTAATTTTAATTTTAATTTTAATTTTAATTTTAATTTTAATTTTAATTTTAATTTTAATTTTAATTTTAATTTTAATTTTAATTTTAATTTTAATTTTAATTTTAATTTTAATTTTAATTTTAATTTTAATTTTAATTTTAATTTTAATTTTAATTTTAATTTTAATTTTAATTTTAATTTTAATTTTAATTTTAATTTTAATTTTAATTTTAATTTTAATTTTAATTTTAATTTTAATTTTAATTTTAATTTTAATTTTAATTTTAATTTTAATTTTAATTTTAATTTTAATTTTAATTTTAATTTTAATTTTAATTTTAATTTTAATTTTAATTTTAATTTTAATTTTAATTTTAATTTTAATTTTAATTTTAATTTTAATTTTAATTTTAATTTTAATTTTAATTTTAATTTTAATTTTAATTTTAATTTTAATTTTAATTTTAATTTTAATTTTAATTTTAATTTTAATTTTAATTTTAATTTTAATTTTAATTTTAATTTTAATTTTAATTTTAATTTTAATTTTAATTTTAATTTTAATTTTAATTTTAATTTTAATTTTAATTTTAATTTTAATTTTAATTTTAATTTTAATTTTAATTTTAATTTTAATTTTAATTTTAATTTTAATTTTAATTTTAATTTTAATTTTAATTTTAATTTTAATTTTAATTTTAATTTTAATTTTAATTTTAATTTTAATTTTAATTTTAATTTTAATTTTAATTTTAATTTTAATTTTAATTTTAATTTTAATTTTAATTTTAATTTTAATTTTAATTTTAATTTTAATTTTAATTTTAATTTTAATTTTAATTTTATTTATATATATTATACTTATTTTTATAATAAAATAATTTCTAATTTTTCTAATTTTTTTTAAATATATTTTTGATGAAGTGTTAATATACGATCAATTCTTTTTATTTTTGTCCTATGATATATCCTAATCCGAGTGCAAACATAGAAGTTACAGCGTTTTTTCCACAGCAACTTCTATGAGATCGGCAAAATGCTAAAATATCAAAAATTATAACTTTTCCATTTCAGCTATAGCACGCACGAACACATTCAAACAGAAATCAGTAAGTGTATTGTATACGGCAGCTAATAAGAACAACAACAATGACCATAGTTAAGAACAACAACAAAACCAACAAACAAAATAAAGCATTGGGCATAGGGGAGGAAACAAATTGACAAGAGAAAAGGGAAAGAAGTTCTCTGTCAGCAGCAACTCAAATGTAGATGAGAGCTACCAAACAAACAGGTTTGGAAATATATTTGCAACTTCAAAACGTTTACAAGCAATGTTGCTCCAACACTTTGTATAAACATTTCATTTTCCATTATGTGCCGTCCTCTTAGCTGCATCTTACAAATTTTTGAGCGAATACGAAATCGCCGTCATCAAATGTCTTCTCTATATATGTTTTTGTAGGCGTTTACAAAAAAATGGCCAGAGACACTGTTAAACTCTAGTTTTTTTATTAATTTCAACAACTATTAAAGTATTTAAAAATAAATTTTGTTTTTTTTTTGTTCTGTGACGTCATTTGCGTGTAAGTGACGTTTTTATGATGCGATGCGAGATGAGTAGGACCATTTTACTTGTAGAATAACACGATCTATAGTCATCTGCAAAAAATAAAATATAATACTAGCAATCCTCTGATGGACCAGTCAGAATAATACCCTTAACACGTAACCGAACTCCATTGCATACAAATTCGAAAGTAAGTCATCTTTTGTTTTCAGTGCATTGCTCAAGCATGAAGTAAACTTTATGCCAGTATCCAACTGTCAGAACTGTTGAAGCAAACTTAACAGTTTTAAGTTACCGCGAATTTGCACTCGAATATTCGTGCACAATTGTACAACTTGCTCTTTATGCCAAAATAATGACTTTTAAAGAAGCTTCTTTAAAATCGCTCGAAATCACCGGAAAAAAACAAAATTATCCGAGCTTCATGAAATGAACGAATATCTCTTTCGTTAAGGACATAAATTCGTTCTTATTATTCTCGATTTACATATGTAAGTTATGTTACTGTAGAAACCTTAAAAATAACCTACAACGCTTTTTCAAATAACTATTACCGACCCTGTGTAAAAAAAGTTATTGTGTGTTTGCGATTAGAAATTTGCTCATAAAATCCGCGTGTCTTTGATTAATTATAACTTTTATACTCTTCTAACCCCACTTCCATGAAAACATATTTTATTTTATCACGAAATAGCCGCGAAAAATTTAAGGGACTCTGTTTTATTTTTAAATATTACTGAAAACCAAATAGAGCAACTTTGAAAAACTTTACTCTTTTTTATTTTATACCTCAGCCTTTGAAATAAAACTCGTTGCAGTGGTTTTTTTACAAAATGAATGACAATATCGATAATTTACTTCTTTCAATAATAATTATTTCTTAATCGTTTCTGATTTAGCAAAAACCGTACAAAATTTTAACCGTTAGAGTAAGTCGACTTTGATAAGTATCGAATCATTTATTTAAAAAGTATGACTTTATTTCTGACTTATTTTTGTGGTACGAAAAGATCTTCAGTTTATTCATATATATTGTATTGACTACCTATATATCAATTCAAATAAAGAGAATCCTAATGAAAAATAAAGCAATTTATGAGATATCATGTTAAATGTTCAACTATTGTTTAAAATCGTAGATAGAAGATATTTTCACTTTTTAATAATTTAAAATTCAAAGTGAAAATTTTATTCAAATGAATGATATAGTTCATGAGTTATTAAACAAACAAAAAAAAAACGAATCTTTGAGATTAATTTTTATGTAATTCCATAGATATATTCAAGCTCTTTTATACTGCAAGTTGAAACCATTTTTATACCATAAAAATATAAGGTGATGTGATTAAATTTCTGCAAACGCTTGTAACGCATAGAAATAAGCGATTCCGGTAAAGAAAATTATATATATTCTTGATCAGGTGTCATCTCATGAGTCGATTTATCTATGTCTGTTTATCCGTCCGTTTGTGTGCTGTCCATAAGTATAGGATAAGAAGCAGTTGAGATAACTCTATTTTGGTAGACATATTGAAATGGATCCAAAATCTGCACTTTTGAATATTTTTTAAATTCACCCATGGACACGCTTACCTCCCCTACAACCCAAATATTTAAAACTCCATACATAAGCTTATGTTTGGCCAAAGAAGACACAATTTGGTTTATATTTTATATCAAAACTAAGATGTGTTAAAAATAATGTGTGTAATACGAATAAACTCATACCTTTTTAAAATATTAAACTTTTGGGGAAATAAATACAAAAATAATTCTTTATCCCTTAAAATGCTTACAAATGAACATATAAAACACCCATGAAATGCTTGTGAATATACATAGTACAAAGAACCTAAGTGAATCTTTGTATTGTATCCTTTTAAGGCAAATGGTCTTCAAAACGTCATGCTCTTTAATTTTGGCCTTAAATTTTAACAAAAATTTCGATTCCCATTTTTCTGTAGCTTTACTGTTCTGCACACAGTAGAGAGCGAGTAACAATTCTACTGTTTTTATTTCTACAGAAAAATTCCCACTGCAAATAATGATTACGTTGAGACAGCAACAAATAAAACTTATAAAACAACATAAAAACTCTTTTCTCTAATACTGTTTTTGTGTTACTTTTGCCTATTATGCTTTGGAATGGCAGTTACTTTTTGTTCACTATTTAGAGATTTTTCGGTTCGTTGTTCAATGTTTAGAGTTGTGTTTTCCGTCTAGAAATAAAGAATACCAGCTAGTAACTCATGAAAGAAAAGAAAATGTTTTTCATTGAAAGAAAGTATATGTTTTATTGTTTTGTTTATTTAGTTAGTGTTCACCACAGCAACTTGTTTTTTATTTTCACCATCAGTAACGCAATATTTGCGAACATTTTCCCTCATCTGGCATGCGTACTTATATGCACCTTGTTCTTGCATTGAAAGAGCTGTAAAGGTTTCAGGTAGATTTTGCTGAACATTATTCTGTCCAGGTATTTGTGGTTGCACCCGTGTTCGCGTGAGGTAGTTGTGCAAAATGCAACAGGCTTTTACTAGTGTATCACAAGTATTTACAGAAACCTCGATTGGTCGATGGAAAATGCGAAAGTGCGGGACGAGCCTTCCGAACGCCATCTCTACTGTCATTCGTGCTCGGCTCAAGCGATAATTAAATGCCTCTTGTGAGGTGCTTAGATTGGAGCTTCGATTGTATGCCTTCATCAAATTCTGAATCAGGCCGAAAATGTCATCTCCAATAAAAAATATGACGTTTTTGTTGCTTGACCTACTGCTTGTCCGCTGGAAAATTCAGTCTTCCCGGTCTTAATGCCTCATATAGTGTGCTATTTTTATAAACCACGACATCAGATGCTCTCCCATTCCCACCCACATCGATGTAAACAAAGCGGCTGTTCGCATCCACGACAGCAAGTAATACGATGCTAAGAAAATCCTTTATTGGAGCGAGCGAGTGAAGCGAGCGAAGCTCCCATGGAACAGGTTGTTTGAAGCTGTTTAGAGACCTTAAACTACGGATTGACCGAATAAAGCACGGTATGGGTTCAGTGGTGCTCAAGGGTGCCATGTCAGCTGCAAGTCCTGGAAAGCTTCACATCAACGATGGCATTATGGACCAACAATTATACATTAATATATTGAACAATAATTCGAATGAAGGTGTGAGAAAGTTGGGTATTGATTGATAGATTTTCATTTTCCAGGAAAAGGATCCGAGACAAAAGGCCTATAGTGTGAGAAGCTGACTTCTTAATAATTGACCACATGTCTTGCAAACCCCAACCCGCTTTGCAGACCTCATTTCTATTGAGCTCACATGGAGTAACCCGAAGGAAAGTTGAAAAATCACACTATTTCTACTCGTGATCAGCCAAAAACAGCCCTTATTGAGGAGTGGAAGAATATGGAGAGGTCCTACTGCCGAAAAGTGGTGAATCAATGCAAAATCATTTGGAAATGGCTATTGAACAGAAGGGCTTACCAACTTAATATATACTCTGGATTTTTTTTTTTATAATTTTGTATATGTTTTTAGAAATTAACGTCGTGTTCCATTATTACTTTGATGTTGATTATAGTTATTAATTTTGTTTTTTTATTTTTTTAAATCAATGAACTGTTAATTCAAAATTCTTGTAATTATTTTATATTACTCAAATCATACTCTTTTCAAAATATACAAAAACTTGCCAGTTGGACCATCAAAATATTTAAAATTTGGATTGCAATGAAATTTTTTTGTTTGTTCCATTATTACTTTGAGCCACTGTATTTATCAATAAATAGTAAAAAATAAGAGTACGAATTTCATTTATGAAGGAATATAGTTAGAAAATAAAAACAAAACATGAAATCTGTTTATATTTGCATATGTAGGAAAACCCTGTTAAATAAAATAAATTTGCAGTTTTAATTCTTATTTTAGGCTTATTTTCTTTCATAAACAACATTTGTTGTTGTTTGACAGACATTTCTATTTTCATAAATTTCAGCTCAGCGCTGCTAATGTTTTGCTGCTAAGAAAACTTGCACATGTAAATCAAGTTTTGTTCTTTACTGTTACAACTACAAAACATTAAACAATTTTAAGTGGGCAAGGAACAATTGTGCGTAATTGTCCCATAGTATTTGAAAAGAAACTGACTACTATTACTATGTTTTCATCAGCAATCAATTTAAGATATTTAATAATAAATTTCTTAAATGATTCTTAAAATAATTAAAAAGCAGTTTTATTTCGTTTGCAATCGAAAGCAGGCATACACGTTAACGTTAATTTAAACGATAACCAAAATATTTTTTTTATTTATGTTTTGTACGATATAAATTTTTTTCGTTTTTGTCCCAATCAACCTTTGAAAATAAAGTTAATTTCAACAAAAAATTTGGTTTTTTTTGTATCAGAAGAAATTTTTGTTTTTTAGTAGCAAAAGAAAGGAGTAAGAAGTAATTGCTGAAGCACTTCTAAGAGAGGTAGAGGTAGATTTTTTATATGAAACGAGCCAACATGCAAGACATTGCACTCTCGCTTCTTCAAAAAGAGTTTATATAAGTTGTTATATGCCACGACCTCAGGAATGCCCTTACAAGAAGTATTCGCATAATGCTTTTCAAATAACAGCACTCAGATATGGTTATATTCAAGCACTTCTTCAAAAAGTTATAAAGAAGTACTTACGTGAGAGGTTACAAGGACTCTATTCAGAAAAACTAGCTTTCAAAGAATTAAAAAACACATTTAAAATTTCTAATGTTATGTAATCATTTATAACAACGTTTTTATATACTAATCAATGAAATTATTTATTTATATTTTTCATATTATATTATTTATATTATTTATACTAGCTGGTACCCGGCGCGCTGCTGCCGCCCTTAACCAATACCTGTTCCAGGTTGCCAATAGAAGGATCAACAAATAGTAACTACGCTCTCTGAGTTTCAATACTCTGTGATTCAAAGCTGTGATTCCAAAGCTATGAAATATAAAAAAATGGTCTTTTATAGGCAGAGCTACACCCCTTGTCCAATACCCGTTATAGTTTCGAGTATTTCCGACTGCTAGCATATCAGCAAAGGGATAAAATTTAAAACCCCTTGAACAATGCTCGTCTTGTTTTCAGGACACCACCAAATAGTAATTCCATTATGGATAAAAATTAATAAAAGCTAATTCACTTGCATAGCTATTCTTTATCGAAAATTTAATTTTTATGGGCAGAGCCATGCCCCGTTTTGCAAGGTCCGCGTATGTTTCATAATTGCAAGACCTGACCAATCAGTCACTTCATATTGAGTTTCATTGTTATACGACATTTAATTCCAATTCTATTCGATATCAAAAAATTAAATTTGTGGGTGGTGCCATGCTCCACTTTCCAAAGATCGATCAAATTTGTCAGTCGAAGGGCACGACTAAATAGTAAGTTCGTACAGAGCTTCATTGATGTGCGATTTAAAGAAGAAAGTAAAACCGAAAATTTGATTTTTTGAAAAAGTGCCACGCCCTTCGTGGGAAGGAGGGTGAAAAATACTTTACGACCTATTCTCATACCTACCAAATATATAAAAAAAATTTAATTTAAATCGGTCCAGCCGTTTCGGAGGAGTTTATACACTAACACCGTGACACGAGATTTTTATATATTAGATTTATATTTTTCAAAACACAGAATTAAAATGAAGTATTAATAATAGCAATAAGCAATAAAGTTATAAAAAATAAGATAAAACTATGATAAAAATATAGGAATTACAAAAAGTATACTGAAGAAAAGAAAAAAATATACTAAAAAATGCAGGATTAAGTATCTTCTACAGCATTCAAACCATATGTCGCAATCAATCCATTTGTATCCAAAACTTCAATTTTATTGCACGGCTGATAAATTATCGGCTGGCTAATTATGAGATACAACACTTTCACAAATAATTTATATTATTTAATTAACACATTTTTTTTATTTCTTCTTCAACAACAACTGCTGCGTTCATAATTATTTCATTAATGATGCTCAAATCACAATTTTTCAATGACATTTTGAATGAAAATTATTTTGTTGCTCTGTTTCTTTGGCTATCGCTTGTAGAAAAGCAAGAACGGCCTACGACTCATTCTCGTCTCACTTTTGACGTAGAATTACGTCTTACAGCGCGGTTTGTATGGGGTCGTTTTAACAGATTTTTTGAAGGTCATGCAACGTTTTTGGCGAATACTTTAGGGTATACCTACAGCCTTTAATACTTATCGTTCAAAGATAATATATATACTTAAATATCAGATATATCCTACGCTGAATGAATATCTAACTTTGGATTTTGTCACTATTATATGAAAGTCAGAAAATAGTTAAATATAAGAAGAAAAATTCATGTTTTTATATAAGAAAATCAATCATCAGCTGCTTATGTGCCTGCTGCTTTCTTTGTTTTTGTTTCGTTGTTTATGGTTGTATTGTTTTAATTTTGCACGAACTGATAGGTTCGTATTCAGCTTCAGAATGATTCTATGGCCAATCGGATGCAGTGGGATTATCTGATGTCATAGGCGGGTCATTGGTACTATGATGGGTTCCATGGAACATTTGGACCAAAATGGATGATTCTATGGCCAATCGGATGCAGTGGGATTATCTGAGGTCACAGGTGGGTCATTGGCACATTTATGGGTTCCATGGAACATTTGGACCAAAATGGATGATTCTATGGCCAATCGGATGCAGTGGGATTATCTGAGGTCACAGGCGGGTCATTGGTACTTTGATGGTTTCCATGGAACATTTGGACCAAAATGGATGATTCTATGACCAATCGGATGCAGTGGGATTATCTGAGGTCACTGGTGGGTCATTCCCACATTTATGGGTTCCATGGAACATTTGGACCAAAATGGATGATTCTATGGCCAATCGGATGCAGTGGGATTATCTGAGGTCACAGGCGGGTCTTTGGTACTTTGATGGGTTCCATGGAACATTTGGACCAAAATGGATGATTCTATGGCCAATCGGATGCAGTGGGATTATCTGAGGTCACAGGCGGGTCATTGGCACATTTATGGGTTCTATGGAACATTTGGACCAAAATGGATGATTCTATGGCCAATCGCATGCAGTGGGATTATCTGAGGTCACAGGCGGGTCATTGGCACATTTATGGGTTCCATGGAACATTTGGACAAAAATGGATGATTCTATGGCCAATCGGATGCAGTGGGATTATCTGAGGTCACAGGCGGGTCATTGGTACTTTGATGGGTTCTATGGAACATTTGGACCAAAATGGATGATTCTATGGCCAATCGGATGCAGTGGGATTATCTGAGGTCACAGGCGGGTCATTGGCACATTTATGGGTTCCATGGAACATTTGGACCAAAATGGATGATTCTATGGCCAATCGGATGCAGTGGGATTATATGAGGTCACTGGTGGGTCATTCCCACATTTATGGGTTCCATGGAACATTTGGACCAAAATGGATGATTCTATGGCCAATCGGATGCAGTGGGATTATCTGAGGTCACAGGTGGGTCATTGGCTCATTTATGGGTTTAATGGAACATTTGGACCAAAATGGATGATTCTATGGCCAATCGGATGCAGTGGGATTATCTGAGGTCACAGGCGGGTCATTGGCACATTTATGGGTTCCATGGAACATTTGGACAAAAATGGATGATTCTATGGCCAATCGGATGCAGTGGGATTATCTGAGGTCACAGGCGGGTCATTGGTACTTTGATGGGTTCTATGGAACATTTGGACCAAAATGGATGATTCTATGGCCAATCGGATGCAGTGGGATTATCTGAGGTCACAGGCGGGTCATTGGCAAATTTATGGGTTCCATGGAACATTTGGACCAAAAAGGATGATTCTATGGCCAATCGGATGCAGTGGGATTATATGAGGTCACTGGTGGGTCATTCCCACATTTATGGGTTCCATGGAACATTTGGACCAAAATGGATGATTCTATGGCCAATCGGATGCAGTGGGATTATCTGGGGTCACAGGTGGGTCATTGGCTCATTTATGGGTTTAATGGAACATTTGGACCAAAATGGATGATTCTATGGCCAATCGGATGCAGTGGGATTATCTGAGGTCACAGGTGGGTCATTGGCACATTTATGGGTTCCATGGAACATTTGGACCAAAATGGATGATTCTATGGCAAATCGGATGCAGTGGGATTATCTGAGGTCACTGGTGGGTCATTCCCACATTTATGGGTTCCATGGAACATTTGGACCAAAATGGATGATTCTATGGCCAATCGGATGCAGTGGGATTATCTGAGGTCACAGGCGGGTCATTGGTACTTTGATGGGTTCCATGGAACATTTGGACCAAAATGGATGATTCTATGGCCAATCGGATGCAGTGGGATTATCTGAGGTCACAGGCGGGTCATTCCCACATTTATGGGTTCCATGGAACATTTGGACCAAAATGGATGATTCTATGGCCAATCGGATGCAGTGGGATTATCTGAGGTCACAGGTGGGTTATTGGCACATTTATTGGTTCCATGGAACATTTGGACCAAAATGGATGATTCTATGGCCAATCGGATGCAGTGGGATTATCTGAGGTCACAGGCGGGTCATTGGCACATTTATGGGTTCCATGGAACATTTGGACCAAAATGGATGATTCTATGGCCAATCGGATGCAGTGGGATTATCTGAGGTCACAGGCGGGTCATTGGTACTTTGATGGGTTCCATGGAACATTTGGACCAAAATGGATGATTCTATGGCCAATCGGATGCAGTGGGATTATCTGAGGTCGCAGGTGGGTCATTGGCACATTTATGGGTTCCATGGAACATTTGGACGAAAATGGATGATTCTATGGCCAATCGGATGCAGTGGGATTATCTGAGGTCGCAGGTGGGTCATTGGCACATTTATGGGTTCCATGGAACATTTGGACGAAAATGGATGATTCTATGGCCAATCGGATGCAGTGGGATTATCTGAGGTCACAGGTGGGTCATTGGCACATTTATGGGTTCCATGGAACATTTGGACCAAAATGGATGATTCTATGGCCAATCGGATGCAGTGGGATTATCTGAGGTCACAGGCGGGTCATTGGTACCTTGATGGGTTCTATGGAACATTTGGACCAAAATGGATGATTCTATGGCCAATCGGATGCAGTCGGATTATCTGAGGTCACAGGCGGGTCATTGGTACTTTTATGGTTTCCATGGAACATTTCGACCAAAATGGATGATTCTATGGCCAATCGGATGCAGTGGGATTATCTGAGGTCGCAGGTGGGTCATTGGCACATTTATGGGTTCCATGGAACATTTGGACGAAAATGGATGATTCTATGGCCAATCGGATGCAGTGGGATTATCTGAGGTCACAGGTGGGTCATTGGCACATTTATGGGTTCCATGGAACATTTGGACCAAAATGGATGATTCTATGGCCAATCGGATGCAGTGGGATTATCTGAGGTCACAGGCGGGTCATTGGTACCTTGATGGGTTCTATGGAACATTTGGACCAAAATGGATGATTCTATGGCCAATCGGATGCAGTCGGATTATCTGAGGTCACAGGCGGGTCATTGGTACTTTGATGGTTTCCATGGAACATTTGGACCAAAATGGATGATTCTATGGCCAATCGGATGCAGTGGGATTATCTGAGGTCACAAGTGGGTCATTGGCACATTTATGGGTTCCATGGAACATTTCGACCAAAATGGATGATTCTATAGCCAATCGGATGCAGTGGGATTATCTGAGGTCACAGGTGGGTCATTGGCACATTTATGGGTTCCATGGAACATTTGGACCAAAATGGATGATTCTATGGCCAATCGGATGCAGTGGGATTATCTGAGGTCACAGGCGGGTCATTGGTACCTTGATGGGTTCTATGGAACATTTGGACCAAAATGGATGATTCTATGGCCAATCGGATGCAGTCGGATTATCTGAGGTCACAGGCGGGTCATTGGTACTTTGATGGTTTCCATGGAACATTTGGACCAAAATGGATGATTCTATGGCCAATCGGATGCAGTGGGATTATCTGAGGTCACAGGTGGGTCATTGGCACATTTATGGGTTCCATGGAACATTTCGACCAAAATGGATGATTCTATAGCCAATCGGATGCAGTGGGATTATCTGAGGTCACAGGTGGGTCATTGGCACATTTATGGGTTCCATGGATTATTTGGACCAAAATGGATGATTCTATGGACAATCGGATGCAGTGGGATTACCTGAGGTCACAGGTGGGTCATTGGCACATTTATGGGTTCCATGGAACGGTTGGACCAAAATGGATGATTCTATGACCAATCGGATGCAGTGGGATTATCTGAGGTCACAGGTGGGTCATTGGCACATTTATGGGTTCCATGGAACATTTGGACGAAAATGGATGATTCTATGGCCAATCGGATGCAGTGGGATTATCTGAGGTCACAGGCGGGTCATTGGCACATTTATGGGTTCCATGGAACATTTGGACCAAAATGGATGATTCTATGGCCAATCGGATGCAGTGGGATTATCTGAGGTCACAGGCGGGTCATTGGCACATTTATGGGTTCCATGGAACATTTGGATCAAAATGGATGATTCTATAGCCAATCGCAAGCAGTGGGATTATCTGAGGTCACAGGTGGGTCATTGGCACATTTATGGGTTCCATGGAACATTTGGACCAAAATGGATGATTCTATGGACAATCGGATGCAGTGGGATTACCTGAGGTCACAGGTGGGTCATTGGCACATTTATGGGTTCCATGGAACGTTTGGACCAAAATGGATGATTCTATGACCAATCGGATGCAGTGGGATTATCTGAGGTCACAGGCGGGTCATTGGCACATTTATGGGTTCCATGGAACATTTGGATCAAAATGGATGATTCTATAGCCAATCGCATGCAGTGGGATTATCTGAGGTCACAGGTGGGTCATTGGCACATTTATGGGTTCCATGGAACATTTGGACCAAAATGGATGATTCTATGGACAATCGGATGCAGTGGGATTACCTGAGGTCACAGGTGGGTCATTGGCACATTTATGGGTTCCATGGAACATTTGGATCAAAATGGATGATTCTATAGCCAATCGGATGCAGTGGGATTATATGAGGTCACAGGTGGGTCATTGGCACATTTATGGGTTCCATGGAACATTTGGACCAAAATGGATGATTCTATGGACAATCGGATGCAGTGGGATTACCTGAGGTCACAGGTGGGTCATTGGCACATTTATGGGTTCCATGGAACGTTTGGACCAAAATGGATGATTCTATGACCAATCGGATGCAGTGGGATTATCTGAGGTCACAGGCGGGTCATTGGTAGGTACTATAATGGGTTCCATGGAACATTTGGACCAAACTGGATGATTCTATGGCCAATCGGATGCAGTGGGATTATCTGAGGTCACAGGTGAGTCATTGGCACTTATATAGTTTCCATGGAACTTTTGGACCAAAATGGATGATTCTATGGCCAATCGGATGCAGTGGGATTTTCTGAGGTCACAAGTGGGTCATTGGCACTTTCACGTGAATACGAACTTCACGTGTTGTTCGTGAATAAAAGACACGTGTAGTTGAGTTTTGTGTTTTTACTTGATTTTTTTAAAAACACGTGAACACGTGCTTACGTGAAACTGGAAGTTCTAGTTCGTATTGGTAGCATTGTAAGCATTGGTTCGCATTGGGTGTATTTATGCACTTCTGTTCTAGTTTACTTAGTGCTCTGTTTTGAAACCAGAGGTCATGAATCTCTTTTCAACTCAGTCAATGAACTCGAACTGTTAAATTTAACGAAATGGGTCTGTGATCCGGTTAGATTTAACTCTTATGAAAAAAAAACGAGTTGGATCATATTTCGTTTTATGCTTTTACCCAATAGATGGCGTAAAATTTTAATTTTTGTTTTTATGTGTTTAATTTTTATACAGTGTAGTTCGCAAACTATACATCGAACGGAGAGGAAAGGGTAGCTCGCAAACTAAATATCGGACGAGAGTGGCACTAATTGAAAAGGCATGTGCTCAGCGTGAAATATAGTTACCATACAATTTTTAAAAATCGGGATTTTAATTTTAATTTGAAATTAGTAGTTAAACTGACTGTAGCTCGCAAACTAAATATATATCGGGCAGAGACGAAAGTGGCACCAATGGAAAGTGCATTTGCTTCGCCTTCTTTTCAACTAAGTCAATGAACTCAACCTATCAAACTTAACGAAATGATCGAAAAAATTTGAAATTTTGCTTGTTTCTTTTTGCTTGCTCATTTAATCATACTTACTTTTTAACTTTTTCTTTGTTTTGGCCTCGATAAGTAGTCCATAATTGAGTGTTTTTAATTAATTTGTTAATTTTTGTAAGATCAATAAAAATACGTGCAAAATGAACAAAACAATCATACCAAAGAGACAAAGTAGAAGAGGTTACAACTTAAACGGAATTCTACGTCTACACTTACGATACTATCGAAACTGTGTCTTTTTTTTGTTTTTTAATTTAGAAGGAGTTTCAGAATCAATGCAAATAGAGTAATTATAAAATGTGTAGAGTGGTTGCTTTGAAGCAGTTATATCAGTGCTTCTGTTAAGAGGGCTTGACAATTATTCTACTGGGCAGCTTTGGCATAGGAGAAAATAATAGAAAATTTATTTCGTTTTTCAACGAAACGAAATTTGATTTGATAAATTTTTAACGTTATTTAATAAACGAAATAATTTTGATAATTTACTTTTCTGATTAAAACGAAATAATTTTGATAATTTATTTTTCTGCCTCAACGAAACAAAAAAAAATTTTTATGATTTTGTTGTGCATGTCTGATCGAAATATAAAAGCATTTGTTTTATCACGGAAAATTTGTCTGTTTCGTATTTTCTCAAGAAATTTTACACACAACTACAAAAATCAACGAACGTTCGTTTTAACCATTCATTAAAAATTAAGGTTTAAAGAGAACGTCCGTTCTTAAAAATATTACTATCAGCATCAATATCGTCAGTGATTTTTTTTTGTTGTGCATGCCTCATCGGTTCGGTTTGCGTTGTTGCTGTTCTACATGTTTTCGTTTTTGCGTTATCGTGGAGAAATGAAAACAATAAGAAATAAGAAAGAAAAGTAAGGAAATCAGTCTGCAAGAAATATTTAGATAATTAAGTGCCGGTCGTGAACAAAGTTCCTGAATTTTTAATTCAAACGCTGATTTTGAATAAGTGATTAAAAACGAACGTTCACAGTTTTCATGATTCATTATGTTCCTTTTCTACTTATAAGAATATAAGTTATTTGTTTTTTATCGCCATAATTTTGTAAAAAATTATGGAGATACCAAGTTTTTATAAAAGTAACAATCTTAAAAATTAAGTCATTTCTAATAAATCAGATCTCCATCTTATGTTACCTTATTTCTGAACATGAAGTTCGTATCATTAGAAAACTATAGAAAAACTATAGATTTAAAAAATTTGAATATTTATGTAATTTGTATGTTAGAGTTGCCAACTTTTTGAAATACTTTAATTTGGTTTTATCTCAAAAAGTGAATTTTAAAACAAAATAAACTTTTCACTTACAAGGAATTACGATGGCTAAAGACACGTTTTTTTGCAATCTCCTTTTCTGACACACATTTCACTTTATCGTTCACAATAAAGTGATATGTGAGTTTGAGATATTTATACGAAATCTTGGACAAAACTGTTTGCCGTTTTAGAGCCAATATTTGTTTTATATATTGTAATGACCTCACACGTGATTTTGAAATATAAACTGGAAGAAAACTAGAATAAATTAAAAATTTGAATTTTTTCGTTTAACATAATCGAAAGAGATAACATCTCTTTTTATAGATTTAAGAAAACAATTTTTAAAGCGAGCGACCCAACTAATTTGTATCTTCAACGTACCTATTTATGTGGCCAGCTTAGGCACTTGCTAAGCGATTGCTACGAACTAGTAAGAAGTAAAAGTCTAGAATGAGGTGGAGCTTTAATCCTTATATGCTTTCCATCAATAGCTCCTAGCGTGTGGGGAAATGGCCATAGTGACTCGAAATCGTTTGCTACTACGTGCCATTCATTGTCATTACTAGGTGGCCGTTGAAAAACAACAATAAGATTAAGAATACTTTCATATATTGACCCTGCAAAACTTCAATTATTGACTGAAACACTTCTGGTAAGAACGCACTTATCGTTTTCCGATTGAAGATTTCACATTTTGAAGTTATAAAAACTTTTGTTAGTTAAATATAGAAAACTTTGAAAAATCGTAATCGGTAATCGGACATTACCCGGGTAATTTGATAAACAATACCCTGGTAGTTCCTAGATTTTGTGCTACCCGGGTAATTAAGAATTTTTTAAAGTCTTATTAGAAAATAAAGCTTCTTGAGTCGCGTTTATGTTGTGCTGTTGTGCTTTTGTTGCCCTGCATGGTGTTCAATAACAAAACAAAACACAACAGAAAATGAAACAACAAAAAACAAGCCATGATTTAAAAATTATTTTAAAATGAGTAGCTTAAAATGAAGTACCCGGGTAGCTCGAATTACTCGGGTAGCTCGAATTACCCGGGCAGCTCGAAATACCCGCGTAGCTTGAAGTATCCCGAAGTAATACCCGAAACTACCCGGGTAAGGCCCGGGTAATTCGAACTACCCGAAAATCAAGAGCCCTAGTATTAATCTCCGCTTCGACTTTGATAGACAAAACTGAGGGCCGTAACCATAAGTTACCATAAATATCACAGTATTACAATATCACAGTGATACCAAATTTATATCAGAAATTTGTTTCATACTTATTATCTGACAAAATTCCCAAAGCAAATTTGGACAAGCTCAAGAGTCATGAATGGCTCAAAAAGAGCTGGCAATTCCAAGAAATTTGTTGATTCTTCAGATTCGGTGATTGAGAACAAAATTTAATTTTAATAATTAGAATAATTTTTAAAGAACTGTAAGGAATCTTCTCTTAAAAACTGTATGTATTTTTGATAATTTTTGTTGGTTGATTTGAACAGAAAAATAATTATTTGAGTAAAATAAAGGAGTCAGAAAACCATCTAAGCGTTTTTAAAAGACACCTTAAAAATAAATAAAAAAAATTAGAACGCCATAAATCGTTATAAAACGCCATTTATTTATGGCGTTTTCGTTTCTACCTAAAAATGTTGCCCTGTCGCAGTGCAAAATGTTTTCAATGTTGCCCGCAACCCTGTAAAAGTGCATGTTTTTGCCTACTCGAAAAATGTCAACTTAAATAAACGAATGTAACCATCCTTGTCTAACGCACGCATGTCATAATATTGTCGTTTTAAAAACAGCTGATATGCAGGGCAATCATCTACCCTGAGAAAGTTTGCAGGGCAGAAAATGCGCCTTTTTTGCCCTCTGTGAGTGTGACATTTTAACAAACGAACACAGAATTTACTCACCCGTTTGCACTTATTTTAGAATCGAACACGAAAAAAGGCAAGGGCAATGAAAAGGCAACATTTTTTGGTAGAAACGAAAACGCCATTAATTTAAATAAAAAATTATTATATTTAAATCAATTTAATTTTTTTATAATTTTTTAAAGCAAGTAAAAAGCTTATTAATGCTTTTTAAAATTAGTATTTTTATGCAACAGTATACCTTAAACATTCTACTATTCAAAATTATGTTCTATTAGGATAAAAGCTGTAAATAAGGCTGTAAAATTCATGATGTTGTCTCAGAACTTAGTAATTACAAAATCATAAAGTATATTTTTATTCTTGTCATTTATGACATGAACACGTTTTTGTGAAAAGTTCTGGAGAAATGTATTGCTTACAAAACAACTGAGGCCTCAATTCATCATACTCTGAAAATCATGCAGGTTTTCGAAACATAATGGTTTTAGAAACGTCTACTTTGTAAGCAAGTTTGAACCTTAACCTGAATATAAGAAATAAAATATAAAATATATTTTTTATAAAACTTTATGGAATATAAACAGAATATTTTATATTTTTCCCTTTTGTACTCCATCTTAATATCATGAAAATTTTAATATAATTTGTTTGGCAATTGCACTCATAACCAATGAAAAATTATATAAGGAATTGACTTGAATTTTAGTATGAGTGTTATATTGAACAAAATTTAATATAAAGTTCAAGTTTTTTTCAATAAAAACGAAGTCCTGGTGATGGTAAAAAATATTTGCATTCACTTTTGCAACTTCTTGATATTCAAAACATAAGACCGCAGCCATTGAGGTGTGTTCTTTTTATTAATATACAAAAATTATGCAGCAAACATTTATTTTGCCAAATTTTGCACCTCGTTGTGGCGTGCACCTGGGGCGGAGCGCCCCCACCACCGTCCCACCCTTGCTATGCTGCTGCTTAAGTTCAACTTAAGTATGGAAAATGCGTGACTTAAGTTTTACTTATATTAACGTATATTTTATAAAACAATTTTAAAACTGTGAAAAGAATTTGTGAAAAAGTTGAACTGAAGCTGAGGCTAAACTTTAGTACAACTTAAGTATAGTTGGTGAACTAGGCCTAACAGTTTCCTGTGTTTTTTAAGCAGGTATGCAGATAACAAGCTATCATTTTTTTACAATTAGCTTTGTTTTGGATGATTACTTCCGAGGACTTTTCAAGAAATTCTAGCCAGTAGAAGAAATTTATTTCAATGTTATCGAAAAACGCTCTCAAGTTTTGGTGTGCGATACAGAAAATTGGGTACTTTTAGGAAAAACAATAATACATTTTTATTTTGACCAAACAAATTTGCACTTGGATAATTCTATATATGTATTAGAAAATTTCAATGAGCTCTCAACAGCGTATAAAAGAGCGCGAGACATTTTAATATGGTGAAGGGAATTTTTGTCTATAATTATTTATACAGGATTATTTTAAATTGTTATGGGGTAAATCAAAGTGCCACCTAAGGTTAAACACATTTGAAGTTTTCATTTAGTTTTGGAGTTCAAGTTGAATTACGAGCTTTGGTGTATTCAGAGAATTATGGTAGAATATGATGTCAAATATTTTTGTTGGACATTTGAACACATAATATCCTTCTTCAGTACCCATATATTGAAGGTTACATTGGGTAAATGTTTCACAAAAATGTTCTTCGTAATTTTTGTTGCATAAATCTGCCAAACATGGTGACCGCGGCATGCAGGTCAAGTGTGTGGCTTAGCATGCTCGGAGCCCGGGTTCGATCCCCAGCCGCGGCGAAAAGTTTTTTCAATAAAAAATTTTTCTGATTGGTCACCACCTCTCTGCAGACAATGGCAAACCTCAGAGAGTAAATAATGCCATGTAAAGCTTCTTGAGAACATGAACTTTAGCCGTTCGGAGTCGGCATAAAACATGTAGGTCCAGTTCTCGGTCAATTGTGTGCAAACATTTAATAACACACACAACACAATTGATCGTAAGAAGCTCGGTCAAAGTCCTTTCAAGGGCTGAAATGGCCAATTTTTTTTTTTTTTTAAATCTGCCAAACACATCTCATAACTAAAACGTAAATGTAATAAAGTTTGCAATGCCGATTCAACTTAGCAATGCGCAAAAAGTTGGTAAAGCTTTAAAATAAACTCAGACGCACACTTTCAAAACGCGGATACACTTGTATTTTTTATTACCTCTGCTAGAATGCTTTGTTATTGAACCTTGTTATTTTGAAAAATACCTGATTTTTTTTAAACAGTGTTCACTTCCGAATAAATAGCTATCAATGTCCGCATCAAAGTCCACAATACACCTAAAGAATGAAAATAATGTACATACGTAGCTTTGAGAAACCAAGCAATCATTTATTGAACTGGAGTCAAACTCGCACTCTGTGTTAATTAAAAATTACAAAAACTGAACGGCAAAGTAAAATTTTCAACTGTGTCCTTCAGTCCTTCAGCTATTTCAAAGAATATACACATAAATAGGCGTAGGGAAAACAGTTAAGAGCCACTTTCTTCCGTGTTTCTCAACCGATTTTAACAATTATTTTTTTAAGTGAGTCCGTGTGCGGAGAAGGAATTCACCGAATATTTTTTATAATTATAAAAAGGCAAACAAAAATAGGTCGAATTTCAACCTTAGGTGATACGAGTAGTTTTAAATGGACGTTAAACATGTTTTCTATGCAAACTTTTGTTCGAAAGCTGTCAAGTGTGAATGTAACGGTGTAAAGGCTAGATGGTAAAGAATACTTTGTATATTTAAAAATTCATATTAAAAATATATTCAAATGTGAGTTTAACATAAAAAAATATGTATCAGAATGTGTGGCGCTTAAGTTGGCGTGGCTTTTTTTTAACCTAGACAGTAAGTAACTCCCTGACACCCTGATACTCGACGTGCTGCCATGTTTGTATGTATTTCTTCTGTATTAGCTTTCTAAGTTTAGCGTGTGTTGTGCAGCATTAGGTTCCATCCATCAGACGATTTTGCGCAGTAGTTTGCTTTTTTTTTTTTTTGTTTGTGCAAACAAGTAACAGCTGTTTGGCCCACTTTACGGTGTTGCTATACTTCACGGCTACAGCACACAAGAAAAAGCAACAAAAACAAAATAAATAAAACAAGAAAAATACTCGCCAATCTCAGCTGGTATTGGTTGGCGTTCGGTACGGTGGGGCTTAGTATCTATCAAATCGTGCGGCTGCTTGTCTAATTTTGTTGCTATACATTTGTTTGGTATTAGATTGCATTGCTGTGGATTCTGGAAGCCTGTTTAAAAATTCACATGTTCACAGTTTTCTAATGCCAGTCGGTAGATGGCAGCGCAGTCGATGCAAAATGCTTAGATATTAGAATATAAATACATATATATAAAAAAAAAAATATTTTCATACCAAAGCATGAATGTCATACTTTGGCAACTTGTTGCATGTGCTGTTGGATTGGAGGTTATATATTATTCGAATTGAGCAAATCTTATTTTATATGCAATTATGTTTATATTTTGGAATTATTATTGAGCTTGACAAAGCTTAGTAGTTCGTTCGGTGAAGGTAGATTTCTTATGTTTAAACTAGAAGCTCATGTCAAAGGATGCGCGCCTGTTTAATTTAAGCTCACGGTTGTCAATTTTCAAAATAAAGCTATTAAATAAGAGCTGACATTTCAATTCAACTAACGGAATACGAAAAACTGCTAAACGCTTTCTTAAGCATTCTATATTCGCATTCGTTTGAATAAACTTGAAGGTAACTTGAATTAAGCTTTGCAACAATGAACGTGAAAAGCATTGGCGAAGCTTAAAATTTGCTTTAACAAAAAGCATTTATAAAAAGCATTCACAGCTTTAGCCAAGAAGTTTAGCTATGCCAAAGTTTCTTTATAAATAAGAAGTTTGTTGTTTGTGTGTGTTTTTTGTTTTCTTAGTTCGATTTTAGGAACACATACATAATTTTTATAAGACAAATCAAAAATATTTTATTGTTACAACCTAACCTTTTCTTTGAATTTCGTAATCAGTCAATAACTTTTAATACTATTTTCATACCGCCAATAAAGTTCGTAAGGCTTATATTATGTTTACGTAAGGATTATATTATGTGAAAGACACAGAACAGTACAATATTTATGATAAGTATCAACACTTGAATCGATTAAGCCGTATCCGATTGTATGTCTGTCTGTCTGTCTACTTGTCTGTATGTTGACTTAATTTTAGACGCTATTTTGGTCAAAAAATCTGTATCATTAATTCTGAGGTTCTGCATGTAGAATCCTTAGAATGTTATACTGCCATATGGCAACACTCCCGTACAAAATCAAAACATAGTTACTCCATTTTCATAGTTTTGAGGAAAGTAAGGTTTTGTGTTTTTGTCTTGCCCTTTGTTATTTTGGTCTAAACTAATAAATTAAAAATGCTATAATGTATCAAAAGTGCCCAAAATTCTGAAATCACTCTGAAAATTCTTACAATATATTGTGTTAAACCACTAAATCACTTACTTTGTTGTTTTAACCTTTTTGTTATATAATACAACCCAATTTTCAATTTCAAAACCTAGTATGTGTAACTATTTTATTTTATTAATAATGGTTAAAACGGTTAATGTATTGACAAAAATAGTTAATTAACTATGGTTAATTAACAGTAACCAAAAATGTAAAAGATGCATGGCGACAGGAATGAGACTCGAAAATTTTTCGAAAAAATAAGACGCCTGGCCGATGGTTTTAAGAACGGAGCCTCTTCATGCAGGGATGAGAATGGGAATCTAGTGACAGATATCCAGAGTACACTGATGCTATGGAGATGATATCCCGGAAACCCCAATTATGGATGACAGCGTTGAAGTTCCGCTGCCCGACTATAACGAGGTCTTAACAGCTATAGCTCGGCTTAAAAACAACAAAGCCGCAGGAGCTGATGGTCTACCGGCTGAGCTGTTTAAGACCGGTGGCGAAGCTCTGTTTAAATGCATTCACAGACTTCTATGCAGAATATGGTCGGAAGAATGCATTCCAGATGATTGGAACCTCAGTGTGCTCTGCCCAATCCACAAGAAAGGCGATCCCACCATTTGCGCCAACTACCGTTGTCGAGCGTATTGTGTGAAAGATTGAAGCCCATCGTCAACCAACTGATTGGACCTTATCAGTGTGGCTTCAGACCTGGAAAGTCCACCATTGACCAGATCTTCACGCTCCGATAAATCTTGGAAAAGACCCTCGAAAAACAAATCGACACGCACCATCTCTTTGTCGATTTCAAAGCCGCCTTCGACAGTCCAATAAGGAGTCACCTATACTCATGTCTATACATCATGTCTGAATTTGGTATTCCTGCGAAGCTAATACGTCTTTGCAGGATGACACTGTACAACACCAGCAGCGCAGTGAAAATCGGGAAGGACCTCTCTCTTCCATTCGATACCAAGCGAGGTTTCAGACAAGGTGATTCCTTATCGTGCGAATTCTTTAATATAGTAATGGAGAAGATCATCCGAGCTGCTGACCTGAGACGCAGCGGCACAATTTTCTATAAGAGCGTTATGCTGTTGGCGTATGCTGATGATATTAACATCATTGGCCAAAATACGCGCGAAGTCAGTGCAGCATTCTCCAGGCTAGAAAGAGTCGAGTCGAATGGGTCTTGCAGTGAACGCAGATAAAACGAAGTATCTCGTGTCAACAAACAAACAGTCCCAGCGTCTTGGAAACCACGTCACTGTTGACAACACCTCCTTTGAGGTAGTGAAGGACTTTGTTTACCTGGGATCCAGTATTAACTCCTCCAACGATATCAGTATTGAGATTAAACGAAGGATAACTCTTGCCAACAGGTGTTACTTTGGACTCAGTAGGCAATTGAGAAGCAGAGTTCTCTCTCGACGAACAAAACTGACGCTCTATAAGTCAATAATCATGCCCGTCCTACTATACGCATCACAAACCTGGACGATGAGCAGCTCTGATGAAAGGACTTTGGGAGCGTTCGAGAGAAAAATCTCAAGATCTATGGTCCAATCTGCGTCAATGGCGAGTACCGAATACGATGGAACCACGAGCTGTATGAGCTATATGCCGACATCGATATAGTCAAGCGTATTAAAATAGAGCGGCTTCGCTGGTTAGGTCATGTCTAGAGAATGAACGACGAAGTTCCAGCGAAAAAAATATTGGATTCGGTACCCAGCGGTGGCCAACGCAGACGAGGAAGACCGCATCTCCTTTGGAAAGACCAGGCATTGGATAACCTGACAACGCTTGGAGTTTCCAACTGGCGCCAGCAAGCGCACGACAAAAGAGGCTGGCGCAAATTCTTAGACCAGGCCAAAACCGACCAACGGTTGTAAGCGCCATCTAAGTAAGTAAGTAAAAATGTAAAAGAAGTATCAATCCATGATATTTGTAATACAAGAAAAAATCGCATCGATAAAAATGACAAGATACGAGTCTGCCATGAATTGAACCTGCTTTCATAATTAAATGACCCGGTTCAAAGTATTTCATTGTAATTTTTCTGGTTTATAAACAATGGGGTGGTTTGTAATTCTATCTGGTCGTCTCCTTTTAATCTGTTTTTCTATAACATCTTTGTCTAAAAACATCCTTTTTTCAGAAAAAGTATAAAACTTGTAAACGTCTAAAATATATTATTGATTCAATAAATGCAGCTTTCAACGCACTTACGTCTGCATGAGCACACTGGTAAGAGTGAAACATGCTTTTTATACCCTAAACCTGAAAGGTCAGGGTATATTAACTTTGTGCAAACGTTTGTAACGCATAGAACGAAGCAAGTCCGGTATAGAAAAGTATATATATTCTTGATCAGCGTCACCACGTGAGTCGAGCTATCCATGTCCGTCCGTCCGTCCGTCCGTCCGTCCGTCTGTGTGTTGTCCGTATACACAGGATAAGAAGAAGGAGTTGAGATAATTGGATGAAACTTGGTACACATAGTCACATGGACCCAAGGATCTGCACTATTGAATATTTTTGGAATCCGCCCACGGACACGCCTACCTCCCATACAATGCAAAAATATAAAACTGCATAACTCAGCTCATAATTGACCTACAACAATCAAATTTGGTGTGTATGTGTTTGATATCAACACAAAGATGTTTTTGAAAAATGGGTGTCGTCCGCCCACGGACACGCCCACCTCCCATACAACCCAAAAATTGAAAACGCAATAAATAAGTCTCTGTTTAACCTACAGAGATAAAATGTGGCAGGTATAATATTTATAACAAACCAAAGATGGTTTTGAAAAATGGACATCATCCGTCCACGGACACGCCTACCTCCCATACAACGCGAAAATTGAAAACTGCATAACTCAGCTCATAGTTAACCTACAACAATAAAATTTGATATGTATGTGTTTTATACCAACACAAAGATGTCTTCGAAAAATGGACGTCATCCGCTCACTGACACGCCCACCTCCCATACAACCCAAAAATTGAAAACGCAATAAATAAGCCTGTGTTCAACCTAAAGAGCTAAAATTTGGCACATATGTTTTTTATGACAAGACAAAGATGGTTTTGAAAAATGGACGTCATCCGCCTACGGACACGCCTACCTCCCATATAACCCAAAAAGTTGAAAACTCAATAAATAAGGTTATGTTTGTCATAGAGAAATTAAATTTGGTATGTATGTATTTTATAACAAAACAAAGGTGTGTTCAAAAATTGGGAGTAATCCGTCCAAAAACTCGCCCACCTCCCATAGCGAAAGCACAATAAAGGCATTAACTGTGAACTACAGGAATAAAACTTGGTATGTGTACATTTTTCATCAACATTTAAATGCACATAAAATATAGGATTCATAGCGGATTCATTCCGTGGACACGCCCATTTACAATACAAATTTTTTTGTTTTTGAAAAGTGGGTTTAGGGTATTTCATAGTCGGCCTAGACCGACTTTAGGCTTTCTTTACTTGTTTTCTTATGTTTTTGCCGTCATCATATCTGAGTAATAGACAAGTCGTTTTATAATGTTTATATTATTCTGATCATCGCTCGGAGGTTGGTAGTTCGGTTGGATAATTTCTTTCTGAAATTTAATACATTTTGCTATTTTGTTAAATTTTGTGTCTGTTTGCATCCTAAACATTGAAAAATATATTCAAGTATAGAATTTAAGAAACCTTTATAAATAACAAACTCTCTCTTTGGATTTCTAATTTCAGACAGACTAATTTCTTTAAACTGTTTTATAAGACACTAAAACACGTTTATAAAAACTATTATATGTCGAGTCGCAATGACTTGTTTAGTAATTTGTGTTAAAGTCATTTTTGAAAAAATAGATTGCTGCTATCACGCGAAAACAATAAACAATTTTACAAAATCAAAAGATAGTATTTCCATCACATACTATGTTTTGGTATTGTTTTTGTACATACTGTGCTCTGAAGTTATAAAACCAAAATTATTGTGTACATACTATGTTTGGACAGTCCAATATTGCAAAAACTACACGTCGTAAAGACTAGAGGGTGACTGTACTAGTTAGAGTAAATTATTTAGATTTAAGTTTCATCATAAAAAGAAAATCCCAGAAATGGCGCTTACTATGTTTTGATTTTGTACGGAAGAACATATATATGTTGCTGGTCAATTGTATTTTATTACAAAATTATTACTTAGTTATTCAAGATTTCTGCCCAAGCTCGTAGAGAGCCAAGTTCGGGCTCTGGGGGGGTAGCAACATAAGGGCCCCTTGAAAATGTGTTCAAAACAAAAAAAAAAATTAAATAGAGTGTTATAAAAAAAATGCAAGTTCTTGCGAGATCGATTCAAAAATTATTATTTACTTTCAAATTATATTACATATTGGCTTTGAAGTCATGCATTATACCCTAAACCTGAAAGGTGAGGGTATATTAACTTTGTGCAAACGTTTGTAACGCATAGAACGAAGCGAGTCCGGTATAGAAAAGTATATATATTCTTGACCAGCGTCACCTCGTGAGTCGAGCTATTCGTGTCCGTCCGTCCGTCCGTCCGTCTGTGTGTTGTCCGTATACACAGGATAAGAAGAAGGAGTAGAAATAATTGAATGAAACTTGGTACACATGGTCACATGCACTCAAGGATCTGCACTATTGAATATTTTTGGAATCCGCCCACGGACACGCCTACCTCCCATACAACGCAAAAATTGAAAACTGCATAACTCAGCTCATACTTAACCTACAACAATAAAATTTGGTATGTATGTGTTTAATATCAACACAAAGATGTCTTTGAAAAATGTCATCCGCTTACAGACACGCCCACCTCCCATACAAAGCATTAATTGAAAACGCAATAAATAAGCCTCTGTTTAACCTACAGAGCTAAAATTTGGCACATATGTTTTTTGTAACAAAAAAAAGATAGTTTTGAAAAGTGGACATCATCCGCCTACGGACACGCCTACCTCCCATACAACGCGAAAATTGAAAACTGCATAACTCAGCTCATAATTAGCCAACTGAAATAAAATTTGATTTGTATGTGTTGTATACAAACACAAAGATGTCTTCGAAAAATGGATGTCATCTGCTAACGGACACGCCCACCTCCCATACAACCCAAAAATTGAAAACGTAATAAATAAGCCTCTGTTTAACCTACAGAGCTAAAATTTAGCATGTATGTTTTTTATGACAAGACAAAGATGGTTTTGAAAAATGGACGTAATCCGCCTACGGACACGCCTACCTCCCATACAACCCAAAAAGTTTTAAACTCAATAAATAAGGTTATGTTTGTCATAGAGAAATTGAATTTGATATGCATGTATTTTATACATAAACTAAGGTGTGTTCAAAAATTGGAAGTAATCCGTCCATGAACACGCCCACCTCCCATAGGGAAAGCACAATAAAGGCATTAACAGTGAGCTACAGGAATAAAACTTGGTATGTGTTAATTTTTCATCAACATTTAAATGCATATAAAATATAGGCTTCATCCGCCCACGGAGACGCCCATTTACAATAAAAATTTTTTTGTTTTTGAAAAGTGGGTTTAGGGTATTTCATAGTCGGCCTAGACCGACTTTAGACTTTCTTTACTTGTTTTTACATAACTTTGTATGGAAGATATGTACAAAAGTAACCCGTTCCTAACGAAACTCAGTGAGAATGCTAGGCAAGTAGATAAAAGATTTTTATAAGCATCGGAAGCAATTTCAGCAATAACATAGCTCCTTTTCTGAAATTTCGTCGTAAGCTGCTGCCAAATTTTAAGCGCTTACAATAAGTTTTCGGATTTAACAACTCGAAACGTTTCCGCAATGTTTCCTCCTCATTGTTTAGACTTGCAAGCAGAATTTTAAATTTTGAAACAGCAATTAAATTTTTTACCGCAAAGTATTTTATCACTTTTTCTGCCTGTTAGGGAATTAAAAAAAAAATCGAAATGGTGTCACTACTCAAATGGTGGTACCCGGGGCGGTGGGCGTATCCGTGGGCTGATGAAATTTACCAAATTTTATCTCTGTAGGTTAAACATAACTATATATATGGAGTTTTCAATTTTTTGGGTTGTATAGGATTAGTCCCGGGATTTAGAAAACAGAGAAAAATCTATTTTTTTAAGAAATAAATAAATTCATTTGCTTGATTGGAAAATTAACCAGCCAGCTTCTTACTTAAGTCAATATTTTTTATAACATTAATCGCTTATTTTCGACACCTTAACAGTTAGGTAGGTATGATTTATGAGCAAATGAAAGATCTTGCCGTCAATAGTTTTTTCGTAAAATTGATATTTAGTTAAAAATTTATTAATTTTCCTTCAAATTTCTTGCAAGCAGGTCGATTGTTGATAGCTTCGATGGCTATTGTTGTTTACAGCGCACACGGGCGTGTTCAAACGGCTTTCATCACGTATGATGAGAATCGTTTGATGATATCGTTTTGACGATACTTTAACATGACGTAACCTTCAATTTGAAGTATCGCCTTAACGCTATCGTTTTTCTTACGTCATGTATGGCAAACAACTGTCAAGTGCTATCGTCTTATCGATATATTTGGCACAATAGTTAAATTGGTATCGTTTGGCTTATTTTCTTCTTAAAAAGGCAGGCTTGAAACAACGAAGCAACGAATACAATACTCTGGTCCACATGAATATAACTTGTTGCCGAATGATTTAAAAAAACTGGCAAGAATATCAACTTTTAAATTTCAATTAAACAACCTTTTTATTTTTTAATTTTGAAAATTTGATTTGAAGACTCTTGTATTTATACATAAAAAAAAAAAAAAATTTTGTAATGCTTTTTTGAAATTAATACTGTAATTATTTTGTCAGCTAGCCTCTATAAAGCCTTTAAGGCGCTGAGGCAATTTAATCTTTTATAACGTTATAATGGAAATAAAAAATAAAAAAAAAAAAAAAAAAAAAAAAAAAAAAAGCATTTGTTAAGAAGATCATAAGCATTCCACTTATTGACCACAACGAATTGATGGCCTGTCGACCCTGTACGGAGTTGGCTACGTAATTGTTGGGCATCTGAGAATTTTTATCGATGAAATTAATTAAAAATTTCCATTTATTTAGAAATTGCCACTTTATAATATACATTTTCTTTGGAATTGATATTAAAATAATTAAAAGTTTACGATTACAAACCATTTTCATCTGCGCTCCTTCAAACGAATTATTGTAAACAAAAATTAAATCTCGACACTAAACATATGTTTTCCAGTGCTTCGAAGCTGTAAAAAACTGAACAATTGACTAGACGATAGTGATAGGTTAATATGAAGCAAGCTTTTGACGATATCGTCAGATAGTATACGCTGAAATTATAAAAAATATGAGCTTATATGTGTATGGATTTTTCAATTTTTTAATTGTATCCGTTGACAAGTACATATGTCCCATTTTAAGAAGATCACTTTGTTTACATGTATACTAGACCGGATCGAAATTTAGGTTCCGCCGGTCGGGGTCTCAAAAGTTAGAGGAACTCATTAATATGATTTCTGCATACTTTTTTTTCAAATCGGAGAAAAACCGCCGAAGCAATTTTGATTCTCCCAAAGGTCTTTTTTGGTAAAAAAAACATGTTTTTTGCTTGTAACTTTTTATTTTTCACAGAACGCATGCCGCATCTGCTAAAATATTAAATTTCTTACTTTTACCAATATTCTGATATACAAAAAATTGAAAAATTATGTTTCATTATAACTCTTATTGCCCACCAAAAATTGAATTTTTTGATATTTTTAAAAAGGCATTTTTTTGATTAAAGCGATACATAGAACGAAAGAACTTAATACCTTTAAAAAATGTGTCTTTAACAGCGGTTTTAAAAAAATTCCTTTTTAAAAATAGCAAAAAATTCAATTTTTGGAACAAAATGTTAAAAATTTTTTTATGTCAAAATGATTGCTCCGATTTGAAAAAAAAAGTATGCAGAAATCATTTTAATGAGTTCCTCTAACTTTTGAGACCCCGACCGGTTGACAGTTTTTGTATCCATTTTTGGGTTGTACAGGAGGTAAGCGTGTCTATGCGTGAACCCAAAAATATAGGTAGGGGCCATGCAGGCGCTTATTTATGAAATGCTTATTGTAAAAACATGACATGGCATATAAAAAATATTTGGAAGTAATCGACCTTAAAATTAAAAAAAAAATGTAGGTGCTGAACACGTTTCGTTTAGAGGCCATAACTTTGGTTTTAAACTAAATTTTTTGGAGCTGTTAGTTTCGTTTGAAAGCTAAGTATAATAACAAACAAGAAATTTAAATGGAATTTTAAACATGCAAAAAATACACTTTTGGCAGTCGATCTAGTAAAATTCTCAAAAATCGACCAACAAAAAAATCGGCCCAGCTACTGAACACCTTAAACATATCGCTGTAAATATTAACAAAATGATAGTTAAACCATTAGTTTTAAGCGTTTATAAAAGTTTAGTCTTTCAGTGGTTTGCAGAGACTTACTTAATTTAACACAGAAGAATATTAACTTGGATTCGAAAAATAATTAAAATAAGTCAACAAAATTAAGTTAAATTAAATGAAAATTAGTCTTTGATGTCTTCAGCATCCTGCTCTTAATGTTGATAAGTTAATTCTAGTACCTTTAACTTTTTTACACGACGCCATGCTGAAATTGTTAAGTAGGTAATTTAAAATTATATATAAACACTGTACAGTAAGTGGGCCTACTTTTTGTTTAGTAGGTGGGCAGCGACTCCATCATGATATGACGCGAAATATTATTTTTCCATTGCACAATACCGTTCGATTGTTCATCGAATAGTGTAAAATAGATATTAAACTATGAATTCCATCCATACCCACATTTTTTTGATGTAAAAACACTCGAAAATTCACTTAATTGATTTGCACATTTTTGATCAGCTTAAATTTTTTTGAATATTTTGTTCAGCGACAGCTGTTTGGTTAAAGCAACATCATGTAGAACTCAATTATTTATCAAAAGTGATCATTCCATGAGATGGTACTTTGAAGCTATATTGAATTTGTATAGTTATCTTCAAAATGCATATTTTCATTATTATATCCATATTTTTTTTTGGCAACTACGGTTTAGCTGAATTTTCGTGATAAATCGTTATGACACCAAAACTGGTTAATTCATTGTCGGGTACGTCACACAACATTTTATCGTTTTCCTTCTTTTAACCATCAAGAGAAATTTGCAAAAATTTATTTCTAGAAGTGTGAGAGGTATAAAATTAATAAAATAATGTAAAAGAATAATTCATAATTACTTCGATTTATAGCAAGCTTCTTTTAAACATAGCAAAATTCGTACAAATGTCGTGTACCCTATAGAGTACTCAATACAAAAAATTTGCGTTCGCCCTTGCGAGGTATTCACGGCACCAGGGGTTCACCCAGACAACACTGTATTATCATTCATTTTATACAGTAATGCTCGGATAATATTATTTTTTCTGGTGATTTCGGGCGATTTTAAAGAAGCTTCTTTAAAAGTCAGTGTTTTGACATAAAGAGCTAGTTGTACAATTGCGCACGAATATTCGAGTGCAACTTCGCGGTGATATGAAAGCTGGTAGCTCTGCTTCAACAGTTCTGACATTTGGATAATGGCCTAAAGCTTACTTCATGCTTGAGCATTGCACTGAAAACAAAATATGACTTAATTTCGAATTTTAATGCAATGATATTCGATATAACGTGTCAGCAAATTTATATAAAATTTATTTTAGGGTGTTATTCTGACTGTTAAAGCAAAGGGAGAACAAGTCTTAATGCCTCGAATCCTTTTGATCCCCTCAGACTTACCCTTCCAGTTTAAACGATAACTATACCTGTACGAACGTGTTTTACCTTGACAATAAACCAACTACAAGGTCAATCCTTTTAAATCGTCCATGATTATCTAAGGCAGAACTGTTTTTCCGTAATTGTTTGTTCTTTTTAGGATAGGAAATTCATCCAATCAATTTAGTCTTCCTAATATCAGAAAAACAACCAAAAATAAAGTACTTATATAAGTTTTAAAATAGTTTGAATTTTGAATACATAAGACAAATAATTCTCTTCGAACAATAATAGCATAAATCAGATAAACATTGCTTCTTATATTAAAACATATGGCGAGCAAGTCCGCGGAGGGTTGCTAGTTTTATATAAAATCAGCGAATGAAAAAACTTAACGAACGGTTCCTTTTTGTTCGGTTCGGTGTTTTGGAAAGAGCGCATCATTATTCGAATTCCGCTCTTCTACTCAAACACAAGCACAATCACTACCAGGGTTGCCACAGCCTAAAATTTTCTTTTACCAAAATTCCCAAAAATATTTCACATTTAAGAAAAAAATTTCACATCCACAAAAAAAAATATCAAATATGTGTGATCAATCTAAAAAACGAAATATTTTTACTTTTTTGACATATGTTTCATCCAATAAAATTGTAATAACAAAAGCTGTGTTTGATGACTCCTCTACATTTAAAATTCCTTACTACAGATCAGTAAAAACTGTTGAGGACATTTTTGTCTTTTTACCTCCTCTTACTTGATATTGCTCTTTGTTTTTTGAAGCTGCTCTAAGTTATGCTTTCATCTCTTTTGTACGCTTATATTTTTTGTGGTGTAAGTAAGAGTAACATTTAAATAAATCAAGTATTTTGGTTCTTGTTGAAAAATTCGAAAAATTGAAAGAGCATTTAATAGGTTCTTTGCTTACCTATTTCAACAGTTAAATGAAAACTAGTAATTTTTCTGGCTTATTTCTTAATTTGTTTGCTTTTGGCACTGAGTATTTGTCATCGAACACAACTAATATTGTTGTATATCAGTATTCATGTATTCAGGTTTCAAATATTTTTAAACATGTAGCAGATATCATGGTTAAACGAGAAATTTCCAATGATTTTTCTTAACAGTGTTTGGAACTTAAAATTCAACTTCTGAAAAGCGCTTTATTTTTGTTGCGATGATATTGAAGAAAACGAGTAATATTGAGTTTGAGTTTCACGGTCTTTGGTACTACCCCATTTTTATATTTTAAATACCTGTTTTCAGTGTCACTGTTTGAAGAATCTGAATCTTGTTTTTGTGCATGGCACGTAACCGTGACTGTAATCCTAACCCTAAAATAACCCTAAAATGTAATTAAATTATTAAGTATTACGATAGTACAAATTTAAAAATGTTCTTTTCAATATGATGAAGGCCAATAATTTTAATACGTTTTTAAAACTAATTGGAGTTCGATAGTGGCCGAAATTCGACCTTTTCACTTTCATTCTCTCGATACAAAATTAATGTGAAAAACAAATTTTCTTCATAAAAATTTGGCAAAAAATTTTTTCAAAAAATAGTCGGTGCACTCGTTCTCCGCTTTTTGATTCATTTAAAAGAAATTAATCAAAATCGGCTAGAAACACGTGAGAAAATGGTTTTTTACTATTTTCCCTACGCCTATTTATATATAGATAAAAAAAGAGACGATCATTTAAGGGCGGTAAGGTTCTTAACCATTTTGTATATGAATGCTCAACATCTCTAGAATATTGTGTCCAAATTTGAAGTCAATCCGAGTAAAACTAACGGAGGTACAAATTTTTAAGTAAGTGTACCTCGAACGTACAAACGTACGTGTACAAAACTTTAAAGCAGTTTTCCCAAAAGTTGTGTTTTCAAAGTCCGTGTTCACGGCAAGTCTTTTAGAAATTACTTGACCGATTCATTTCAAACTTGGTACACATTTTCTACATATAAAATACTTTCCTCCAACGTTGACTAAATTTTAATGGTTTTTGATTTCAGGTAATTTCCGACCGAGACATAGTGAACACCGCAAATTGCTATTTTTCCAAGACGCTCTGGGAAAAGCTCTGTCACCAGCTTGTGTTTCAATATTTCCGGAAGAAAAAGAGTATTGTTAAAAGTACACTCAATAATGTACAAAAGATTTTAATAAATTTGCTCAATCCATACTCTTAAAAAAATTCACAAAAAAAGTGTTTTTTACGCTGAAACCCTTACTTCGCCCTTAAGCTTTTGGGAAATTTTCACAAAATTTTACCAAAATGAAACTTAATTTCACATTTTCACATCGAAAAAAAAATTTACCAGTTTTGGTAAATTTTTCACATTCTGGCAACGCTGATCACTACCAAGCAGAAGAAAGAGAGCGGAATAAAATGTTAGCGGTTGTGCTGTTTGATCAAAAAACATTAAGGGTATTCATGCAACTTTGCAAAACCCTTATAAACGGTATAAACCGTATAAGTTTATTCTCCTTATAAATGAACTGTCAAAGTTTGTATGAAGAAGCTTTTGCACAAACCATCTGGTCTCTAAATCTCAACGATTTAGCTGGGCAAACGAGCAGGCAAACTTATAACATCAATCAGCTGATTTATTTTACTGATTTATTTTATTGCAAAAGAAAAAATTAGAAGCAGGAGAAGATATAGTGTATAGTATAGTGTGTAGTATAGAAGATATAGTGCAAATTATAAAACTAATTAAATAAAATGGAAGAGGTAAGAATGGAAATTTTGTGAATTGAAGGAATTAAAAAATATTTATATACTTCATTTGCAGAAAGCAAACCCTGAACTTGCAAACAGCTGATACAATTGTCCAAATTATATTCTTGCCTCTTTGCATGAATACCCTTATTATTTGCTTTGTGTGCTTTTTGATCATGAGCCAAAAACCGTACCTTATGTAACAAATGTTAGTGCTGCTGAACAACAGCAGTGCGATTTGTTGGCGCATGGTAGTAATTTTGTTTGTGTTTGTGTCGAAGAGCGATTTTTATTCCGTGCGTATAAGGCACTGTTTTTTCCATCCTTTGTATAAAATACATGTTCTCACAATTTTTTTTATTTTCGACTATTGCCAAAATATATAATTTTTTATCACATTAATTATAAGCATAAAACACATAATAGAAAAATCATTTTTGAGCTCCATTTACTAAAAAACCGTTTGAACCAATGGATTTTTGGATTTGGTATGGTGGCATTCATTCAAAAATTATATTTAATTCCATTCCGACCACTCTTTATATTTTTGTCCATCGTTTATATAGAGGCGATTCACTGTGTGCGGAAACCTTCATAACTCGATTCTCACTCCTGTATATCGGATATTTTTCAATAAAAATATGTATATATTCTTAAAAATGTGTACTATCATTTATAAAAAGAATCGGTTTGATTACTGCAATGGGTTTCCTTTAAAAAAATCCAGAACATTAGCTTTTTTCGCGCTTCTCGGTGCGTTGCTCCCCTTAAAGAAAAAGGACATTTATATTTCTTTCTAATTTTTGAGTATATTTTAAACAACTCTTTTTGAACACATTCCAGAAGGTTCTGCTGGGATAAATTAAAACTAAAGGATTTAATGACATTTTTCTACAATATGTTTTGGCAAAAATTAGCAAATTTATGTGTGAAAATGACAAGTTTTTTATAAAGTTTCAAGCGCAATTAAGAAAAAGGACATTTTTGTTTTTCTTCATTCAGAAAAGAACACGATGGCGAAGTAAGTTAATTTGTACAAAAAACTTAAAAAAATTTGAAAATTAACAAAAAATAGTATCCATAAGTTTTCTGAAAACAGGCACTGAAAAGGTATAGAATAATCGAAAGGGTTAAGAGAAATATTTTGAAATGATGCGTATTATAAATCAAATTTAACTGAATAAAAAGCAAGATAACAAAACACTAGCTATTTACATCAGCTTCAAACTATTCGATAAACCATACAACTTTTCGAATGATGTGTCAATCATTAAAACTCCTTTAGTGTGAACACATTTTTATATGTTGTAAGAGTTTTCAAACAACAAAGCATACGATATTAATAGATTTAATTGTTTTAAAAATTTCCAACAAAACTGTACAAGAATTCAAAATAAAACATAAATAATTCAAATAATAAAACAAGTATCGTATATATTTTGCTAAATATAATTCGTTTAAATGGCTTTAAATCCAAATTGATTTAAGGTGGCCTCATCAAATGGAGCAACGGCTTTCGGTTTGCTGGGAGCACAGAAAACGTAGTTGGTGTTTGAAAAAATGTGTGTGTTCGACAACGTCACACGCCAGAATTTTTCGTTGTGTTATAAGCAAAACGTGGTGGGTAAAACAGACATTTTAACAACAAAAAGTAAATATTTATCAAGCACAGATATGTTTGTGTATGTGTGTGTGTGTTAAAGTAATAAAAACATTTATTGCTAAAAAAATAAATATTGCTCTCATAAAACAATATTTTCTTGAGAATTAAAAGAGGTATAAAGGTGCAATACAAAGGTTTAAACAGGCTATATCTAGAGCTGCTATTTACGACGGCAGTATATTAAATACTCATGCAGCTCAGCATCTAGAAAATTATATATATATATATGGGTGATTGCCCTATAGCGGATGCAACACTTAGCTGCTTGTAGTTGCATTTTAATCAGAGCTGTAAAAGAATGCTGTAAAAGAATCGGTCACCACCTCTCTGCAGACAATGGCAAACCTCAGAGAGTAAATAATGCCATGTAAAGCTTCTTGAGAACATGAGCCGTTCGGAGTCGGCATAAAACATGTAGGTCCAGTTCTCGGTCAATTGTGTGCAAACATTTAATAACACACACAACACAATTGATCATAAGAAGCTCGGTCAAAGTCCTTTCAAGGGCTGAAATGGCCAATTTGTTTTTGTTTTTTTTTTTTGTAAAAGAATGCATTCAATTTGATTGCTTCTACAAAATTTTGAATCAGTGAATAACGAAATAAGAATACATTCAATGAATGCAAAATTGATTCATGAATAAAATTTTGAATTCACAATCAATTTTTAAAAATTGATTAATTATTCATTTCTATTATTCATTTGTCGTTATTCTGACAAATTCATTCATTTTGTTATTCAAATGAATGCTATTCATAAAGAATGCTATTCACAAAGAATGCAATTCACAAAGAATCGTTATTTATTTTGCATTCATGCATTCATTTTTTATTCATTATTCATTTTTTATTCATTATTCATTTTTTATTCATTATTCATTTTTTATTCATTATTCATTTTTTATTCATTATTCATTTTTTATTCATTATTCATTTTTTATTCATTATTCATTTTTTATTCATTATTCATTTTTTATTCATTATTCATTTTTTATTCATTATTCATTTTTTATTCATTATTCATTTTTTATTCATTATTCATTTTTTATTCATTATTAATTTTTTATTCATTATTCATTTTTTATTCATTTTTTATTCATGCCTGTGGTGTTAATTTTGAAAACAAAGTAGTATATTTTTAGTTCGGTGCAACAGCGCAATTACCGGGATCTTGGGCCAATTGTTTTATGTTTTTAATTGAAGTAAAATTTCAATTTTAAATTCGCAACTGGGAAGCTTCGCGTGAATTGAGTGAAAATAGTGTTCTCTCATGAATAAAAAATGAAGAAATGAATAAAAAATGAATGATGAATAAAACATGAATAATGAATAAAAAATGAATAATGAATAAAAAATGAATAATGAATAAAAAATGAATAATGAATAAAAAATGAATAATGAATAAAAAATGAATAATGAATAAAAACTGAATAATGAATAAAAAATGAATGCATGAATGCAAAATGAATAACGATTCTTTGTGAATTGCATTCTTTATGAATAGCATTCATTTGAATAAAAAAATGAATGCATTATTCTGAATAAAGAAAAATGAATAATCGAAATGAATAATAAATCAATTTTCTGAAATTGAATGTGAATTGAAAATTTTATTCATGGATCAATTTTGTTTTCAATGAATAGCATTCTTTTGTCCTTATTTACTTGTACTTAGAATTCTGAATATGAATGCAAATTTTACAGCTCTGATTTTAATGAATTAAAAATTATATTTGATGCAATTATTTTTCGCAGTGCTACAATTCAACATGTTCAAATTTTATTCGTTTAAAGATGTGACAATAATAGTAAGACGAGAGGTTAAAAAAGCTATCGCGGGTGTAAAAAATTCGGACCAATCTCTCTGGATAATAATACAAAAACATAAAAGCCTGTTAATTGTGAAACATAAATGAAGTTCCTAGCTTCCTATTTCGAAAGGTATTAAATTAATCATATTAAGAAACTGAAAAATAATCTATACAATATCAAGTAAGGAAACTCTAAAGTCGGTTTAGCCCGACTATGGAATACCCTAAACTCCCTTTAATATGTAAATCTATACTATTATATAAAGCGCTTGTGACGTTGTTTGTATGTTTTACTATCATGCGAGATACACTGAACCAATTTCAACAATATATGTTTCAGAGGATTTTTATACCCTAAACCTGAAAGATCAAATTTGATATCCTACTTCATTAATGGAATGTTAACTAGTAAAAAGAAATTTTTTCTTGTTATTTCTATCTTTCTTGACCAATTTCATTAACAAATCCAGTAGAGACGTAATTCACGCAACACTTACCTTTTATAGATTTTCTCGCCTGAACAAAAACAAGTACTAATGAACAATTAATGTTCCTGCGATCATTATTATGGACTCATTGCCAGTATATCAAACTGGCCAAAATATTTTCTGTTATAGAAAAAGAACAATCGAGTTACTCTACAGAAGAAATAACGATGATTAAAATACAATGGCAAATAATTGTTAAGTGGAATAACTGAAGTTCCAGAACTGAATTCTGGGCAGAAGTCAGAGAGTATAAAAATGCTCTGAATGACGATACGTTCAACAACTTTCAGTCAGTTTGGTTTTTAGTTTTCGCTGAGGTAGAAAGAATATTTAGTTCAAAGAAACAAATAATAAATAATATAAAAAAACCTTATTCAAACTGGCATTCTAAATTCTTTTCTAACGATACGATATACTCTTAAAAGAAAAAACACATAATTTTGAAAACACAGATGATATTTTAAGTTTTGCAAAAAGTTGCGATTAATATGTAAATTCTGTTTATTCAAAAAGCCTAGTACTATGCTCGATTGCGTGAAATTTCACTGGCAACAGCCATTTATTTGTTGCGTGAAAATTTTGACAGATATTTTGTTGCGAACGAACAGCTGATAAATTTCGACAAGGAGTTAATAAACAGCCAGAATTTATTAGAGGGGAAGCAGAAATCATTTAAGTTCTTTAATTTAAAGCCTAGTACTATGCTCGTTTACGTGAAATTTCACTGGCAACAGCCATTTATTTGTTGCGTGAAAATTTTGACAGATATTTTGTTGCGAACGAACAGCTGATGATCAGCTTACAAATTTCGACAAGATGTAAATAAACAGCCACAATTTATTAGAGGAAAAGCAGAAAATCGTTTTAGTTCTTTAATTTTCATATTTGTGATTATATAAATACAAAATAAATATTTATACAAGTATGCATGTCCTTTGTTGTGGAGCAGAACAAGTCATTAGTTTATGGCAGTCTGCAAGCTGCGAAGTTTTGCGACTGCCAACACCGCGGAAAGGTGCATTTGTATTTACAATTTCAAACAACTGCAATTATTAATTGCAAAAATTTAGAAATAGTACAAAAATATCATTTCAATTAGAAACATTGTTCTTTTGCTTGCACTTTTTTCTTACATGAAATGGCAGTTCGCCCATTCCAAGCATAACGCAAAACGGGTCCGTCTCATGGCTTTCGATTTGTTTTATTTTTGGGCTATAGGTTCCTATTAAAATTCTAAGAATATAAGTTCATTTATTTTTTTTATCGCCATTCGTTGAAAAGTTATGGACCTCTCAATTCTGCAAATCGTCCGAAAACGCCAGAATCGGGAAATTTTCAATTAATTGTATCTACGTCAGTTTTTATCCAATTTTTATAAATTAGGTACCGTTGGAAAGGTATTGGAAAGAACTTTTTGGAAAAAGTATATAATTTTAAAATTTTGGATGTTAGGGTTGCCAAGCAGTTGAAAAAAAATGTATTTGCTAATATCTCAAAAAAAGCATAATTTTTTTTTGATTTTTTATTTTTTAAATTTGAAGAAGAATGTTGCCTTAACATCAAAAGCAATTTAATGATGGAGCTTTTATATGTTTTTTCGCAATTTCAATTTTTGTGCACATACCTTATCATTTTGAGACACTATCGTTTATAAATTTTATAATGGCTAAGATGTTCGAAAATTTATTCTGCAAAATGGTTTATCTTGTTAAGACCAACATTTTATTCATAAATTTTGATGACCTTACACTTGACCTTGGTATGGAAAACTGGTAAAAACCGAAAAAAAATAAAAAAATACAAATTATTTTTTTAACTTGTATTCGTATAAAATTAAAAAAATTTGATTGCCATATTAGAGATCATTAAATTCTGATTGATTTTGCAGCAAAAAATTTTAAAATTGGTTTTAAAACAAAGAAGTTACGATGGTTACTCTGACGCTCTATCAATAAAAAAGTTACAATGATCTGTATGGGTTGACAAGTATGGATAGAGCGTCAGAGTAACCATCGTAACTTCTTTGTTTTAAGACCGATTTTAAAATTTTTTGCTGCAAAACCAATTAGAATTTAATAATCTCTAATATGGCAATCAAGTTTTTTTTCATTTTATACGAATACAAGTTAAAAAAATAATTTGTGTTTTTTTATTTTTTTTTTTTCGGTTTTTACCAGTTTTCCATACCAAGGTCAAGTGTAAGGTCATCAACATTCATGAATAAAATGTTGGTCTTAACAAGGTAAACCATTTCGCAGAATAAATTTTCGAACATCTTAGCCATTATAAAATTTATAGAGGATGAAGATCATTGTAACTTTTTTATTGAAAGAGCGTCAGAGTAACCATCGTAACTTTTTTGTTTTAAGACTGATTTTAAAATTTTTTGCTACAAAACCAATTAGAATTTAATAATCTCTAATATGGCAATAAACATTTTTTTAATTTAATGCGAATACAAGTTAAAAAATAATTTGTTTTTTTTTATTTTTTTTTTCGGTTTTTACCAGTTTTCCATACCAAGGTCAAGTGTAAGGTCATCAAAATTCATGAATAAAATGTTGGTCTTAATAAGGTAAACCATTTTGCAGAATAAATTTTCGAACATCTTAGCCATTATAAAATTTATACACGATAAAGTGTCTCAAAATGATAAGGTATGTGCACAAAAATTGAAATTGCGAAAAAACATATAAAAGCTCCATCATTAAATTGCTTTTGATGTTAAGGCAACATTCTTCTTCAAATTTAAAAAAATAAAAAATAAAAAAAAAATTATGCTTTTTTTGAGATATTAGCAAATACATTTTTTTTCAACTGCTTAGCAACCCTAACATCCAAAATTTTAAAATTATATACTTTTTCCAAAAAGTTCTTTCCAATACCTTTCCAACGGTACCTTATTTATAAAAATTGGATAAAAACTGACGTAGATACAATTAATTGCAAATTTCCCGATTCTGGCGTTTTCGGACGATTTGCAGAATTGAGAGGTCCATAACTTTTCAACGAATGGCGATAAAAAAAAAATAAATGAACTTATATTCTAAGAATTTTAATAGGAATCTATAGCCCAAAAACAAAACAAATCGAAAGCCATGAGGTCAATTTCTGGAAAAAAAGTATTGCGTTATGCGTGGAATGGGCGAGTTGTCACTTTTCACGGCAAAATAAATGGTCGGTTCAACTAAATTGCCGTGAAAAAAATGTTGGTAGATGCATGTTGCAGAATATAGTACTAGATTTTCCGCAGCGAAGCATAGTACAGCTTTGATGAAAAAGTTGTGAAATATTCACGCTTGTGTCACAGCTGTCATTTTTTGTATGGAGATTTGAGTGGAATTTCACGTGAAGACGAACAGAGTACTATGCTTTAGACTTAAAAAGTGATAGAAGTTCAACTTTTTTATACTAACCGAGGCAAGCAATTGAATTAGCCCATTTAATCCCACTGTACTCGCTTGAGTACAGAAAAATCTTAGTTATTTGCACTGCTGTTTTACTGTTTTTATACCCTAAACCTGAAAGGTCAGGGTATATTAACTTTGTGCAAACGTTTGTAACGCATAGAACGAAGCGAGTCCGGTATAGAAAAGTATATATATTCTTGATCAGCGTCACCACGTGAGTCGAGCTATCCATGTCCGTCCGTCCGTCCGTCCGTCCGTCCGTCTGTGTGTTGTCCGTATACACAGGATAAGAAGAAGGAGTTGAGATAATTGAATGAAACTTGGTACACATGGTCACATGGACCCAAGGATCTGCACTATTGAATATTTTTGGAATCCGCCGACAGACACGCCTACCCCCCATACAACGCAAAAATTGAAAACTGCATAACTCAGCTCATAATTAACCTACAACAAAAAACTTTGGTATGTATGCGTTTTGTATCAACAAAAAGATGTTTTCGAAAAATGGGTGTCATCCGCTCAAGGACACGCCCACCTCCCATACAACCCAAAAATTGAAAACGCAATAACTAAGCCTCTGTTTTACCTACAGAGATAAAATTTGGTACGTATGTTTTTTATAACAACACAAAGACGATTTTGAAAAATGGACGTCATCCGCCCACGGACACGCCTACCTACGCTACAACGCAAAAATTGAAAACTGCATAAATAAGCTCATAGTTAACCTACAACAGTAAAATTTGGTGTATATGTGTTTTGTATCAACAAAAAGGTGTCTTCGAAAAATGTGTGTCATCCGCTCACGGACACGCCCACCTCCCATACAACCCAAAAATTGAAAACGCAATAAATAAGATTATGTTTGTCATAGAGAAATTAAATTTGGTATGTGTGTATTTTATACCAAAACTAAGGTGTGTTCAAAAATTGGGAGAAGTCCGTCCATTAATACGCACACCTCCCATAGCGAAAGCACAATGAAGCCATTAACTGTGAGCTACAGGAATAAAACTTGGTAGGTATGTGTAAATTGTTCATCAACATTTAAATGCATATAAAATATAGGCTTTATCCACCCACGAACACACCCATTTTCAATAATATTATTTTTTTTGGAAGAGTAGGTTTAGGGTATTTTATAGTCGGCCTAGACCGACTTTAGACTTTCTTTACTTGTTGTATGTATTCTTTGTCACATTGCTTACATACTTGCTGCTGCTTCTATGGAAAAAAAAGGATAACGGTTGTTTTGGATCGCTTTTTTATATTTATATTTATATTTTTTATTTTTATTTTTTGTATTGCTTTAATCGTTATAAATAAAAAACATGAAAAAACATTTATATTTCCGGTTTTAAATATCTAAATGTGTTAATAATACATATTTTTTAGATTGAAATAATGAATTTGTTTTTGTTAATAGTTCTTATTTTAAAAGCTTATTGGTGTTATTTTTCAACCGTAAGATTTTTTGCTTATTACATATTTAAACTTGCAAGATTGAATTATGTTTAAATCAATTTCAAATACGTTTTGTTTTTGGTATTGTTCCTTTTTATAAAAATACAAGTGGATGTAACCCGGTGTTACTCGGGGTTTTGTCTCGAGCACAGAAAAAGGACGATTTTCAAAACTGCTCTCATATTAACTTTTTTTAAATTATCAATTAAATTTAAAAATTTTTTCAAATTATAATTTTTTGAGGTTTTGCCCCCTCCTTCCGCCGCAAGTGTTTAGTCAAATTTCCGTAAAACTGTACCTGCCAGAGATGATTAAAAAAAAAATGACATCTTCAACGTCTCGATCTGACGTCTGGTTTTTGAGGAAAATGGTAATCCAGTTTGAAAAAGTCATTTCGAGAAAAATGCGTTCGAAGTTTTTCTAAGCATGCATTTAATATGCAATTTTAGCCCAAAAAAATTCCAATATTGAAAAATCTTGTAAGCATCGATTCGATTTATGGATTGTCTTCGTTCAACTTCGATTTTGGTCGATACTGTTCGGTTAATTTTTTCATCTTTTAATAGCTTCTGCTCGTATTCGTTGAACTCCTTTTTTTGATGTAGAATTACGTCTTACAGCGCGGTTTGTATGAGGACGTTTTAACAGATTTTTTCAAGGTCATTATTCAACTTTTTGGCGAATACTTTAGGGTATACCTACAGCCTTTAATACTCTTCGTTCAAAGATAATATATATACTAAACTATCAGAAATATCCTGCGCTGAATGAATATCTAATTTTGGATTTTGTCACTATTATATTAAAGTCACAAAATAGTAAAATATAAGAAGAAAAATGCATGTGTTTATATAAGAAAATCAATCATCAGCTGCTTATGTGCTGCTTTCTTTGTTTTTCTTTCGTTGTTTATGCTTGCATGTTTTGGTTTTGCACGAACTGATTGGTTCGCTTTGGCAGCATTGTAAGCATTAGTTCGCATTAGGTTTATATATGCACTACTGTTTTAGTATACTATAATGAAACCAGAGGTCATGAACCTCTCTTCAACTCAGTTAATGAACTCAATTTGTCAAATTTAACGAAATGGGTCTGTGATCCGGTTAGATTTAACTCTTATGAAAAAAACTAGTTGGATCATATTTCGTTTTATGCTTTTACCCAGTAGATGGCGTAAAATTTTAATTTTTGTTTATAATGCAAATTAATTTGGATCCCATATCCCACTAGCACTAGCCAGTGTAGTTCGCAAACTATACATCGAACCGAGACGAAAGTGTAGCTCGCAAACTAAATATTGGACAGTGACGAGAGTTGCACTAAAGGAAAGGACTGAGCTCAGCGTGAAATATAGTTACCATACGATATTTTAAAAATCGGGATCTTAATTTTAAATTCAAATTAGTAGTTAAACTGACTGTGGCTCGCAAACAATATATCGGGCAGAGACGAAAGTGGCACCAATGGAAAGTGCATTTGCTTCGCCTTCTTTTCAACTAAGTCAATGAACTCAACCTGTCAAACTTAACAAAATGATCGAAAAATTTTGAAATTTTTTTTCGAAAAATAGTAGTCCATAATTGAATGTTATTCATTTATTTGTTAATTTTTGGAAGATCGATAAAAATACGTGCCAAATGAACAAAACAATCGGACCATAGAGACAAAGTAGAAGAGGTTACAACTTAAACGGAGTCTACGTCAACACTTACGATACTATCGAAACCGTTTCTTTTTTTCGTTAGCCTTTGGCTCTTGCCTTCGTTTGCCTTCGGCTCATTCCTTGATTTTTGTCGAAAGAACTTTTAAAAGCATAGGATCTATTTCAGTAACAGATACAGAAGCCTACCAAGTTTCATCAAAATCGGTTCATCCGTTTTGACGCGAATGAGCCAAACATTGTTGATTGAATAAAGCGCCCTCTCACGTAAGTTTTCTGAAATTTAAATAGCTTCAACTCTATTTAAATATGTACCAAATTTTAGTAAAATCGGTCAAGTCAGTTAGGAGTTATTGGGTCTAAACAATATACTACTTAAAGCGACCTCTTTCGGAAAACCTTTAGAATTTTTTATAACCTATATTTTATTTTGGAAGCAGTTGAACCTTCATACCAAATTTCATGGAAATCTGTCCAGGCGTTAAGAAGTTATTATAGAGTGCCACGCCCACATACTTCCGCCCACTTTTTTACACCCCCTATGTTCTTTCTCTCTATGAAGCGTACTCTGTGTCCAAATTTTAGCTCAATCGGATAAACGGCACATCGTAGTTTTGGTATAAAATATCTACATACCAAAATGTAGCTCTATAAGACAAACATAAGCTTATTTCTAGAGTTTTCCATTTTTGGGTGGAATGGGAGGTGGGCGCGTCCGTGGTCGGATGACGTCCATTTTTCAAAAACATCTTCGTTTTGTTATAAAAAACTTCGTGCCAAATTTTATTTCTGAAATTTAAACATAAGCTTATATATTGAGTTTTAAATTTTTGGGTAGTATGGTAGGTGGGCATGACAACCATATTTCGAAGACATCTTGCTTTTGATATAAAACACATACATACCACACAATAATCACTTTTTTTGCAACATTTATTAACACGCGAAATAAAAAACTTAGGCTTCTGTTGGGCAGAAAATCAAAAATCCAACTAAGTTAAACGTTATATATCTCTCTAAATTTATTATTGTCATGTGGGTACAACTTAATTTCATAGTACCAACCTATTTAATTTTAAAATAGACGTTGGAAAATAAAAAAAAATTATTTTCTGATGTGTCCAATGTAATGGACAAATCCATTGAAAGGATTTAGGATCCATTTAATAAAATTTGCTATAACATGTTATAAAAAAGCTTTTACTTTCTTAAGGTGCCTTAGGCCCTATATTTCAATTAAGACTTCAACCCATTCAACATTCTCTTACAGGTAAAATATGGTTAAGTATCATGCGATACCACCAAAATAATACTTTTTTTTCAAGATATCACTACCTTAAACATTTTGTTTAATGCTGGGGTTATTAGAGTGTGCATTATTAGCATGCAATGCAACTGATTAATTAATTTAAAAAGGCTGTTTGCAACGATGAATACTATTCTACTTGCTCAACAGTGTTGAACACTTCTACATAGTAAAACAGCAGTAAAAATAGCTTAATTCTTGTTTTCGAAGGGTCTGTAAAAAACACAGGGCTAAAGTTATTCACTGAAACTATCTTATTTTAATTTGGTCCTTATTTCTCTAAGCCACAAAGTAATGTGTTTAAGGGAAAGTTTCATTCACAAGATTGTTTTCCGTCTACTGAGGGGTACATTTTACTTTAGTGGATGTTTTACTACAACAAACTTCTATGATATATATCAAGATCAATAAAACGAGATTTATTCTGAAAGAAATAGCCGCTATTGATTAACTCCCATCACTACTAAGCCCAAATCCTATTTGATATTGTACACTTTGCTCTTAAAAAAACTAATAAATGGATGAATACATTAGAAGAAATCTGAAAATGAAAGAATATGGATATAATTTAACATCAGAAAATATCAAATTCTTAAAATTCAGCGGGATTCATAGGCAACAAATAATGTTATTCAAATTTTAAGTAAAAGTTACACAGCCTATATTTGGACAATCTTTGGTTTTTTCATTATATATAAAGTGGTACTAAAAACAAAAGTTTTATTTTTTTATGTACATATGTTTAGAATAGCTATATAAGCAGCATAATGAAACCTTTTCTTATATTAATTTTTGAGCAAAATTTGATACTCTATTCAAATGATCAGGATAAGTCGATTAGTTTTGCACAATACTGTAGCTGTCCTCATAATAGTTGTAGCTAATAACCACACCTTTTTATTGGTTTATCTAAGCTAAAATTTTTCCGATCATGTTTAAAACTAAACTCCAAAAACGAAACTGGCCAATCTTTACGACTTATTTATGGAACTTGGATTTTTTTTTTCTAGTTTCAAAATAAATAAATATAAATATATTATGTTTATGTAGAAAAAAATGTGTACTAATTTTATAGGAAAAGTACTGATTTTTTTCACATCAAATGGCAACTTTATATGCGGGATATGCGTGTGTTTGGGCGGATTCCAAAAAGATTCCATAGTGCAAATCCTTGGGTCCATGTGAATATGTCTACCAAGCTTAAAGCAATTATCTTAACTCCTTATTTTTATCATGTGTTTACGGACAATACACATACGGACGGACAGTGCTATCTCACTCCCATTACTTGACGCTGATCAAGAATATGTATACTTTTCTAAACTGGTCTCGCTCAGTTTAGTTGTTTCAAAAGTTTGCCCAAAGTTAAAATACCCTGACCTGTTCAGGCTCAGCGTATAAAAAGAAAAAATACAAACATCTTCCAATATATTAAAAAAAATTGCCTCATAGTAGCGCATTTGTCTGAGTTTGCTGTCCTTACAATGTATTTTGTTATTGCGAGAGAAGAAACCCGCCTCCTTGAAATCTCTCTTTTATAACAGTCTATATTAAAATCAACTTCATCAACAACAACAGAGTATTTGTCGCACCACCTATGGCGACTCTGACTACCTGTTACTTATACATCACTTGTTTTAGACTCATTGTTCTCAAACTGGTATGACAACAACACACCATAACAGCAAACATAAGTATCTGGTGGATTGATGATGGCTGCACCTTATTTTAGGTTAACGTTTTGGCAACATGTGTTGCAAAGATACAAAACCATTGCTGAATGTTGCATTGGTTCTTCTTGGTTTCCTGTTCAAGTAAGCAGCAAAAGTTTCTTCTTCTTCAGCATTAGACTGCTTCGACAGCGAATACTAATGGAATTATTGTCGAAATGGCAGCACTATTAGCCTCGTGTGCAAAAATGCAAACACCATCAACAGTTTTTTATAGAAGTCAGCATATTTTAGTTGTATTCATGTGAGCTATGCATGCTGAGCTCCTAGTTAAAGCAACGAAAAAAGTTAACCAAAAACACTCAATTCCACAATTTCAGTACATTCGTCTATCGGTTGGCAGCACTCACTGTTGAAGTTGGCATCACTAAAGTTGGGTTGGTTTTTTCAGCAGCCGATATTCAGCAGAATTCGTTATCGTTTGTTCTTCTCAAACATGATTTGCATGTTTCTGTTAGCAAAAATTAGCAGTGTTTTGACCTTGCAAATTATACGTGTACAAATATTACTTGTATATCCCCTCCAGAAATTCAAGAAGCCGTTGTAACACATTTTTAATTTTTATAAGATAAGCCAAAAACGTTAAAAACGCATATATTTTAGATGTCTTTCTGTTAAATTTCGTCAATTAGATACTTTTTTTGACTTATGAGCTTCAAATTTAGGAAAAATTATGATTTTTATGCTGTGTGCGAATTGATCTAAATTGAGTGTCTTTTTAACTAAATTATTGGAAGTATGTCAGTATTGCAGAGCTAACCTCCAATTTAGAAAATTTTCGAGTACACTTTTCGTGTCTAAATTGGAGAAGGTGGCATCTATTTTTCTATTTAATTTTTGAAATAAAATGTGAGAGTTTTTCATTGGAAGAAGTTATAAAAAAATATTAATGCAATAATTTATTATTTTCTATTTCTTAATTGTTCATTTCAAGTGAATAAGTTATTCTTATTCACTTAAGTGAAGTAAATAATTCTTAATTGTTCATTTCTTCCTACCCCAAACCTGTAACGTGAGGTCATATTAATTAACTTTGTAAAAACTTTTGTAACACCTTAAAATAAGCGACTCCGAAAAATAAAAGGATATATATTCTTGATCAACGTCACCTCGTTAGTCGATTTAACACTGTGTGTATGTCGCTACCCTATCCGTCTGTGTGTTGTCCTTTAACACAGGATAATAAAAAAGAGTTGAGATAAACGTATGAAACTTGATACATGTACATTAGAGTGGGTCGAAAAAAAAAGTTTGAAAAAACCACCCCCTATTTTAAAGTTGACCTGGAGAGGATTCCGAAAACAAAAAAAATTTTTTTTTTGGACCACCGGAAAAACAGCCAAAATGGTCTTTTTTGCATAACTTAAGCATTACATGTCAGATCTTAAAAAATTATATGTCATTGAAAAGGGCTTTACGAGCACTACAATGTCTTTTTAGAACATTTTTACTTCTGAGGTCATATTCAACTAGTAAGCCCCATTAGCCCGATTTATCCCCCTTAATTTTTTTTTTTTTTTCTCATAAGATTAAATTCCTTCAAATGTGTTTAATTTGTGTTCAAAAAATTATTAATTAAGTTTCTTTTACAATTTTGTTTATGTTATTTAATTGTTCGTTGACTAAACTTAAAGTAAATTTTTTATAAAAAAAAGGATTATATCAAATATTTGAACTATTATAACTTCTTTGTTTTTAAACTGAATAAATAATTTTTTGAACACAAATTAAACAAATTTGACGGAAAAAAAAAAGAAATTTAAGGGTGATAAATCGGGCTAATGGGGCTTACTAATTGAATATGACCTCAAAAGTAAAAATGTTCTAAGAAGACATTGTAGTGCTCGTAAAGCCCTTTTCAACGACATATAATTTTTTAAGATCTGACATGTAATGCTTAAGTTATGCAAAAAAGACCATTTTGGCTGTTTTTCCGGTGGTCCAAAAAAAAAATTTTTTTTGTTTTCGGAATCCTCTCGAGGTCAACTTTAAAATAGGGGGCGGTTTTTGCAAACTATTTTTTTTGTATGGAGGCCGACCCACTCTAATGTACATTCCGTATCACCTTGTATGGCAGAGAAGTAAACCTATTTTTGACCCCGCCTTGTTAGATATTTGAAAGACCTTTTTAAAAACAAAATATTTCGTTTTTTACGAGTGGTCCCTATGGTGCTATTTTGGTTATTTCGTTATATCTTCGGTGTTTCTTGTTCGATCCGGAAAAATTATATATCTGTGAATTTGTTGATGTTGTGCAAATATTTTCTGATTTTTTTTTAAAATGGGTAAAACCCATTTTTCGAAAACGTCTTTGTTTTGATATAAAATACATGCATACCAAAATCTATTTTTATAAGTTAAATACAAGCTTATTTATTGAGTTTTTCTTTTTTGTTTGGATAATAAATACGTACATGCTCAATTTTATTGTTGTAGGTTTATTATGAGTTTATTTATGCAGTTTTCAACTTTTGCGTTATATTGGAGGTAGGCGTGCCCGTTGGCAGATTCCAAAAATATTCAAAAGTGCAGATCCTTGGATCCATGAGAGCGTCTCAACTCCTTCTCCTTATCCTGTGTTTACCCTAATCCTGTGTTTACCCTATGAAATACCCTAAACCTACTATTAAAAAAATTATTGAAAATGGGCGTGTCCGTGGGCGAAAAAAGCCTATATTTTGTATGCATTTAAATGTTGATGAAAAATTTACACATACCAAATTTTATTCCCGTAGCTCACAGTTATTACCTTTATTGTGATTTCGCTATGGGAGGTGGGCGTGTTCATGGACGGATTACTCCCAATTTGAAGACAACAAAGTTTTAATATAAACTACATGCATACCAAATTTGATCTCTCTATGAGAAACATAATCTTATTTATTGAGTTTTAAACTTTTTGGGTTGTATGGGAGGTGGACGGATGACGTCCATTTTTGAAAACCATTTTTGTTTTGTCATAAAAAACATTAGTGCCAAATTGTATCTTTGTTGGTTAAACAGATGCTTATTTATTGCGTTTAAAATTTTTGGGTTGTATGGGAGGTGGGCGTGTCCGTGAGCGGAGGACACCCATTTTTCAAAAAAATCTTTGTGTTAATACAAAACACATACATACCAAATTTTATTGTTGTAGGCTAGTTATGAGGTCATTTATGCAGTTTTCAATTTTTGCGTTGTTTGGGAGGTAGGCGTGTCCGTGGGCGGATTCCAAAAAAATTCAATAGTGTAGATTAGAGATGCGCGCGTGAGTGATTTTAACTCACGATCACGCTTCGGCTCTGAGTGTTATGAATACTCTTCCTCAGTTGACGCAAAGACTCGTCGATACTCATAAAATATTCAAAACTTCTTTGGAAAGTTAAATTCCTTGAGTACTGGTAACGCGGCATAATTTCTTTAGTATGAGCGTTTGGCATGTTCATTAATGTTGTTATTGTTTAGTGTGGTGTTTGTGTGTATATGTCAGAACTGCATGGCAGGCGGGTGTTGCCACCTTATAACTCATTACGATTAAGATAAAAATTTATCTTAATTTTATCATTTTGAAAATAAATTTACAACCGCTTCAATAAACTTAGTCTTACTAAATCTGGAAACCAGTGCTGTCACTAAATAAACATGATTCAAACTGAAAATATTATAAATAAAGATGCTTGCAGCAAGTTGCACATAAAAAGATAATTTTGTTAGGACTAAAATATGTGTATTGTTTCATTAATCTATTAAAATTAAATTTAAATTCATCAAAATACGACTTTACCATTTGTGCTAAAAAAAGTCAACATTTTTTAAAGTCAATCTTGCAATCTTGCTTTTTTTGAAAAGTCAATGGCTTTTCAGCTGAAACAGAGAGATATTTACAATAACACTCGGTTATCACTTACACTCTCTTCACATGAATCTAACTCAGTTGAGTAGGGGTAAACTAGTGTCCGACCGAATGTGAATTTTTGCCGAAGCTGAAGCCGAAGCCGATTCTTCGGCAAAATATAAATAATCGGCCGAAGGCCGAAGCCGAAGAACAAACAAATGTTTTCAAGCAAAAAAAATTATAAAATTTTTCTTTCCTTTTGTTATATATTCATTTCAGTACAAAAAGACTTACTGAAATCATTAAATTCGAGTAAAACGCAAGAATTTTCTGCACAATTCGGATGTTTCTGTAATTGGTTTATTGACGTCAGGATAAAAAAAAAAAAAAAACAAATTGGCCATTTCAGCCCTTGAAAGGACTTTGACCGAGCTTCTTATGATCAATTGTGTTGTGTGTATTATTAAATGTTTGCACAGAATTGACCGAGAACTGGACTTTATGCCGACTCCGAACGGCTAAAGTTCATGTGTTCAAGAAGCTTTACATGGGATTATTTACTCTCTGAGGTTTGCCATTGTCTGCAGAGAGGTGGTGACCGATCAGAAAAATTTTTTATTGAAAAAAACTCTTCGCCGCGGCTAGGGATCGAACCCGGGCTCCGAGCATGCTAAGCCACACACTTAACCTGCATGCCACGGTCACCACGTCAGGATATTGACGTCAGGATATCGTAGAAAAAAATGTGCTCAGTTTTCGATCCAGTCGAGAAAAGCTACAAAAATGTACTACTTCTTAGAGAATAACAGTGCCACATAATATTTAATAAGATATCTTTTTAAAACTTATTTATAACAGGGGGCATAAAAAAGGAAAGAGAAGAGATATTTTCTAAGAAGAAATCTTCTTGTTTTTCAGTAAAAATCTTCTTAATTCTTCTAAAAGAAAAATTCTTCTTCTTTTTAATATCTTCTAAAACCCATATTTTCAAGAAATTTTTCATATAAGACTTCGTGTATCGTTTATTCGTTATTTCTTATTTATTTATTCCATATTGAGAAGAAAAGTAAATCATTACATTAATTTAAGAAGACACTAATTTTCAGAAGAACATCTTCTTGGTTAAAAACCATAGAGAAACCTTCAATTCATAGAGAAACAAATCAATTCACAAGAAAAACAAAAAAATGGTAACAATTCATTTTATACATATGTATGTAACCAATGAGTACTTGAATCAATTAGATTTAAAAATCAAAAAAATAATCAATAGTTAAAATTAAAAAGCTTTAGCATTTTCTCCAAGAAGGTTGGTACGTCTATCCATATACAGCTGCCCAGCAGCGCTAAAAAGTTGTGCACAACTCATCAAAGAACAGAAAAGAAGAGTTAAACAGAACAAACAATGGAAAATGTTTCAAATGTGGAATTTTGAACGGAGTTCACTGAATAATTCAAAAAAATTCTAAAAACTTATAAAAAAATTGTTTGGCAATGCAAAAACATCCGGCAGAAATAATCGGCTATTTCGGCCGAAGCCGAAGACGAAGGTCAAAATATAGGCCGATTATGCCGATTACCGAAGCCGAAGCCGAACAATCGGTCGGACACTAGGGTAAACAAATGAGTATGAGTGTAACCCATGTCTAATTATAAAAAGAAGAGTTGAATGCGTATGAATATCGTGGGTTATTTCATGAGTATGAGTGAGTGTACGTATAAGCAAATCATGAATATAGTGGCGAGTATGCTCGAATCTGAATCACTCATTGCAGGTCTCTGGTGTAGAAACACGCAAAACACACCTGATCATCAAAAGCTAGGTCGAAATCATTGGGCTGAAAAGGCCATTCTATTTTTATATTTTAAGGAAAAGGGGTGCTTGCACCCTCCAAGCCCCTAGTCAGCAAAGCTTATACTATTGAAATATCTACCGTATTTTATATTCCTAGAAGTATGCACTAGTTTTTATCATTATTTTTTATTGCGTTTTTATAATAAACTACTTGAAATACCCTGTATTACTAAAACTCTTTTGTTACTACTATTACTGTCTTGTTTATAAAAAGGTGAAGATAATACTTTGGAAGTCAATAACGTATACTTCAGACAAAATTACAAAAAAGTTTCGGCAAAATCATAGCAAAGTTCCCTTTTGAACTTTGCTTAATTTTTAATATTTTTCCATACAAAATTGACTCTTTTTCGCAAAGTCACTTCTTTAACTTTCTAGGTTATGAAAAGGGGCAGATAATATTTTGGAAGGCAAAAGATAATATTTTATATATTAAAATATTACAAAATTAAAATTACAAAAATGTATTACATCAAAATCAAAGAAGCTTTTTTTTCGTTATTCCCTTTTGAACTTTGCTACATTTTGAATATTTTTCCATACAAAATTGACTATTTTTAGCAAAACGTGACTTCTTTTAACTTCTATAACTTTCTAGGTTATGGAAAGGGCAGATAATATTTTGGAAGTCAAAAGACTATTTTTAGCAAAAAGTGACTTTTCTAACCTTCTTTAACTTTCTTATTTATTACAGTGTTTCCACGTGGTTTCATGTTCGTTGCATTATTCACAGAGATCATTTAGCGTTTCGAAAAACTTGCAATCAGCCGAAATGATTTCAGTTTTTGTTTCTTAATATCGGCTTTAAATTTTTTATCAGTCTCAAGAATGCTGTATACTTCCCGAGGGTCTCCGAGGGTCTTCGGGGGTCTCGGGGGCTAGATTGAATTGGTGTTAAGGTGTCCCAAAATCTTAAGCTTTGTTATGAACAAATTTGTTCGAAGAAATTTTGATAATTACTAAATAAATAGAACTTTTAAAATAAAAAAAATTAGGTATTATTGAATTCTTTTATTAATACAAAAATTATTTTGTCCCGACTTTAGAAGAGTTTAAAGGAATATTCAATCTGTTATCATGTGTGTCACTGACAAAACGCTTCCGATACGAAAGATGATCATGTTCTTTCTAATCTTCTGTATGAAGTTTCTGAAGGCTTTTTGCTTAGATGAATTATTCATGTTGATTACAACTGATGTTACAGACAATACATTCATCTTTGTTGAATTCCATTCAAAAGTCAAACCTGGGCTTCCTTCGTCTTAGTTGCGTAGTTTCGCCATTGGTATTGTTGTGAACCATAATGGCTCGAAACTGCTATGAATTTCATTTCAGAATTTCACATTTTTTCCTTTTCCTTTCTTGGGTCCAAACGACGAGATTCTTGCCATAAAGAATTTAATTTCAATTCAATTTGAATAAACTGGTAGTAAATGACCCTTTCCCAGATAATACAAACTTTAAAAATGAATTTGTTTTATAGCATAAGATACAAATTTATTCAATTAAGTTCATAAATATAAAAATTAAACATACAAATATCATTACATTAATCGGCAAGAATCTTAAAGATTCTCATAAAAAGTAGATAGTTTCAACTGTTCTGTTTAGATAGTGTTTCTTTAAGGCGAATACTTTGTTGTATTTGTTTTTTTTTCACTTGTCTTTTAATATTATTTCTATTTCAGGCCTCTCTTCTAATGTTGTACCGTTAGTATTTAAATTTCATGTATTGTATTATTTTCGTGTCTGTAACTTTAGTGTTCTGTAAAATTTCACATCTGTGCAATATTCTTAAGAGTTGTGAAAATTTAATTATTCTTAGACTCAATTTGGATTCTGTTAACTTTTATAAAAATTGTTATAAAATATAAATGCAATATATCTTTGGAGCAAAATACTTCAATTAAAATGTTCTTAAATAAGTTACTTAGTCTTAAAATCTAAAATATAAATTGTGAAGATTCATTTCGTACTCAAGGACCATCTAACCAAAAGCATCTGAAAGTATAAATATATGTTATATATAATAAATAATAATTCTGGATTTGTTACCGCAAGTATTGTCACGTTGCCAGATGTTATTTATTTTGATAAAATATCCTTGATTTTGTCGACACCATCCTCGAATTTATTTTGTAATTGCTTCGCAGTGGTATCGTCCTCATGGTAGTAGAAGAAGTAAACTAGAATTCCAACAATTATGAAGACTACGAGCAGTGAACTTATGACGGATACAAGAACGCTCAAGGCGCAATTGAAGCAACTGTAAATAGATATAGAAGTTAATGATATAGATATATAACCAATACAATTTAAACAAATCAGCCTGAAAAACTAGGTGTAAGAGAGGTTGTAGGTTGTGTGTCCATAAAGGGTCGACAAAAAATAGCCCATACAAAAATATTCAGTGTTTTTAGCTGTCTACTGTAGACCCTCCCCCAGGAAACTTATAGCCGATACACATTGACTGCAACATGCGTCCACCGACAAAACGAAAACTAGTCGTCAGAGAGAACTGTCGCAGTGTTCTCGACGACTTGATCTTAATTAATGCAACGGCAACAATCTATATTTCTAATGAATTTTATTTAATTAATTAACTTACTTTCAAACTGAATTAAATAAAACAATAACCACAAGACACATACAATGGAATACGCATAGCTAGCTTGAATATATTTAAAACATAAACGTAAACAAACTTCAGAGTCCTCTTATGTCCTCTGTCAGATTAGAAAAAGATTTGGAGTCTGCGGATGCAACAATTGTGGTCGCATCCTCTCTTTGTCGTGCTGAATCCAAAAATTGTACTCACATAAGAAAACATGCGTTCTATTTTTTGACGTTTGTCGTTTGTTGCATGTTGCAGTCAATGTGTATCGGCTAATAGTCATAGGGAAGCGGGGGGCTAGTCGTAACACGCTATTTTTGCCTAGAATATGAAAGTATTTTTACAAGTCTCTCTTTTTTTCATCCTATATTACGCGCTTTTTAAAACGAGACCCGTTAGTGTCTCATCGCACTTTACATCGAGTGGGCGCAAACATAGGCTTTATTTATAGCAGTTATTATAAAATATATATCTTTTTATTTTTTGCTTCTTGAAAGCGTCTTAAGGAATTTTAAAACTAATTTAATTTTAATCGGAGCATATTTTATTACAGTTTACTGATTTATATTTTTTTTTCTTTAAATTAAGTTGATTTTTATATATTAAAATGTTTGTCAAAAATTATACTGCGGGACCAGTTGTAACAATTTTGTGGGGTAAGTTGTAACATGTAACAACTTGCTCTACACATTTAAACTGGATATTCGGTGTTTATTTATTTTATTATTATGTCTTAATCGAAAGTCTATAATCGGCAACTAAGTCGAAAGTCGGGCAACTCAAAGCAAAGAAATTTTCGAGTTGCTGCTATTGCAGTTAAAGATCAGAAGACAAGTGTGAGAAAATCTTGTTTAATTTGTGCCAGTTTCTTTACATAGGTACATAAAAATATAACATTGAATTGAAATTTGTTGGCTACAATAACCCAGAGTGGTGTTTAAAGATAAAGATGACGATGAAATATCTTCGTACCTACTGACGTGTGCATATATCTCTTTTGGACTGCTTCTAATAGAGGTGAAAGAGTTGGCATACCTACCAATGTGCTGTTCACCAAATATACCAGATTCATGGCACTAATATAATATGGCTTGACCTGATTGGTTAAAAAAATTCATTAAAAAAACAAAACTCACAACTTTCTCTAAGGACACCTGAAACCACTTCTCTAAGCCGGGCAGGTTCAACGATTAAGATTTTTTTAAAAAATATGAAACTAGAAGTTGGTGAAACTATGCCTTATTATTATTAAATACTTGAATATTTTTAGTTGTATCAATTGAAAATAAATGCGCAAAGCAAAAACTTCAGTTTTATAGCTTGTTACAACATGCCCCAAGGCAGTTACAACAAGCCCCATCCCCATGCACAGGGTAAGATGTAACACTTGCAATTTTTTTTTAAATGTCCCTCAGCTACAAAATGCTTCCTATTCCAAAACGTTTTTTTAACGCAAGGATAGTCAAATATTTAACCTTTCAACTCAAGTTTTTAAAACCAGGATATATCGTGTAGTTTCGTTTTCCCATCTTATTTTCCAAAAAGTGTTACAACTAGCCCCCGCTCCCCTATTGCAGTATTTAATGAAATATGTCATAATAAATGCACGTAAGCAGTTTTCTGTTGTGACCGTGGTAGGCAGGTTAAGTGTGTGGCTTAGCATGCCCGGAGCTCGAGTTCGATCCCCATTCGCGGCGAAAAGTTTTTTCAATAAAAAATTGTTCTGCTCGGTCACCTCAGCAGACAATGGCAAGTCTCAGAGAGTAAATAATGCGATGTAAAGCTTCTTGAGAACATGAAGTTTAGCCGTTCTGAGTCGGCATAAAACATGTAGTTCTAGTTTTCGGTGTGTGCAAACATTTAAAAACACACACTACACAATTGCCCATAAGAAGTTCGATCGAAGTCATTTCAAAGACTGAAATTTTTTTTTTAGTGCTTCTCTATCACAAAATTTATATAAAATTGTGTGTCTCAACCAGGGAATGGAAAAAAATCTTAACGAACGGTTCCTTTTTGTTCGGTTCGAAGGAGCGCAATCTTTATTCAGATTTATTCGAATTCCACTCTTCTACCCAAACACAAGAACAATCACAACCACGCAGAAGAATGAGAGCAGAATAGAATGTTGGGAACTGTGCTCAGTGATGATATTTGATTATTTTGGAGGGGAGTTTTTTTACTCTTCTCAAAGTACTTTTTCGAACGTGAGAGTACATTTTGTTAATCTATAAATAAATAGGGCTTAAGTACAATTTTCTCTCGTGCTTCTCAACCGATATTTATAATTGTTTTTATACCCTACACCTGAAAAGTCAGGGTATATTAACTTTTTGCAAACTTTTCGTTCTTTGCATAGAACGAAGCGAGTCCGGTATATTTATATTCTTGATCAGCGTCACCTCGTGAGTCGAGCTATCCATGTCCGTCCGTCCGTCCGTACGTCTGTGTGTTGTCCGTGAACACAGGATAAAAAAAAAAGGAGTTAGGACAATTGGATGTAACTCGGTACACATGGTTACATGAGCCCAACTCTGCACTATTGAATATTTTTGGAATCCGCCCACGGACACGCCTAACTCTCATACAATTAAAAAATTTAAAATTGCATAAATAAGCTCATAATTAACCTACAACAATAAAATTCGGTACATATGTGTTTTATATAAACATAAAGAATGTCATCCACCCACGATCACGCCGACCTCCCATGCAACCAAAAATCAAAAACTTAATAAATAAGCTCATAATTAACAAACACTTTTTTAACATTTTTAATATTTTAATACACTTGTTTTAAAGTGGAATGATGTAGAAATTCCATATATTTTCAGTGTCACCAGATGGGGTAATTATATATAAACACCAATAATACTTCCAATTTTATAACTGTTCAAAGGAAGGTTTTAAACAATCAATCGATTGTTAATAAGTGTGCTAAAAAGCCATTCCAAGATTCTGCAATCAATTTTAACATCTCTTGAACATTTTTCTTAAGATCGTTTTTAAGTATTTTACGTAAATATATATATAGGGTAAAACCCAACGAATATGTATACACAAACAAAAAAAAAAATAATTAAAGAGCAGCAAAAAGATGAAGTTTACTTATCGCCAATGCGATTAAGTTCTGCAATGATGTCACGATAAGAAATATAAATAGAAAAACTTATTGTTGCGCATTCTAAAGAGTCTCTGAACGAAGCTCTTATTAGCTTTATGGTAATAGAAACAGGAAGTCTGTCATCGAACACACACAAATGCCAAAGCATATTCATACACTGAGGGAAATATGTGTTAAAATTAAATGAAATTGTGTTCATTTTAAACGAATTTGTTTTTGAAATAGAGCTTGAAACAAATTCATTTAAATTAAACACAACTGTTCTTAAAGTTAAATTTAAAACAAGGGTTTTTGTTTTTAAAACAATGTTTTTAAATAAGAAAACAAATTTAAAACAAAAATTCTTAAATTTAAAACAAATATTTTAAAGCATAATTTTTTCGATGTCATTTTTTAATTTTTTCCGAGTTTTTGATGACAGATTCGTAATCAGCGACCCTTGGGACCCTCCGAATACCGAATCACAACTCCTTTTAATGAAGTTTGCATTTTAAATATCTCAATATTGAAAAACTGATTAGTTTTTATTTTATTTGATGTTCGATATTTTTCAAACCAATGAAAATTCAAAATTCAAAAAATGTCAAAGAAAGTTTCAAAGAAATAATGAATGAAAAAAAATTGAAAGGAGTGTATAGTTGAAATTTAAACACAATTGTTTTAAATTTTGTTTTGTAGAAACGCAAAGGCGTTAAATTTATATTTTAAAAATTTTTGTTTAATTTTAAAGTATGTTTTTTTCTCAGTGTACATTACAATATAGTAAAATTCCACCCTCACATGAAATATACAAAAAACGTCTCGCCTTGTTGGAGACGGGAATGAATGGAGCCAGGAACGCGTATTCCGATGGTAAAGGATTCTATTTCTAAGGGATATGTTTGAAGACTAAAAAAAATTGTAAGTAATAGAATTGTGGCTGTTTGGTGGTAGGTAGTTACGTCATTATTTGGTGGCATTGTCGCCAAATATGACAGTGGAATGTCGTCAAGTTATCTCTTATTAAATATGAATTGAGCACAAGACCGTTCACCCTAAATGTTTTTGTTTTGTTTGTATGAGAAAAATTTATTTAATTATAATAGAAATTGTATGAAATGAAGTGAAACATTAGGAAAAATAATTGTTGTCATTTCAACTACATTTTCGTCTGTACTTCCTATTAGAGAGTTATTTTGAATATGAGTAAATCATTTAAGTACATATAGCACTTTTACTACAAAACGGCACAACATAAAATTTAAACATTTTTTTATAAGCTCAAATCATTTTGTTTTTCAAAAAGTAACTCCAAACAAAATAAAAATACCAAACAATTATTTGAGTTAAAAAGTAATAAGTAGCAAAAAGTGGTCGATGCTGATATGAAAATATAACGAATTGTTTTAAGTTAAAAAGTACAACTTTGTTGATTTGAGTTTTTCTCTTTAACAATTAGAGTGCTATATGTCCATGTGCCAGAAACGTACAATTTATTTAGAACAATCCCTTAAATATTGTACGCAAATAGAGTTCAAGTGTCTTGTGGCTCTGTAAGAGCCTCGCGTGTGTTCTTATATATTTCATGGTAGGTGCTTTGCATGTGTCTAACCCATAATAGCAGTTTTTATTTCTACCCTGTGTGCCATATTTGCTTTCTGGGTCAATGATTACCACTATGTTTTTGTAGTAAGGAAGAAAAATAGTTAAATTGAATTTGAATAGAAGGCAAGTACAGTTTTTTTGTTATTAAAATAAATATTAAACCTCCTTAGACATTTTTGAAGAATTTACAAATGGGTAGAACATTTTTATTTGGGATTGAAAATTTAAAAAAATTGGCAATTCTTACATACAGAAACCAAAGATAATTTTTTTCCCCCGTTAAATCCAATAACATTCTCATGCTTTTTATTGTAAGCCAAAATTGGCATCTCATAACTTTAAGTTGAATTGTATTCTTATAATTTTAATAGAAACTTATAGCCATAATTGCAATCAAATCAAAAGTCATATATGGCTAGACACGTCTTTCATTAGGTCTCGTTTATAGTGAACGCGATTCAGACAGGCAGTCTGAAATCTATGTGAAAAAATGAGATGCAGATACCTATCTATCTCGCTTGTTCACATTGCCTGTCTGCCTGCCTGTCTGACTCGGCATTCACTTTAACCGCAACCTTAGGCTTGGAATGACCGATACAAAACAAATCTCCAAAATCAAAATCATTTAATACAAAATTCCGGCAACACATAACCAAATTATATTTAACAAAATATTTTAGATGAAGTTTTGTCAAATAAAGAAAAATGTATTAATTCAATATCTCAGACATGAAGCCACAAAGTCAAAATATATATTCAAAATTGAACCGAACTGTATAAATAAAACAACAACAATGGTTAATTATTCTTCAATATTTCTTTTGCCATCTTCAAAACAGTCACTTTCGGCCAACGGTTTTCCATTCTTCAAAGCGTTTTCGGTAGGCCGAATTCGTATGGAACTTTATCTCCTTCTGCAAATTCTCTTAGATGACTTCAATCGTCTTATAACGATTAGCCAAAATTTGAGTTTGGGGGATTGAGAAAAGTCACTCCATGAGAACCGAAGAAAACACCTTAATTGTTGAACACCTTTGTAGTGGTTTTTCGGTTTCGGCTCATCTGAATAGTGCCACTTTGCAAATTGTTGAGCTGTTTCGAAGCCAACTCATACACAAAAATAAAATTTATTTTTGATTTTTTTTTTTACTCAAGCAAAAAATCATTTTTGATTTTTATATTTTTTGACTAAAACAAAAAAATCATTTTTGATTTTTATTTTTTTTGTACTCAAACAAAAAATTCATTTTTATTTTTTTTTTTTTTCACAAAAAAAAATCATTTTTGATTTTTATTGTTTTACTCAAACAAAGAAAACATTTTTGATTTTTATTGTTTTACTCAAACAAAGAAAACATTTTTGATTTTAATCTTTATTAATCAAACAAAAAAATCATTTTTGATTTTTATTTTTTTACTCAAACAAAAAAAAAATCATTTTTGATTTTTATTTTTGAGACAAAAATCAAAATCGAAAAACAATTATTTTGGTTTTTTGATTTTTTTTTTTTTTTTTGATAAGAATTAGAAATAATTTTTTGATTTTTACTATTTCGCTTAGTAATTAAATAATAGAAAAACAAAAAAATTTTTCTTGATTTTTCTTTTTATGTTCAGAAATTTAAGTCATGAAAGAATCTTTATTATTTTTCTCGTAAATTAAAAATCGAATTCACAAGCTTTCTGCTTGTAAGACATTTTTATTAGTTATGTTTTGTATCTCTTCCAAATTATAAAAGTAACTAACATGGAAAGGTCCCCAGGTGACAGTCTCCGATTTGAAAGATTTTCGGATATGTGATAGAAGACAAAAATCTAAGGTCGACGTATTTCTTTATACTTGCTCAGTCGATGGTTTAGGGTTTCAAACACGCGTTCAAAAATCAGCGAAAATTTCGTTTTTTTGCTATAATTTCGCTACTTTCCATGGAAACATTTAGAAATTTGGTACCAAACGAAAGCTCTTACAAAACCACACACGATGGCATCAATTTTTTATGAGAAAATTTTGTTGTAATTTTGTTGTTGTAATTTTTAGTAATGTTTAGTCGATATCAAAGAAGTATGTTGCCACAATTATTTCATATTAATTTATGTTGGATTTAAGGCAATTTGTAAACTTGCCTTTTTTTTTTGTTTTTTTAAATTTATTACTGCTTATAATAAAATATTTGTTTTGTTGAAATGCATTTATTTTTCTTAAAGAAAAAATTTCATTACATTAAAAGTACTCAATATGGGTATCAAAAATTGTATTTTCTTATGGTCTATTCTCATGTTTAAATATTTTATCGGAAAAGTTGACATTCTTGTAAGTCTAATCGTACCAGTAAACAATAGTTTTAATCATCCAACGCACCAAATATGGACATTTTTACAATATGCAAAAGAAATGGAATGCATTTTCTCATATTTCTTTAAAAAAACATTTTTTGATTTTTAGCAGGAAAAATCAAAATAATCTTCTTCTAATTTCAAAACCTCAACTTTGTGAATGAATAACTCATCAGATATGAAAAAAACATTTTTTTATTTAAATTTTATAATAAAAAACATTAATTTCAAAATAAGTCCACGTCCTTCAAGTGCATTTCGGCTTAAATTCATTTTTATATGTTTTTCTTTTTTTTAAAACATTATATTTTTGATAGATCTTTAAAAAAGTACCACTCAATGCATTTTTTTATTAATTATTTTTCAGATTTCTAAAGTTGATTTCTCACATTCTGTCAGTTTTCGCACACAGCTTTGATTAAAGCGATACACAGAAAGAAAGAAGAACTAAATACCTTTCCAACAATAACACTTTCACGTAAATCTAGAAAAAATGTGTCTCTTAAAGCGGTTTTAAAAAAAATGTCTTTTTAAAAATCAAAAAAATCAATTTTTAGTGGTCAATAAGAGTTATAATGAAACAAAATTTTAACAATTTTTTTATGACAAAATGTTAGTATGAGTAAGAAATTTAACATTTAAGAAGATGTGGGTATGCGTTTTGTGAAAAATAAAAAATTACAAGCAAAAAACATGTTTTTTTTACCAAAAAGGACCTTCAGGAGAATCAAAATTGCTTCGGCGTTTTTTCTCCGATTTGAAAAAAAAAGTATGCAGAAATCATTTTAATGAGTTCCTATAACTTTTGAGACCCCGACCGGCGAAATCTAAATTTCGATCCGGTCTAATGGATATATAAACAGTATTCCATGCCAGAAGCTCATTATATCATCCCCCAAATTAATTAATTAATTAACCTTATGAATATCGGTTACAGCTATTAAATCTTCCTACTTTAAAAAAAGAGATTTATGCTTAATATTAGTTGGATTGTTAAGCTTTTACATGGACATGTAGACAGTCCATATTTATTGACTAAAATTTATTTTAATATTCCACCTCGTCATAGAAGATCTTCTGAGCTTCTTTCTGTGAACTTTTGTAGAAATAATTAAAATGAACTATAAGAAGCGCTTGCGTAGACTTCTATTCTATTTCAAATGGTATATCTTAAAATGAATCCATGTACTTAATTAAACATAAAATAATAGATTATCTGCAGTACCGACAGTGATTCTGATCATGCTCTTTCAATGACACATCATTTTCACCTGGTTATGAATATACATAAAACAACACATACCTCTGAATGGACCTTACCTGAGCTTATTTTGGACCTCCAAAATTAATATAATCGAACATGCTTGGTGAATTTAAACGCATTTTTTCAGTTCGTGCTGTTCTGGTTGTATCTTTTGGACTTTGTCCTACAACCAGCGAAAACGATTTGTATGACATATAATAATACGACAGCCCAATGAGACCTAATTGTCTCAGTGCCAGCGTACGCAACCATTTCTTTGTTTCTAAGGAAATTGGTGTGGTAAATATGACCTTGTTTGTCGACATACCACCTTGCTGTGAACAATATGTATTATTTATCTGGTTATACATATCAGTGTGTTGTTTTGATATCTCCCACCGTTCTAGACCGATACCATGATGCCTTACATACGCAACCATGTTTGCCTTGGTTCCACAATGTTGATCTGTAGTATTTTGAAACATCGAATTTTTAATAACGTCAATATCTGTTATATTATATTTTAAATTCTTATATATAATTATAATAAATTGTTTGTATATGGTTAAGTTTTTATATTAATAATTATAATAAATAAATAAATCAATAAATAAATAAATGGCTTTGGGTGACTAATTTTCAATTTCAAAGACTAAAGTCGGTCTAGCCCGACTCTGATATACCCTTAACCTACTTTTTCATAAAACAATAATAGTATTGGAAAAGAGCTTGTCCGTGTGCGGTTCAAGCACATATTTTCTATACATTTTATTTTGATGAAAAATTTACATATGCCGAAGTTTTATTCCTTTTAAATAATGAGTTTTAATATTAAGCAAAAAACTTAAAAACCAACAAATAATTTTTATTTTAAACAAAAAAAAAAAAAATAAAAATCAAAAATAATTTTTATGTCTCAGCAAAAAAAAAATAAAAATCAAAAATCATTTTTATTTCTGAGCAAAAAAATAAAAATTCTTTTAAAATAATTACTTTTAACTGTGGCATGCAGGTTAAGTGTGTGGATTAGCATGCTCGGAGCCCGGGTTCGATCCCCAGCCGCGGAGAAAAGTTTTTTGAATAAAAAATTTTTCTGATCGGTCATCACCTCTCTGTAGTCAATGGCAAACTTCAGAGAGTAAATAATGCCATGTAAAGCTTCTTGAGAACATGAGCCGTTCGGAGTCGGCATAAAACATGTAGGTCCAGTTCTCGGTCAATTGTGTGCAAACGTTTAATAACACACACAACACAATTGATCATAAGAAGCTCGGTCAAAGTCCTTTCAAGGGCTGAAATGGCCAATTTGTTTTTTGTTTACTTTTAATTTTTATGCTTAACGTTTTAAAATAAAAATCATTATTTATTTGAAAAGGCAACACAAATTCCATCTTTTCGGTATACTCGAAATTTTTTTTCCAACACTTAGAACATACTAATTTTTTTTCATTAAAATTTAAAATATAATCATTATTTTCGGTCACTGATTGTAACGATGCTATTTTATTGGACGATGGTCCGTATCGTCTAATAAAAACTTCTCCTGACCGACACTTTTCTGATACTTTTTTTGAAGGAATTAGCAATTTAGGCACAAGTCGTGCTGCAACCCGTCACATGCCTAAAAAATCAAGTAATATGTAAATCAAGACATATTAAGCTTGTCAGCTATATCTTTCACGGTCACACGATAGTTTCACGATTCGAGCACAAATTCATTTACTTTTTTGACATTTTTATTGTTGATTGATGTTGCTGGACGAGAAGGGTGAGCCAAGTTGTCAACTGCTGTAAGATCCTCTTTAATCAATTTGTATCACTCAAATGCCTGTGTACACCATATTTGCTACAAGATATTTGGTTTTCAGCAACATTTTCAATGCATTCGGACTCTTACAATTTGCTCAACATTTTTTAAAATTTTCTTCCCGAATATAGAAATAGTGGAAAAATATGTAATTTTTTTTATCAATTAAACATTTTTTGTATTTATCGCCTTTTGCACCACAGAACGAACTTGAACTCCAAACGTTGTGTCAGCGCATATGATAGGTTTAATTTATAAAAAAAAACAGATATCCAAATGAATTTCAAATTGATTTCATACACGAAAATGCACATAACCAACACCAATGTATTTTAAAAAGATTTAAAAATATAATTCTTGTTTTTTCGAGAACTGTTGGGCTCATTATTAAAATTAGTTTTTATATTTTCGTGATTAATTTAATTTTTTATTTTTTTGTGAACTAGTGTTTTTAACATTGTGGGTTGTATGGTAGGTGGGCATGTTCATTGGTTGATGAGGCCCATTTTGTGAACATATTTTATTTTTAATCTTACATACCAAGTTTTATCCTTGTAGCCTGCATATAAAACTGTTTATAGAGTTTGTATCATAGTGGGTTGTATGGGAGGTAGGCGTGTTGGTGGGAAAATTACCCCCATTTTTTGTCCTAATTCAGTTTTAATATAACATGCTCCCATAGCAAGTTTCATCTCTCTTGGTCAAATATGAACCCTTTAAATAGTGTTTCTAGTATGTTGGGTTGTATAAGAGGTTAGCGTGTTCATGGGCGGATGATGTCCATTTTGTGAACACATCTTAGTTTTAAAACAATAATTCCACATACCAAGTTTTATGTTTCTAGCTCATATAAAAAAATTCTTTATAGAGTTTTTATCACCGTGGGTTGTATAGGAGGTGGGCGTGTTGGTAGGTATATGACTCTTATTTTTTGTGAACACTTCAATTTTGATTTAAAATGCTGGCGTACTGAGTTTCATCTCTCTAGGTCAGATATGACCCTTTAAAAAGTGTTTTTAATATGGTGGGTTGTATGGGAAGTGGGCGTGTTTATGGGCAGATGAAACAGTAGACTAAAGTTAACTGCCCATTCATTATAAAAGAATATTACCGACATATGGATAAAGTTGACCTCATGGATGGGCTAATAGGTCGCTATCACAAACGCATCAAGACAAAAAAGTGGAACAAACAAATTATTTTGCATTAATTGGACGTTATACTGGTGCACGCTTACGTTCTTTTTCATCGTTTGAACAAAGGAGATCGTTCACCTTTGGCCAAAATTTCGAACAGAAGTGGCTGAATCATTGTGTTCTGGTTATTCATTTTCAGAAAACCGGAAATGGGTCGATCAGGAACAACACATCCACCTGAAGCAAAGAAGGCTTACACCTCACCTGGTGACGTCTGCTATGACAATATGAGTCTTTGTTGGGGTGTGTTTGCCGACTGATCGGGCAAAAAATGTGCGAGCTAGAGAGACGTATGTCAGAAAAGCAAGCATACTGCACAAAGAGCAACTTGAACCTCTGTAATCTTGCTTCTGAATTTTTTAAACTCATAAATAGATTTTTTTAACTTTTTTATCGCTTTTTATTCAATAAATGTTTTTTCGTTCGCTACACTCAGAAAAAAGTGTCTCGGAATATGATAAAAAAGGCATCATATTTGGAGAAAAATGGTATAGACTTTGCTCCAGAGAATGCTATTCTCTAATTGCGATACTAAAAATTCTCTAAAAATGATAAAAAGCTACCATGAAATAGAAAAATATATCATTTTTAGAGAAAAATACTTTTTTTTTTGAGAAAATATTTGTTTTTATTGAAGAAAATACTTCTCATAGTGAATTTTTTATCAAAATATTTATAAGAAAAGTTTTTCATTTTCAATAAAATTTCTCTATAAATGAGAAATCTTATGTGCGAGAAAAATACTTATCATTATTAGAGACATTGAAATGTTTCCATTTCCTAGAAGTAAAGAAATATTTCTACGAAAATGTGAAAATTTATTCTAATTGAAGAAAATTTTTTTTGAAAAAGAGAAAATTGCTATTATCAAAAATAGAGAAATTTTTTACCGGAGCAAGGTATGTGTTTTTTTCTCAGTGTAAATGTTAATATTTTTTTACTGCTGATGACCCAGGTTGCAGTTTATTGAATGCACTGGCTAAAAAAAATATCTAATCGATATTTTGAGACGACAGAAAGTTTTTTAATAGTGTTCTTGACCTTATGACCTTTACCTTAACGTCCCAGCCTATATATATAACAGTCTTACTAGCCTTTAATTAAAAACATTTGTTTGAATTGCTTCTTCAGTTTTTTAACTTATCGAATTAGTTAAATGTATATTCTCGTTTTTTTGCGCACATACAACTTTTATCAAAAATGTAAGAGTTTTCCTTTTTTTTTATCTTGATTCAAGATGTTTGGTATGCAAGAAATGCAAGAAAGAAGACCGTATTAGAAAAGATTTTACACATACATATTAGCAAGATTTAATTGACGTTGAATGTATACCCAGGGATGTAGAACAATTTGTAAGCAGCTAAAAGATAACACCAAATGGAAAAAAAGTCATTTCGTTTTGGCAAGGTTCTTAGAAACTCATAAAAAAAGGCTTTTAAGGAATATCATATTTCCAAAAAAGGTGATTGATTTAGTGCCGTCATCAAACTCTACAATGCCTTCTGCAGTTGATACGAGTTTTAGGGTGCCAATTGCACATTTGGTACAAACTGGCAATAAAGAAATGGAAACGAGTCCTTTTGAATATTCTGACAGTAAGAAGGCCATCCAGAAATAGTTTCGAAATGATAAAGGCCTTCTTGTCGATATGCCAAAATAGAGAGGCGAAAACACAAACGACGAAATTACAACGGGTAGATTTTTTAAAAATCCTTCACAAAGCTTTCCGAAAATTACACAATTCTGATAAAATTACACAAAGTTTTATTTCAACGATCTATTCAAGAATTAAACATAACAAAACAATAAGAGCATATAAAATTATCTTGGATTACATGTACAAATGAGGTTATCAATTATTTTCATTTTAATTTATACATATCAGCCTCTGGCTCAAAAACTTCTCCTCCACTGCTATTCCTTCCTTATTCCTTCCTTGACAAAATTTAAGGAAGCTATTCTATCAGTCTTTAGTATTTTTCTTTTGTCAGTTTTACAATTGAATCATTTTTTTTTTGAAACAATATAATATCACTCACAAAATATCACTCAAATTGAATTTTTCAGGAATCAATAAAAATTATGTAATAAAAAAAAATTTTTCTAAGAGGAAGGAGTACGCTGATGTGTGTGCATTTTACTCAGATTGTGGGGCTACCTTTAAAGAAGCGTTTGCAACAAAAAAGCTATGTACGAAAAAAAATTGACGAATTTTTTAAATTTTTTAAAAATTGACTTGTTTTTGAAAGAAACGATTCAATTCTTTAATATAAGGTAAAATGGGGAGTTCTGAATCACACTTTGATTTTGTGCCATAACTTTCTCAAAAATCAATATTTTTTGATCTGAAACCGTCTTTTTATAGATAATGGTACAATAAACGCATGAACTACCAGATGCATTAGTCAAAATTTTTAATTTTTTAAAAAAAATTCGAAGCTTAAAAAAGAAATGAGATTTTTGGGTTTTCAAACAAAGTGGGGAGTTGTGAATAACTGCTTCAAATCAAATTTTCGATTAATTAACTTTTATAAAACTTGAAAAAAATGAAAGAGCAAATAGTTCTCATGACAAAAATTAAAAAAATAATGACCAATTTTATGTTTTTTGACGAAAATTTGTATTTTAGTCGCGGCATGATATCTGAGTAAATTTTGAAAAACAACATAAAAAAATTTAAATTTACTTTGATTACACATAAAAAGTTCATAAAATTCATTGATAATGCGTAATACGTATGACAGATGTGCGAGCCAGTTGCCAAGTTTCGAAAACAAGGTGATTCACAGCTCCCCACATTTCTTGATTCACAACTCCGCATTTTAAATTTTCGAACATAGCCGACGCGTCATCAGCAAACAATGTTATTTCAACAAAATCACTTCGGGTGGTTAAAAGACAATAGATCAGAGATAATTTTGACGATACTTACGTTTCAATACACTTCCGGAATAGTTTTGAAAATTTTATCCGCGTTGATTCTCGAAAAAACTTTTTCAGCACGCAAAAAAATTATTTTTGGTAGACACACTCTGAATACGTGTTGGTGGCACAAATGCTTATAAAAAGTGAGAGCCCAGACTAGTAAACAATTTTGACACTAGTTTGCTGATGGCAGGCAAATTTAACATGGCGGATATTTGAGTGATTCACAACTCCCCATGATTTAAAACTCCCCATTTTACCTTACTAAATATTTGTTCAACTGAAACATTGGAAAATGGAAGTATAAAAAGGAATCTTATGACGACCCTAAGGTAAAGAAATAGTTCTTCTCGGATAGGATTTTATAGACTAAAAACTTTTTACAATTCATACAATTCACAATTGAATAATGTGATTAAAAGGTGAACAACTGTGCTGTAAGTGCATTCACAATTATTTTTCATTTCATGATAGAGCCAGGCCCGTTGACCAGGGGCAAGTTTTTAGGGTTAAACCTCCCCTCCCTCTATGGTTCAAAAAGTATACAAAAATAATATATTACAAATAATATAACTTTGTCAATTTGCGAATACTTGCGCACGTGCGTTTTTTTTTTCTTACAGTGCAAAGTGAAATTGTAAAAAGCAACAGCGAAAACATCAACACACTTAAGTTATCGAAAAATGTTCGATACATTCAATTGAACTTTGTCCACCACCAGCAATTCAAGAATTTATTGCGTTAACAGTGTTACGTGAAAGTGGTGACATTTTGATTGAGTTTCGTTAGATAAGTTTAAGAGTTTGTTAACTTTACCCGTTTTGCCTTGTTATGGTAATATTACAATTGGAACAAGTGAAATTAGAATTTGGCAGAATAGAATTTGGGGTCGATAGGCTTTGGAGCGCAATTAATGTCTTAAATGTATTTTTACCACTTAAGTTGATTGACTTCTTACAGTGTTTATACCCTAAACCTGAAAGGTCAGGGTATATTAACTTTGTGCAAACGTTTGTAACGCATAGAACGAAGCGAGTCCGGTATAGAAAAGTATATATATTTTTGATCAGCGTCACCACGTGAGTCGAGCTATCCATGTCCGTCCGTCCGTCCGTCCGTCCGTCCGTCCGTCCGTCCGTCTGTCCGTCTGTGTGTTGTCCGTATACACAGGATAAGAAGAAGGAGTTGAGATAATTGAATGAAACTTGGTACACATAGTCACATGAACCCAAGGATCTGCACTATTGAATATTTTTGGAATCCGCCTACGGACACGCCTACCTCCCATACAACGCAAAAATTTAAAACTGCATAACTCAGCTCATAATTAACATACAACAATAAAATTTGGTATGTATGTGTTTTGTATGAACACAAAGATGTTTTTGAAAAATGGGTGTCATCCACTCACGGACACGCCCACCTCCCATACAACCCAAAAATTGAAAACGCAATAAATAAGCCTCTGTTTAACCTACAGAGCTCAAATTTGGCACATATATTTTTTATAGCAAAAGAAAGATGGTTTTGAAAAATGGACATCATCCGCCCACGGACACGCCTACCTCCCATACAAAGCGAAAATTGAAAACTGTATAACTCAGCTCATATTTAGTCTACAACAATAAAATTTGATATGTATGTGTTTTATACAAACACAAAGATGTCTTCGAAAAATGGACGTCATCCGTTCACGGACACGCCCACCTCCCATACAACTCAAAAATTGAAAACGCAATAAATAACCCTCTGTTTAACCTACAGAGTTAAAATTTGGCACATATGTTTTTTATGACAAGACAAAGATATTTTTGAAAAATGGACGTCATCCGCATACGGACACGCCTACCTCCCATACAACCCAAAAAATTTAAAACTCAATAAATAAGGTTATGTTTGTCATAGAGAAACTAAATTTGGTATGTATGTATTTTATACCAAAACTAATGTGTGTTCAAAAATTGGGAGTAATCCATCAATGAACACGCCCACCTCCCATAGCGAAAGCATAATAAAGGCATTAACTGTGAGCTACAGGAATAAAACTTGGTCTGTGTAAATTTTTCATCACCATTTAAATGCAATTAAAATATAGGCTTCATCCGCCCACGGAGACGCCCATTTGCAATAAAAATTTTTTTATTTTTGAAAAGTGGGTTTAGGGTATTTCATAGTCGGCCTAGACCGACTTTAGACTTTCTTTGTTTTTTTTTACTTTTTTAGGAGTGTGACAAAATTACTTTGCCAAATGAATATTAGGTACCTCTTAAAGGTATTGTGCACCTTGCCAATGACCACGGCAACAAGTGAAAGATCTTTTTCATCTTTAAAATTAATTAAAACGTATCTTCGAAATTCTATGTATGAGAACCATTTAAATGGGTGTGCATCCTTAAGCCTACATAGGGATTGTAGTGTCACAGCGGACGCTGTGTTATTAGAATTAACAAAAATGAAAGGCGAATTAATATAAATATATAAAATAAATAAAAATACAGTAACTTAATTTGTTACAAAATCATTTTTCAAAGTATTGCCCATCGCTGCCACTGATTTTTTCCCATCTTTCTGGCAATCATATAAAAAATACCTTTTCACTTATCGATATCAAAAACTATCGATATTTGTTTTTAATAATTTGTACTCAGTTTAAATATAAACTTCGACCCTATTTTCCTATACAAATGCATGAAACCGCATAAAAAGACATTGAAGCGGTTGATGAAAGAAAGTTCATGTTTGTGGAGAAGTATGATTAAAATTAAAAAAAAAAACAAATTCGTTGAAAGAATTAAAAATGTTTGTAAAAATCGAAGCGTCACCTCGTGAGTCAAGCTATTCATGTCCGTCCGTCCGTCCGTCTGTGTGTTGTCCGTATACACAGGATAAGAAGAAGGAGTTGAGATAATTGAATGAAACTTGGTACACATCGTCACATGGACCCAAGGATCTGCACTATTGAATTTTTTGGAATCCGCCCACGGGCACGCTTACCTCTCATACAACGCAAAAATTGAAAACTGCATAAAGCTGGAAGTTCATTCGATGCATTTGCGTTTTTCATCCGTTTACTCGCTAGAGCAATTTACGCAAGAAAATTATGATAGAGTTCAATCACTGCGTTTTACGTTCAGAGCAAGCAAGGGCTGCAATATTATAAAACAGTTGGTATGTTCTTAGCGTCATAATTTTTTAATAATTTTTATCATTTTTACACAAAAAAACTTTAAATGTCGTCATTTATAATCATAAAAATTTAAATTCTTAGTATTAAACACGTCTTGTAAATAAATAATCAACAAAAAAATCTAAGACATTTAAAATTTTTAAGATCTATGTGTTAGAGCCATCCCTGAAAGTAATTGCTTCTGACTCGTTACTTTGCTTTCTTCTCGCTTTTCGTCATAAGTAACGAGCTGTCAAAAAACGCAATTAACGCAAGAAAAGTTGAAATATTTTTAACATTCTTGCGTAACTAGCGTTTTGCCAGCGTAACGTTCACAACCATTGAACTCGCTCCCATAAGCTTTCACATACTTCTATTTTATAACGCCAGCGAGTAAACGGATGAAAAACGCAAATGCATCGAATGAACTTCCAGCTTAACTCAGCTCATAGTTAGGTCATGTCTACACAGAGGTCTACTCGCTGGATTAATTTACGTACGTTAATTTTGGCAGAGTTAATCAAATTTTCAATTAAGCCAATTTTCAAAAAAATTTCAATTTCAAATGTCATTAAATTTGAAATAATATTCAACATAAAATTTTAAAGCCACGATCTAAATACATCTTTCGTTAATATCAAAACGAGAAGTTTTTTATAATAACTTTCCAAAAGTAAAAATAATAAATTTATTCACGAAATCTTTACTTAAAACTGAGTTTTTGAGTTGAATAAATTATTTTAACAAATTTTTATTAAGACTTTCGGAAAGAGCCCATTCGAATATGAAGTAGTACCAACAGCTCAAATACGGTATTATGAAAAGTGTCCATTAACGTCTGAGTTTTAGTTCAGGTGGAGTTCATGAAGCATATGAAATCATGTGACTTTTTCCTCTTAGTCTTCTAAATGTTCGGTTCTTTTTGTCCATTTTTGGAGAAAGGCAAAAAAAAAATACACACTGAAGGGGGATAATATTTGTTCTCCATCAAATATTTGTCATAAGATTCTACGATAAGTCTCCTTAGACAGCGAAAATAAAACGACGAGAGACAATTAATAATGTTTTTACGATGATCACACAAATGCTATTTCATTAGTGTATTTCGATTTAATTAATATTAGACTTTAAAGTAGTTGGTTTCTTCGTAGTATTTTACATTAATTTTCAAAACATTCTTACCATGCTGATTAACAATAACAATGTGCCTAGAGGGTACCTTTAAACTCCTCTTCTCCTTTTTATTAAGCTCAGGCGAAAACTTGCTATTTTGCAAAAGTTTGATTTTTGATTGGACAGTGTTAAAAACATATTTATGTATGAACAATAGGATAAGCTATTTTATGATAAACGTTTTACTTCACAAAGAAATTTCGGCGGATGTATTTATTGCTACTTCTAATTCAATTAGTATTATTCAAAAAAGATACACTGGTATACATGCACATTGTGTAGAGGATAAAATTGTACGATATAAATAACATAATAACAAACATGAACTTAATTTGAGAATTTTCTATTTATTTAATGAAGTTTGTTTTGTAAGCAGCAGCTGTTTGACAAGTCATACAAAAATGTAGACTGAAAATACTGTTTTGGATAATAAAATTATATTAAAAAGTAAATGTTTGGAAGCTTAAATTGCTTGCTTCTCCACACTCAACTTCTGTGTTAGTACGATAAAACGTATTTAAAAGATATAATATACTTGTATCTATATTTGTATTAAGATACTTACCAGCAGGCAACGTTTCCAGCTAGGCACTTGCACATCTTAGCAATTGTTTTCAGCTCTTGTGTGTAAATAAATTTTATTAAAAGTAGGTAGGGGTAAACGAAAAATTCGCTGTACCAAATTCTGAATTCAACTTAACTCGAAATTACAGACAAACAATCACCAAAAGCGGCGGCAGACGGCATACAACTAATACAAATCCGTAGATTTTAAGGGAATGCAGCTGTTTTCGGTATAGAACAGTGAGACTAGAACAAAACAAGAACATGATTTTAGCACAAATGAAAATGATATGTATCTGTGTGAATGCAAACTAACACAAAATAACTTTGGAACGAAAAGAATTGAAATTTACAAACCAGAGTTGCATTTGAGAATAATAAAATGTTACTTTGAAAAATAGTAAGTACGAAACAGAAACATTTTCGTAACGGAAAATTAAACAAACTTGTGTAAAGTTAATTTTCTTCTTCGAGAAAAAGATATAGTTAAGGGGGATCTATACAAGGAGATTATTTGTAATATGAAATGTTCTTCGATTTTATTTTCAAGTTTCATATTTAAATTGCAAAAAAAATGTTAAAAGTTAAAATTTATTGATGTGAGATGAAGCCGTTGAAAAAATATTCCTTGCCTTGACTGAGTTTTGAACAAGGAAAAATTTACTGCAAATCTTTTACTCACTAATCACTACCAAAGATGAGTGATTTTTTGATACAAGTGATATAATCCGGTGATAATTTTGAAACAAGGTGATTTTTACAATAAACAATAAACTTATCGTTTAAAACAAGTAAAGAAACCGACCTAGATCGACTTTAGACCGACTTAAGACTTTCTTTACTTGTTGTTTTATACATATGTACATTTGTTGGCCGACCCATTTTGTTTTTTGTTGAATGATGTTAAAAATTGTGTATGTTGCAAAAATGCACTTGAGTTCCAAAAGAGAGTTCAATCAGAGTTTTTCAAATTGTATTCTTAAAATTGAGGAAGGTTTTTTGTGAGTGAAGGTCTACAGATGTTAAGAGCAGAGGCGTTCCTAGGCTTGGTGTCACCCGGGGCGGGTACTCATGGTGTCACCCATATATAAAAGAAATTTTTAAATGCAATTCAATGTGATTTAGTGTTTTTTTTATTATCTTCATGTTTTTTGAAAAAAAGGTTAAATAAAGAATACTAATTAAGGGCGGGGTAAAGTTTTGAACATCTCAAGAATTTTGTATTGATTTTTGAGGACAATCAGCTTCAACTCTGCTATACCAGTGAACAAAACCTTAAATCGATTTCACAAACATGTAATTTTTAAAGTCGGTGACCACGATTCGGAGAAAACTACTGAACCGATAGTTTTAAAAATTTCTAAAAATATTGTTCATTCAAATAATTCTCAAATGACGTTTAAATTTTTCAATTAGTCTTACAATAAAAAAATTGTCGATTTTATTGAAAAAAACATCAACATTTCATCGCGTTCTTCGCAAAAACCAATTTTTTTGAGGCACCAGCGGACAACTGCAATAAATCTGTTATTACTTTATGTAATAAACAGTAACAGTACAAAGTTTTTGTACCAAACTTTTTTAAATTATCTTCAAATGTTGTATTATAATATACTAATTTTCACAATAAATCTGTAATAACAAAATTTCATAAAAAATTCTTGAAAGTATGCTTTTTAATGGCACTGCACAGTGTATTCATCTATACTATTATATAAAAGGAGACTCACGGATTTGCGGCGACGTGTTCTCAATAACCGCTGAACCGATTTTTATAATTTTTTCACTATTCAATTGCTATGATAAGCGAAATTAAAATAGGGTACTACGTTTTTTACAAAACTTTTTCTTTAATTATTTAAGAATTCATGTCTTTTAATTCATGCTAATGCCAGTGTGTCCAGATTGGGCGATAAAGCGCCAATTGGGCGATCTTTTTTATAATTATGCGCTTATTTTTATTTAAAAAGCGCCTCGCGCTTTTTTGGGCTACTTTTGTCAGAAGATTCATGAAAAAAATTACATATATTCAGTCATTCCATTCATTTCAGAAATGTTTAAACGACTTTAGAAAACCGTTTTCTGAACTTCTTCTTCATTATTTAAGTCAGTTGGAGAGACGTGCAGCAGAGCTAGAATACGATTCGCTATTGGTTATTCCATGGAAAGATATTTTTGAAAAAAACATTCTGTCAGATACCGAAGAATTTTGGTTGAAAGCGAACGATTAAAGAAATGCTGGTGGAGGCAAAATGCTGGAAACTATTTCTAAATTAGCACTTATTTTACTATCGCTGCCTCACTCAAACACTTTTGTTGAAAGAGTATTTTCTGTGATGAATGCTTCTAAAACGAACATGAGAAATCGTATGATGTTGGAATCACTTTCGTCTATTATACGAATAAAATGTCTCATGAAAGCCTTAAACGTTTGCTGTAAGACTTTCCGACAACAGAAAATATGATTTCTAAGTGCAACAGCTCTATATATGAAAAAAAAGAAATAGATGAAGAGGAACTTTATGAAAGCGAAAAAGATATTGAATATCTTCTTCAGGAAACTTTTGATATGTTTTAATTTTTTGTGTTTAAAAGAAAAATTTATTTATTTTGTGTAAATTTCTTTGAATTGATTTTTTTTTAAAGAAATGTTTAATTTATGTTATATCTTCTTAACACATTGCAAATTTTCAATACATACAAATATAAACAATTTGTTTTAAAAATGAGCTTATGGGAAAATTTTTGTGATTTATATTGTAAATGTCCCCCAATTTGCGCTTTTTTGGGCTACAAAATATTAAAAACTGAAAAATTGGGCGATTTTTGGGCGATAAAAATTTTGTAGTTCGCGCTTTTTCTAAAAACTATCTGGTCACACTGGCTAATGCTGTACAAGCAGCAGAAAACCAATGCTTAAGCTCTGGCTGTGAGAGTAACTCAGCACGGCTGCCATGTTGTGTCGGGAGTTGCTCTCAGTTTGGTCTGTTGAGCAGTGTTGCCAACAATCTGACATCGTATTTGTTATGGTTTTCAGACTTGAATTGTTTATACATATTTACAGTCAAAAAATCTTTTTCCTCTTATGCCTGATATATAACCAAATTATTATTTTGTTATTTATTGCAAATGTTATTCATCGACAATAACACAATCTCGACGGATTGAAAGCTTTATACAATAGTTCAGATTTAAAATTTGTTTTTATGGCAACACTAGCTACTTTATTTGCAGTCAACTTCTTGCTCAGAGAGAAATATAAATATATTAAAATCTTACCATGAAATGGGGGATGAAATTTTTTATTGTTGTAGTTATTTCAGTATACAAATATTCCATTGCATATGCTTAAATGCTTCTCAGAGGATCTCAGTACGATCTGAAATGTCGCATTGATATCTCATTGTTTGTGTTCATCTGCGCAGAAATTAGTGGAGTTCACGATCTGGTGCAAATGGTCTTGCATTAGTGCATTTGCAAAAGTTTATTGCATATTCTTGCTCTACACTAACAAAATACACACGTTTGCACTTGCTACGTTGTTGCAAATATGCAACACCTTAAACATGTAGGATATAAATACTACATACATGCAACACTAGGTTGCAAGCTCAAGTGTCAAAAATGTATAAGAATTCAAAATCAAAGAAAAAAATTTTGTTATATTGCAATGGATTAAAATGAAAAAAATGTAAAGATCAGATTTTTGTTTTCATTTCTTTTGCAAATCAGCTGTGTTTAGTTTTGCAACAAGTGTTGCAGCGTTATCTAAAAAAAGATGTTCGCAATTGATAGCAAATTTTTGCAATTGCATAATTTTGCAATCAGGTGCAAATATGATCGTGAACTGCCCTATTATGTTCATGCATACAACCTTATAAAATAGATTTCCTTTAAACTTTTCAATAGGTTTATATTGGACGCATCAGAAAATAATTTTTGTTTTTATTTTCCAACGTCTTTTTTAAAATCAAATAGGTTGGTACTATGAAATGAAGTTGTAACAAAATGATGACCATAAATGTAGAGGAATACCAATATAACTTCTTTAATTTAGTTGGATTTTCGATTTTGTTCCAAACAGAAGCCTCAAAGTTTTTTATTTCGCGTGTTAATAAATGTTGCACATTAAAAGAGTTATTGTGATTGGAGCATATTTTTTATTTTTAACCGATTTCAAAAAGGAGGAGGGTCTCAAGTTGGTTGGTTTCTCTGTTTTTTTATAATAGCATTATAAATAATGCATTTGCATTGGTCTCCAGTAGTTTTAGTTGAACCTTAATATTATAATTCAACTTTTGAATGGTTTTCCATTATATTAGACAGCCTGGCATAAGCTACGCAGCGCATGTAAAACGCATCGAAAACGTATGTTTGACGCATATTTTAGTGTTTAAAAGATGCGTAAGTTAAGCATATTTTAAACAAGCTGTTAACATCTTCTTTGTATATTAAAATGATTGTATGTACAAGTAGACTTCAAAACCGCTAAACCAATTGTTATGAAATTTTCAGGGAAACTCTAGCAAAGTCTGCAGAGCGCTTCTGTGAAGTTTGGCATCAATATCGAATAGCTTTAGAATTACATGTTGCACAGCTCCAAAATTCTGTATTTGACCTCAATTTTCACGTGCTGTTTTACTGGTAAAATTTTAAAGCCGTTGCAGAAGGGGCGTGACACTTTTAAGGCATTCAAACTTTTCAGTATAATTTAAGAAACATAAGTCACAAATTTGTGAAACTCGGAAGGAATATAACATTTAGTCGTGTCCATCCACTGGAAAAATTCAGCAAGCATTGGAAATTGGGTCGTGACACCATCAACATAGTTTAAATGTTTAATATCGAATAGCTGTGGTACTTAATGTTTCATAATATTTAAACTCAGTATAAATTTAATTTTTGGAAATGTCTTTCGACAAGAAATATAGCACGGGCATTGGAAAACGGGGTGTGAATCCGCCCATACAAGCCAAATTTTTAATAGCAAATAGCATTGGAAATAAAAATCGCTGATCAGTGAAATTCCGAATGGAGTTGCCATTTGGTAATGTCCTTCTAATAGAAAACTGGTCTGAGCTTTGGTCAAGTGGGTGCACCTTCCCCTACAAGCTACATTTTTGATCGAATAGGTTCTGAAGTCACAGATGAAGTACATGTGTTTGTCTAAGGCTGCGTGCATTTTCAACGCCGATTCAGACAGACAGGCAAGCTGAAATCTGTGTGAACAAATGAGATACAAATATCTATCTCTCTCGCTTTTTCACACACTCTGCGGACACAGGCAGGCAGTCTGAATCGGCGTTTACTATGCACGTGGTCTAAGGCGTAGCAACGCGCGCCGGGTATTGCTAGTTTTATATAAAAACTAAAGAGCGCACTCAAAATGGACGTCACCCGCTTACGAACACGCCTACTTCAAAACAATCTTTAATAATGAAAATAAATACTATAAAAAGGTTTATATATGGCATACAGAGACAAAACTTGGTATGGGAGCATTTGATATCAAAACCAAGGTGTGCACAGGGAACGAGCATCATCTGCACCCGAACACGCCCAGCTCCCATACAACACACATTATTAAAAACTTTAAAGGACCCAGCGGTCAGAGTAGGCCTGAATCAATACATTCTCTCAGGCCTGAGGGGTAATGGTAAGGCCTGAGTATTCAACACACCTCTTGATTTCCTTTTCCCATATAAATGTCATACTTACAGAATACCTGCTAAAGTATAGCGTTAACTCAGGCCTGAATATCCCTAAGAATATTCCTCCGAAAATTCAGGCCTGAGTGAATGCTTAAATATCAGGCCTTCTATCAGGTCGTCCCAAGCCTGAAAATTCAAATGAGAAAACAAATAGCAGATATATCATTTACCGAAGCCGAGCTGCAGTTCGTCTTCGGTATCATGAGCATTGTTTGAATTGTTTTAATGAATTAAAGTTCTTAGAACTTTTTCACTAAATAATTCAAATTTTTTGTTCTTTCAAATTTTAAAATTTTTGTTTTGAGAATGAAAAATGACGCGTCGATAGCTTTGCATTTTTGTATTTTTATTTTGAAAAAATTTCCCAAACTTGTTTGATGGCATTACGACTTCGCTTCTAATCTCAGCCGTTGCTCAGGTGTGAACACGAAACAAAATCAAAAATACTTTTGAGGGATATTTGGGGTAACTGAAAATACTCATAAACGTTTGATAGCATTACGCCTTCGCTTCTAAACTCAGGGATATCTTCAGGTCTGAGATCGAAACAAAACAAAATATTCAGAGGTTAGACAATTTTAGGGAAGTTTTTAGAAAGCTTAAATGCAAATGCTTATTCTGAAATCAGCTATGATCTCATGCCCGAATTTTCGAAGCAAAATAGAACTGATTTCATGCCAGATGTTATCAGGTATGACAATTGCTAACCGCTGGGGAATGCATGTATTTAAAAAAAAATTAAAAGTTATTTATATATGTACACGCAATAAACAGACAAACACGCAAAGAAATTTTTCGTTTCTAGTAAATTAAAAATTTACCAACTATACTTCGTTTGAAAACTATATTTGCCGCAAACGAATATACAGTTTTCATTAAATTAAAAATATATCTTACTTGAAACGAAAAAACATCGAACTTAATGAAATTTTATCATTGTTTTGGAAGTTCAAGCTTAGCCGAGTGTGCTGGCATTCAAGTCTAGGAATTCGATTGACATGGGTTCAAACTAGAGATGGTCACGTGTAACGGATTTTGACGTGACACGAAGTGTCACGACGAATCACGTCGTAATCGTGAGCGAACCAATAAAAAATCACGAAAATTTCGTGATCGTGACTTAAATTTATTTGTGTACTAATTTTCGACTTTCTTTACTTTTAAAATAGAACTTATTATTAATTTAATTCATTGGTTCTTAAATGTATTCAAATGTTTAAAAAGTTGTACCCTTCATTTTGTATCACTAAAAAGCACACTAATCTAAAGAATTTGATTCGTTTTGTTCCAAACTTATTTATGCATTCATAGAATGTTAATATACAAGATGTATCTAAATAAGATACGAATTGAATTTACGTTTCTTTATTTTACAAGCACTTAATACATTTTTATTTAAAACCTATGTGTATTATTCTTCCTATAAAACGTATTCGTGAGAACTCGTGAGTAAAATATGCCATCGTGATCGTGGCTTAATGATGAGCAAAAAATTACTCTTAATTGTGAGCGCGCGTGATAAGAAGAAATCTCATTATGATCGTGCGTGAACGTGATTCAAAAAATTATTTTTAATCGTGAGCTTGCGTGATTCGAAAAAATCGCATCGTGAGCGTGCGTTATCTTGGGTCAAAATCACTCACCGACAAGAACACCAAATATTTTTTTTAAATAATTTTTAATATGCAATATTTTCTAGATTGTAACTGAACTTATATTGGCGGTAATTTTGGCCAAGAAGTCAATGAAACAGAATTAGAAGTTCAATAATTAAATTAAAATTATTGATACGTACACAGCCAGGATTCGAACCCACGTCTTCCGCATGACAGTAAAGCATGCTTGCATTGAGCTAATGTGAGCTTATGTGTAGAATGATTTTTTTAGATTTCAAATTTGTGTGTCATAAGAACTTTATCTTTTTTCTACAAATCAAGTTTTCAGTTGAACAAAACAAATTTTTCGGTTGCTGCAATTTAAAAATAACTTACGTTAATGGCAAACGAAATTAATTTATTGCAACTAAATAACGCGATTCCCGCAACTGACTATTACTATGACAACTGTTCAAACGTTTGCAAGGAATTACTTTAAGCACGACAAACGAAGTTAGTTTGCAGCAAACTGTGATAGGAGGTTTAGAGTATTCCATAGCCGGGCTAGACCAACTTTAGAGTTTCCTTAGAGAATTTAATCTAAATGTATTTTGAAATCAATTTGACCCCTAACAGGGGTTCCGATTTGAAAAAATAATTTTTGTCGTAAAAAATCGTTGGTTTAAATCCACACTTTCGGGGTTTGGGAAACCTTGAATTTGTAACCTACACAGGTTTGGGTAGGTATTTCCTAATTAAGGTTACGGTGAAAATCCTTTTGATTGTAGGCAGGGCTGCCGTTTTGGTAAAATATTACCAAATTTGGTAAAAAGATTTCGACATTGGTAAAATGGTAAATTGTTTTTTGGTTTGGTAACTTTAAAATCAATGAAAATTTAAAATAAGTTCCAATTCAAAAAATCTAATATATAAAAATCTCGTGTCACGGTGTTAGTGTATGAACTCCTCCGAAACGGCTGGACCGATTTTAATGAAATTTTTTTTGTATTTTAAGTAGGTATGAGAATAGGTTATAAAGTATTTTTTATCTTCCTACAAACGAGGGGCGTGGCAGTTTTTCAAGAAAACAAATTTTCGGTTTTACTTTCATTCAAAAATTGCACATAAATGAAAATCGGTACGAACTTACTGTTGACACGTGTCCTTCGACTTTCAAATTTGAGTGCTCTTTGAAAAGGGGGCATGGCACCGCCTACACAATTAAACTTTTTGATATCGAATAGATTTGGAACTTGCTGTCGTATAACAGTAAAGCACAGTTTGAAATAACTGATTGGTCAGGTCTTTCAATTATAAAAAAGACACGGGCATTAGAAAACGAGGCGTGGCTACGCTCATACAACTCGAATTTTCGCTAGAGAATAGCTATGGAAGTAAAATTCACATAACATTTTAACTTAGAATGAAGTTACTATTTGGTGGTGTCCTGCTACTGGAAGACTAGAATGGGCATTGTACAAGGGGTGTGGCTCCACCGATATAAGACACATTTTTTAAATTGAATCGCTTTGGAAATAACAGTCACAGATCAAATAAACTCGGTTTGGAGTAACCATTTGGTGATATCCTACTACTCGAATAAACTCGCAAACTAAAACGGATGGCTCCACCCATAAAAGATTTTTTTTTATTTAATAGCTTTGAAAATAATGGTCAAAGAATATTGAAACTCAGAGTGGAATTTGTCTATTGACAATCTGGAACAGGCATTGGACAAGGACGGCAGCAACGCGCCGGGTATTAGCTAGTGATTATATAAAAATTATATCAATCATGCTCATTGTGCAGCACCATCCTTAGGTTTGAAAATTATTGAAAATATATAATTGAACGCATCAAGTGAAATTACACAAATAAACGCAAAGCAAAATGTCAAAAATTTGAATTTTTGGCAGTTGCGTAGATGGTTGGCTTAGGAAAGAAATTGATGGATCGCTAAGATCATGATACAAAAATACAGGTAGTATTAACGTTTCCGTCGACTATTTCAAATTGTCAAAAAATATATCGAAGAAGAGAGCGCTCATAAGTAGACAAAATAATACAAAGGGCACATTCAGCATACTCAATATTGCCAACAGTTGAGTAAAATTAAATTTTGATAGCGCTCAGTAAAACTGATGAGGTTGGAGACGCTAAAATGTACACTACTGTCTCAACTGTTCAGAAATTAAAACGTCAAGTTTGAATCTGTTTTAATTAATTACATATACATCAATCTGAAATGGTGGGAAATAATTTTCAACATATAGTAAAATACTTATAAGTTCTATATGATTTTTTTAGAGTGCAGTTAAATATTAGATATTTTTTAAGTATTTAAAAATCAAAAGTATGCACATGAATTACATATGCACTTAAAGTAGAAAAATTATAAATAAATAGTATGAATTATTGTTATAGTATAATAGGCTATAAATAAATAGTACATGGACTAACATTTCGTCAACTTGTCAACCTTAAGACGCTTCATATAGCAACCCATAAAGCTAAAACATAGCTCACCTAGGTACACTGTCACAACAGTTGACTACGCTGAATGTGGCCAGTAACTGTTTTGCTTTGACTGCTGTTTTTGACAGCAGCCAGTTACTTTCTGAAGAGAAAATATCTGTATTTTTGTGTCATGGCTAAGATGAATAAGTAAGTTTTTATTTTTTATAAATTGATTTACTTAAAATTTATATTCTAAGCGATTATGTTATTTCTGCTTAGATATGTTATTAGAAAGAAGGCGACTAATGTGAAAAACGATGAAACATCTTCAAGCGTATAATAAATGTTAATTTAATTAAAAAATATATAATTAAAATATATAAAAGTATTGTTTCTTAAACTCAAAAATAAAATTTTTTTGTGTTTGGTAAATTCTTTTTCATTTTGGTAAATTTTTGGATGAAATTTGGTAAAAAATTTTTGAGAGTGGCAGCCCTGATTGTAGGATCTTCTTGAATACAGCTTACTCAGAATAAGTGTCGTAAAAAAAATGTTTATAAAATTATTCGTAAAATAAAATTCTATAAGTTTTATTGTAGTAATAACCAAACACAATATTGAAAATAACTTATTATGATTTATGGTATCAAGGAGTCTAAAAAAATTTCAATTGATCTTGATTTCTGATCATTCTGTCTCTGTAGTTTTTTCAGATATCTTTCGAAATAATTTAGTTAATTCCATAAAGGATCAACTCAGAATAAAGTTTATTCTACAAGACACGACTATGTTAAAATTCTCAAACAGATTGCTTTCTTTGTTGGAAAAAGTTAACAAAGTTAAAGCACTCAGCCTGATGGATGGAAAAACTCATCTGCGCTTTATCTTTTAACCAGTGGTTGTTTTCTGCTTTATCATTTTTTTTAAGGATTTGTCCTGTTTTGTTAGTCGGTTTAAACAATAATGTTCAAACATAAATGCAGCCAGTCAATACTTTTTTAACTATCTTGAAAACGACGATCGCATGAGAAATAATAAAGAAATTTCAGTTTTTGTGAAAATCATCTAAAAAAACTAAAAAACTCATGAATAACTTAAATGCTTGAAAAATAAATGCATGAAAGCATTGCCGTTAATAAAGGGTGTTTTTTTAAGAGCTTGCTGATTTGAAGTTTAAATGAAACACATGCCAAATTATGAAATGGCAAAAAAATTTTCGGGCATATGGCCACCACGACTATTTTGCACTAAGGTCATTTTGGAGGTCCAATTTTCGACCACTTTTTCAAGCATTTGAGGGGGTATTTCAGCAATGACACGTTGAATATTGGTTTTCAAAGCGTCAATCGTTGCTGGTTTATCCACATAAACCAATGAGTTCATGTGTCCCCACAAAAATAATCAAGTGGCGTCAAATTACACGAACGCAGAAAAATGTAAACAATGTTCTGTAAATTTAAATATAAGGTTTTATCTAAAAATTCATAAGTATTTGCAAAATATAATATTAATTATATTGGAAATTTATTTAAAGTTGAATATTGCACACTTCTATTTGTCTAAACAGAAATTTTTAAAAAATATAAAAATACACAAATCCAACTCAGTTTCTTAAATCTCTTTTAATTTTTGCAAAACAAAACTAACGGCTCTTAAACTTTCTTGGGATGCTAGAAATTGCAATAGCGTATAGATGACATTGATATTTAACTCGATAACGTGTTGAATCAAAAGATATCGGCGTTGTGACAACTAGTAGTTGAGACAATTGGGACAACTCTCCCCTACGCACTCTTATCATTCTTCTCGGTGGCTTGGCATCCAAAAGAGTGAAAGTAGACCGAAATTTGATAATTACGTTCTTTATGTTGGTCTCAGACGGACGATTATGTGCACCATAAAATTCAAGAAGTGCTCTATAAACATTTTTAATTAAATACTGTTTTTGAAAATAAATTTCCACGATTTGGAAGCGTTGTTCTGGAGTTAACCTATTCATGATGATTTGTCAAACAATACTGAGTAGAGACGTCACTTTAAACTGTCAAAACAACTGTCAGACAATAGAATAATCCATATTGAAAAAATAACCTCATAAAAAAACACCCTTTACAATTGCAAACATTTATTTTTAATGCAGATTGGAAGATCTTTTTCAGGTTTATTTTAACTTGATAGCCCGATATTGTATTGAAGTCTTTTATTAAATTAATTTTGAATATTTCTTATAAAAAATACAATTTTAAAAAAAATTTTGGTTAACTTTTCTGTTTTTGGTGACGGTAGACTTCTCTGTGGAAATGGCCCAATGTAGGGGAGAGGTCCGTAAGTTGAATACGTCCGTAAGTTGAACACCGTTTGCATCTAGCAACATTGTTTTCATGGCAATTTAATTAAACCGACCATTTATTTTGCAGTGAAAAGTGAGAGTTGTCTTTTCATTTAAGAAATAAGTACAAGCAATAGAACAACGTTTATAATTGAAATTATATTTTTCACTATTTCTAAAGTTTTGCAATTGTTGGATATTGTAAATATGCATGCACTTTCCGCCGTGTTGGCGGTTGCAAAACTTCGCAGGTTGCAGACTACCACAAACTAATGACTTGTCCTGCTCTTCAACAAAGCTGTTCGTTCGCAACAAAATATCTAACAAAATTTCCACGCAAAAAATAAATGGATGTTGCCAGCGAAAATATAAAAATAAGATATCATTTGAAAAATTAAATATATATTATTTAGTACAAAAATTACACAAACAAATTTTTTTTATTTGTTTTTTATTTACATAGATGGCTACTGGAATTATTTAAAAAACAAAACATAAAAAAACCATGGCGGGCGTGATTACGACTCACTGTGACATCGGAAAAAAACAAAAGCCGGAATTTTTATCAGCATCAAAACCGCCATGAAATGAACTAGAAGAAACAATTTTGATTGAAAAATAACAAAATGGCGGGGTTTTTTTGAAAATTGTCAAGTATTTTGGACAAACTCGTTCAAAAATTCAAAAACTATGAAAACGATTTTTCTGTCTGTAGTTTATTCAATGCATCAACAAGTGTTAAACAACATATTTAAATTTCAGTACGATCGGTTACTGTTTTATCACGTGATTAAAATCAAAATAATTTTATTGCGTAATTTTTTTTCCGAAAAATAAACATATTTGTAATTTTGATGATATCTTATTTTTTATTCAACTTGTACGCATATTAAAACATTAAAATACAACATTTTTGAAGGCGTCACATTCCTCTGGAGGTCAGACACGTTATGCTGTATTATATAAATCCATCTCATAGTATTGGGTGATGCAGAAATTTCAAAATTTTATCTTGGAATCATTGTTGCCGTTTGGATCCAAGTGGATCCATTTGGGTTATTTTTTCTTCAAAAAATTAATGTATACTTTTTTTAGCCAAAGTGTAATATGGATGCTTTTTTTGAAAAATCTTTGTTTTGTATGACCTTTTCAAAATACATGTATTTATGCTAAAATTTACACTCTTGCTACTAAAAACAACAATTTTATTTATAAAGTTAAACTGAAAAATTATGAAAAATTTGGGTTTTTTTCAATTTAGAAAGTTTTTGCTTCTCCTGTAAATTTTTTTCAAATGTTACTCGGTGTTATTTTGATATCATATGACGACTGGTGTTATTTGGAAGCATTGCCTTTATTGTGTTTTTAGTAATTTGGTAATTTGGTATTTCCAACTTACACACAGTGGAAAATAAAGGTCTCTAAGTAAAGACAGAGTGCCGGAATTTTGCATAAATAGAAGATTGTATTTATGGACGCTTCCAATTGAATATTTATTTTATAAAAATTTGTTTAATTTTTAGAAATTTAAAACTACTTTTTTGGGTTTAAAAGGTAGAAAACAGTATCGTTTTTTTGCAATTTGATACCTGGATACTTGATTTTTTTAAATTAATATATTTGCATACATTTATCACCTTTTAATGGATACTTTTTCTTAGAACAATCGCGGCAATACTGCTTGGAATTCCACATTATTCAACGTGTCCATAAAAATAAGGATTTAATAATATTTCATGAGTACATTTCCAAAATTTGATTGTGTTTAAATTTAATTAATTTCGAATATATATTTATTCTGAACAAAATTTGACAATATTAAAAATAGTCCGAGTTTAAATTCTGTAAGACATACATAAATAAGTCATGAATATAAAAAATGATCTGCATGTATTTTTTAACGTTTATTTCACTAAAATATCAGTCACTGGGCCACACAATGGATTCAATCCAATCAATATACTCTGAGATTCTTGTGTATACACCGGGTGGTCCACCAGCACAGCCTTGACCAAATGATGTAACACCTACAATTTGTGGTCTTAGAATAGAATTTATTTCTTCTACCATAATTAGTGGTCCTCCAGAGTCACCCTGAGAACAACACTTGTTGAAATTATTTGGTTGGATTAAAATAAAATTGAATTAACCTGACATGTGTCCCTCAATGACTCCGGATCCTTAGCACACAATTGCTTCTCAATAATGCCATTTTCTATATTAAAAGAGGCTTCATAGTAATTTGAACACTCCTGATTAGATACGGCTTGTAGTTCAGCTTTCAGCAGTTGTGGTGATGATTGTCCAGCTAAGCAAGTAAATCATATTAATTTGGAGTTAATTATTATAATAGCAACATGTATACAAAATTTTGTATCTCCATAGCCTATAACAGTAACAGTGTTGTTAATCAGGTCATAGGTACTCCAAATACAGGCTTTTGGTTCGCTGCAAGTGAGAATAAAAGAAATGAATGTGTACCATTTTGCAATACTTCAATTTACTTTATTAATTCCTCGGTTTGAATGATAGCTATATCATGATAACTCGATTCGGGATTGTATTCTGGATGCACGAAAATTTTGGCTATCTTATAATTTCGTGCCGATGAATCCGTCAAGTTGGGACCTCCTGGCAATACTACAACCGGTGCTATACTAAAATGGAAAATGCATAAATTTGAAATTATTTAAGGTAAAAAGCTTATTTCGAGTAAATTTATAAGAAGCAGTTTAAAGACAATAAGAAAAAGTTAGACCATTGTATAATAACAATGGTATGGTTATTCAATGGTATGACTTATCAAATACCACATTATCAACGTGTTATAAATATTGAAATTAAAGTTTTAAATTTATTTAATTTAAAAGTAATGTAGATTTCTTTAAAAAAACTACAATTATTAGTTTTAGCCGTATGCAAAATTGAATTTATTAGAATAACAAAGTAGTAATTCAAAAAGTGTGGTTGTTACATAAAATTTGAATGCATTTATTTGTTCAATATTTTGATTTCCTTCGGTGGGCACCATCACGATTTGCCTTTCCACTTATTTCAGGATTGCCGGCTAGAAAGTTAAGAAAATAATGAACTTTTTATTCATTGTATTCGTATTCAGTGAAAGTAAGTAAAAGAGTTCAGACCTCATTGAAACTGCTAAAAATCAATAAGAAGTCATAGGCTTCAATAAAGTTATTTCACATTTTCTATTTCTGTTAGAATCAACCCAGTTCTGTAACACATAGGCGGACTAAAAGATTTAAATTAAAATATTGTTCAAAATAGAGATGTTCGATGTTAAAAAACATAACATTATGATGTTCCCTCCATAACATCAACGTACTCTGGATATCTGTCACTAGATTCCCATTTTCATCCTTGCAGGAAGAGGCTGCGGTCTTAAAACCATCGGCCAGGCGTCTTATTTTTTGCATCTCAATTTTCTCGCACTCACTCATTTCCGCCTCTCGTTTTTTCGCATGAAAATGCGTCTGTCTTTCCTCCTCTTCTCTCGGTACCACTCCATAACAGCACGCGTTATGGCCGACTGCAGGGTGGCTTTGTAGGCGGTGTCCTTCTCTAAAAGTGGTCGTGACACTCCTGGTTGTGCCACTAGTTTCGGCGAGGGCGGTGTTAGCCTATCACCTCTTCGGCAGCTGTACACATAGAGTGGGAAATGCGCGTCCACTGCTCTCATATATCGTCGATCGGAGGAGTGCTTTCTTGAAGCAGGAGTGAGAGTCAAGTAGCGAAGGCTTCGGCTGTCCGTTCTGACTGCAGCTTGTCGACGTCTCGCTTAATAAATATATATAACCTGTCAATTTATTTCATATTGTAATAATAATACAAAAACTAAATAATACATAAAATTTGACTTGGCAAAAATACCAACTCATTAAAAAACAGTTTTCACAAATCGGCAATTAGTTGAGAAATTAGATATGCCCTAAAATAGTACGAGCCCATGGCCCCACAAAATGCACGATCTTACTCTGATTCTACTACGTTTGCTTGTCAAGTTTCTCTCGAATTTCAAAAGGAAACGCCAAAAATTGTCAGCCTGCGTCAAATCGTTGTAAGTTCAATTGTCTGCCTGATTGTTGAGACACCCAGCGGTCAGTAATTGTCATACCTGACAAAATCTGGTATGAAATCAGTTCCTTTTTTCTTGAAAAATTCGGGCATGAGATCATAGCTGATTTTAGAATAAGCTTTTGCATTTAAGCCTTCTAAAAACTTCCCTAAAATTGTCTAACCTCTGAATATTTTGTTTTGTTTCGATCTCAGACCGGAAGATATCCCTGAGTTTAGAAGCGAAGGCGTAATGCTATCAAACGCTTATGATTATTTTCAGTTAACCCAAATATCCCTCAGAAGTATTTTTGATTTTCTTTCGTGTTCGCACCTGAGCAACGGCTGAGATTAGAAGCGCAGTCGTTATGCCAACAAAAAAGTTTGGGAAATTTTTCAAAATAAAAATACAAAAATGCAAAGTAATCGACGCGTCATTTTTCATTCTCAAAAAAAAAAAACAAAAATTTGAATAATGTAGTAAAAAAGTTCTAAAAACTTTTATTCATTAAAACAATTCAAACATTCTCATTTGGATTTTTAGGCTTGGGACGACCTGATAGAAGGCCTGATATTTAAGCATTCTCTCAGGCCTGAATTTTCGGAGGAATATTCTTAGGGATATTCAGGTCTGAGTTAACGCTATACTATAGCAGGTATTACGTAAATTTTACATTTTTATGGGAAAACGAAATCAAGAGGCGTGATGAATACTCAGGCCTTACCATTACCCCTCAGGCCAGAGAGAATATTGTCTCGTGTAGACCTTAGGTAATGAGTAGGTAAAGTAAAAAGAAATATAAAACTATTTTTTTTTCTGAGAAATATAGCAAGTATCAAAAATGATTTCTAATTTTTATTTCTGATCAAAAAAATAAATATTAATTTATCGAAGAGGCAATACAAATTCCAACATATACTCAAAAGTTTTTTCCGACACTTGGAACATTCTGATTTTTATACCCTAAACCTGAAAAGACATGACAAAAAGTCAGTGATGCCAAAAATGTTTTTGCTTGTTTCGCATCAGCTGATTGAGAGTTGAAATAACACACTGAACTTAAAAAGGGGTTGTTCACAACAATCATATTTTTTCAAGTTAACAATTTGAGACATATGACTTTACGAGACCTTGTGAATACCCAAAATGCTAACGAAAAAGAAAGACTTTCTTATACATCTGCAAATCAAGAAGTTCCCTATAGGAACAAATTGTCTTGTTGTTTAAAAACAGTTATTGAAAAAGTAATTTTAAAACATGTAGTTGATAAACTATTTGGAAATATATTAAGTAGGCTGACTTACACACAAATAAATTTTCCGTTTACCGCAAACGAATATTCAGTTGTCATCAACTTCAAAATAATCTTGCTTGAAATGAAAAAAACATCGGACTTGAAATGAAATTTTATCATTGTATTGGAAGTTCAAGTTTAGTCGAGTGTGCTGGCGTTCAAGTCTAGGAACTAGGAACTAGGAACCGGTTATTTTCGACGAAGCAGTTAATGAAACAGAATTAAAATGTCAATAACTAAATTACAATTTTTAGTACTAACACAGCTAAGATTCGAACACACGCCTTCCGCGTGACAGTCTAGCACGCTTCCATTGAGCTATTGTGAGATATTGTGTAGAATAATTTTTATACCCTAAACCTGAAAGGTCAGGGTATATTAACTTTGTGCAAACGTTTGTAACGCATAGAACGAAGCGAGTTCGGTATAGAAAATTATATATATTCTTGATCAGCGTCACCACCTGAGTCGAGCTATCCATGTCCGTCCGTCCGTCCGTCTGTCCGTCTGTGTGTTGTCCGTATACACAGGATAAGAAGAAGGAGTAGAGATAATTGGATGAAACTTGGTACACATGGTCACATGCACCCAAGGATCTGCACTATTGAATATTTTTGGAATCCGCCCACGGACACGCCTACCTCCCATACAACGCAAAAATTGAAAACTGCATAACTCAGCTCATATTTAGCCTACAACAATAAAATTTGATATGTATGTGTTTTATGCCAACACAAAGATGTCTTCGAAAAATGGACGTCATCCGCTCACTGACACGCCCACCTCCCATACAACACAAAAATTGAAAACGCAATAAATAAGCCTGTGTTTAACTTAAAAACCTTAAATTTGGCACATATGTTTTGTATAACAAAACAAAGATGATTTTGAAAAATGGACATCATCCGCCCACGGACACGCCTACCTCCCATACAACGCAAAAATTGAAAACTGCATAACTCAGCTCATATTTAGCCTACAACAATAAAATTTGATATGTATGTGTTTTATGCCAACACAAAGATGTCTTCGAAAAATGGACGTCATCCGCTCACTGACACGCCCACCTCCCATACAACACAAAAATTGAAAACGCAATATATAAACCTGTGTTTAACCTAAAGAGCTAAAATTTGGCACATATGTTTTTTATGACAAGACAAAGATGGTTTTGAAAAATGGACGTCATCCGCCTACGGACATGCCTACCTCCCATATAGCCCAAAAAGTTGAAAACTCAATAAATAAGGTTATGTTTGTCATAGAGAAATTAAATTTAGTATGTATGTATTTTATACCAAAACTAAGGTGTGTTCAAAAATTGGGAGTAGTCCTTCCAAAAACTCGCCCACCTCCCATAGCGAAAGCACAATAAAGGCATTAACTGTGAGCTACGGGAATAAAACTTGGTATGTGTACATTTTTCATCAACATTTAAATGCACATAAATTATAGGCTTCATTATCCCACGGACACGCCCATTTACAATAAAAATTTTTTGTTTTTGAAAAGTGGGTTTAGGGTATTTCATAGTGGGCCTAGACCGACTTTAGACTTTCTTTACTTGTTTTTAGATTACAAATGTGTACGTCATAAGAAATGGATCTTTTTTCTACAAATGGCTCATTCCATACAGACGAGTGTGACGTTTTGACTACTTTATCGTGCTGAAAATGGTATTAACCGGTTAAAATTTTAGCAATTTACTATAGGGTATTTTAGAAGATGCCCCAAGGTTTCAAAATACTAAAACATAATGCAGTTATTTATATTAGTTTAATAGTTACATTCGCTTAAACACCTGGGACGGGTGTGACGAGCACAAGTTTAAAAACTAAAAATTCTGAGTTTAACATTGAAATTCAGTCCATCTGCCACAATGAGACCATTTTTGACTTGCATATCTATATCTATACTATTATATAAAATTGAAGTGGAAATATTAAGTACGTCAATGACTCCAAAACTACTGGACCGATTTTTATGAAAAAAATTTTAAAATATCATATTTGTGCTACAGAATGCCATAGGTGGGGTTTATTTAAGAAAATTTAACAATAAATATATTTAATTAAGTTGTTAAGTTTTTTAGGAAATTACCACCTATGCTAAGCATTGCTTGGTCGTTTGCTTTTCACGCGTTTGTGTTACGAGAGTTTCAACTACATGTTGCTATCAACCCTTCTCTTTAAAGTTTATTGATCTTGCTCTCCACACTCATTCGAAGAGTAACCAAAAGCAGTTGGCGCTCTTTAACGTAATGGGAATACAAGTTAAATAAAGCTTGCTGTGTTGTTGTTGCTGTGGAATGATGAGCTGCAAACCAATGTGTGCATATTTGTTTCGCCGCATACAATTTTTTACACATATTTTTATTGTAGTTCTCCAAATTTTTAATTTACACTTGAGAAAGAAAGATATTTTAATATTTCAAAATGTGCATTCACAAGTGTGAAAGCATATTTTGTATAGATTAAAGATAAATTAAAAGTTTGAAAAATTAAGTGTTCGTATTTCCCTTAAACTACAAATACAGCTACAAATAAATACCTCGACGTAAAACAAGTTTGACAAGTTTAACAGAAAATGCAAGAGCGATGCTCCGCGCTAAGAGAGCAAGAGCAGCAACTCAAAGAGAAAATTGTTGGTAAATTATGCATGTAATTATTTGCTTTCACGACTGCAATTGGAGTGAGGCAGTGGCGTAGCTAGGGTTGCTGGCACCCGGGACCAAAACTAAATTTTTAAGTAAGCCCTTTTAGAAGGTTATACTTAACCTCATAAAAGCAATGCTTAAAAAGTACTACGAAATTAATATAATTCTTTTAAATAATAGTTTACTGTTATGATTATTTTGTTAAAGTGCAAATGAGTAAACATAAATATTTTAATTCATTGTATTATTTATAAAAGTCGGTAACAATATACAAAATTAATCTCATCGATAGTAATATATTAGATATCATTTGAAAGATAAATTGGTAACTTATACAAAACTGAAAAATTTTCCGCAATCAAGGAATTTTTCAAAAATGTTTTGTTTACGCAAAATTTTGGCTAGCAATAGTGAGTTATCCCAAAAGATCCATTTTGAATAATTTTGCATAATTGAGGAAAAAATAGGACCGGGAAGTAAAACGTCAACAAATTTTCCCTCAGTGACCCTGAATAACTATCAATTTAAATATTTTTTCGAGATCAATCCACGTCTTCTATATAAAAGTTAAGTGAAAATTAGAAAAAAATATTAAAATTAATTTAAAAAACTTTTTTTCTAATTTTTATAAATTTCTTTATAGTACTCTTTATACATTTCGACATTTTAGCTTCGACTTAAATAGACAAGACTGAGGTCTGTAACATTTGACTGCCTTATTCTTGACCATAAATATCACAATATCACAGTGATACCAAATTGATATCAGAAATTTGTTTCATAGTCATTATCTACATAATTCCCAAAGCAAACTTGCCCTGGGAGAACAAGGCCAAGAGTCATGAAAATTAGAATAGTTTTTTCTTAAAAAGTGTATTTTTGACAGTTTTTGTTAGTTGATTTGAACAGAATAATAATTATGTATTTTAGTAAATTAAAGGAGTTAGGAAACCATCTTAGAGTTTTAAATAGACATTTTCAAAATAGATTAAAAACAAATAGATTAAAGAGCTAAAATTTGGCACATATGTTTTTTATGACAAGACAAAGATGGTTTTGAAAAATGGACGTCATCCGCCTACGGACATGCCTACCTCCCATATAGCCCAAAAAGTTGAAAACTCAATAAATAAGGTTATGTTTGTCATAGAGAAATTAAATTTAGTATGTATGTATTTTATACCAAAACTAAGGTGTGTTCAAAAATTGGGAGTAGTCCTTCCAAAAACTCGCCCACCTCCCATAGCGAAAGCACAATAAAGGCATTAACTGTGAGCTACGGGAATAAAACTTGGTATGTGTACATTTTTCATCAACATTTAAATGCACATAAATTATAGGCTTCATTATCCCACGGACACGCCCATTTACAATAAAAATTTTTTGTTTTTGAAAAGTGGGTTTAGGGTATTTCATAGTGGGCCTAGACCGACTTTAGACTTTCTTTACTTGTTTTTAGATTACAAATGTGTACGTCATAAGAAATGGATCTTTTTTCTACAAATGGCTCATTCCATACAGACGAGTGTGACGTTTTGACTACTTTATCGTGCTGAAAATGGTATTAACCGGTTAAAATTTTAGCAATTTACTATAGGGTATTTTAGAAGATGCCCCAAGGTTTCAAAATACTAAAACATAATGCAGTTATTTATATTAGTTTAATAGTTACATTCGCTTAAACACCTGGGACGGGTGTGACGAGCACAAGTTTAAAAACTAAAAATTCTGAGTTTAACATTGAAATTCAGTCCATCTGCCACAATGAGACCATTTTTGACTTGCATATCTATATCTATACTATTATATAAAATTGAAGTGGAAATATTAAGTACGTCAATGACTCCAAAACTACTGGACCGATTTTTATGAAAAAAATTTTAAAATATCATATTTGTGCTACAGAATGCCATAGGTGGGGTTTATTTAAGAAAATTTAACAATAAATATATTTAATTAAGTTGTTAAGTTTTTTAGGAAATTACCACCTATGCTAAGCATTGCTTGGTCGTTTGCTTTTCACGCGTTTGTGTTACGAGAGTTTCAACTACATGTTGCTATCAACCCTTCTCTTTAAAGTTTATTGATCTTGCTCTCCACACTCATTCGAAGAGTAACCAAAAGCAGTTGGCGCTCTTTAACGTAATGGGAATACAAGTTAAATAAAGCTTGCTGTGTTGTTGTTGCTGTGGAATGATGAGCTGCAAACCAATGTGTGCATATTTGTTTCGCCGCATACAATTTTTTACACATATTTTTATTGTAGTTCTCCAAATTTTTAATTTACACTTGAGAAAGAAAGATATTTTAATATTTCAAAATGTGCATTCACAAGTGTGAAAGCATATTTTGTATAGATTAAAGATAAATTAAAAGTTTGAAAAATTAAGTGTTCGTATTTCCCTTAAACTACAAATACAGCTACAAATAAATACCTCGACGTAAAACAAGTTTGACAAGTTTAACAGAAAATGCAAGAGCGATGCTCCGCGCTAAGAGAGCAAGAGCAGCAACTCAAAGAGAAAATTGTTGGTAAATTATGCATGTAATTATTTGCTTTCACGACTGCAATTGGAGTGAGGCAGTGGCGTAGCTAGGGTTGCTGGCACCCGGGACCAAAACTAAATTTTTAAGTAAGCCCTTTTAGAAGGTTATACTTAACCTCATAAAAGCAATGCTTAAAAAGTACTACGAAATTAATATAATTCTTTTAAATAATAGTTTACTGTTATGATTATTTTGTTAAAGTGCAAATGAGTAAACATAAATATTTTAATTCATTGTATTATTTATAAAAGTCGGTAACAATATACAAAATTAATCTCATCGATAGTAATATATTAGATATCATTTGAAAGATAAATTGGTAACTTATACAAAACTGAAAAATTTTCCGCAATCAAGGAATTTTTCAAAAATGTTTTGTTTACGCAAAATTTTGGCTAGCAATAGTGAGTTATCCCAAAAGATCCATTTTGAATAATTTTGCATAATTGAGGAAAAAATAGGACCGGGAAGTAAAACGTCAACAAATTTTCCCTCAGTGACCCTGAATAACTATCAATTTAAATATTTTTTCGAGATCAATCCACGTCTTCTATATAAAAGTTAAGTGAAAATTAGAAAAAAATATTAAAATTAATTTAAAAAACTTTTTTTCTAATTTTTATAAATTTCTTTATAGTACTCTTTATACATTTCGACATTTTAGCTTCGACTTAAATAGACAAGACTGAGGTCTGTAACATTTGACTGCCTTATTCTTGACCATAAATATCACAATATCACAGTGATACCAAATTGATATCAGAAATTTGTTTCATAGTCATTATCTACATAATTCCCAAAGCAAACTTGCCCTGGGAGAACAAGGCCAAGAGTCATGAAAATTAGAATAGTTTTTTCTTAAAAAGTGTATTTTTGACAGTTTTTGTTAGTTGATTTGAACAGAATAATAATTATGTATTTTAGTAAATTAAAGGAGTTAGGAAACCATCTTAGAGTTTTAAATAGACATTTTCAAAATAGATTAAAAAAACATCAGAACGCCAAAAAATTGTTATAAAACGCCATTTCTTCAATTTAAATAAAAAATGTTATGAATTTTAATTAATTTTTTTTTTTTTTAGAAATTTTGAAGTAAGTAATAAAAAAACATCAGAACGCCATAAAATTGTTATAAAACGCCATTTATTGAATTTAAATAAAAAATGTAATGAATTTTAATCCTTTTTAAATTTTTGTAGAAATTTTGAAGTAAGTAATAAATTGAGCTTTTAAATTGTTTTATGTAACAGGACTCAAAAACATATTAGTATTAAAAATTATGTTCTAGCAGGTTAAGAGCTGCAAATAAGGTTTGTTTGTCGATGTATAGTCTCAGAACTTAGTAATCACAAAATTATAAAGTATATTTTTTAACCTTACATTTATGACACGAGGACGTTTTTATAAAAAGCTCTGAAGAAATGTATTGCTGGAGAACATCCCAGCAAAATCTTCGCTTACATATAATCGAAAAAGTAATCCAGAAAATTTCATTCATCGCTTACCCTCTCGCTTACTGAACCCATTATTTTTATATATCCATGTCATTAGAGGTAATCGAAAGCGCTGTCACTTGAAAAGATTAAGCGCTTAAAACGGTTAGTTTATAATTGATTTCACGAAATTAATACTTGAATAACAACTTTCAAGTTGATGTGAATGCATTGCCGTAAATTTATTACGGATTAAATTTAAGTTCTTGCATTAGCATTTATGTTATGCATTTTAGAATCGATTAAAAAACAAGACCCAACGAAAAATTTTGCTGGGATATTGGATGAAATGTCTACTATACTAGCATGTTTGAGCACTTCTTAAGATGAATATTTGAAGTACAAAAGCTTTTTTAAAAACTTTATGGAATATAAAGTGAGGAATATATACATAGAAATATACTTTAATTCATCACTTTAATGATGAATAAAAGACAAATAAAAAATAAAACCATTAAAAAATTATCTTCGACTTGCCCGAAGTCAAAATACTCAGGTTGAAGCTTATTCGGATTTATTTAGGTTATATTTTTTTCAACTTTTCATATTTCAAACTCAGATTACGTTTTATTTATCAAGAAAACAAGACTTATGTATGATCTTTCAATTAAACACATTAATTTTTGTATAAATTATGAAGGTTTTGATATTTTCGTGACATCACTTTCTATGGAAGTATTCACAAAATTTTGTTGAATTTCAACTGCAGGGTATATGTTTCAAATTTAAGCATTATAGTGGTGCTCCAATTTAGCGAACACCGATTTAACAAACTCCCAATATAAGGAACACTTATTTAATGTTGTTGACTCTATATTCCGAACATTTGAAATTGTAGGTATTCTATTTAACAACATTTGCTTCTCTGAGCTCGCTTCGTTTGTTTTTGAATTTGTAATAACATTAATATGTATTTACTTATCTAATTCTCAAATAGTCCCCTCGGGTTAATAAACATATTGTAGGGTTTCCTTTTTAAAAAACATTATAGGAATGTATTGACATAATCTTGGATTTTTGATTTGGAGTGTGAACAGATTTTAACCAGCAGCTTTCTAAACATTTAATAATAATAATTAATAATACCTAAAACAAGTTAAAAAATTCAACATTATTGGAGTGCATAGTTAAAACAAAAAATGTAAGGATATTTGTTTCAAGTTGACAAATTTATTAGCTTTGTTATATGGTAAAAAAACTCGAAAATAGTATTACCGATTTAATGAACTTTTCGATTTACCGAACTACCTTGGACTTTATATCTTTCGTTAAACTGGAGCACCACTGTATGACAAATCTCAAATCATGAAAATTATTTCATTATGGACTTTAAAGAGATTTGCAATAAAGACACGGCTGTAATCGTGTGGACAAACTAATGAGCAGATAGACAGACGAACATGGCTTAATCGACTCATGGTCGTGAAAAAAATTTCGTGACAAAATTATTGTGCCCGCTACGCTTTGCGGATGGAGTATAATAAATATTTAATACAAAACTTTGAAAAACGTAGAAGTAGATTATGGTAAACGAGTCGGTACAGCAGATAATCAGATTTTTCTTATTCCTGGTAATGCCAATGAATCAAAAAACTTTGTTAATACTGAAGTATTAAATAATTAAAATGGAAATATCTTCACTTTATTATAGTTAAACTATTTAATATAATTTGCTTCCAAATACAAATAATATGCTAATATTTTAACGTTTTTTATTATTGAAATTTTTCAAATATGCAAAGGTATTATTGATAAAGAGAAAATGTCCGTGGCGAAGCCTCGGACGACTGTGGCCTGCTAGTATTTAATATATTTTCTTTTGAATACCAGTGAAAAATATTTGTAAAAATGGCGATAATCATTCTTTTTTAAACTTTTAAATGGGACATAAGATTGTCCCGGGTGTGACGAGTGCGCATGATGTAGGAATTATATATAAGAACTTAATGGGTATAATAACTTTCACATATTTTTTACACTTAAGGGGGTCTTCTCATTGAGCAACTTTTTTTTTCGACTTTTTTTCAATTTTTTTTGCATTTATTTATAGCTTGGGCAGTTGTGAATATGCCCCTAAAAGGATTTTTAGAAATTCGAAATACTTTAGAAGATACCTTTTTTGTGAAGCAAGGTCTTCGTCAAAATGAGCTATTTTAAACTTTAAACGCGTTTATCTCGAAACTACGTTTTTCGAACTGGCGGCCATGATATCTCCAGTTCAACTGAACCGATTTTCATGAAACAAAGTGGAATCGACGCAGAATTGTCACCATTCTCGGGTGAACCTCGACCATAATTTTAAAAAATTTTTTACTATTTTTTTTTTACACTAAACTACAAAAAAAAGCCCGAAATTGAATTTTTTTTTGAATGGCCGCCATTTTGTCAAAAAAAATCACAAAATTAAGTTTGAGGTTCACCCGAAAATTACATCTATACTGATTATAACCCCGTTTTTTTTTTTAAGTGAAACTTCTTTAGCCACGTATACAACATACGGCGAACGAAACTGGTAGTAAAACCGATGAAACGAATGAAACTGCGGCGAATTGTGGTGAATTTAGGCTAATTAGCTGAATTAGGTGAATTTAGTGAAACTAGGTGTTCGCAAAACCTTATAAATTAGAATTCATAAGGTGTTCGGAAGGAACAAAATTATCAAACAATGGTTTGAGTCCGAACTAACAGATGAATTAATCAACAAAATTTTAGACCGTACTTTTTGAAGGTGCATTTTTCATCTAGATACGTTATGCTTTTATTTCCAGCCATGACATGTAACGCTGGAATTTTCAAACTGTATGATTCAATGGCCAATCGGATGCAATAAGATTATTTGAGGTCACAAGAGGGTCATTTTCACTTTTATGGATTCCATGGAGCAATCGGACATATGTATATTAAGGTGCCTCGACTTGTATGAAGAAAAAAAAAGTTCCATTTGTACCCATTTTAAAATGAACCTTGATGTATTCTATGATCATTCCCAAAATATTTTGGCTATACCAAAACCCGTCAGTGAGCTAAACCATTTTGAAAAAACCCCCATAAATCATGTTTTCCGCATTTATACTGGCTAGTGTAACAGATGTAAATAAATAAACTGTCTCAAATTGTAGGCCTGAAAAAGTTCTTTCAAACTGCATCAAAAATTTGTATAAATTTGCAATTGGATTAGAGATAATGATGTTTTTCATGATTTTTTTCTTAATTTTTTTAGATGATTTTCAAAAATTCTCATTGAAACAAACGCTTGAAATAAAAAAAATACAGTGTTTTGGATTTTGAAAATTTTATTTTCAGGTAAACTGCACACAAATGGAGAAATAAAATAAGAGCCACACTTTATTAAACAAAGAAAAATGTCCAAAATATATGACAGACGTGCATACCTTTCCAACGATATCTTGATAACGGCGATCGTATAAGAAATAATAAAGTTATTTGAATTTTTGTGAAAATAATCTAAAAAAATGCATGAAAACATCATTATACTTAACCCAATTGCAAATATTTTCAAATTTTTGATGCATATTGAACGAACTTTTTCAGGCCTATAATTTGAGACAGTTTATTTGTTTACAACTATTACACTAGTTAATATATATACGGAAAACATGATTTTTGGAGGTTTTTGCAAAATGGTTTAGCTCAATGACGGATTTCGGCATAGCCAAAATATTTTGGGAATCATCATAAAATACATCAAGGTTCATTTTAGGATGGGTACAAATTAAACTTTTTTTTTCAAGGCACCTTAATGTATATGAATGATTCTATGGCCAATCGGATGCAATGGGATTATCTGACGTCACAGACGGGTCATTGGCAATTTTATGGATTCCATGTATCATTTTGACAAAAATGGATCATTCTATGGCCAATCGGATGCAATGGGATTATCTGAGGTCACACTTTTATGGATTCCATGGATGATTTTGACCAAAATGGATGATTCTATGGCCAATCGGATGCAATGGTATTTTCTGAGGTCATTCGCAGGCGGTCATCAAAACTTAAATGGATTCCATTTTTAAGTACATTTTTGTAGAAGACGAACTCAATTTATAATGAAGATGATGATGAGGATGCCCGACCATGCACAAAAATCGACGTCAAAGTCCAATATTCACAGTGACAAGGTCCTTCTCTATGTTTGGTCTCTGTATTTGGTGGGGCCGTGATGTGCTATAGGCTGCTACAACTAGATGAAACTATCACAGAGCAACTCTACCGAACTCAATTGATGCGTTTGAACCGAGCATTGAAGCAAAACCGTTCAGAGTGCGATCAAAGGTACAAGATAATTTTGCAACATGACAACGCTGAAATGGGAAGTCTTACCCTACAATTTGCTTTCTTTGATGACGCATGACGCTGATTATCAGCACTTTTGCTCTTTTACTTTTTTTTGTAAGACTAAACTAAAAACCCTCTACATTTTTGGGTTAAAGTTTCACTTCTACCGTGCGTGGCGGCCACACACATATTTTTTTTCATTTCAGACGCTCCGGAGACCCGGAATCGTGGCCGCCGTGACGACACCTTTTTTTCAACACCAACTTTGAAGTCTCATTACTTCTTGAACAGCCCACGTTTTGTAATAAAATAAATAAAAAAAGTTTTCAAAGTAAATAAAAAATTTTTTTTTGCCTCGATACGTGGGCTGTTCAAAAAGTAAAACTTTTTTTATTTATTGTATTACAAAAGTTTCAATTATTCTTTGCGTTTTCAAATAAGAATTTTTTTAAAAAGGGTCCAAAAAACGGGTTTTGAATGAGAAGACCGCCTTAAATCAAAACAAATATGGTTTTAATTAATGTATTAATTTAAAAAAAAAAAACATGTTTTGCAAAAAATGTTGTTGCATGAATTTTTCATCAAATTAATACCTATACAAATAATTTCAAGGTTTTAATATATTTAAAAAAAAAAATATTTTTTTGCAAAACATTTTTCGCATGAATTTTTGATCAAATTAATACCTATACAAATGATTTCGCTATACATGAATTTACAAAACTTGTTTTAATCAAAGAATTTATTCATATACTTGCAAAAATTTCATTATTAGAAAAAAATTTTGAAAACCTTTCTGAGTGTGACCAACTTCTTGTAACGGAAATGAAGAATAAAAATAATTTATTGAATGAAAACAGTTAACAAATTTATGTAAAACATCAACATTCTTACTTTAGGAAAGATTCATTCTTATCATAAGCCCATGTTGTTTCTTAGGAAAACTATAGCCTTTTTTGAGACGGGTGTGACACAGAAAAACCACTCAGTTTAAATATTTTGTACTTTGAAAACGCAGTAAACAATCATTATTACACACTATTCTAACACAACATTAATATCTTTGTTAATATAACTAACCTTATTTTTTTAAAAGTTGTATCAAAAGATGACTGATTTTAAGGTTTAAATTAAATCAAAATATTTAAAAATTTTTTTCAACTCAAAGTTTTTTTAGTTAAATTGTCAAAATAATATAAAAAAGCATTTAATTTTAAAATATTTTTGCAGCAGGACTCACTTAAAATTCCACTTCAATTCGAAAACCAAAAATTACTTCAAATACATGCATTTTAGAATTCATGTTTCCGTTCCTCATTTCTGTGGAATGAGCCAAATGAAGTTTTCAGTTGAACAAAACTAATTTTTCGGTTACTGCAACTTTAAAAGAACTCACGTTAATTGCAAACGAAATTAATTTCTTGCTACTAAATAACGCGTTTCCCGCAATTGACTATTATTATGACAACGTTCAAACGTTTCCCAAAAATGATATTAAGCACGACAAACGAAGTTCGTTTGCAGCAAATGGATGAGCAATGATATAAAAGTAATTATAAAATACTTAAATTAGAAAATTTATGCAACTTTTAGCTTTTTCATAATTAGAATCATTCTCGAAAACCTCTCTCAATTTTCCTCACAATCTTAAGAAAAAGCTCGCAAAATAGTATTTTGATTTAAAAATAAACTTTGTTTTAATGTAACGCTTTGTGATGTTTAGAATATGACGTTTACAAGTGTGGGCGCACTCACAAATTGCCTAATCAAAATGTTTATATCTACATTTAGTCTAAATAAAGCCCTTAAAGATTTTATGTATTCTAATTGCACTAATGTTGTTTCGATTTATTTTATTTCTTTATAAAAATTTCAACATGGCAGGGAAGTGTACTTTATCAATGACTTTTGAATGTTAATTTTTTCCATCTACTAGTTTCTAAAAAGTATTTAAATTTTTAACTTGGCTATAAAGAATCCAGTTACAATAAACTAACAATAAACAACAGTGAGAATAAAGCTTTATGTTCAAATTTATGTTTTGACAATAATTTAACCTAAGTGACTCATTAACCTGTTTCAAAGTTAAGTAAACAAACATTTATATCTGCCTCACAAAATTTTGTTTATCTTAGTTAATTAAACTCACCTGTTTACATATGCGCAGTGAGCGGCTGTTAATACAAAATTTGACTCAATCAGCACCCCTCCACACTTGTAGTCAAAATTACTCCTATCTAAGCGTGACTGCCAGCCCAATGCGCACTTTAATTTAAATTAGTTAAAGAGATAACCATATAAACTAAGAATTTCTCTTTTAAACAATTAGCATACCATGTAAGGAAACTCTCTTGGTTTCGTTGGGATGCCATTTGTAACTTGAAGCCATAATGGATATAATCTTTCGCAAGCTTTATTTAAACAATTTTAAATTTGTGAAATTTCGTAAATTAGAAATATATCAGTACATGACATACCTCTTGCAGCTTTACGGTCTTCCGAGACTGGAGAAAGATCAACTGTGTTACGATCGCAGCAAACAAACTGTTCGAATCTATCAAAATAACAGGTATTCAGTTCTGGTTTTGATGTCAAGAAGGTCGTACAATGTTTAGCCTTTTTACATATACCGTTCAGAAACGTACCATCCGTTAGATTGCATTCACTTCTGAATTCATTTAATTCAGGATATTTGAAATTAGCTGCCCTAACTAGAATATTGAAATCACAGACTTATGAGTATAAGTTTTTAATACTCATATATTGCAGTATTTCCTTACCAAACAGTATATTTGATGTCAATGCAGCTAAAGATAAAACATACAAATATTCCATTCAAAATTAATTCACACTTTATCATAAAACCAGTGCAAAAATAAACAGAGAAATTAATTTTGATTTAATAAAAAACAAAATTAATTTTACGTAATGAAGTTCAAACTTAAACAAATATATTATTTTTGGCGAAAACAAAATGTAACCTAACGTAACAACGTCTCTGCTTCCACTAATTTGGCAAACTTGAAGACCAAACAAAACATGTCTCCATTGAAATACAAGTTCTGCTAAGTTTATGGAAATATTTAGAGTTTTCGAGATGATACTCTTGATGCTTGAGGGAAAAGACTTATTCAGGTTTTAACTTGGCAGCATTGTTACCAGTCGTGTCTGGTTGAGGCTAGATGTTGCCTTTTTTTGCCATTTATGTAGCTTCGAAAATTGCCACCTAGCCTCTAGCCTAATATTTAGTCTTTTTATGCTCACATGCGTACTACGTAATGGTGTGCTCATAAAAGGTTCATATGAGTAAGAGTCTTTTCTGAGTCATAATAGTTTACGCTCATAAATGTTTTTATATTTATAAGTACGGTGAGCACAATTCATGGAACAAAATACAGAACTTTTTAGCTAGTCAAAAATGTTTATTCCAACTTGTGTGATAAATCAGTTTATGTATTTACCTAACGCATATCTATGTATTAATATTCAAACATAAAACTTGAACCCCCTTTTGCTCAATTTATAGACAATACATTTGAATAAAACTTCAATTATCAGAAAGATTCTGTACTATAACGTAGATGTGCGGAGTTTTTATATAAATGGAAGGGGTTCCCAAATTTCTATGAGAGAAATCATAGTTTATAAAACACCCGCTCTTGATCAATATGAAATTTAGTTGGAAGAGTGTTTTGAGAGTCGAATTTTAGTTTTTCTCAAAAGTACAAATTTCCTCAAAATATTTAGGGCTGTTTTATTCACTTTTATAACTTAAGATTTAAGAATAACTTTGGGATTTTTCGACTTTTCCAACTTTATTCATTTTATTCACTTCAAATTGTCAAACATAACTTTAGAAATTAAAATTTATACATAACTTTTGTTCGATAGCTGGAATCAACTTGTGATTTCTTAACTTCCAAAAATATGAGCAGTTATGAGTTCTAACTTGGGATATTTGGTATAACTTTTGTTTTTTGTTTCAATCACAAACATTTTCGTTTGTATGAACGAGTTAAACAAATTGTAGCTGTTATGACTAGAGGGCCGATTTTTATGCAAAACTGTAAGTACGAAATATGCATAATACGCCGAGATTTAAAACGGCCATACCTACAGTTGGGAATTACTTTTTAGAATCATTCTAAAATAAACTCGAACCTGTGGTCGAAATTTCTCAACCTGTGATGGTTTCGCCAGAAGGGGGTGTTGGAGTAGTCGAAAAATAGCGGTTGGCGGAAAATGGGTTGAAAAAATACAATCTTATTGTTCAAGTAGTCGAACAGCGGCATACATTGAGTTAAAGACGTTGTTAACATATTATTTGTTCTACAAATGGTTAATAAGCTCAAAATTTGTAAGCTTATAAAAATTTATAAAAGAAAGATGTTCTGGAGGAACGAATGCATCGGTTCTTAATGCATCAGACAAAACCCATCAGAATTGAGTTAAGTAAGATATCACTAACAAAAACGATTTAACCCCGCTTACAAAATTTTCAGGAATGATAAACACATTTGTAAGTGCTAACTTAATTCAGTGTTAACAGATTAAACCTAGTTACCAGACACAGTCAATGTTGTAAAATCGACATTTAAAAACCATGTTGACAAGTTGTAAGGCTTTCCCCATAGTGAATGTTTGAAATAGTTTTGCAATGGATGAAGGCTTGGCTTAATGAAAAGCCCTCTAGTTATTGACATCTTTCCAAAACATTGCAATATAACATTTAGTAATTGATGTGTTAAATAATTAAACAATTAATTAATTAATTTAATAACAGATTAACTGACATTTTAATCACCACCTAAAGGGTGGAGATACCAAAATGCAACATTATATCCTTGAGTCACAATAGATGTTTTTGGTTCTTAGCCATCGGCAGAATCGAGATTCGTTTTTAGATCCAGTTAATTTTTAATTCCACTATTCGTTGATGTTAATGCTTTTTGTTTGAAGCTAAAAAGAATTATGCACGAAATTCATCTATTGATTGGTGTGCAAGCATCAATTTCTTAAAGTTGATGACGGGACCTAGCTGACATTGTGCAAATTATTATTGCATATTTTGCCATTTTTATCACCATTAAATTGATTAATATTTGATTTGGTTTTAGTTACTTTTATGCGCAGATTTGTGTGCTTTTTGTATTCAATTTGAAAATAATTTTAAGGAAGTGATGAAATTAAAAAAGATAAAATCAAAATAAATAACAAAATTCAGGTGGGATCATGGTGAAAATATTGTGTATTTGAACTCTGACCTACAATATAATAACATAAGAAATGATGGTATACATTTTACAACTATTTTTCCAGTAGATAATAACGATAGTTACATTGTGCATTTTCATTTTGATTTTTAACCTTCAGTCACACAATTCCTTGGTAGTAAGGCTGTTTATGTTGATGCAATGAAACATTTTACGCACAAGACCCTGATCAATTGGTAAAGAATCTCCATTTTTATACCCCCACGCGTACTGCGTAAGGGGTATATTAATTTTGTCACGACGTGTGTAACGCCCATAAGGAGGCGTTGTAGGTATAGAAAAGTATATATATTCTTGCTCAGCATCACCACCTGAGTTGATTTAGCCATGTCCGTCTGTCTGTCCGTCTGTCCGTCTGTCTGTCTGTGGACACGATAACAGCCGTAATATTCAAGCTATCGTAATGAAATTTGATATTTAAGCTTCTTTTAAAAAAACTTAGATCAAGTTCGAGAATGGGCTAAATCGGATGAAAATCACGCCTACCTCCCATACAACCCCAAAGATGAAAACTCCATAAAGAAACTAATATTTACGCTACAAAATTTAAATTCGGTATTTGTATAGTCTATGACAAAACTCAGGTGTGCTAGAAAAATGGGCGTCATCCACCCAATAACACGCCCACCTCCCATACAATCCTATTATTGAAGCCTATGTATAGAGGCTTGTGTCGAAGCTATAAAAGTAAAATTAAATATTTATTATTTTTATATAAAAAGTAAGACGTAAGAGAAAAATGGGCGTAATCCATCCACGAACACACCCACCTCCCAAACAACCCCAAAACTGACAACTATATATATAGGCTCCTGTCGAAGCTACAAAAGTAAAATTAGGTTTTTATTCTTTTTATAATAAAACCAAGATGTGTTAGAAAAATGGGCGTCATCCATCGATGAACACGCCCACCTCCCATACAACTCATAATATTGGAAACTCTATAATCAGGCTGATATTTAAGCTACAGACCTGAAATTGGGTATTTGTGTATGTATATTATATCGTGTTAGAGGCGTGTTAGAAAAATTGGCATCAACCACTCAAGAACACGCCCACCTCCCATACAACCAATAATTGAAAACTTTATGAAAAGGCTTGTCTTTATTTTGTTGGAAAACAATTTGATATGAATGTATTTTAGACGTCATCAAAATAGTAAAATTCTTTGAAATCTCACATAAAAAGAGCTGCAATTTAAGATTTGTACCACGAATCACCTGTGGGGGTATTTTAACTTCGGCCAAGTCGAAGATATACCTTACTAGTTTTTTTATTGAGGATGAACCTGACAGGTTGACAGGAAGACAGGTTGAGGTTGAAAGCTTGTGAATTGATTATTGTTCCAGGTTCTAAATTTTGCCATTATTTTTAATGAATACCAAATCGGTGAATTTTTTATTTGTTTATATTATTTTTATTTCAAAACTTGCATGCTTGCCGTCGTCGATTTCAAACTACAACAATAAAATTTAATTTCTAAAGTTATGACTGTCAAATAGCATTAATTTCCCTGGGAATTTTTCACAACTTGAACATTTGTAACTTGCTTCAACTTCTTGTCAGAAATCGTCAGCTTGATATTCATGAAACTGAATAAAATCAAATTTTAACTTGAGAAATTCAAATTTAAAACTTTGGAAGTTATACAAAAAGTCAAGTTGGCAAAAGTTATAGTAACTTGCCAAGTTAGCTCAAGTTAGAAAAAGTGAATAAAACGGCCCTTACTTGATGCAAGCCTTTCCAAGTATTATTGTACATCACTTGCTTTTTGTGTTTTACGCAATAGTTATACAAAGCAACTTGGAAATTTATTACCTGGGCAAGTGTTTTTCAAGCGTACTTGGATAAGGCTTGCTTTTTGTATTGCATTTAAGCTTAATCCAAGCACTATTTCTAAATGGTTGATTGGGTACTTTGACCGAGGGTCTTATGATCAATTGTGTTGTGTGTGTTATTAAATGTTTGCACACAATTGACCGTGAACTGGATCTACATGTTTTGTGCTGACTCGTGCAGCGGCCAACACTTGAGCTTTCAGCGAATCATTCGAATGCTAGCATTGTCTGGATGCTGCCTTTGTATCGATTCGCAGTCGTGACACACTGTGGTAAGCAGCAACCGTTGTTTACGAACTCGAACACGAGTGGTTCGTAAACATTTTGTTTTTTTCTGCGATTGTGGCTGACGACGAATATTATTCGAGTGGTAATAAATGTCGAATGGTCTCATGCAGTTCTCTGGCATTTGAGTGATACAAATTGTTTAAAATCGGTCGTAAATCAGTTGACAACTTGACTAAACCTTCTTCAGTAATGTTTACAGTTTTCTTCGATTCTCAAGGTGTCGTGCACTCTGAATTCCTTCCGTAAGAACAATCCGTCAACGCTTAATATTATTGAGTGATTCAAAGAGTTTGAAACGTGTTTCAAAATATGGACGCATGAAAAAAAAAAACAACATGTCAATATCGTTCAACAAACACCATATTCACCAGATATTGAGCCGTTTGAGTTTTTTCTATTCCCCAAAATCAAATTTTTGCTTCGTGGAAAATATATTTAGAAGATTAATGTCATGAGATAATTCGCAGAGAGCTAAAAGCCATTCCGAAATAGAACTACCACAAATGCTGTTAAGAATGGAAAGAAGTTGGTATTTGTGTATCGCCTCCAATGGTGATTATTTTGCATATTATTTTCAATTAACTTTTAAACTGAAAGGAATTTGAAAAAACTTTCTAAGGAAACGACCTTCTTTAGGAAGCGTAGAACAGTTCAGAAAAATAAATTTTAAGATCGGTCAATCCATTCGAGAGTTTAAGGTCTCTAAACAGCTTCAAACAACCTGTTCCATGGATCAGCCTGTTCCAATAAAGCAATCTAACAGCTTTTAACTTTATTTTTTTTTTATTTTAATTAGTATTACTTCTATGTAATTTGAATTTAACTGTATTTTACTACTGTTGGAAAATTTGTCGCGTCCGTATTCGTGCTATATCTATTTAAAAAAGGTAAGAGATAATTCTAATATTTTATAAGTCTTCGAAGAATAGTTGTCCTTTGACCTCCATTAACATGTATATTATATATAAAAAAAAGTTCTCAAAATTATATTTTTTTTTCGCCTCCGTTCCATTGAATGATTGCTTATTACTTTGTACTAATTTGTATTAAATCTCGCCAATATTTTTATAAAATGTAGCACTCTTTCATCGCGTTAGAACACTTAAAATACATATCGGCTCACATTGTTTCTTTCTTGTTTTTCGAGTAATTAAAACCATGCGAATGTCGCGTCCGTGCCACTGGGAGATGCCCATATGATAAAATAAATATTGAAAAAGAATTATCCGTTGTTGTAGTATTTGCGCAGTCCGGTTAAATTTTGAACAGAAGGTATATTTTTAAATAATAAATTTATTGTGTTATTTTGTAATATTATATAAATGAATGTACGTTTGCAGTTTTTTGTTTTTATATAACGTGATTAATTTGCAGTATCAAATTTGTTATACCTGTGAAGAATTAATGTTTTTAACATTTGCTTTAAATTATTCAATTTATAATTGAATTTAAAAACTGGAATAAATACGATATAAAATTTTGATAACCGCAATATTTACTCAAACGTTAAGCATTGCTCAAATTAATAGCTCAAATGTTAAAGCTAACTTAATTTAAGTAAACAACCATTAATATCTGTCACACATAATTTTTTTTTACTTTGGTTACACTCACCCATTGACGTAAGCGCAGTGTGCCGCCGTTAATACAAAATTTGACTCAATCAGCACCCCTCCACACCTGTAGTCGAAACTGTTCCTATCGAAACGTGACTCCCAGCCCAATCCACACTGAAAGTTAAACTGGAATTAACAAACGGGTCTGCCTTTGCACAAAATGTCAAATCATTATTATTTCTAATCAATCAGATATATACCATGTAAGGGAACTCTCTACGCTTCGTTGCTATACCATGCGTGATTTCAAAAAATATTGGATAATGAGCATTGCAGGCTATATATAAAAACATTATTATTTATTTTTAAACTGTTTTTAAAACAATGAAGAATTATGTTTCCACCTCTTACAGCTTTACGGTCATTGAAGTTAAATGAAGAGTCCAATGCGTTACGATCGCAGCATACATACTGATCAAACATATCAAAGTAGCAGGTATTCAGTTCCGGTTTTGATGTCAAGAAGGTGGTGCAATACTTAGCCTTTTTGCATATACCGTTATAAAACGTTCCATTTCTTAGAGAACAATCCCTTTTAATATCTTTTAATTCAGGTAGTTTTATGGTTGCTGCATAAACTAATGTAATGGGAAGTAGTTTAAGTGTTTGTCAAAATATACGGAAGTATTTCCTTACCAAACAATGTATTGGCTGTCAATGCAACAAACAATAATACATAAACACATTCCATAGATGCTTAATTTACACTTATTCTTAAAAAGAACGCAAGCATTAACAAAAATTATTTTAAATATATCTGAACACAACAGCGCCCAAGCATCCACTAATAAGACAAAATTGAAGACCAAACAAGTCACGTCTTTATTGAAAAACAAGTTCCAATGGTTTGTTGAAATATTTTGAGTCTTTCGGTGAGCAAAAAATTATTTGAGTTTATAGAAAAACATTTGTTTATATATAAGATATCTTCTTGAACTAACGTTTACGTAGGAATCTCTGAGCTCTATTTGGCAGCAAACGAGATTTTGAGAGATGTTATTCCACTAAGCTATTGAGTAGATTTTTTCATCTGAATATCAACAGAAAAAATATACCCTCTATTAAAACTAGGGTTCTCAATTTTTTTTTAACCTTTTTTCGGGTTTGTCATCGCTCGATACTCGAGAAAAAACCCGTGTAGCTCGCAAGTCCGGGTATTTTGATAAATAATAGTTTATAGCTTTCGATCTACCCGGGTAGTTAAGAATTGTTGAAATTTTTATTAGGAAAAGAAGCTTGTTAAGTCACGTTTATGGTGTGCTTTTGTTGCCCTGTATGATGGACAATAACAAAACCAAACACAACTGCAAATTAAGTAACAAACAAGTAACTGATGCTTAAGAAATGACCATAAAACGAAAATTGTAGCAATATCCTGTTTGCTTACAAATTCTGATCAAGATAAGTGAATGCGCGAAAAATATTAAAATAGTTTTTGTACTATAGTAAAGTTTGTAGGTGCAAAATTCAAGTTTTAGATAACAGCTTCATGCCAATATTAATAGTTCACTCGTAAGCAGTGTTGTTAGAATTTTTTTTTTAAAAACTGTTAAATCTAAAAAAATTTTTATTTTGTAAAAAAAAAAAAATGCTAGGCCAGAACAACAATTTTTTCAGCATTTTCTTTTTATATTGCAAACTTATATTGAAAACCAAAAGAAACCAACGAATTGTTTTAAATAAATTGTTTTTTCAAACTAAGGAACACATCTTATGGTATTATTAAATTGTAAAACAAAAATTAAAGTATTTTCATAGTTAATTTATGTAAAACTGGCTGATTATACCCGGCGCACAATGATTTGTCCCATAGACAAAAATCAAAAAAATATATGGCAGAGAATAAGAATGTTTTCATACCGATTTAAATGTAAAACGTTAATTAAACAATACAAACACAATTTTATTCTAAAAAGTTAAATTAACACCCGTAACATGTTTTAAAAGTTGGCAGGTTTTTATGAATTGTACTATGTATTATCGTGTCTTGAAAATTACTTAAGTGAAAAACTAGGAAGGTATATCTTCGACTTGGTCGAAGTTAAATACCCCCACGGCCAATTCGTAAGTGTAAAACAATCTTAAATTGTAGCTCGTTTTGTATGAGATTTTAAAAGATTTCACTACTTTTATGACGTCTTAAATACACACATATCAAATTGTTTTCCTCCATCTTAAGGATAAGCCCTTTTATAAAGTTTTCAATTTTGGGGTTGCATGAGAGGTTGGCGTGTTTGTGGTTGTTTCAGTTTTGTAGATCAAATATTAGGCTGTTTATAAAGTTTTCACTATTATGACTTCTATGTGAGGTTGGCGTGTTAGTGGATTGATGTCGCCCATTTTTCCAGCAAACTACAGTTTTAATATAAAATATGCAAATACTGAATTTCAGTTTTGTAGCATAAATATTAGCCTTTTTTAGACTTTTCACTATAGTGGGTTTTTCGGAAGTGAGTGTGTCCGTTGTCAGCTGACGCCCACTTTTTTCCACGAATAAGTTTTGATATAAAATACAAACGTATCCAAATTTTTGCCTGTAGCTTGAAGTGAAGCCTATTTATAGAGATTTAAACTTTGGAGTTGTATGGAAGGTGGGCGTGTTCGCTGGTGGATGACACCCATTTTTCTAGCTTGCCTTTATTTTAACATAAAATTGCTAAATATCTAATTTTACTTTTGTAGCTTTGATAGAAGCCTATTTATATAGTTTTATTTTTTGGGGTTGTATGGGAGGTTGGCGTGGTCGTTGCTGGTTGACGCCCATTTTTGTAACACGCCTTAGTTTTGATATAAAGTGATTAATACATAATTTTATTTATTTAGCTCTCACAGAAGCCTTTTTATATATTTTTCAATTTTGGGCTTATATTGGAGGTGGGCGTGTTAGTGGGTGGATGACGCCCATTTTTCTAACACACCTTAGTTTTGACATAAACTGCATAAATTTGAGTATTGTAGCTTAAATATTAGCCCATTTATAGAGTTTTCATTATTGGAGTTGTATGGGAGGTAGGCGTGGTTTTCATCCGATCTAGCCCATTCTCGAACTAGATCTTAGCTTTTTAGAAAAAACGTAAAATATGAAGTTTCACTACGATAGCTGTAATCATGTCGACAGACAGACAGACAGACTGAAGGACATGGCTAAATCAACTCAGGTGGAGATGATGAGCAAGAATATATATACTTTGCTATACCTACCACGAATCCTAATGAGCGTTACACACGTCGTGACAAAATTAATATACCCCTTACGCAGTACACGTGGATGTATAAAAATATGAAAACTACAATTTTTTAAAAAGATAAAAAAAGGTGATATATTTTATAAGATAATGGTATTTGAACTTAAGTTTTTAAATTGTTTAAAATAGAATTAAAAATTAAAATTTTGTGTAACTTCAAAGTTAAGGTTTTATAAAATGACACAAAATACATACACTCTCAAGACTTTGCTACAGTTTACCTGAAAATTTTATAACGGTTGGTTTAGTCACTAATATGTTCCTTTCAGAGTATTGGTTTCTAGACTATTTCTAAAAGTATTTTTATTATTCTTAATTGATATTATTTTATTTAAGACTTATTTTTTAAAATATTCTTTCTACGTTTGCTGAAGAATCAGAAATGAACATAAGTTGGCTTATAAACTTTGTCAGCTTTTGCAAAAGCTGTAGAAGAATCGCAACGTTTGATATTTGAAATAGTTTTCCAAAATATTTCTGCTGTCCTTTGTGCTTTATTGGGAAAAACGTTATCAACATCTGAACGTTGTAATTCTCCAAACTCTATGTCAATATCTTGAAGATCACCGCTTGTTAACAAATTCTGAAATTCAATAGCGATTGCAATAAAGATTGCATTTTATTAGCTTTCATTATTAGTTGCGGAATTGTAATATTTTAGTTTTTCAAAACTATATTATTGAAATCGAAACGGTTTTTTATTGGGTCTCACAACTCAATGTCACAATATCACATTTGTTAACTTTTGGTATAACATAAATTCTTTAATAAATTTCATCCTTTTTTAAATTATCATGCTTTTTTGTAATCGATACCTTCCAAATCGTTAAAATTTATGATTTTAAAAAAATTATCTACTTTGTTGATAGATTAAAAATATTGAACGATGCAAGCAAGCAACATTTTTTTTCAGATTTAAATTTTATGTTTACCCCAAAAACAAAAAACATATTCATATGTAAAAAATCATGTGCGTTCTTAAATCGTCATTTGTGATCTCAAATCGTGCAATCGTCATTTTGGTCTTAAATCGTCAAAATGACGATGCCAGCATCCATCTGGCAACGCTGCTCACAGCTTTTCATAAACAAAAGCTAAAGCCATTACTCGGCTACAGTTCGTACGCCACACGAAGTTTTTATTTTATACGTGTGGAAATATTGACGTCGGCAGCAAATGCTAGCTCAATCACATGTGAAAAGGAATTTCATTTTTGCCCGACAACACACAAACAAACACACATTGATTTTTATGTATATAGAAAAAAAGATTAATATAAAAACTTATTCATTATTTCAATATTTAAAATATTTAAAATGCAAACATCATTAAATGGAATTAATTTTTTGTATTCGGGGGGTACCAGGGCTAGCTGATTATGAATTTGTTGCCAAAAACTTAAAAAATGGCATCGAAAAAATGATTGAACATTTTTGTTGTAAATTTGGTTTTACAAATTTTATTTTTTACTTTTGTTTTAAATTTAACTTTAAAAATGGTTGAGTTTAATTTAAATACATTTGTTTCAAGCTCTATTTCAAAAACAAATTCGTTCACATTCGTTTGATGTGAACACAATTTCATTGAATTTTAACACATATTTCCCTCAGTCTTTAGATATATCTGAAGATATATCATAGCCTACTAGTTTAATTAATAATTAAGGAGGAGTTACGAAAAGGTTAATATTCTGTTAAGGAGTTACGAAAAGGTATGAAATTATCAATTTTCTTGCACTATACATTTTAAACATAATGTAAAAAAACAGAAAAACAAAAATATATATTTTTTTTTTCATTATTTCAATTAAACCTTAAAACTATATTTAATTAGTTTAAATATCAAGCAAAAATATTATTTCTTGCCTCTTTTTTAATTAAGACAAGCTTAATATGTTTTATAATTGTCACATGCGAAATTTGACAGTCTAAAATCGTGTTTTTCGACCGACCCTCACCTCAAGTGCTTACAGCGGCATCACTGGCTAACGGTTAAGCAAAATTTTGAAATGGTTATCTATAGGAAGTGGGTATGTATTGATAAATGTATGTGTTTGTCTCATCTATACACTGAGAACAAAAAACATACTTTAAAATTAAACAAAAAATTTTAAAATAGAAATTTAACACATTTGCGTTTCTAAAAAACAAAATTTAAAACAAACATATTTTAATTTTAACTATAAACTCCTAAATTTTTTTTTATAATTTTATCTTATGTCTTTGAAATAACAAACAAAAAAATAAATATCTGAAAAATGTGACAATTTTTGAATTTTTTAAATTGGTCATAATCGAACATAAAATAAAATAATCAATAATTAACTACTTCAACATATTAAATTCAAACTTCATCGAGTTAAATAAAAATTTGTCATTCGGACGGTCCAGGGGTCGCTGATTACGAATCTGATGTCGAAAAATCAGAAAAAATGGCATCAAAAAATCATGCTTTAATATATTTGTCTTATATATTAAAATTTTTGTTTAATATATGTTTTTATATTTAAAAACATCGTTTAAATTAAACTTTAAAAACATTTGTGTTTAACTTAAATAATATTGTTTGAAGCTCTATTTCAAAACAAATTCGTCTAATATTAGCACAATTGCATTTAATTTTAACACATATTTCCTTCAGTGTAAAGATCAAAAATCATTGGTTCACAGCTTAAAAAAATAATTAAATAAATAATATTATTGTACCACAGTTCAATAAAGCCTTTGTCTATGACAAAAGAATAAAACTCCTAATAGTGGAAGTGTTTTATCGAAACTTTCAAGTCTTTTTTTAGTTAACACCAAACATATCAATAAACTTTGAATAAAATAAAAAATTTAATATATATGTAGTACCTCACCAAATTTTGTTGACCTTTGTGAAACTCACCCGTTTACATAAGCACAGTGTGCGGCTGTTAATACAAAATTCGATTCAATTAACACTCCTCCACACCTGTAGTCAAAAGTGTTCCTATCGAGGCGTGACTTCCAGCCCAATGCGCTCTGAAATTGAGATAAGAGAGACATGCAGAGAATGTCAAATCAAAAAAGTTTTCTATAAGAAGATTAATACCATGTAAGGGAATTCTCTAGGCTTCGTTGCAATACCATGAGTGACTTCCAACCATACTGGATAATAGTTGTCGCAGACTTTATATTTGAACAAACAATATTAATATTTATTTTCTAGTATATATAAATAATTGTAATAATTTTTTAAATCTAGTATATATAAAAAGTATATATAAAAAATATTCTAAGTAATTAAGAGAAAATTTCAGAATGGTTTCCTACCTAATTTAGTTTTGCGAACTTTGTCGCTATGATAAAAACCATCTAGTCCGTTACGATCGCAGCAGACGTACTGTTCGAATCCTTCAAAGTAACAGGTATTCAGTTCACTTTTTGATGTCAAGAAGGTAGTACAGTGCTTTGCCTTTTTACATATACCGCTTGTAGTCGTTCCATGCGTTAGATTGCAATCCTTTTTGAATTCATTTTTATCGGGAAATTTAAAGGTGGCAGCTCTAACTAAGGTGTTAGTTAAGTTTAGTATTATTATAAAAATATTCAAAAAATAAACTTACCAAACAAAATCTTTGCTGTTAAGGCAATCAAAATCAATACAAACACGTATTCCATTGAAGTTTTGATTTGCGCAGATTCACTTAATATAATCTTAACACAACAGAGTCTGAGCTACCACTGATTCGGCTTACTTAAGAATCAGACAAAACACGTCTTTTTCAATCATAACAAGATCCGATTGTTTCTTTTAATTTATTTTTTGTTTTAAGCAGAATTGAGAGAAAAACTATTTGAGTCTTCATAAAAAAGATCATCCATCTTATCGCTACTTCCACGAGAGCATTAATTTTAATTTAACCCATGTTGGGTCGACGTTGTATCTTCGTAACACATATTTGAATATTGGCCGCTGTAAAATTAATTTGACTCGGTAGCTATCGCTGCTCTACATCTTTCGTACAACCAAAATTTTCTGAAAGCGCATGATGTACAGCTCTTATACGTTCGCTTAGATAAAATCGAAAAAAATTTGTAAGAATAAAATAGTGATCTTGCTTTCTGGTGATAACATTATGAATTTGCAGCAAAAGCGAAAGTCAAAGATTTGTTTCGAACTCATTTTTATTAGATTTTAATGATCCAAAGAGATTTCAAACATGTCGTGGGAATAAAGTTTTCTTCATTGATTTTAGGTCCGTAAGTTGAATACCTTCATTTTCTTTTGTTCGTATTCCGGAACAATTTGATATGATTTTTTGACGTTTGAAATTGACAATGGATCAATTGTAAAGTACTCTCACAGTATTTTAGTTGTTTTTTTGTGTCTTTTTTTTTATTTTTAGCATTACATATCGTAAACAAAGAACAACCGAACGTGGAGTAAACGATTTTGAGGCGTTGCTCAATGCGATCAAAACTGATGATTAGTTAACAAATTAACTTTGATAATCAGACATTTTTACTTGGAGTTTGATGTTTTTTTTTTGAGCTTTTGATGGGGTGCTCAACTTAAGGGCCAACAAATTTTTCCCAATTTCAGGCTTTCCAGAAGAATGGTCATAACTTTTTACAGACGTAATTGTAAAGCTATCTTGCTGAAATTCGATATTTAAGCTTTTTTCTATAAAACTTAGATCAAGTTCGAGAATGGGCTAAGTCGGACGAAAACCACGCCTACCTCCTATACAACCCAAATAATTAAAACTCCATACAGAAGCAAATATTAAAGCTACAAGACTTAAATTCGGTATTTGTGTAGTCTATGACAAAACTCAGGTATGATAGAAAAATGGGCGTCATCCACCCACTAACACGCCCACCTCCCATGCAACTCTATTATTGAAACCTTTATATAGAGGCTTGTGTCGAAGCTACAAAAGTAAACTTAGATATTTATTATTTTAATATAAAAATTAAGACGTGAGAGAAAAATGGATGTAATCTACCCGCAAACACGCCCACCTCCCATACAACCCATAATATTTGATATGAATGTATTTTAGACGTCAGCAAAATAGTAAAATTTTTGAAGTCTCATAAAAAAGAGCTGCAATTTAAGATTTTGTTTCATTACGAATCGCCCATGGGGGTATTTTAACTTCGGCCTGTCGAAGATATACCTTACTAGTTTTTGTAAATTTTGACACTTCTTTAAAATTTAATACGAGATTTGTTTAATAAATTTGTTGTCAAATCAATTTTTTTTTTTAACAAAAAGTAAAAATTAATAGGGGATGTAACCTGCTGAACACTGTCAGTTCTGAAGTATCTACCCTACGGACAAAAGAACCTGTTCAAAACCTATCACGTGATAGGTTCCAAAGTGATAGTGACCGGTCCCAATTCTGACACTAACATATGAAACCAACCGGTCCCTTTTACATGGCGTTGTCATTGACAAGGGTAAATTGAAACCAGCTCGATACCTTTGGACCAATCTTTGAACCGGTTCAAAAATATATCGCAAAGTGTCAATTGCCAACTCATAGATAGCTTTGAACCTAATCAGTAGCCAGTCTATTTATAGAACACGGTACTCTTATGCGCACGTTGTTAATGAAATGGGAGCAATATTTTGGAAATTCATGTTTAGCCGAGCTTGCTAGCGTTTACGTTTAGTACTCGACTGACCTGGGTTCAATCCCCGGCAAAACCAAAAAATAATTTTTTTTTAATAAAAATATTTTTTTAAAGAAAAACTGAAATTTACACTTTTTTTTCAAGGTGTTACGCAAACTTATTTTTAAGGTTATTTTTGATTAAACAGTTAAATGATACAGAATTAGAATTTATTTTGATACTTACACAGCCAGGGTACGAACCCACGTCCACCGTGTGAGAGTCTAGCGCACTTCCACTGAGCTATTGGTAATGATAAGATAAATATAGAAAAACACATTCACTAGTCACTATTAAAAAACACTATTAGTCCCATTCTAAGTTATATTGAACCTGTCCTTTGGTTAAATTAGAACTGTCACAGGACCGGTCACTTTAGGGCAATTAACCCTGCTTTGGCCGTAGGGTATAGATAACAGCGCCAATGTGTAAAGTGTAAAAGTAACATCTCATTGAATCTCAAAATAACATCACTTTCGACAAATCATTGAGTTCTACATGGGTGTTGCTTTAACTCAGTCATGAGCAGGAAAATAAATTCAGTGAGCCAAGGTTTTTGTTTTTTAACCCTCAAACAGCTGACAGTTTACAAATGTAAACTTTCCGAATTTGAAGCGTTTTTTTTTCATGTTTGAATTGTTCGAATTTCTTGAAACTTCATAAGAGAACTACAAATTCATTTCTACATTGAATAAAAAAGAAAATAAGTTTACAAACATTTTTTTTATAACTCATATTGCCTTTTTTTCAAGACTACTTGCTAAACGGCTGACTAGTTTACATTTGTAAACGTATGTATTATGTATGGAAATACGTATAAAGTAGCCAAAACATATTTGTTTATGTTTTAATTCAAATTTTATTTGAAATTCAATACTTATTTTAAATAAGAGGAAAGATGTAAAAATGTTTTTGCATTCCGGGCACTTTGTAATAGTGACACAGTGCGCATCACACACCTTCTTGTTGCAAAGAGAGCAGCTTTTTTCGGTGCCGCGTTGCCTTTTCTCTATTGCACAAAACACGTGCTTTCTATTCGATTGCAATCGTGTCGGTGTTGTATCTAATGGAAGACTCCTGGTACCCAGCATGCCCTGTATCGCATTGCGAACATGAGGTTAACGATTGATGTGGCTAATCTGCGCTCCATGCCTGATGTTCGGAGTGGGCAAATCGTTTGCCAGTGCAATTAGGAAGCTGCAACGAGAATTGCTGGTTCCATGCGTTTCAGCTTTGGCACAGCTTTTCTGCGGTTATACTCCATTATTATTTCTGGTTTTCCGGTTTTGGCATCAATGGCATCGAGTGAAATGCATCGAGTACAAAACATAGACCATTTTTTTGGGCTTGGGTAGTAAGCGACCAATGTGAGGTTTTGGCGAAAAGTGAACACAGATTCGCCCACATTTTTGTCACGTGCGCAATGCAATTTTTCTGGAATGCAGCGCTTGTTTTTGCGCATCGTACCGTCGACACTCAACTTTTAATCTACCAACTGATGGGTCAAATCTAATCCGGGAAAAAAATTGTTCATAGTGATATTTCGACCTAAGCTCCAATAAGGTTTGACGAGTTCTTGCTCTACATTAGTGCCAATATTTGTGGCCATCGGTTGACGAGGCTAGCGACCATAGTATATGTTTCCTCTTGGAGGATAATGAGCGGCAGCATCGGTAGCCCACCAAACTTCTATTCCATATTTTGATGGCTTCGAGGGTATGTACTGCTTGAAAGATACTCGGCCTCTAAACAATTGCTCGTCTATTGTAATGCAAGCATGCGGCTTTCACTGAAGAATTGAGCAGCATCCACAATTCGGAAATGGGAGCACCTTTATCTATCACTTGACGAACAGCTCGCGTATTTGCATCATCAAAGCAAATGGTCCGCAATATTGCTTTGAAGCGATCCCGGCTCATCGATGTGCGATAAATAGGAGGTGCATGTGGTGCCCAAAACTTTTCTAGTACTTGATTTTTTCGTGAAACAGCATTGCCATATTAACAGTTTAAACTGTAAATTAAAGTTTTTTTTTTAAACTGTATCGGATTTGAAAGCAAAAATTGGTTTTTGATTTTTTTTTTTTTTGTTTTCGTTTTCAGCTGTTTATGTCAATTAAATCTTATTTGTAAAAAATCTGGCAACGCTGCGAATAACCGTAAGTTTCGGTAAGTCTGCAGTTGTTGTTGCGTTACGATAGAAAGGATGTATGTTGCTCATAGCGTTCACCGCAGGCTAAGGATGAGAATTATATATGGGTTTACAAATGTAAACCAGTCAGCTGGAATAGGACGTAGTAAACAGTCAGCTGTTTGAGGGTTAAAACAAACACAAAATTATCCTCATATTTGCTTTTGCTCATCGTTGCAAAAAAAAAAAATTAACCAGCAAAACAAAAACAAATCAAATGGGTTTAAAACAGTTTGTAAGGACAACAAATTTCAAAATTTTTTTTAACCAATATTTGTGTACTATCACAATCTTAGCTTGTTTGCTTATCTTGGGAATGCATTCTGAAGAAAAAAAAAGTTATAGGCAAAAAACTTGATTTTTTGGCCAAAAAAGGGCTTAGGAGAACCAAAACCGCTCCATTTATGCAGAAATTATGCAGAAATAGTTTTTAAGAGCCCCTCTAACTTTTGTGTCGGTGTCTGGCGATATCTAAATTTCGATCCGGCTTACTGTACAGTGTTTAGGACGGTCATATATAAATTTAAATTACCTACTTAACAATTTCAGCATGGCGTTGTGTAAAAACGTTAAAGGTACTAGAATTGACTTATCAATATTCTGAGGAGGATGCTGAAGACATCAAAGATTAATTTTTATTTAATTTAACTTAATTTTGTTGACTTTTTTATACCCTAAACCTGAAAGGTCAGGTTATATTAACTTTGTGCAAACGTTTGTAACGCATAGAACGAAGCGAGTCCGGTATAGAAAAGTATATATATTCTTGATCAGCGTCACCACGTGAGTCGAGCTATTCATGTCCGTCCGTCCGTCCATCCGTCCGTCCGTCCGTCTGTCCGTCTGTGTGTTGTCCGTATACACAGGATAAAAAAAAGGAGTTGAGATAATTGAATGAAACTTGGTACACATCGTCACATGGACCCAAGGATCTGCACTATTGAATATTTTTGGAATCCGCTCACGGACACGCCTACCTCCCATACAACGCAAAAATTGAAAACTGCATAACTCAGCTCATACTTAACCTACAACTTAACCTACATCGTAAAATTTGGTATGTATGTGTTTTGTATCAACACAAAGATGTTTTTGAAAAATGGGTGTCATTCACTCACGGACACGCCCACCTCCCATACAACCCAACAATTGAAAACGCAATAAATAAGCCTCTGTTTAACCTACAGAGCTAAAATTTGACACATATATTTTTTATAACAAAAACAAGATGGTTTTGAAAAATGGACATCATCCGCGCACGGACACGCCTACCTCCCATACAACGCAAAAATTGAAAACTGCATAACTCAGCTCATAATTGATCTACAACAATAAAATTTTATATGTATATGTTTTATACAAACACAAAGATGTCTTCGAAAAATGGACGTCATCCGTTCACGGACACGCCCACCTCCCATACAACGTTAAAAATTTAAAACGCAATAAATAAGCCTCTGTTTAACCTACAGAGCTAAAAGTTGGCAGGAATGATTTTTATGACAAGACAAAGATGGTTTTGAAAAATGAACGTCATCCGCCAACGACCACGCCTACCTCCCATACAACCCAAAACGTTTAAAACTCAATTAATAAGGTTATGTTTGTCATAGAGAAATTAAATTTGGTATGTATGTATTTTATACCAAAACTAAGGTGTGTTCAAAAATTGTGAGTAATCCGTCCATGAACACGCCCACCTCCCATAGCGAAAGCACAATAAAGGCATTAACTGTGAGCTACAGGAATAAAACTTGGTATGTGTAAATTTTTCATCACCATTTAAATGCAATTAAAATAAAGGCTTCATCCGCCCACGGAGACGCCCATTTACAATAAAAATTTTTTTATTTTTGAAAAGTGGGTTTAGGGTATTTCATAGTCGGCCTAGACCGACTTTAGACTTTCTTTACTTGTTTTATTCTTTTTCTAATCCAAATTAATTTTCTTCGGTTATAATTTTAGTAAGTCTCTGCAAACCACTGAAAGGCTTAATGTTTCATAAACTTTAAAAACTAATGTTTTAACCATCATTTTTTAATTTTTACAGCGATTTTTTAAGATGTTCAGTAGCTGGACCGATTTTTTTGGGGGTCGATTTTTGAGACTTTTGCCAGATCGACCACCACAGTTGTAATTTTAAAATTCAATTTAAATTTCTTGTTAGCTATTAAACTTAGCTTTCAAACGAAACTAACAGTTCCGAAAAATTATGTTTCAAACCAAAGTTATGGTCTCTAAACGTGTTCAGCAGATGGGCATCCTTCCCTACTTTTATGAAAACTTTTATGCAAGGAATGGAACGAGCAAAATATAAGTAAAAATAGTCCCAAAAGGAGTACGATTGATAACGTTATATATAACCATATAAAATCAACCTCTAAAACGAGAATACATTTTTCTAAATATTTTGTATGGATGCAGAAGCCCAGTATGCTGTTTGAAATACGAGGGGTACTAGTACTATTTATATTTTGTGAACTGACAACACTAATGTTAATAGTTAAAATCTGGCATCACCATAATAAAGTGTGTCATTTGTTAGGATAAATGTACTCAAAACGTTTTGATGTACAAGTGCTATTTGTTTTGTTTAAAGTGAGTTAAGAAAATTAATTTGTTCAAAAACGAAAATTTTAAGAGTAGGCTTTTCTTGGATTATTTTTCACAACTTTCGACGTGGATTATCTCAACAAGAATATTAACTCAGTTCTTTGTATCACGATAAAGCACCATCAAAAACTACAGTATATCGCTGGCAAAGTGGTTATAGTTCGGTCGCCGACGAATTTCGTGAAGGTCGCCCAAAATCGGTTGTTGTGCCACAAATGCAACCTTGCACATTTGTTCCACTTCAATACATTCGATTTTGCATACCCCATACCCCATACCCCATCGTTGGATACCCCATAATTACCAACAAATGGGTAATTTGAATGAGTACTACAAATGGTAATAGCCTAGAATGAATGCAAAAGTATATTGATCATCAAGGGGAATATTTTGAAAAACAATAAAGCCATTTTCATTTAGAAATGTTTGTTATTATTTGCTAGTCCTGATATATAAATTGTACTCCTCGTATATCCTTATTATATAACTTTTTTGATCGAAACTGTCATTATCGCTTTTTAACGTAACATCAAATCAAATTAATTGATTAGTAGTAAAATCCGACTAATCTTTTTATTTTTGGTGTTTTTATGTGAAAAAATATGATTTGTTTGTTTGAAGTTATATTTGTAACTATATTGAACTTAAAACTTTTCAAAGCCGAAGTTAAGCTATGACTACAAATCTGAAGAGTCAAATTTCAAAATTTCAAAATGGTACTTCCAATAATCGGTAGTAAAATTTCCGAATAAACTTCCGAGTTTCACTATCGGATCTCTAACGTGTTTATGAATGAAGTGAAAAACATTCAACATCTCTCACAAAAAATGATTGACCGTGTCAAACTCACCCATTTACATAAGCACAATGAGCGGCGGTTAATACAAAATTCGACTCAATTAGCACTCCTCCACACTTGTAGTTAAAAGTGTTCCAATCTAAGTCTGACTCCCAGCCCAAGGCGCACTAAAAATCAAATGGGGATTAAATTAGAGAACAATCAAACATATTTATAATCAATCGCACTTATACCATATAAGGGAACTCTCTGGGTTTCGTTGCGATACCACCAATGACACCAAAACCACCCCCTCCAATTGGATGAATGATGCTGCAGGCTAAATGCACAAACATTTTTATTTACTCAAAAATTTCTCAAATTCAAGTACAGTCCAAAATATGTTTTTACCTCTTACGGCTTTACGGTATTTGCTGAACGATATTTGGTTTGTTATGAAATAATAGTCAACTGCGTTATGATCGCAACATACGAATTGTTCAAGACCTTCCACGTAGCAGGTGTGCAGTTTTGTTTTTGATGTCAGGAATGTGGAACAATGTTTAGCCTTTTTACATATGCCATTAAGAAAAGTGCCGTCACGACTGCAATCCCTTTTGTATTCATTTTGATCAGGAAATTCGGAGGGATAATTTGAAGCATTAACTGAAGTGTATAGGTTTGTATTGATCATAATCCCGTTTAAGAAATTAAAATATTAACTTACCAAACAATGAATTTGCTGTTAAAGCAATAAATAATAATAAAAACACGTATGCCATTTAAATTTTGATAACTGCTAATATTATTCTTAACACAACAAGGTCTCAACAACCACAGATTTGACTAACTTCAGAATGAAACAAAACGCGTCTGCCTTGCATAACAACATCAAATGGTATACAATATATAAATATTTTGTGATATATTTCACTAGTTATATGCAAATTATGAGTATGGACCAGTGGTTCTTAATCTTTGAAATATACAGTGAGCCACAAAAGCGTTCATAAAAACTAATGATTTTAGCATTCATAAAACATTTTTAACTTTTTTAAAACTTAAAAAAAAAGCGTTTCTTCAACTTCATGTAAACCAAAAAAAAGCTAAGCACTAATACATTTTTTCAGTATATTTTTTTTTTTTACATTTCGGTGATTCCATGTCAAAACCCAACAAACGAAATGATTCAGTTTTGATATCGTGTCTGAATCACTTGCTCGTACATTTCATTCAATAGCAATTATCATATACAATTCACTTATAATATCGTGAACGGGAGAAATTCCTCCTTCGTTAACGAATCGTTCAAACCGACAAAACCAATTCGTGAACGAGTCGCCAAACTTTCGAAAATTAATTCGTTAACGAATTTTCATATTTGAAAGAAGCTATTCATAACGGATCGTCAAATTTAAAAAAAAAAAACAATTCTTTTACGAATCACTTTTCTTTGCAGAACTCAACACTTTGTTGAACAAATGATTTAAATATTGCAACAAAATATTCAGCACCACCATAGAAGTATTTGACTGTGATGGTCCTGCAAAAGCTACGGTGTTTTCTTTAAGCATCCAGCCAACCTCTGATTCAGACAAAACCAAACTATTCGATAATACGAAAAAACTATTTACAAGCGATTCGTCAAGCAATCACCCCTCGCCAAAATGTTTATTGGGAAGGCACACTTTTCTGACATCACTATTTTTTAAACTTCTGAAGCTTTTTTGGTGGATAGTCCATCTGAAAAGTATAATAGCTGCGTATTTTTTTTTTTGGTAAATTAATTTTTTTTGCAACACTCTCTAAAAAGCATTAAAAATTATAAAATAAAACTAAATAGCTACTTGTTTTTAAACAGCTCTTTCTTCTAAACTTCAAGTCGCACAGACAAGAAACTCACACAGTTAAAAGTGAGGGTAAATTTTATCTTGTTTATAACATTTCTCTAGTATAAACTCGTTTTATTCTGAATTTATTATAAGTTTTATCCCACTCTATAGTATACAACTTGTATTTCCATTCAAACATCTATTTTACTCCAACATAGTATAAGTTTTATACCATAAATTTATAAATATCACATATATATACCAGTTATACACACGAAAACCACACGGAGCCACTCAGCTTTCACTTCCCGAGTAAAAATACAAATTTTTAAGCCAAAGCTGTACAACGTTCGTACAACAGGCAAACAAGAAACTCAGTTAGCTAAAAGCCATACAACGGCTGTACAACAGGCGCTTGCAGGACAATTTGGCTGTACGCATGCTTAACATTGACATTATAAGTTTTATTCTACTCTATAGCATAAAATTTGCATTTCCATTCAAACAGCTATTTTACTCCAAAATAGTTTAACTTTTACACCATAAATTTATAAATATCATATATATATTCCAGTTATGCACTCGAGAACCTCACGGAGCCATTCGGCTTTTACGTACAAATCGAGTTTTCGAAGCTACCGAACAACATAGATGTTAGCACACAATCAGTTGGCAATTTTGTTTTTCAGTCAGTAATCATGTTATACGCAAATAAATATAACGTCCACATTGATGCAATAGAATCGGTTCAACAGTTTTTACTTTTTGCTTTACGTCATCATCGTTGGAACCCAGATATTATTCTTCTTCGTATGAAACCCGCCTTAAGCAAATTTTACTGCTTTCCCTGAGAAGCAGAAGGATGGTCCTTAATGTCACCTTCCTATATAAATTTCTTTGTGGTGATATTGACTCCCAATATATTCTCTCATCTCTTAACTTTAACATCCCCAGAAGAGGATCTAGACATTTTGTGCTTTTTAAGTTGAGCCAGTGCACTTCAAATTTTGCCCTTCATGACCCTTTACGATGCATGTGTAGTGATTTCAACAATAGCTACAGCTTAATTAATTTTTGTGATTCGATGGATGCCTTGAAACGGAAAATGAGTTTACATTTAAATAACACAGTGCGACACGAAAAAATAACTTCAAATATCTCAATGGTTTCTAGTAGTGCATGGTCTATAGATTATGCCCTCATACTCAGTTTTATCGGATTAGGTCAAATAAGAGAGAAATTCAAGGTCAAATTTCACCTTTAAGTCACAAATTTTTTCTTATAACTCTTAAACTAAATTCAAATCCTGTGTAGTAACTGCGTCTAAATATTTACAATGGATGGTTCTTAACATTTTGAGACCATTTTTTACTCAAAAGGTTTCGTGAGGGGGTTAATTTTTTCTTCAAAAACAGGGCTTTTTAAAAATAAAAAAAAATGTTCAATAGTTCAGTTACTTTGTATTTGTCTTCAAAAACAATTAGATTTTGCTGAATTTTTGCATACACCTAAAGTAAAATAAAGCTATCCACCTCTGAAAAGATCACAACAGTTACATGTGCGCATGCAAAGATATTCGGATTCAAAGATTACCAAAGATGGTAACTTCGTTAATGTAATTCCTAGAGTAAAATCATTCAGATGAAAATTATAGAGCCAACAATTTTCTTCAAAACTGTTCTTAACATCTTTACCGAAAGAGTTACCGTTTTAAAGATATACGCGTAAATATGTAATTGCAACATGTATGAAAAATTTTGATCTTGGGAAGAAATAGAAATAAAAATAATTTTTATTTTTACCGTTTTTAATTTTTCATGTATATTGAAATTACATATTTACGCTCATATCTTTAAAACGGTAACTCTTTCGGTAAAGATGTTAAAAGCAGTTTTGTAGAAAATTGTTGGCTCTGTAATTTTCATCTGAATGATTTTACTCTAGGCCTTACATTAACGAAGTTACCATCTTCGGTAATCTTTGAATCCGAATATCTTTGGATGCGCACATGTAATTGTTCTGATCTTTTCAGAGGTGGTTTATTTTATTTTACCTAAGGTGTGTGCAAAAATTCAGGAAAATCTGATTGTTTTGAAGACAAATACAAAGTAACTGAACTATTAAAAATTTTGTTTTTTATTATAAAAAGGCCTGTTTTCGAAGAAATAATACCCCCCTTACTTAACTCTTTGAGCAAAAAATGGTCTCAAAATGTTAATAACCATCCATTGTAAATACTTAGAGACAGTTAATACACAGGATTTGAATTTAGTTTAAGAGTTATAAGAAAAAATTTGTGATTTAAAGGTGAAATTTGACCTTGAATTTCTCTCTTATTTTACCTAATCCGATAAAACTGAGTATGAGGGCATAATCTATAGACCATGCACTTTTATAGACCATTGCGATATTTGAGGTTATTCCAACTGGGCCTTAAATTGTCGCACAGTGTAATTGATAAATTTTAGAATTTTGTTTCAAACATTAACTCGGTTAATAATATTGTTATATTCTGTAAAAATGTTGGCTGAAGTAATTCCATATATTCGAGACCGTTTTAGTTGTTTTTCCTTTATAATATTGCGTTTGATGAATTAAACACCATCGAATATGATATGTAGGCTTAAACTTGTTTGTTTTTAATCAAAAAATTTTAAATTTTTCTTATTCATTTGACTTATTAGTTACTTAGTTTGTTGCGCAAGAGTTTATCTCTTTTCCATGCAAGTTTATGCCTGCGTTGGCCCAAATACTTATCCAATTAATAACATTAGCACGGAGTTCCAAAATGACATAGTGACCCGTATATATTAGGTTGGGTCGACTTTTAAACCGATGTTGCCTGGGCGATTTTCGGTTCGGGCATGAAAAATTATTAAACCAAACACAAAAAAAAGGGGACTGGGCTGCCGGATCGATTTTGTATGGAGAAAAAAAAAATCATCCAGACACCGACTTAAAAGTTAGAGGGACTCTTAAAAACTATTTCTGCATCATTTTTTTTTTTGGATCGAAGAAATCCCCATGGAGCGGTTTTGGTTCTCCTGAACCCTTTTTGTGGCCAAAAAATCAAGTTTTTTGCCTATAACTTTTTTTTTTCTTCAGAATGCATACCCAAGATAAGCAAAAAAGTAAAGATTGTGATAGTAAACATATATTGGTTAAAAATAATTTTTAAATTTGTTGTTCTTACAAACTCTTTTGAGAGCCCAAAAAATCGATATTTCATCATTTTCGAAAAGGTGTTTTTTTTAAACACCTATAAAATATACATTTTTCGTGGTATTCATATGCATTTAAGCTTGTTGGTAAAGTAATGAGCTATTCTTTCCATTGGTATAACGTATGGAGTGGTTTTATCAAAAGTGAGTTACATGAAAAATACGTATCTTGTAGGCGTTAAAAAAAATATTTTCGAAATTTATGCATTTTGTACTGTAGCGCCAGCTGGCGTATACTTTTCTAAAAAATGGTTGTCAGAATTCGATTAAGCCTTCCTAAATACTCAAACATACCAAGATTTGTCAAAATCTAACTGTAATTAAGGCAATTAAATAATAATTAAGCTGAAGAATCCTTCTGAATATCATAAAAACTAATATATATCTGAATATACTTAGTTTTGGCTAAACTACACCACAAGATATATCAATGGAAAGAAGAGATCAATGTCTTTTCACTAAGCATAAATTCATATGAATTGCTTGAAAAATAAATATTTTATAGGTGTTTAAAAGAAACATATTTTCGAAAATGATGAAAAATCGACTTTTTGGGGTCTCAAAAGAGTTTGTAAGGACAACAAATTTCAAAATTTTTTTTAACCAATATTTGTGTACTATCACAATCTTAACTTTTTTGCTTATCTTGGGAATGCATTCTGAAGAAAAAAAAAGTTATAGGCAAAAAACATGATTTTTTGGCCAAAAAAAGGGTTTAGGAGAACCAAAACCGCTCCATGGGGATTTCTCCGATCCAAAAAAAAAATGATGCAGAAATAGTTTTTAAGAGTTCCTCTAACTTTTGAGTTGGTGTCCGGCTATATCTAAATTTCGATCCATTTACTGGGGGTACACTTTACCCCATCGCACCGTCAATTTTGTGAATTTTTTCTATAGGAATGTTTTTCAAAATTTTTTTTTAAAAAACATGCACAGCTAGGGAAAAACTAACGCCAGATATGAAATCCTCACACCCGATTCAACCAAAAAACGGTCTAACATTTATACGTTGTGATACAAAAATTTACCGTAACAAATTCCTAAAGAAAAAATTTCAGTAAATTCAAAGTATATTCTTATCGTTGGTGCGTATGTAATTGTGACCATCACGGCTGAACCACTGCAGATATCCAAATATTATATTATTTATAGTTACTTTGGTTTCTTTGTTTTAGAGTTTTATGTAAAGTTTACTACTTATTTGATGTTGTTTACTTTTTTAAATTCAAATATTCTTAATAAATTCGTGTTTTTGTATAAATTTTTTAAGTTCCGCTGAAAAGCCAGTTAATGTGCTTAGTGGAAATTCATACTTCGCCAACTGGGTGTGTGTTTTAGTACGTAGGTGCATTCTGTCTGTTCCGGTTGATCCGGATAGATTTTAGAATGTAAGTCGTGCATGCGTATAGTACGGGCTATACGTATTGATGAGATTTCTCACTCCTTTGGCGAATCCAAAAAAAAAAAAATGAATGAAACTAGGTACCGATTTTAGTGTCCGACCAATTATTCGGCTTCGGCTTCGGTAATCGGCATAATCGGCTGATATTTTGACCTTCGCCATCGGCTTCGGCTTCGGCCGAGATAGCCGATTATTTTTGCTGAATGTTGTTACTTTGCTAAACAGTTTTTTTTATAAGTTTTTAGAATTTTTTTTAATTATTCAGTGAACTCCGTTCAAAATTCCACATTTGAAACATTTTCCATTGTTTGTTTTGTTTTTCTCTCCTTTTCTGTTCTTTCATGAGATGGTGCTCACTCGGTGAAAATGTTGTTCAAATGATAAATATAGCATTTCTTATGAATAGACCTCGGATTTTGCATACTTTCTTATTTTTAATCAGATTGATACCAAACTTGGTATCTAGACGTTTCATCGTTCAAATAGAACAAATTGTAATGCATATCGAAAATATGCAAAATATATGCAAAAAATATGCAAAAAAATATGCCACAAATATGCAAAATATATGCAACATATGCAAAAAATATGCAAAATATGCAAAATATATGCAAACGAATTTCATCAAAATATTGAATTCCAATCCTTATCGCTTTGGTAAATGAAGAAAAAAAAAGAAATTTATTTTTGGTCGACAAAACAACTAAAATGGGCCCACAACGACGATATGCATTTACTTCAGTTTGGTAAAGAAAACTAGTAAGGTATATCTTCGACTTGGCCGAAGTTAAAATACCCCCACGGCCGATTCTTATGGGTAGAAGAATTTTAAATTGGAGAGCTTCTTGTAAGAGATTTTGAAAGATTTTATTATTTTTATGTGTCTAAAATACATACATACACTGAGAAAAAACACATACCTTGCTCCGGTAAAAAATTTCTCTATTTTTGATAATGCAATTTTCTCTTTTTCAAATAAAATTTTCTTCAATTAGAATAAATTTTCACATTTTCGTAGAAATATTTCTTTACTTCTAGGAAATGGAAACATTTCAATGTCTCTAATAATGATAAGTATTTTTCTCGCACAAATAATTTCTCATTTATAGAGAAATTTTATTGAAAATGAAAAACTTTTCTTATATTTTGATAAAAAGTTCACTATGAGAAGTATTTTCTTCAATAAAAACAAATATTTTCTCAAAAAAAAAAGTATTTTTCTCTAAAAATGATATATTTTTCTATTTCATGGTAGATTTTTATCATTTTTAGAGAATTTTTAGTATCGCAATTAGAGAATAGCATTCTCTGGAGCAAAGTCTATACAATTTTTTTCTAAATATGATGTCTTTTTTATCATATTCCGAGACACTTTTTTCTGAGTGTATCAAATTGTTTTCTTGCAGCTTAAATATAAGCCTTTTTATAAAGTTTTAAATTTTGAGGTTGTATGGGAGGTGGGCGTCTTTGATTGTGTATGACGCCCATTTTTCTAACATACCTCAGTTTCTACATAGAATACACAAATACCGAGTTTCTGTCTTGTAACTTTAATATTAGCCTCTTTATAGATTTTTAAATTTTGGGGTTGTATGGGAGGTGGGCGTGTTAATGGGTGGATGACGCCCAATTTTATAACACACCTCAGTTTTAACATTAAATACACAAATACCGAGTTTCTGTTTTGTAACTTTAATATTAGCCTCTTTATAGATTTTTAAATTTTGGGGTTGTATGGGAGGTGGGCGTGTTAATGGGTGGATGACGCTCAGTTTTCTAACACACCTCAGTTTTGACATTGAATACACAAATACCGAGTTTCCGTCCTTTAACTTTAATATTAGCCTCTTTATAGATTTTTCAATTTTGGAGTTGTATGGGAGGTGGGCGTGTTAGTGAGTGGATGACGCCCATTTTTCTAAGACATCTTAGTTTTGACATAGAACACACATATATCAAATTTCAGTATTGTAGCTTTAATATTAGCTTCTTTGTAGAGTTTTCAATTTTGGGGTTGTATGGGAGGTAGGCGTGGTTTTCATCCGATTTAGCCCATTCTCGAACTTGACCTTAGTTTTTTTCAAGAAAGCTTAAATATCGAATTTCATTACGATAGCTTCAAAATTACGGCTGTAATCGTGTCGACAGACAGACGGACAGACGGACAGACGGACAGACGGACAGACGGACAGACGGACAGACGGACAGACAGACGGACATGGCTAAATCAACTCAGGTGGTGATGCTGAGCAAGAATATATATACTTTTCCATACCTACCACGCCTCCTTTTGGGTGTTACACACGTCGTGACAAAATTAATATACCCCTTACGCAGTACGCGTGGGGGTATAAAAATTCTAAATTTGCATTTTAGGTTCTTGAAACACCGAATCCAGAAGATGCTGAATCTATAAAGCAAGCAATAAAGCTGATAAAAAATCCCCACCTATATCGGGATTTTATATATATTAAATAAAATTTTGAGAGAGTTGCCGAAAAATTAACTTCCTTAGAAGTGAAGGGTCTACCACTAGCTAAAAATATAGTTCACAATATAACTGATGATTTTAGACTGGTTTTAAAAAAGATATTTTAAGCCATTTTGAAAATAAATCCACATTTTAATATCATTTCAAAAATAAATAATATTTTAAATATCAAAGATGAAGATGTGTTCTGGACTTGAAACCGTCACAAATGTAAAAATCATTAAATAAAAATTTGCTCCAATTATTTCCTTTGACGTTGAGAGAAGCTTTTCCGCTTACAAAATGGTTTTTGGAAGGAAACGCCTAAGCCTCTTAATTAATAATTTAGAGAAAATTATGGTTATGTTTTGTAATACCAATTATATCGGCGAGCTCTTCTGAGAGTCTTCCGGGTATCGCCGAATGTAAGCAGCTGAGGCCATAAAAGCGATTCGCCGGGAAGATTCGCCGACGAATCGCCGAGATGAGGCTTAGGCGAATCGCTAGGAAGAGTCGTGAACGATTCGCCGAGAGGAATCTTAAGCGATTCGCCGGGAAGATTCGCCAACGCATCGCTGAGAAGAGTATTAAGCGATTCGACAGGAATTCGCTCACGAATCGGCAGAAAGAGTCTAAAGCAGCGATGGGCACACACATACTATCAAATTCTTTGATTGTGTGTAAAGCAGAGAAAAACTAAGATCAATTTTACGTATTTTCTCGCTATATTTTAAAAAATTGCGCAAAGAGATGTTATTTCAACAAATGCTGAAAAGCAACTGACTTGATTTGCTGCCAAAACAAAAACAAAGCAACAATCGAATGCACACGATCGTAAGCCACACGAAGTAGCTTACACTGTTCATGTGTCGACGTCGCGCAAGCAGTATTTTGCGTCTAATCCCATGGGATAGGAAATTTAATTTGTGCCCTTCTCTGGTCTAAAGTGATTCGCTGACAAGACATGTCAAGTGGCCAAGACAACACTTTTAGAGGTCATCAGCGATTTGTTGCAAAGTTGTTGAACGTTTCAATTTGTTGCAAGTTTGAACTAGCAGTTCCATGAAGTTGCTTAGAAGTTAAATTTTCTGAATAATTTAAATGATTTTTCAGAGCCTGCTTCATATTTCAATGATAGATTTTGAAAGCTTTTTAAATAGCCATCTTCGAACGATCGCCGGAATGAGCGAAGGAAGATTTTGAAGATTTTTTGAATCGCGCATTCATCCCTTGGGCGATCGAAAAGCAATCCATCTTCCAACGATAGCCGGAATTAACGTCAGGAAGGTTTTGAATACTTTTTGTCAATCGCGCATTCATCGTTTAGGCGATCGAAAAGCGATGCATCTTCCAACAATTGCCGGAAAGAGCAAAGAGAGATTTTGAAATTCTTCGCTTCGGCGATCGAAAAGCGATCCATCTTCCAAAGATCCCTTAGGCGAATCGCTAGCGCGTGGCCAAATGATCTTATCTTCTAATCGTCTTCCAAATGTTTGCAGAGATTGAATAATTTGTAAACCTATACAATATCGTATGTATTACGTTTCATTTGCTCTGCTTTAATATCTGACAATTAATAAAATTTCAATATGTATACTATCCTCTGAGTAGCTTTTATATTATTTTTCGATTTGTTTAACATATGAAGTTTTTGCATATTTTGCATATTTTTTGCATATTTTGCATATATTTTGCATAGTTTGCATATTTTTGGCATATATTATGCATATGCATTTTATGCAAATATGCAAAAAAATTTAAAATATGCATTTCGTTTTCAACTCTATTTTCAATGAAACTAACTTTGGTGTCATCAGAATTTACCTATCTTAATCCTTCAAAAATATGCAAATATGCAAAATCCGAGGTCTACTTATGAATTGAATTGTTACGTTTTTGCTTTTGTTATCGACTGAATTATAAAACCGAGTTAAAGCTACAAATTTTCTGCCAGATTTCAGTTAGTAGCTTTTGTCGACTGGATCGAAAATTGATACAATTTTTTCTACGTTATTCTGACGTCAATAAATCAATTACAAAAACATCCGAATTTTGCATACAAACTCTTACATTTACATAATTCGAATTTAATGATTTCATTATGTTTATTTGTACTGAAATTAATATTTAACAAAAGCAAAGAATAAATTTTATAATTTTTTTGACTTGAAAACATTTGTTTGTTATTCGGCTTCGGCTTCGGCTTCGGCCGATTATTTCCATTTTGCCGAAGAATCGGCTTCGGTTAAAAATCACATTCGGTCGGACACTAGTACACATAATCACATGAACCCAAGGATCTGCACTATTGAATATTTTTAGAATCCGCCCTCGAACACGCCTACCTCTCTTACAATGCAACAATTTTAAACTGCATAAATGAGCTCATAATTAGCCTACAACAATAAAATTAAGTATGTACCTTTTGTATATAAAAAATATGTCGAAAAATGGGTCTCATCCGCTCACGGACACGCCCATCTCCCATACAACTGAAAATGCAATTAATAAGCCTCTGTTTAACCTACAGAGATAAAATTTGGCACGTATGTTTTTTATGACAAAACAAAGATGGTTTTCAAAAATTGTGTTCAAAAAGTGTGTTAAAAAATTGGGAGTCAACTTTTATATCCGTAAGTAAAACAGAGGTTTATTTATTGTGTTTTCAATTTTTGCGTTGTATGGGCGTATGGCGTATGGTCCGTCAGCGGATTCCATAAATATTCAATAGTGCAGATCCTGGGGTCCATGTGACCATGTGATCCTGTGTTTACGGACAACACACAGACGGACGAACGGACATGAATAGCTCGACTCAAGTGGTAACGCTGATCAAGAATATATATACTTTTTTATACCGGACTCGCTTCGTTTACACCTCGTTTTGGTGTATTTTGCTCTCTTGCACAAAATTCTGCGAACGAATAAAAGTGTATATTTTTACATTTTGACATATTAATTATTTTATTTAGTCATACAAATGGTTGAGTATTTCGCTTTGCGATACCCGTTCTAATTCATACAAACAATAACTAAACACTAGACTGTATATAATAGACTATGATTTCTTATTCCAAACAAGTTATAAAATTACGAACTTAAGTCAATATAGTAGAAAAGTATGTACAGATTGAAATAATTTCCAAAAGTTAGTTTATCCGTGTGAGTTTGTGTATGATTTGTTTAATTATTGGTATACGTTCAGTAACGCTTTTCATATGGCAGTTAATCACCTTAAATCAAATGTAAATATTATATAGAGCTATGTACAATGTATTTTCGAACATAATGTAGCCTGGTATCCAGTCATACAATATAAAAAGAGTTGCTATGGCTGAAGGCCAAGTGTTAAGTCCTGACATACACATTCTGTTAGTGTGAAAACGGAGTTGCTTAACTTATGTTAAATATTTAAATAATACAAATAGTAGGAAAGTTAAAACATATCGTTTGCCCAGACAACAACTAAATAAAAAAATACTATTACTTTCTTATGCGATATATGTATAATAATAGGTTTATGAAAACTAATGATATTTACAAATAATGTAGTGCGTTGCTTGAAAACTAGCTGGCTCCAAGTAGAAAAAGGTACTTGAACTAAAGAACTTCTAAAGCATTAACAAAGTAGTAAAGTAGTAAATTTAATATATATATTATATAGCTATCACAAATGTTCGATTCTGATGCAGTGCCTTCCTCATCCTCATAGGTGGTTGGGTGTTGGATTTGCCTCAGTTTGATCTGGCTGGTTCTGCGTTTGTTATGAATACTGCGGAGATTCACCACCTGAATTGATTTTCTTAACGCGACTGACGTCATCGTAGGCAATGGAAAATACGCTTTTCTTCTCGGCGATCGGATTACGTCGACCCATGCTGTTCAAAAGGGAGTTCATGGCGATGCCCGAATCGTGATCATCTTCAAGCGTGGAAACGTTGAGTTGTTTCTGTATCGAATGGCTGGTTGTCGCATGCGTGGCATTCGCATCATCGTTGTATAGATTTATGTTGGCGTTTGTTACTTTGATCTCGTTTTCTCTAATGGGGGATGGCTTTGGTCGTTGTTGCTTACTGGCTTGATCTTTTGTGGCTGCATACGGTGGAGTCTCTGGGTACATGTAATGCGGCAGTTTTGTTGGCGCCAATGGCACATCTGGGGCATGTTCACGCTCAAAGCGGTGTTCGGAGTGCTGCACCAAAGGATGATTTGTTTCGGTTTCAATCATGGGCTTATGCTGTTTATTCATGACAATATCCTCTTTTAGCAAACGACTGCCTTTCGGTGGTGACTTGCGTGGTGCTGGTTCTGGCTTGTATCTGCTCTCATCAGTTGTTTGAGCATTTTCAGGCTTGACATTCAAGCGTGTCTTTGAAATGCGTTTCTCAACATTAGTGCCTGCTTTTCGTTTCGTGATGGGCTGAGTTCTGGAGGAGTCCGTAGAAGTGCGTCCACTTGCTTCGGGTTTCTTTTTGCTGTAGTACCATTCCATGTATTTAGGTACACTTCGAGTGCCTAGTTCGGTTGCCTCATCACGATCAAGCAACTCTGTTTCGCTTTGATAAACGCGATCTTTGATAAGGCGTTTGGAATCGCGTATTTCTGTCGTGGTTGTTGTAATTTTTGTGCCATTTTTGCTGTTGGGCTGATATTTTGAAATGGAAATTCGATTCTGAGGTGGTTCTGAAGCAGTTTGGCCACGTTTCGATGTGCTGCCTCTAGTGCTGTCTTTGCGTGAGAGTCTTGTATTTGCGGCGGGTGGATGTTCTTCTTTCTGTTCGGATGATGATCTGGAGGAAATGGCCGTGCGAGACTTGTTGTCTACTGCGCTATCGCTAACATGAACTTCAAGTCGGTGTTTGCTGCGTTCGTCTGCTTGACGGTGATTGCTGTCTTGATGGCTGGGAGTGAATGTGTTGCTTTTGATAACAATTTCATCTGCGTCTGATTCAATGGAATTTCCATCTTCATCCTCATCACAATCTTCTGCCTCTTGATCGTATTCCTCATCACCAGATTGCTCATAATACTCCACTTGTTCAACACGAATCTTGCGCCTTCTGCGTTCGTCGGGACTAGCTTTCTCATCAAGAGAGTCAGATATTTCCATTAGCACATCACGGTTTAAGGCTTCTGATTTTTGTTTTGAAGCTATAGCGTGCTGCTTCTCCTCGTTCTTGATGCGTCTCAGTATGCTAGTTTTTGTTTCGCCGTGGTGACGAATTGGTTTTTTGGGTGGCGAACGCTTTCGATATTCGTAAAATTCATCACCTTCTTCTTTGATGGGTGTTTTTATCTTACGTTTCACTTCCTCCACCATCACAATTCGCTTGCGGGGTTGCTTGCCGTTGCGATATTTGACGCGTTTCTTTTGTCGCTTCCGTTTAATCCAATATACACCTTCAGGGCTGTTTGGTGGACTGAAACGCACGTATTCGTACTCATCCTCAGACATGGAGTCATCATTTTCGCTGCGAGCTTTGCGTCGTAGTGATACACCTTGGCTTGAACTCACTGTACTACGCTGAATGAAGCCAGCTTCTGCATCAACATCGGTCTGTGTACCTGCCTCGCAATCTGTTTGGGTTGCTATGGCCATTGACTGGCCTGGAAGACTTTGCGTTTCTAGCGCCACTTCCTGCGCTGTATAGCGTATTTCTAGCTTCTCCTTTTCTAGAAGAATTTGCCTAAGTAAAGCGTTCTGCTGTTTCAGCGAATTCTCCAGTTCGTGCGTTAGAGATTGGTTCGAAGTGGCCGGTTGCATTTGGCCTGAAAAAGTATCGACTTGTACACTCACAGCTCCTTCATCTGGTTGGGTGTGTATCACCTTCACTTCTGGCTCCATTTGTGAGTATACTACGCTGTTTGGTCCCGATTTACCGAGAGGAAATGTATCTCCTTTGAGTGTTGAGTTCTGTTGCACCTCATTCGGCATTGATTGTATGTAAGTAGCACCCGGTACAATCTGATAGTGCTCACGAATGATCTGTTTACCACCTGGCTGTTCCTCGATGAAACGACGCATAAGAATCTCCTTTCCACTATTGTCTACCATCAGTAGTTGAGGGTTGAGAGAAAAGTTAGCTTGCTTTAGTGGCACATTCACATAGATATTGTCCTCGTCTGCTGCGGCTCCATCGCGCGTCTTATCTCTGGTCATTAGCTGTAGAATCTCGACATTTCCGTCCTTGATGAAGTATTCGCGTTTATTTTTTAGACTGCTGCGTGCGGTATTAAAGTCAATATCACTGCCACGATCAATTTCATGTCGTCGCATCGAGTCATCATCGATGTGACGTTCTTCTGATGCGTAACGTTTACGTTGCTGCTGCTGTTGAACCATCTGGTGTCGGACTTTACTACGATGAAAACGCTCATCATCTTCATCGACTAGTTCTCGTTCGTCAATAAGATCTTCGATATAAACATCACGGTCGTTTATTAGATTAGTTCTAGAATTATGAAAACTAAGATGAGTATCGTCTTTGGCTGTTTGAGTATTTCTGGAAGAAGATAATGGCATGAGCAGTTATATGGCTATGTGTGAGAGTTGTTGAACTTACTTTATTCTAACACGTCTCTGTTGCTCTTCGGCTGAGCGAATACGTCGTCTTTCGTCAGTAACCGCATGTTCGCCGACGCCAGACGGTTGGCCTTCTATGATTTCGTCAGGCTGTTCACGTCCATCGCGGAACTCCCAACGGGTAGGTTTCGTTCTGGGATCTGGTGGTTTCTCTGCGGACCAGGCCTCGCGTCGTCCCATCCACTCTGCGACCTAAGGTAAAGTTCACGAAATTTATAAAGGATAAAATTGATATAACTAGCGAAATATCAGATTTCAGAGAAGTAAACTTCACTTTTTTACAACTAAAAGCAAACTGAAGAAAGTGTTAATTCTAGAACATTCGAAAATAATTAAAGCAATTAATAAACAACCAGCAAAACTACTCTTTATTTTTTGATAAGGAAATAAAAATGAAAAACATAAAATTGTGCATTTTTAGCGTTGACATCGTAAGAGCCAAAATAGTGGTAAACAATTTTGTGAAAGAATAAAAAACTACGAATTCTACGGTGAAAATAAAGTAAAATTTGAATCAAGTTCAAAATCTACCTGAACAGATTTTGTTTGTTTTCCATTTGCCATTTCCCTATGAACTAGATGAACATCGTCTTCAGTTCTACTGATATTAACTATTCTTTTGCTACAAGAGAAAAAGAGAGGATTAAAGATAGAATGAATGGCCTTGATGCATTTAGTAGACACGGACAAGAACGGATATTTTAAGAATAAATAATTTAAGTGAGCTATCTCAGTCCTTAATATTTAAACACATACATCTGGTTTACAATTTAAGAATTGAGATAACAAATTTTAAGTTAGAATAATCCTTCATGTATGTGAGAGCATTACGTATGTTAAAATATTTACAGAAAAGTAGTGGGATCTATGAGTTAAACGGTCAGGCATTCATTCGAAAGTATTTTATTTCAACAACGTACGTAAAACAATCTGCCTACGCTATGTGCAAAAAAAAAATTAAGAATTTCTGTTCTTACCTCGTTGCCCCATAAAGCGGGCACCACGAACATATGCAACATAGTAACAATATCAGTATTGTTAGAGCAACAAGCGTGCCTAACAGTATCAGCAGCCAGAATAGCAGTTTGTTTTCGGCCTTGTAAAGTGTCTGTAAAGGTGTAAGATTCTATTTAAATGCGTTATAAAGTCTTGCAATGCATACACTTGTTAATAATCCAAACTTACATCGGTTTCCATTGAATCGCCACGGGTCATGATGGCATAAGAGCTATTGTGCTGGGATAGCCGCTGCTGTATCTGTGATATATCGACTACAGATGAGCTATCATAAAGGACTGTAGCTGTGACAACACTGCGATCCTTCATATCTCCACCCCCACCGGCTAAATTTTTTGCTCCAGGTTCATCTGGACGCAAGGGTCGTATCTCATGAATTATCACTTTGCCGCCAGTAATTGTCGAAAGTGTTTCCTCAGTTTTTACCTTATCTGGATTGAGACCTGGTACTACAAAAGTTACTATGCGCGTACGACTCTCCGGTGGATATATTCGAATCGTAGTGGTACTGAAACGCACTGGTACACCCAAGTCGTAGGCACGGGCTGTTAGCGTAAACATATCCGTATCTGATACACCAGAGGTATCTGACGCTTGTCTTCGATTGCGTGAGTTTATTTGCTTTTTCGCTCGAAAATGAATCTTTTCACGCACTGTTAGCTCACCCGTTATTTTGTCTAGTGCAAACTTGTTCTCATAATTTCCGTTAATTAGTTCATAGCGGACCTCATTATTTGGAGGAGTAGCATCTTTGTCTACAGCGTGAATAAATGCTTTGGAAGTAAAACTCAACAGATCAGGAGCTAGTATAAATTCATATAGATCCTTCTCGAAAATGGGTGTCTCATCGTTGACATCGATGATTTTTATGACTAGTGGAACTTGAGCCCTGTTGCCAGTGCCATCATTGTCACGTGCCTCAACGTACAGATGATATTCGGGCATTACCTCGCGATCGAAGCCGTGATTATTAGTGGAAACAGTAATTAAGCCAGTCTCCGCATCCAAGTTAAGGGACGTATTTAAATAACCCAGTATGGCTGTGTACCGTACACGACCACCTAAGTCCGCAGTATCCGCATCGTCAGCATGCACCTGCACGACTTTCGTGCCAACGGTCATATTCTCAGGAAGTTCTACCGTATAAACTGGCTGATCGAAGACTGGAGCGTTATCGTTGACATCGTTTATATAAACGGTAACATTTACGATGGCTGAAAGATTTGTAGCTGGACCCAATTCTTGAGCCAATATCTGAAATTGTACAGATTGTCGCTGTTCGTAGTCCAGCAGCACATTATCGCGTACACGAATAAGAAAGGAGGTGCTACGTTCCGCCACATTTGGAGAAATTTCAAAGGTACCGTTATTGTTGAGAAGCGTCAAAGAGAAGACTCCATTTTTGCCCGTGTCATCATCGTAGACACGAGGCACATAGGGATCAACGAAAGTCAAGGCAGTCCCTTGTGGCGCATTCTCATCGACTCGTGAAACGTAGCTAAAAATGAAAAGGAAGCAGAGGTAGAAAAATATTATTCCAATATAATTAAAGAAATATTTGTGCTTGCTTAAAAGCTTTGACAATGTGATCGATCTTCTTTACGTACTGATCATTCTCAAAGTACGGCGCCGAATTTGTTCGTTCAGGCAAAAAGAATGCCAATTGCACTGTCGATGCCATAGCTGGAGGTTCGTCACGAGCAACCTTAACCTCTTCTGCAATTACGGTGAGCAAGACAGGATCACCAACATGCGTAATGGCAGCAATATCTTCCAAAGGCCGCATTAGAAATATTTCGCCTATTAAATTAAAATTAAAAAATTATAGTTATTATAGATTTAATAAAATGAAGAGAAAAACTTTTATATCGACACACACTAGGGCCATATGTACTTGAAATTCAATTTTTAAGCTATGCATTTATTAAAAAAGTAATAATCTAGTAATATTCTTCTCATAAAATTATGCATATAAAAGTAATTTTCCAGTTAACGTTTTTCTACATTTTCATATTTTTTGACGTTTTTACAAATTTTTTCAAGGCCATGAAACGTTTTTGACCAATACTATAGGGTATACCTTCAGCTTTTAGTCCTCAGCGTTCAAACGTAATATATATACTAAAATATCAGATATATCTTGCGCTAAACGAATATCGAATTTTGAATTTTGTCACTTTTATATTAAAGTCACAAATGTCAAAAGTGTTTTTGATTCGTTGTTTTTGTTTTGGAAGAACTGATTCACAACATTGGTTCTCTACTCAGCGTTAAGGGCGCATTGAAAACGACTTTGATCATAATAAGTTGTATGCTTTTACCCAATAGATGGTACAGTCTATTCGGCTGACATGTTATATACCTCCAGCAGAGCAAGCAGTGGTTAGAGCGTCTAGTAGAAAGTAGCAGAACTAAATATGGAGAATGAACACATCTATTTTGGAATTGAGCAATGATCCACGTTTCGTTATGGACCAATCGTTATTTTTGTTTTCAATGCAAATTAATTTGGATGATCCACATCCCACTACTCATTTGAGTGTAGCGCGCAAACTATACATCAGACTAATAGGATAGTGGCACCAATGGAAAGGGCTTTCGCTCAGCTTGAGATATAGAAACCGACCAGTTTTAAAAATCGGGGTCTTCATATTATTTTGGAATTAGTAGTTGTCAAATTTAGTGATGCTCGCAAACTATACATACTGAGACGAATGTGGCAAAAATATAAAAAATATAAAGCGTTTGTTTAGCTTTTTTTTTTCAACTAATGAACCTTCTTTCAATGATCTCAACCAATCAATCTTGACGAAATGATCGAAAGAATTTGACATTTCGCTTGTTTTTTTTCTGCTTGCTCTATTTATCATGTTTACTTTTAACTTTTTCTGTGTTTTGGTCTCGATAAGAAGTTTATCACTTGAGTGTTCAAACCAACCAAAATCACAGTTTAAAACTTTTTAAAAAAGTTGCTTTAAAAATTTCTATTTGATTTAAATTAAACACAAAAAAGCTTATTCTTCTTGTTAAACTAATTATGTTTCATTTCAAACTAAGATTGTTCATTCTATAACGGCGTATAATAATTAAAAAACGAAATATTTAATGAATACCGCAAAGAGTTGTGTTTTTGTCTTATTTTGATATGTACAAGTTTTTCAAACAAATCAGACAAACAATAAAAACCTTTTCCACCGTAAAGTTAATAATGCACAAATGTTTTTACTGCCCACTACAAGTCGGCCAACAGCAGTTCAATGACCTCTGGATTATAATTTAACGCGAAATTGTTGCGACAACTACAACCGCGACAGAAAGAATTTCTTTCGTTAAGCTATTCTTTAAGTGTGCGAAAAATATTGCCTATGGACTGAGGTCGCATTGGTATGCAATTTATTTTTGTTTTTGTATCATTGAAAATGTTCATAACAACAGCGCTCGCAACTTATTGCTGACAATTTCAAACCGGAAAAAATGCTGTCGTCAAGTTATTCTACAATTTTGGTTGAGGCGTACATTATGCCCGTCTGTTAAAGCACTCACCAGCCCTCCTCAGGTATGTAACAGCGGGCACAAAACATGCAGGAAAGATGACTTTGGTTCATGTCTCCATTGTTTGCTTCTTGTTTATCTGGCAACTCTTTCTAGAAACTTGCAAGGAAGTTTTTGGTTTCGAGCCAGGTTAGTACCTAGTTTGCTAAAGCAAACAATACTGAAACAAAGGTGGTGTGGGAGAGAACATGAAACATGAATTTAATGCTTTATGCCTTACAACAGCATTTGGCCTGTGATTTGTGCATAGTTGTGCATAGCGGTTATATGCTTGGATCTATGGATTTAAAAGCTTCACATAATGGCTAATAGTTAAAATTTACTTTGAAGCAAAGCATTGCTAATTTAAAACAAAGTGACCTTCTGGCATATAAGTTGACATAATAGAGAGTCTTTTTCGACTTTGAAGTTGGTTTTGTTATACCTTCAATTGCAAAAACTAGACCACACTTCTTCCTAGGGTGGAAACACATTCCAACTCGTGGCTTCTCTTCTCACATGTTAAGTACGCTGAGAAAACTAAATTTTCGAAACTAGCAGAAAAGTGCTAATTTAAAAACGTTTAACCAGATTTTGCGCCTCTAACGTTAGTTTTTATCTAAAAAACGGAAATTTTAAAAAGAGCTCCTAAAGCGTTCGTTTGATTTTCTACAATAAACATTTCGCAATGAGTTGCTTAAACATTCGTTTGATTTTCTAAAATAAAAATTTTAAAATGAGAAATTGAAAATGTTGGTTTGATATTTTAAAATTAACATTTTAAAGAGAGGTAATTGCCTTTATTGACTACACTTAGTCAATGAAATTTGATCACAATTTTCGAAGATCAAGTTAAGCCTTGCTTGCTAGCGTTCAGGGTTAAAAACCTGACGAAACCTGCAAGAATATTTTTTTATTTAAAATACATTTATTATTTATTTCGAGGTATTTTTCTGATCAATGAGTTAATGAAATAATTAAATTCAAGACTGAAATCATTAAATTAAATAAAGCATTTGATACTTGCATGGTCAGGATGGGAACCTACGTCCTCTGCATACCAGTCTAGCACACTTCCACTGAGCTATTGCTAACGGTAAGTTAACTGTAGTGAAACATATTTAAAACTGCTTATCTTAAAAAGTGTCAGAAAATCTTGACAAAAACATGAATTTTATATAAAATTCTTGCAAAACCATTTAAGCGTCAAGTTATTATGTTAAAACGTTCATTGTTGTTTCATATTACTTTTGTATTTTAAAATGTGCATTTTTCATTTTTGTGTGATGTAGAATGTTTTTGAAAATATTAATTTGAACCTACTTCATCATTGTTAAACGTTCGTTGTTGCTTTTAAAATGTTTCGTTTTACTTTTGTATTTAAAAATATGCGTTTTCATTGTTGCATGGCGTACAATGTTTTTAAAATTTGCATATAACTATTCGTTTTTAAAATGTGCGTTTTACTTATTTTTGTTTTCTCAGTCTACCTACTATATTTGAACCAGTTGGAGCTATTAATAAAGCTTAGTAGTCTGTAGACCCAAGTTTTTGAGAATCTTTCTAGGTCACTTTATAACCAGTTACCCAGAAAAAGGTAATGGTTTTTAGCTAGCGCTGGGCATGGTAATATACGTCTTATTTTATTTCATATGACTTTATGTTTTGAAAAATATGATGAGACCAATAAAAAATACAAATTACTTTAAAAAAATTTGTGTAGTTCGTAAGTCAATTCCGTTTTAACTAGTGCTATACACACAAACAGAATACATTAATGTGTATAAATTAGTTTTCAACATATTAGAAAAAAATTTTGTGAAAAAATAAACTATTTCCGCCATCGGCCGCAGTCAAAAAATAAAACCAAACTGAAGTTGTATTTTCGGCTTTGGTTTTATGGAGAATCATGATAGAATAATTTTACCAGGTAATGTTGACAAATGTTGATTCGCTCAGCTACAAGTAAACGAACTCTTGTCAAAAACAGCTGTTCGTTGTTATATGCGTTGGCCACATTCAGCTGTGTCAACTGTTGTGACAGCAACACATCAAGGAGCGCTATTATCGGTATTGAAGTTTCAGAAAAATTGTCAAGTTTATGAAATATCAAGCTTTGTATCAAATAATGAATGGAAATTTTGCTAACAAATAAAAAATGTTCTATTTTTAAATGCATTTAATGCGCAACTTTATATTTATGTTCATCAAGTTTTGACTTAGCAGTTGGCAACTGTTGGGTACGCTGAATGTGACCAGTGAAAATTAATTGTATGTTATGACGGACTGTGTGCGCTCTCTTTCTTATTATATTTTTTGACAAAAGTCCGTTTCCAACAGAAACGTCAATACTACCTTGGAGTAATTATATCATGATGGAGAATAAAATTAATTTTTGACAATTATAAATATACCTACGTTGGTAAACTAGATATAGTCAACAGATTGGAAACAAATTCAGTTCGTTATTAAGAAAAGTGCGCTGGAAAATTGTTGCTGTCTATAAAATTTGTTAGAATAGTTATGTAGAAATAATAATAACTATTCTAATACTGAATTAAATGTAAAAAATTTCGGTATACCGGAATGTATTTGCTTCGATCCCAGGATTTTTTGGACTGAAAAAAGTTCGGAATTGATAGCCAAAGTTAACAGCAAATTAGTGATAAACTTTTTTTTTTCTTTGAGTGTACTTACGTCATACAGTAACTTGCTATGAAAAGGTATTTCAAATTAGCGGTCAAGCAATATGACCGCTTAGTACATAAGAAGTACTAAGAGAAGTGGAGAGAATGCGTCCACAACTAAGCTTTTGTTTAGAGCAACATTGACGAGACATAATAAACACTTATAGAAAGATATGTATGTATATTACCAGTTTAAAAAAGAACAAAATGTATTGGAAGAAGAATGCGATGACAACGCAATTCCATGTGTGCCATACATAATAAAGCAACCTAAGCAACATGAAAACTTCTCTGCAAATGCAAACATGTTGTATGTGGAGCTCATAAAATCTCTTTGAGCTAAGTACTCAGTTACTTGAAAAGGTCTACTTCTTTTGATCCCACTAAAAGTCCCGACAGGCAACTCTACAAAATGTCATCGCTATAGGATCAAAGCACTCCATCCGACCAACAGCTGGTTGGTTTATGTCAAATGCGTGGCACATATAAGTTGTTCTTCGTGGCTCCACAGTCTCAGTCCCATGCAATGCTGACGGATAGTTTTAACACCTCTGTCATCAGGGATTGCCACAAATCGATGCTGACATCTGACAAATTTTAAATCTACTTATAAGAGAAGCATCAACAGCAGACATTCTTCCGACTTTGACGGATAAGTAGTTGATTTCGAAACGATTACGGATAAATTACTCTGCTTTAAGGAGAGGACAGGCAACTCAATGATTGTCAATTGATTGGCTTAAAATTATTCAAGGTTAAATATTTTTTTTTATTCGGCGTTCCGTCGACATAAGAGAAGGAAGATAAGAACAAACCCAGAATAAACACACATCTTTGTTCAAAAACTAATGCTAGGTAGGTCGAGATGTGAATTCTCTGGATCGGCTTAAACTGTATTTTGATCTTTTGAAGTGACAGACTAATATTGTATTATATTATAGTACAATAATTATTATAACTTATTATATATATTATTAGTTATAATAATATTATATTCATTGACTTAAATAGTAGAATAAGCTTTCTTTTATAATAACCTGACCTTTTAACTTTTTTAAAGATGCAAATGAACTGTTATTCACTTGCAAATGAAAAGCAATTAAAAATCTAACCTAAAAACAATACAAATATTGAAGTGTGAGAAAATATTAGCATGTCGTCTGATGGCAACATTAAAGAATCGAATCAGAGAAACTTTTCATGAAAAACTTTTATTGACGGAACAAAGCTGAACATTTTTTTAATGACTGGAAAAAGTTAAACGTAGTGTCGGCTAAAGTAAAATATAAAAAAAAGTAGAAAAATCTACAACATTTTGTACATTAGTCCGAACACTTTTTAACGTTTGTCATCAGTGCAGATTTAATGGCAAGCATACTAAAGAATGAACTATTTCTCAAGGAACGATCACAAAACTTGTTTGCTCTGAATTGACTTTTTTTTTCATTTTATGTTGGCGGATAACATGCAAAAAACCTCTGTGTTGGGCTCTATTGTATAAAGCTACATAAGTATATAGCAGACAAGACAAAAAAGCTAACAGAATTAAAGCATCAAGCATCATTGCAGTAAAGTTTATGGTTTCTTATAAAAAAAAAACAATTAGAATAAAAACAAGTAGAGCTTGAATTCTTGGAATAGGGTTTGCTCAAGCACAAAAACGTGAGTACAACTTGGCATAAATAAGATTCTCTTCACGAGAAAGATAAAAAATTACTTTTATATCCCTCTGGCAATGCTTAATTTAAATAAGTTTTGAAATAAACAAATATGTGACATTTTAAAACCTGGTTCTCAAACAGTGTTCCCCTCAAAGTCGATTAACTCTAAACTATGAATTTGGTTGTTTTGGATCACTTATAATGTCCTTATATATAATTGTCCATGTCTCTTATGAAGACGTCTGTTAAGGCTGAGATTGATGGCCTATCGTCTATACTGCTCTTTACATGAGCTAATGCGCTAGCTAAGCCGCTGTATTAGATTTTTAATGAATCCTTATCGTCTGGAACATTTATTGACTGTTTGAAAATTTCATCTATTACGCCAATCTTTAAGAGTGGACCTAAACATGATGTACAAATTACCGTCCTATCTCGAAGGTGTCTAATGTTTCAAAGTTTTTTGAATCCATTATAAAACCTAAACTATATTTTTTTGTTAAACGGAATATATGTCTGGAACAACATGACTTCATTTCTGATAGGTCAACTGTGACAAATCTTGCTCTTTTTTCAAATTTTTGTATCTCTGCTTTTAAATGTGGTCATCAAGTTGATGACCTCTACACTGATTTCTCGAAAGCGTTTGATAAAGTGTCTCATGTAATTCTGATTGCCAAACTAAGAGAAATTGTATGCCATTCAGTTTTCCTGAATTGGATTAAGGCCCTTATTATGAACTTTATTCAATCTTCGATTGTAGCCGAATGGCCTGATCGATCGAATTTGCGTTTCGTATTATGACGTGCTTTCGACAAAGAATAGCGCTATTATGCATTTAGCTCATTAGGCTTATTTACGATAATTTATTTCTAGCCGCTTAATGTGACTTGGATAACTTAACAAGGTTTGTTTGAAAATTAATTGTGGAATAAATAAAAAAGTAAACAAAATACTCATGACTTCGATGGAATTATGGTTCGAAGTTTCATCAGAAGAGGATTCCTCAGAATAGAATGAAAGTTTTACGGAATTAAAAAGAAGTAGAAAACGATTGAGGGATGCTTCCAACCTCTTGGAAATAAATTCCACCACGTAAGTGCAGCCTTTCAAAGAACTTTTGAGGTCTAAATCATTTAGGAAATTTTGGAAGAAATACCTTTTGCAACTAGATGATTTGCCTCCACCAATGACACCAGTTTTTCCAACTGTGATTTGTTGCTCACCATCTTAGACCTCTGTAAGATTAGCAAAAACAGTTGAAAATTAGTTTCAAGTCGTCAAAAAATTAAAGAAAAATCAAAAAATACTTACATAAATTATTACAGATAATTATTTTGCAGTATGAAGCCTCGAAAGCAAAATTCTGTTCGACTGAAAATTCGTACAACAACGAATATTTCGACAGGGTTGCACTGCTCACAATAAGAACTTAACACTCGATATTCGCTGTTCGATAACCAACGAAGGATCGAATGTCGAAAGCAACTCATAATAAGGGCCTAAATCTTATTTAACTGGTAGATTGTCTTAGGTGACAATAAATAATATTCAATCTTATCGGTGTGGAGTTACCTCCGGTGTTTCTCAAGGAAGTATACTTGGGACCCTGTTATTAGATTTATTTGTAAATGATATACGTAATTTTTTCTGTAATTCAGAATTTCTTTTATGCGCAGATGACCTAAAGTTTTTCCAGAGGGCCAGTAGTACGAGTGATGCTGCTTTACTGCAATCTGACCTTAATAATGTGTCTGAGTAGAGTTATGTAGCGTAATGGTGTGCCTTTAAATATAAGTAAGTGTTCTAATGCTTCGTTCAGTAAATCTAACAGTGTTATAAGTACAAATTACTTTATAGGTGACTTTTCTCTTAAAAATGTTGTTTCTCTTAAAAAATTCGCTGAACATGAATTAATTTCATTGTGCCTAAAGTATATTCTTTTCTTGCCTCTATTCGGAGAAATAGTGCAGAATTTAAAGACTCTTATACTTTAAAAAAACTACACGGTTGAAAATTTTGGACTAGTTTTTAATCCAAACTTTGGTTTAAAGGAATTTTTAATTCTAAAATTATATGAAAATTATATGATAAATTTATTGTAGATTAAATAAAATTTCTATTGTCACTCATAAATTGTGTTCATCCTAACAATTTCATTAATTTTAATAAATTTTCTATGTTAAAAAAATAATGTATTCTACTCTGTAAGGATCTATTGTCCGAAGACTCAATAAAGACTTAATAATAATAATAAAAATAATAATTATAATAATAAATCCCACAATGCTCTGGTATAATACCACCTAATTGTTTGACATTCGATATTTTTGTTAAAGGCTTCAATTTTATAGAAAACGAAATGATGACTTTTCGGTAATCACACGAAATTTCTATTCATGAAAAAATGTGAGTTTTTATTTTTTTATTACTTTATTAAGGAATAAAATATTTGCAATTAATTGTAAGGTATTGCTAATTAATTTTGGTGACCGTGGCATGCAGGTTAAGTGTGTGGCTTAACATGTTCGGAGCCCGAGCTCGATCCCCAGTCGCGGCGAAAAGTTTTTCAATAAAAAAATTTTTGTGATCGGTCATCACCTCTCTGCAGGCAATGACAAACCTCAGGGAGTTTAATTTCAGGGAACATTTAATAACACACACAACACAATTGATCATAAGAAGCTCGGTTAAAGTCCTTTCAAGGGCTGAAATGGCCAATTTGTTTATTTTTTGTATTGCTAATTAATTACACTATGCGCCAAAATCAGAACAATTTCGGTTCACGGCATCCCACTTTTGCAAATCTATAAGAACAAAATAATTCGATGCCATATACTGTGCATAAAACTTCAGTTATTTAGAAAAAAATGAAATTGATGACAAATTTTATAAACAATCAATCTAAAGCCTGGTTTTCATTATGTCATTTTCAGTGGTCAGTTGTTGTCAGTCTAATGAAAAATACATACCAACAGGTGATCAATTTTTTTCCGTTTGACATTGGTAAATAATTGGAAAAACTGATTTTTTCACATGTTTTAGCAAAAATTGCATAAAAGTTGTTAATTATTAATTGTTAATTATTACTTAACTTTCATATCAAATCAAAAATTATTAAGTGAAAACCAAGAATTATACATACAAATAAATTACTTAACATTCATGACGAAATCCTAAGAATATATAAAATTCAATTCAATTTTTAAAAAATAAGTGCTGGAACTTGTTTAACTCAAGTCATCATCCGTCCACGTTGTTATGCTCGAAACCTGTAAGGTCAGAGTATCTCAACTTTGTGCAAACGTTTATAACATCATTAACTAAGCGAGTCCGGTACAGAAACGTAGTTATATTCTTGATCAGCGTCACCTCGTGAGACGAGTTATCCATCCATTTCCGTTCATCTTGGAATCCGCATACACGCCCACCTCTAATACAACTTTTATATTAGAACTAAGATATTTTCTCAAAAAGAGCGTCATCCACCCATGAACACATCTACCTCCCATACAACTCACAATGTTAAAAACACTATTAAAAGGTTCATATATGACTTAGAGATTAAATTTGGTTTTATATCAAAACTGAGGTGTTAAAAAAAAAATGATTAACAAACCAGATTAGTTAAACTTGTATAATGGTATAGATAAAAAGAATACATGGATTTTGATAGGAAGTTATCTCCTTTTATTATAGTATTTTTATATATATTTTAATATAAAAGGAGGCTTAGGGTAATCCATAGTCGGGTTAGACCGATTTTAGACTTCCTTTACTGGTTTTCTTTTTAATCCACGTGAAAAACTTTGTTAAATTTGAAGAAGATCAGTCGCAAGAGTTGAGTTTGAAAATTTATTTTTCATTATGCCAAAGTGCGTTATTCTAAAGAAAAAATGATTTACGTCAACCCTGAAACTGAATTTAATCCTGCCTAGCAATAACTTCTAATTGTAACTGTAATTCGAGTCAGTGAAACATAAGATGAATGCTGCAAGCAAAACATGTATGCCTTGTTACAGCACCTTAAGTGTTCTAAGTTATTTAATGCATTCTAGAAGGCAAGCATAAGGAAAAAACATAACCGTGCCATAAGCTTGCACACATAAATTTATTTTCATTCCGAGCCATTTTGACTTTTAAATTGGATACTTTTTGTTTTTGTTCAAATTCCAGAAGTATTGCACGTAAGACAAGCCAGTTTTCAACCTTTATAGTAGACCAGAACCATTCTGGTCTGGCGGATATAAAACAGCGAGATGTAAACAATTTGTACACATTCGTTTTATAACAAATTTTGATGCATCGCTGTGTTGCATGCAACCAAGTAACTAACTAGCTAACGAACTTAGTTGAAGTGATGCTGCAGCATTTCCAGCTAAAGTGCTGCATCCGATTAGGATGCTTTCTTAACTTCAGTCACACTTAGAAATAAACTCTATAGCATCTGAAGAAATAAGGTGAAATGAAGCAAAACCAGAGACTTGAGTTTCGTAAATCATTAAGCATACGAATTTTTAACAAGGATAATGATTTTGTAATAGGAAGTGAACTTGACTTGATTAAAAACTGAATAACAAATATAACTAAAAAAAACGAAAAATTTTTTAATAAATCGGTAAAAATTTGTAATTAAATATTATTTAACGCAGATTGCAATGAAAATCGTCAACAAATTATGCATATTTCAACAAATCAACATATTTCAGTTGTTTTGGTTTCATGGAGGGCATTGTAAAAAAACACGATTATGAAAAATTTCAAGTTACGTCCATTCTATATTTTGGTGACGGTATTGAAAAAAACATCTATATATAAAAAGGCGTAAGGAAAACTGTTAAGAACCATTTTCTTACGTATTTCTCAACCGATTTTGATAATTTTTTTAAATGGTCAGGGTGCGGTGAAGAAGTGCACTTACTATTTAAAGAAATTTTTATGAAAGAAATTTGGTTTTCATATTGTTTTTTTATCGAATCAACATAGAATGTATGTGAAAAGGTCGAATATCGGCCACTGTCGAACTCTAGCGTTCATAATTTTCATTTCATTCAAAATATTTTAATAATTTTAGTTTCTGTTAATTGAAGTAAAACTTTTGTGTTGACAACATATTAGAAGTTCAGTTAAATTTATTATAGAAGTACTATAAATTACAATCTGTACCTATTATCTTTAACAGAAAAGTATTAATATTAGTGAACAGAATCACCATGGAACTTTACAAATGACTTCGAATAAACTTTAACAGGGATGTACGAATATATTTTTTTTGGACAAGTCGAATATTATCCCTTACTTATTTAAATTTCCAGATAATTATTATTTATTAGAAAAGTGAAATAACAATCACGATCTATAACTCCATGTCCACAACTCCGTGTCTCCTCTAGACCACATTAATCATGCCCAATGAAAACTAAACCAGCCCCGGATATGAACCTCCACTATGCCGAAGACCACTGCAAACGAAAAATGGACAATGATTTACGGATATGCACCTGGAATGTCAAGACTCCTTATAGGGAAGGTGCCTCTGTTACACTGGTAGAAGCTTTCGAAAAAATAAAGGCTGACATCACCGCCATTCAGGAGATGCGATGCACACCTGTGAACGAAAGACTGGTGACAATCCGCATCAAGGCGAAGATCTTCTACAAAAACCTAATTTGCGCGCACGCTCCGATGGAGGAAAAGGACAATGCTGTCAATGACTCCTTCTACACGAGCCTAGAGGACGAGTATGATTACTGCATGGCGCATGGGATAAAAATAGTCCTGGGCGATTTCAACGCAAATTCAATTCAGTCTATATGAGACCACTTCGAACAGTCTAAGACTGATCGAATTAGCCGCGGCGCGAAACATGGCAGTTACTAGCACTAGATTCCAACACCTTGATATCCACAAGGCCTGACTGCCCCTAGATCAAAAAACACGAAACCAGATTGATCATCTTGTGATCGACGGAAGGCACGCTTCAAGCGTACTGGATGTGCGCACAATTCGGGGATTGTTTAATCTTCCAAGCGATTCACTGGAAATTCTCAGGCGATTGAAAATGTTTGCAGGGGAGATTCAAGCTACAAAACTAATTTTCGGTGTGTGCGTAGTTTATGTTTTAACTATTTTGGGGGTCAATATTGACTCCGACCATTATCCTGTTGCAGCTAAGATCCGCGTACCATTGTGCAATGCGAAGAATATAGGCATGGGTATGCAACGAAAGCTAGATCCCGATAAGCTGCAATCAGAACGGACCGCCGAGGCCTACTCCACGCAACTCTCGGTTATGCTCAACCAACCTTACTCTTGCCTCGACGACGCTGGCGGACTTTAGGCGCATATATCTCACTCCATGCGCACTGCTACTGAAGAAGTCATTAGTTTTCGGCGCCCGCAACCACGTAACCAATGGTATGACCAGGAGTGTCGCGAAGTGACAAAAGCAGAATACGCCGCATGTAAAAAGACGTTGCAGTCAGCTGCAACACGAGCCATGCGCGAAAACTATCGTTAAAAGAGTAAGAAGAGAGATGTTTTTCAGACGCAAAAAAAGAGAACAGGAAAAGCGTGAGCGTGAAAAAATTGAGGTGTACCAAGGCAAGAAAGATGTTCGAAAATTCTATCAACAGGTTAAGCGTCTAACCTAAGGTTTTCAAGCAGGGAGCATCCATTTGCAGAGATGAAAATGGTGAACTGATTACAGATATGAAGTGCGCGTTGATGCACATCTGTATCAACTCATCAGCAAAATATGGTTAGCGGAAAGCATGCCCGACGCTTGGAATTTCAGTGTTTGTCCTATACTTAAGAAAGGAGACCCGACAATCTGCGCCAACTACCGAGGTATCAGTCTTATTTCCATCGCATACAAAGTTCTTTCGAGCGTATTGTGTGAAGGATTGAAGCCACATACCAAATCACTGATTGGACCTTATCAGTGTGGCTTTCATCCTTGTCAGCCCATCATAGACCAAATTTGTGCACTACGCCAAGTCCTGGAAAAACTCCACGAAAATCAAATCGACACCCAACATCTCCTTGTTCATAACAAAACTGCGTTCGATAGCCGGATCCGGGATTGACTTTACGAAACAATGTCTGAGTTCGGTATACCTGCAAAGTTCATAGGGCTCTGTAAGATGACGTTGAGCAATACATGCAGCTCCGTCAAGGTAGGAAATGACCTCTCCGAAACCTTTAGTACCGAACGAGATTTCAGACAAGGCGACCCGCTATCAGGCGATCTCTTCAATTTCATCATGGAGGGGATTCTACGAAAGGCAGGTGTGCATCGAAATGGTACCATTTTCTACAAAGTTGTCCAGCTCCTTGCATATGCTGATGATATCAATATTATCGCCCGTACCTCTCTTGGTTGTAACTGTTGCTTTCGCCGCTATAGAATAGGAATCAGCCAAAGTGGGTTTGACGGTGAACGAGGGCAAAGCAAAATATATGCTGTCTGCAAATAGGGAAGTGCGGCGTCTACGCTCCCATGTTATAGCAGGAAAATATAATAATGAAGTTGTCAAGGAGTCTTTCGTATGGATGAAGAATCTCCAGCGAAAAACGTGTTGGAGACGAATGCCAAGGGTCGACAACGAAGAGGAAAACAATGCCTACGATGGAGTGACCAGGCCGAGGAAGCCCTAACTGCGCTGGGTGAAAGAGATTGGAGATGGCGCACGCGAAGCAGAGACGCCTGACAAGAGTTGTTGAAGTCGGCCATAACCCGACCATGGATTGTCATGACCACCTAAATAAGTAAGTAAACATTTAGCTTCATACTTAGAATATAATAACAATAAATAAATTTATATAACAATATAATATCAACGTGTCTCTAATTAACGAAACTAATTCATTGCATAACATATATGTTATTATGTATACACGGAGAAAATTATTTTGCTTGAATCAAGCCATTACTTTGCTTAAACGCAAATCAGCAAAATTTTGCTCAATAGCGGTTTGATTTTAGAAAACGTTTTCTAAATTGAAATTACTTCTCATATAATTTGAAAAAAGCAAAATAAAGATAAATTTAAGCAATAATTTGCTTACTTATTATAAATCCAAATAGCAAATTTTGATTTGATTCAAGCCAAACTTTGCTAAGTTATTATAAGGTAATTGTGTTCAGGCAAAAGCAAAATTTGACTCAATGTAAGCAAAAATTTGCTCAGTTATTATAAATTGATATAGCAAATTTTGAATTGATTCAAGCAAAAAGTTGCTAGGTTATTGAAATATAAAACAAAATTCGAACTATAAATAGAAATACCGTGGCATGCAGGTTAAGAGTGTGGCTTAGCATGCTCGGAGCCCGAGTTCGATTCCCAGTCGTAATGGCCAATTTGTTTTTTTTTTTTTTTTTATTTTTGTTTTTATAAATAGAAATAGCAAATTTTGATTTGATTCGAGCAAAGACTCGCTCAGTTATTATAAATCGAAAAAGCAAATTTTGATTTAATTCAAGCGAAAATTTGCTAAGTTATTATAAATTTAAATAGCAAAATTTGCTTGATTTTTGCTGAAAATAAGCAATATTTTGAAGTGGCTGAGAATTATGCTCAAGTTTTGCTTAATCTCCATACAAATTTAGCAAACAGTTTTCTCCGTATACACATAGATATATATCTGTGTCGACAAGGAATAACAGCTAAACTCATTTTCAAAATTTCAGAAGAGCATTTTTAAGATTAAAATTGCTACCTAATATCAGGGTTCACTGATATGACTGTTTAGATTTGATGGCCTCAAACATTTAATTTTCAAGGTACAACCATAAAAATGTGCGTACAAGTTTATTTCGTTGTCGGTTATTCCTTGTCGACAAAGATATATTTAAAAGAATTGGAAAATTAGAAGTTTTCATTTCTATCGTGTGGCACACAGTATTTCTTTGTTTTCTTTTTGTTAAGTGCATGTTTCGCTAAGGTCGATCGTTGGCTGGTTAAATGCGTGATTTGAATGTGTGTTGTTACAGCGACAAATCCATGGTTTGAGATATGAACTTGCACGTCTTACAAGCAGCATGATCGTTCTCGTCATTACGTTGATTCTACCGCTTACGGCAAAACTTGCTTCGGCCAACTGATTACAAGTGACTAGACCGAGTTACAAAAATATGCCGTTGAAATGAATTCTATGGAAAAAGAATAAGTGATTCGAAGTACTATGACAGAGGCTGCTGCTGAATGGTTGTCATAGTAAGGGAAACATTTAATTTTTATATTGAAAACTTTGCAGTTCAACTACGTTCAAACAGACCAAACAATGAAGCGTGGCTTAACAGAATCAGCACTATTTTCCGCTAATAGATTCCGGTTTGTGGTTTCAATTACCCTGCGGATGCACCTATTTACAAAACAGTCATTCAGTCCAACCTAGCTCTGGCGCTCTAACGCGTTCGCATTAACAACTAACAGCAATCAGCTTGCCAGCAACAATTTATACAACAGAAGCATAAACAGCAACGACAAAACAAAGCAATAACAACAACGTAACAAGGAAGTAACTTGCTGTATGCACGAGTACCAAGATTCTTCTGCTGGGTACAACTTTTGTATATTTTATAATAACTTGTCTGCAAGCAGCTAGTCGGTCGGTCGTCTGTTGGCTTTTAGCCGGAATGTAAAGCACGTTCCACCGCTACCTGCTGTTAGTATGCAGTTATGTTAAATGGCTGGTTGGTCTTTCTTTCCAATTTTGTTGGTATTGTTTTTTTGTTTTGATTGCGCTACCTTGACTCCTCCGCCTACTCACTATTCAGTGTCTTTGAACTCATCATATTTTTCAAGAAAGGTAGTTAGGGTTACATTTTGCATCTTTATTCTCAAAACTGAATACTTTCAATAGCGATGTTTAGCTTATTGTTGTAACTTGAAATTGTTATTACAGATATATTTATATAACAAGTACCTTGTGCAGCTTTCAAACTTAATATGTAGAGTTTAATTAATATCTCACTGTTATTATTTTGAATTTATTAGTTTATTTTTAAAAAAGTGTGTTTTTGAGTTGTGTTATTTCCATGTTGCGGTCGTGGCTGTGAGTGCTACATATGTGTGTAGCGTGCGAGCTAACAAAACGCGGGTTCAATCCTCATATCTGGCGGAAATATTAACAGGAAACATGGTCTGATTTATTGTCATTTCTCTGCAGACAAACCTTAGAGAGTAAATATGACATGTAATGCTTCTTGAGAACTCGATCATATGAAGTTCGATTAAAGTCCTCTCAACTGTTGAAATGGCATATTAATTTTTTTATTTCCGTCACATCCCAGAAGGAAAGTGTAGAATGCATGACTTTAAGAATGCAAGAATTCTTCGTTGAAAAAAAGAGAGAAAAAAGATACACTGACCGTAAAAAAAAACGCCGATGAGTATTTTTATATACCTATTGTGGTTCTCTGGTTTTTTCGGGTAATCCAGGGTAAGCCAGCAAAAACCGAATAACATTCAAAAGTGGAAGGAAAAATTGAATCTATTTTTTTATAATTTTTCTATGGTATGGTACATTTCAGTATAAATAATTCGGAATCTCTAGAGAGCATGTCTTCTCCAGTGGAAAGCGTCATCAAGGCAAAAGGAGGCTCTACACGCTATTAAAGTGAATTTTACTATTTTTTTTTAATAAAATACAACAAAAATCCAAAAAATTTTAGAAAGAAAAAACAAATCCTATTTGTTTTTTCATAGAAATCTTGTATTTCTAAAATAAATAAATTTAATTTTTTAATATAAAAATAGGTTTTCCAGTATGTTATTTCAATATTTTCCTAGAATTTTGTGTTCATCGGTGTACAGTTTTGAAAATACTAAAAACTTGTTCTTAGAAAAACTGCCTTAGGCCCGTTAACTGATCTCCGAAGTTTAAATTCCTTAATCTCAGATTTCGTAAACAGAGTTTAAATTTTAAACTCACAATCAGTTAAAATTATTTTCGTAACTTATCTCATTTTTATCGGCAGTTTTCTTAAACTCTGTTTAAAAATTTAAACTGAGATTAAAAAACATATTTGAGCGGCACTGTAGTAAAAATTCTACATCTTTGACGTAGAACATCAAAATATTTCAAAAAGTTTTGATAAAATAATGCAAATTGTCAGTTTCATTGAAATATTTTTTTTTTCAAAACTTAAAATATGTTTGTTTTTTGTTTATTGTTTTGATTTTTTTGAAGTATGATTTTTTTATTTTTTATTATACCCTAAACCTGAAAGGTCAGGGTATATTAACTTTGTGCAAACGTTTGTAACGCATAGAACGAAGCGAGTCCGGTATAGAAAAGTATATATATTCTTGATCAGCGTCACCACGTGAGTCGAGCTATCTCTGTCCGTCCGTCTGTGTGTTGTCCGTATACACAGGATAAGAAGAAGGAGTTGAGATAATTGGATGAAACTTGGTACACATGGTCACATGCACCCAAGGATCTGCACTATTGAATATTTTTGGAATCCGCCCACGAACACGCCTACCTCCCATACAACGCGAAAATTGAAAACTGCATAACTCAGCTCATAATTAGCCTACAACAATAAAATTTGGTATGTATGTGTTTTATATCAACACAAAGATGTCTTTGAAAAATGGACGTCATCCGCTTACGGACACGCCCACCTCCCATACAACCCAAAAATTGAAAACGCAATACATAAGCCTCTGTTTAACTTACAGAGCTAAAATTTGGCACATATATTTTTTGTAACAAAAAAAAGATGGTTTTGAAAAGAGGACATCATCCGCCCATGGACACGCCTACCTCCCATACAACGCGAAAATTGAAAACTGCATAACTCAGCTCATAACTAGCCTACAACAATAAAATATGATATGTATGTGTTTTATACAAACACAAAGATGTCTTCGAAAAATGGACGTTATCCGTTCACGGACACGCCCACCTCCCATACAACCCAAAAATTTAAAACGCAATAAATAAGCCTCTGTTTAACCTACAGAGCTAAAATTTGGCACATATGTTTTTTGTAACAAAAAAAAGATGGTTTTGAAAAATGGACGTCATCCGCCTACAGACACGCCTACCTCCCATACAACCCAAAAAGTTTAAAACTCAATAAATAAGGTTATGTTTGTTATAGAGAAATTAAATTTGGTATGCATGTATTTTATACCAAAACTAAGGTGTGTTCAAAAATTGGAAGTAATCCGTCCATGAACACCCCCACCTCCCATAGCGAAAGCACAATAAAGGCATTAACTGTGAGCTACAGGAATAAAACTTGGTATGTGTAAATTTTTCATCAACATTTAAATGCATATAAAATATAGGCTTCATCCGCCCTTGGAGACGCCCATTTACAATAAAAATTGTTTGCTTTTGAAAAGTGGGTTTAGGGTATTTCATAGTCGGCCTAGACCGACTTTAGACTTTCTTTACTTGTTTTTTGTTTATGATTGAGAATATTTCCAATGTTCTCAGAGAATTTTTGACAGAATCTAAGTTTAAATTTTTTAAACGTAGAATTTCTGTGTTTAAATTTAAACTTGCCTCACCAAGTTAAACTTAGATTTTTTGAGATGAGGTATCGGCGTTAAAATTTAAACTGAGGTTAAGGAATTTTAAACTTTGTTTAAGCTAAACTTTGTTTAAAATTGAGATCAGTTAACGGGCCTTACAAACTTAAAGCAAAAAGTAAACAAAGACAAAAGTATATTTTGTACATGATCGAGTAAAGTGTCAAATAATTCGACAATTTGTTTATTTTCAACAAGAGTTATACTTTGCTGTAAATTTGAGCTCCTGTTAATGTTTGAACTCCTGCGAAATGGCTAGACAGATTTTAATGAAAACTTTTTTATATATTTGGTCGTGAGAATAGATCGTAAAGTAGTTTTTATCCTCCTACTTATAAGGGGCGTGGCACTTTTTCAAGAACGCAAATTTTTAGTTTAACTTTCGATCTTTGATTTGAGCACTAAATTGGAAAAAATTGGAAGAAATTTGAGCAATCAATTTTTAAATTTCTTTGAATTATAAAACAGACACCGACACTGGAAAACTGAGTTATTCTACTGTATTCTACAACAAAAGCGATGAATGGAAAGCAAATAAATGACTCGGTTTCTATAAGTAATTGTCTATTATATCTATAGCCATTTATTTATTAATTCCTCCATAACATTCAATTCCGCTGAATATTATAATTATCTGCAAAAAAAAAAAAAATGAATTTTTTTATCATTCCTTATTGAACATGATAACAGCAGCAACGCGTGGGTACCAGCAAGTTTTATTATATTATAAATTCATTATTTTAATTTTTTTCATTTCGTTATAAGGTCGCTTATATGAATCCTTTGAGATTTTTATTACCTTTGATAAAACATTTTAATGTCAAATTGTTGAACGAAGTTCTATTCCATTACAAGAATTAAGAACTACTTAATTCCTTTCATCAATCATTTTAAAAATTTGAATTTGAATAAATGGTGATTTCTGTCTTAGAATAATATTGTTAATTTGTATTCTGTATACTTTTTTACTGCCAACGAATATTCAATACTCTGCAATCTTTCCATACCGAATTTATAAGATGTTAATGCATGCATACATATCTACTTGCAAAGCAGTCATTCATGCATGCAACAACTCATCCTCAAGGAAAATGCGGAAGAAGTTAGCTAGAAATGGAATTTATAGTAGTTTTCAAATTAAAATAAGACCGCATCATCGATTTACTGCATGAATAGTTTACCATGATAATGTTGGAGTTTACTTATATCAAGTACTAAATAAACAATAAGAATACAATAATAACCATCGGAATTATAAGTCTTTAAATCGTGAAGAGCTCAATACAAGGCATCAACATTGGTTATCTTATCAAAAATGATTTTAATATTGAGTCCACAATTTCTATTTGAATTCAATGTAGGAATGTCGATGATTCGATGACAAAATGAAAACTAAAAGAATAAATAGCAGAATGAATATATTTAATTGAAGGAATACCATGGAATACCTTAAGCCTACTATAATATTGAAATGTGTATTAAACCACAATATTAAACAATAAATAATCTAAATAAAAATAAATTTCTAATTTTATTCAAATGTTGTTTCTAAACTGCACTTTAGAATACTTTTGGAATTTTTTTAAGGACAAGCCCACCTCACATATAATCAACGGTATAGAAACCCTAGTTAATCTTTTAGGTACAAACAAATACAGTGAACCAAAAAAAACAACTTGTACAATATACTTACTTTTGTTAATCTTGCATTATCTCTGAAAATATTTACTCTAACGATATGAAATAAAATAAATATTCTTTATTTTATTCGCTTTTTGAAAAGTTTCATCAAAAATGATAAATACTGTTCCTTATTAAAAAATTAACAAAAACAAAAAGGATACTTTTAATAAAGCCAAAAAAAAACTTACATTAAAAACATTTCCAGAAGTTTTTAAAAAACCAAAATGTTTATCGCATTCTTTTTTAAAACTAGTATTTTTTGTGATGGTTCTTAGCAGTTATAACGGGTTATAACTTTCTTGACATTAATAGAGACAAACATTGAATGATCGTCCATTGGATCCAAATTAATTAATTGAATATAATTGAATTTTTACTCATCTGTAAATTTCACTTAGTTCCAAAAGTGTACTGGTTTCCTAATATACTCTTTTGGCTTACTCCAACCGCTTCTTAATATTTTGTGCTGAAATCTGCCTTGCGAATGCAAAAAATTTCGTACTATTTGTGGGTTTATTTAACTATTTTGCTACATTTATTCGAACCAGTTTCCTTCCGTTGCATGCAGGTTAAGTGTGTGGCTTAGCATGCCCGGAGCTCGAGACCGATCCTCAGTCGCGGCAAAGTTTATTTCAATAAAAAAATTTTTCTGATCGGTCACCACCTCTCTGCAGACAATGGTAAGCCTCAGAGAGTAAATAATGCCATGTAAAGCTTCTCAAGAACATGAACTTTATCCGGTCGGAGTCGGCATAAAACATGTAGGTGCAGTTCTCGGTCAATTGTGTGCGAACATTTAATAATATACACATCACAATTGATCATAAGAAGTTCTGTCAAAGTTTTTTCAAGGGCTGAAATGGCCAATTTGTTTTGATTTGTGTATAAAAAGCTTTGAGTTGATTCTAGTTTAGTATTTTCAAAGAATATAAAAAGTGACCGAAAAAGAACGTTTTATAATCAATTCATTAGTATACGCCGATAAAATTTGTTTGAAAATATACAAAGGAATCAATAAAAAGCGTCATTATTCTTAAAAGTTCTTAATATAGAAAGATAAAAGCCTACATTGTGGTGGTGCGTGTTAAATGTGTGGCATGCATGAATTTCAGCAGACCCGGGTTCAAAACACCATCTGTCACAGAAAGTTTTTGCAACAGAAATTGATTTTTCTGAGCAGCCGTCACCTCTCATCAACAAACAACAAACAAAAATTCAACCAACCAAAAGTTTTTGTTAATAAATTTTTAAACATTCAATCACCCAAATATATTCCACTTTAATATTAAGCACCGCATTTAATGCGCGTTTTTTTTTGACATTTTCAAACTTCAAAATAGTTTGATTATAAATTCATAATGCCAATCGATCGAATTTGATTCTCCGAAAGAATTGGTAGTTGGTGCTATTGTTTTCAAAGTTTTTTGTTTCTTTCTTCCCAAAAGTTATGCAAGCTTGAATTCATATCCATTTTACCTAAGATATTTTCACAGGTAACAGCGAATGTATCTAAAACTTAAAAACTATCGTTGTTTTAATTCCTAAGCCTTTTTTATATTGATAACAGTTGAGCTCTTGAGTTGGAGCTTTGCTTAATTTTTATTGATTCTTATTAATGGCAACTGTGATCTGGAGAAGCATATGGAGTGGGCATTTTGATGAAGCTACACTATGGAACGGTAGCGCAGTAGACCTTTGCTGACATGCAATGCATTTTAATGAACAACACCTTTTTATAGAATTTCAAATTGGAGCAGCACATTGGAATTTTTAGATTTTGTTTTTTGCGTGATCATTTTGGAATAAAGTTTTAACACACGTGATACGACGCAACGTTATAATATATTCTCGTTTATTTTTATTTTATTGCTTTTGTTCAATAACAAGAAGGAATTTACGAGCTGATTCCTTATGCCACAACCTTGTCTGGCATACATAATTCATTTGTTTTTGCTTAAGTATTTTACTTTTGATTTTTTTGTGATTTTTTATGAATTTAGAAAATCCAGTTGAGAAATAGTTTCTTTTCTAAATTTATTTATGAACCTTTTTGCTTCAAAAATAGTAATGGTATTCCCTTAACGATCAAAATTTTCCATTTCGTAAACTCGTAAAATTCCGAGCCTCTGTTAAAGGAACGCACCTTTAGACTTCTGATAAATTTGTCATGCATATGTCAATAACAGCTGATCAATAAAAAAATTAAAAATAATTTATCTTCATTATTCATCATGGCGAAACAAATCGACCGGAAAATTTTTTCGTGGAATTTGTTTGCTGTAGGTTTCTGAAATGGTAATAATTGAGATAGCTGCCAAACTTAAGTGCTCAGTATTAATCTACCTCAAACATTTCGGGGCAACCTTTAACCTCATCCAATCAAACTGTCTGAATGAGCCTCACCTTTAACCTCATCCAATCAAACTGTCTGACAGAGCACCCAACGATGTGTCGAAGTGTTTCTCTTCCTTTTTGAAGCACTGCCACTATTCACTTCTATGCTTGCCAATTAGGATCAAATTAGCGCCAAAAGAAATAAAAAACCACCACACACTTTTTGACAGTTTGACAGCTCAAAGTTTAACCAAACTTGTTTACATTGTTTAAGCACTGAAATTGTAGCTTAAACATCGTAAAAAAATCGCCATACAAAATATTTCCATCATTCCCCATTTGCTTAAAATTAAGCAGTTTACGAGGTTTAAGCTGTTTCCGAGGTGTTAAAGGAATACCATTAGTGTCTCAAAAGAAGTCAAGTTTTTTAATGAAGAGAATTTTATGAATTTATTCTCCTTACAATACAACTAGCTATTAGGCAAAAAAAAATCTTAAAAAGAATTACTACTTTACAACGTTCCCTTGAATGTTTCACTTTCTCCAAACATTCAATTGTGGTAAAGTGGATACCTTTAAGCATGTCAATTGAGGTGGAGTCCCCCATTTAGTGAGAGCTTAAGCCCGATGGGGGAATCAGATAATTTTTTGGGAAAATTGACTTTATTTAAATGTTCCTTCTAAATTAATTTAAAAATAATAGCAAATTGAAAATTTTTTTCATATGAATAGCGTTATATAGTTTTATACGTTTCTATATAGGTGAACGTACCCATTGCATTAAAAAGCATATTTGGCTAATTGCATTGCATAATTGTAATTAATATAGACATTTATTTAAAAAACTCAGACATCAAAAAACAGTGGGTTTGAAAATATTTAAGATTTTTTAGCTTATCGGTTTTTAGAAATTTAAGACATATCAAAACATTTGTATTCTATTCATGTAGTTTCTTTTGATTTAATTTATGTTTTGTTTTGTTCAGTTCAGTTGTAAACATTTTCTGTTAAATTTTTACATTTCTTTATGTTTCTTTATGGGCTTTAGAAGGCTCATCAGTTAAAAATGTGAATGATAGAAATATTTACTAAATAAAGACTGTTTTGAATTCTTTATGAATATTCGGGGGAAACGGTTGCTAAATGGGGGAATTTGACAATCAGTATTGGGGAATTGGATTGAAACAAGTTGTCAGCCCTGATACCTTCCAGCATCATCTTTGAATACCTTCATCTTTGAGTAGATTTAAGACATTGGTCGGCAAAATGAAAAGTGAGACTGTGTTAGTGAGAAAAGAAAAGTTGCACTGAAAGAAATTGTATAGCTCAAATTGATTGCGGGAAAAAATAGCAGAACATTAAAGACAGGATTTCATAATAAGTATTTCATATTATATAAATAAAAATATTAAATAATGCTATAGTTATATAAAAAAAGTAATATATTTTGTACGTATTAATATTTTGCATACTTTTACTTGTGTAAAAAAGTCACAAAATATCAAAATTTAAGTAGAAAAATTCACATTTTATTGTGAAAAAAATTATGCTTAAAACCAGTAGCTGCTTTCTTATGATTTTTGGTTAAGTTCTTTAAGTTAAATAAATATTCATCCACCCATTACTACAATCTGTCAAAAACAATTTTTTTTTTCTCTTCAAAAAACTTTTTTTCCTTTCAAAACCTACAATTTCCTCTAATTCTTTACGAAAACATTGGTAATACCTTTTAAAAATTTGTTCCGTTTTATTACAATTCCGCAATGAAAACCAATAAAATGCAATCCTTATTGCAATGGCTAATGAATCTCAGAATTTGTTAACAAGCGGAGATCTTCAAGATATTGGAGAATTAAAACGTTCAGATGTTGATAACATTTTACTCAATAAAGAACAAAGGACAGTAGAAATTTTTTGGAAAACTATTTCAAATATTAAATGGGGCGATTCTTCTACAGCTTTTGCAAATTTGACGAAGTTATTAAGCGAACTTATGTTCATTTTTGATTCTTCGGCAAACGTAGAAAGATTTTTTTAAAAAATTAATCTTAAATAAAATAATATAAATTAATAATAATAAAAATAAATTTAGAAATCGTCTAGAAACCGATAATCTGAAAGGCACATAGTTTTTTTTGCACAAGATTATCTGAAATTAAGTTATTTTAATTGTTAAAAATCTGAGCCACAATCTGAATTACTTAAACAATTTCAACTCAACAATGTATCAGTAAGTAGTTTTTTTCATTATCTCTGTACAAAAAATATATCTTATATGAGCCATATGTGAATATATGTAAATTAATTTGATCTTCTAATTTTAATATACTGATTTTTTTTATAAATAAAAAGTTTTCATTACATGTTTTGCTTTAAGTAAAAATTTAAATCTTCTGTACTTTATGACGACTTGAGGACTTAAATTACGATTTTTGGGACGGGCAAATGACGATTTTTACACCCAAGTGACGATTTCTAAAAGAAAAGTATCTGGCAACCCTGGCGCCGACCACAGATTTAAGAAAAGAAGTAAAGCTGTGACTTACCGCTGGTATCATTGATGTCGAAGAATGATGTAAACGGATTTCCTTCAGAAACTAAACCATATCTGACTTCACGGGGATTCCCTTTGTCACCATCTTCAGCATGTACTTTAAGTATCTGCAAATATTCGAAGAAAAATTATTTTTAGTGAAGTATAATAGTAGAAGAAAAATAGTATTCAACTAGAAAGGAATTATCTTTGACTCGACGTGTCGAATTATATTAAAATTTATTTAGGTTGTATTATTTTGTTCTTATATGACGTCACTTTATGAGCTTTGATAGGCATAGCTCTCATTCACATTTTCCAAATTTCTAACTCAGCGTATCTTTTAAATATCGAAGCTAATGTATCTACAAAATACAGTAATTTTTTTGCATTTATGAAGGCTTTGATATTTTGATGACGTCACTTTGTATGAGAGAAAGGTGAAGTTTTCATTGGATTTTACCAAATTTCACAGCCTGTTAATTGATTATTTTTATACCCTAAACCTGAAAGGTGAGGGTATATTAACTTTGTGCAAACGTTTGTAACGCATAGAACGAAGCGAGTCCGGTAGAGAAAAGTATATATATTCTTGATCAGCGTCACCACGTGAGTCGAGCTATCTATGTTCGTCCGTCCGTCCGTCTGTGTGTTGTCCGTAAACACAGGATAAGAAGAAGAAGTCGAGATAATTGAATGAAACTTGGTACACATGGTCACATGCACCCAAGGATCTGCACTATTGAATATTTTTGGAATCCGCTCACGGACACTCCTACCTCCCATACAACGCAAAAATTTAAAACTGCATAACTCAGCTCATAATAAGTTTACAACGATAAAATTTAGTATGTATTTGTTTTATATCAACACAAAGATGTCTTCGAAAAATGGACGTCATCCGCTTAAAGACACGCCCACCTCCCATACAACCCAAAAATTGAAAACGCAATAAATAAGCCTTTTTTTAACCTACAAAGCTAAAATTTGGCACATATGTTTTTTATAACAAAACAAAGATGTTTTTGAAAAATGGACATCATCCGCTTACGGACACGTCTACCTCCCATACAACGCGAAAATTAAAAACTGCATAACTCAGCTCGTAATTAGCCTACAACAATAAAATTTGATATGTATGTGTTTTATACAAACACAAAGATGTTTTCGAAAAATGGACGTCATCTGCTCACGGACACGCCCACCTCCCATACAACCCATACATTGAAAACGCAATAAATAAGCCTCTGTTTAACCTACAGAGCTAAATTTTGGCATGTATGTTTCTTATGACAAGACAAAGATGGTTTTGAAAAATGGACGTCATCCGCACACGGGCACGCCTACCTCCCATAGTCTTTTTCTTTTAAAAATTGTAAAATAACAGTTATTTTCGGTCCCTGCTTTCTTTACTTGTTTTTTTTTTATTTAAATAGATTTAATTGTTTTGATAGATGCTTGTAGGGGAGGTCTTTTAGAAAATTTAACAACAAATATCATTAATTAAAGTGTTGAGTTTTTTAAGATATTACCACTTATGCCACGCATCGCTTGGTCGTTTTATTTTCACGTTCAGTCAATTGCTATAAAACTTCGTCAATTTATTGCTTGCACTTGCGTGAAAAATATAGACAATTAGAAACTTAAACAAAGAAATAAACTTTTTTTAACTCGAACAGTTCGTTCGAGAGCTTAATAAGCTTAATCGCTTAATCGCTGTTTAGGACTGTGGGAAGACTGACAGAATTTTCCATTTCTCCTCTTTATCAGAAGTTTGGGCAAATTTTTCAGTTAGTTGTTCCACTATTTCATAGGTTCATGCAGAGTGGATGTAGTCATGCCAAAAATTTTACTGGCCACATTATTCGTTATATCATCCATGATATTCCGGCATTACGATATTGATCTTTTTAATTTCGATGTTCTATTTGTTGGACTCCTTTGTGGGAGCAGCTTATTAAGCTCTCGAACGAACTGTTCCCATAACGAGCTGTTCAAGCATACACTGAGAAAACTACATTTTCAAAACTAGAAGAAACGTGCTACTTTTTAATTTTGGTGCGATTATAAAATTGTTTACTTGTGAACAAGAACAGATTTTAAGTTATATTAAGTTGACTTGAAGTGGGGTCCATACTTGTCAACCCATACAGATCATTGTAACTTTTTTATTGAAAGAGCGTCAGCGTTTTTGTTTTTGTTTTTGTTTTTGTTTGGGATTGAACCCAGGTCAGTCGAGTACTAAACGTGAACGCTAGCAAGCTCGGCTAAACATGAATTTCCAAAACATTGATTCAATTTCATTATCAATGTGCGTGTAAGTGTGCCGTGTTCTAAAAATAGACCGGCTACTGATTAGGTCCAAAGGTATCTTATAGGTGTCAATTGACACCTGCTGATATATTTTTGAACCGGTTCTAGGATTGGTCCGAAGATATCTAGCCGGTGTCAATTTACCCCTGGCAATGACAACGTCATGTAAAAGGGACCGGTTGGTTTCATATGTTGGTGGCAGAATTGGGACCGGTTAGCATCACTTTGGAACCTATCACGTGATAGGTTCTGAACCGGTTCTTTTGTCCGTAGTGACGGAATAAGAATTAAAATTGTCAATATACATGTAGTATATTTTACACAGCCGTGGTTTGACTAACGATTAACGATAAGACAAATATAGCAAAACGCATTTAAAAACTATCGGTCCCGTTCTGAGTTATATCGAACCTCTCCTGTGATATGTTAAATAAGAACTGTCACAGGACCGGGCTCTTTAGGGCAATTGACCCTGCTTTCACCGCAGGGAATATATCACAAAAGCTCAATGGAGGCATGCTAGACCGTCACGCGGAAGACGTTGTTTCGAATCTTGGCTGTGTAAATATCAAAAAATTTAATTTAATTTTTAAAACTCTAATTCTGTTTCATTAACTGCTTCGTTAAAAAAAACCGCCAATATAAGTTTTACTTAAAAAACATTGATTAAAAAAAAATATTTAGTGTTCCTGTTGTGAATTGAACCCAGGTCAATCGAGTTCGTAGAGTTGAACTCCAAAATTTCATTAAGTTCGATATTTTTTCGTTTCAAGCAAGAATATTTTTAAGTTGATGACAACTGAATATTCGTTTGCGGCAAATACAGTTCGCAAACGAAGTATAGTTGGTGAATTTTTCAGTTGCGGTAAACAAAAAATTTCTTTGCGTGTATGACGAACAGTACTGCATCTTTTTATTTTATTTAATTTCTTTTAATTTAATCTTCTTTAAAAGAGATTACGAATGGATGCAAAGTAACTTGGTCATTTCTCCGGTGAAAATTTTTAAAAAACAAAACAACTTTTAAACCTACTTTACTCAGGCACCGTGAGACACATAAAAACTAGAGATGTGATGGATGTCATTTAGCGGATGTGGATGCGTATCTGTAAAAAGCATTCATTGAGGATGCGGATGCGGATAATCGAAATGCAGATCCGCGGATGCAGATGCGGATTTTTGCAATAAAATTACAAGATATTTTTAAGAATTGTTCAAATTCATTTTGTTTATGAAATACCCGTTAGTTGTATAAAATAAAATTAAAGTACATACAATTTCATATAATATAATAACTAATACTGGTATCTTTTTTTTTGACAAAAAAACGGATAATACCTTGATTTTTGAAGTTTTTAAAGGATATCGCGATAAAAAAAAGGGACAAGCAAGGTATTCATTTTTAATACGTTTTTTTTTCTTAATGTACAGAAATTCGTACATTTATTTATGATTTAAAAGATAATATTAATTCAAATCAATTCATTTTCACGTCGCAGTAAGCTTCCGAATCGTATTGATGATTTCGCCTCTTTTCTTCAGATATTTCTTTTTTGCAGCGATTGATCGAAGCAATTCTGTGCTCGTTTTCAAAAAATGTTCATGCAAGAACACTGAAGATAACATTTAACCGTAAGATTCGCTTTCAGCGATCGATTTTCAATCGGGTTTTTTTCATTAGTTGAAATATGAAGAAATTGTTCATTGCAGAAAAAAGTCGCTCCACTCAGGCGCGCACCCAGGAAAAAGTTTTAAGGGGATTTTATGTTCTTGTTTTCTAACTTATTGAAATTTGTTATTCATTAAATAATGTTAAGAGAACAATGTCTATAATTTTTTTATTTTGGACCATTGCACTTGAAATGTTTAGACTTTCCAATGGGTGCCGATCCGCAGTTAGATAACTAAATCAGGTCATCAGGTTAGGTCAAGTCATCTTAAATTTTTTTCATCATATCGGACACTATACAGCTCACGCATTAGACGTGCTCATTCCATATTACTAGACCCTAGATTAAATAACTATATTTGGTTACACAAACGTACATCGTGTTATTTGCTTCGTTTGTATTGCTGAAGAAGGTAAACAAATACTGTTTTTCTTGAAAGAACTTGAAAGTCAACAAAATAATATGTGTATCATGTAAGCTTTTTCTCTATCATATTATTAACAAATCACTTGTATAAAAGTGAATTATTAAATTTCGATAAATGCTTGACAAGAATTTATCAAAATTAAAATAATGCAAAATATTGTAAAAATGGCAAAACAAAATGTTTTATTTGGAATCAGATAGATTCAAACGAGAATTATTTTATTACCGGAATTATTATGCATTCGATAATTATATTTTATCTCTCAGAATAATAAGATATTGAACTCTGTGGTACAGGGTTTTCCAATAAGAGGTGTTATTTTGATATTCAAAGAAAAATGCCATTTTTTGCGATAAATTGTTAAAATTGGTAAATTTTCTATGGAATTTTTTTTAGTGCACATACACAAAGGAGCAATAATGTAACATGGTGTAGCACCTCTCATTTCAGAAGCCGTTATCTTCTCGATATAGCAATGAAATTCATAATTTTTTTTATTATTGGTACACTTGTCTTTTTTCTTTCAAACCGGTTTGAAGTTAATCTAAAAACAACAACACAAACAGCAGACATAAATGTTAAAAAAGCCAAATGTTACAGTATTGCACCCAACTTTTATTAATTGTTTTTTTTTTTAACTATTTTTGTAAGAAAAATATTATTTTTAATATCATGTTCAGTATTCTTTTGCTTTTTTGAGATCCTGGATGCCATTGGGTATGTTATCACAATCCTCCCCACAAATTCTGGTAGTATTTCCTCATATACTTCCTTGGTTCGCTCTCAAAATTCATTCCCTCTGCGATTTGACACGACTCCACAAATTCACGATTAGACTCATGCATTTTTTGAGATAAATGATCGGATGTTTATTTCATAATAAAGAAGAAGGTATGCCGTTAATAATGAAAAACAACATCAGCCAAATGGCCACCACGACCACGCTAACGGGACCATATCCTTTTCATGAAATTTTCCATAACAAAATCGTAAAGTGGCTGCCCTATGCCCTCGATAGACTTACAAATTCCATCTTGAGGTCTTGAATCCACGCTGGGCTGTTGGCGTAAACCTTATCTTTCACGTGGCCCCAAAGGAAGAAGTCGCAAGGTGTTAAATCACAAGATCTCGTTGGCCAATTCTGATCACCTCTTCGAGAGATAACACGGTCCGGAAACTTTTTCCGTAAAAGATCAATGGTTTGAAAGTAAACGTTGTCCAGATCAATACCATCCAACTACGGTTTGTGGAATGCCAAATTCCAAAGAACGACGAGAAATGGACAAACCTGGGTTTACTTCAACACTTTGGGCTACAGCAGCAATATTTTCATTTGTTCTTGAGCGACATTTTTATCGTTTCAATAGATTTGTTAATCAGATAAGAAACCGATGATTCAGAAATCATATTGTGGCAACACCCACAGCTTTTAGCGATCATATCTTCAGTATAATATAAACTTTAATTTGCATGAACTTCTGGCAAAACCATTTAAGATTTCCTCAATCAAATAGAAGAAGAAGATAGAAGTTTAAAGGCTCTTTATAACTGAAAACCGGCTTTGACTTTGATATTCTTATAGGTATCATGACTTGTTTCAGTTGGCATATTTTTATTATTGACTAACAACGACCACAGAGTTGGTATTTTGGAGAAAATGGCCATCATCTGCCACGATATTAATAACAGTATTAGCGCGGTCAACTAGAATTTAATGGTAGCTGATAATGAACAGTAATTGCACTGCAAACATTTTAGACACATTCAAAAGCGTTCACTGCCAGCCAGTATATGTAAATGTTTTTATAAGGCAAAACTTTAAAAACTTTTTCAAATCTGGTTTCGGATTTTTCAAATGAGCTCGTTCCATCAGACTTCTTATAAAAAAGTCGCCACACCTCCTTAGATAAAATTTAAAAAACTTGTTTGTAAGGTATATTTTCGTCTTGGCCGAAGTTAAAATACCCCCACGGCCGATGCGTAAGGGTAAAAAATCTTAAATTATATTTCCTTTCGTATGAGATTTTACAATATTTTACTGTTTTATTGACGTCTAAAATACATACATATCAAATTGTTTTCCTGCAGTTTAAATATAGCTTCTTTATACAGTTTTCAATTTTGAGGTTGTATGGGAGGTTGGCGTGTTAGTGGGTGGATGTAGGACATTTTTTTAACACACCTCAGTTTTAATTTTTAATTCACAAATACCGAATTTCAGTTTCGTATCCTGAATATTAGTCTCTTTATAGAGTTTTTACTATTGTGAGTTGTATGGGAGGTGGGTGTGTTCGCAGGCAGACGACGCCCACTTTTCTTTCATGATTTAGTTTTGGTATAAAATACAAACGTATACAATTTTTTCCTGTAGATCAAAGAGAAGCATATTTATGGAGTTTTAAATTTTGGGGTGGGCGTGTTAGTGGGTGAATGTTTTTGACACAAAATACACAAATACCGCATTTGATGATTGGTCTTCAATGAAATCGAAAAATGTTTTTCTGAATTCTCGAACTATCTACCCAAACTATCTGAGTATTTATTATCAAATTAGTCTGTTAATGTCCAAATACCCAAGATATTGAGCTGCTCCATGAAAACTTGAAAAAAACGATAAATTTTGGATAACTCTCTTTATAACGTGAGTTTGAAATAAGAAGTATTCTGCATAACGTCAGCAATTTTTTTTAGCTTTGTAAAAATTGGAAATGGTTGAAATATTAACACACTTCAAAATTTCGAAAATTATTTACACCGATATCCGGATATTTATTTTATTAACACCGATAGGTGTTGACAAACTCTGCTTTACTGGAGTTCAAATTTTGAGGTGTCCAGACGGGGTTCAAATATAATTTATCACCAAAATTGGATAATTTGGACATTTTGATTTTGAAAAGTTGCCAAAACGCAAAGAAATTTCATGCTTCATTTTTGAACACCGATAGGATAAAAAACTTGTATACCGTTTGGTGGAACAAATTATAGCTCCGTTCGGAGTAAATTTATAATCTCCGCACAATTGGAATTTATTCACACCGAATGGTGTAAGACTCCCTGAAACTCCAAACGGTATTTCAGCGAGTTAAAATTTGTAAGTGTGTAGGTTAAGCCGGATCGATTTTGTATGGAGAACAAAAAGTCATCCGGACCCCGACTCAAAAGTTAGAGGGATTCTTAAAAACTATTTCTACATCATTTTTTTTTTGGATCGGAGAAATCACCATGGAGCGGTTTTGGTTCTCCTGAACCCTTTTTTTGGCCAAAAAATCAAATTTTTTGCCAACAACTTTTTTTTTCTTCAGAATGCATACCAAAGATAAGCAAAAAAGTAAAGATTGTGATAGTACACAAATATTATTTAAAAAAATTTTGAAATTTGTTGTCCTTACAAACTCTTTTTAGACCCCAAAAAATTGATATTTCATCATTTTCGAAAAGGTGTTTTTTTTAACACCTATAAAAAATATACATTTTTCGTGGTATTCATATGCATTTAATCTTATTGGTAAAGTATTGAACTATTCTTTCCATTGGTGTAACGTATGGAGTGGTTTTATCAAAAGTGAGTACCATGAAAAATACGTATATTGTAGGCGTTAAAAAAAATATTTTCGAAATTCATTCATTTTGTACTGGAGCGCCATCTGGCGTATACTTTTCTAAAAAATGGTTGTCAGAATTCGATTTAGCGTACCTAAAAACTCAAACATACCCAGATTTGGCAAAATCTTACGGTAATTAAGGCAATTAAATAATAATTAAGCTGAAGAATCCTTCTGAATATCAATTTCTCATGTTTTATATAATTGTGGCATTTAGTTTTGGTTAAACTAAACCATAAGATATATCAATGAAAAGAAGAGCTCAATATCTTTTCACTAAGCGAAAATGCATATGAATTGATTGAAAAATAAATATTTTATAGGTGTTTAAAAGAAACATATTTTCGAAAATGATGAAAAATCGACTTTTTGGGGTCTCAAAAGAGTTTAAGGACAACAAATTTCAAATTCCACTATTGCTTTTTCAGTATAAATTTCACGGTAGCATTAATTAAATCCTTTATAAATAGATTATATCACCGATAAGCACATTAACTATTCGATTAATTTTGAAAACTTATTAGAGCGTAATGCCTCCAGCAGATACTTAAGAGCTGTTCAAAATGCTGTGATTCCATTTGCATTCCTAACTGTTTTTGAACCTGATCCTGCCTACTTTTCACAAGCATACACAAAAACATTATCACTTTCATCATCATCATCATCTTCTGCTTGTGATCGGCTTGTGATCTTCACTTTGCTGCAGCGGCTTTCATCAAATCTAAAAATTTATTTGAATCACGTCTCCAATTTCACTTCTTCTCCTTCAATGAACAAATTTATGAGAACAACAAACGGCTACAGAGCCAAACATAACATTGTGATAATGAGTTTTATGTTGTTGATCTTGTTTTTTTTTTCAAATTTGAGTTGAATGTTAACGTGTATTCAGTGTTAACTATCTTCGAAACTAGCTCAAAAACAAATTCAGGGTGAGTGAAGGAACGGGATTTGGCAATTTCAAGAATTGTTGGACTTACCTTGTCACCAGGAAGTATGCCAGGTGGCAATTTCGTAACAGGTGGAGCCAGTGTAAATACCGGCGGCTGATCTTGCACGTCCTGTACAATGACGACAATCTCCATGCCGGCTATGTTGCGACTGTCTTGACCAGGTTCTGCATAGGCGTCCTGAAAGAACAAAAAAAAAACAACAATAAAGATATTCAACAAAACTTGTTCATAAAGATGCTGTGATATGTTATGAAAGTGAGTTTGCTAAAGGTAACGCACTCCCATGTTAACGAAAGGGAGAACAAGCATGCTATCAAGAGGATAGCCACATAGCAAGTCTTCATGACGGCAAGACTTCTTTAATGCTGTTAAGTCGATTTCCTTATTGCTTATGCTTATGCAGTAGCAACAACAATTTGCACTACTTGCAATTAGCAGCGCATTAGGTAGATGTATTATTTACTGCGGCTCAGTTCCAAGCCGGTTAAGTCGCATACATTAAGAAAACCGTTCAACGGAAACGCTTATTACCACACCACCACATGCTGCACGTCCTTCTGCTCAGAGTTCAGTTTTCAGAGCACAGTTTTAAAATTAATTAATTTAGAAATTACTTCAAATTTATCTGTTCTCTTACTTGATTTTCCGCTTGAAGGCAGTCTAAATCATGTAGAAGATGCAACAACATTCAAATGAAGTCATAAATTAATGATAGATAATCATAGCTACCAATAATAAAAAACTGCTATGAAATGAATTGAGCATTTGTTATCGTTAAAACAAATTAGCAATGTAGAAAAATATACATTTAAATCAGGGACCGTAATAATTATGAGCAATATCGAAAAAAATTAAGAAATAATGATTATTTTATGATTTTTATTTTTTTGCTCCGATATAAAAATCGTTTTCTGATTTTTATTTTTTAAATCAAAAATAAAAATTATTTTTAAGTTTTATTTTTTTACTCAAGCATAAAAATCATTTTTGATTTTTATTTTTTTTACTCAAGCCAAAAAATCATTTTTGATTTTTTTCTTTTTAACTCAAACAAAAAAATCATTTTTGATTTTTATATTTTTTGCTCAAGCAAAAAAATCATTTTTGATTTTTATTTTTGAGACAAAAAATAAAAATCGAAAAATGATGTTTATGGGTTTTTTTGATTTTTTTTTGGTCAGAAATAGAAAGAATTTTTGATTTTTATTATTTCGCTAAATAATTTTAGACTTAAGGATTTTTGTTTTTTCTCGTAAATTAAAAATAGATTTCACGAGCTTTCTTCTTGTTAGACATTCTTAATAGTTATGTTTTTTTATCTCTTCAAAATTTGAAAAGAAACTATGATGATATTAAATTTGATATTTATATTATTGAGAATTTTTAAAATGACAGTTATTAATTTTTAAGAATAAAAATTTGTCCATTTGTTCATTGCTCTTCAGTGTATTATAAATATACTTATATACATAAATTATATTTAAAGGTGAAAATGGCAGAGATTTTAAATTCAATTTAACTATCAGGTCAAAATGCCTTAGACATGAAAATACTGTTGGAAAAATAAATTTAGATTTTTTTTTATTAAATAGAACGTAATGATAAAATAAAGTAAAGTAATTCGATTCGTACTTTATATAAATTAACGATAAATTATAACAAGAGATAACAATCAATTTAACATTTTAATTGTTTAACTTCTTAGGTTTTTGAAAAAAAAAACAATAAACTAGTCAGGAATAACTTTAACTTTGGCTTGGCTAAATTTAAAAATATTCTAATCGTTGCATGCAAGTTTTAGAGATTTAGTTTTTTTGATGTCGTCAGGTTTTATGGGTGATAAGCCATCGGAAGACGTGCTATATATATTAAAATGTATGTCTTATACATTAAGTCGAGAGAGTAACCGGTGTTTTCATAGGGGTTTGTCAAATTTCATTTCTGGGCGTTTGCGTATTTGAAATCAAAGCTTATATGCAAAATATAAGTCATTAAATTGATTTTTGTGTAATCTTAAGAGATCAAATCTTGAGATTTTATCGAGAAATATTACGTAATCAATCGAAAGCAAAAAATCGAAAGGACTTGCTCATTATTATTCATTGATATTTGTTTAATATTTATATTTATTTATTTATTATTGATATTTATTTATATGTATATAATTATTAGAAACTATTTACCCAATAAAATAATTTGGGTCGCCTAAATCGACGAAATACCTATACGTTCGACGCGCTATGTTAAAAGTAGTTCAATAGAAACTATCATTACTTTAGCATGATAGAACCAAAAGCTGATTTTAGTCTCACTAGTTTGTTCATAAAAAAATAAAGAAGACTCATATATCTTTGTGTGGCAAATAATATTTCATATATTTTTATGAACAAAATATAATCAAACTTTAGTTGTTTTACCCCTTCAATAAAATTCAATAACAATGGTTTCACAGTTTTTGTAAAATTCAGATGGTATTGCAAATCTCGTTAAAATAAAACAACAGAACACAATTCATAAAAAACAGAGATTTTTTATGCATCCGAATTTGCCAAAATTATGCTTTTAATTTTTTAATTTTAATATATTAAATTAATTTCATAATTAAATTTAATTTTAAGTATTAAGAATATAACGATACTTGGGAGCCCGTGCGATAGCTGGATAATTCTTAATTAAATTTTTAGAATATTATTTTTGCATCGCATACTCTCAATTTTTGCTGTAAAACCTTAATAATTCGAAAAAAAGTAAATTTTGAAGCACTCTAATGAACACAGTGATATACTCAAGCCGCTGCTATCGGAAAAAGTGGATTGTAATATGGACTATGATATCCATAAGCTCGATTTAAGAAAGACATTCACAATAAAGGTCCCAACTCGGCAAGAATGGCACAATGGGGACCGGACCTAGTTTTTGACAAAAGATTATACACTGATAGATCCAAGATGAATTGCGGAGTTGGAGCTGATATATATTCAGAGAAGTTAAGTGTGGCGACATTTTTTCGCTTACCGGATTCAGCTTGCGTTTTTCAGGCAGAACTGTCTGCGATAAAAGAAGCTTGTCGGAAATTAAGTCGAATTTCGCTATTCATATGACATTTTCGTCACCGAAATATATTTCCGAATCAGCATATTTTGTAAAAGAGATAGAAAAATCGTGTATGATTTATTTATGAATTATTTAAGTTTTGAACTACTGGTATGTACCTGCTCAGCTTTAGCCAGATATAGAATAAGCACGCTTGGTAAAACTTCTTCAACAACCTAGATGAAATATCAACTCCTGAGATCAACAGAATTCTACGGTTTCTCAACCGCACTGGATGGCTCTGATTAATAAATCAATCATTTAATCGCGTCATACCCCCAAACGCACTGTAAACAGAGGTTATGGCATCAAAACGGCTAATTGGATACCACCATTTAGTAGTATCACCATCCAAACCAACCAACCAACCAACCAACCAACCAACCAACGGTGACTCCCATTGCGGAAGTTCTGTCAAAATAATTTGTATACATATGTATGTAACTCATTTCTTATTTTAAAAAAATCGTATTTACTCTATAAAGTCCCAAACCATCGTAGGAATAGCTTTGTTACTAGTAATAATAATAAACGAGTTGGACAGATTCGATCGTTCAACAACTACGTGGCCGATTTTAAAACTTTTCAGAGCCCCCCTCCCCTCCTCCCCCTAAAAACTAACGTAGTATAGATTAAAAAAAATTAATTGATTAAAAAATATTTAAAATATATTAAAAACTACTAAGGTATATCTTCGACTTGTCCGAAGTTAAAATACTCCCACGGCCGATTCTTAAGGGTAAAAGAATCTTAAATTGGGCAGCTTTTTATATGAGATTTTGGGAGATTTTATTATTTTTATGTGCCTAAAATAAAAATATTGTGTAAGACGCCCATTTTTCTAACACACCTCAGTTTTGACATAGAATTCCCGAATACCGAGTTTCCGTTTTGTACATTTAATATTAGCCTCTTAATAGATTTTTCAATTTTGGGGTTGTATGGGAGATGGGCATGTTAGTGGGTGAATGACGCCCATTTTTCTAACACACCTCACTTTTGACATAAATACTCAAGTACCGAGTTTCGGTTTTGTCTCTTTAATATTAGCCTCTTTATAGAGTTTTCAATTTTGGGGTTGTATGGGAGGTGGACGTGTTAGTGGGTAAATCACGCCCATTTTTCTAACACATCTCAGTTTTGACATAGACTACACAAATACCCAATTTCATTATTGCAGCTTTAATAATAGTTTCTTTATAAAGTTTTCATTATTGGTGTTGCATGGGAGGTAGGTGTGGTTTTCATCCGATTTAGCCCATTTTCGAACTTGATCTTGGCTTTTTATAAAATTTCAGCAAATATGAAGTTTCATTACGATAGCTTGAAATTACGGCTGTTATCGTGTCGACAGACAGACAGACGGACATGGCTAAATCAACTCAGCAGGTGATGCTGATCAAGAATATATATACTTTTCAATACCTACCTCGAATGTTTTTGGGTGTAACACACGTCGTGACAAAATTAATATACCCCTTACACAGTACGCGTGGGGGTATACAAATTATTATCTTGACTAGTTCTTAGTAAATGTGCTATCATCAATAGATAAATTTAAGAAATAATTTTCAAAATCAATTATTTTCATTTATAAAATCTAGTCAATCATCAATCCAAGAGTCGATGATCTCAAGCACAGGAATTTAAGAAGCTGGAAACTTTAGTGATTTTTCGAAATAGAATTCTTGAACGAATTCCATTTCGACCCATTTAGGATACATCTGAATCTTATGCAAAGAAATTTGCCTGGTCTTTGAGAGAGTACATGTAAAGTCTGCAGCCGTACAGCACCAAGTTCAGTATTTTTGTGAATATGTTTCCTTAAAAATGAATTATTTAAATATAACATTTTATTTCGATTTATTTTAAATTAAATAAAAATCACTTTTGAAAATTGAAGACATGAATGAATGAAGATAATTTCCCGTATTTTGAATTCCGTGTCGGATTTGCGATAAAATCGGAATTGCATTCCGAATCGGATGTGAAAGGGTTTTCTGCATTCCGATCGGAAATGCTAAGTTCGAAACAAAATTAAATCCGATTCGAAATGTCAAAATCAGCTGTTTAGTTATTTTGTGAAAACATTTTCAGACTTGGTGTGAAAGTGTTACAAGCATTTAAACATTTTTAAATTCACGTACCTAATAGCTGGTTTTATTTTAACAATTTAATTAGCACTAAATTTTTCAGAGATAGAAATCTATTCAGAAGAAAAAATTAAACGAAGGACTCTGTGAGACCCTATGAAATGTCTGACATGGTGTAATTCCGTAAATTGCACAATAATGCTTGAATAAAGAATCATTTATAGATTTTTTGCAAAATATCGCTTTACTAAAGGCATGTGGGTTGTCAACAATCGGTGTGGAAGCATGCAAACTTAGCTTTGGCTAGTAGCACAGTGATCGAATACCAACGAAAATTAATAGAACATCAAAGGAAGAAGACCATGACTGCTTAGAGTCTTCGTAAGATCCTGACAAGGAACATCTTTTTCAGAGCGATCTCCTTTTTGTGTGGCCGCTTGCAAAGTGCGGATGCTTTTCCACAAAATGGTGAATGGTACAGTTTTCCAAATTATTTTTGTGGTTACCCCTATGTTAAGTTATATTTTAAATTGTTAATAAATAAATTAAAAACAATTAATTAACTTCCCTAACAAATTGACGTAAAAAAAGAAAGCGTGGAATTAAATTCACAGCCAAAAATCTGATGATCGGATTAAAGCTGATAAAAATTCCGATTAATCGGATAGTGGAACAGCTTGTTTTCTATAGTTTTGACAACTTCAGTTTCGAAGTAAATATCGGAATGCATGGCACCACTGAGTGGAAACAAATCCGATTCCGACTCAAATCGAATAGGAAAAGGAATAGGAATTGGGCTGGATATTTCGCATTTTAGGATTATTTGTGTTCTATCCATGATGAAGGTCTGACGTACATATATACGAGTACAAACAATTTTAAAACTTAAAGCAACCATGTTTGTAGCTGTTTTATAAATAAACTACTTGACAAAGAACACTTTAATAAAGATTTCAGTATAAATGTGAAACTATTATCGAAATTAGAATTTTGCGACCTACACCTTCATTCATTCATGTCTTCAAATCATAGATGTTTTTTGTTCTCAGCGCTACTGAGAGGACCGTGGTGACCGTGGCATGCAGGTTAAGTGTGTTGCTTAGTATGCTCGGAGCCCGGGTTCGATCCCCAGCCGCGGCGAAAAAGTTTTTTCAATAAAAAATTTTTCTGATCGGTCACCACCTCTCTGCAGACAATAGCAAACCTCAGAGAGTAAATAATGCCATGTAAAGCTTCTTGACAGGGGCGGATCTGGAAAAAATCTTGGGGGGGGTAAATTATCAAAGACACACATTTTTGCTTTGAGAAAATTTTGTCTTTTTACATATAGACAAATTGTACTTTTTTGAATTGAAATTATTGAATTGTTTTGTAAGGCATTTTTTCCAGACACATACACGCACATTTCCGTATTTATTTATTTCACCCTTTTTCTGGAATAATATCTTAGCGAAAAGTAAATAAAAACTCTAACTTTAACTTATTTTAGATTTAAGGTTGATTTATTCCAATTTTTCACATTCATTCCATTATAAAAAAATTGCACAATTATATTTTCAAGTATGTGCAATGAAAAAACATAGTTCTTTTCAATTAAAAAAAAAATTAAAGGAATTTGAAACTCATTGTTTCAATACAAAATGATCTTGAATTTGAAATGAATTTTTTTAAATCTATTATATTGATCTACCGAATTGTATTACTATGACTGATTTCAACGAAGATATACTAGACCTTTCAACTTTTGCACATTCAATAACAATATATTCGACAGTTTCGAAGATATCGACGTTCAAAGTCGAAAACATTTCACAATTTTGCGTAGTCTGCTCTTTTGAAACCCTTGTATCTTTGATATTTTTCAACGAATTTACAAAAACTTTTTTTATTTGGTAGAAAATCTCTGAATTTTAATAAGCATTTTAGTTTTTTTTATTATCTTGCATATTTTCAAAGAAATTGAAAAAACAAACAGTTTTGTACGTTAAATTTTATTCAAATGCACACTACTTTTGTATAAAATTATTTTCTACTTACGTAGGAACTTTTTGAAGTGAATTTTAATAAAATTGAATGTACAAAAATTTTTGTTTTTTCAATTTGTTTGAAAATATGCAAGATAATAAAAAAAAAAAAATAAAATGTTTATTAAAATTCAGAGATTTTCTACAAATTAAAAAAAGTTTTTGTAAATTCGTTGAAAAATATCAAAGATGAAGGGTTTCAAAAGAGCAGCCTACGTAAAATTGTGAAAGTTTTTCGACTTTGAACGTTTTTCGTCGATATCTTCGAAACTGTCGAATATATTGTTATTGAATTTGTAAAAATTAAAGTCTAGTATGTCTTCATTGAAATCAGTCATAGTTATACACATCGGTAGATCAATATAATAGATATAAGAAAATTATCAGAAAAAGAACTGATTTTCATGTTTTTGCCTATAACTCAAAAACTCAAGCTGATGGAGAAAAACGAAGTCCATTTTTGACTTCATTGGGCAGCCAAAATTTATTCGGAATTGTTTATCGAGATCTCTGCACTTTTTATAAAGCTTAATTTTGTTACTCTGTGTTATTAGATAGTCATTAGATAGAGACAAATTATATGACAAAATGATCGCAAAATTATCAATAACTTCGTTAATATTTATGTTAATGTCTCTAAGTATATGCAATAATGCGAGTCCATTCAATCGTTCTTCTTGCATAGTTGAACGTAACCATGTTTTTAATCGTCGCAGTGTAGAAAAACTTCGCTAAGCTGTTGCTACACTGATAGGAAGCGTGGCAAAGATAACAAACGTTTTAGAAATTAGTGGAAAAATGTCATTATTACAAAGAGTAAAACGGCGTTCATATCAATAACCTTAGTTTCGCTCACCTTTTTACACTGCCAAATTTAAAGTTCATGAAATAATTGAATAATTGAATTAGTTCCTTACTAAAAGTGGACTAAACGTGGCAGTTCCATTTCATTAAAGTCGGTTGTGGTAATTGGGTTGGTTTGTTGCAATTATAATTACTAGTACCGCCTGGGGTCGAAAATCGACCAATTTTTGTTTGCTTATTTATAGTTGTATAAAATAGTCGGTGCAGTCATAGAGTTATCCGCACTCTAATTCATTTAAAAAAAACAATTATCAAAATCGGTTGAAAAACACGGGAGAAAATGGTTCTTAGTTGTTTTCACTACGCCTATTTATATTATGATGAAGTTAAGGTAGGCTTGAAAAATTTCAGAATTACAAAAAATTAAGAATTAACTCAAACAAAAATAAATGTATGCAACAAATTTTTTGCGCAGTTGATACAATTTCAGCAACTATAACCTAACATTAATTCACTTCAAAAAAACACTGTTATATAAATATCAAATATGATAAAAAGTATTACAGATGTTTATAATATTTTCATAAAGACTATAGCTGAAATATTTCTGAAAAATATTTTAACTGTTGATGAAATAATTGAAGTAAAAACAGACTACTGGATTTTACATTGTTTGAACTTTTTTTTTTTGAAAATTTATAAAGTGAAATCTGAAAATAACAATGCACGTATTGTTTTTTTATGATAAAATTTGTTGGCCCACAGGTTGCAAAAAAGTTTGGCAGGTTTTCACTAAAAATTTAGAAGAATAAAGTATTTTAAGTGGCAACTATGGTCTTCATTGCCAAAATCTTAATTGCGCTCATTACAAATCAAAATCAATGTTACTTGCTCAATGATTTCATATAAAGGGCATTTTTAGACTAATCGTTAATGTTTTGTAAAAATATAATTATTATAAAGCAAACACTTACGCTGAGGTAGTGACTTCAGGTTTTTTGTTTTATTTTTATTTGTAAGAAAACAACGCGTCTTAAAAGTTGATTGTTTAAAACATGGCTGTAAATTTTAGTACTTAAGGAAATGTAACTTTATTTTCAGGATCATTTTTAAAAAAGGCAAAGTTACTACCTCGACTTAAGTGTTTGCTTTACATATAATTATATTTTGTTTTTTGAAGATGACTACAGATCGTGTTAATCTACTAGCAAAATGGTCCTACTCGTCTCGCATCGCTTCATAAAAACGTCACCTACACGCAAATGACGTCACAAAACAAAAAAAAACAAAATTTTTTTTTTAATACTTTAATAATCGTTGAAATCAATAAAAAAACTAAAGTTTAACAATGTCTCTGACCATTTTTTTGTAGTATTCTTTCAAAAAACGTCTTCAGAATCGCTTATGTATGCATAAAAGTACCCTTAAGCTGTGAGCACAATTATTTTCTCCAAATAAAGTATTAAAAAGTAAAGTATTTAAAAGTTCTTGGGGGGGTAATTACCCCCTTTACCCCCCCCTTGTATCCGCGCCTGCTTCTTGAGAACATGAACTTTAGCCGTTCGGAGTCGGCATAAAACATGTAGGTCCAGTTCTCGGTCAATTGTGGGCAAACATTTAATAACACACACAACACAATTGATCATAAGAAGCTCGGTCAAAGTCCTTTCAAGGGCTGAAATGGCCAATTTGTTTTTTTTGTTTTTTTGCTACTGAGAGGAGCCATTCTTCTCTCTACCCTGATGAAAGTTGACCGGCCAGGTGCAATTGTGATTGTAAAATTGGCACCCAAATACTTTTTGTTTTTAAAAGTCAATGGCATGAAAAATAATTCTTTCATACCGAGAATTCTCATCAGGTCCTCCAATAATCAAATCAGAAAGAAATCACCGATAATAATATGAACGAGCAAAAAAAAAGAAAAACTGCCGAAAAGCAAGCATGAAAAATAATGCCCTCATTACACTTGTCACAAGCAGTGTTGCCGGAGTAAATTTATTTTCATATCCAAAATACAAAATAAAACAAGTAAAGAAAGTCTAAAGTCGGTCTAGGCCGACTATGAAATACCCTAAACCCACTTTTCAAAAAAAAAAACAAAAATTTATTGTAAATGGGCGTGTCCGTGGGCGGATGAAGTCCATTTTTCCAAACCATCTTTGTCTTGTCATAAAAAACATACGTGCCAAATTTTAGCTCTGTAGGTTAAACACATGCTTATTTATTGCGTTTTCAATTTTTGGGTTGTATGGGAGGTAGGCGTGTCCGTGATCAGATGACGTCCATTTTCCGAAGACATATTTGTGTTGGTATGAAACACATACATATCAAATTTTATTGTTGTAGGCTAATTATGAGGTGAGCTATGCGGTTTTCAATTTTCGCGTTGTATGGGAAGTAGGCGTGTCCGTGGGCGGACGATGTCCATTCTTCAAAACCATCTTTTTTTTGTTATAAAAAACATACGTGCCAAATTTTAGCTCTGTAGGTTAAACAGAGGCGTATTTATTGCATTTTCAATTTTTGGGTTGTATGGGAGGTGGGCGTGTCCGTGAGCGGATGACGTACATTTTTGGAAGACATCTTTGTGTTGGTATAAAACACACACATACCAAATTTTGTTGTTGTAGACTTATTATGAGCTGAGTTATGCAGTTTTAAATTTTCGCGTTGTATGGGAGGTAGGCGTGTCCGTGGGCGGATGATGTCCATTTTTCAAAGCCGTCTTTGTTTTGTTACAAAAAACATATGTGCCAAATTTTAGCTCTGTAGGTTAAACAGAGGCTTATTTATTGCGTTTTCAATTTTTGGGTTGTATGGGAGGTGGGCGTGTCCGTGAGCGGATGACGTCCATTTTTCAAAGACATCTTTATGTTGATATAAAACACATACATACCAAATTTTAGTGTTGTAGGCTAATTATGAGCTGAGTTATGCAGTTTTAAATTTTCGCGTTGTACGGGAGGTAGGCGTGTCCGTGGGCGGATTCCAAAAATATTCAATAGTGCAGATCCTTGGGTATATGTGACCATGTGTACCAAGTTTCATCCAATTATCTCAACTCCTTCTTCTTATCCTGTGTATACGGACAACACACAGACGGACGGACGGACGGACGGACGGACGGACATAGATAGCTCGACTCACGTGGTGACGCTGATCAAGAATATATATACTTTTCTATACCGGACTCGCTTCGTTCTATGCGTTACAAACGTTTGCACAAAGTTAATATACCCTGACCTTTCAGGTTTAGGGTATAAATAGCCAAAATGTAAAAAAAAATAGCCAAAAGATTAATTAATTGCATTAGAAAAAAGAAACAGGACTAACATTCATACCTTTTTAACTAACTAGTTTTTTGTACAACATAGTACCATTTTTTACTGGAAACAGATTTATAAACATGGTTGTTTTAAAATATGTTATAAAAAATTATATGTTAAAAATATAAGAGCATATTTTAAAAATATTAAGGGCATATATCCTTTAAATAGACGGACCTTTAATATAGTAGGACGTTAGCTCGTTTATTTTTTACTTGATAAGAGTAGAAAAAACTTTATAAAAATAAGGTTTGCATTTTTATCTTCGAACCAACTATTTCAGGTGTCAAACTTATTCAGTCAAGTCTGCCATGGTTAAGAAATGGGAGATAGATAAGAAGGTGAGTAAGTGAAATCAAGTGGAACAAGTGGAGAATGTTTTCTGTGTGGCGGAGTGCAACATCAACTTACTTTTCCATGCTGACTTGCTTAATTTTACTTTTGAAAACAAACCACAATTACTTTCAATGATCAAAATTATATACATTGTTGCTACTCTCATGTGGCACATGATTATAGATGTCAAATTACTGGATATTCTTGCGCTCGGCTGCACGATTAGCATCACTGGCAGGTCGTGTTCAAATGAAGAGAGAATTTACCCTCACGTGAATATTTTAAATCATTTCCCTGCAAACATTTGGAAGACGATTGGCAGAGAAGTGGATTTTACGATGCACCAGTAATTCGCCCAAATGTTTTTTGGGAAAATGCATCGCTTTTCAAATGCTCAAGCAATGAATGCGCTAGTCACGAAAATTTTCAAAATCTTCCTTTACTAATTTCAGTGATTGTTGGAAGATGGATTTTTGAAAAATGTTCAAAATCTATCATGGAAATATGAAGCAGGCTCTGAAAAATCGTAAAATCAATTATAAAGTTGAACTAGTATAGTTTTGAAGCAACGTCACATTATATCGAAGCGAAATAAAAACAAATTCACAAAAAATTCATTAAAATCGGACAGAACAACGATGCTTTGGAACAAATTGCTGAGGACTCTTAAATTTGACACCCTTTTCGGCGAATTTCTTGTTACTCCTCTAGGCGGTTCATTGGCGAATCTTCCCTGCGAATCGGCCTAAGCAGATTACAATAGAAGGCAGTTGCTTGATCTTCCCAGCAATTCTTTGGGGATTCTCTGGCAATTGAAAATTTTATATGTGAAATAAAAAATTAATTTTCGCCGGAATGCAAAAACATAGCCGAGTAAAAAAAAATAGCCAAATGAAAAATAAAATCGCCAAATAGCCAAAACTCAACACGAGCAAAAATAGCCAAAACGGCAACACTGGTCACAAGTTAACCGTCAATTTAGACCAGTGACGCATAGCGTTGGCAGAGCTTACAACACAAGCGCACCATTTTCGTCTTAGTATGTGTGTATAATACAAAAATTCAACATATCAATTTGCGCATTAGATCCTTACTGCGTGAAGGCCAAACGCAAACTGATTCGATGCTAGCGTCGCAAAAGCACCTTTGATTTAGACGGTCAAACATGAAGATGTAAGGATAAAAATGTTTTGAAATGATTTATTGGTGTTATTTATTTTAATTTTTTTTTCGAGTTTGCTTCATTTTTGGTCAAATTACAATATCTGAGACCCCTTCGCCTACTTCCGTTAGTCATCGTAGAACTTTTTGAAACACCTCCCCCCTAAACTGGTAAAGTAATTTATGAACGACGCCTAAGTAGAATAATTAACGTAATTTATTATTCCTTCCTCCTGTTCTTAATCTGCAAATCATTATGGTATCATTTAAGCTCTCAACAAGAATTTTATAAGCCAATAAACCTACGAAAATATTACACCTATAAATTATATATTATTCACTTAACTGAAGTAAATATTCATCGTGTAATGCATCGCGAAGCGCTTACTTAATCAATAAAATTGTATATTTGAATAAGTGATTAATCATATTTATGCCTTATATTTTGACAATTAATGCATTATGCTCCAAGGTAGTTATGAGATATTGTTTGCAACCAATTAGACATTTGTTCCATTGAACATCAGACTGTATAGTACATAGTATAGCGTTCTTTGGGACTGCAGCTGATAAGCTTGAAAGATAGCAAGAAAGTTACCTCAAGTTGCATGGCTGCATCAAGCCAAGCACACTGAAATTTTAATTATGCTATAAAATTGTAAAAGGATATAAAAACGATCAGTCTATATTCGGAAAGTAGTAGGCAATGGCAACACAACTTATTTTAAAATATTCACTAGCTAAATGTAAGAAAAAGGTGAGGTCGGCGCAAACATTATTTTTTAAAGGTTCTTCCTTCACCTAAAAACATCTACGACCAAATCCGGATTTTGAATAATTTGTATGCAAAGTGTTTCTTGCTTCTTTAGATTGGCATAACTACAACAAATTTTTTGCCTGCAGGTGAAATAAGTGCGTCCGCTTCGACCATGATAAAATTATATAAGTTTAGAAAAACAGAATTGCAACATCGTCTTAAGTACATAATCCGTGTAGATACATTTTTTTCGGATTTGGCTCATAGTGCTATCGACTAAAAGAATTGAATAAAAAAAGGAAACACATAAATTATGTCAAATTTTTGCGATAAAATCGTACAAATACATTTTATCACCATTCTAAGTCTGATCTTGAGAATGGTTCTGAAATAATTGTTATTGGGCTGAATTTGATAGGCTTAATTAAAAATATCGAATAAGCAGTATACAGATATATTTCAATATATGCGACTATATTTGAAGAAATCGGGAAAAACTTAAGATGTGTTTTTTTTTAAACGTTACCATCAAATTTTTTTGTGATTTTATCGCAAGACGAAAAACATAGTGAGATGCCGTGTACAAAAAAGTGGCGCATAGTGTAAATTAAAGTTTTGTTACAAATTTGACGTCATTGCTTTCAAGAAGATTTAGTGTGGAGTTGGAGTAATGAGCGGTTACCAAATCTAGCCAGAATATTGGGGTAACATTATTCTTCTAATAAAATGGGAAAAAGCCGCTTCTGTAGATACTCTTTGTGATATAATTCGGAATTTATTGTAACTTTAGTTATAAAAAATGACAATTCCGAACCACATTTGCAAATACGACGATTGATATACAAGAGCCTTCTCACCATTTCAATGAGAGAGATTTTTCCAATTGCACAGTACTTATGGTTTCACTTACAGCATAGCCTTTCTGCTTTGTATAGAATTGTGGACCCGAAATTGAGCTGGAAACGAACTTGACGTAGGTTTCTTCAACCATTACCAAGCTACTGATTTTTTTTCTTTGTTCTAATGGTCATACAATTTGCGTGCTCTTGTTTTACCAACAACAAGTTCTTTTTCTGATTTTTTTGGTCTCTTCTGCTTTTTGCAAGTCTGTAAATTATTATTCTTTTTAATTTTTTGAATCATCATTCTGGTAGTTCCACCTTTTTGGCCAAATCTAGTAGAGAAATTGAAAGATTCCGCTTAATAAGGGCTAAGATCTTCTTTCCAAATGAGGGTTACTTGCCATCATTTTTCGACCTTGGCAAGTATTCCAACAATGCAGTCTCACCAAACTTTTCCACTATGTGCTTTACTGTTTTATGAGCAATTTTCAAACGTTTATAATTCTATAAGAAACATTTTTCTGTACAGTATATGTGCAAAATATTCTTGCGAGTATTTATTGAAACACACCCCATATTCGAGTTTAAAATTATAATAAAACAAACAACGATTGCTTTTGAGAGTTGAAAGAATGACATACTTTTCTATACATTCCCTACTACTTTGATGACGTCTGGTAATGGCATGAAGGATACGATTTAGTTTTAATGTCAAATACAAACGTACCAAAGTGTAGCTTAAAGAGAAGCCTCTTTGTAGAGTTTTCACTATTGTGGGTTGTTTGGGAGGTCGGCGTGTTCGTGGGTGAATGACGCCGTGGGTGAATAACACGCCTTAGTTTTTGTACAAACTATACACAAAGCTAAGCTATTTTTGGTAGCTTAAACATTACCCTCTTTATAGAGATTTCATTATTGTGGGTTGCATGAAGGTAGGCGGGGTTTTGATAAGATTAAACCCATTTTCAAACTTGATCTTTGCATCTTTGTAAAAAGCTCAAATGTCGAATTTTATTACAATAGCTTGAAAATTACTGCTGTAATCGTGTCGATACATGGAAAGACGGACATACTTTTCTACGCGTTACACACATAATATATCCTTTATGCAGTACGCGTTGTGGTAAACAAATTATTTATATCAAAAACCACGATATCAATTAGTGATAACGATTACCACATGATTGGGATCTTGAAACATCAGAAGACAATACACAGTATTCTAGGAGAACTAGCCTCGTATTCCACTGGTGACAAAGCAAGAAAAATTAGCATGGTTTGTTAGGAAAATCAGGCTTTTTCACTTGTAGAGAATGAAGGTTTCAGATATCTACTGAAAGTTTTATCACCGCATTTTAAAGTTCCCAGTAGAACTATTTTGGCACGATGGGTTGATGATAAATATTGATGCATTATCGGGAATATTGAGGAATAAACCATCCACGGTCCACTGTGGAAAATGTAACTTTAACAAGAGACCTTGTCGGATTTTTAAATTCGGAGCTGTTGCAGTAAATTTTGGTATTGGTCAGTTTCATAACTTTAGTCGTATACCATCTCGACTAAAGACACACTTCACAACTACACGAAGAGAAAATTAAGCTGAAAACAATCCCAGCTCAAAAACAATTGAGCTCTATTTGAGCTGATTTCAGTTACATACGCTTTGAGCTTGATTTTAGCTCATTTTCTCTCTCCGTCTTATTAAGTCACACTAAAGTAACAGAAAACTTCGCAAATTTTATAAAAGTAAGCTGCCATATTTTTAAACACGTTCTTGTCGACACCACCTTTTTCAATGCAGTGTCTTCGATTTTTGTAGTTTTTAAGATTTTGAACCTTTCTTAAAAAGGGCTCCCAGTAATTATTACTACCCAGGTTTTAGATAATTTTTAATATTTAAAAAAATTTAGAATTAATTTAGTTAAAACTTTATTATTTTATTACATTTTTATTTAATGAAAGCTGAATTTGCAAACACACCTTAAAAACAAAATTCATGACGACAAAAATAACAACAACACTAGCACTAATGCACTGATAAATGAAACTAAAAAAAAACAACAAACAAACGAATGCATCCAGTTCAGAATAGCACTTCACAGACTAATACTAACAACAACGATGTGTAATACTGCCACTCACCAAGCAAGTGAATTGGCAGTACTCCAAAGTGCAACGGCATGCGATAGTCACTGCATTCCGGTGAGAGGGTAAAGCGAATGCAAGTGATCGTCGTCTGCTGGTCTGAAATGCTGATCGCCTGTTCCTTATATTCGACGATGTTGTAACTTCTTAACATGTGAAATCATCGCTTAAATACTTTACCAAGACGGAAGACCAAGACTGTGTATAATAATAAAAAAAAAATATTTGAGGAGAGAGAAGCACATTACGAGAACGAATATAAATTGTGTTCAAAACAACAAGCACATGTAACAAGAGAGCACATATTCAGTGTTTAATTTTGAGTTGTTTTTGAAAAGTTTCCAAGCAGATTAACACTAAATTCCATTATTTTGCATAAATCTCATAATGCTTGTTGACGTTGTAATGCAGATGAAAAAAATATGAGTGCAAAGAGATGATGAGAAGAATTGTAAAGTGAAAACGAGATAAAGAATTTTGAACGAAATTTCCGATCACAACCTTTAAAATTGTAATATCTATGACAGTTTTAAATTTCATTCTACAATTTATAGCAAATTATGAAAAATTAACAATCTTGCCCAGTGGTGGGGACCCAAAACCTACGCATATTCCATTTTTAAGGTCTTGGAGAGACCCCTTAAGTGTAGAGTCAAGAGGGGACAGGCAGTTTTGGACAAAGAGCTCGAACTCGCGTTGATAGTGCCAGTTGCGGGATATGTGCATATTCGTTCAAAACAACACTACGCTCTCCCACATCATAGCCGGTCACCCGCTACTACTACCTTTATATCTAGAGGCCATTGACTATCTGCAACCTGTGACCCGCCCGGTGTCTTGCAGCTCAGCCCCCGCAGGTTTCAGTCCACGGCACCCGGACACAAGCTCAAGTCTAGACAAAATGTGCATCAAATTGTGAAATAAACGTGACGAATTTAAACAGTCTCATGCTGCTTTTTAACAAAGTGAGTTTTGGCCGTTGTTTGGAAAACATTGAAGCACTTGAAGATGCCAGAGACTAAACTTATACACAGTTGAAGTGGAAGAGGTAGAACGAAAATTGAGGAAAAAAAACAATTTTGATGATTTCCCAACAACTTAATAATTTTGAATTAATTAACTTTTTTATATCGGCCTATAAGATGGCATATAAAATTCTGGTCAGAAATTGACCATGGCAATTGTTATTTTTCTCAAATTATTTAAAAAAATAAATAAATTAAATAAAAACAAAGTACTCTTTTTATTTTGTATCCAATTTGATGTGAAGAAACCAATGAAGTGCTGGAATTGATGGGAAATCGATGCAAAAAAGATTTTAAAAGCTCTGGGCCGAATGGCTTAACCAGCTTATCACTTTTCAACTTATTAAAAAAGTTTTTTCGGTTTAGTATACTTAAGCGTTAAGTTATTTCTATAACCATTAATGTATTTTGCTCATTTTCACTTTTCAACTTGGCATAATTTTGAAAAATTTTATTGTTAAGCGTTTCTCCAAAATTTCTAAAAACTTATCATATCAAATAACTGCTACTTATCAAACATTTGAAAGAGAAACATGACATGTAATTAACTAAGAAAACTAACTTAACTTGACTACATATAGTACAGAAGAAAAAGGCGAAAGACAAGCTTGTGCAAAACAATATAATATAAAAACATCCAAAAATTTTGTGAGATGATTTTCAAAACCACTAAAATCAGACCACCGAGAAAAGGAGATATTCTTGAGGAAACTCTTATCCTTACGACTAACATTCAAACAGGAACTTCTGTGGTTCTATAAAGTATGTTCCTTCGAGTTGTCATTTTTAGAAAATCTTAACAACCTCAGACCACAATCCTTTGGTAGTCTAATATATGAGAATGGTTAGACTACCACAAAAACAAAAAAATAGACCAGAACATACTTCTCGGTATCCGTTATTCAGAACAACTCTGACCCTAACCCGTCTTTTCACTACAAACAGATAGCACTACCAAGAGCAGATTGTAAAATCTCTTAAGGGTGGGGGTAAGATTTTTCAACTCTGTTTTTTCATCATTTTTGATATGAACGCACAACAAGAATATTGTGTCCAAATTTTAAGTCGATCCGAGTAAAACTAACGAAGATATGAATTTTTAAGTAAGTGTACCTCCAACATACAAACGTATGCGCACAAAACTTAAAAGCGATTTTCCCACAAGTTGTGTTTTCAAAGTCTATGTTCACCGTTTATTAAAAACTACTTCACCGATTCATTTGAAACTTGGACAACGTTAAGGTAATTTCGTTTTGCTTCATAAAGGGGGTTTCCCACCCACGAAATGCCGGAATTTTTCGTGGAAAATAGTAGTTTACTCTTTTGATGGCCACCAAAAATGAAAAGAAAATAATCAAATGATATTGAGGGGAGGATTTGATGATACCTTGACTAAATTTGAATGGTTTTTGATTTCAGATAATTTCCGAACGAGATATAGTGAACATCGCAAATAGCTATTTTTCTGAGACGTTCTGGGAAAAGCTCTGCCACCGCCTTGTTATACCCTAAACCTGAAAGGTCAGGGTATATTAACTTTGTGCAATATATATTCTTGATCAGCGTCACCACGTGAGTCGAGCTATCCATGTCCGTCCGTCCGTCCGTCTGTCCGTCTGTGTGTTGTCCGTATACACAGGATAAGAAGAAGGAGTTGAGATAATTGGATGAAACTTGGTACACATGGTCAAATGCACCCAAGGATCTGCACTATTGAATATTTTTGGAATCCGCCCACGGACACGCCTACCTCCCATACAACGCAAAAATTGAAAACTGCATAACTCAGCGCATAATTAACCTACAATAATAAAATTTGGTATGTATTTGTTTTGTATCAACACAAAGATTTTTTTGAAAAATGGGTGCCATCCACTCACGGACACGCCCACCTCCCATACAACCCAAAAATTGAAAACGCAATAAATAAGCCTCTGTTTAACCTACAGAGCTCAAATTTGACATATATATTTTTTATAACGAAACAAAGATGGTTTTGAAAAATGGATATCATCCGCCCACGGACACGCCTACCTCCCATACAACGCGAAAATTGAAAACTGAATTACTCAGCTCAAATTTAGCTTACAACAATAAAATTTGATATGTATGTGTTTTATACAAACACAAAGATGTCATCGAAAAATGGACGTCATCCGTTCATGGACACGCCCACCTCCCATACAACCCAAAAATTGAAAACGCAATAAATAAGCCTCTGTTTAACCTACAGAGCTAAAATTTGGCACGAATGCTTTTTATGACAAGCAAAAGATGTTTTTGAAAAATGGACGTAATCCGCCCACGGACACGCCTACCTCCCATACAACCCAAAAAGTTTAAAACTCAATAAATAAGGATATGTTTGTCATAGAGAAATTGAATTTGGTATGCATGTATTTTATACCAAAACTAAGGTGTGTTCAAAAATTGGGAGTAATCCGTCCATGAACACGCCCACCTCCCCTAGCGAAAGCACAACAAAGGCATTAACTGTGAGCTACAGGAATAAAACTTGGTATGTGTAAATTTTTCATCACCATTTAAATGCAATTAAAATATAGGCTTCATCCGCCCACGGAGACGCCCATTTACAATAAAAATTTTTTTATTCTTGAAAAGTGGGTTTAGGGTATTTCATAGTCGGCCTAGACCGACTTTAGACTTTTTTTACTTGTTTTTCAATATTTCCGGATGAAAAAATTACAGAATATTGCTAACACCATACAAAATAATGTACAATAGGTTTTAACAAATTTTCCTATTCATGCTCTTAAAAAAATTGACAAATAAAGTGTTTTTACGCTGAAACCCTTACCCCGCCCTTAACAAATAAACAGTATATACGTTTATTAGTATCAGAATATATGTTAATAAGGCTTCAAACCCTTCAAATCTTCTGATAAAAATGGTATTTCTCCAACTCTTTTGCAACGGGGTTCAGAACTTAAAATTTTTCCAATTTCGGGCAACAAAAATTTTAAAATTGAGTAGTTCTTCACTTTTCATAATACAAAAAATAAATTATCGCATTTCTGTTTCGTACAGCAAAAAATTATCAAATATTACAATAAGTTCTTAATGTATAGAATATTATATTAATATATATTATAATATATAAATTAATTTTTCTATTAATAAATAAAAGAAATAGGACCCAGTTATTTGAAATCACTGGTGGAAGAACCAGTGTTGGTTAAGAAACTTGGTTCTTTTACCATTTTTTTTGAAAACTTAAATTTTATAGGATTTTCTGAAAGGTGAACAGAGAAGTGGTGTGAAAGTATATTGATCCGCGCGTTACAAGTTAAAAAACTACACAAATTGAAGAATATACAGTACAAATGATAATGCATTATACCATTTCAACATAAAAAACATAATTTATGTTGTAAGAATAGAAAATGATCTAAATATTAAACAAGCAGGGAAACTCTAAAGTAAGCCTAAACCGACCCTTTTATAATATTATATATCAAAACAACTAATAAATAATCACACACCAAACAACAAATTCACTTATAATTTTTAAATTTCTAAACTACCCGGGTTTCTCGACTCTCTCTCGAAATTATAAAATAACCTGCGTAATGTCCGATTAGCTGACTTTAGAGCTACTTTAGTTTTTTTTTAGTTTTAAGTGCCTGGGTAACCGGAAACTCGAACAAAGCTCGAAAAGCCCTAGTGAGCCACAGTTTGTATGGGACATAGGCGAGCCTGCACTTAACCAAAAAAATTTTAAATCATTTTGATATGAAATTTTTTCTGTGAAAAACGTAGAATTGATGTTATACTAATGTTAACTTGATGAGAAAAACCTTCATGTTAATAGTGTAGAATTTTCAAAATACTAAGAAAAAAATGTTAAAAGAATATGACTATAACTTAATTTTGACATTTTTAATATATTTTGTAGGTGACACTTACATTGGCCAATATTGTGAGATGATACATGGCTTGCTTCTCGAAATCAAGTGGTCCCAGCAGAAAAACTGTTCCTTCTGTTGTTTCGGATGAAACTATTTTTTGCCTTATAGCAAAAAGGGGCGAGCCCTGCAATAAAACAAAATAAATAAAACTATTATCGTAAATAGATTTTTTTTTTTAATTAGCAAAGCACGTACCCAAAGTTCGAGGTAGACTGGTTTTTGGAAAAGTGGATTTTTGCGTGCAATAACGTAGTCCAGTTCGGTTCCACGTTTGGCATCCTGTAAAGAGAGAAAGTAAACAATAAATTTGTATGTATAAGTATACAAATATAATTTTATTTGGTGAATGTTTATATACATATGCTCTGGAAATAACCCGCTGAACTTTCAGAATGTGTTTGTAGTATATGTGTTTTTATAAGTTGAATACCTACAGAGTAGGGATATAACGAAGCTTCGACTTCGGTTCCGAAAAGTCGGAGCTTCCGATTGATTTTACACCTCCGTCAAGAATCAGAGTTAAAACGAAGATCGGAATGTAGTGACTACTACGATTTTACCTACTCACACACGAGCGCAGTTCTTCGTTAAAAAAATTGAATTACTTATAAACAGGGACCGTTCCGTACTTTTATCAAAAAAGTCAAATATTAACTGTTATTTTATACCTTTTATTTTTTCCGATAAAAATAAAAGTTATTTTGTGCCTTATATTTTTTCGGGCAAACATAACAGTTTTGACTTCTGACTTTTATTTTATCGGTCAAAAATAACAGTTATTTTCTGCCTTTTATTTTTTCGGTCAAAAATATCAGGCAGTTTGTGTTTTTTCAAAAGCCATTTTACTGACTAAATAACTATCGATACCATAATTTCAGTCTCATTGGTGATCACGTTTTACATACACTGAGGGAAATATGTGTTAAAATTAAATGAACTTGTGTTCATATTAATCGAATTTGTACTTGAAATAGAGCTTGAAACAAATTCATTTAAATTAAACAAAACTCTTTTTAAAGTTGAACTCAAAACAAAAGTTTTTGTTTTTAAAACAATGTTTTTGTTATGAAAAACAATTTAAAATAAAAATTTTAAAATTTAAAACAAATATTTTAAAGCATAATTTTTTCATTAAATTTTTTTTAAGTTGTTCCGAGTTTTTGGCATCAGATTTATAATCAGCTACCCCAGGAACCCTCCGAATTCCAAATGTTAACTGCATTCGATGAAACTTGCATTTTAAATATTTCAATATAAGTTAATATTAATTAATATTAGTTTTTAATATATCATATGGTCGATATTTGTCTAACCAATTTAAATAATTAAAAGATTTTTGTTTGCTTTTTCAAAGAAATAATGAGAGGAAATAAAAAAAAAAGAGAGGAGTTTTTAAAGTATGTTTTTTTCTCAGTGTATGGTATCAATAGTTTTTTAATCGGACAACCGGCCTTTTGGATCGAAAAAATAAAAGTCACAAAATAACTGTTATTTTTTACCGATAAAATAAAAGTCAAAGGTAACCTTCATTTTTGTCTGAAAAAAGATTCAAAAAATAACAGTTAAGTTTTAACTTTTATAGAATCAATCAAAAATTTAAAAGGCTCTAAATATTCGTGAAGATGAGGTCATTTGTATCATAATGGTAAATTTGAAAATGTCCTTCGACAATTTTTTCATTGTGTCTTTTTCATTCGAAAATTGTAAAATAACAGTTATTTTCGGTACCTGCTTATAAACTCTCTTTTTAGGAGTAATATTTATTGTGTCCTCCATGATCAGTGCTTTAAGTGGTCGGTCTCATATATGCCTTAGAGAAACTTTTTAGTGGTCGGTCTCATATATGATCATCTTAGAAATCGGTTGGACAAGCACACGATCACTCGATATCTTTTCGTAATTATTAGAGCAGTGATTGAGTTTTATTTTCTTGTTAAATTAAGCAAGTTGTAACAAATGCAGTATTGTGCAGTACTGTTAAGGTAACTATGTATAAACTTGTAGCGAAAAGCAAGCCCTAGATACCCTCTTGCATGCCAATTGTTGAAATACTTCTGTAAAAAAATAATAATTTAATTGATGGGAATGCTACACTAAAAACCAATTTAAGGAAATAATATAACACATCATTTAGTCCTGTTCTGCTGTAATTTGATGCGTTTTTTATTTGTGGTATGAAATGTAAAATCATTTCTAAAGTAAACAAGCAAGGAAACTCTAAAGTCGGTCCAGACCGACTATGGAGTTCCTTAAACCTCCTATCGTATTGAAATATATAGTGACATACTTAAATATATATAAATAAATTTTTTTCACAATCCATATATTTCTTTAAAGTTTGTAAAAGGTTTCACTAATGTGCTTTGTATGGGAGCTCAGCGTGTGACGCCCATTTTATGTGCACACCTTAATTTTGATATAAAATCCTCTCATATGAAGTTTTATCCCTGTAGGTTTTATATAAAAACCTTTTTATGGTATTTTCAATAATGTGACTTGTATGGTAGGAGGACGGGTGACGCCCATTTTGTGTGCTCACCTTAGTTTTGATATAAACTCCTCCCATACCAATTTTAATCCCTGTAAGTAAGTCATATAAAAACTTTTTTATGGTATTTTCAATATTGTGGGTTGTTGGGAGGTGGGCGTGTTTGTGGGTGTGTGACGCCTATTTATTGTGCACACCTTAGTTTTGACATTGAATAATTATAATATAGAATGGACACCGCCGACATTCGCCACTACCCCGTCGTTATGTCGCCACCATCGTTTTGCATATCTCCGAAGCTTTTCACCTGGTTTGTGCACATAGCTAAGAAAATCCGTAATAGATCCCAAGACAAATAGAAATAATTTCCTCCCTTGTTCAAGGTCAAGCTACTGCATCGCTGGCAAGAGTTTTCGTTTGTGTTATTTGATTTTTATGCAAATTGCCATACTGTGTTAAATGAAAATAAAATTTAGTTTTGAATATTAAAAAAAATAATCACTTTTATCAGACATGTCAATGTCAATTTAATAAAAATGCATTCATAAGTAATGTTTTCATGTTTATTTCATCTATTTTTATGAATATAAAATTAGTAATAAATAAGACAAAAATTAAGAATGAATATAATAATTTATTGTGAGTAAAAATGTATTAAAAAGGAATAATGAAGTTGAAATGAATATTGAATAAAATATGAATACTGAATGATTGAAAAATTAAAAAAAATTGAACTAAACATGATTTAGTATATCACATTTTTTAATTTTTCTTTTGGAACACTTTGCCTTTATACATATTTATGATTTTCATTTTTGCTCGTAGGAGAACACGTAATGTGTGCAAAATCATGTGATCTTCATTTTTCGCAACAGAACAGTAAAGTGAACTTTATATTTCGGACTTACAAAAATTATTTAAAATGCTTAAAACATTTTGCTCGAAGCAATGAATTTAAAATTTTTTTAAAAACATTACTAAATTTTTTGTGAGACCAACATTTCGATTTCTTTCAAGTTCTCGAACTTCAATTAACTTTGGAACATTGGTATTATGTTTGAAAATAATTCTACAATAAATTAATCTCTTAGATTAAACAAAAGAATGTCGATTTATAAATAAATTATTCATAACAAATTTTTTCATGTTTATTTATAATATTTTTATGTATGTACAGTTTTTTGGCTTTAAATTCAACCTTTTCCCTTTCAAATTAAACTTTTTCCAAATCAAATGAAACTTTTCACAAGTTTGAAAAAATTCGAACTTGCTTCAATCTCAAAAACCCAATGAAACAAAGCAAGGTTTTATTAGGAGTTAATGGCAATAAATTAGTGATTTAAGTCATAATTTATTTTATTTTCAATAAATTTTTGCAAATACTCCCAAAAACTAAAAATAATAACAATTAATACTTAACCATTGCATGTGGAAGTAATAATTAATTAATAGTTTTTAATATTCGGGTTATATTGGAGGCAGGCAAAACAAAACATTTGCACTCAAATCATTCTCCTGACCTTATTTTTCCATGAATTTCTTTCGGCGATAGCTTAGTTTCTAAATTAAAAATATATTTTTAAGATCAGAAGGTAAAATGGCCAATTTTTTTAAGTTTTAGATTTTTTATGAATTTTTAAAGACACTATTGACTTGCATTTTAATATGAAAAATACTTTTTTCAAAATATTTCGCTTAATAGCGCAAAAACTGCTCATCCAAATGTAAAAATTTATTAAACAAACATGTAGAAAATTTTATTAGTACACAAGATATATTTCAATATATGCAACTTTATTTGAAAAAGCGAGAAAAACTTAAAAAAGTTTTTAAAATGTGTTTCTGAAACGTGGTTATGTAGTGATGTATGCGATGCAATTTGTGACATTAAAAATTATACAATGTATAGGAACGATCGGTCTGGAAAAAAAGGAGGAGGAGTCGCGGTGTACTGTAAAAATACTCTAGCTTCTAAAATGATATGTAGTTCTAGTGGATCTGGAATAGAATTCATAAATATATGTTTATCAGATAATAGTAAGAAAATTCGTTTGTCATGTGTTTATAATCCCAATAAATGTTTTTCTGTTGATCCTTTAATTTCTGTTTTAAATAATTGTGTTCTTGACTACGATTTATTGTTGTTATGTGGTGACTTTAACATCAATATTCTCTCCAATGAAATTGGAAAAGAACTGTTGATTGATAAGTTATCGACACTTGGGTTATCAGTTGTAAACGAAACTATGCCTACAAGGTTCTCCATCAACTCCACGCCCAGTTTACTTGATTATTTCATTGTTTCTAATCCTTCAGTTGTCGCTCTATTTGATCAGCTTTACTTTGTTTCTGATCACGATTTAATTTTTTGTTCGCTAAATGTTAACTTGTCTTGTAATATAACATCAAATTCTTTTTCTTATCGTGATTTCAAACATATTGATTATCCGTCTCTGTACAATGATTTGTCTACGCTTTCGTTTAATGAGTGTTGGTTGCATCATGATGTTAATGACAAGCTAAGTTCTTTCATAGCTCCTATTAAATATTTGTATGATAAACATGTTCCTCTTCGCACGTTAAATGTTAAGAATGTATCTTGTCCTTGGTTTACTCAGAGTGTTTTAAGTTGCATTAAAAAAAGAAATAAACTTCACAAAAAATGGCGTAGAAGTCCATCATCAGTCAACTGGGAAGCTTTTAGACTTGCCAGAAATCAAGCTGTTGTATTAATAAGACAATCAAAAACACGGTATTTTTCTGGCAAGCTTAAACTCTCCCTTCCTACCAAAATGCTGTGGAAGAACTTAAATAGACTTGGGGTATGTACTAAAAAAACTCCTGCATGTAGTGTAGACCCTGAAATTCTGAATAATTTTTTTGTTAACACTGCTACTGTCTCTAATGATGATTTGTGCATTCCAATTCGTTACAGTTAATGAAATTGATGTTGGAAGTTGCATTTCGCAGATAAAATCAAATGCAATTTCGGATGATGGCATTCCAATAAAGTTTATTAAACTTATTTTGCCTCATATAATAAGTCCACTTACACATATCATTAACCATTGTTTAACAACATCATCATTTCCTAACATTTGGAAAGTAGCCATCGTTCATCCTGTAGCTAAAAAACAATTTCCTTCAGGGGCGAATGATTTCAGGCCAATAAGTATTTTGTCACCTTTGTCTAAAATTTGTGAAAAACTTATGGCTCAACAAATTAGCAAATATTTATTTGAGAAAAAACTATTATCACCCTTGCAGTCTGGTTTTAGGTCAGGGTATGGATGCTCTTCTGCAGTAGTAAAGGTGATGGATGACATTCGACCCGAGTTTGATGCTGGTTCTATGACTCTACTCTGTTTACTTGACTTTTCAAAAGCCTTTGATAAAGTTAACCATGAATATTTGTGTCAGAAGCTCAAGTTTTTCTATGGATTCTGTGATAGTGCTGTTAATTTTATGTCTAGTTATTTAAGTAATCGAATGCAGAGAGTTAAAGTTAACCACGAGTTTTCTTCTTATAAAAATGTTTCATGTGGAGTTCCTCAGGGTTCCATACTTGGTCCTCTGCTGTTCACCATGTTCATCAATGACATTTTCAGTGTCTGCAAACATGCATCTGTTCATGCTTACGCCGATGATGTCCAGCTCTATCTTTCTAGACGAACTGGACTACTTGATGACCTATGTTGCCGATTAAATGATGACCTCAATGGTATTAATGAGTGGTCTAAAAGCAATGGTCTGCAACTAAATGCTGCTAAATCATATGTCCTACCTATTTGTAAGAGTAAAACTTGTCTTAATGACGTCCCTGATCTGTTTATTGGAAATAGTAAGCTAACTGTTGTATCGAAAATAGTAAATTTAGGTTTCTGCATTAATTCTTCTTTATCTTGTGTCGATCATATTAATATTGTTGTCCAAAAAGTTTATTATGTCCTACGCAATTTAAGAATGTCCGCTTGTGTTACTCCTATAGAAATAAAACGTAGACTGGTAATGCAACTGGTCTTACCTATAATTTCATACGCAGAAATAGTATATAGTAAACTTGACTCATCCTCTCTTTTAAAACTACAAATTGCTTTTAATTATGCTACACGCTACGTATATGGCTTACGAAAATTTGACCATCTATCTACCTTCAGAAATGCAATACTTGGATGTGAACTAACAGTATATCTTAACGCGCGTAACTGTATATATCTACATAAGCTCATTCATATGAAAACTCCTTTCTACCTGTATGACAAACTTCACTTATCATTATCTAGAAGGAGTCATGTTCTTATAGTTCCAAGGTATAATTCGTTAAATTCGTCTCGTCTATTTTTCATTAACGCTATTAAGCTTTGGAATAGCCTGCCTCGTAGGATAAGGGATATCAATAGGAGAGGTACTTTTAGACAATCTATCTTATCTTATTTTTCTAATCCTTAATCTTGCTTGTCTTTTTCTTATTCTTATCTTTCATCTCTAGAACTAGTCTTTTAAATCTCTTAAGTTTCTCATATTTTTAAGCTAAATTTGAAAAAGATTAAGATAAATATTAGTCGTAACCTTTAAATTATTAATATTTTTATGTGTGTTATTCTAAATATTTTATTTTGTTTGTTTTTTTTATTTTTTCTTTATTATACTTGTTGTTATAATTATGTTATATAATAAAGTATATTTTAATGATTAAGCCTATGCTTCATGTAGTACTATAAAAGAACTAAGTTCTTACTGTACCAATGATTTCTTCTATATCTATACTATTATATAAAAGGCTTCTCACGTATCTACGTAGACGTGTAACTCAAGAACTACTCAACCGATTTTTGTAATTCTTTCACTAACATAAAGCAACATGTTTAACTTAGTCCATGGAGTCCTTTTTTTCTTCAAAACTGCACTTAAAAGTTATTAAAACTTGAGTTTAAAAAGTAGCCAAAAAAATCAAATCCAAAAAACATTGCCGCATTGAATCGTTAGATACACAACCAGCGCGCTGTAGCGTAAAGCTTTCTCGCTCTTTTCCTCTCCGATTGTGTTTGTTGTTATTGTTTCTTTTACTTAAAGTGCTTTAAATAAGGGATGTTTTACGTACAAGAGCAGACGCAGGAAGTTGTCTCATTCAGTTGGCGCTGAGACTTCAAGTGATTAAGTCTTTGTTGCTTAATTTTTAGGTATGATATGTTTATGCTTCGTAAATGTTTATCTATATTGTTTTTTATGCTGCGTAAATTTTTGCTGAGACAAAGAGCGCTACAAGCGTAAGTATAAAATCTTGTTATAAATGAATTATAGTGCGGAAGTAATTGAACATTGTACTGCTTTTAACATTTTTGGTCATTAATACTTAAAAAGGTCGATCCAAAATGTGAATCAAAAATTTATAAACCAGTAAAATGTCCTATTTTAGTACCTTCATTCATATGCGTTTCCTGACGTTATTTTTGATTATAGCCTTGATTAAAAAAATTGGATAAGTAGAATACAAGATAGACTTGAAAAAGCGAGAAAAAATTTAAAAATATTGGGGCATAGTGTAATCAATGTGTGAAATGGTGTGTTCGCATTAGTTAACAGGTGGAAGTTTATTGATACCATACTGAAAGGTGTGGTAAAATTTATTTTCAAAATCCTTAAATTAAGTTGAATGGAACAATTTTCATCAAGATGCTGCTTGCTTTAAAACAAGATGTTAAAAGTTACAGATCTTCATTAAGTTTTAGTTCGTGTTAAAGAATTAAAATGTCGTTTTTGGAAAACGAAAATAGATTTCTGAGCTAAAAAAAGGTTAAAAACTATTTATTTAGACTTTTCAAGCAATTATATACAATTCATACACAATGAAAATATATAAGAATCACGACATTGGTCAATCAGTTTTATTGGATCAAATAAAAAAATTTTAAATTGAGTGTACATGAGACCGAACCCTAATTTTAAGACCATTTAATTTTTCCTCAAGCAACGAAATTAGCTTCGGTTACACCTAAGAACATTTCGAACAAAATTTGGTCCTTATTGGATCACGGTCAGTAGACACGGCGTCTCCTTGGATTCTAAGGGACTGTGTATGCAAATGAGCTGTTTATTAAAAAAATATTTTTAAAAAAGTAAAAAAAAAATTTAGATACTCGAAAACATTTTATTGAAAATTAAAAATTATACGTTCTTAGGCCTTACCGAATATTATTTCGTTTTTGGAGCGAAAATTTATTGTACTTGAAAACCAAAGGAAAACATAGAAATCTGCAGTAAGTCAACCAATTTTTAATTTAAAAGTTTAATGCCATGCAACATCAGACGCTATAATTTTCATTTTTATAATTTTCACGTTCTAGATGGATTTAGAAGATTGAAAACCTTGAAATATTAATGAATTTTCAATAAAAATTCAACTAGCTGTCATTACATTTCTTACATTAAATTTTCATAAAATATTTTTTTCATTTGTTTTTGTATTCAAAATTTGTATTGAAAATTCATTAACACTTCACGTTGTATCGCTAAAACTTCGGAACTCTTTAAGAGTACACCTTAATTTTATATCGCTAGAAAGGTAATGAAACCTTAAAACAGCTTATATTATGAAAGTTAAAAAAAATTATAGCGTCTGGTGATGGCATTATACTTTGAAATTAAAAATGGGTTGACTTACTGCAATATTTCCAAAAGTTTTATATTTTTCCTTTAAAGTAGACAAAAACTTTTCCAATGATACCCTATTTACGAAAATCGTATTTAAATTGACTGAGCTACGTTGTCTCAAAGTAGACCCAATTTTGGCCGCGAAAAATGATTGCAAAAATGTGTATAACTTCGGATTTGGTTTCTAATCATTAAACCAATTCAAGAAAAAAATTTGAGCCAATTCGGAGATGGTAAGTGCAACTAATAAAACACTTCAATATTAAATGGCCAGTATATTTTCTATCAACAAAAAAAACCCCCGATTTAACCTGAAAAGGCATTGATGTCATCAGATTTTCTGCATTGTTCTGGCAAAATTATCAGTTACCATATCGGAAATATGGACAAAGGATTAAAAATGTAAGAATTCTAAAAATATGATCCGCAAGCAATGCGTCTAGCTAGATTTGTTTAACATTTCGAAACTTTGCTGAAAATTGTGGTGACGTTAAAAGTAATACCAGTTTGTACATTCCAATGCATTGGAAACTTATTTATAGGATCAATTTATCTCAAAATTAACAGTGATGTTTTCTGAACGTTGACATCACTGCTAAACTGAACGATAAATGATTTTTTGAGCAGACGAAACGGGGATTTTTTTGGTCAATAACGTCCTTTGTTTGGGCTGCACACAAAAAATCACTTCACTTTGTGATCCTATCTGAAAGCATATATAATAAACACGCTGTCAACAAAAATTACAAATACTATTATAAAAACCAAAATAAAAGACTCAAATGTTAATGCCCTTATAGTGCTTTCACTATTGTGGGTTGTATGGGAGGTGGGACTACGGACTACGCCCAATTTTTGAACACACATTAGCTTTAGCATAAAATACATACATACCAAATTTTATCTCTGTTAGACAAACATAAGCATATTTATACAGTTTTAAATTTTTTGGTTTGTATGGGAGGTAGGCGTGTCCGTGGGCGGATGACGTCCATTTTTCAAAAACATCTTTGGTTTGTTAAACAAAACATACGTACCAAATTTTATCTCTATAGGTTGAGCAGAAGCTTACATATTGAGTTTTCAATTTTTTGGTTGAATGGGAGATGGGCGTGTTTTGATATAAAGTGAGTTTTCAATTTTTTGGTTGAATGGGAGATGGGCGTGTTTTGATATAAAGTATATACATACCAAATTTTATTGTTGGAAGTTTATTATGAGCTTAGTTTTGCAGTTTTCGATTTTTGCGTTGTATGGGAGGTATTCAGGTTTAGGGTATAACAAACTTGCAAACAGGTAAAAAAACCAAGTGTTGTATTCGCTTTTAAACCTAAATCACCCCAATTGGCTATGGGTGCTTTTTTTGGTATTTTAAGTGCTTTTATTTAAGTGTAATATGTGGATTTTTTTTATTTAATGATGTCTTGATGTGCCAAGTTCATATGTTTAGTCTGTAAATATCAAAGAATTCACTCTTACAAGGCAAGCAAATATGTAAAAAAAGTGTTGTAGAACAGGGTGCGGAGAACTCTATTTGCAAACGATTACAGTATGCGTCACTGTTTTTGTACATGGCATCCCACTATATATCCCTTATAAATTTGGGCTCTCTTAACACGAAAATAGCAAACATTTTTTTTTATGGATACGTTTTTTTAAAAAATTTTTGTTACTTTATTTTATCGACCTTTGACTTTGTTTGTGGTTTTTTTTGACGCCTGAACAACGTTTTAAAAAATTTAAGTTTTTTGTGTTGCTTTTTTCAAAATTTTGCTGTATAAAACCTCGGTATATGTGGTACTCCGAGGCCTTAAAATATATTTTTTAACGATATTTTCCAGTTTAATCCTCTTACAACCTCACCCACTGCATCTGTTGCGCAGTGTACCTTTTTATATAACTATATTTTAATATAATAAAAATTAAAAATTTTTTTTTAGCTTAATGAGGAAATTCTTTTTAACTTTCCTTTTTTAATTTAAATCGGGGCTTTTTATTGTTAGTTATTCATTGCTCAGATACGATACGTTCACCAAGCGAAAGTGCTCTTTCAACCATGAAGACTGTATCCATTTCAACATCATATAACATTTTAACATTTCTTAAATTTATCAAAATTTACAAAATTATGAACGTTTGGTTTCTTTGTAGCTACTCAAAGTTTCATCGGACAGACATAAAACCCGAATTCTACACAGAGAAAATTTTGTTCCTCTAACATTTATTTTCATTTACAAAACGGACGTTTTAAAATGAGCGAATGAATATTAAACGTTCGTTAAATATTTTAAAATGAAAATTTCAGAATTGAAGAATAATTAGAAGCTATTTTTTAAAATTTTTATTTTAAACTATCAACCGATCGTTTTAAAATCATACGTACGTTTTAGAAGCTAATTTAAAAATGTCCGTTTTTAGAATGAAAATAAACTTTATAAACTTGCTCCTCTACAAAACTATTAATGCTTTAATGACACTAATGATGTTATAACACAATATTTGTAAATAAAAAACAAGTAAAGAAACTTTAAAGATGGTCTAGCCCGACTATGGACTACCCGAAAACCACCTACTCCGAAAACAAACACAATGATTTATACATATTGAAGTTTGGACAGGACAACGTCTGTCGGGTCAGCTAGTAATAAATAATAATAATAATGAAAATACGTAACCATAAAAATTTTTTTTTCGATTTTCATGTAAAGAGAAGACTTCAAATCTATTAGAAAAAATAGTGAGATGCTTTGTACAGAATTTTTTTCTGATTTTGGTGCATAGTGTTATTAGAAAGAAGCTCAAATATTGAATTTCATTACGATAGATAGTGTCGACAGATAGACGGAAATGGCTAAATCAACTCAGGTGGTTACGCTGATCAAGCGACTTTACTCACGTCGTGACAAAATTAACTTACCCCTTACGCTGTCCACGTGGGGGTATAATAAATAAAACTCTTACACGCTACCAATGCATATAAAAAGTTGACAAAGTGCTACAAATAAAAGTTGACAAAGTGTAGTAAATAAGCTTGCAAATGACAATAGAAACAAAAAATACCTCATAAAGTAACTAATACATCAGAAAAGGACTATAACAATAACAAAACAAGTGGAAAAAAAAAACCGAGGGAAATTTTTTACACATAAGCGAAGACAATTTATTTGGGTTATAGAACTGGATAATTATGTGGAGTGCAAATATCTGCCACATTGTTCTTATGTCGCTTCATCGTCGGCGGTGTCACCTTCTATTTGTAATTATTCAATGGTTTTGATACATAATCCTCCCATACGAAGATTAATTCCTGTGAGTCATATAAAAATGTGGGTTGTATGGGTGGTATGGGAGGAGGTGTTTGTGAGCAGATCACGACCGTTTTTTTTTACAGGTTTTAATTTTTGTGCAAAACATATACATATAAACTTAAATTTCTATATCTCCCTCTAAATTTCTATTTCTATAAAACTCTCTATACAGTGATATTAATGTTTTGGTTCGGTTACACCGAAAAAAGTGAAATTTTCTGTAGTTGAAAAAAACCTTCTTTATTTATTTAACTCAATCTAAAGAATGTTCATGGCATCACACAGACCGATTTTCAAATAACCTATCAAATAGAATAAAGATCATTGAATAACTTTACTTTGAGTAGAAAATTGCAGATGCTAAGAATATATATGTAGACCAACAGGTGAACGTATTTTATTGTTTTGACTTTAAGCAAAAAAAAATAATTTTACGGAAAGTAAACAAGCAGTTTTCAAACAGTTATGCATAAAAATTTATTTCAAAGTCATTTGTCGGAACTATATGTTGTTTTAAAAGCAAGGATTCACTTTCCACCACCACCACCGCCACCACCGCCGCCACCTCTAGGCAAAGGCTCTGGAATTGGTTCAGGATTTGCTGGAACAAAATTAAACAATCAGAATATTTTTTATTGACAACAACTGTTAAATATAGCTTACCCAGCGCCAAGGCAATCAATGCCAAGAAAAAACCCAAATATGCAAATAATTTCATTTTACGATGTGCTTTTCTAAACAAACTCAAAATGAATAATTTTGATTGCATCAATCATGCTATTTATACTGTGTTTTCTAACTGCATCAACTAAAAACTTATCTTCGTCTAGACGTATTCGTTCAAATTCGTATTGCGTTGTTATTATAGATTACACAGGTTAATTATGTAATCGAGCTGATTTGTAAAAACAAAATATATAGAGTAATTAACAACTCTTATCAATAACGTAGTTTTCGTCAGAATTTGATTACGGAAATTCCACTCTCTAAAACAATATTTAAAATAATTCAATCAGTACACTTCAGCAAATATTTAAATTAAATTGATTTCTTGGAAAATCGAAAGAGGTTAGAAAGAAGTTCATGTATTTATTTATTAAATTAAAATTAAATACTTCGAATATGTCATCATCATTTGGATCCTACAATATAGTATTAAGTTTACGTTTGACATGCACCGTTCAATATCCTAAATTCAATAACCTTTAGGTAAATGTCTACCTGATTTGAAGAGCATTTTATTCTTAGTACACCAAAATTCACAGAATTTCAAATAAAACTTGAATAAGTCGGATGCATGTTGTGCATTTATATTTCTATATATTTTCATATCTGTATAAATAAGCAGACAAAATTGTTCAATGATGAAAATGACAATTGCTGACAGAAACAGAAGTGGAACATACCAAGTTTTGTCTAGTAGCTCAAATATAAAAAACCACTTTATAGAGTTTTTACTATAGTGGGTTGTCTGAGAGGTGGGTGTGTGCGTGAACTAAATTTTCACTTATAGCTAACATAACGTTAGTGGCAAATTATTTACTACGTCACTATTAGTGTTACGTGATGAATTGAAAAATTTCAGCCTTACTATACATAAATAATGACATAACGTCCATTCCACGCATAACGCAATACTTTTTTTCAAAAATTGACCTCATGGCTTTCGATTTGTTTTATTTTTGGGCTATGGGTTCCTTTTAAAATTCTAAGAACATAAGTTCATTAATTTTGTTTTTATCGCCATTCGTTGAAAAGTTATGGACCTCTCAATTCTGCAAATGGTCCGAAATCGCCAGAGCCGGGAAATTTTCAATTAATTGTATCTACGTTAGTTTTTAGCCAATTTTTATAAATAAGGTACCGTTGGAAAGGTATTGGAAAGAAATTTCTGGAAAAAATATATAGTTTTAAAATTTTGAATGTTAGGTTTGCCAACATATACTTATAAGTGCTATTAGATATAACGGGTGATCCAATACAAGGTCCATTTTTCAACTGGGTTGTTTTGACAGCAGTTATGTGTCAAATGGCTTGTTCATATGACATTTGTGTTCAGTATTCAATGCGACTCAATCATGAATAGGCTCACTCCTGAACAACGTCAATTACTTTTGAAAACTTACTACCAAAATCATTCATTAGTAACAGAACTGAGCGCACTATTCGTAACACCATCACCAAATTTGGAACCACTTTTAAACAATTGGACATTCATCATTTAAACAGAGTGCATAAAGCCCGTAATTTGCGAATATTGCTGCAGAAGCAAAGAGTTTTCGTGAAAACCGTGAACAGTCGATGCGTCACCGAACCATTTCGAACCATTTAAGAACTAGTCGTGGGCAAAATTAGAACATTTGATAATTTTTGAGCATTGAGTTGTAGGAATGGAACTATCATTCTAAATAAAGATTTACATCAATACATTGATTTATTTAGAAAACAATATAGGAAGCTCTTATTTGGTCAGCCTAAACTCGAAGGGCCTAAAGTAATTGAAGTGACACATTTATTCAGTACATAAAATATGGACTCAGTACACGTATCGGTTGCACATCGGCACATGATTTTGCTGTTTTATTTCATTCGTTTTTTGAGTTTCAAATAAGCAACACCTTGGAGGAGCAACACCTTGAAGTCTATAAAAAAATCAGATCGGGAATGAGTTTATCCACCGTACTCTAGAACAAAAGCGATGAATGGATAAGAAATAAATGGCTGGGTTTCTATAAGTAATTGCCAAATCTAGCCATTTCTTTATTAAGTTATTCATTGCATTTGTTGAGAGAGTGATTCAGGCACAGACATGAACTGTGTATGTATGCAATACATGAAATTATGAACAAACAATATATAATGAATACATTATGCATGTGCTCATTACATAAAATTATGTATTTAACACATGTAATGAGTAAATTATGTATGTACTGAGTACATGCAAATTGTTCTTACATACTGTACTCATCGCAAATGTTCTACATGACTCTGTAATGAGTCAATAATCTATGTAATACGAACGTACGTACATAAGAACTTTACTCATTACATAAAATTATTTGTAACAGTTTGCGATGAGTACAGTGTGAATGTACTCACCACATACATCCATGAATTCACGACACATATTTATGCGTTGAGTACATAAAATTCTTTATTGACTACATAACCGCTTAAAAGCATTATGTATTCAATAGAGATTTCAACAGGTACTCAATACATGAAAAATGTAAAATTTTTGTGTGCAGAAAACTATGCGATGAGTACATAAATTTATGTATTGAGTCCATAGGTTTTTCCCTCTGTGTGGTATGTTTCGAAGGTATGCAATTATTACATTGATAACTCAACTCCAAATAACACTACTTTATATGAATATTATTAAATGTGAATAATTACACTAATATAAATTTTAAATTGTTAGATAATATATGGAATGGTAATATTATGCATACTAAATACAAAACAGTCACAACTCAAAATTTGTTTATATCGACTTTATGTTATAAATCAATTCACAACACACATATCTCACTATCTTTTTTATTTTTTTCTTCATTAACTGGAAGAATGAAGTTTGTGTGTTTAAATGAAAATTGCTTTTCTTCTGCAGTTTCAACCAACGGGTTTTATTTTTCGCTTCTCCTGAAAAGTCATGTTTTTTGAGTTGTGACTGTTTTGTATTTAGTGTGCGATATGGTAATATATGGAATAGTAATATATGAAAGTTGAGTGGAATAATTTTTAATTGAAACTTTCAGTGCAGATTTGGTAACAAAATTTAACTAAATTTAAAAATTAATTCAATTCAACTAAATTTAGTTAAAATTAGTTACACTGAGAAAACTAAATTTTCAAAACAAGCAGAAACGTGCTAGTTGTGAAAACTTTTAACGCTTGATTTTGCGTTTTTAACTTTTATTTTAATTTCAAAAACGGATATTTTAAAATGAGCTTCTAAAACTTTAGTTAGATTTTGTATAAAAAACATTTTAAAATTAGTTTTTAAAACAACCGTTTGGCATTTTAAAATGAACATTTTAAAATAGCTTCCAATCCTCTAAAATGTTCATTTTGAAATATCAAACGAACGTTTTTGAAGCTTTAAAATATCCGCTTTTAAAATGAAAATAAACGTTAGAGGAGCAAAGCTTTTTTTCAGTGTATAGTGCAACAAAATAACACTATCACTCTTAAGTCCTTAGTGCAAGTGAAGATATGTTTCACTATCACTTAGCTGGTTAAAATTATAGTGGAAAATATAATTTCTTTTAATAAATTTAGTGCTAGTGAAATCCTTAATGCACTCACCATTTTGTGCTCTACCCCCAACTCTGGTGTGGACGACGCCAATTTTATTTGTACATACTTTAGTTGTGCATGTGGTGACCGTGGCATGCAGGTTAAGTGTGTGGCTTAGCATGCTTGAGAGCCCGGGTTCGATCCCTAGCCGTGGCGAAAAGTTTTTTCAATAAAAAATTTTTTCTGATCGGTCACCACCTCTCTGCAGACAATGGCAAACCTCAGAGAGTAAATAATGCCATGTAAAGCTTCTTGAGAACATTAACTTTAGCCGTTCGGAGTCGGCATAAAACATGTAGGTCCAGTTATCGGTCAATTGTGTGCAAACATTTAATGACACACACAACACAATCGATCCTTAGTAGCTTGGTCAAAGTCCTTTCAAGGGCTGAAATGGCCAATTTGTTTTTTTTTTTTTTTACTTTAGTTGTGTTATAATATTCGCACATAAGTAACCTGATAAGTCCGATTTTCTATTACATCTTCGTTTTGCTGTAACATACATACAAATATACCAAATATTGTTCCTGATTCCTGTATATAAAATATTAGCCTTTTTATAGAGTTTTCCATTTACGATTTTATGGAAGACACTGGTTTACAGCCAGTACAATGAATGCCAGTATCCCTTTTCCTTTTTTGAGAAAAGGATAGTGACATTCATTGTACAAATAACTTTTCGTTATTTGTAAACCAGTGAGATAGACGTGTCCGTCGGTGGATTTCAAAATATTCATGTGTACCAAGTTTCATGCAAATCCTTACTCCTTATTGTTTTTATGTGTTTACGGACAACACACAGATAGACCGACAGGGCTAAATCGAATCACAAATTGACTCCTGATCAGGAATAAACTATATATTTTTCTGTACTGGACTCACTTATATCTAGGCATTACAAACGTCTGAACGTAGTTTATACACCCCGACCTGTTTAGAACAGTGATGCACAGCGTTGGCAGAGCTTCCAATACAAGCCCACTATTTTTGTCTTAGTATGTGTGTAAAAAACAAAAAGTCAACATAACAATTTGCGCATAAGATGCTTACTGCGTGAAGATCAAACTCAAACTGATTCAATGCTAGCGTCGCAGAAGTTCGATAGCTTCGTACACACGACCAGTGTTGCCAGAAAGTTTTGAGAAAAGAAGCTAGATGGCCTTTAAAAAATGGCTAGAAAAGGCTAGATGGCTTTAAAAAAAAAGCTAAAAAAAGGCTAGATTTGTTAACGCTATTATACCCTAAACATGTAAGGTCAGGGTATATTGACTTTGTGCAAACGTTTGTAACAAATAGAAATAAGCGAGTCCGGTATAGAAAAGTATATATTCCTTATCAGTGTCACCTCTTGAGTCGAGCTAACCATGTCCGTCCGTCCGTCTGTCTATGTGTTATCTGTTAATATAGGTTAAGAAGGAGATGAGATTGGTACACATGTTCACATGAACCCAAGCATCTGCACTATTGAATATTTTTAGAATCCGCCCACGGACACGCTTACTTCCCATACAACTAACAAATAAAAATCGCTGTATAGATGGTTGTAATTAAGCTACCGAAATAAAATTTAAATGTATTTATTTTGTATCAAAACGTAGACGTACACAAAAAATTGGCGTGCTCTACCCATGAACATGCCCACCTCCCATACAACTCCAACATTGAAAACACTATTATAAAGACCCTTTTATTTGAACTACAGGGATTAAACTTATCAGATATGTATTTTATATTAAAACTTAGATGTGTACTTAGATGTAAAATAGTCGTCATTCGCCCTTAAATACGCCCACCTCCCATACAACCCACTATAGTAAAAACGCTATAAAGAGGTTTATATGAGCCAAAAATATAAAACTTGGTATTGAGATTGTTGTATCAAAACTAAGATGTGTTCACAAACTGAGTGACATCCGCCCATAAACATGCTCATCTCCCATGAAACCCACAATATGGAAAACACAATAAAAACGTTTATATTTGGCCTACAGAGATAAAACTTGGTATGAGATCATAGTATATAAAACTAAGGTGTGCTCACAAAAAAAGGCGTAATCCACCTAGGAACGCGCCTTCCTCCCATACAATCTTCATTAGTAAAACCTATATAGTTCTATAAATACAGGGATTTTAAACAAAAATAGGAAGTTACTTCTATTTGTTTTAGTATTTTAATATATAATTTATTTAAATATAATAGGAGGTCTAGGGTATTTCATAGTCGGACTAGACTTTCTTTACTCGTTTTCTTTTAAGAACAGTTGAATACGGTTTCTTTTCTAGTTTTTTTTTTAAATTTCGTTGTACTAAGAATTCTTTCTACCTCAGCGTTGCTTAATGCTAAAATAATAAAACTAAAAATCAAATCTGATAGCTCTTGGAACGGATCTTCATTCAATGAATCTCTAGCTTCTGCCCAGCTAGATTCCTATTCTACTTGTGATTTACAATTTTTTGCCATTATATTTCAATTATAGTTATTTCTTCTGTAGAGTAACTGGAGTTTTCTTTCTCTATAACAGAAAATATTTTTGTTTAACCACTTAAAAAGAATAAAAAGAGCAATAGAAGATTTACACTTTCAAAATTGCAACGTCAGAAAAATTGGATGTAGTAATGCATCTTTAAGCAATATATTAAAAAAGGCTAGAAAAAAACAAAAAAAGGCTAAAAAAAAGGCTAGAGGCTAGATGGTAATTTTCGAGGCTAGACAACAAAAAAAAAGGCTAGATCTAGCCTCAAAAAGGCTAGACTGGCAACACTGCACACGACTTGTCTGTGAAAGCCAAGCGGCTCCCCGAAGCTCTTGTGTGCACCTCTGGTTTAGATTAATAGCCCATCCACAATGACGACAACGAGCGACGAGCGTCAAACGTCACTTTTTTTCACATGTATTTCTTATGAGATGAACTTTTGGAGACAATCGCGACGACATTGTTGCCCGACACCAAATGTAGCTGTAGCCAGCTTCAATTTAATTCTAATTTGGCGACAAAAACAGACGACAAAAGTAAATGTCAGCCATTGTTTACATTCGTGTTTTTTTCATGCCGGCTGTTCGAGAACTCGTTTTTGTGTTCAATTTTATATATAATTGCAAACTTTGATGTGAGTTTATTAAATAATATAATTTTATTTAAATTCGATTCAATAACCTGAAAAAATATTGCTGATTTCACTAAGCACTTTCTGCTGTAGCTTGCTGTTGTCGCGTTTAAAAAATTCAAGTCGCCCGAAATTTCTCTACAACGACAGAGTGGAGACCTGTCGTCCGTCGCCCATCGCCCGTTGTCGTCATTGTGGATGGGCTATAAAGGTTCAAAATGAAGATCGTTTGGAGAGGTCCCCATAGCTTCTTGTTACACACTTTTGTTGTTATTCTCCACGCGTTCTGCGTGCGGGCATGATAGCGTTGCCACAACTTATGCAAAGCCATAAGTAAGCGTATTGACCAGCATCACCATCTTAATCTATTAAGCCATATCCGTCTGTCTGTCTGTCGACACAATTAATTACATTCGTTATATTGATGAAAATCGATTTTTAAGCTTTCATCTTAAAAATAAAGACCAAATTTGAAAATCAGCAAAACCACGCTTACAGGAATTTGAACTATTTTACGAATTCGAAATTTGGATGAAAACTACGCCTAAAAAATAAAATCTATATAATTTAGATTGTATTTAACTTTGGCCATGTCTTTTTAAGTTTTTATAATATTTCAAAGTAAAATTTGAATCGACAAACAAGATAAAAATTTATTGTTAAAGCTATAAACTTCTATATCTATAAGAGATTCGTTATTTGCAGTTAATCCTATTTTGACCATTTAAAAAAGTGTATCATTTATCTTGGTTTCTAGGGTATCTGTTTACAAGCAAACATTCAGCAGATTTCCCTTATCTGCAGATAGTCTGATTCGAGTTTTGGCCTATTTCGGATTTAATGTGATTATTTGTTGCAATCTGATGTATATATTTATTTGTATTTATTTTACTGTTTATTTCCTTTTAAATAATTGAAAATTTGTTTCAACGTTTACTATTTAATCAAAGTTTTGCTAGGGCAGCATCAAGCTATAAATAGCAAACATTGCTGTGATTTTTCTACATTTTGAAAATTTCATTTACTAAGTTTGCTACAAAATGAACATCAGACAATCGCTTGGTTTTCTTCTTATTGTGCTGATTTTCCTTTTTAATGGTTCGTTTTTAATTTTTCACATTAGATACTTATGTTATGAATAAAAAATTTATGTTTCAGGTACTATTATATCAGTTTCTGGTACACCAGAAAGAGGAGCTCCCGGCCAAAGTGGTGGCTGGGGTTGGAGTCGCTCTGGTTCTCGTGGAAACGATGGATCTGATGAATCAAACAGCAACGACGATTGATGTTAACAATTATGATGGATACCGAAAAAACATAAATCATGCAGGTTAAATGAAATGTTCATGTTTCAATATACATATGAAAAAATGTAAGAATTTTTAATTGAATATGACATTGTATAACGAATAAACAATTTTTGAAACAAAGCAGTTTGTTTTGAAGTGAAGTTATATAATAGCTGCGTTCGATTCGCCAGCCTATACTCAATTGAAGTAGCTTATTTCAAAATTTGTATGAGAAAACAACAACATAGTCTCCAGCTAGTTGAAAGATAGATAGAGAAAGTCAACTACCGATTGAGTTGAGTAAAGCTGCGTTACCAAGTTCTTATTTTTTAGCTGGTTTGTGTACGGAATAGGGTAAAATGTCATAGATTCTATCAAAATGTGATGTGAGTAAAAAAAAACACTTAAATTCCTTCAAGCAGTCAACTGTTTTATTTTCAAAATATATCAAAATGTTTTATGTCGATTGATTTATTGGCAGGTAAACATTTTTAATTTAATTTTTGATGTGGTCGTCATAGCAAAAGTGTTGCCAACTATTGAGCAAATAAAAGCAATATGAGTAGACGTTTTTTTCACAAGCGAGTTGAACACTGGCGAATCGAACGCAGCTAATATATAAAGTCCATTATTATTTGAATTTAATTATATATGGGCATTTCCACAGAAAGGTCTACCGGAACCGAAAAAAAAATTGTTAAATAAACAAATAATTTTTTTGTTATTATTTAAAAAAAATGCTTGAATTTTTATAATTTACTGCATTTACAACTAATTTCAGTTTTTATTCTGAGAAAATTAGCCTGATATCTGAGAAATATGTTTTACTTGCTTTTAGCTGCTTATAAGGACTTTTTCTCTTTAGTATTTTTCGTTTATTTATCAACGTTATGTTTGTACTCTTCTTATAAAATCCATCTATAAGCTACAAATAAAAAATAAAAAATAAAAAGATACCAAACAAAGCATGATTTACGGTAAATTTTTTATATTGCTTTAACTACTATTCGAATGTCGCGTTCTTGTACCTAAATCATCATTTGTTATCAGAACTTCGTGATCGTTCTAAGCAAGTGTCTGAAAATTGTAACTTAAATCAAATTTGGTCACCTCACTATAAAAAAAAAGTTACTGAAGGTAAAAATCATACTAAACATTTAATATTGATCATCAAAATGTGTCGCGTTCGCGATCATGCGCCGTTTTTTTAATACACTTTGTATGGGAAGTATGGAAAGATTTCATTCGATTTTGCTGAATTTTTTACTAAGTGTTAATAGTTCAAATTAAAGCTTATGAGCTAATTCTCAAGTCATTGGATTGTTTTTTAATAGATTTTTAAGAAATTATCCAATTTGAGAACGTTAATTTGTATTGGAGGTATACGTGGTTTTCATCCTATTTGAATTATTTTCGAACATGATCTTTTTTACGATAAAAGCTTAAATATCGAATTTCATTACGATAACTTTATAATAGCGGCTGTAATCATGTCAACAGATGGGGACACATACAAAAACAGGGATAAAAAAAAAACAAATTGGCCATTTCAGCCCTTGAAAGGACTTTGACCAGGCTTCTTATGATCAATTGTGTTGTGTGTGTTATTAAAGCTTCTTATGATCAATTGTGTTGTGTGTGTTATTAAATGTTTGCCCACAATTGACCGAGAACTGGTCCTACATGTTTTATGCCGACTCCGAACGGCTAAAGTTAATGTTCTCAAGAAGCTTTACATGGCATTATTTACTCTCTGAGGTTTGCCATTGTCTGCAGAGAGGTGGTGACCGATCAGAAAAATTTTTTATTGAAAAAACTTTTCGCCACGGCTGGGGATCGAACCCGGGCTCCGAGCATGCTAAGCCACACACTTTACCTGCATGCCACGGTCACCAACAAAAACAGGGATGCCATGGTTAAAACAACTTAGAAGGTGATACTGCAGTATAGTATATGCACTTTTCTATATCTGCCACGCCTCCTTGTGGGTGTAAAAAGTCTTCATAAAGTAAATAACCACATACGTAGGACGGGTGGTGTTACAAAGAAATATAATATTTTTTCTCACTAGCCTCTTATGTATTTTTTTTTTTTTTTGTATTAATACTACTAATATATAAAAACTTTTTAACAAAAAAAAAAACCTACTTCAAAATCACTAGAAAGTAAAAAATAATTTTAAATTACTTTTACTATTTATTTCTTGGTCAAATTTGTATTTTTATAATAAATATATTTATTTTTTTATGATAATAAAAGCTTCAAGTCAGCGCTAATCATTGACGTAAAATCATGATTTTTTCGCCATCCCTACTCTATTTAAGACTTTTTTATTTGTAAATATCCTGCTTGGGTGACGCTGTATTAATTTGTAATCTTAGTTTTTCTTAAATCTTAATTAAAATGCTATATGTGTGTTGCAGCTGCACAAAAAATGTGATTATATTAGCGCCGACTTCGAAGCTCTTATTATCATAGAAAAATAAATATATTTATTATAAAAATACAAATTTGACCAAGAAATAAATAGTAAAAGTAATTTAAAATTATTTTTTACTTTCTAGTGATTTTGAAGTAGGTTTTTTTTTTTGTTAAAAAGTTTTTATTTCTTTCTTTTTAGAGAAAATGATATATATTAAAAAAGTGTATAAATTAATTAAACACCAATTATTTATGCTCATAATATGGAAAATGCTTTTCTGTCGTTTCTTATTCTGGTCTTTGTCAGTATGTTTATCAGTACCTACTCTTGTATTTTTATCACTACCCCAATGTCAATATTGACTGAAATATAGTGTGTTTATAATATTGACACGCCTCTTTGTCGAGAATATCACACTCTTTGTCATAGTGTTTTCAATAGTTCTACCCATTCTAACAATGAATTTTACCACCCTTAAGTCAATATGATACAGTTTTTTACACACTGCCACACACCTTAGTCGAATAACGCCCAATTCTTCGGTAGTAATTTGTAATAATTGTGCCTACGTCTGTACTTTTTCAGTTAATAGTGTCAGTATTCGATTTAGTGTTTTCTAATATTGCCACACCACTTTGTCGAATGACGCCCACTTTATTCACAATAACTTGTTATAAGTGTGCCTACCTCTATACTAAATACCAGTACTCTAGCGTCAATATTATTCGCGATACAGTGTATTTTATATATTGCCACACCCCTTTATCAAACAAGGTCCACTGTATTGAAATTAATTGTTTTATAACTGTGCCTACCCCTGTAGTTAACTTTAGTAGTCTAGTGTCAATATTATTCGAGATACAGAGTTTTTCTAATATTGCCACACCTCTTTGTCGACTAACGCCCACTTAATTGACTGCTATTTTTTACCTACCCTTGCATTTTTTCTGTGAATTTTATTAACTCTAGTACTCTAGTGTCAATATTTACTGAAATACAGTGTTTTTCTTACAGTGACACGCCCCTTTATCGAATACCGCCCACATTACTGACAGTAATTTGTTATATTTGTACCTACCTTTGTACTAAATTTTAGTATCGTAGTATCAATAGTAATCGAGATACAGTGTTTTTTTAAATATTGCCACTCCCCTTCTCGATTAACGCCCATTTTTTTTTTTACAAAAATTTGTAGTAATTTTTCCTACCTTTTTAATAAATTTCTGTACCCTAGTATCAATATTATTCAAGACACAGTAATTCTCTTATATTGCCACACCCCTTAGTCGAATTACGCCCACTTTTGTTATAGTAATTTCCAATAATTGTACCTACCTCTGTACTTAATTTCAGTACTCTAGTGTCAATTTTCTTTGAGATACAGAGTTTTTACAATATTGCCACACCCTTTTTTAGAATTACGCCCACTTAAGTGATCGTCATTTTTAATACTTGTGCTTGCCCTTGTAATTTTACTGTGAATTATATTACCGTAGTGTCAATATTTACTGAGATACAGTGTTTTTCTTATAGAGACACACCCCTTTTACGAATACCGCCCCCTTTCATAAACGGGCACCTCCGCGTTGATAATCTCTATATGTTGACAAAAAATTACGGCAATCGGGCAAGTACTTTAGGAGTAATCGATGTACATACATTCACAAAAAAAAAAAAAAAAAAAAAAAAAAAAAAAAAACCCAGAGAAACCAACCAACTTGAGAACCTCCTCCTTTTTGAAGTCGGTTAAAAACTCACAAATAATATTTACGATGTTTTTGGTAGGTAATGCATTATTAAAAACGCATAAAATGCATTATTAAAAACGTGATGAGAAAAAATGTCGCGTGCTAGATGTCGCGTTTGCGATCAGGCTTAAGCTCAATAAAAAAAAACTATTGGAAATATGTCAAAATGACAAATATTTCTTGAAAGCCACATTAATCTTATTTAATTAACAATTAACCGCTTTAAAATATTATGTTACGTTTTGCAGATACTTGCATTTTTCTAGATGTAGTCGAAAACGAGTTCCATTTTTTGTCGCGTTCGCGATGCTCTGTTTATTGCTTATATTTTGGAAACATAAAATCTAGAGAACCTAACTTTTTTTCTAAATAAAGTGCTAATAAAATGCTATCGAAAACTTGAAAAAAAAGAAAATTTGTTTTGAGTTTTCTTTATCATTTTGCTCCTCAAAGGCGTACGAATGTCGCGTTCGCGACTATGGAAATGCCCATATTTAAAAACTAATTAGGAAGTTAAAGTGAACTCGAAGTAATTTAGGCTTTGTTATTATGATAATTTAACTTTGTATGAGGTAAGGGCGTGGTTATAATTTGGTTTTAATCAGTTAAAAATTCAAAACCAAAGTGCGTTTTGAATGTATTTTTAAGATGTGTGAAATATCAAGTCAATGCATTAATTTAATTTGAAAATCTATGTATGCAAATCATTAATTTAATTTTTCTGAAATGTAAAGAGGTTTTATCGTTTTGGTAAAGACAATTTATATTGAAAGGGAGCGTCATTTTCATTCGATTTGGCGCATTTTCGTACTAGATGTTTATTTTTGCAATAAAAGCTTTAATATTTCATTTCATTACAATATGTTTAAAATTACAGTTTGAGTATGTTTCAAGGCTTATATGGTAAATTTTGAGCAGCACAACAAATCTACACTATTGTCCTTCGTTGATATGAATGCTTACTAAAGCGTATCACATCACAGGGAGAAAAAACAAGTTCACCGGTCACCTTCGAATATAATGTAGGCATTTGCAGTGTGATCTTAAAGTAGAATATATCGATGTTTTTGTTTCAAGGAAACCGAACCGATTTTTCTGTTTCAAGAACATTGTCTTCAAATAATCCGTTCTAATTTTAGCTATCATATCTCAGTTGCTACCTTCCTAATGTGACACCGTGATTTCAGAAAATTAAAGCTCGGAAAAAATCATTAAACTCTTGGTAAAAATTTTTTTCGATTCTCCACTGGAACTGTTATAAAAACAAATTTTAATTTTTTTTTTGCCGATCGTAGGGGTCGCGCCTCGTGAAATTTTTCAACATATTTTAGATATGAAATGTCGGATGTTAAAATATACGATGATATTGTCAAAAGACAAAATCTAGAAGATCAATTTTTTTGCTCATAATGTCGTTGACCTCAAATTTCGAGATCATTGAAAAAAATTAAAATCAAATAAATGTGATTTCATAACGAAAATCAGTAAAAATGTTTACACGAACATACGTTAAAAAAAAATTAAAAAAGAAATTTATAAATAAAACTTTCAATACTTCTTGTTGTTGTATTTGACTTAAATTTGTAAAAACAAAAAATTTCAAAATTTCTTTTAAGAGGACTTGACACCTTACAAAAAGTTTCTTCTAATATTGTATAATGCCTAAAGTTGAATTAAAAAAAATTATCATTTTGAAAAATTAAATATATATTTTTTCATAAAAAACTACACAAACAAATTTGTTTTTGATTTTTTTTTTTACATTAAAAAAACATAAAAAAAAACGTGGTTTTATAGTTCATTCCATTCTTCGTTATGGGTTTTGCAATGTGTTTAATTTTACATAAATAGTCCTACCGTAACTAATAAATCATTAGACCAATAGACCATTTTGTTCCAGTGGTCTATTCTAAACCGCCCCTCCCGCCCCGCGTTTAATCTTCCTCCATCTTGAACTACTCGTGCGATCGTAGTGTTCGGCGTCAACAAAATTAACATATAAAAACAAAAATAAATAGAATATCGGGCTAAAGAATTTTTTTAATTAGCCTAACGGAGACGTTAAAAGTGCGTGACAATCGGGCCGTATTTTTTACAAAATGAGGCCGATCAGGCAGTTACTGTGGATGGTCTTTGCTATCGTGAGATGAATACGAACTTTTTATGGCCCGAATTGGTAGATATTGATGTGAACAATGTATGGTTTCAACAGGACGGTGCCACTTGCCACACAGCTAACGAAACAATGGCTCTTTTGTGCGACAAATTCAATGGCCGTGTTATCTCACGTGGTGGCGATGTCAATTGGCCGCAAAGATTATGTGATTTGACACCGTTGGACTTCTATCTTTGGGGTTATTTGAAAAAAAAGGTGTTCATCGATAAGCCAGCAACAATTCAAGAGCTAAAGGATGAGATAATTCGGCACATTAACGGCATAGAATCTCAATTATGCCTCAACGTCATCGAAAATTTGGACCATCGGATGGAGGTGTGCCGCCGAGGTCGCGGCGGCCATTTGGCCAATATTTTAATTTACCTTCAGAAATTCAACTTGGTACGGGTGCATTTTACACCAATAATAGGCTGTGCACCAAAAATGTGCAAATGGGACACAAACACGTCTACCTACCATACAACCCCCAATATTTCAATACTAGTAGAAGTTGTATATCTGAACTATAGAGATAAAACATGGTATGGGAGCATTTTATGTACAAACAAGCACATCTCCAATACAACCCCAAAATTGAAAACACTATAAAAAGGGGTATATTTGACGTACAGAAATTAAACTTATTATGAGAGTATTTTATATTTTAACTAAGCTCTGCAGCAAAAATGGGCATCGTACAGTCACGAACACGTCCACCTTCCATATAACCCACATAAGCTTAACCTGTATAATTCTATAAAGAGCACAAAGACTTTAATAAAAAATAAGAAGTTATTTCTATTTGTTTTATTAATAAGTAATTCTATTTAATTTAGTAATTCAGGGTGATAAGGGGGGCAATCTTCACATGGCAACGTGTCTGACTGCCTCAACTTGGCGAGGCCAGCGTTATCCATGTCGAAATCGTCTCAAGTCAACTCAAACCTCCGCGTGATGTCTCCTGGAAACGTCAAAAAACTATCACCCGATATACTTTGGTGGCGAATCTAAGCGGCGGGCTTCCTTTGGCCATCAAATAAAGGTTGTGCGTTGGGTTTGAAGCTCACTCCTGTGAACGAACGACTTGCCATAATCCGCTTCAAGGCAAACTTTTTTAACATAAGCCTAATATGTGCGCCCGTTCCGACAGAAGAAAAAGATGACGAGACCAAAGAAAGTTTTTACGAGCGCCTTGAAGACGCATACGAGCACTGCCCCCGTCATGACATAAAAATCGTGCTTGGTGACTTCAACGCCAAGGTGGGTAAGGAAAACATATTTGGTCCAACAGTCGGAAAGTTCAGCCTCCACGACAACACATCCGATAACGGAATGAGGTTGATTGACTTCGCCGCAGCACGAAACATGGTCGTTATTAGCACTAGATTCAAGCATCTCAATATTCATAAGGCCACTTGGCTGTGCCCTGATCAAAAACCATGCAACCAAATTGATCACGTTTTGATTGACGGAAGGCACTCTTCCAGTGTACTAGACGTACGAACGATCCGTGGTGCTAACATAGACTCGGATCATTATCTTGTCGCAGCCAAGATCTGCACACGTCTGTGCGCAGCTAAGAATGCTCGCAATACTACACAAAGAAAGCTAGACGTCGACAAGCTGCAGTCAAAACGGACGGCCGAAGCCTTCGCTACTCGACTCTCACTCTTGCTTCAAGAAAGCACTCCTCCGATCGACGATATATGCGAACAGTGGACGCACATATACACACAAGGGAGTGTCGCGACGCCACTGCAGAGAAGGATGCCGCCTACAAAGCCACCCTGCAGTCGGTTGTAACGCGTGCTATTATGGAGCGATACCGAGAGAAGAGGAGGGAACAGAGACGCATTTTCAGGCAAAAAAACGAGAGGCGGAAATGCGTGAGTGCGAGAAAATTGAAATGCATGGCGACAGGAATGAGACTCGAAAGTTTTTCGAAAAAATAAGACGCCTGGCCGATGGCTTTAAGACCGGAGCCTCTTCCTGCAAGGATGAGAATGGGAATCTAGTGACAGATATCCAGAGTACACTGGTGTTACGCAGGGAACACTTCTCTTGTCTTTTAAATGGCGACGCTGACAACAATCCCGCCAGTGGAGATGATATCCCGGAAACCCCAATTATGGATGACATCGTTGAAGTTCCGCTGCCCGACTATAACGAGGTCTTAACAGCTATAGTTCGGCTTAAAAACAACAAAGCCGCATGAGCCGATGGCCTACCGGCTGAGCTGTTTAAGACCGGTGGCGAAGCTCTGTTTAAATGCATTCACAGACTTTTATACAGAATATGACCGGAAGAATGCATTCCAGATGATTGGAACCTCAGTGTGCTCTGCCCAATCCACAAGAAAGGCGATCCCACCATTTGCGCCAACTACCGTGGGATTAGCCTTCTTAATATCGCATATAAGGTCCTGTCGAGCGTATTGTGTGAAAGACTGAAGCCCATTGTTCACCAACTGATTGGACCTTATCAGTGTGGCTTCAGACCTGGAAAGTCCACCATCAATCAGATCTTCACGCTCCGACAAATCTTGGAAAAGACCCTCGAAAAATAAATCGACACACACCATCTTTTTGTCGATTTCAAAGCCGCCTTCGACAGTCCATCATGTCTGAATTTGGTATTCCTGCGAAGCTAATACGTCTTTGCAGGATGACACTGAAGAACACCAGTAGCGCAGTTAAAATCTGAGAGGACCTCTCCCTTCCGTTCGAACAAGGTGATTCCTTATCGTGTGACTTCTTTAATATAGACATGGAGAAGATCATCCGAGCTGCTGACCTGAGACGCAGCGGCACAATTTTCTATAAGAGTGTTATGCTGCTGGCGTATGTTGATGATATTGACATCATCGGGTAAAATACGCTCGTGGTCGTGGCACTCCATAATAACTTCTAAGCGCCTGGATAGATTTTAATGAAATTTAGTATGAAGGCTCCCAAAATAAAACATAAAATATAAAAAAATTCCAAAGACTTCCGCAAGTGGGCGCTTTAAGTAGTAAATTTTTAAGACTCAATAACTTTTAAACGCCTGTACCGGTTTCAATGAAATTTGGTATGAACGTTCAACTGCACCCAAAATAAAACATAAAATAAAAAAATTCCACTTCCGCAAGAGGGCGCTTTAAGTAGTGCATTTTTAAGACTCAATAACTCCTAAATGACTTGACCGATTTTACTAAAATTTGGTACTTGAAATAATCTGATCCTGCAATAGAATTGATGCTATTTAAATATCAAAAAACTTCCATGAGAGAGCCATTTCACGTTAAAACGTATGAACCGATTTTGATGAAACTTGGTAAGCATTTGTATCTGTTATTGAAATAGATCCTATGCTTTTAAAAGTTCTTTCGGCAAAAATCAAGGAATAAACCGTAGCCAAACAAAGTCAAGAACCAAAGACTAACGAAAAAAAAGAAGTTTTTGACGAATACGAACAGAAACTATATAAATATTAACAAAAAGCAACCAAACAGTATTGACCAAAACCGATGTTGATTAGAGACAATTCAAAAATCGAATCGATTCTAGAAGGATTTTTTAAAATTCGAATTTTTTTTTAGATAAAAATGCATATAAAAAGCATGCTTAGAAAAACTTGAACAGTCTAACAGTTTTCTCGAAATTACTTTTTCAAACTGGGTGACCATTGTCCTCAGAAACCAGATGGCAGATCTAGACGTTGAAGATGTAATTTTTCTGTAATCATGTCCGGCAGGTACATTTCTATGGAAACCCCAAAAAACGATCATTTAAAAAATTTTAAAATTTAATTGAATATTTAAAAAATGTTTAAACGAGAGCAGATTTAAAAATCGTGCTTTTTCTGTTCTTGAGGCTCATCCCCGAGTAACACCGGATAACATCCGCTAGTTTAAAATAAAACTGCATAAATATCTACACAGCATAATCAGCAACAAACTCAGTAGCAAATGTCTAGACGACGAAGATTGTATGTGTCTGAAATCAACATCAAACACTAACATCAGTGATAAATCATGTCAAGATCGTTAAGTTAAACCACGTTGCTGTGGCGACCAAAAGTCAAGCTTGATGATCTGTTAATAATTTATTTATGCTTTGTTTTACGATCATGTTTGTTTATATTGTGTTGCCTTAAATGTAACAAATTGCCTAACAACTGCTGAGACCGCCCCTTAATTTGCATATTCATGCTAGGTTAGAATAGAAATGGAATATATGTTTCGATTTATCTATTCAATTCAAAGAATTTGAAAGACGAAAAATATTATAACATTATGTTTCATTAAAAACCAATAATGACCAAGTTAATAGGTTGTTGACTACCGATTATCAGCATCTAGCTGGTGTTCAAGCATTTAATTAATGTTCCGATTAGCTGATTATGGAGAACGGGTAGTTCATGGAAGAATCAATTTAAACAAAGTATATTAGAACTGCTAGCGAGTGTTCATTAGGCAAGTCTACAACTTATGTTGAAAGTAAATGGCTGATGATGATCCGATGGAGTCTTTCAACAACAATAGATAGATTCTATTTTGAGATACATATTTTAAGCAACACAGAGCGAACCACTCAGCTTTGGTTTTATATTCAATTTGAATACCTTTTTATTGAAATAAACAACTTTTTCACAAGTTAAATTGCATCATTATGTTAAATTAAATATGAAGAATAGTCTAATCAAATGTCAAAATGTTAAATTTTAAGACAAATTGATTTTAATTTGATTTTATTCCTTGCAGGTTTATTTATAACACAAACTTGTTTATTTATAACAAATATGTTCGCAATTAAATTTAAAATTTTTTTAATTTTATTCTTAATATGTCAGCTGTAGGTCAAAAACATCAATGACCAAAAGCCGTTTAATTTAAAGATTTTTTTACTCTATTTTTTTTTTGTTTTGTGTGAACATGTTTATAAAAACTTCTACCTACCTCTGGAATCATAATTATGCCAGGTTTGTGTGGAAATATGAGGTCATGTGGTGTAGAAAAGTTTGTTGCTGTTATTGAGCAGAGCTGCGTGGCCATGCCACCTTTCGTGTCCTTGACTGACACCTGGAAGTCATAGTATCGCCCTGGTTCAAGACGGCGCTGCAGTATGACGTTCGCTTGGCAAACAGAATTGTACTTGGTGCATGGAAGTGACTCGATCTTCACCGTCGAGGATGAAGCGTCGCCGACAAACTCGAATATCAACGGATAGTCGAACTCCTCGTCAGTGGCACGCAGTCGATAGATAACGGAACCGACTTGCGCATCGGCAGGTACCAACACCAGACGCATGCGCGTTGATGGATCGAACTTAGGATCAACACATCGTACGTTCGCGGGGCAGAGCATTCCAATTAGAAGGCTGATTGTCAGTATTCGATACGCAGTTGATGTCCCGTAGATGCACTTGGAGAGCATTGAGCGTCCGGAAGAATAATTATTGCAGATGGGTCGATGGTGTATATGTTGGCTACGTCGGTGATGATTTTGATGGCAGTTACTGTCACCACCTCTGTTGCTACTGCAAGTGCTGCTGGTGTTGATGGAAGTCATTTCTGTAAATAAAAGAACAAAGAAAAAAAACAAAATCAGCGGAAACTCTATAAAAACTAAGAAACTGAAATAAACGCGTGCGCGCACACGAAGTTAATTGACAGCTGAATGTTTTTTTATACTTTAAACATGCTTCACTGGATTTTAATTTACAACACTTATGCGATTTAATGGCCAAATACTAGTAGCTACAGCGCATTGCTTTCAAACAAATGCTGCAAAAACCAACATTGTCAACGCATGCGTAACTTCAACTGTCAACGCATCCGGTATCAATGGCTGGTTTTGTTTTCTTTGTCTTGCGTTTGCGAAAGGTTTTATTAAAAACTTTATATGCTGCAACAAAACTAAATAATTGTTTTTGTTGCATGCCTGAATGCAAAGACGTAGGTGAGTAAGCTTCGATTATGATGCAAACATTGACGTCGTTTGAATCACTTTTAATTGGCCAAAAGCAGCAACTTGATGGCTTATATCTTAACTTGAAAACCAAATATGCCAACTTTTTGAATCTGAAGTGAATATATAAAAAAATATCTATTAGATTGTTTGAACGATGTTTAGATATATACATAAGTGACTCAAGATCTAGTGATCAATCAATAAGTGGCGAAACTAGCGGGGTGGTAAGGGGGTAGGCTACCCCCTAACTTTTTTAAGAGTCGGCCAAATTGTTATTTTTTACTAAAATTTGTTTAAAATGTTGATTTTTATTTACAAAAACTATGAACGGATCAAAATCAGTCGTACCATTTGTTTCCATGTTCGCCATAAGCCATACCAAAAACCAACTTTAGACTGCTATTTCATTTCAAGACATATCTAAAACAATCTTCAGTCAGCCAACTCACTTTCAGTCGTACCTAAAATTAACTTCAGTCGGCCAATTTTGGATTTAGCTGTGCGCAAAACCAACTGCATTTAATCCCAAACCCCAAATGCCATTATCTTTTCTTTTTCAGTCGGTTAGTTCTTTAGCAATACTAAATTTTTTCAGTAGTACTATTCGTTCAGTCTCGTTTAAAGTTATTTATAACTGCGCTCTATGAAAAATTCTCTAAGAACAATTCAGTCGGCCAAATCTATTGGCTTTCAGTCGTTCTTTGGTTGACGACATACAGTCTTACCTCAAACCAACTTCAGTCAATTCATTTTAATATTTTGCTCGGAAATACATGTCGTCGGCTGAACTCTAACATGACATAATTCAAAATTATCTAATGCTTAGGAGGCGAAAAAAAAACTGTTCATTATATGTATGAAGTTCATACTCGTACTATAATGTATTTTTTTAAACAAACTAAGTAAAGGCGTAGATGTAGTGTTGTTGAATCTATCCAAATTGCTAATAACCCTTATGTTCAAAATGTTCACTTACGTCTTATAAGAATCAGGCCGATATATAATTTCTGAATGCATAGATAAAAAACGACTATTCCTTCATTGGATATTTGTGAGCGAATCCAGACAATTTAAGCATGAACCCTTTAATCCAATTCTTTTTTCAACTTACTTGACCCAAAAGTGAATTCTAGAAACAATAAAATTGTTACTAAAAAATTGTTTGGTGGACTTAATTCAATTGAGAGCAGATCTTCTTTTCGAAGGCGTAGAATCTCTGACGGGTGCAGCTAATGTTTCAGAAAACAATAAAAAAGTCCCTTAATCCCTCAAAAGTTACAGTTGCAGGAAATGAGAAATTTGCATTATTATTAATTTGGATATTTAAGAGAAAAAGAGTAACGGAATTAGCAAAGCTCTTGTACTTGTCGCACATGTGCATGTTTAGTACGATGGTAAAAATAAGTTCAAGATATAAAGTTATTTCCTTCAAATAAATTATTTTAGAATTTTATTAATTTAAAAAAAAAAACCATTTAAAAATAATAATTTCCTCAAAAAATCATGCCTTGATTTTTGTATGGCACGGACAGCTCATTACAGTCACTTTTAATGAAAGAAAATAAAAAAATGAAGGAAAATTTAACAAACTTTTAGAAATAATTATATGAAATTGACATGGAGAGTAGAATTTTTACAACTTTGACAATTGATGAATGCATGTAACTAAATTTTTTTAAGAAAATTTTGACTATTGAAAAAAACTCAACCAACTTAAAAGCTCTATCCTAACCAAATTTCATTTTGATCAAAGAGTGAGTTTTTTCTTAAAAAGTGAATTTATCTCTTGGAAGGTTATGAGAAGGAGGTTGAGTTCTTAATAATACTTAAAAAGCGTACGACAAAGTACAATGTTCACATGTACTACAATATAAAATTGATCGAACGAATGAGTAATTTTAGTCAATTTAACTATGTTGTATTAAAAAAGTCGGGACTTAAGGGTATTCAGTCGGCCAAATTACCATAATACCCCCCTAACCAACATGGTCTCGGTACGCCCTTGCAATCAAATAGCTTAGTTTTAACAGCTGAAATTTCATTGCTGAAAAAGTTTTTAGAAATTAATACATCGAACGAAAAAATATAGCCAGTATTTGACTCTGTCGCATGAAGCCCACTTAATTTGAAATACAACTGCAGCAAAACCACAGCGAATCAAAGATGTATTTTTCAATTTTTTTGCACGTTGCTTAAATTGCGAAAAAGTAAGTTTATTTTCTCTCTGCCATTGTAAACTCCTCCAAATACACGGTGATACAAAAAAGAAAAAAATTGAATCCACTTTTGAAGTGACCTAGTGTAGGTTATAGGCCTGTCGATTTAGCTGGACAATATTAAATTTTATCAAACACCGATTTAAAAAAAAAACAAATATATATCTTTTTATTTTGTTGAATAGTGTAAGAATAACGGACAGTGAGTATTTTTTACATTGTCCTGTTCAAACATTTTTGTTTTTGCTCTCTGAACTTTGTCATTTTTAGTTGAACTTATCTATGGGTTGCTAGCTGCTTAAAGTGCATACTTAAAAATTCATATTTTTTCCCCCAATGTTTCTAAGAAAATAATATAAATAGATTGTAATGAAACAGGTATTTAAAAACTAAATTTAAAATGGTTTGGATGGTATTGTATTTTTTAAAATTAGTAATTGTATTTTAAAAATGGGTGTTTTTTGAGGATTTTTGTTCAAACATTTTTGGATATCCGAAGGGTTTTGTTATATGCGTCTGTCCGTGGCTGTACATTTTTCTTCATAAACTCAACACTACAGGTGTTAACATCTTAAAAAATATAAACTTATTGTCCGCTTCGTTCCGAAAAGTGCTGAATTTTTTTAAAAACCGTTTAAGCCCAAAAAAACTGGTAAAAACTTCATAAAACCTTAAGTTTTAATGATATCGCCATGAAACTTGGTACATAAGCTTATCTCTTTTATTATAATATCAGGTTTAAAAACGAAATTGGAGACACTGAGCTAAAAAACAACGTAAAATCAAAGAAAACCACTTCGATTCAAATATTTTCCGGAACAATTTGGGACCAAACACGAAAATATTCAATTCAAAGTGTTTCCACTTCGAAAAACACATATCCTGTTTGATGTTGTTTCCACTTTAAAGTAAGGTATAAACCTCTTTTAAATGAAAAGTATTTAACTTTAATTTCACGTGGATTTAGATTTAATTCAAAGCGGAATCCTATGCAATTGAAAGACTTATGTCTTTATTTTAAATACTCTATAGCTTTGAAATAAATTATTTTTTACTTTGATTCCACATTGTTACATAAATGATTTAAAGTAATTTTCACTTTGAATCAAATGTTCAACATTTTTGATATTAAATGGTACAGGGTGCGTGAAACATGAGTCCGACAATATTTTTTTCAGAATTTTTCTTTTATTAAAATATATGAAAACATTTCATAAATAACTTTAATTAACTAATTATTTAGCAATGCTAAAATAAATGAATTAAAATAAGTATTGTGTAAGTATGTTAATTATATGATGTCCAGTTCCAAACAATATATTTTTTCCTTAAAATATTATTAAAACTATCTCTTGCTTCCTCGATTCAAACAGCTTCTTTTTGAATTCAGCCCGGAGTCCAATGTTATCATTTACTACACTCACTGATTTTATTTTCACAAACGAACTTTTTATTTTCCAGCAGGATCAATTTTTCAGCTTCCGCAATTGCTTTCATATAATTAAAATTATTTTCATAATTTATTTTGATACACGAAAGTATGCAGTTTCAAATTGAAGTGTCGTCCACTTTACGACAAATATATTTTACTTCATTTTCATTTTTTATAACTTCAAATAAAAAACTTAATTTTCAACTTACTTTCGAAGAGGATACACTTCAGTGAATATTAGGGTAGAGTGCGTCATGATTATTTTGAATATTTTCTACATAATGTTTTCATATTTGATTTGAAGGTTTTCAATTTTAGTTTAAAGACGATTTTTTGAAAGTGGAACACCGTAACGTTAACACGATATTATTTCATTTTACGTTGCTATTTTTTCCTGAGTGTAAGAACTGCGCCTTCCTTCCATGTAAAAAGACGTCATCAACATGGTAAAACATTTATAAATCACATAGTTTTTAAGATATCTACTTAAAACTTGACGCATACATTTTTTTCTTTAAAGTCAATGTTAAAAACCTTTAAAAATCTGAAAAAACCACTCTTACCTCCCATATAAATGACGCTATCCGATTTGTGATCTTATTTTTCTGCAAACTGTTCTGAAACCCATCATTTTTATACCATAAACCTGAAAGGTCAGGGTATATTAACTTTGTCCAAACGTTTGTAACGCATAGAACGAAGCGAGTCCGGTTTAGAAAAGTATATATATATTCTTGATCAGCGTCACCACGTGAGTCGAGCTATCTATGTCCGTCCGTCCGTCCGTCCGTCCGTCTGTCCGTCTGTCCGTCTGTGTGTTGTCCGTAAACACAGGATAAGAAGAAGGAGTCGAGATAATAGGATGAAACTTGGTACACATGGACCCGAATTTAGCAGCAACCATTTTTTAAATAATAATTATTGTTGTAATGATACTTGCTTTCAGAAAATTTTAAGACCAATTATAATTTTAAATAAAAACAAGTAAAAAAAGTCTAAAGTCGGTCTATTCCAACTATGAAATACCCGAAGCCCACTTTTCAAAAACAAAAAATTTTTATTGTAAATGGGCGTCTCCAAGGGCGGATGAAGCCTATATTTTAATTCCATTTAAATGGTGATGAAAAATTTACACATACCAAGTTTTATTCCTGTAGCTCACAGTTAATGCCTTTATTGTGCTTTCATTATGGGAGGTGGGCGTCTTCATGAACGGGTTACTTCCAATTTTTGAACACACCTTAGTTTTGTTATAAAATACATGCATACCAAATTTAATTCCTCTATGACAAACATAACCTTATTTATTGAGTTTTAAACTTTTTGGGTTGCATGGGAGGTAGGCGTGTTCGTTGGCGGATGACGTCCATTTTTCAAAACCATCTTTGTCTTGTCATAAAAAACATTCGTGCCAAATTTTAGCTCTGTAGGTTTAACAGAGGCTTATTTATTGCGTTTTCAATTTTTGGGTTGTATGGGAGGTGGGCGTGTCCGTGAGTGGATGACGTCCATTTTTCAAAACCAACTTTGTTTTGTTACAGAAAACACATGTGCCAAATTTTGGCTCTGTAGGTTAAACAGAGGCTTATTTATTGCGTTTTCAATTTTTGGGTTGTATGGGAGGTGGGCGTGTCCGTAAGCGGATGACGTCCATTTTTCAAAGACATCTTTGTGTTAATAGAAAACATATAAACACCAAATTTTATTGTTGTAGGCTTATTATGAGCTGAGTTATGCAGATTTCATTTTTGCGTTTTATGGGAGGTAGGCGTGTCCGTGGGCGGATTCCAAAAATATTCAATAGTGCAGATCCTTGGGTGCATTTGACCATGTGTACCAAGTTTCATCCAATTATCTCAACTCCTTCTTCTTATCCTGTGTATACGGACAACACACAGACGGACAGACGGACGGACGGACGGACGGACATGGATAGCTCGACTCACGTGGTGACGCTGATCAAGAATATATCTACTTTTCTATACCGGACTCGCTTCGTTCTATGCGTTACAAACGTTTGGACAAAGTTAATATACCCTGACCTTTCAGGTTTAGGGTATAAATATAGGGTCACACAGTATTTTTTTGACAAAAATGACTTTAAACTCAAAAATTATGATTTTTTCCAAAACTTTCTGATTTGACCACAAAATAATTATATTTTTCACTAAGATTTCTACTAGTTATGTATATCGTTGGAAAGTCCATGAAAATATCTTTTAAAAATGTCTTTGAAGAATGTTTTGCATCAAAAGCTTTCATTGCTAGAGTATTTGCTTTTTTATGCCATCCCTATAGTCTAAAATCATAAAATAATTTTGTCCAACTAAATTGTTCTGGATACTCCACAGTGCGTCGTATGACGGGCTTCTATACTAGTCAATTCATAAAGCTTAAGTTAGAATTTAAACAAAATAAGAGAAAAGGAAAGACAAGACATAAAATTTGTAGGGGTTATGTGCCCTACACAAATTAATTAAAAAAATATCGGCTTATTAGGATAAATAAAAAATTATTTTAGTTGAAAATAAATGAAATGAAGAACTACAGTTAAACTTACGACAATCAAGTTAAAAAAGTATTCGTTTGAATTTTAATTGTTTTTATTTCCAGTAAATTTTTTATATTCAAATCTAATAACGCAGTGCTGTTTGTCAACTCATACATAGTAAACAAAATAAATTTGGCACAATCTCTGTCCAATCTAATCCAATTTGTAAAAGTGTCAACGCATAATAAACATTTCAAAAATGCTAGTCAGTTTGTTTCCAGTTCGCGGTTCCAGCTGTGTTAACTAATGTTAATTTTGGGTGTGACACGTTTACTTGTTACTTCAAATTAAGAAGAAGGTGTACCATATCAAAATATTGAAGGAGTTGGAAAGCAATATGTGAGATTTCTTTTCAAAATTTATATGACTAACAATGAATAATATGACTAGACCATGCTGCAGATTTATTCCTTCCAAACAGAATGTATCCATTCAGAAAATGTTTCTGAAATTTAAAATTCAAAGATACAAACAAAAAACAGAGTCAGATGTCAGCTTGATTTATTGCCTAAGAATGTACGAAAACATAAGGACGAGCGAACGATGCCAGAAGAATTTAGCAAAGAAGCAATTAAAATGATTCCAAAAGATTTCATCGGAAATTGAAACCATTAAAATGGCGCAATAAAAATTTAATTGATTGTATAGGTATTTATAGTTTGGAGTTATAAGCATTAAATGAGATTTGAAATTAAATTAAGTTTGTGACTTTGCTAAACGTGTTATAGTGCCTTTGATTAGATTTCATTGGAAATGGAAACCATTTAAATTCTGTAATAAAAAGTAAATAATTAAAGTTTTAAGTAACCTTTATGTTGAAATCATTAACTGAGCTTTTAATTTCAATGTAATGTTTTTCAATGTGCTTTGATTTTTTTGTGTGCTTTTGCTTAATAAATTGGGAGCATGTTTCGAGATAATGTATAGTCTATGTTCGTCTATCCGTCTGTCACGATTACTGCCTGGTTTTAAAGATTTTGTTAAAAAATTCTAACGTAAAAATTTTAAAAAGTAAATTAATTTTAATTTTAAAAAATTATAACAAAATAAAATCATGTTTCAAGCTTAATCGAAAAGAATCCAACTTCCATCGAAATGGTAGAATAAAATTTCTTTTGGCCATAACTAGGAAAGTGACTCGTTCTGCTCAGACATAAAAAAAGTTTTTCTCAAATTAAATTTTTAACCCTTAAATGCATGACCTCAGCGATTTTCTTCATTATTTTTTTCACTTTTGAGCCAAGTAATTCAATGAGCTGAATTCTGTATGTAATGCCGCTGTGAGAAAACGAAAGCTTCAAGCCAGTATGCCTCAACAAATTTATTATTTTTTTCAAACTTACTCTCGTACATGAGACCTGAGTCATGAGACATGAGAAGAAATTCTTTGGTTGTGCCATATATTGCATACTTTGCATTTAAGGGTTAATATGAAAATAACGTGAAGTCTAGAAGGTCTCAAATCCAAAGGATTTCGAAATTGAACTGCAATTGATGAGTGTGTTATTAAACTTATTGTTCCTTCGGCACTATCATATATGACAACAATATTCCTCATCATCTCATCAGAACTTAGATAATATTTGTCGTTAAACTAGCAGCTATAATGAATGCTAAAAAACTAATAATATAATTTTTTTTGAAAAAAATTTTTTAGTATGTGATGTGCCGAAACTTTTCATACTCAATTCCGTTATGTCCAATGAGTCCAAAATTATGAAAATTTTCTTGTTTCCAATCTAACGTATTTACATCCAACTTGATCTTTAGTTACACGCTTGGTTTTTTCAATACTAGTTTGCGATTTAAGCCCTGGGACAATTTTACCTTTCAGCATATATCTTCCTATCAATAAAATAAGACATTTAAATGTCTCTGAAAGGTACCATAAATGTCGTGGTGGGTGGGGCAAAAGTAATCATGCAATGTTATTTTCCTGTAATTTTTTCATTTGTACAAAACTTTGTGCCATCAAAGTAGTAAAATCTCTAAAAAGCTTATAGAAAAAAAGATACAATTTTTAAGTTTTACCCTTTCGAATCGGCGGTGAGGGTATTTTAACTTCAGCCAAGTCGAAGATATACCTTTCTAGTTTATGTTAACCCGTTTACTCTAGGCGACCCCCACAACAAAGAGCTTATCAAAATTAAAAAATAAACATATTTTGTGACTTCGGTTCTTTTAAAAATGTTTGATTATTTTTAAATAGCAACCATCATTCAAAATATTTATGTAGGTAACATTTAACTACACTGAGAAAAAACACATACCTTGCTCCGGTAAAAAATTTCTCTATTTTTGATAATAGCAATTTTTTCTTTTTCAAATAAAATTTTCTTCATTTAGAATAAATTTTCACATTTTCGAAGAAATATTTCTTTACTTCTAGGAAATGGAAATATTTCAATGTCTTTAAAAATGATAAGTATTTTTCTCGCACAAAAAATTTCTCATTTATAGAGAAATTTTATTGAAAATGAAAAACTTTTCTTATATTTTGATAAAAAATTCACTATGAGAAGTATTTTCTTCAATAAAAACAAATATTTTCTCAAAAAAAAAGTATTTTTCTTTAAAAACGATATATTTTTCTATTTCATGGAAGCTTTTTATCATTTTTAGAGAATTTTTAGTATCGCAATTAGAGAATAGCATTCTCTGGAGCAAAGTCTACACCATTTTTCTCTAAATATGATGCCTTTTCTATCATATTCCGAGACACTTTTTTCTGAGTGTAATGAATTTTTATTAAGTCTCATAACTTAAGGTTACTTATGATGTTAGTTTTTGTTAAAATTTTTGCTCCTTTTATTGCACTGTTGTCACTTCTACGACATTATTCGTTCTTCAAATGAAACTAGAAACTTTAAATTATAGAGGAAACAACGTTGACGTTTTTTTTATATTTAAATTTTCGATCTTCAAAAGTTATCATCATTTACTAAACGTTCTCAAATGATTATTGTTTCTTTCTTAGTTTAAAGTCCCAATTTAACATCAAAATGAACAAGATGTACTATAAACTATCTCCCGCTGGTCACAACAATAAAACGGACAACTACGATTAACACAAACACGCATTGATTGGATTTTCTTGGGAATTCGAAAGATTGTTTCTTCTTTATTTTCTTTTGTGCGCATCCCGAATCGCTGCGGTTAATTAAGATTTTTGTTGAAGGCAAGCGGTGTTATGTAAAAAAACTTTTGACATGAAAAGTTTTTTATAACTTTTGTGGAGGATCGTCAAAAGTGCGTGGCTTTAAAATGTTGAAGGTAGCCACAGGCAAACATAGACTTTGTGATTGTATTCAGTAGAGGTTTTTATGGTCGAAAGACTTGACTTAATGAGAGATTTGTTGCATTTTTCTATGATTTGTTTGGAAATGTGAGAAATTTGCGTGCTTATATAAGAGGTCATTGCTCTTATTTTTTAGGCAGAATGCCCTAAAAGCCGTCAATTGACTATTTCTGTACAAACATAGTAAACAATGGCTTACGATAGTTATTTTTATTAATGATGATCTTTTATTACAGCTGATTAAAAATTACGATTATGATTAAAAAAGTATTACGGCTTTTTTGCTGGAAATAATATTTTATAGTCATTCACATAATTAAAAGTCTTTATTAGTGAAGATTAACTAAACTGACAGTTGAGACTTAAGAATGAGTCGAGTGTGGTAAAGTTTTTTTATTTTTTAGTGTTGTAAGTTTTTTGCTTGTGAATAAAAAGCGACATTAAAAATTGTTTGGTTATAAATTTCACCATAAAACTATTTTCATATGCATACTATTCGAAATAAGCTATTCCCTAATATTCATTTTCTCTGATAACTGATCTACTGAACTGTATAAAATTGTATTGAAGGATTGACAACCGTGTCTTAAGTTTTTTAAATCATTAATTGCCAAAACAATATCTCGGGAAATATCAAAGGGCTGCTCGAAAGATTAACTTAAAACATTTTCATTTTATCTTCGACCCACACGTCTTTTGTCATGTCTAATATTTTTATTGTTTCTTTTTTATTTTTGTTAACCAGTTATCTTTACCGCGTGACAACATGATGAACAAGCGAAAGTGATCTACTCTCCAATACTTTGAAGATTTATTGAAGTAATATAGCTATTCTGAAATTATATTTTTCGTTTTGAAGAGCTGCTACCTTATCCTTCAGCAAAATTCATTTGAATGTTCAGGAATATTAAAAGCGTCTAATTGCATTTTTTAATGATATTTTATAAAATTGCTATTCATTCTAAAAACCATTACGTTTAAAGATTTAACACATAAGTTCAATCCTAATAGTTTCGTGCTTTCAATATATGTTTCTTTAAGTCAAAGAAGAATTGGTCAACAAAATAAGAATTTACTACTAAGAGTCATATGTCAAAGTGAAAAATTTCCAAAAAGCTTAAGTACAAATTCTGAGTTAGTATACAATTTCGATTCGATAATATTTGAGTCACTCTGGTTCGATCCTTAGTTAGACCGCTTTTTATTTTGTTTGTTTTTATTGTCTTTTTATATTCTAATATAATTGTTATATAATGTAAAAATTGCATTGTGGCCACTTCGAACTCAGATTAATATTCAGGAAAAGTTTTAACATGCAATAACATTAGAGTTCAGCTACTACATCTTTTTAAGTACTAAAAGACTCTTATGCGATATAAGTACTAAATAAATATAACGCTTAAAAACTAGAAACACTCATATTCCGACTTTATATAACTCTAATTTCGAACTCTTATAAGTATCATGTTTCAGGAGAGGAAAAACGTGTAATATCGGAGTCTTAAATGGGCTTGCATAAAATCATTAAAATTAGTCTCAAATGAGTCATAAGACTCGTCATTTTTTTTTGGGTGATTCCTGTTCTAAATTTGCATGCATTGAAAGTTTTAGATTTATTTATAAATTGATGCCTTTATAAATAAGTTTGGGATGACTTTTATCCTGAAAGTTTTTTTAAGATTAATATTCAAGCAAATTCAATGATGTTATGGAGAGTACACTTCTCAAGTCTTCTAAATGGCGACGCTACAAACAACCCTGCCAATAGAGATGATATCCCGGAAACGCCTATTTCGGATGACAGCGTCAGTGTTGCCGCATCGGTTCTAAAAAAAGTATCCATAAAAAGGGTCAGAAATGTATCCAAATATGTATTCACTTAAAAAAACATTAGTATCCAGGTATCAAATTGCAAAAAACGATATTGTATTCACCTTTTAAACACAAAAAAGAAGTTTTTAATTTTTAAATCAATTAATTTTTATAAAAAGTATTAAATAAGAAGCGTCATATACAGTGTTTACATGCAGAGCTAACTCTGGATTTACTCGTAATTAACCCTGCATGAAAACTAGGGGTGAGTTGAGTTTCGTTAAAATCAAGAAAACTCCACGAAAAATGTTGGATTTAGCTGAGAACTATCTGTCAAAATTTATTATGGTATTGTTCATTTCAAAATTACAACTGCAAGAGTCTGTAGAACTAAGAGTCTGTTGAGCTGCCAACAATTTGCTCTAAATATACTTGACAAATCTAACTCAACTCGACGTCTTACATGCGAGCAGAAAATTTCAACACTCTATCTTCACTTATAAAAAAGTTATCGATTTTTTATCCGTTACAGACCATTATATTCGACTGTGCGTTAGTTGAAGCAAAAAGTCACAGTTCAATTGCACGCAGTGCTACAAAATTACAAAAACACACAATAATGGTAATGCTGACAAACACCACCATATTGTCCTATAATATCAAAAATGTTGAAGTTTCATTTAAAAATTTTAGAGGAGAAGCAAAAAAAAAAACTAAATTGAAAAAAAAACCATATTTTTTCAACATTATTTCAGGTTGATAACTCGATTTCTATAAGAGTGTTATGCTGCTGACGTATGCTGATAATATTGACATCATTGTTCATAATACGTGAAAAGTTAGTGCAGCATTCTCTATGCTAGAAAAAGAGTCGAGTCTAATGGGTCTTGCAGTGAACGCAGATATAACGAAGTATCTTGTGTCAACAAACAAGCAGTCCCAGTGTCTTGGAAACCACGTCACTATTGACAACACCTCCTTGGAGGTAGTGAAGGACTTTGTTTACTTGGGATCCAGCATTAACGGCTCCAACGATATCGTTATTGAGATTAAACGAAGGATAACTCTTGCCAACAGGTGTTACTTTGGGCTCAGTAGACAATTGAGAAGTAGAGCTCTCTCTCGACGAATAAAGCTGACGCCCTTATAAGTCAATAATCATGCCCGCCCTGCTATACGCATCACAAACCTGGACGTTGAGCAGCACTGATGAAAAGACCTTGGGAGCGTTCGAGAGAAAAATCTTTCTAGATCTACACTGAGAAAACAAAAAAAAATTAAATTGCACATTTTAAAAACGGTTAATAAAATGTTCCACCAATTTTATATATGAAGTATTTTGGCGGCATGCTCACGTAAATACACAGTTTTATTAAACATTGCATATATATTAGTTTTTTATTTCTTTTTTCAAACGCGGTTCAGTAAAGATGTTGGTTTTTAAGAGATTACCTGAAAAGTAAAAGTAAGATATTACAAAAAAATTTTTTTTTTTAATTACAATTTGATGAAATCGTGTATGTGCGGAAAATCTAACATATTTTATCCATAAATTAATTTTCAAGTAAGTGGTCGAAAAAACGACCAGCGGATTAAAATAAGTTAATGCATGAGAATATTTTAATGATCGATGTAGGAAATTTTATTGATACATCGGAGCCACGTTCGGACAACTAGGTTATCTTGTTTTACAAAAGCTATGCAACTATTTTGTGTTAATCACAATTAATCTGATGTATTTACATATAAACCAACATTTATAATAACCATAAGACGAATGAAAAATAGTCTCATGCACAGTTTTATGGCGCCATTGTTGAAATTCTTCTTCTGGATTTTCTTTATATGTCTTCATAAATAAGATAATATGTATAAAATCACATGTACAACAATCATAACAAAAATATCCAATAATTGTTAGCATCTCGAATTGAGCGCCAAACGGTCGCTTTTATTGATCGTGTGAAATCGTTGATTTTCTTCTAAAGGCGTTCGATCGGTCGGTTATCGTTTGTTTGTTGAACTGCGCATACTTTTGTTCATATTTATCTGAACGCAATCGTTATAGCTTTTGTTGTAGTTATTGTTGTTCAGAAGGTGCATTCGCATAGCAATTCTAAGCTGCTCGTTAACCATAAATGAACAAAGTATTGGCAGCAAGAAATCTTAACAATCTTTAAGGCAGTCGCAGCTGCAATTTTTTTAAGACTTGGATTAACATTTTAATTTGATTTTTTTACAATGTTTTTTTTTTTCTTTTTAACCATTTTCTAATATTTGAACATAAACCATTTTAACGACTGGTTTGACTGCTCAAAGTGTTGGTTTTTTCCTCAACTTCAAGCCACAAACGTGTTCGCTGTCGAATTATTGACCAGAAATCGACAAACTCCAGTCGATATCGTAGCAGCCAATTTTAAGCAACGTCCTTGAGTTGCAATTAAAGAGTTTATTTTAAAAAACAATGATGGAAAAGCTGAACTCGACTAATATCTTGACTGAACTAGATATTTGCTTTAAACTGAGAGACAGAGACTAAAATATTTCTAGTTGTGATCTTGGACAAAAAGATGTATTGTTGAATGCAAGCCTAATGATCCAAACTAAACATCAAGTTTTTTGATATCGAACATTACTCTGGAGGTTAATTATTATGTTTTTTGTTTTCTTAAGAGTTTCCATCAAACAACACAAATAGTTGAAAAACTAGAGAAATTGGTTACGTTATAAAGCGATGAAGTAATTGCAAAATAAATTCAACAACATCTTGTTGCAATGACTATTCAATAATAAATCTCTACAAAAAAGTGTTAATCGATTTAGTGCAGCTGAAATGAATTGCGTTTTATACATTTTCTCATCATTAATATTGAGGCTTTTTTAAATTGAAGCTTCCAATTAATTGTTGGAATCTTGTTTGCTACGGTTGTAATTAAATTTGATTGAAAAAAGTATAATAGTTTATTGTAAGTTTAAACTTTCATTTCATTTCGAAATTTAGTTTTAATACCTACAAAATCATTTAGTCTTCCGTAATACTTATATATTTAAAACCTATTATTGTTTCTCTCAGTTTTGCATTAATTTCATATTTAATATAATTTGGAACATTACGTTTGAAATTCATTTATTATGAAACTTCATAATTGATTGATGTGAGGCTGTCATGGTTTTTGCAATTTGTTAATTTTTGCATCTAACAATAAGATACAAGTCTGTTGGTGGAGACACTTTGCAGAAAAAGAAGAATTGTAATTAGCAAAGCTTGGAGTGAAAGTCGCATAAATACTAAACAATGTTAATTATGTCTAAAGAGTTTGTCGACACTGTTCAGTTAAATGCCATATTTTTATATTGAGAAACTCTTTAATTATTCAAAATTACTGCATTTAAGGTGAAGTGTTTCAAAAACAGATTCGGTTTTTTGAGAAATATTTAAGTGTTATTATAAAACAACTTCAACACTATGTAATGTTAAAACTGTTGGTCTTATGTATTTTTCCACGATTCTTCAATACTTCCATAATCAACATGATGAAAGGAACCACTGAACCACAAGTTAGGAGTGATATCATCTCGTAGTCGTATTGTTTTTTTTTTGTTTAAAGGCTTAAACACTCCTTGAACTATTCTATGATGATAAAAAAGTTGATTTTAAAAGAGAATGAATTTTAATCAGAGAGCTAAATTTCACTACTTGAAAATTTAAAAGCGCTTCCCTCAAAATGCCTTAATTCCTTACATTGTCCTTAAATTCGAGCGTACCGAAAGCAACTGAAATATTTTACGATTGTGTTCAAAATGTCACTGAAATAAATTCAGCTATTTCACAGCAGATTTGGCTATTTGGAATAGCAGATATGGCTATTTCGTGCAGAACGGAAAGCATGAAAGATAAGAAACCATCAAACACGTCGCTGAAAACGATGTGTGCTCATCCATCGTAATCTCCAAACTTAGCCCCCAGCGAAACCTCTGTCAGATTCAGATTAGGGATGTCGGAAAAACATCGATGCATCGAAAATATCGACATGCATCGAAAAATTTTGACTCGATGTTTGAATAGCCGATGCATCGATGTTTTTTAAATATCGAAAACTGACATCACTAGTACAGCGAACGGCCATTTCTATTTTTCATTTGTGCAAAAAAATAAAGCGAGCATTCACAGGTTTTCTTATTATATCTCTCTCTCTCTGGAAGTCAAATTGAGAAAAGATTTTTAAAGTGTAGATTTATAAAAACCCTAAAAATTTAGGGAGAGTTTTGGAGGACTTAAAATTTAAATTTTTATGATTTTTGTGGTTTAACGAAAACGTTTTTGACCTGATTCGATAGTCCATTAGAAACACAAATAGCTCAGGTATAGTAATTCATTTGAAATTAAGTTCAAGTTTGCTTATAACATATTTTGTTGTTAAGTAAAATCTTAAAAATCGTCTACAAATCGATGCATCGATGTATGCCCTCCAATGCATCGAAAGGTATCGATGTACATTTCGATGCATCGAATCACAGAAAAACATCGATGTATTTTTCCCACTGACATCCCTAATTCAGATCAAATGAAGAAGTCATCGCGGAAGCTGAGGCGTATATTTTGAAAGCTTGGAGAGAAAGGTCATTGAAGTGTTTGAAAATTGATTTACCAAGTGTTGCCTTAGAAGGCAACTATGTTGAGAAATACATAAATGTTTACCCAAAACACTCTTATTCTCATTAACAATCTTGGGACTCTTCAACCCATGTAGTAGATTTGGTCTGTTCTAAACATTGCAATTGCATTAAATAGACATAACCTTTTTCTTAGGAAAGATAGTGAAGAATTTTTAAGAAAATGGAAACGTCCTTGATATAATGCTTGCTTTGTGAGAAAAAAATTTCTATAAAACATCGAAAATATTTTATTTAAGGGAGCTCAACGAAGATGTCTTTGCTTGAGGTTATTACTACCATTTAGCGACCTCTATATTTCAAACAATTCACTCTAGCCACCTCTGTTGATATTGAGGGAACATTCAACAACATTTATATAGGTATCCCGTACTCCCGTGACTCACTTACCGAGGAGTGCGTGGAACCACCTTTAAAGAACTCTGCAATTGTTATATCGATGCTCAGTACAAGAGTAATCTTGGCATATAGTGATAATAAACAACTTACTAGATAAGTTAAAAGAGAAACACCTCAATGAGGGTGATATCTCCCCGTCTTTGGCTCATAGCTATAAACGCGATGCTGAATTTTCTTAACAATAGTGATATCAAGAAAGTGGCCTCAGAGTGATTCCTAGCAAGAAATAACTGATATTATTTGCTACAAAAACCAAACTACTTCAATCTACCACGTTTCAAAGATCAAGCACTTTCTTTATCTATCTGTTCTAAGTATCTGGGAGTCTCACTAGATTCGAAAATCAGTTGGATATCAAACACTGAACACGCCTGTAAAAACATTCGGCATAGATGGGATCTTAAGCCAAAAATCCTCCGATGGCTTGTGCAAGATTTTATCATATCATGCACTGGTGTGGTGGCCTGCACTAAGCATAGCTTACAATATTAACAAGCTTAGCAGAATTCAGCATGCCTAGGCTGGGCAATTCGTTCGTGCCATACAGATGCTCTGAACGTTCTGATTCACTTGTTTCCTATTGATCAACATATTAAACTAACTGTATCGAACAGTATGATCAGATTAAAGTAGTTTAGCATTTGGGAGAATTTCTATTCCCTTTAACTCCCACTGTTCTGGCTACACTTTCTATGTATGGATGTAAAATAAAAGAGGACTTTTTATTTTGTCTACCTCTACAGGGTTATACCACCTGTGAAGAAATATTCAAAGTAACAGACCAGTACTTCAGTGACCATAACTTGGAATGGCACAACTGAATAAGCATTTGTAAAGGCGGAGCAGCATCTATGACCAGAAAAATTAGGGAATTTGTAACCAGGGATTCTGAAAAAAACAATAATATTAATAAAATACAGTTTTTTACATAGGTAAGCACGAAATCTCTGCCTAATGAATTGTTGTCTGTTCTACAAGAACAATGCAGTGAGTCAGGAGATAGGAGCTCTTGTATCGCCATTTCACTTCTGTTTCATATAGATGTAGGATGGCTGTCTCGCGGAAAAGTGATATCTTGGATTTACCAGCTAAAAAATTACGTTTTTAAAGACCGAAGGTTCAGATTGTGCTTCTGTGTCTAACAAAGAACAAAAGGCTGGTAAAACTTGCATATCTGGCGGACATATTCGCTCATTTAAATTAGCTTAACAGAAAAATGCAAGGCAGCAATTCTAATATTTTAGCGTCTTAGGACAAAATTTAAAGCTTTTACGCTAAGTTCTTAGAATCTTAGATAAGCTGCTTCCAGCAGACATTCTAAAAATCCATTTGTGCTTCTCTTCAGCTTTATTGAAAAGTGTTTTCAGGAGGCATTCTTATAAACTTTTTAAAGCAATGGTTAAATATTTCCTGATTAATAATTTGTTGCCACAACATACTTTTGCACATTTGGATCTTAAACTTTCACTACAATTAAATCGAAAACAACTAAAGAAAGTCTAAATTCGGTCTAGGCCGACTATGAAATACCCTAAACCTACTTTTCCAAAAAAAAATTTTATTGAAAATGGGTGTGTCCGTGGGCGGATGAAGCCTATATTTTATATGCATTTAAATGTTGATGAAAAATGTACACATACCAAGTTAAATTCCTGTAGCTCACAGTTAATGCTTCTATTGTGCTTTCGCTATGGGAGGAGGGCGTGTTCATGGACGGATAATTCCCAATTTTAAAACACACCTTAGTTTCGGAATAAAATACATACATACCAAATTTGATCTCTCTATGACAAACATAACCTTAATTATCGAGTTTTAAACTTTTTGGGTTGTATGGGAGGTGGGCGTGTCCGTGAGCGGATGACACCCATTTTCCGAAGACATCTTTGTGTTGATATAAAACACATACTCACCAAATTTTATTGTTGTAGGTTAATTATTAGCTGATATATCCAGTTTTCAATTTTTGCGTTGTATGGGAGGTAGGCGGTGCCGTAAGCGAATGACGTCCATTTTTCAAGACCATATTTGGTTTGTCACAAAAACCATATGTGCCAAATTTTGTTTCTGTAGGTTAAACAGAGACTTATTTATTCCGTTTTCAATTTTTGGGTTGTATGGGAGGTGGGCGTGTCCGTGAGCAGATGATACTCATTTTTCGAAGTCATCTTTGTATTAATACAAAACACATATAGCGCGTTTCAAAAGAGAAGAACATTTTTTAGTTTCATTTTTCGATGCGCAGTGAGAAATTATTTTTAAAGCTAGAAAATTTTTAGAGCGTAATTTCCTGCTCTTTTTGTACTGGTCGCTGAACTTTATGCTTTTTTTGACTATTTTTCTATATATTTAAATGCGCAAACATTCAGAACAAATGATCGCACAAGTACGGTGTTGCACCGACGGCCTGCAGAAACCTGCATCTTAAGAGAGAAGTCAAATACAATTAACATAAAAAATAAATTATTTTCTTGAGGAAAAATTGAGAAGTGAAATTTTGGCTACTAAATTATTTTTTAACGCCCCCTGTTTTTTTTATTTTGATTGGTTGATTTCAAAAAATAAAATTCAGTACTTCCGCAGCGCAGTTGCGATGAACAACAAAATTCAGAAATATACATTAATTTTTTTTTATTTATTTTTCTGCTCAGAGAATATTCAATTTTTTTTTTTAATGTCGACCTATCAGAATGAAGAACGCTCTCAAAATTATTTTCTTATTCTCAAACATGCGCGAAAATGTTCTTCTCTTTTGAAACGGGCTATACATACCAAATTTTATTGTTTTAGGCTGGTTACAAGCTGAGTTATGCAGTTTTCAATTTTTGGGTTGTATGGGAGGTGGGCGTGTCCGTGGGCGGATTCCAAAAATATTCAATAGTGCAGATCCTTGGGTCCATATGATCAAGTGTACCAAGAATCATCCAATTATCTCAACTCCTTCTTCTTATCCTGTGTTTACGGACAACACACAGACCGACGGACGGACGGACGGACGGACATGAATAGCTTGACTCACGAGGTGACGCTGATCAAGAATATATATACTTTTCTATACCGCACTCGCTTCGTTCTATGCGTTACAAACGTTTGCACAAAGTTAATATACCCTCACCTTTCAGGTTTAGGGTATAAAAAGAACGCCTGAGAACGATAAATAAAGTGATGAGAGCTGCATTATTAACTAAATATTAGTATATCTAACTTTTGATCGCCTGTAATCAGTTAAACTGGTGCACATTTCTAAAAAAGAATCTTTTCAAATTAGGTACATTGATTTTAGCACTAATCCAGCAAAAAAAGTGCTTCCAAAAAAGGTAAAGTGGAAGGGAAAGTTATCAGTTCCATCCCTTCTACTTTCATACCCACAAGGCATTCTTTTAACATATGCTTGCCAATGGCAGGAATACTTCCTTAGTCTTCTCTAGAAGTGCTTCTAGAATTTTCCAATTAAAGCTTTCTTCGAGGCCTTCAATGAAAGGATTCTAATAGGTATTTTTCAGTATAACTTTAAGAAGACATTCTATGATTCAGAAGATATGAAACAAAATGCTTCTAGGAACATATTCAACCAATGCCTTGCACAAGCCATGACATGGAAGCATTCTTGGCACCTATTCAAATAGCCAATATAATGAGAAGAAGCACAATTGGATTTTTAGAATGTCTTCTGGAAGCAGTGTATGTAAGAATGCATGTCAATTTCGTATGCAAAATTTTGCTAAGAAATATTAAATGAGAATTGATTTTTTCTTTGATGTACTTTAAAAATATCTTGATTTGATAGGTAAAGATATCTCGAACACAAAAAGTTTGCGGAGCACTGACCTAGAGAACCTTTCAACTACAAGGATAACAAAATACTCATATTTCTTAACCGACCTGGGTACATCGAGAAAAAAACCATAGTAAAATTATCTAAGATATTTATTATTGAATGAAATAACTATGTATAATTACAAAAGTTTTTGTGTGAGCTGATAATTTATACAAAACAAAATGTCAAAATTCACAAAGCACAACTTTGTAAAATTAATGAAACTCATCTATAAAGTACTTAAAGTATACAGCTGGTATAAAGCTGGTAGTTAAAAACGAAAATAACACCAACATTGCCAACAATGGAGATGCAAATAGGTATCGATACCCTTTGTTCACGCAATATCGACATTCTGTGGCGGACTTGGCTTTATATTTTATTTCGTTCTGAACAGTTTTGAGGAGCGCACGTGAGTGCTGACATAAATTATTATGTCAGCTAAAGTCACCACCACTGCCTTTGGAATCACCACCGCCATCACCACCAAAGTTAGTATTTGTGAATATAATGAACTGAATTATATTTTTTAACTTATATAGATTTTTTGACATTGAACCACCAATGCAACAAACTGTGCGGACTCCGGACGGATAATGATCATGTTGTTAAGAAATTTTACGTTGCGTGAAATACTCTCTGAATTTTGTTTTTTTTTTTTGCTTGAATAGTTTTATTAAAAATCAAAACTTAAAATTATTGTAACATAGTTATATGCCGAGTGGTAATCGTAGAGAACCTTATCACAGTCAACGAATGACATAATTTCAAAATAAGTTAACAATACAAAAACATAAAATTATTGGCAAAAATTAAATAAAAAACCAAAGTGCATTTAGTGCTTAGAACAAATATAAGATATGAATTGAAAATTCTACTAATTTAGCTAGTATTGTATACTAGCCCAGGACGATTATCGTTGTATTAAAGATTTTCAATTCATCGTTAATTAGCATATTTCCAGCATTATGCTGGTCTAAAAGGCTTGGCATGCAGCTGTAGGTTTGATTGTTGCCAAATCTACGCATGATTCAAATAATTTTGTATCATCCAAATCTGAACATTTGTTGTAGAAACCGATGTGCGAGAGAGCCACAAACCGATCAATCCTCATGCACGAAGAGGTGTCGTAAATTTGAAAAGCACGAATATGTTTGAAGGAACCTCGAGAACGTTTTATATTGGCAGTGGATCTGAGACATCCTCTCTCGAATATTCCATCTGGTGACAAGTTACTTCTGGTTGTCGACACCAGACCGGAGAAACATACATGAGAATTGGTCGCATATACATTTTATACATATGACTTTTTATTTTGCTCTGAAATAGTTTAGAAATGCTCTCTGAAGTTTTTCATAATTATCTCAAAGGTGTGACAAAAATTAATCTATATTGAAAAATAATTTTATTTGAATGTTAATGACTGTTACTTAGCTAAAATTGAAGAAACGAATAAATTTCAAATGAATTAATAAATTGTTAATAAAGTTATGCTTAATAAAGTTACTTGCTGAAAAAATCGAAAGTTTTGCAAAAGTTTGTTCAGTTTTTAAGTATTTAACTTACTTTTTTTTTAATAGCAATTTTAACTCTAAGACATACACATAAGTTATATTTGTGGCCGCATGTTGAGTTTCGCTGTTTAAATGTATTTGCAACATAAAGTGGCAAGAAGTCAGCTGCCAAATGGCTTAAGTTACCATTAAACAAACCCACTTATGTTAAGTTTTTGTTGTTGTTGTTATTGTTTTTGTTGCGTCAACTGACAACAAAAATCGAAACTGAAAATCAAAACCTGAAAGCTGCAACAGTCATGACCAAGCCCCTTAACCAAATCGAATGTACAACTGGCAAACCAAGTCAGTCAGTCAGTTAGTCAGTTAGTCAGTTGACCAGGTGGACTTTCAAAATATTATAGTAATTTAGTTATTTCATTGAGTCATATTTAAATTTCCACTCAAGTGTTATAATTAGGTTAACTTTGGAAATAACTGGAATTTTGCAGTCGGTATATAAATAAACAATGATATTAAGTTGAGTATTTGATGGATTGATTATTACACAACGTAAAGTAAGGCAGTAGGTAACTTCAAAAATAAAAGCAGGCTTATTTTGATGATCGGACATTTTTCCCACAAATATTTGAGTAAATTAAGATAATTAAACATATGAATTAATTTAAAAATTTCTTAAAGTCTTAATTGCATAATTTAAGGCTCTTTAATAAATTGAAAAAGTCGAATGCTTTGTTCTGCCTATGTTAATACTTACAATTTTAACCCTAAATGTGGTCAAAATCCAACGTCAAAATTAATCTTCGACTGCTGGAGATGTTTTAGATGTAAATTTTCTTATCAGAGAAAAGACTTCAGACTTAAAATCCTCGTCCAATATGTGCATTCTACAAACATTAAAATGATGCTTACAACACTCTAAATTCTAAAACGTTCGTGAAAACTGAAATGAAAACATATTTTAAATTTGCTACTTCATAGATACTTATTGTTTATCGATGACCAATTTATATGTAAAAACACTGAAGTTTGTTATACTTTCTAATTCAATTATTTCAAAATCTTATATTAAATTCTATATTTTTTTTTTAACAAAAACAAAAAAAAAACCACAAACAGCTGCTATTATGTGTTAAACTCATCAGTCGGGCAATATTTTTGCATTCAGTTAATTGAGCCACTTCGCTCTCGACCTAAATAATTATACACTAAAATATGGGTTGATTACTTGACTTCCTATAAAAAGCATCTCACGATCTACAGTAAACATCTAACTTATCGCAGCTCATATGTGTATCATTTATTTTCGTTCAACGCGTCATTCTCCACACAACCGCCGTAACAGTTCCAACAGTCCTTCTTTATAGCAATGCCTTTTTAAAAGACGACAAAAACAACATGAAGCAAATTGAACGAATATAACGTAACAACAACTCGTCGTCGTTCGTCACAGCGATGCGCGTTCCTGGTAGTTAACTAGGCAGGCTACCAAGAGCGCGCGCCCGCGTACTTTACAATTACTTTAAGTACCGCCGAGCTTGGTTAAATAAATGTCCGTAGCGGCGTTTGTTGCGAACGTGTTCGCGTGTTGTAGCGAATCCGGTCTTTATGTCGATCCTGATGCAGCTGCAGAAACTGGCAGAAACTAGTAGACTTTTGCAAATGGCGGGAGGAGGTTAACGTATAGATATAGATATAGTGTGGAGTGGAGTGGAGCTGTGTAGCAATTCAACCAACCAAGCCAAGCCAATGACCAGTTACGTCAACAATATCTGTATGCTGCGGTTAAGACTTTCCTTGCCCCACTCACCACGTCATAAATCCACACTAAAAAATAGCCAGGCTGCCAAATGCATAGAGCATATTGCCAGTTGTTGCACAACAATTGCAACAGTCGCAACAACAATGGCAACAGCAATCGTGCAATTTGTTCAGATCTTTCTCACAAAGCGTTCATTCCTACGTATAAATAATGGAAAGTATTTCATGCCATTTTGCAAAACCAGGTTGTGAATACATTTCCTTAAACTGAAGGAGTTTCTGGAGTATCACTTAAAAGCACTTAAAGCAAAACTGTCGCATTCGGTTTATTGTTAAATTGGCCTTAAGCTCGGGCACTAGGTCCATCGGCTCTATAATTATAATAAGAAATTGCTCAGAAAACAAAATTTTTGTAAACAATAATTTCATTTAATTTTAACAGTAAAATTAATTATATTGTTTTCTATTCTTGAAAGTTATGTCAAGGAAGTTCATGAAAAAATATACAAAAATAAATCTTTAAGACACTTCTGCACCGAATAATTCTTTTATGGTTTTGTGGCCTCGGCATTGGAGTGGTAGAGTGCTTGCCTGATATCCAGGGGTGGTCCTAGGTTTTACCTGTTCTCATTTCCTCATTTCGAATCAACTGAAATTAAAAGTTCATCAATATTCACGACTTTATTCTTAAGGTTGGTAGAGAAGTTTGTAAATGATATTGCTTGATTGAACGGCGTTGAGGCACATATCCTGCAGAACATCTTAAACTAACTTCGATTGATTCACACTTGCCAACTCTTACATGCAACAAAAAAACCCACCAAACCATAGAGTTGAAATTTCATCGTCAAACTATTAGAGTTCGTACATAAACACTTTAACGGGGCTTAAATTTAAAGTAAACAAGGTGTGTGCGGCATAAGTAGTTATAAACTTTACCTGGAATTAAGCATTTTATTTTTATTTATTTTATTATTTATCCATTTCATTACAAAAAAAAAACTTATTCATAAAATAAGAGCAAATATATGTGGCCTCAGCGCCAAGAGAGACATTGATGAGGCAAGCCGGCAAATATAACGTGTACTTAATAACTTCACGTAAATTAAAATATTCACATCACGATATTATTTCATTAATATTATTAAGAGAAAAAAAAAAATAATTATTAATTAAAAGGAAAGGAGATTATCATTCACAAAAGAAGCTCTTCAAGAATTCCATGTAAGTATTCTTTAACACGTATTTTATAGAGTGATATACTTGTTTGGTTTTTCAATGATTCCAGTAATTTGTTGTATTCAAAAGTTCCACCAACGATTTCAACATTCAGATAAAACCAGGGATAACTCTAGAGAATATGTGTTATTTTGGGCGCTCAATGGCAATTGGGAAGCAGAGCCCTCTCCCGACAAAAAACTTCAAGCTCTATAAGTCAATTTAAGCCCGGCTAGCTAGATTCTAATAAAATTTTGGTGTGGAAGGGCGCTGTGTTGAACGGCTGTGTTGAACTGCGTATTGAACAATAAATCCATATAGCCTGTAACTGACACTGTCAAGGCGAGTTGGAGCCACCGAAAAAAATCCAATTCCGAAACTTCCTGTCTCATAGACTCTCATAGACAAAGGCTGTCTCATAGACTCTAAGCTTGAGGGGGCTGTACAAAATCTTCTTAAAAATGAAATGTGCGTAGAGTTTGGGTCCCCGCCACATTATTACAGCCCAATAAGAACTAAACCTCGGATATGAACCCCCACTACGTTGACGATCACCGCAAATGAAAAACGGTCAATGATTTAAAGGTATGCATATGCAATGTCCTTACCTTTTATAGGCAACGAAGCCCTCGTAAAAATATAGGTTGACATCATTGCCGTTTAGTAGATGCAATTAAAAGGGTAAGACTGCTATTTAAGTGTAGCTGTTGCATCAGTGCTCACAGAGCTCACTTCTGTGAAAGGCTGGTCACAATCCGCATCAAGATGAAATAATTCCGCGTTAGCCTAATTTGCGTGCTCGCCCCGATATGTAGCTCCGTCAAAGTAGAAAAATACCTCACCGAAACTGAAACCTGATATCATGTGATCTCTTCAATTTAAGCATAAGATCCCCTCTTATGAAAGGTAGCTGTACATCGCAATGATGTCATATTTTACAAAGGTGTCCAGCTTCTTACATATGCTGATGATATCGATATTAAAGGTCGAACCAAGATGTAACTGCTGATTTCGCCGCTATCGAAAAGGAATGAGCCAAAATGGGTTTGACGATGAACGAAGGCAAAACAAAGTATTATGCTGTCTGCAAATAGGGAAGTGCGGCGTCTAAGCTCTCATGTTACAGCAGACCAATAAAACTTTGAATTAGTTAAGAAGTTTAAATACCTTGGCACCGCCGTAAACAACAGCAACAGAGTTAGCCTGGAGATTAAGCGAAGAAAAACAATTGCTAATAGGTGTGAGTACATGCTTAGCAATTAGGTTCCAGAGCCCTCTCTCGATCGACAAAACTAGCACTCTACAAGATGCTCACCATACTTGTGCTTTTCTATGGCGCTGAGGGATGGGTAGTGCAGCACAGCGATGCAGTCGCTATTGGGGTGTTTGAGATGAAACCTTTGGTCCTGTTAGAGTTGGCGACGACTATTGCATTCGAATTAACCACGAACTGTACGAGCTCTACGACGACATTGACTTAGTTCAGCGTCCAAGAGTTCAGTGACTAAGTTCACCTTACCTTACCGTGTTTGAGGTGTAAGCCGAGGGTCAACGACGAAGAGAACGACCATGCCTCCGAAGGATTAACCAGGCCAAGAAAACCCAAATCGAAATTGTAGAAGGCGCTCGCGAAGCAAAGGCACCTGGCGAGAGCTGATGAAGTTGGCCGTAACCCGACCACGGTTTGTCATGCCCACCTAAGGAAGTAAGCTACTAGGTTACAGCACAAGCCTGGTAGAGCAGCTCTAATTAAAATACTTTAATACTTGAGCGTTGAGTAGAAAGATTCTTCGTAAGAGCCGTTCAATTTGTGTCACTGCGGAACACCAAATTCAATGGAACTGTTTAATTTGTACGCCGACATCGACACTTCGTAATAGTCGTTCAATCTGTGTTAATGCGGGACACTAAATTCTATGGAACCATAACTGTTTAATATTTACGTCGACATCGACGTTCTCAAACGCAAAAAAAAATCAAACGGCGTCACTGAATACGTCATGTTGAATGAATGGAAGACGACGCTCCAGTGAAGAAAGTATTCTGTTCATCCGGTGGTGGTCAACTAGACGAGGACGACCAAATTTTCGTTTAATGGAACAAGTGTTGGACAAAATTTTGAAATATCTGGCCATAATATATTACCATAAAATATAATCATAAAAACTAAAAGTTATGTTTTTCACATTATCTAAGGTAGGCTCGAATCTACGATTAGTTTTTTCATAAACTTATTTTATACTTACGATAGCCAACCATCCAAAATTTCCTGGGACAGTCCCGCGTTTTGGCAAAATGTTCCGGTGAATTATTTTTTTACACGGAAAGTGGGAGAATCTCGTATTTAGCATTTTGTCCCAAAAAAAATCTAGCTTTATTGTTTTTAAGAACTTGTTTCAAATTTTGTTCAAGTCTTGCAATATTTTTACTGCTACCTTTACACAAAAAAGTCAACAGATCCTCATAAAAAAGTTATACAATGCAAACATATCGTAAGATACCTTTTTTTCAAGTAGTAACAATGCTTTATTAAAGTTAAATTTTTAAAAATATCATCACGGGGCGAGTGTAAAGTTTTTTCTTTTAATCTGATTATGTCCAGTTTCTTTCATAAATTGCAAACGTGAATATCATTTTATGAAAGCTCTATAAAGCTCTATTGAGCTAATTTCATTTACGAACACTTTGAGCTTGATTTTAGCCCATTTTTTCTCTCCGTGTAAGGATATCACTTAAGTTTTTAGTAAGTAAAATATTTGTCAGTTTCACTTCGATTGCAGTTGAAGCATGGGTTCAAAGGGTAAGAACATGAATAACATCTGGCTCCCTTCGATAAAGATCGAAGCAGTGTTTCTAAGTTTTCATAACGGAAAAAGTAAATAATTCAACTGAAAGTTCGTGAGTTAAATTAAGCTCGAAACAAGTTTTGGGGCGTTGTTTGCCAAAAATTGTTACATGGCGGAAAATATTTGTCTTTCGTGAATCTAGATTTTATTTGGTTTTTTATGCTTTGGGTCTGAAAAAAAAACAGCACATGAAGTGGTATATCTATTGTTTTTTGTTTTGTTTTGCAGTAGCTGGCGGTTAGTTAAGAAAGTTTTCGATGAAACTGAACTCGATTCAACAACTATGATGCAACTACAAAGCAAAACAAAGCCAGCTCTGCCAGCTCTTAACGATACATCATTTATCTGACTCTCGAGCCGCCGTTTCAGTGTATGTTATGAACAAATATATATGTATATATAATGAACATGAATGAACATGGCTTAAAGCAGGGGGCTGGGTTCATATGATTATACAAATCAAGTGATTGCATCCAACGACGCCCACACACTAAACCAGCTTTTATTGCTGCTTTATTGAATATCTTTCGAAGACTCTTATGAAAAATTATCGTATATTAATTATTTCTTTTATTTTATTTTTTTTTTTTTGTAAAAAATGCTAATCAGCAGTATTGTTTAGTTTTTGAAATAAGCTTAAAATATTAATTTGTGACTTAAATATTATTATCTGCAACAACCTATGGACATTAATAATTTATGTAACAACGAATCACCACAAAATACTTAAACATTAAAAGAAAGTGTTAATTTGATGTTGATTTGGATAATGATACTGTCGATGTCAATACTTTAGGAAAAGCACTTATATATTTACATAAATAATAAACTAAACTTAATTAACTATTTTTTATAATCTACACAAGGAAATAGTTATGCATATCGGCAAATCTAGCGTCACTCTCGCTTCAGTTATAACAGTAAAATTACATTTTTCTCTATTAAACATAAAATTATGTAGGTTTAGTTATATGCTTACTATTATAAGTATTTCCAAAAAGTGTTTTATATACAGTGGTGGACACGAGTTTAGCACATTAAAAGCCAACAGTTTAGCACATTGATTTTTATAACTATTTTTACAAATGATAACGTAACATTACTTTTGTTAGGTTATATTGTTGCATTTCGATTTTGTTCGTTTTAAAATACAACTAATACAGAAAAAGATTGGACAGCAATTTAGCACATATTACAAAACTTTATTTAAATAGAAGAAAATACTAAGCTAAGTAGAAGATTTTATCAAAAACTTAACATTTAGTTGGATATCCATGATTTTAAATAACAGCTGCACATCTTCTTAGCATAATCTTCACCATTTTTATGCAAAGCTTCCTTAATATTGCGTTCCAAGCCTTTTGAATTTCGATCCACAGATCAGCCAAATTTTTAGGTATGTAATTTTTAGTAATATGTTGCTCTACATCATTCCAAATATTCTTAATGGGATTGAGATCCAGGGATTGAGCTGGCCATTTTAAAACTTGTACACTGTTCTTGTAGAAGCAACTCTTCCCTGTTCGTTATGTGTGTTTTGGATCGTTGTCGTGCATAAAACGCCACATAAGTGGCATGTTTTTATCTGCATATGGAATCATTGCATTTAATAGTAAGTTTTTGTACACCTACTGATCCATCCGTGTATCAATTTTGCGTATGGGACTAACACCATGCCCAGAAAACGCAGCCCACATGATCACATTTCCACCACCAAGTCTTATGAGTGTAGTTTGTGTTGTGCTGCATGTTTGGTGGACGCCAAACGCATAGTTTTCCGTCAGATCCCTTAAGCTAAGCAATGCATCCATGTAAATTTTTTTCATTAAGTCTTCTCCTAATAGTTCCTCCTAATAGGAGAGATTTATGCCAAATTTTTCCGAAATATATGTTTTTTATTGTATTTTAGCATTGAATACTTACAAATAATTACATTATAATTATTCAATGATTTTAGCTCTTAAATGGGTCCGCAACTGAGTCTCTATAATTCGAAGAGATCTCTTTTTTGTTGTTTTTCTTAATATAAGACACTGTTTAATATTTTTGATGGTCCCTTAGGTTTCAATATGACTTAATGCGTTGCATTAAATTTTCCAGGAGCAATTTAAAAGTTTTACTAACTCGCAACTGTTAATACAGTGGTGTTTCATTCCTGAATCGTCTGTCGCTGCGCCTCCGTGCACCATTTTCATTAAGCCATGTCTGATTATAAATTTTGTCAAATAACAACTTCAAGTTATAAAAATATTTTCGAAACTTACCAAACAATTAATTTAATCAGCAGAAAAATACAGTAAATAACACCATTAATAAGATGTGCTAAATTTGTGTCCAGCCAATTCTACGTATTACTTGCAATCAAACGAGAGAAGTAATACAGTGCACAAAAGATTGAGAAAACGAATAACGGTACATACTGATCACACCATATTCAGCACTTTTCAACAAATTTTTGGCTCAATTAAGATTATTGGAGCGAGCGAGCGAAGCGAGCGAAGCTCCTATGGAACAGGTTGTTTGAAGCTGTTTAGAGGCCTTAAACTCTCGAATGGATTGACCGATCTTAAAATTTATTTTTCTGTACTGTTCTACGCTTCCTAACGAAGGTTGTTTTCTTAGGAAGTTTTTTCAAATTCCATTTAGTTTAGAAGTTAATTGAAAATAATATTTGCGTGAGTTTTGTTGTTGTTATTCGCTGAAATAGTTTTCTTCTAACATGCTTGTGTATGTATGTATCAGTCAATGAAAAAACCGAACGACATGAAACGACAGCAAAAATCTTGCGGCGAATGTTTTTCGCTGCAACAGCTATTTATCAATAAATAGTTAAATAGTAAAAAATAAGAGTACGAATTTTATTTATGAAAGAAAATAGAAAATAAAACACAAAACATGAAATCTGTTTATATTTGCATATGTAGGAGAACCCTGTTAAATAAAATAAATTTGCAGTTTTAATTCTTATTTTAGGCTTATTTTCTTTCATAAACAACATTTGTTGTTGTTTTACAAACACTTGTAATTCCATAAATTAAAGCTCAGCGCTGCTAATAATTTGCTGAGGAATCTTGCACATGTTAATCCAGTTTTGTTCTTTACTTTTACAACTACAAAACATTAAACAATTTTAAGTGGGCAAGGAACAATGAGCGCGTAATTGTCGCAGAGTATTTGAAAAGAAATTTACTATTATTTTGTTTTCATCAATAAATTTCTTAAATGATTCTTAAAGTTATTTAAAAGCAGATTTATTTCGTTTGCAATCGAACGCAGGCATGCACGTTAACGTTAATTGTAACGATAACCAAAATATTTTTTTCGTTTCGTTGAAGCAAAATAAATAAAAAAACGTTAATTCCAAAAATGAAAAATATTTATTTCGTTTCGGAGAAAACGATATCACATTTTTCGTTTTTGTCCCAATCAACCGTTGAAAATAATGTTAATTTCAACAGAAAATTTCGTTTTGTTTGGATCCGAAGAAATTTTTGTTTAAGGTACTATTACAGTATTATACAATTATTTAATTCAAATTTATTTTCATTATGAACAGTTAAAGTTGAAGATATAAAAAAAATGTTTTTTTTTGTTTTTGATTTTGTTGTTTATTTTCTAGAGGACGTTGAAGTTGGCGTGTTTAAAAAAAGGTTGTAAGTTGGTTTCTCGTCTCCAGCATTTCCAAGGCGTCGGAAAGTAAAAAATCAAAGTGCATTCTTCAGTAAAAGGTTGTAGTTGAGCACTCTACCTACGCAAATAAAAAAACAAAAACAACAAAAAAAATGGCATGAGTTGAAAAACAAATTTACAAAAAATCCCTCTTTTTGGCAGAAATTCTTAGCCGTAAAAAACAAAATATAAAAGTTTCTCGGCTTTTTATAGGTAGAGTGCTTAACAGAGTCTATGAAGATTACAATGAACCAAGATTCATCGAAATCCATCAAGCAGAACTCGAGATATCTTAGAAACCAATTCGAAAAAACTTGATTCGAGAAAAACGCGATTAAATTTTCTTCTATGAACGATTATATATGAAGAAATGGGCGACATACGAATATAATGTATGTTATATCTTTTGTTTTATGCGATATTTTTTTCTAAAATTTCATATACGCATTCTTAAAGCCTTAAGGAACCAGATTCTAAAAAAAAACAAAAAATTATTTTTAATTTTTTACACACTGTAATAGTACCTTAAGGTGGTATGATACTTGCTTTTTCGCATTTTTAATATCTTAAAAATAGTTCTGGCTGAAAACTGTTAAAAAATATTTACTCTTTCAGCCGCTATCAGCTTAAAATCTGGCAGAGGCACATTAAATTCTGACATTTCACAATATACTTTTTTTATTGTTTATTTATAATGAATGTACAAAACCAAATAAACACAAATTAACACAAGAACTGCAAAAGAGTTCGACTTTTAATATTTTAACAAATTTTTTCCATTTTTATGTAAAGAATTCATAATTTTTGACAAAATTCAAAATAACACTAAAATACTAAATTCAACAGAATTTAAAAATGCGAGAAAAGCTAGTGTCATACCAGCTTTAGCATAGTAGAAAATAATAGAAAATTTTTCGTTTTTCAACGAAACGAAATTTGATTTGATAAATTTTTAACGTTATTTAAAAAACGAAATAATTTTGATAATTTATTTTTCTGCCTCAACGAAACAGAAAAAATTCTGTTGATTTCGTTGTGCATGTCTGATCGAAAGATAAAAGCAGTTTTTTATCACGGTAAATTTGTCTGTTGCGTATTTTCTCAAGAAATTTTACACACAACTTCAAAAATCAACGAACGTTCGTTTCAACCGTTCATTAAAAATTAAGGTTTAAATAGAATGTCCGTCCAGAAAAAAATTACTAGCAGCGTCAGTGATTTTTTTGTTGTGCGAGCGTCATCGAATTGGTTTTACCCCTTTTACATTAGTCAAGAATTGAAGTCAATTTTCTGAGCTTGTAGGCCAATTCGCCGCAAATAGGAAGCGACGAAAGAGGAAAAAGTTGACGGTACACAGTCAAGTGTACTGGCAAGTTTTTCGAACTCGAAATATTGCTTCCATTTCTTGACTAGTGTAAAAGGGGACTTTGCGTTGTTGCTGTTCTACATGTTTTCGTTTTTGCGTTATCGTGGAGAAATGAAAACAATAAGAAATAAGAAAGAAAAGTAAAGAAATCAATCTGCAAGAAGCATTCAGATAATTAAGTGCCGGTCGTGAACAAAGTTCCTGAATTTTTAATTCAAACGCTCATTTTCAATAAGTGATTAAAAACGAATGTTCGCTGTTTTTTTTTTTTTATTGTGTGAAAAAACCGAAATAATCCAATTGGATTTTTATTGCCTTTAATTGTTTTTACACAACATCTTTGGATTTGAGTGTTCACTTAAATATTTCTTTTAAGCATATTTCTTAAGCTTTCGGTGTTCCAAAGTAAATAAATTAAATAATTATTTTTTAGATTTACTAAGAAAAAAATGATAGAAGTGTTAGTCTGTCAACTAATGTGAAAACGAGAAATTATGAAATTGTTATATATTATTATTTTCGTTTTGAATTATCATATTCATTGCACCAAAAAAGTATATGGCAAATTTTTTCCAAATATTTATCACATGCTCTTAGTAGGTTCCTTTTCTACTTATAAGAATATCAGTTATTTGTTTTTTTATCGCCATACTTTTGTAAAATATTTTGGAGATACCAATTTTTTTATAAAAGAAACAATCCTAAAAATTAAGTCATTTCTAATAAATCATATCTCCATCTTATGTTACCTTATTTTTGTAAATGGTAACATTTCTATCATTAGAAAACTATAGAAAAGCGATTTCAAAAAATGAAATATTTTTGGAATTTTTATGCTAGAGTTGCCAACTTTCTGAAAAACTTTAATTTGGTTTTATCTCAAAAAGTGGATTTTTAGTTTTTTTTTTTTGTTATTTTAAAAACAAAATAAACTTTTCACTTACAAAGAATTACGATGCCTAAATGGCATGTTTTTTCGCAATCTCTTTTTCTGACACAAATTTCACTTTATCATTCATCTTCATCTAATACCGTTTGATATATTTTTACAAAATCTTGAACAAAACTGTTTGCGGTTTTAGAGTTTTATATATAGTAATGTTTGTTTTATATATATTAATGACCTCACACGTGACTTTGGAACATAAAAATGGAAGAAAACTTGAATAAATTAAAAAATTTTAATTTTTTCGTTTAAGATAATCGAAAGAGATAATATCTCTTTTTTTACAGATTTAAGAAAACATTTTTTAAAGCGAGCGACCCAACTAATTTGTATCTTCAACGTACCTATTTATGTGGCCAGCTTAGGTACTTGCTAAGCGATTGCTACGACCTAGTTAGAGAATATTATTTACTTTTGAACACAATACATGCAAGGTGTGCAAAATTTATGGCCACCACTGTATGTACACTAGGCTGGGTCGATTTATAAACCTGTTGCCTGTGCTATTCTCGGTTCGAGCATGAAAAGTTTTTACAGAAATAAAAAAATAAGTACACTTTAGCCTATCACAACCTCAATTTTATGAATCTTTTCTTTGGAATTTTTTTTAAAAACTTTTTGTTTAAAAACGAGCACAGCTATAGCAAAACTGAAATCCTCGCACTCAATTCAACCTAACAACGTTTTACCATGTAAATCTTATCTCTGGTGCGTATGTATTTTTGACGATCTCGGCTGAACCACTGAAGCTATCCACCATATTTATGTTGGTGGATCTTGCACATCCGGAGCATCAGACCACAGAAGAAACTTAAGTGGCGGGTCCATCCACTTGGATGAAGATTCAGATATAGAAGGGAAAAAAGAAACAAGGAGAATATATTGATTACAGAGCTGCGGACTCAAAAAAAAAAACAAATTGGCCATTTCAGCCCTTGAAAGGACTTTGACCGAGCTTCTTATGATCAATTGTGTTGTGTGTGTTATTAAATGTTTGCACACAATTGACCGAGAACTGGGCCTACATGTTTTATGCCGACTCCGAACGGCTAAAGTTCATGTTCTCAAGAAGCTTTACATGGCATTGTTTACTCTCTGAGGTTTGCCATTGTCTGCAGAGAGGTGGTGACCGATCAGAAAAATTTTTTATTGAAAAAAACTTTTCGCCGCGGCTGGGGATCGAACCCGGGCTCCGAGCATGCTAAGCCACACACTTAACCTGCATGCCACGGTCACCACTGCGGACTCGCTAAGAGCTTTTTTAATGAAAACTGCTTTAAGTTTATTGAAATCCATCTCAATATAAATATTGACAGCTTTCCACTCGCAAAAAGCTCGAATTTACACACATGGTCATTATTAATAAACATCAATGGGACAGCGGATGTCATGATTGTGGGAGTTTATTGTGGCAATAGAAGGCATTACGTCCAAATATTTATTTGCAAAGGTTTGTGGATGAGTTGTTATGATTCCTCAATATGGGTTTGTTTTTAAATGGCAATCACTACTCCATTCTTTGTCGGTGATTTATTTGCGATGCTACAGCAAGGTCATACATCATAGGCGTTAAAGGACACTCAGGTTTTTCTTGTTGTCTTAAATCTGTCCAGAAGAGAGAATCAATAGGACATAGGAAGATTTTTCGAAGTGATACACACAGTATTAGAACTGATTCTACTTTCCGTTCGCGATCAGATGTAAATGAAAAGATGCTTTTGAAAAATTCGCAATCGATATTATAAAATCATTTCCTCATGACTAAATGAGGAAAGGCATCCATGTTGCCTAAAAGAAATTGAACGGTTTTAGGCCACTGAGCTAAGAGTACACGGAGAAAACTGTTGTGCATTATTAATGCACAAGCTGTTCATAACTATAAAATGTTTAGGTACATTTTTGAATATGCAGCTTTGCGCATAAATTATGCCTAATTATCATAAATTCTGCACAATCTATTAAAATTGTGCATAAGTTATACACAAAAAATGTGCACAGTTTGTGAACATTGTTCATAGCCTAATTATTTGGAAATAAAACTCAATTGATCATAATATTTGAACATTGTTTATGAACGACTATTAACACTTATTGTTCACGAGTTATGCCTTCTTGTGCATAGATTTTGCCCAACATTTTGATATGTGTGTATCTTGTTCATAAGTTGTACCCATTTTTGCATAGATTATGAACAATGCGTACACATATGGATAATGAATGGACTTATGTTCTATGTGTCAAGAGTGCTGGTTGTGCTTAGAAGCGACAGTAGTGTGTTTGTTATATATCATTTAATATTATTTAGAAATATATAATTGTGTAAATTAAGAAAACCAGAGGTAAGTATTGAGTTATTCTCATATATTTATCACTGCAGTTATGACATTTAACGATGGTTTTTTGAATGACGAAATAGTGTACATACATAGAAGTTGTAGAAATCTGCATTGGCACATAATACAAAAATGTGAGACCATGTGGATGTTGCTAGACAATATGCATGTGTGCGAGTCCGTGTGGTCGATTCTTAAGGATCGAAATGATATCAATTCATATCAGTATGTTCTAGTCGTGGAAAGTCTCATTTATCTTTTTGCTGACGCTTTTAATGCTTTTGATTTCTAGTTTCAAGTGCTTTTTGGTCTTCAACCTAGATTACCCGTTTGAAAACACAATTTTCTGGAACTTTGTTCTAAATGTTTTTTATATAGAAATGTAAAAAAATCAATGACTTTATAAATTATATAAAATAAGCATGTTAATACTGAAGTATATGATTTATTGAATTTTAATATGTATGTATATAATATTAGTTATTAAGTAATTGTACTTTGAAATAAAGACATTTGAAAATAAAATGAAATTTTGTTTCTTTAATATTAGCAGGAGGTGTAAATATTTTTTCCTATTCGTTCACAATCTATGATAATGTTGTTCATAACCCATGCCCAGTTGTTCATAACCAATGCATAGTTGTTCATAACCTTTGCATAGTTGTTCATAAACTATGTCCAGTTGTTCATAAAATATGCCTAGTTGTTCATAGTCTTTTCCCAGTTGTTCAGAATCTATGGAAATGTTGTTCATAATCTATGCCCAGTTGTTCATAACCTATGCACAGTTGTTCATAACCTATGCCCAGTTGTTCATAACCAATGCATAGTTATTTATAACCTATGCATAGTTGTTCATAAACTATGTCCAGTTGTTCATAAAATATGCCTAGTTGTTCATAGTCTTTTCCCAGTTGTTCAGAATCTATGAAAATGTTGTTCATAATCTATGCCCAGTTGTTCATAAAACATGCTCATAGTGCTGAACTTAAGTGATGAACAAGTGTGCATAGATTATGAACAACTGTTCTTGGTCATTTTTCGTGAACAATTTTTGCATAAGTTGTGCCCATAGCGCATAATTTCTGCACACAATTCTCTCCGTGTATTTCTGTTTTAAACAGGTATTTTCACATTTGCTGACGTCCAAGATGCAGAAAGATATAACCATTTTTGAATGCTTAGGCATGCATGGAAAAAAATGAACTTGTAAAAATGCTTTTAAATGAATTTGTGAATAATATCTCCAGATTATATGATGATTCTTTTTTAACCTTCAAATTTAATTGCCTTACCTTAATTGCCACTAACATAGCGATGTATAAAACTACGGCTGCTTAGAATCTATAAGCGCGTTTTGGATTGAAAACTTTTTGCCCAAACTTAAAATAAAATGTAAAAAGAATAATCAAATTGCTGTACCAAACTTAAATCGATTAGTTATTCAGTAGAAGAAATATCTCAAAAAATAATAATGTTTAACAATTTTGAATGTAACAAATTTAAATATAAATTACCTCTTATTTCAATAAGATTTCAATAGTAGTTTTATAAATACAACAGTTAATCAAGAGCAGATATCCAAAAAAGGTTAATTTTCAAAACATTGAAAAATATTATATAAATTATGACATATAATTTTGTTTATAATTTTCAGATTTGAATAAACTACATATATTCAAAAATTAACAATTTTAAAAAAAATATTTTGAAAGGTAAAACCGTTATTATATTTTTCATAAGGACGCGTATCAATATTTTCAGTATTTACAGAGCACCAGACAACAGAAAAGCTTCTTCTCTAATAAGACCCGCCACAATCTTTTTAAAACCCGTCACACAATAAAATGTTTAATAACAAATTTTCTGAAACGTTTTTCGAATTTTTTGAATTCTGGGTTAATCGTCCAACATTATTTAATTGACAGTAATTAATTTTTGTTTGTATTAATTGTAATTTGGCTGAATTTCACAAATATTCAGAGTGAAGTCAGATTTTTCAATGAATACTCGTAACACCCGTCACAGGTACTTTGATAAAAATACACCAACAATGACATTAATTTTAAAAGTTTTTTACACATGGATTGACAACACTAAAAGTCATTCATGATGACTGCAAAAATGTTTAATTATTTTATGTTTGTCAACATATTGATATATAAAAGAGTGCAAACGTAAGATTTGTCACAATGGAATATTCCTTTAATAAAATAATATGTTCGCGCATTGCAGTTCCAATATTAACGCATTGCAGTTCCAATATTTAAACATTACATGCGATATCTTTAAACAATTGAATCACTTAAATCGATTCGGATATCCATAAAAAATTAAAACAAACTAAGGCAACATTTTTTTCTACGCTCGTAAGCTTTAAAATAGAAACTGGAACAAACATAAGATTTTGGTCGAACTGCACAAAACGATGCTAAAAGAAAAACTGGTTCAAGAGAAAGAGACAAAAACAAAATTTAAAATGAATATAATTGATCATTGATACCGCAATCAATCCCTGAAGTGACAACTAAACGACCTAAAGCCACAAGAAATACAATGTAAGTGAGCTGCTGATTTAGAGTTCTACTCGCTTCTACTACTTCAGCACCTTTACTTTGACTAGATCTAAACAAAAGATAACAAAAGAAACTCGTTTACATAAAAACAAGAATGAGAGATATCGGAAGCAAGATTCAAAATTTACAATGACGTTGCACAGTGGGTTGGATTTTCTAAACAAGTGGATACATGACCTTTTTTTTAAATTAAAACAAAATAATATATTTTCAAAACCACTTATGATTGTATGAAACATGACTTTTTGCATTTCAGGTTTATCCAATATAATTTTATATTTACAATTTCTTGTCAAATCAGTCAGTTTTCACATAGTATACATCCCAACAAACATTTTATGAGGCTCCCCAAAAAATGACTCTTAAAAGAATGTCTTTTATACGTGTTTTATGATGACTCATTAAATTGGCTCATGAAAGAGTCTGTAATATGATTGTTAAATGATTGCTCAAAAATAAGACTCATACAAGAGTCATTATTGTCATAATAATAAAAAAGACTCATAAAAGAGCCTTATAAATGAGTATTTCATGAGTAAATATAATCGGATTATTGCAAAAGCACCATATCTAATAAATAAATAAGAACTTATTCGAGCTTATTCTTCTTTTAATTGTATAAAACTTTATAACTATCCGTTATGTGCACATGCTATCCTGGCGTCGCATTAAAATTGAACTACAATAAATGTTCGTTGCAAAAAGACTTCTTATATGAGTCTTAAAAGAGAACGCAATATTAGTCTTAAAAGAGTATCAAATATGAGTCTTAAAACCGTCATTACTATGAGTCCAAAAAGACCAATAAAACAATAATTTTTATGAATCATATTTTGTTGGCCCATAACATACGAAAATATACTAGAGTGGGTCGAAAAAAAAAGTTTGAAAAAACCCCCCGCTACTTTAAAGTTGACCTCGAGAGGATTCCAAAAACAAAAAATTTTTTTTTTGGACCACCGATCTTAAAAAATTATATGTTGTTGAAAAGGGCTTTACGAGCACTACAATGTTTTCTTATAACATTTTTATTTTTGAGGTCATATTCAACTAGTAAGCCCCATTAGCCCGATTTAACCCCCTTAATTTTTTTTTTTTCTCATAAGATTAAACTCCTTCAAATTTGTGTAATTTGTGTTCAAAAAATTATTTACTAAGTTTCTTTTACAATTTTGTTTATATTATGTGCTTGTTCGTTGACTAAACTAAAAGTAAAGTTTTTATAAAAAAACGGATTATATCAAATATTTGAACTATTATAACTTCTTTGTCTTTAAACTTATATAATATAATTAGGAGTTTAATTATATGGGGGAAAAAAGAAATTGCAGGGGGATAAATCGGGCTAATGGGGCTTACTAGTTGAATATGACCTCAAAAATAAAAATGTCCTAAGAACCAGAGCTGTAAAATTTGCATTCATATTCAGAATTCTAAGTACAAGTGAATAAGGACAAAAGAATGCTATTCAATGAAAACAAAATTGATCCATGAATAAAATTTTCAATTCACATTCGATTTCAGAAAATTGATTTATTATTCATTTCGATTTTTCAATTTTCTTTATTCAGAATAATGCATTCAAATGCTAATGCTATTCATAAAGAATGCAATTCACAAAGAATCGTTATTCATTTTGCATTCATGCATTCATTTTTTATTCATTATTAATTTTTTATTCATTATTCATTTTTTATTCATTATTCATTTTTTCTTCATTATTCATTTTTTATTCATTATTCATTTTTTATTCATTATTCATTTTTTATTCATTATTCATTTTTCATTCATCATTCATTTTTTATTCATTTCTTCATTTTTTATTCATGAAAGAACACTATTTTCACTCAATTCACGCGAAGCTACCCAGTTGCGAATTTAAAACTGAAATTTTACTTCAATTAAAAATATAAAACAATTAGACCAAGGCCCCGGTAATTGCGCTGTTGCACCAAACTAAAAATATACTACTTTGGTTGCAAAATTAACACCACAGGCATGAATAAAAATTTAATAATGAATAAAAAATGAATAATGAATAAAAAATGAATAATGAATAAACTAGTAAGGTATATCTTCGACTTGGTCGAAGTTAAAATACCCCCACGGCCGATTCTTAAGGGTGGAAGAATCTTAAATTAATGAGCTTTTTGTATGTGATTTTGAGAGATTTTATTATTTTTATGTGTCTAAAATACATACATATCAAATTGTTTTCCTGCAACTTAAATATAAGCCTTTTTATAAATTTTTAAATTTTGGGGTTTTATGGGAGGTGGGCGTGTTAGATTGTGTATGACGCCCATTTTTCTAGCATACCTCAGTTTCGACATAGAATACACAAATACCGAGGTTCTGTCTTGTAACTTTAATATTAGCCTCTTTATAGATTTTTCAATTTTGGGGTTGTATGGGAGGTGGGCGTGTTAATGGGTGGAGAAAGCCCATTTTTATAACACACCTCAGTTTTGATATTAAATACACAAATACCGAGTTTCCATCTTGTAACTTTAATATTAGCCTCTTTATAGATTGTTCAATTTTGAGGTTGTATGGGAGGTGGGCGTCTTAATGCGTGAATGACGCTCATTTTTCTAACACACCTCAGTTTTGACATTGAATACACAAATACCGAGTTTCCGTCTTGTAACTTTAATATTAGCCTCTTTATAGATTTTTCAATTTTGGGGTTGTATGGGAGGTGGGCGTGTTAGTGGGTGGATGACGCCCATTTTTCTAAGACATATCAGCTTTGACATAGAATACACATATACCAAATTTCAGTATTGTAGCTGTAATATTAGCTTCTTTGTAGAGTTTTCAATTTTGGGGTTGTATGGGAGGTAGGCGTGGTTTTAATCCGATTTATCCCATTCTCGAACTTGACCTTAGTTTTTTTAAAAAAAGCTTAAATATCGAATTTCATTACGATAGCTTCAAAATTACGGCTGTAATCGTGTCGACAGACGGACAGACGGACAGACAGACGGACATGGCTAAATCAACTCAGGTGGTGATGCTGAGCAAGAATATATATACTTTTCCATACCTACCACGCTTCCTTTTGGGTGTTACACACGTCGTGACAAAATTAATATACCCCTTACGCAGTACGCGTGGGGGTATAAAAATGAATAATGAATAAAAAATGAATAATGAATAAAAAATGAATAATGAATAAAAAATGAATAATGAATAAAAAATTAATGCATGAATGCAAAATGAATAACGATTCTTTGTGTATTGCATTCTTTGTGAATAGCATTCTTTATGAATAGCATTCATTTGAATAACAAAATGAATGCATTATTCAGAATAACGACAAATGAATAATTAATCAATTTTTAAAAATTGATTGTGAATTCAAAATTTTATTCATGGATCAATTTTGCATTCATTGAATGTATTCTTATTTCGTTATTCACTGATTCAAAATTTTGTAGAAGCAATCAAATTGAATGCATTCTTTTACAGCTCTGCTAAGAACACATTGTAGTGCTCGTAAAGCCCTTTTCAACGAAATATAACTTTTTAAGATCTGACATGTAATGCTTAAGTTATGCAAAAAAGACCATTTTGGCTGTTTTTCCGGTGGTCCAAAAAAAAAATTTTTTGTTTTCGGAATCCTCTCGAGGTCAACTTTATAATAGAGGGTGGTTTTTTCAAACTTTTTTTTTTTGTATAGAGGCCGACCCACTCTAAAATATACTCATAAAAGAGTCTTTTTTGAGCGCATTATGACAAAAAAACTCATTTATATGAGGCTTGAAAGAGTCTTTTAAGAGTTATAATGTTTACTGGGATTAGTTGTTTTTTTTTTCAAAAATGTACACATGTTAATTTCTCTGAATAAACATTGCATGAAGACGAACTTGAAAAAACTGATTATGTCCACGATACTTAGATTGAAACCACTGTGCCTAGTTCGTCACGAATAAAGTATCTGAGGGATAAACATACGTACAAACAAGAGCATTTGTATTTGTGTCAATTCGTGCTGAGTGGAGGCGCTTACGCTTTAATGATTGTTTAATTAAGCTACAGAACTCTATTTAAAGCCAGCAACATCTTGCAAACCAGTAAAAATATATAGCCTGGAGATTTTTCTTTAGGTACCGCGTGCCTATAAGTTAAATGATTAATTCAATTTGAGCCTTCGATTTCTCTTAACGTGACTTAAACTTGATGAAATATTTTAACTTATTTAAATGCAGAATTATTATTCTTTGAGAAAATGGCAAAATTTTTGCAGGAAATTTTATTTCTAGAATTTACCTAGTTTTAAGAAGATTATAACTCAATTAATGAAAATATTTACGTGACCCTGAAACGACCATGACAACCTTCCACAATAACTGTCACAGCAAAAAACTTACTGAGGCATCGTATAGTTAGGTACTCGTATTGAAAATGCTTTATAAAATACTTACTATTTTTTACCCTAAACCTGAAAATGCCAGGTATATCTTTGTGCAGACTTTTGTAACGCAATAAAATAAGTGCACACAGAAAAAAAATCCTGGTAAAATAACACTTTTTTAACACTTAATCATGTTATTGAAATTTAACACGATCGTTATGTTAATAATTAACACTTTACATAATAATTCAAGTCTGTTAAATTATTATGCGCAAAATCACATAAAATGGCTTCTCCTGAACAGAACATTCAGAAAAGGGGCATTTTGTCACGTTATTCGCTCAACAGCAATATTATTCGCACTGTCTTTTCTTTTTATATACTGATGCAATAAGCAAATCAACACTTTACTCATGTTATTTTTTAACACTGCATAATACAGTGTTAATCTTTAAAAATTGTTATTGTTTTGCTAGTAAAAATTATCATGTTAGATTTACAGGAGCCGTGTTGAAAAATTGTGCCTCATTTTTCCCTGGGTGTGTAATATACAACTAGTAAGGTATATATTCGACTTGACCGAAGTTAAAGTCCCCCCACGGACGATTCGTAAGTGTGCAAAATCTTAAATTGTAGCTCTTTTGTATGAGATTCCAAACAATTTTACTATTTTGATGACGTCTAAAATACATTCATATGAATATTCATATCAAAATGCCAACTAGTTGGCAATAGTTGGTGAAACTAGGCCTTAATGTTTTTAAATACTTGAATAGTTTTTAGTTGTATCAACTATAATAAATGATTAAAGCAAAAACTTCAGTTTTATTTCTTGTTACAACATGCCACAAGGAATACTTCCTATTTCAAAACTTTTTATTAATGCAAGGATAGTCAGACATTTAACCTTTCAACGCATGTTCTCAAAACCAGGATATGTTGTATAGTTTCTTTTTCCCATGATATTTTCCAAAAAGTGTTACAACTAGCCCCCTGCTCCCCTACACAGAGGGAAAAACCTATGGACTCAATACATAAATTTATGTACTCATCGCATAGTTTACTGCACACAAAAATTTTACATTTTTCATGTATTGAGTACATGTTGAAATCTTTATTGACTACATTATGCTTTCAAGCGGTTATGTAGTCAATAAAGAATTTTATGTACTCAACGCAAACTGTTACAAATAATTTTATGTAATGAGTAAAGATCTTATGTACGTATTACATAAATTATTGACTCAGTACATACATAATTTACTCATTACATATTTGGAGTACATAATGTTATGCAATGAGTACATACATTATTTACTCATTACATATTTTAAATGCATAATTTTATGTAATGAGTACATACATAATTTACTCATTACATATTTTTAGTGCATACATTTATATAAAGAGTACATACATCATTTACTCATTACATATGTTAAAAACATAATTTTATGCAATGAGTACATGCATAATGTATTCATTATATATTTTTTGTTCATAATTCCATGTATTGAATATATACACAATTCATGCCTGTGCCTAAAGCACCCTCTCAACAAATGCAATAAATAATTTTATAAAGAAATGACTAGATTTCACAAAATAATTGGCAATTACTTATAGAAACCCAGCCATTTAATTCTTATCCAATCATCGCTTTTGTTCTAGAGTACAGTGGATAAACTCATTCCTGCTCTGATTTTCTAGAGGCTTTCGAGGTGTTGCTTATTTGAAAATCAAGAAACGAATGACATAAAACAGCAAAATCGTGTGCCGATGTGCAAGAGATACGTGTACTGAGTCCATATGTTATGTACTGAATAAATGTGTCACTTCAATCGTATAAGGGGGACGTGTACTGAGTCTATATTTTATGTTTTGAGCAAAGTTTTTGTAAAAAATTACATAACACGTTGATTGAGTACACGTTGCTTGTATCTATTGAAGTCTGCTATGTATTCAACACATAACATGATGTATTGAATACATTTTTTATTCATTTTAAAAAGTGAATAAATTGATATGTAGTCAGTACACGCTCCCTTTACTCAGTAAATACTGCTCTTGTTGCGTTCTCATACAAGTTGAAGTGCATAGATTTTACATAGCTGTCTCTGTACTGACTACATAACTTTTTCCCTTAGTGTATGTATGTTCTTGATCAGTGTGTTAAAGTGGGCGTGTTAACGGGTGGATGACGCCCACTTTTCTAAAACGATTTAGTTTTGATCAAAATACACTACAATACCGAATATTATTTTTGTAGCTTCAATATTAACCGCTTAATAGAGTTTTAAATTATGGGGTTATATGGACATTAGAGTGGGTCGAAAAAAAAAATTTGAAAAAACCACCCCCTATTTTAAAGTTGACCTCGAGAGGATTCCGAAAACAAACAAAAAATTTTTTTTGGACCACCGGAAAAACAGCCAAAATGGTCTTTTTTGCATAACTTAAACATTACATGTCAGATCTTAAAAAATTATGTGTCGTTGAAAAGAGCTTTACGCGCACTACAATGTCTTCTTAGAATATTTTTATTTTTGAGGTCATATTTAACTAGAAAGCCCCATTAGCCCGATTTACCCCCCTTAAATTTTTTTTTTTTTCTCATAAGATTAAATTCCTTCAAATTTGTGTAATTTGTGTTCAAAAAATTATTTATCAAGTTTCTTTTACAATTTTGTTTATATTATGTGCTTGTTCGTTGACTAAACTAAAAGTAAATTTTTTATAAAAAAAAGGATTTTATCAAATATTTGAACTATTATAACTTCTTTGTTTTTAAACTTAATAAACAATTTTTTCAACACAAATTAAACAAATTTGAAGGAGTTTAATTAAATGGGAAAAAAAAGAAATTTTAGGGGGATAAATCGGGCTAATGGGGCTTACTAGTTGAATATGACCTTAAAAATAAAAATGTTTTAAGAAGACATTGTAGTGCTCGTAAAGCCCTTTTGAACGACATATAAAAAGATCTGACATGTAATGCTTAAGTTATGCAAAAAATACCATTTTGGCCGTTTTTCCGGTGGTAAAAAAAAAAATTTTTTTGTATTCGGAATCTTCTCGAGGTCAACTTTAAAATAGGGGGTGGTTTTTTCAAACTTTTTTTTTGTATGGAGGCCGACCCACTCAAATGGACATATATGGGGTTATATGGACATATACGACATGCATTTTACTAACACGCCTTGGTATTGATATAAATTAAGCACACTCCAAATATTATTTTTGTAGCTTAAATATTAGTCTATTTAAAGAGTTTTAACTATTGTACACTCAGAAAAATATCAATTGTAATATTAACAGTCGGCCGCTGTTATTTCAAAACACTGTTCGATTGAATGATTTGCTTTTAAGTAAACAATTTTCTTTGTTGAATGAACGTTTCAAAGTATTTTTGTGTTGTTTAAATCATCTGTTGATAAATTTTTTGTGCTTATATTGAATTGTCAATTTTTTTCTAAGCAATAGTTTTTATGTGTTTTGCTATATTTATATTATCATTGCCAGTAGCTCAGTGGATGTGCACTAGACTGTCATGCGGGAGACGTGGGTTCGAACCCTAGCTGTGTAAGTATCAAAAATTGAAATTTAATAATTGAAATAATAATATTTCTGTTTCATTAATTGTTTGGTCAAAAATAACCTTCAAAATAAAATGCTTTACAATCTTGCAAAAAAAAAAAAAAATTGCAAATTTCATGTTTTATTTAAAAAAAAATATTTTACATAAAAAAAAAATTTATTGACCTTGCCGAATTTGAACCGTGGACACTCGAGTACTAGACGCACACGTTAGCACACTCGGCCATACATGAACTTTCAAACCTGTGATCAAATTTCAATAAATAAGTTTTTATACGGGTTTCGTGTTCCTAGACCAACAGTCAACCGACTGTTGATTTGAAAGTTTCATTTGTTGGATGGTATTTAACAGTGAAATATGTTATTTCAACCCATGATTTGTTTGATAAAACAGCATTTTTTCCCTGAGTGTAGGGTGCAAGGGAGGTAGGCGAGGTTTTCATGCGAGCCCCTTTTTTAACTTGGTCTTTGCTTTTTAAAAAGAAGCTCAAATATCGAATTTCATTATGATATTTCGAAAATTACGGCTGTCATCATGTCGATAGACAGACAAGCACCTCATTTGTGGAATTTTAAAAAACTAATGATGCCATCTGAAAGCTATGAAAAAGGTCAGTTGGTCCTATTTAAAGGTCAGGGATCGATAATTGTTTATAAATTTTGTAAGAAATTTTCAAGGTAATGCACTGTTTGCTCTATTGTGCAAGCCAGGAGTGGAATTTCGAAAAACCAAATATTCCACCTGAAAGATATTAAAAAGATTAAAAAAGGTCAGTTTTGTTCAGTAATTGGCCAACGATAAATGCTTTTTTAGATGATATCTTTCGTTTTTTGAAATTCGACTTTGCCAATAGCTGCAATGGGGCAAAATATATATAATTTGAAAAACTGAAATAAATTGCTGAAATATTATCTATCGTTGTCCAATTAATGAACATAACTGACCTTTTTAATACCTTTCAGGAAGTAACTTATGTTTTTGAAATTAGAAAACTTTAAATAAATATTTATTGGTGTACAAACTAAGTTAATTCAATATAGAATATGATATAAATGCATTTTAATTGACATTAAAATTAAACAAAATTTTAAATATAAATTCTTGTGAAATCCAAAATATTTAACAAAAAAAAATCAAAAATTTTACCCACTGAAATATTCTATAAGATAATTATCTTGTTGCTCTGCGTTAAGTACAAACAATCACAACAATCTAAGGCCAAAAAAAAAATTCAGATTCATAACGTGAGAAGAACCGGTGCAGAGGTTACCGAGCAATCAAGTGAACAAATTATTCCATAAGTCACTGAATACAAAAGGAAATAATTATCGATAAATAATTAAATTATATTTAATCGATCGAAAGTTTTTTATTTAATTCTTATGGCAAAGCATTTTAAAGTTCGCACAAAAACATACACATATAAAATCACAGAATTCAGATTTTTAATGTGCTATTTTTAGATACTCACCAATAATTTCGGCTACAAATTTTCTCTTTGTTTTAATTTAAAATATTCTATTCATATTAAAAACAAGTAAAGAATATTCAATTTCGATGATCATCCTTAGATAACACTATAGAACAAATTCTGGTAGGCAAAAGTTAGGTCGCTTCTGAGAGTGAGGGGTGAAAATAGCGTCTTAATTAGAAGCCCCGTATCGCGGCGCTTGTTTATGTCGAATTTTTTTTTAATCGACCTTCGAACTTTGCAGTCAAATGCCAATTTTCAGCATATTGCTTATATGGTTTTTTGGTAATAACTCGTCGACTAATTGATATTTTTTCAATCTTTAAAAATTATTGCTACACTCAGAAAAATATCAACTGTTATATTAACAGTCGGCCGCTGTTATTTCTAAACACTGTTTGATTGAATGATTTGCGTTTAAGTAAACAATTTTCTTTGTTGAATGAACGTTTCAAAGTATTTTTGTGCTGTTAATATCATCTGTTGAAATATTTTTGTGCTTATATTGAATTGTCAATTTTTTCTAAGCAATAGTTTTTATATGTGTTTTGCTATATTTATATTATCGTTGCCAGTAGCTCAGTGGATGTGCACTAGACTGTCATGCGGGAGACGTGGGTTCGAACCCTAGCTGTGTAAGTATCAAAAATTGTAATTTTATAATTGAAATAAAAAATAAAATAATAATAATTAATATAACCTTCAAAATAAAATGCTTACAATCTGCAAAAAAAACAAAATTGCAAATTTCATTTTTTATTTAAAAAAAATATTATAAATAAAAAAAAAATCTTTGTTGGCCTTGCCGGATTTGAACCGTGAACACTCGAGTACTAGACGCACACGTTAGCACACTCGGCCATACATGAACTTTCCAACCAGTGATCAAATTTCAATAAATAAGTTTTTATACGGGTTTCGTGTTCCATAGACCAACAGTCAACCGACTGTTGATTTGAAAGTTTCATTTGTTGGATGGTATTTAACAGTGAAATATGTTATTTCAACCCATGATTTGTTTGATAAAACAGCATTTTTTCCCTGAGTGTAGAGACCTGTGCAACAATTACAATTTTTTTAAAAAATTGATTTAGAAAATTTTTGTGATGGAATATTAATTTAACGAAAATTTTAATTTTGCATTTGACTGCAAAGTTCAAAGGTAGATTAAAACAAAATTCGAACTAACATAAACAAAGGCCGCGTTACGAGTCTTCTAATTAAGCCTCTATTTTTGCTAACCCCTCACTCTCAGAATCGACCTAACTTTTGCTAACCAGAATTTGTTTCATAGTGTAATTCGTTTGCCATAACTCGCTTGGACGGTTTTCATTCATAATATTGTCAAAATTAAGAAATGCCTCTTCTCAACGGATTTATCTCAAGTGATGTCATCCACTTCAACGGCTGTTTTGTCGTTGTATTTCTTAAAATTTTTTAGAAAATCAAATTTTTATTTATTTTGCTTAAATAAACTCAGATTTTGAATTCAGCGTGTTATTTGCATTGATGAAACGTTCTTCATTAGTTTTATAACTGACAAAATCAAAATTCAATTTTCTTTTTTTTCTAGTGTTTTTTTATTGCTGAAGCAAAACATTTTTTACTTTTTTAATTTCTCTATCGAAACCACGTTTTGGCCTTGAAGTCGAACTTGATGGGATCTTTTATGGGTACAACTCTGGCAAAGTTAATAAAAATAAACCTCATTAATAAATGCCCAAATAAATCAATTGATATCTTCAACTAAACAATCGACGACAAATTATTTGAAGACATTTACAAATCGTATCTCATCAATAAAACATGCAATCTATATCTATAAATATATCTATAAATATCTTTTGTGTATTTAAACTAGTTTGATTCTTTGAATGCCAGAACATTTTTCCCACGATTATTTTATAACTGATCTTATTTAACCAAGATCAAGTTTTCGATTTTTTTTTTTGACAATATCGAATTCGAACATCCAAATTATTGTCTCATAGTGTGCAATCATCACAGCGTATCCAATACGTAAATTAACACCCTAGGAAGAGCTTTTGATGCAACCAAAATGCTTGTCAACCCAATCAACGCATTAATCTTGTTGGCGACAAACAAAAAGAACGACAACGAAGTGGGTAAAAAAACAAAGCAGAAAAAAAGTATCTTTAAAATAAATTTAAGTTTTAGTTTTGTGGATGCTTTGTGTATACATTTGAATAATAATGAGTTGGCTGAAAATTTGTACGTTGATGAGCTTTAAATTCGCAGCGAACACCATTATTTATGCAAAAGAGTTAACATTAGCTAAGCTTAGTTAATTTATTTACACAAGTTCACAATAAATTAGCTTAAAACAAGCAATGAAAGTTTAGTTTTGCATTCGATATAAGCATAAATTTAAAAATAACCCCAAGAAACAAAAAATAAGTAGAGTCAATTTTAACTCATTTATAGCAGCTGCGGTGGTAAAAAATTATTTCTATGATTTTCTTTTTTTTAATTTTATGTAATTTTTTCGAACTGCTTCTGTGAATGTGCAGAACTGTTTAAGATTAGTTTTTGGCTTAAGTGTTTGAATTTGTTTTTTGCGTCTTAATGAGCTATTTTCTCAGACATTTGTTGCAGGCGGTTTTCAAATTTGGTTTTAAGTCAAGGCATACAGATTGAACCCCAAGGGACTGTTCGAGCTGGACAACTTGGATTGCTTGACTTTGTTATGGAGACGTAATGTTATGGTTTCAGTTTCGGTTGCGGTTGTCAATCATTTCAGATTTATTAGTAAATTTGAGCGTCCACTTTTGGCAGTAAGATTATGGCTTCATTGATTGTAAAAATATCTATTTTAACACATTAAGTTTTATGCGATTACATAATGCCAAGTTGATTAGTGATGTATTGAAAATCAACGAAATGTGTTAATATAATTATGAAATTTTTCCTCTGCCATACAAAAATAAAAACGCACATTTTAAAATACAAAAGTAAAATACAAAAGTTAAAATACAAAAGAATTTTATAAAAAATTCATGTTTTTGTCAAGATTTTTTGTCACTTTATAAGATGAGTAGTTTTAAATATGTTTTGTTACAGTTAACTTATCGTTGCCAATAGCTCAGTGGAAGTGTGCTAGACTGGCATGCAGAGGACGTCGGTTCGCATCCTGACTGTGTATGTATCAAAAGTATTAATTTAATTATTTAAATTCTAATTTTAATTGTTTCATGTTTTTAGTTTTTATGTTTGGTTTTTAATCAGAAAAAACCCTCGAAATAAGTTCGCGCTTACAATCTCAAAATTTATCAAAAATAAATGTGTTATAAATTCGTGCAGGTTTCGTCATGGATTGAACCCTGGGCGGTTGAGTATTAAACTCGACCGATAGCAAGCTCGGCTAAATTTGAACTTTTATAAGGTGTTTAAATTTCATATAGTACGTGTAGGCAATCGAGGCAATTAAAAGCTCTTTTTAAAATTTTCATTTTAAAATCTCAAACGAACGTTTAAAAAGGTATTTTGAAAATATTTCTTTTAGATAAACAAACGAACGTTTTAGCAGCTTATTTTAAAATGTTTATTGTAGAAAATCAAACAAACGTTTTAGAATCTGTCTTTAAAATTAACATTTTTAAAATAAAAATAAACGTTAGAGGCGCAAAATCTGGGTTAAACGTTTTTAAAAGTAGCACGCTTCTGCTAGTTTTTAAAATGTAGTTTCCTCAGTGTAAACCTGAAAGGTCAAGGTATATTAACTTTGTGCGAACGTTTGTAACACCTAGAAATAAGCGTGTCCAGTATAGAAAAGTATATATATTCTTGATCAGAGTCACCTCGCTAGTCGATTTCGAAGTATATACAGGATGAGAAGAAGAAGTTGAGTTAATCGCATCAAACATGGTGCACATGATCACATGGACCCAAGTTTCTGCACAATTGAATATTTTTGGAATCCGTCCACGGACACGCCTATCTCTCATACAACCAAAAAACTTAAACCACTGTATAGAGGGGTATATTAAGCTACAGAAATTAAATTTAATATGTATATAATTTGTACAAAAATTAAGACATGTAAAAAAAATGGGCGTGATGCCACCTCCTATGCAACCCACAATGCGGAAAATATTATACAAAGGTTTATATATGACCTACAAGGATTAATCTTGGTATGGGAGGAATTCATATCAAAAGTAAGATGTGCACACCAAATGGGCGTCACTCACCTACTAACACGCCCACCTTCCATTCTACTAAAAATATTGAAAATACTATAAAAAGGTTAACATATGACCTACAAGGATTAAACTTAGTATGGGAGGATTTCATATCAAAACTTAGTTGTTCCCACAAAATGGGTGGCACCTGCCCACGAACACGCCCACCTCCATTACAACCTACACTAGTGAACACTGTTGAAAATTCTAAAGGAATATATGCATTTTTAAAAAAATAATAAGTTATTTATTATTGTTTAAGTATATCAAATTATCTTTCAATATGAAAGGAGGCTTAGGGTATTCCATAGTCGGGCTAGACCGCCTTTAGAGTTTCTTTAATGGGGAGTATTCTAACTAAAATAAGTGACTATTGATTGGTTCCTTGTTCTGTGAGTAGATATCAAAAAAGTAAAGTTGAATAGAATCACTTTTTTGATTGGCCAACTTTACTTTTTTGACATCCACTCACAGCTTAATCAGTTAATGAGTAAAACCAATTAGTTCTCTCATTTGTTTCGAAAACTGTACATTTGTGGTTGGAACTCAGCCGCAACGCAAATTTCCTTAAAATTTTTGGGAATACGGTAGAAATGAGGAGGTCCAACGGAACCAGCTTAATATTGAAAATGGTCTTTAACAAACAAGTTTGGGAAAAACTGCTCTAGGTCTTGCTTTAGTTGAGAGCATTTCAATTGTTTAATTTTTATACCCTAAACCTGAGAGGTGAGGGTATATTAACTTTGTGCAAACGTTTGTAACGCATAGAACGAAGCGAGTCCGGTATAGAAAAGTATATATATTCTTGATCAGCGTCACCACGTGAGTCGAGCTATCCATGTCCGTCCGTCCGCCCGTCCGTCCGTCCGTCTGTGTGTTGTCCGTATACACAGGATAAGAAGAAGGAGTTGAGATAATTGGATGAAACTTGGTACACATGGTCAAATGAACCCAAGGATCTGCACTATTGAATATTTTTGGAATCCGCCCACGGACACGCCTACCTCCCGTACAACGCGAAAATTGAAAACTGCATAACTCAGCTTCTAATTAGCCTACAACAATAAAATTTGGTATATATGTGTTTTATATTAACACAAAGATGTCTTTGAAAAATGGACGTCATCCGCTTACGGACACGCCCACCTCCCATACAACTCAAAAATTGAAAACGCTATAAATAAGCCTTTGTTTAACCTACAGAGCTAAAATTTGGCACATGTGTTTGGTATGACAAAACAAAGACGGTTTTGAAAAATGGACATCATCCGCCCACGGACACGCCTACCTCCCATACAACGCGAAAATTGAAAACTGCATAACTCAGCTCATAATTAGCCTACAACAACAAAATTTGATATGTATGTGTTTTCTATCAACACAAAGATGTCTTTGAAAAATGGACGTCATCCGCTTACGGACACGCCCACCTCCCATACAACCCAAAAATTGAAAACGCAATAAATAAGCCTCTGTTTTACCTACAGAGCTATAATTTGGCACATATGTTTTTTGTAACAAAACAAAGATGGTTTTGAAAAGTGGACATCATCCGCTCACGGACACGCCTACCTCCCATACAACGCGAAAATTGAAAACTGCATAACGCAGCTCATAATAAGCCTACAACAATAAAATTTGATATGTATGTGTTTTATACAAACACAAAGATGTCTTCGAAAAATGGACGTCGACCGCTCACAGACACGCCCACCTCCCATACAACCCAAAAATTGAAAACGCAATAAATAAGCCTCTGTTTAACCTACAGAGCTAAAATTTTTTACGTATGTTTTTTATGAAAAGACAAAGATGGTTTTGAAAAATGGACGTCATCCGCCTACGGACACGCCTTTTTCCCATACAACCCAAAAAGTTTTAAACTCAAGAAATAAGGTTATGTTTGTCATAGAGAAATTCAATTTGGTATGCATGTATTTTATACGAAAACTAAGGTGTGTTCAAAAATTGGAAGTAATCCGTCCATGAACACGCCCACTTCCCATAGCGAAAGCACAATAAAGGCATTAACTGTGAGCTACAGGAATAAAACATGGTATGTGTAAATTTTTCACCAACATTTAAATGCATATAAAATATAGGCTTCATCCGCCCTTGGAGACGCCCATTTACAATAAAAATTTTTTGTTTTTGAAAAGTGGGTTTAGGGTATTTCATAGTCGGCCTAGACCGACTTTAGACTTTCTTTACTTGTTTTGTTATTCTCTGTTTTATTATTTTAAGCAAATTTAGGCTATATAAAAGCTCTTATTCAATTGCTTGTAGATAACTTTTTTAACGAAATTCTTAGCTTGTATTGTAGCTAATCATAGATTTTCCAACACAAAATGTGTTACAGCAAACTATTAACGTTGCTGGTTAAAAATAGCGATAGAAAATAAATAACTTTAAATTAATTAATAATACATTTTTATAAGAGAGTCTAGAATTCTGGAAATTATGTTTGTTTTGAGTTTTTGTCTCAAAATAGCTGGAAAAGTTCCATTAATATTCAAAGAAGTATCCATAAAATATTTGGATTTTAGGCAACTCTGCTAAAAAAAAAAAAATAGAATAGAGCTGTGTTGACTCAAACATGTATGCTACTTATGCAGAATTTGTCTGTGTTTGGTCTTCTTACATAACTGTACTTCTAGTGAGCTTTTTACATTTACATTACATGATTTTTGCTGACGTCACATGACACACTTTAATTGCTTAAAATATTTTTTTAAAGCCATGTTTAAATACCAAAATGATTGGCACTCAATAAAAACGACCAACTCTAACAAATGGCCACTTATTTTTTGTCATGGAAAAATAGTTGAAAAATAAAAATAACTCAAAAGTCCCCATTTGAAGCAGACAAGCCTTAACAAAACCAATCAAAAGTAGTTATAAGAGTGTCGAAACGTTGAGGGTGCTGCACTCGGCGATAGAAGTTAATTATTTCAACACCAGCAACCGCAACAACTAAAAGTTATAAAATACTTACTAGGTATAGGCAGTTTAAATACAAGTTTAGTAGAAAAAAATTTACTGTCTATAAAATCAAAACAGGCCATAATGTATGCTGCTGAAGAGCTTTTGTTAGACCTCTGACGTTTTTGAAAACCCTTGCAGAGGACAGAGAGGCGTTGCAGGTTTTTTTTTATGATTGAGCTTAAGAAGAGCAAAAACAAGATAGAAGAAGCATTAAACAGAAATAAATAACACAAAATAACAAAACATGTGCGTGGGACGGACACAATAACGCTGTACAGCATAACCAACGCAATTGTCTGCCAACCAGTCAGTCAGTCCGTCAGTTCACAACGTCAGTCAGTAGATGTTGACGACCGTTGAAATCGTTTTTATATGAAAAACATGTAGACGTTATTTGCTGTCGTTCAAGATGAGGACGGAAACATTTTATTGCAGCAACTGCAAACCTACACTGAAAATTAAAATAAAAATATTTTTTACATTTTCCGTTTATAACAAAAATGTATGTTATAGAAAATCGAGTGAAGAAGATGTTAAAGCATTTCTGCTATTTTAACTACATAGTTTCACCTTAATGGAAAATGGTTTCGAACTCTAAGAACCAATTAATTACGGCCAATTAAAATAGCAGATAAGTAACTCATGTTTAGTAATGATGATGTCGTCAATAAAGGCGATTAACAATGAAGGTGTTAATTTTTTGGTCTGCATTATAGATACCATTCAATAATATTTATTTAATGTTTTTTTTTATACTTACACGATTTTTTTTATACATAAATTATTGCAACAATTTTTAGAAACAAAAACAACTAAACTTGTGTCATACTTCAAGCAGAAATTAAGAATTTAAAACTGACAACGTGGAATGGAAATATTATTATAATATTCTCAAAGTCCAATTTCGATTTCTGCTCAATGGCTCAAAAAATTAAAAATTTATATTTTTCTTGATGAATGAAGTAACTTTTATTTATTTTCACTTGGTTTATGATCTGTTAAAAAAAAAACAAACAAATTGGCCATTTCAGCCCTTGAAAGGACTTTGACCTAGCTTCTAATGATCAATTGTGTTGTGTGTGTTATTAAATGTTTGCACACAATTGACTGAGAACTGGACCTACATGTTTTATGCCGACTCCGAACGGCTAAAGTTCATGTTCTTAAGAAGCTTAACATGGCATTATCGACTCTCTGAGGCTTGCCATTGTCTGCACCACCCCGGTGACCGATCAGAAAAAATTTTTTGTTGAAAAAACTTTTCACCGCGACTGGAAATCGAACTCGTGCTCCGAGCATGCTAAGCCACACACTTAACCTGCATGCCACGGTCACCACATGGTTTATGATCTGTAGTTAAGTTATATTAGTTGTTTTCTTCTTTTAAATTCCCGAATAAGCATTAAAATTTTTTAACTCAGGATGTACGGACATCGTTCGTACAACGGCAAGTAGCTTTTTTCAAATGATTTCATCTGCTTACGAGAAGGAAGTTTATAGGTCGGGTGGGTTCTTTGTTAAACCTTTGAAAAATATAATTTCATTGCCTTATAATTAAGCTCTTAAAAAAGTGTTTCGTGAGTTAGTTTTTTTGATAGAATAAAAGTATTGAAATGCCAATCAACCCTGTAATTTAAATATAAAATTATTTTTATTAATACGTACTATTTATTATTTAGTATTTTGTTCATATTGAAATTTTAGAGTTAGTGTATTTTACAGTCGGGCTGGACTGTATTACGAGTTCCCTCACAAATCTGCACTGTATTTGTTTTTTTTGGTTTTATTCTCCTAGCTCTGGGTTTTATTCTCGCAAAAAATCTCTGGGACCATCCATCAAAACAAGTAAGGAAACTCTAAAGTTGGTCCAGCCCGACTAAAGGATACCCTTCACTTCCTATAATATTTAAAAATATAAAATGTTAAAATGGGGAGTTTTGAATCACCCTTTGATTTTGTGCCATAACTTTCTCAAAAATCAATATTTTTTGAACAGAAACCGTCTTTTTGTACATAATAGTAATATGTTACTACCTCCAGATGCTTTTATTCAAAATTTTTAATTTAAAAAAAAAAAAATCGAAGCTTGAAAAAAATGAGATTTTTGGATTTTCAAAAAAGTGGGGAGTTGTGAATCACTACAATGGTGAACAATAAAATTTTCGATTAATTAACTTTTATTAAACTTGAAAAAAATGAAAGAGCAAATAGTTCTTATGACAAAAATTACAAAAATAATGGCCAATTTTAAGTTTTTTGACGATGATAATTCATTTGATGTTGATTGTTTGATGATGTCTGAGTAAATCCTGAAAAACAACACAAAAAAAAAAGTTGATGATATTGATTAATAATGCGTAATACGTAAGACAGATGTGCGAGCCAGTTGTCAAAGTTCGAAAACAAGGTGATTCACAACTCCCCACATTTGTTTGATTCACAACTCCCCATTTTAAATTTTCGAACATAGCCGACGCGTCATCAGCAAACAATATTATTTCTACAAAATCACTTCGGTGGGTTAAAAGGCAATAGATCAGAGATAATTTTGACGTTACTTACGTTTCGATACACTTCCGAAATAGTTTTCAAAATTGTATCCGCGTTGATCCTCGAAAAAACTTTTTTCAGCATGCAAAAAAATGATTTTTGGTAGACACACTCTGAATATCTGTTGATGTGTTTATAAACAAATGCTTATAAAAAGTGAGAGCCCAGACTAGTAAACAATTTTGACACTAGTTTCCCTATGTCAAACAAATTCAACATGGCGGATATTTGAGTGATTCACAACTTCCCATGATTCAAAAATCCCCATCTAATCTTACTGAAATACTAAAACAAATTTAAATATCTTCTTACTGTTGTTCAAAATCCATATATATTATCATAAGCTGCGGTAAAGGCAGGTTTTACTATTATGGTAGGTATAGGAAGTGGACGTGTCCGTGAACGGATGACGCCTGTTTTCTGTACAAATATTAGTTTTGATATAAAATACTCACATACCAAGTTATATCTTTGTAGCTCACATATAAGTCGCAAAAGGTGTTTTTACTATAGTGGGTTGTATAGGAGATTGGCGTGTTCTGGGGTGGATGACGCCTATTTTTGGCACAAACCTTAGTTTTGATAAAAAATACATACATATTCAGTTTTATCTATAATTTTATCAAATTTTATTACTAGCTTAAATGCAACCCTCTATTTACTGATTTAAATTTTGTAATCGTATGGGAGGTATGCGTGTCCGTGGGCGGATTCCGAAAATATTGTGTCAATAGTGCAGATCATTGGCTCTACGTGCGATTTTCATGCGATTATCTTAACTCCTTGTTCTTATCCAGTGTTTACGGACAACATACGGATGGGCAGACGGGCATGGACGGACATACATAGCTCGACTCACCAGTTGACGCGGCTTAAAAGCCTCTACAGATATGCAGAAATAAAACTAAAAAGATTATTTTAATTTTATTATGTATATTATTTGTAGTGAATTGTTTGCATTTGATTATACTTGATATTTTATTTCAACGAAAAATAATTTTGTCATGAATATATGAATGGCCAGATCTGAAACTTTTGACCCACCCGGAACTAATAAAATATGTTTCTGAAGCAGAAATTCGGATCTCTGTTGCCGTTAATAGAAACTCAAATTATATCGTAACGTTATTCAATTATTTTTTCATATTTTTCAGTGTATGAATAGCTCAAGAGCTAACTCTTCGACTAAATGGAGGATCAAAATAGATGTAATAATAATGCGTAGGCCTTGTTGGCTTAAATCTTGTTGTTTCATAGACAGAGCCAAATACCAGTGAAACGAATGGTGGTTACCTGTAGCGAGTCGAATAGCTATGATTGAAAAGAGGAACAATCATGAAAAGCAATAACAAAAATACAGACACGTTGCAAAAGTAAAAAGTTATGCAAAAGTGCGATAACCTTCATCTATTTAAAGTCTGATATTTTACAACTTATTTTATGTTGAGAACGCTGCGTTAAATACGTTGAGGAAATAATGAAAGTTGGGTTAAGACTTAAGTGCAAAATTATATGATTTTTTTTAATGTCAAGTGAATTACACTTCATTAAAAACTTTTAATGAAATAGTAGTTTAGTTGATAATAAGTAGTTAATAGCAAACCTTAAGTCTCAAAACACTTAAAGTCAAGATATAATATAAAAAAAACCTAAAAGCTTAAGCTTTACACATTCAAGTCAAAGGCATTAAAATTTAATGTTCTATCTTGTGTCATAAACAGTTGATTAAAATGTGCCGCAACCATTCGAATGGAATGAAATTGAGACCAGCACACGTGAATTGCTTCTTTTTTATTGTGGAATTTATGTCTATCTCTTTGTTGTGGTTAACACTTTGAAATGGATAAATATATTTAAAAAAATATATTTGAATATATGTGCATTTTAAGACTGAGTAGCCTGAAGAGATAAGCCTGAAGAGAGGCTTATGAAGGCAAGAGTTATTTAGTTTTATTGGAAAAATATATACAGAAATACAGCTGTTAGCAAATAGAAGTGAATAATATACAACATGCCGTAGCTGCGGTTTACATTTGGGTCTTATCATGTATTACCAGATGATAATTTAATAAAATTTGAATTAGTTTAAACACCAAAAATAAACCAATTCTATGCGACAGTTGTGAACTTAAGTATTAGCGAAACAAAGAATTATTTATTATAAGATTATGTATTTCTTACATCGTAAGACAACCCTAAAAGATCAACCCGAAAACGTTTCAAAATTCTTACTTAAAGGCAAACCACCGCTTGGGTACAGACGTAAGAATAAATGTTATTGTTTCATATGTTTACGCACACCAAGAAATAATTTAAATCTGAAAACCATGGAAAACAAAAAACTTTTTTGTTGATATAAAATTATTTAATAAAAACACCTTATATGTTTTTTTTATTATGCAATCTTTAAAACTTTTGTATAAGTCTCTGACTCAATTTATAAAAAAACAAAACCTAAATCAAAAGACTTAAGATACAAACTTGATTAGTTTAGAATTCTTTGTTTAACTCACATTTGGTATATTTTATTACGATTTAATGCTCTGCTATAACTTGAGATTTTTATCAAATCATTAAAACTTGTCGTTAAGTAGTTTTTTAATTTGTCTTTTAATATTATTTAATTACTTTAATTTAATCAAGCTAAAACACTTAATTTAACAATTCTTCAGAAATTTTAAAGTGGCCAAACATTACATAACAAACTAAAAGAGATACACTGTGTGATAAAAGTGGGTCAGACAAGGCCGTCTTCATGTTAATGCCAGCGGTTCCAACTCGCAGCAATCGAGATTTTTTTAAGCCAGCAGCAATAATTCAATACGAAGCGGTTCGATCAAGTCAATCTGTTGTTTTTGTTTTTTCATTTTTATTTGCTACAAAAGAGAAACATGGATTAGGTACAGACAGTTGCTGGATGGTGAGCTCATTTAAGATACTTTTTGTCTTTATCACTAAAAATTCCAACTTAAAAGTTATTTATAAATTCATTTAAGACTGTGTGATCCGTGTTCATGAAATCCCAACAAGCTAGCAAAATATGTTTTTGTTTGCTTGAATAGGAATGTTAGTTAAGAAATTGGCACTCTTGTTTAAACTTGGTAAAATAATATTATATGTATATAGATGATTAGCGTTACGTTTGCATATGTAAAAGTTTAATCTTTAACTCTTGGTTTTTTTGCTTATTTTTCTGCTAGGCTACTGAACTCATTTCACTCAATTAGTTACTCTGACCTTGCAAAGCGGATACTATTGAAAATGCAGTTGTTATGATATTTTTAGTTATTTTAGTAGTCGGAATGCGATTAAATTTCAAAAATCACCAAGCAATGCGAAAACAGTGAAATATTAAGCATGCAAAAATGTTTATTGAAATCAAACAATTTTTCTTAGCAACAAGTACATTGCTATATAATTTATATTAAACACAAAAACTATTTCAGTAATATTTTTTTACAATAGAAAAAATAGCACAAAATACAAAAAAAGAAAAAAAAAAACAAATTGGCCATTTCAGCCCTTGACAGGACTTTGACCGAGCTTCTTATGATCAATTGTGTTGTGTGTGTTATTAAATGTTTGCACACAATTGACCGAGAACTGGACCTACATGTTTTATGCCGACTCCAAACGGCTAAAGTTCATGTTCTCAAGAAGCTTTACATGGCATTATTTACTCTCTGAGGTTTGCCATTGTCTGCAGAGAGGTGGTGACCGATCAGAAAAATTTTTTATTAAAAAAAAATTTTTCGCCGAGGCTGGAGACACAAAATGCAGTTCGTTGATTAAATTTACATCAAATCTAACAACTAGAACGCAGAGAAAAGGCATGGTTGACACATGATTGCCGCAATAAAATTTGTTTAGTAAAATAATTGTATTATTCTAGCTAACATAACTTTTTGCTTTGATAAAGTCATTTATTACGTAAGACGGTATCAAAAATAACATGATTCTTGAAGCAAAAAATCATGCAGTTAAAACGATAAATTTTAAATGTTTAACATCTCAAAAATATTGTATTAAAATTCATTTAATTATATGTTCAAATTACTCTCAAGTGACGCCAAGTTTTTTTTTTAATTTTTCAGTTAGTGTCAATCTTACAATTACAAATACGTCGATTCTATTGTCATATAGTCGACATTTGAACTTTAAAATGACGCAAAGTTTTGAATAAAAAAAAGAATATCACTTACAGCAAATTGATCCTTGCTTCATTTGCTGTTCAAAAATGTTAAGTTTTTTTTTTAATTTTTCATAAATAACTATTTTATATGAGTTTTATTTTCTCGCTCGTAAATAACACTTTTATTTAGTTGTTTTATTTTTTACTCAGAAGAAAAATAACTACTAGTACTACTTTAAGAGTTTTATTTAATAATCAGAAAAAAAACTTATTTTTGAGTTTAATTTTTGCACTCTAAAATAAAACTTGTTTTTTGAGATTAATTTTTTTACTGTGAAAATAAAACATATTTGCGGAATCCATTTTTTCGCTCTGAAATAAAACTTATATTTTGAGTTTTATTTTTTTTTTACTCAGAAACTAAAACTTAATTAAAAGTTATATTTTTTCGCTTTGAAATAAAACTTATGTCTTGATTTTTATTTTTTTACTCAGATATGAATTGATTTTTTTGACAAAGATATGAAAGGCGTATGTTTCAAAAAATTACCGTAAAACATTAAAAAAAAAACTCAAATTGGCCATTTCAGCCCTTGAAAGGACTTTGACCTAGCTTCTAATGATCAATTGTGTTGTGTGTGTTATTAAATGTTTGCACACAATTGACTGAGAACTGGACCTACATGTTTTATGCCGACTCCGAACGGCTAAAGTTCATGTTCTCAAGAAGCTTAACATGGCATTATCGACTCTCTGAGGTTTGCCATTGTCTACAGAGAGGTGGTGACTGATCAGAAAAATTTTTTATTGAATAAACTTTTCGCCGCGGCTGGGGATCGAACCCGGGCTCCGAGCATGCTAAGCCACACACTTAACCTGCATGCCACGGCCACCACACAACCGTTAAACATTAGAAGACAAAAATCTAAGGTCGACGTATTTTTTTATACGTGCTCAATCGATGGCTTAGGGTGGTTTCAAACTCGCGTTCAAAATTCAGCGAAAATTTCTTTTTTTTCTTTAATTTCTCTATTCTTACGATGGCGATAAGAACTTTTTTATAAGAAAATTGTGTTGTAATTTTGGTGTTGTAATTTTTAGTAATATTTAGTCGATATCAAAGAAGTATGTTGACACAATTATTTCATATTAATTTATGTTATATTTAAGGCATTAAGTAAGTAAGAAGTAGTAAGTAACTATTTATAATAAAATTTTTGTTTTATTGAAATGCATTTATTTTACAAAAACAAAAAATTTCATTATATTAAAACTACCCAATATGGGTATCAAAAATTTTATTTTTTATTTCTTATTCTCATGTTTAAATATTTTATCGGAAAAGTTGACATTTCATACGGCTTCATTACAAAATGTGTGCTCTTTTCTTATAAGTCTCATAAGTCGCACCAGTAAACAATTTTTAATCATCCAAAATACCAAGTATGGACATATTTACGATATGTTAAAGAAATGGAATGCATTTTCTCATATTTCTTTAAAAGAAATTTTTTGATTTTTGGCAGGAAAAATCATAAAAATCTTCTTTTAATTTCAAACCTCAACCTTGGGAATGAATAAGTCATATGAAAATAATTGAATTTATTTAAATTTTATAATAAAAAACATTAATTTTCAAAAAAGTCCTTCAAATTATATATCGTCTTAAATTAGTTTTGATATAGTTTTTAAAAAAAAAAAACATTAAATATTTGATAGGTCTTTAAAAAGTACCACTCCCTGTAATTTTTTATCAATTTTGTTCTAATTCAAAATTTGTATTATTACCCTTCATAACTTTGGTTTAATGTAAATATAAGAATAATGCAAAATATTTTTTGTTTTTAAATTTGAAAAATTATCAAGGGGGTACTCTTGTGTAAATTGAATATTCAAGTCATTTTTTTACTTTTGTGCTTTGCATCTGGTAATTAACACAATATTTATTAAAGCACATTAATGAAGGGTGAAGTTAAAAAATAATTATTAAAAAAATTGAGCATTGAGTGTTACTTTTTTAAAGATCTATCAAACATATAATTTATTTTTAAAAAAACCATATCAAAACGAATTTAAGCCGAAATGAACTTTGAAGGATGTGGACTTATTTTAAAATTAATGTTTTTTTGTTATAAAATTTAAATAAAAAAAAATTATTTAAATGTCTGATGAGTCGTTCATTCACAAAGTTGAGGTTTTGAAATTAGAAGAAGATTTTTATGATTTTCCCTGCTAAACATAAAAAAATTTTTTTTAAAGAAATATGAGAAAATACATTAAATTTCTTTTGCATATCATAAAAATGTCCATATTTGGTACTTTGGATGATTAAAACTATTGTTTACTGGTGCGATGAGATTACAAGAAATAAGCACGCATTTTGTCTGGAAGCCCTATGAAATGTCAACTTTTCCGAAAAAGTATTTTGACATGAGAATAGGCCATAAAAAAAATAAAATTGTTGTTGATATTGGGTACTTTTAATGTAATGAAATTTTAAAATTTTAATGAAATTTTAAATGAAATGAAAAAACAAAAAAAGGTAAGTTTAAAAATTGTCTTAAATCCAACATAAATTAATATGAAATAATGGTGTCAACATTCTTCTTTGATATTGACTAAATATTACTAAGAATTCCAACAACAAAATAATAATACAATTTTCTTATGATGCCATCGTGTGTGGTTTTGTAAGAGCTTTCGTTTGGTACCAAATTGTTAATATTTCCATGGAAAATAGCGAAATTATAGCAAAAAAACGAAATTTTTTCTGAATTTTTAACGCGAGTTTGAAACCCAAAACTATCGATTGAGCACGTATAAAAAAATACGTCAACCTTAGAGTTTTGTCTTCTATTACATATCCGAACATTATTCAAATCGGAGACCTTTGTGATTCACCTGGAGACCTTTTTAGTGGCAAAAGCGCACGAAGTTGAAAATTTGCTTAATAATTGCTAATAACGATAAAGGTAGATTGATCGCAACTACATATATGCTCTTTGTAGTTTTCTATGTTTGTATGAAAAAAATTAATATAGAACGTTTGAAACAATATATCATAAACATCATACATATCAAAAATAGTTTTCTTCGCTTCTTGAATAAAAGATAATCTTATCTTACTTCGTTTAAGAGTTAGGCCGACGATATGTATGTTAATAATGCGTGACGTATATTTTCAATATTTGATACAACTTGTTAATATAACTCTTTATGCTCCACTATGATATTCGTGAAGGTGAAATTACGTTCACAATAAGACTGTTTAACAAAATCAAATTTTTTTCAAAATAACAAGATTCCGACAACGGATTCTGGTAGAGAAGAGAAAAATAATATAAGTTTATCGGCGTTTTGCAAGTTTAAGTTTTAATTTAGAGGGGTTTTAATTTTCCACCTTTTTGCAAATTCTTATGGTGCATCGTAATAAAAACCTATGCGACCCTACAGTTGAGGATAAGCTTGAGAGATTTATGTAAAAAAAAACTACGAGAAACATTTTTGTGAAGCATTTTAGCTCTCTAACTTTTCCCATAAAAATATTTGTCATAAAATTCTACTAAAAGCCTATGAATACACAAAAGCTCAAAATTCAACCTGAATACCAGAAATAACAGAAAATTTAAAATCTATTTAAGGGTTAATTTCGAACTTATTCAGAATTGGTGCTAAAATATTCCACAAAAACGCATTTGAGAGATCTAGTTTGTATGGAAAAATGAGTTGTGACCGTCCATTCGTCTGTGTGTTGTCAAGAAAATTGCATTAAACATGGTAGGGGAAGAGTGGCATGAAAGAGCCAAGTTTTGAAAGAGCCATCTTGATTTACGCGGTAGTTTTCATACGAATGCTTCTTAAATTATAATTTTTAAGAAGCAATACTCGCCATATGGCACCCTCGAACATTTGACAGTTCACTGATAATAAACGACGATGGTGTATCGTATTTTGGATTTCTTCATCATTAAGTAAGTTTTTCAGAACATTTTATTTGTTTTGTGACGTCTTCACCTTTAAAACTAACAGTAATATTATTATACTGTAATTTTATAGATATATTAGGCCTACCAATATCATATTTATTTTGCCGGAAAAATCTTGATTTCATACTAATTTTTGAGGTTATGTTTCTTTGGACAATATGTTTTGAAAGAGCTGGGTTGCGGTGGTATGAAGAAGCGTAAAGGAAGTTTAAATTATTTTTGTCAAAAATGTTTTTAAGTGTTTTAAACCTCTTATTTTGTTTTTGGAATAGGTGTTATTATTATAGATTTTCTTCAAAACGATTTAATTTTTTTGCTAAAAATATTTTTAAGTTTTTTAACTATTTTTTGTTTTTAGTTTTGAATTTTTTTATTTATTTAATTTGTTTTTGTAAAAACAATACTTTTTATAATAACAATTAATATTTTTAATAAAATATTCGTTATTTTTCGTGTTAAGTCTTGTAATAAGAAGATGGCTCTTTCAAAACTTTGGTTGGCTCTTTCAATGCCCATGTGTTATGAAAGAGCCGAATTTCATGTTTTTTATAAATGGCTACAGGTCCCAGAATATTGTTGATTTTGGAAAATATTTCATGGTATAACGTTCATAAATGAATGAGAAAATACTTTTGATACAAGAATTATAATTTTATTAATTATTTTTATATATTTTGTAACTTTTTTAAAACTGGCTCTTTCATGCCACTCCTCCCCTACACACGTTCACATGAACCTGATCTGCACTTTGAATATTTTTTTTATTCAGTCCACGGATATGCCTACCTCCCATATAACCAAAAAATTTAAATCAGGATACTGAGGGTTGTTTCAGAATAAAATTTTATATGTATGTAACAAATTTCAAAACTAAGGCGCACATTTTCTCCAAATTGAAAATTTTATAAAGAGGCAAACTTTGTATTAAAGCTACACTGAGAAAAAAACACATACCTTGATCCGGTAAAAATTTCTCTATTTTTGATAAAAGCAATTTTCTCTTTTTCAAATAAAATCTTCTTAAATTAGAATAAATTTTCACATTTTCGAAGAAATATTTCTTTACTTCTAGGAAATGGAAATATTTCAATGTCTCTAATAATGATAAGTATTTTTCTCGCACAAAAATTTCTCATTTATAGAGAAAAATTTATTGAAAATGAAAAACTTTTCTTATATTTTGATAAAAAATTCACTAAGAGAAGTATTTTCTTCAATAAAAACAAATCTTTTCTCAAAAATAAAAAGTTTTTTCTCAAAAAATGATATATTTTTCTTTTTCATGGAAGCTTTTTACCATTTTTAGAGAATTTTTAGTATCGAAATTAGAGAATAGCATTCTCTGGAGCAAAGTCTATACCATTTTTCTCTAAATATGATGCCTTTTTTATCATATTCCGATAAGCTTTTTTCTGAGTGCACCCGTACCTTAAAAATTAAATGTTTCAGGCCATCAAACCTAAACAGCAAAAGTCGGGGAACTCTGCATTAGGTAGAGATTCTTTGGTAGATTCTTTGTCCACACAGATTTGTTTTTGTTTTAATAAAAATAATTTAATCAAACTAAACTGTTTTTCATATACTTGTGCAAACTTTAACCTGTATGAGTGAGGGTTTATATGCATCCGATTTTGCTAAACTATTTCACGAATTTGGTTTTCATCCATTATAAATGGTTGCCCATTTAAATTCAAGCTCTACGCCAGTGTCTTCTCCTGCAACATAAGATCCCACAAATTTGAAAAAATAATGAAAATAAAAATTTATAAAGTGGTTAGAGTATATTGTGGCAAAATGGGACGCGGGAAAGAAAAGAGTAAAAAAAAAATACAAAGAAAAGAGTAAAAATTGAGGTGTACAAGAAACAAAACCTAAGTACTCATGAAATAGCTAGCAAAATAGGAAGAAGGCAAAACGTAGTATGGAATTTTTTTTTTAAATAAAACCGACTATGGAAAAATCACGAAAAAGTGTACTTATTCAGCGGTATGAGCTGCAGATAAGAGAACAATTATTCGATAAGACTTCTGTCGGCGACGAAAATCTCACATTAAGCTGCGAAAATGGCAGTCTTCCAACCATGCGACGTGTAATTAATAGTACTCTGCACCTAACAAGACGTAAGAAAAAGAAGAAACCACAATTTAACCTTGAACGGCAGGAAAATCAGTTGAATTTTTGTAAGAATCACATTATTAGGAAGAGCGAATGGCAGTAGGTAGTTTTCTCGGACGAAAAAAAGTTAAATTTGGATCGACCAGCTGATTTACTTTCATAATTTGTTAAAGAATTTTGAACTCATCACATCACTCATCACATCACTCTATCACTAACTTTATGATTCAATTCCAAACCGGATTTTTCAAAAAATTATTAAACTTAACCAAAAAAAAAAAAAATAAGTTGACATAAAATATAAAAGTTTTTCATTTCGATTTCTTTAAATGAATGTGATGAACCTATTCTAATGACGCATCAAAATGTGCATAATTGTGTTATGCTTAAGCTTAAACAACAACAGAAAATTAACGGTTTCTTTATTTAAAATTTTACCTGATTTTTTATAATAAAACACTTAAAAGAGAACCACAATAAAAATTTTTCTGCTATGCTAATTTAGGGAGAAAAAAATCTTTTGTGTATCATTGAAACAGCGAATCTATTCTGCTGACGCGGAGTGTATCTCATCATCTGTATACGTACAGAATTGAGGACTATGCAATTTTTTTTGTTTTATCAAGGTCAGATTTGAGGGTTTTCGCAGAATGTCGGACATAGACACAAAAACGGTTTTGTTTTTGCATCAATATCATAAATCAAAGAAGCTAATCCTTCTATTAGAGGAACATTTTTCTGTTTGGGACGCTTGTTTTTTGGGACTACTATCAACACTGATATTCGACGCTAGTTCACTTCTCTGGAGTAAAAATAATTATTTTCTTTAAGATTGAAAAAAAAATCTTTGCTGCATGTTTTGCAATAAAAACGAAGGTTCGTTCAAATTTAACATGACAACTTCCGGTTTTACATGTATCTTATCGCTCAGATATGCCTGACACTAAATCACTCGAAAGCACTAAATAAAAATAAGTGGAGACTGAGCTCAAATTCCATCGCCGCCATATGGCGAAATTGTGTTGTGTTGTTCATTGAATCTTTCGAATAATTAAAAAAAACATGGATATTCATTTATTTTTTGTGTTGCAAAATATAATAAATAAGCAAATAACCGAAATAAAGACGTTTATGTTCTTTTGGCTTAAGATTATTTTTAATTACCTTGATTCGCAATGAAGGTTCCTTAAATCCAATTAAATTTCAGAGAGGGGGGAAAGAACCATTAATTTTGCGCTGGATTGAGTTACACTCGTTGTGATAATTGTTGTTGTTTTGCTGATTTTGTTTTGTTTGCCATTTGTTTATTATTCCGGCAAACTAAACTTTATTCAAAATCGAATCTTGTATCGCACAGAAGTATCTGAAGTATCAAGTATCTGAAACTGTCGACATTATTGTACGTTTTAGTTGAGTGCAGCTTCTTACAATTTATAAGTCGTTTGTGTTTGTTATTATTTTTGTTTGAATACTTGTTGTTTTTTTTATCTATTTATTTGTGCTGATCACACGGAAATATATGGTTTTAAGTATATTTTTATGTTTAGCATCAGATGCTGATGAATGATGAAACACATATTTCCATTAAACACGTTTAGGTTTGGTCTTCACTCACACACACACACAAAAAAAATATCAAATCTTTGAATATTTTTTTTTAATATATTTTGTTAATAGTTAATTTTTTTGTCAATTATAGCAATTAGATATGGAAGGTGTTGATGAAGCTTTTGCTCGATTGCTTATTATGCTGAGTGTAGCGTAACGCAACGTTGTTGACCTTGCAAGGCATTTGTTTGATCAGTCAGTCACTTGAATTATGGATTCCGGAATGCGGATGATGGTTTGAGGTATTATTTTATTTTTTTGTTTTTTTTTTGTTTTATATTGTACGCAATTTTTTATAATATTCGTTTTTATGTCTTGTCACTAAATAATTGAATATTTCTTTGATTTTTAATACCTCACTTGTTGTTATTGTGTTCACTTGAATGGCACTTCAGACAGAATTTTTAGTTTATTTTAAGTATTGATTGTAGGTATGCCTTATTTTTTTTTTAACGCCTTTAAGACATTCTTGATAAAGATGTTAATGCCTCTTCAAGCTGTTTTGTGCTTTAAATAATAGCCATAAAATTATGAACGCCAACAATGGAAATAATTATCTTATTATTCTCACTCTTCTTTATTCCAAACAGTATGGAATTCACAACATAGCAATAACTCAAAAAAAAAAAAAATCACACCATGAAGTCAAACTCAAATCAGGACGTGAGCACTTTTTATCCTCACTTTAGTACTCCACAGGTCACTTTAAGCCACAAAGTTATGGTTACAACAACAATAACAACTTAAGTGCAAGTATTTTTGTGGTTGCTGTTGTTGTTGTGTTTGTTTTATTTTATCCACTGCATACCGACGAAATGAAGTATCCGCGCACAGCACCGATCATGTAAGAGGTTCGAGTTTGAACTGGCAACCAATCGACCAGAAAGATGCTTGCTGCCCTCTACTCTGATCAGTGGTGGTGTTGTAGACGATGGAGTCAACACTCCGTAGTCGAAGTGGAGCTGATCATACGTAAGAGCATGATCAAGCGCTTTCCACAGTGGAGCCAGTCAGTTACGCATCAACATTGTGGGAACTTTTGTAACCAAGCGCAGGCGCTCGGCGCTCATCAAAGACCGGTTTTTGGTTTTTCAGACCGATCGTATACTTGTGAGTTGCTTTGAGAGGAATTGATATGCTGCTCTCTGGTTTGCTTTTTTGGTTTGTTTACTTTTTATAAACCGGTCTTTGTTTTCAGAGGTTTCGGTTGCCGCTGCAGCAGTTTTGATCAGTTGCAGTTGAAATCAATGCAAAATGGTCTAGGAAACCAGTTTTATATTTGTTTTAAGCTTAATTCTTAAAGTTGAAACGCGTTGTGAAGCGATCAAAGAAGAGGTTAGACAGACATGTTGGATCGAACCATTCGAGTCTCGTTTGTATTTTCTCTTATCTCTATTCGTCTTGAGCATTATTTGCATTATAAAATTCACTCAAAGGCATGGTTGTGAAAATGATGGCTTGAGATTAGCGGTTAGTTTTGCTCAAAAGATATAAAATCTTTCAATAACAGATACTTATATAAATACAAATATGAAAAAATAAACAGCACACATATAACGGCAAATACAACAATATATTGAAAATAAAAAATTATACATGAAAACTATTATTTAGATTTATACATGCATGGAACCGTTATGTACCTTCAGCAATTTTCAGCAATAAAGAGGCCTTGATACAAAAAATTGACCTAACTTTAAGAAGAAGATAAATTTAGGAGTTTTTAAAAAATATGAAACAATTTTGTGTAAATAAAAATAGTGATTATTATTGTTTTCTTAATTTTTTAAAAATAATGGTTCTTCATGATAAAATATTATTTCGAGAATTTAAAATAACATGAATTGGAAAAATTAAATTTGACTTTCATTATTAGATAAACGCTTATAAGATAATTAGTTTATTAAGATATTTTTAAAATCCACATTTATTTAAAACAAAATATGGAATCGAAAACAAACAAAAATAATTTTTCAATTTTTACAATTCTTTTTGCTGGTGGAAGTTTTTGGGCAACTATAAAGTTAAACTGTTCATATTTAAAGTAATTTATTGGTCCTTGCTTACGAATCTGCACTCAGATTTAAAAAATGCAATATGATGGATCCAATATGACGTACCTCGATTTAACAAATTAAACATAAAACAAGTAAAGAAAGTCTAAAGTTGGTCTAGGCCGACTATGAAATACCCTAAACCCACTTTTCAAAAACAAAAAATTTTTATTATAAATAGGCGTCTCCAAGGGTGGATGAAGCTTATATTTTATATGCATTTCAATTTTGATGAACAATTTTCACATGCCAACTTTTATTCCTGTAGCTCACATGTTAATGCCGTTATAGTGTTTTCGCTATTGCAGGTTGTATGGGTGGTGGGCTCGCGTGGCTCCTAGTTTTGGTATAAAATACATACATACAAAATTGTATCTCTGTAGGTTAAATATACACTTATATATGGAGTTTTCAAGGTTTTGATTTTTTCAAGAAACCCATAGACGTTTTTGAAAAATTAATATCATCAGCCCACGAACACGCCTACCTCCCATAGATATAAAATTTGGTACGTATGTATTTTAAAACAAAGCAAAGATTTTTAAAAATGGGCGTCATCCAACCACGTAACGTCTACCTCCGATTTAAGCCATACAACTGAAAACTCCATAAATAAGCTTATGTTTAACAAACTTATTTCTGTATTTGGAGGGTATTGTATTATATACCTATTTGTAATTTGGTAGGTATATTTTTTATATCAAAACTAAGATGTGTTCAAAAATGGGGCGTAATCCGTCTACGAACACGGCCACCTTCCATACAACCCATAATAGAGAAAACACTATAAAGGCATTAACATGTGAGCTACAGGATTAAAAGTTGGTATGTGTAAACTTTTCATCAAAATGGAAATGCGTATAAAATCAGCCCACGGACACGCCCATCTCCAAAGCTTTTATTGTATTTAAAAAAAGTAGGTTTAGGGTATTTCATAATCGGGCTAGACCGACGTTAGACTTTTATTACTTGTTTTTATTTAACATAGCCATACAAAGCAACATACCCACACAAAGTAATTGCTCATAATTCAGAATTCAGTTTTTTTTCCTCCAAACTCATTTAAGCTATTTCTTTTATGTAAATTATTGATGGTTTAGTCCATTTGTGTACAAAGTTTAACCCATTCGTTACCATTTGAAGACAATAGTGGTTACTTTATCATAAATTGAACACATAAATATAGTACAAAGGAATTGTACTATATTTAAAAGTACTATATTGTACTGATTTAACCCACAGGCAACCATGATTTAACCCTATGGTGAAAAAAATAACATAAATTTAACTCAATTTTATGTATTTGGAAACTTTCTGTAAAAGTTTATTTATTTATTTATACTAGCTGGTGCCCGGCACGTTGCTGCCATCTTTGTCAAGTGCTTGTTCAAGTTTGCCAAAAGAAGGCCAACAATAGATAGTTACTCCACTCTGAGTTTCAATATTCTGTGACCATTATTTCCAAATTTATTATTTATAAAAACTGTCTTAAATGGGCGGTTCCACACCTCTTGTCCAATACCAGTTTTATACTTCAAACCAAAAATAGCTACTCCAAATTTTAGAAAATGTGTTATATATGGGTGTCTCACAAATGTGACCACTTGCACAATGCCCATTCTAGTGTTCCAGTGGCAGAACACCACCAAATACTAATTTCATTCTGAGTTAAAATGTTCTGTGACTTTTGCTTCCATAGCCAGACTCGATAATTCGAGTTGTATGGGTGGATTTGCTCTCCATTTTCCAATGCCTGTGTCATCCATTGCAATCTATTGCAACACCAGATTAATTTACAAGCAAATTATGAAATTTTCACATTTACGACCGTTTTCCTAGATTAAAAACAAAAACACTGGCTTGCTCTGTAAAGTTAAATTCTGACAAGTTTAGAATAAATGACATAAGAAATAACAATTTTTTTATTTTTAAACCAATTTTTAAATTATGAACATAAAATGTTGGCTTTGCACAAATAGAACTGTCTGCGGGGCACTTTGATAGAGTGCTTTGATGTACTGAAAAAAGTACAATTGTAACGATAATGCCATCACTGGTTGAACCCGTTATAAAGAAATATTTTTATGTTAAAGACAATTTTTCTTAATTAACCATTTTTAGAGAATTTTTGGGATCACATCTAGAGAAAAGTATTCTTTGGAGCAAAGTTTATACCATTTTTCTCTATATATAATGCCTGTTTTATCATATTCCGAGACAGTTTTTTTTTAGTGTAACTGCACTCTAAATAGTTTAAACAAATACAAGTTTTCGATGCAAAATATTAAAATATTAACTCATAAAACCAACACTTTTTTTCAACAATTATGAATTAAGACACGAAATTTTTACTTTATGTACCGAAGTTTGCGATTTAACTGAATTTCGTTTGAAATATGAAAATGGCTTAATGTGTCAAATCATTCAGAGTTGTTCTTTAATAGAGCATGTAATAGCTTACAAGCTTACAAATGACCTTGTAAGTGCTTCACGGCACAAATAATTTAATTTAATTTGCTGCACTTATGACAGCAAAAAAAAACAACAAAAATTACAGCAAGTTAGTTACAGCAAAATAAACATCAATTCCAACATTTAATATTCTTAACACCCACCTCATCAATCCGCAATTAACGCGTTAACTTTATTCACACAAAGCTTTTGAAATATTCGAATCACCGCACCTTCACCCGCACAACCCACGCTACTTCTCATAACCTGCAACTAATTTGTTGCATTTCTTGATGATTTGATTTAAGATTTTTTAAGAAACTCCAAAAGAGTTAAACAGAAATGATTAATGAAATAATCGAAGATGTATTGAGTTGGTAGAAACCATTCTGCTATTGTTATCTCTAATTCTTTCCTCCAAAAGCATAGACAAGAAACAAGGTAATTCTTAACGTGAAACTTTTTTTTTTTTTTGTTTGAAATTCAGGCTTTCATAAACTCGTGCCACGAATTAATTTCTTCTTTAAACGCATTTCGTACCTATGTATTAATTAAAACTTTAACACAGATAAAAATAACTTAACCCTCGTAAAGATAAATGCCAAAGTCATGAATGAACACACCCTTGAAAAATATTAAGTAGTTCTTTAGAGCACTGAGGGCAAAATGCCATAATATTCCAACTCATAAAAATTTAGTTTACTTTGATTTTATGGCATCTTGCCCCCAGCTTGGTAGGTAGAGATACAAGCCAACTTGTGCCATTCAATTATCATCAGGATGAAACCATCGGGCAAGGAGAGTCAACGTTAGCCAACGCCAAATGCAGCCTACGCGAAAATATAATGGAATCAATGCGATGACCTTGAACAGCATGGTAAGCCTCTGGAACTTTTTTACGTTAAGCATTCCGATAAAATTGTGCAAGTCTTGATTTTGAGAATAAAAATGTCTATTCATCTGGCTGCATTTTATATCATACTACAATATTATGAAATCCAAAAGTTGAGAAAAAGAAAAAAAATACTCTGAGGCATATTTGCCAATTTTGCTTAAGAATCTCCGCTGAATCTCAATCCACTAAAAAGTAAAACCTGAAAAGAAGATATAACCACAATAAAAACGGTCATTGAGCTTGGCGATGCACCAATGGACTTTAGTTCGAAAACATGGCATCATTTATGATCAAAACTATAAATTTTATCTCTTAAGACATCAGCTCTTCAGTAGGTCTGCGATAATTTCTACAAAATAATATCATTAAGTAAATATTCCACCACCTGTGGATTCCTAGGTGATGCAGTTAAAACATACTGAGATAGTTTGAGTTGTTATTTTAACAAGCACTTGTTTTATTTAAGCTTGGAATGGCATGCAAAACATTTACATATGTAGATAAATAAGTACACTTATGATTCATGCCAAATATGTTAAACCATAATGCCAGTAAATGTTTCAGTAAACGACTTATTCAATGCTGGTGAAAGCATGAATTCCAGAGCTAATTTTTTGAGGTAAAACTTCGTATGACTTCGATGCATTTAAGTCCAGAATAGAGCTACAAATAAGTGCTGAAAAACTTTCGATAATACCTACTATCGTCAAAGTCTTTGGATTATCTACTATCTATGATTAAAAACAATTATTGATAAGGTTTCGATAGTGATTTTTACCATCGTCGTTAGTTTTCTTATTAAAAAAAAATAAATTAAAATTAATTTTAAAAGCATACTGGCGGTTTGAAAAGGTTAATTTCGAACTTATTCAGAATTTGAGCTAAAATTACCCATTAAAACGCTTTTGAGAAGGCTTGTTTGAATGAAAACAAGTAAAAAAAGTCTTCAGTCGGTCTAGGCCGACTATGAAATACCCTAAACCTACTTTAAAAAAAAAAAAAAATATTATTGAAAATAAGTGTGTCCGTGGGCGGATGACGCCTACATTTTATATACATTTAAATGTTGATGAAAAATTTACATATACCAAATTGTATTCCTGTAGCTCACAGTTCATGGACGAATAACCCCCAATTTTTAAACACACCTTAGTTTTGGAATAAAATACATACATACCAAATTTAATTTCTCTATGGCAAACATAACCTTAATTATTGAGTTTTAAACATTTAAACTAGATGAAACTTGTTACACATGATCACATATACCCAAGAATTTGCACTATTGAATATATTTGGAATCCGCCCACGGACACGCCTACCTCCCAACAACGCAAAATTTTAAAACTGCATAACTCAGCTCGTAATAAGCCTTCAACAATAAAATTTGGTATATATGTTTTTTATAACAAAACAAAGATGATTTTGAAAAATGAACGTCATCCCCTCACGAACACGCCCGCCTCCCATACAACGCAAAAATTTAAAACGCAATACATAAGCCTTTGTTTTACCTACAGAGATAAAATTTAGCACATATGTTTTTTATAACAAAACAAAGATGATTTTGAAAAATGGACATCATCCGCGCACGGACACGCCTACCTCCCATACAACGCGAAAATTGAAAACTGCATAACTCAGCTCATAATTAGCTTACAACAATAAAAACATTGATATGTATGTGTGCTATACCAACACAAAGATGTCTTCGAAAAATGAACCTCATCCGCTCACTGACACGCCCACCTCCCATACAACCCAAAAATTGAAAATGCAATAAATAAGCCTCTGTTTAACCTACAGAGCTAAACTTTGGCACGTATGTTTTTTATAACAAGACAAAGATGGTCTTGAAAAATGGACGTCATCCGCCTACTGACACGCCTACCTCCCATACAACCCAAAAAGTTTAAAACTCAATAAATAAGGTTATGTTTGTCATAGAGAAATTAAATTTGGTATGTATGTATTTTATACCAAAACTAAGGTGTGTTAAAAAAATTGGGAGTAATCCGTCCATGAACACGCCCACCTCCGATAGCGAAAGCACAATAAAGGCATTAACTGTGAGCTACATGAATAAAACTTGGTATGTGTAAATTTTTCATCAACATTTAAATGCATATAAAATATAGGCTCCCACGGAGACGCCCATTTACAATAAAAATTTTTTTGTTTCTGAAAAGTGGGTTTAGGGTATTTCATTGTCGGCCTAGACCGACTTTAGACTTTCTTTACTTGTTTTTTATTCAACTTGTAAGCATTTTAAAACATAAAACATTTTTTTGAAAGTATCACGTCCCCTAAATTGCTGGTAGACAGTTTTTCAAGAACTGGCCCAAGTACATGTTTATGACGACACCTTAAGACATGTCGTGACGTTCTTAAGAAGAAACATGACATTTTCACTCTCTAAGGTTTGCAATGGTATGCAGAGAGATGACGACTGATCAGAAAAATTTGTTTTCTATTGAATAAACTTGCCACCAGATATTAGGATTGCCACCAGATATTAGCATGCAAGGCAGCGCCGCATTGACACTAGCGGGGCCTGGGGCTAAAATCGACAGGGGGCCTACTTAAGGACAGAGTATTTAGCTCGGATCTTTTAATAATCAAAATATTAGTTTAATGCACTTATGTCTAAAAGCAAGACAAATTTGGTTTCATAAACTTTTAAATCTTTATTTTAAAAAAAATATTCCTCGATTTAGCTAAGGCAAAACTTTCTATCAACTCGTCAAAATTAAGTATTATTCCTGTTATTAATAGTTTGATATCCCTCACAAGGGATCGAAAACATCATTCAGGTTGAAGTTTCATAACGCTATTTTTAATCTAATCAAGATAAAAATTTTATATTTTTCCTTTATCTATAATTGTTTTCGAGGGACGGTTGGGCTAGTTTTTAACCCACTGTGCCAATAAATACATACACTTTGTTGGACGAAATCGAATAGTTGTACAAAAAAGTTTACTTGAAAAATTACATAGTTTCATTAACAAATGGAATTTATTCAGAGGTGTCATGAAACCAAATAGTTGTCGGAATTGATTTTTAAAACGACAAGAAAGTTACTCCTTCCGTCGAAAGTGTTTAGTCAAATTTCCGTAAAACTGTATCTGACAGACATAATTAAAACAAAATATTACATCTTCAACGAATCGATCTGACAGCTGGTTTCTGAGGAAAATGGACACCCACACACAGAAAAAAAACACATATCTTCCTCCGATAAAAAATTTCTCTATTTTCGATAATAGCAATTTTCTCTTTTCGAATAAAATTTTCTTCAATTAGAATAAATTTTCAGATTTTCGAAGAAATATTTCTTCACTTCTAGGAAATGGAAATATTTCAATGTCTCTTATAATGACAAATATTTTTCTTGCACAAAAAAATTCTCATTTATACAGAAGAATTTTTTGAAAATGAAAATTTTTTCCTATATTTTGATAAAAAATTCACTATGAGAAGTATTTTCTTCTATAAAAACAAATGTTTTCTCAAAAGTAAAGAGTCTTTTTCTCTAAAATCGAATTATTTTTATGTATTTCTCTTTTTCATAGAAGCTTTTAATCAGTTTTAGAGAGAAAAAATTTCTCTAGAGCAAGGTCAAAACCATTTTTCAGTAAATATGATGCCATTTTTATCATATTCCGAGAAAATTTTTACTGAGTGCAGTTTGAAAAGTCATTTCGAGAAAAATGCGTTTAAAGTTTTTCTTAGCATGCATTTTTTATGCAATTTTATCTCAAATAAATTCCAATTTTAAAAAATTCTATAAGCATGGATTCGATTTTTGGATTGTCTTCGTTCAACGTCTGTTTTGGTCGATACTGTTTGGTTAATTTTTTTTTATCTTTATGTAGCTTCTTCTGGTATTCGTTAAACTCCTTTTTTTTGGTTCGTCTTTGGTTCTTGACTTCATTTGCCTTCGGCTCATTACTTGTTTTTTGTCGAAAGAACTTTTAAAAGCATAGCATCTATTTCAGTAACAGATACAAATGCTTGCCAAGTTTCATCAAAATCGGTTCATCCGTTTTGACGTGAATGAGCCAAACATAGTTGATTGAATAAAGTGCCCTTTCATGGAAGTTTTCTAAAATTTAAGTAGCCTCAATTCTGTTGCAGGGTCAAGTTATTTCACGTGCCAAATTTAAGTAAAATCGGTCAAGTCATTTAACAGTTATTGAGTCTTAACAATGCACTAATTAAAGCGCCCTCTTGCGAAAGTCTTTGGAATGTTTTATATTTTGTGTTTTATCTTAGGTGCAGTTGAACGTTCATTCCAAATTTCATTGAAATCGGTACAGGCGTTTAGGAGTTATTGAGTCTTAAAAACGCACTACTTAAAGCGTCCTCTTACGGAAATCTTTGGAATTTTTTATAGCCTATGTTATCTTGGGCGCAGTCGAACCTTCATTCCAAATTTCATTGAAATAGGTCCAGGTGTTTAGGAGTTATTAAAGAGTAAAACGCACTACTTTAAGCGCCCTCCTGTGGAAGTTTTTGTATTTTTTTAAAGCCTATGTTTTATTTTGGGAGCAGTTGAACCTTCATACCAAATTTCATTGAAATCAGTTCAGGAGGTTAGGATGTACTGGTTCTTAAAAACGGACTTCTTAAAGCGCCCTCTTGTGGAAGTCTTTGTAATTTTTTATAGCCTATCTTTTATTTTGGGAGCAGTTGAACCTCCATACCAAATTTCATTCAAATCGGTCTAGGCGTTTAGAAATTTTTTATAGAATGCCACGCCCACATAGTTGCGCCCACTTTTTACACCCCCTATATTCTTTCTCTTTATGAAAGGTACTCGGTGTCCAAATTTCAGCTCAATAGGATAAACAGTGCGCGAGCCTATACGGAACAGACATACAGACAGACAGACAGACAGACAGACAGACAGACAGACAGACAGACAGGAGGACAAACATTTGATTTTATATATAAAAGAAGATTTATACCCTTAATCTGAAAGTTCAGGGCATATTTACTTTGTGCAAACGTTTGTAACGCATAGAAGGAAACGAGTCCGGTATAGAAAAGTATATATATTCCTGATCGGAGTCACCTCGTGAGTCGAGCTATCCATGTCCGTCTATTCGTCCGTCCACCCGTCCGTCCGTCTGTCCGTCTGTGTGTTGTCCGTATACACAGGATAAGAAGAAGGAGTTGAGATAATTGAATGAAACCCGGTACACATGGTCACATGAACCGAAGGATCTGCACTATTGAATATTTTTGGAATCCGCCCACGGACACGCCTTCCTCTCATACAATGAAAAATTTGAAAACTGCATAAATGAGCTCATAGTTAACCTACAACAATAAAATTTGATAAGTATCTATTTTATATCAAAGCAAAAATATCTTCGAAAAATGGGTGTCATCCGCCCACGGACACGCCTACCACCCATACAACTAAAAATTAAAAACTCAATAAATAAGCTCGTTTTTAACCTACAGAGATAAAATTTGGTACGTATGTATTTTATATCAAAAAATAGATTCCATCGATTAATGGATGTCATCCGCCCACGGACACGCCCACCTCCCATGCAACCAAAAAATAAAAACTCAATAAATAAGCTCAAGTTTAACTTAAAGAGATAAAATTTGGTACGTATGTATTTTATATCAAAACAAAGATGTCTTCGAAAAATGGATGTCATCCGTCCACGAACTCGCCCACCTCCAATAACCACAATATCGAAAATACTATAAAGGCTATAAATATAAGAATAAAACTTGAAATTTTCAAAAATTTGTTTAACTTTTTCATCAAAATTTAAATGCATATAAGTTATGGTTTTTATCCGCTCACGGCCACTCCCATTATTAATACTATTATTGTATTTTGAAAAAGAAGGTTTAGGGTATTTCATAGTCGATCTAGACCGACTTTAGACTTTCTTTACTTGTTTTTTTTTTTTAAATTTCATATACGCATTCTTAAGACCTTAAGGAACCAGATTCTAAAAAAAAAACAAAAAATTATTTTGCATTTTTAACACACAGTAATAGTATCTTAAATAAATTGACTAAAGTTTTAAGTAGTATCTTTTACAGCAGCTTAGGAGCAATTGCTTAAATTAAATTTAATATACAGTATAAAATAATATATGTTTAAAATAATGTTAACTTCAATGATTCATTAAATAAAACCGTTATATTAAAAAAAATGTTGATACATTTTGAAAGAAAATTTGGTCTGAAAAATAATGGGCGAGTGGCAACCGTGGTTACAATAATCAAATAGTGCTTAAAAGAAAGAAACAAAACAATATGAAGTGCATTATTGGAGGTAGAAAAATAGCCAACTAGGTGCAAGTGTTAATTGAGGCATTATCGAACTCTCTTTTCTATACTTAAAACACCTAATTTCATTTGTCCTTAATTTCAGATTGAGGACAAATTATAAATTTGTAGATATTTATTTCTATAAAGAACGTTTAAACTTTCTTATGTTTCTGTATTAAAAACAACAAATTGGCCATTTCAACCCTTGAACGTTTCGGTGAAAGTACTACGAAGAGCCACAGAATATTTTAGACCGAGTTTATCAAGTACTTTGTTTTCGATCCAACCTAAAGTATATATCTTCATCCCGATTTTTTTGCTTTTGTTGAAGATTTTTTTCGTAAAGTTCAGACTAAATATCTATGGACACCACAAAATTTTATGTTAATACGTTAAGATCAATTTTCCAATGAGACTTTTAATGATCACAATTTTATCACCTTACTTTTGGTATTTAAATTCTATTCCTAGCTTGTAGCAACTGCTGTGAAGACATAAAAACTATTTGAAAGATGCCATAACTAGCCGTGCTGATATTAAATATTTCCACATTATTTAAATGCTAAAATCTTTTACATGAATAGAAGCTTTAAAAATCCTTTGCAAGGAAATGAAAAAAAAAAAAAAAAAAAAAAATAAACATTTATTGACGCTTTATTATCCAAGCACCAGCTTCAGGTTTTATTGCAAAATTTAATGTAAATGTGTGCAGATTTAAGCTTGTCAGCCCTTGGGTCTTTTTGTTTTTGTAATTGTTCTCTCGTTGACCATAAGTCTTGTTAATTTTTAAGTATGTATTTTCATTTATAGAAAACATTTTTGAACCTTATCAAATTTTAAATAACCTCAGGTAAAGAAAACCGTTCACACTCTAACAGTAACTTAAGCCTAGAAGCTTAAATTTTTCCATACAACTATTCATCGAAGTTGAAGCAAAGTTATGTGCATATGTAAGTCTGTCAGCACGTAGCTAAAAAAGAAACACACCACAAAATATTTTGACTTGACCCTACAGCTAAATATGTACGCTTCATGTTTTTTTTATTTAATTTTGTTTTTTGCTCGTCTGCCTCTGACTGTCAAATGTATCAACAACTGAGCAATAGTATGAAAAAATGAACATAAGCAGAAAAAGATTAAAAGTATGTATGTCTGATCTAAGCCTGGGAATAAATTGTACTAGTTACTCATTCCAAGCACGATCGAAGCTTCAAGTTCATTTGAAGTCTTTAGTTTTCCCAGCTCACAATACAAAGCATAAAAAAAGTTTGCATTTCGGTATGTCTGAAAATCATCCATCTGAGTGTAGCAACAGGCTCGGCGATACCTGAGTTAATGTTCGATGCTATTTAGAACAAGAACGAGCACAAATAACTGTGTCAATCGACTTGTAATGGCAGCCCATTTGATTGACAACAGTCACCAAACGCCAATATAATGCCCATTATTATTGTCATCATTGTTTTGTACCTCTTCGCATTGCGTTGCACATTTAAAACCAACTTCTTCTGGGTATTCTTACAGCATAAACATCTTCTTTTCGACTCTGCTGCAACAATTCACGTGTGTGCGTAAAATTCTTTAACGCAAGCTTCCATTAAAAGGCATAAAAGTTGATTAAGATGCTGAAGATGCTGCCAACTGACACTATGATGCAAGGAGATTCCGGTTTCAATAAAGTTTCCACCTTTCGGGCTGTAACAGTGAAGCTCAAGCGACCCGGACAATAGAAGAGAATTGCAAGAATACTGACTTAAAGTGCTCGTCCTGGGATGATGATGATGATGACGAGTGCTTAGCTGTCCACATCATGTTGATGCCAAGAGTCATTTATTCTGTGATGCGGAAATCGTTATATGTATGTCTTAACAGTTCCCTGATGGTGTTGTGGATCAACGAAGAAAATGTAATTTTTAAGTTTTCATAAAACTATTACTACACAACAAGTGGTAACAAAACTCACTCAATTTATTCAATGAACTCCAATATTTTTAGTAGATCTTCTGAGTGTGATATTAGTTTTGGTACAACTAACAAGTTGTAATGTTATTATCATCAAAAAGTGACTGTGGCTTTTCCAGTCTGTAGGTGTGCTTAAAGTGAAAGTAAGTAATTCCAAAATTATCCCAGCAGCCAAGTGGACAAAGAAAAAAAACCAAAAAAACTAAGTCAACACAAACCTTAAAGCTAACTGCAACCGCCACAATGTGGGAGTGTTTTGATTCGCGCTTATCTCAGAGACCATCTATCTATCTATCTGTACTTATGTTTGCTTGATTGTATATCAGACAAATTTAGGTTGCAACGACTGTTTATTTTTTACAGTTTCAGTTAAATAAAGCAAATTTAAACATTTGGGTCTATGAGCTTAATGGAATGACATAATGTCATGTCAATGGATCACGTTGTCATAAGTATTTTGGGCAATGTTGCGAAAAGTACTTTCTATGTTGGAAAGGCCAGGTAAGCATATCTGGGAATTATGAAGATCACAAACTTCAATTTGCGTAAATTTGAAAAAACTAAAAAAAATTTTATAAAATATATTAACTTACATTGACAGTCTGTAACTATTTTGAACGCAGTCCTAAAATGTTTATGGACCAAAATTACAATTGCGATGAGTGTGTTACTTCAATGTATGGTATTTCTTGATTTACTCTTATGCTTTTGCTTGGACTGAAAGAAATGTACTAGTTTTTATCAGAAATGAGAGAATTCGGATAGAATTTAATATTTATTTTGTCACCTTCAAAATAATTACCATTGCAGGCGCTACAGATAAGCCAATCTTTTTTTTAATTCTTAAAAGCATTTTTGGTTGGCCGATTTCAGAATGGCCTTTAGTCCCCTTTACGAATTCTCTTGGAACACTTCAATCATCTCAAAATTTTTTCCACGGAGCGACGATTTGAGTTAATTCGATCAAAGAATGGCATATTTTTATGAATTTTCTTTGAAGAAACAATTAATATAAATTATATTATTCCAATTGGGTTCTGTCAGATCACATTTTAAAAATACTGTGCGAAATTTTTATAAGTAAATAACAGCAACTCTTTTCAGGCGCCTCAGAAAAAAACATTATCAAGTTTTTTTTTAAGTGAAACTTCTTCGGCGCCGTTGTGTCGAAGTGATTTTTAACTCAGTGGAACGGAAGCGTTGTAACATTAAGCTGAAGCACGTTTCAGTCGGCTGAGATTTGGTCGTACGGTTTGTGTCTGCACTTTAAATGATACAAAGATTTAAAAGCCAAGATGGCGGGCGAAGCATAAGCAAATGGTTATTTAGATGTCAAAACAAAAATGTCGCTCAAAGCATATGCAATAGCATCAAATTCAATTTAAAAATGTGCAGTAGCCGCACTGAATCGACAATAAGATCGAAAACAGTGATCGACGCTGTATTTCAATGATATATTGATCAAATCGAAATCAAAGCCTATGATAAAAGTCACTTGTTTCATTTGTTGAAATTGAAAATCGAATAATTAATAATAAAATATAAAATAAAATAACTTTCAAACTTGGTACCAATCTTCTTCTATGTATATAAAAATCAATTGCATGTGCGTTAGTCTTGCTAAGGCTCGGAAACGGCACAAACGATATTTTTTGTTGTACTCTTCTACTCTTAATACGGATGTGGTTTAGCAAAAAAGAAAATGACGAAAAACTCGACGGAACTGCGAAAAAAATCGAAAAATAGAAATTGGTACTTTTGTATGGGAATTGCCACTTCTAACTGCTTTAAATAGCCAACAAATCTTATCGGATGGACGGATTTATCTCGAATTCGACATACATATTACTTGAATCCGAGATTAGGCAAACCTTTACAATCTGTGTGCAACTTTCCGTGAGGCGTGTCAACTCTAACAGTTTCGCGAGAACGATTCACGTTGGGACAATACACTCAAAGATTCCCTCATATCTTGGTCACAGCATCAAATACGCACACTGTTTGCTATTATCATACCTACATGTTTCTCTTCGATTCCGAACGATTTGTGGGTCAATACAAAGACGATATGTCTGAGGACGTTTTGCATCGTGTGCGTCGTCAAACGTTGCAAATTACTGCAGAAATTCACAATGAGACATTGATTCTGATAAAAGACATGTGTTTATTGATGGCGAATAAAGTGTTGTCGTATTTGGGTATGATATCACCAAAATCGTCCAATGCTCGATGCGTTTAACCACGAGTTACAAAGAGAACAACAATACGACACTGAATCAGTTCGTACAAATGTTTCGCAATTAAATCAACAACAAAAGACTGTGTACGACTCTTTAACAGAAGCTGTGGAGAATGGAACTGGTGGAATTTACTGCCTCGATGCTCTCGGAGGAACTGGAAAAACGTTCTTAATTTAATTGCTTTTGCCGAGGATTCGATCGTAGAATGAAGTTGCCCTAGCATTGCCTTCATCTGGAAAATCAGCAACTTTGTAAAATGTTGGGCGAACGGCACGTTCTGCCTTGAAATTGCCCCGTAACATTCAAATCAACGAGACACCAGCTGGAGCCGGTGATTTTCGTCAGACTCTTCCAGTTATTCCACGGTAGCTGATGAACAAAACGCGTGCTTGAAATTATCAAATTTGTGGCGTCATGTTGACATTTCCACTGGATTCATCACACTCGGTGGTGTAGCGAGGGGGGAAGGGGGTGTCATCATGCCCCGGGCGCCACTCGCAGAGGGGCGCCAAATCATTCTCAAAAAAAGTTATCGAAAAGGCTTAAAATCTTTGTAAAAAATGGAGAATCGATACAACAATCCGTATAAAATGTCGCCGACAAATGCGCGGAGAATTGACTCGAGATATGGACTTTCCGCAGAAAGCGAAAAATCTGGCGTTATGAAAAGCATTCTTGGTCCTCTGCATCAGGAAATAAGTTCACAATTTACAAGACAAGGGACCTTAATTCCAAATTTTGGTAGTTTCTGGACGTTGAAAATTTATTAAGTAAGAATAATCCGTTCAACGATCTTGAAAAGAATTGTAAAAATTTGGGTGAGTTTTATAATATAGATTTAAATGGAACAGAACTTCCATTTAAAGAAAAAGATGTTTTTTCCAAATCTGAGAGTAGCACTTCAAATATTTATTATTATTTCAGTATCAATGTATCAATCAGTGTAAAATTGAATAAAATATGTAAAATACAGTACAATGTCGAATTTTAGCGTCTTCACTCAAATGCATCTCCTGACCGTATTTTTGCACGCATTACTTTCGGCGGTAGTTTATATTCTCCACTAAAAATGAAAATAGTTTTTGATTTTTTATGAATTATGATAGCACAAAAACTACTCATCCAAATGAAAAAATTTGTTGATCAAACATGAAGAAAATTAGAAATTTTATTCGGCTTAGCGTGATTATTAATATTGAACAAGAAGTGTACAAGATATATTTCAACATATGCGACTATATTTGAAAGTAAATCCTAGTACTCGATCCGTTTGCATGAAATTTCACTCGCAACATTCATTTTTTTGTTGCGTGAAAATTCTGACAAATATTTTGTTGTGAAGAAATTGAAAAATTTGAGAAATACAAAAATTCAATATATCTTTAGTTCGTGTTTGTAAGAGTAGAATATAGTTAAAAAATCGAATGTAACATGATCAGTTCGATACAATTGATGTCAAAATTATATATAGTAAGATTTACTTAATTGAAATAAAAAAATATAAACTTTATTATTTCAGTTAGCGAGTAGTTAAGCATGCAATAGTCATCTTTAACGAACTGTCAAAGTTAGGAATAAACATTGCTAGCAAAGATGTTATGGATACGAGTTAACAGGTTAGGTAGTTAAGGGCCAGTTAATGATAACCACAATTGTCTTTAACGCTTTTTGAAATTCCGCTGATGTTAATGCTCTACATAAGAAATAATTTAAAAGTGAAGTGGCTGAATACTTGGGAAAAAATAAGACTAGCATTACAGAACAACCCAAAATAATCAAAGCTCAGAATTACTAATATCCTTAGACTTTCATTCTTCATTCCTTAACCAAAGTTTTTTTATCTTCATGTCCTTTTATTTCTTCGGCTAATGATACTCCTTTTCTAATGTTTGAAACCACCTTTTTTATTAAAACCAATTTAGAAATATATTAAAAACTTTTAAATGAATTGGTAACAATTTCGATGTTACTCGATCTTTGTACTCGTACAACTAACATTTGTCGAATGAACCTCAATCAAAAATGTCAAATGTACCAAAATGCTCTCGGTATCTTTTTTTTAACTTTTTTAGTTTATATTTAGTTCTTTTGAAATTCACTTATATTTTCAAAAAAAAAAAATAATTTTTACCTTTTTAAAAGGTACTTTGATTAACTTTTATAACTCGGTCAAGAAGTCCTTACGTATCAGTGCCGGAAATTAACAGTTACGCGCGCAAAACGTAAGAACTTTTCTGTTACTTTTCTTCATGTAATGCAAGAATCGTCAGACTTCGTTACGATTACTGAAAAACAATGATGCAAAACTTATAAAACAAATTATTGTAAAATAACGGTTCGTTCCTACCGAAAACGTCATAGTCAAATGTGCACCAAAGTCAAGGGTACCCCAGTTTACCCTACTAGGCTTAACTATAAAAACTTGTTTTGCGATTTTCGTGTTAAGAGACCCTAAATCTGAAACAAAATATAATGAACTGTCGTGTACAGAACCTTTTTCTGATTTTCACGCATTGTTATTCACGCAGTGTTATTTGTATTTATGTAATTTAATAAGTGTATTATAATTATTTGTACTAAATATTAAAAAATATATATAATATATCATAATTTTTTTCATTATTTCATTAGGGGCGCCAAAAAATTGTTTTGCCCCGGGCGCCAGTTATGCTCGCTACGCCACTGACCACGAGGCCCCGTTTTTTTTTTCTGCCGCCAGTTTGGAGCTCTATAGAACCATATTGGAGTAAAAAACAAATTTTATGAATTTTTATTCTTGTAATTTGTTCACTTCTCTATTATAATAAAAAAAATTTGGAAAAATTTTTGTTTTTGACTGAGTTATGAATTTTTAAAAAAGGTCTGTTTTCGCTGCCGCGAATGTTAGGTCCCACCTTAATATTTTAATCGTACCCTGAGTTTGAAATTTAAAAAACTGAATAAAAATCACGCCTTTCCCCCAAACAAAGTGACGTCATCAAAATTATAATAAAACCTATATAACTTCGAATATACTTAAACACGGCTGTGGGTGCATTTAAATACGACCAAGTCGAAAATAATTGCTTAATAGTTTTTTATTAAAATATTTTTGATAGGAATGTGAGAGCTTTTTTTGCTCTTTGGCTTTTTTCGGTTTTCCTGAGAAAGCGAGTTAAAAGCTTTTTATAATTATTTCGCGTAGCTCTGTGTAATTAGAAGAAATAAAACAGATATACAAGACGAGATCTTTACAAGCAAATTATTAATATAACCGATATAATGCTGTGAAAGAGTGATAAAACGGAGTCAACTTAAACTCATAGAGATGAATTTATTGATCATAACATTTTTCAGTACAGATATGAATCACTTCTCACTTAATACCCAGTCAAATAAGTTTAATTCACGAATAAAAATAATCCATTGATTGCAAAATACATAAAGCTTTTTACATAAATATTTTTTTTTTTAAATAAATACTGTAAAACTAAAGAAGTGATTGGAATTAATGTAATATTCATTATTCTTTTCATTGACTTATTCTAATATCAGTTAGGAAACAAGAAGTCAGAAGTTTGAATACCTGTTGCGATCATTGTCTTATGCTAGTACCTTTAAATTTTTCTTAAATTTATAGTCGATTGTTGTAAGGAAGTTTGAAGCAGCATGAATTTGCTATGGTAAGAATGATATTTACTTACTTCAAGCTCAACGGAACGGAGCTCCTGACTTAAAGCTCCAGAGTAAAATCATTGACTCGCAGCTGCTTCTAAGACGTTATTTTCAATTATGTTAATTTTCTCGTAAGAATTTTTTAATGTCTATGAAAACTAAGGAATTCATAGACATAAATAATATAACGAAGTATGTTGACGTTGTGTTGTGTTGCAGTCTAACTTCTTTACTATTAATTTTTCTTAATGACGACGATGATTTACAAACATAACATTTCATAGGGATAGTTTTATTACTGTTTACTTAAATCCTTCTCTTAAAGTCTCCTTTTAACGTATTTTGCTTCAGCACACAGGAAGCCATAAATATAAATAGATGAAAAATAGTGAATATTTTCAAAACTAAGAAGTCATAATAAATAATTAAATTTAAAGGAGTGGAAAAGTAAACACTAAGAATCTTAAGGACGTTAGTTTTGCTGTCTGAAATTACTACTCATGTCTTAACAGTTTGAGTGAATACTTTGCAAATAAAGGCTTTTCTTTTGTTATGGACTCTTAACTTTATTAACCTCTTCACAGTACTAAATTTATTTATTGAAAATGTAAAATATACCAACTAGTGAGTGATATATTTCGGCCAAGGGATCGCGCTATAAGGCGTCGACTTAGGCGACAATAATGCCCTGGGCGATTCCCCGTTATCATGCGAGCTAAAAATTGTGTGAGTGAGGGTGTTCGCAAGCATCCCTTAATGGAGCTAGGAGGGAAAAACAAACAAAATAGGTGTCACTACGTTTATATCCATAACTAACATATCTCTATAATAATTAAACAAAAAACCATTTAAATTTGCCATTTAAGCTCTTGATAGAACTTTGACCGAGATGCTTATCATCAATTGCACACAATTTACCGAGAACTGGACCCACAGGACCTACATGTTTTACGCTGACTTCAAACGGTTAAAGCCATGTTGAACTCAGGATGCGACACACACTTAGCACGCACGACCACGGCCACTACACGCAGAAAAAAAATATATTTACCACAAACATAATGGGAGCGGAAACTAATATGTTTGAAACCTTATTAAGAGCAAACAAGTTTATTGTTACTAGAAACATGCTCGAAAAAAATGAATTTCGCCGCAAACCAGCTAATCTAAAGCGTTATTGAAAGAAAATTAAAAAAAATTTTTTTATTTTGACCGAACGTAGGGGTTATATATTTCTTTATAACTTCTTTATTTACCATCCGATCTTAAAGAAGATCTTTTATTTGTCTCTAAAAATTATTAACCTCAGTTGACCCCTTATAGTGCTGACCCACCGTACCTCAGTTTCTACCATCTTATCGTACCATTTTGATTTTAGAAATAGAAAGGCCGTAAAAAATCATTGAACTTTACTACTGAAATTTTTCCTTTTTTTTCACTAGAAATATTTTTAACATTTTTTTTAATTTTGTATAATTTCGTATTATTTTTATAGAATTTCCACCGAAAACGTTCTCTGAAGTAATACAATTGAAGCCTTAAAAAACCATTTAACTCTTCCTTCTTCATTGAACTTTCTAAGAGTTTGTTTTTAATGAATAAAAAAACAAATTAAAATGGATTATTTCTTATGATCGCACTGTTAATGTCCAAGGTTTGAGGAAGTTGAAATAACTGCAACAATTGCAGATATGATCCGGATACACCAAGTAAAAAACTTAAAAACAATTTTAAAAAACCTATGTTAGTTTACCTAATGACAAGGTCCATTTTGAGGCTACAAAGATCTTGGAAAAGACAACAAAGTTTAATCAGTTAATTTATCGAATTTTATATTTATGGGGAATTGGCGTTATTCTGTGTCATTTAACCATTAGTTGTAAGCAGATTTTCATAAGTATATAAGTAGAACTGCTCCTACTGGCCCGATCACAGCGACTCAATGCTAAGTCTCAAAATATCATCTTAAAAAGCGTTCACTTTTCATCAATCCTTCGGTTTATTCACACTGCCTTGAGCAGTTGGGTAGATTGGCAAATGCCATACATTTTGTTATTATAATAGTGCCATTGTACCCAAGTACCCATCTACCAATCTACTCTAGCTGACCCCCTGACTCGTTTGGGTAGATTGGTTTCTTGTTAAATTGAATACTTTTTCATTGATAACCACCTTTTCCAAAAGTAGGCAATTATAATTCCAAAGTATTTCAAAATTATTTCCAAAGTAAATTAAAATAAAGTAAAAAATAAGAGATAAAAAACATGCAGCACGGTGCAAAATTATTATATTTACAAAGTACTCAATTGCAATTCAGAGTACTCGCAGCTGTCAAAATTACTCAATCTACCCATATCCAAATACCTAAGTCAGTGTGAATACCCCTATAAAATAAAATAAAAAAACAAACATGAAACTGGCAAGAATAAAGCAAATTGTATGCATGAACGAAGCACAGGGTGGTCGTGTGGATTTAAAATTTCAACTCAGCAATTTTTGATTAAATAACTACTGGTTTTATTTGAACAACCTCTCCTGAATAAACAAATTTGAAGCCTTTAAGAAAAAATACTCATAAAATCTACAAGTTTCATCATGAAGACTTTTTTAGTTTCAAGAGTACAAGGTTCAAAAAGTACCATTCTTAATTATAAAAGTTAAGCTTAATATACAGTAATACCCCGAACTAACGCGATAGATGCGACTTAGCTTTAATGGCGTAAGTCGAATTCGCCTAAGTCGGGGTATAATTTCATGTATAAATCAATACAAATTATATATAATTGGGACCGGAGACTGCAGGACATAATAGTTTAGAAAAACATTTATACTAAAATTGTGGAAGATACAAATACAAAATCAAAAACCGAATTTATTTAATCTAATAAAAATAATTGTAAAATTGAACAAGGTTTGATCGTAAAACAAGTAAAGAAAGTCTATAGTCGGTCTAGGCCGACTATGAAATACACTAAACCCACTTTTCATAAACAAAAAAAATTTTTATTGAAAATGGGCGAGTCCGTGGGCGGATGAAGCCTATATTTTGTATGCATTTAAATGTTGATGAAAAATTTACACATACCAAGTTTTATTCATGTAGCTCTCAGTTAATGCCTTTATTGTGCTTTCGCTATGGGAGGTGGGCTTGTTCATCGACGGATTACTCCCAATTTTTGAAAACACCTTAGTTTTGGTATAAAATACATACATAACAAATTAAATTTCCTAATAAACAAAGATAACCTTATTTATTGAGTTTTGAACTTTTTGGGTTGTATGGGAGGTAGGCGTGTCCGTAGGCGAATGACGTCCATTTTTCAAAACTATCTGTGTCTTGTTGTGTCTTGTTGTAAAAAACATACAGGCTTATTTATTCCGTTTTCAATTTTTGGGTTGTATGGGAGGTGGGCGTGTCCGTGAGCGAATGACGTCCATATTTCGAAGACATCTTTGTGTTGATATAAAACACATACGTATCAAATTTTATTGTTGTAGGTTTATTATGAGCTGAGTTATGCAGTTTTAAGTTTTTGCGTTGTATGGAAGGTAGGCGTGTCCGTGGGCGGATTCCAAAAATATCCAATAGTGCAGGTCCTTGGGTGCATGTGACCATGTGTACCAAGTTTCATCCAATTCTCTACTCCTTCTTCTTATCCTGTGTTAACGGACAACACACAGACCGACGGACGGACGGACATGAATAGCTTGACTCACGATGTGACGCTGATCAAGAATATATATACTTTTCTATACCGCACTCGCTTCGTTCTATGCGTTACAAACGTTTGCACAAAGTTAATATACCCTCACCTTTCAGGTTTAGGGTATAAAGATGTTTCCGCAAAAAAAAAATATCTGTTATCACTTGTTTCGTATGAATAAATGTACGCTTTGTTAAAGTTTTTTATTATTTTCTAAAATTTGCAAGATCTTTTCACTTGAATTGAGGCATTCTGTCAATTTCCCAACCATTATTCGATCTAATACTGAAATTGATTCTCATACGCTGCATTGTGAGTAGCGTTCCCAACTGTCCCGGATTTCGCGGGACGTCCCGCATTTCAGCTAATTTTTTAGCGTCCCGCAACGACCCCTTGCGGGACACCTTTTGTCCCGCATTTGAGAACTTAAGATTGTTTGTATCTAAATTTCCAATTCAACATAAAACAGTTTCTTAAACCGTTAAATTTTATTATCAAAATAAATTTATTGCTCGTTTCAAAAGAGTAGAACATTTTTTAGTTTCATTCTTCGATGCGCAGTGAGAAATTATTTCTAAAGCTAGAAAATTTTTTAGAGCGTAGTTTCTTACTCTTTTTCGCTGAACTTTATGCTTTTTTTGAACGTTTTTTACTGTTTTTATTTATATTTAAATGCGCAAACATTTAGAACAAATGACCGCACAAGTACGGTGTTGCACCGACGGCCTGCAGCAACCTGAATCTTGAGAGAGAAATAAAATAGAAATAACATAAAAAATAAATTATTTTCTCAAGAAAAAATTGTGAAGTGAAATTACGGATGTTAAGTTTTTTTTTTACGTACACTTTTTTTTAATTTTGATTGGTTGATTTTGAAAAATAAAATTCAGTACTTCCGCAGCGCAGTTGCGATGATCAACAAAATTCAGGAATATACGTTAATTTTTTTCATTTATTTTTCTGCTCAGAGAATATTCAATTTTATTTTTAATGTCGACCAATCAGAATGAAGAACACTCTCCAAATTATTTTCTTACTAGTTCTTTCCCGTCAAAAATGACGGGCCCGGATTTCCGGAAGAAAAAAACATAAAATATTGACTTTCTTTAAGCTGAATTAGATATCAGCGATGGTTAAATATTCGAATTTAAATTGTGCAAATATCAATTTTTAGTTCTAAATATTTATTAAATACCTTAAAGTAAAAACGGAAACCATAGTAGGTGCGCCGAAATATGTTTGAAAAATTTTTTTAAAACTGAAAATTTCAAAATGAAAAATATATAAAAAGTTTTTGAAGTTTCACACCACAAAAATGCCTAAAAATATGCTACGAAATTTTTCAAAAAAAATCAAGCGTTCCGCACTCACATTTTACGGAATTATGTATGTTATAGTAATAATTCTTAAACATGCGCGAAAATGTTCTTCTCTTTTGAAACAGGCTATATCATTTATTTTTCATACATTTTATTTATCAAAACGATTTGGATTTATTTTAAGGTTTTTACATGCATTGGGCAAGAGTTGGAAAGAGATCTAAGCAATATCAAGGAACCAAGCGATGGTGTAAAGGCATCGTTGATACCCTTTATTTCTCAAAGAATAAAAGGAAATATTTAATAAAATAAAAAATTCTAATGTTGTCCCGCATTTTTCAGCCAAGTCCCGCATTTTTGATGGCTCCGTCCCGATTTTGTACTTTTCAGAGTTGGCAACTGTTGTGACTCATTCGTCACAAGCGAAGTTGAGTTGTTTTTATAGTATAAACTACAAATACTGACCTACCTCAATAATAATGAAGCGATCAGCGTTTTTGTAATGCTTGCCAGTTTAAGTTGACGGTCAAGCACCCAACAATTAAAAAGTGCAACGGTCAGCTTAAAATAGCAATTAAGCACGGGCCAGCTACTTGAGCTGCGCTTCTGTTAACATAGCTCGAAAATGATCGCGGAAGTAAATGAACTCTTGTGGGTTGAATTGCAATGTAGTATGTATGTTTCTAGGTTAATAAACCGCGCTGTTGTTGAAAATATGTATGTCGAAATATAACACGCGGAAATAAGCCAATTTATGGTGCCAACGGTGTCAAATATCGAGGTGACCAAACAAAGAATGTATATTTGTAATATGTTTGTTTGTATATTTAAAATACGAAGTATGTATATTTGTATGTTGTTTAGCAAAAATGTCTAGGTTAATGTCTAGGTTAATTGTATATATGTAACTATTATGTAATTGTCATCAAGTTTCATTACGGAAGTTAAGATAATGATCTTGAGACCAAGTAGATTTTAAGATTCAAATCTGTGATATAAATAAGAGTAAAATAAATAAAAAGAAGAGAGTTAATTAAGCAATCAAGAAGTGAAGTGTCATTTTAAACTTTCAGGTACCACCAGCGCAGAATAACATTTGGTGAGTATACATTTAATGATGTAACAGGTAATATTTAACGTTACACAACAGAGTTGTGTGGGTTCGACGGAGAACACCACGCAACATTATGGCGCAGCCGGTAGGATTTCACCGGGCCTGCACACAACATTATGGCGCAGCCGGTAGGATTTCACCGGGCCCCCACACAACATTATGGCGCAGCCGGTAGTCCTTTTTAAAAAAGGGTTGTCTCTTTTAAAAAAGGATAGTGATTCGAACTCGGTTACCCGTGTTCAAATAAACAAATAAATAATAATAACTTCCCAAAGATTCTGCGATTCCGTAGCCAATTCCTTGTAGTTGACCGGACCCTCCAGAATATAATTAAAAAGGTTTAAAACCAGTAAAATAAAAATTTGTAGATTAGATTACAGAATTAAATTCACAGAGAAACTATAGTATAGGGTGAGAGTTGTTGTTGAACACAGAAAATTTTAAAGGCAACGAAAAGATAATGAAATCATAATAAAAAAAAAATTCAGAATGAACATATGCGAGGTAGCGAAAATAGTATCGGAGCTTGTGCCTATATTTTCAGGAGCAGACTCCAGTGAGCTACATGAGGAAGTGTATAAGTTTATACTTGCGACAGAATTAGTTTTCCAAGTGGTAGGACAATCGAATTTAGAAAAATTTATTCAATGTGTGAAACTAAGACTTTATGGAGATGCTTTCAAATTAGTAAGACCAAGACAATTTAATAATCTTAATGAATTATTTATACTTATAAAGAAAACGTATTTGGAAAGAAAAGAATTAGATGTAGTATGGCAGGAAATACAGAAGACATTACAACAACCTGGTGAAGAAATACGAAAATATGCAAGACGGTTAAGTGCTCTAAAAACAACAGCAGAAGATATAATAAATAACGAATACAAAGACGGTGTGTCCGCACTTTTAAGTGAATTAAATAAAACTGTGATTACAACTTTCAGAGTAGGTCTGCAGGATTCAACTCTGAGAATATATATGCTAAGCGTTAAAACAGGAACATTTGAGAGTGTAGTGGAAGAAGCGATAAGTGCATTTGGGCTTATCGAAAGAGGGAAAAATACGAGACCAAATCAAAGGGAATTTGGTATAAATTTCAGTAAAAATGATGTGGCATGTAGGTTGGCTGATCATGAGGTTGAAGCAGGTCATAGGCCTTACTCATCATCAGAGAACCTGTCAGGAATTCAAATAACAAGAAATTATGAGAATATAAGGTCTAGAAATATTAACTTAACATGTTCATTTTGTAGTAGAATAGGGCACACAGGAGATGAGTGCTACGAAGTAAAAAATCAAGTTTATTGTCAGAAGTGTAGACATTATGGTCACGAATATAATTTAAACTGTTCGGCTAGCAGAAATATGAATAATAATGAAATAAAGGGAAATCAAAACAGCTATGACAGAAGTCAGAATAATTATAACATAATTCAAAAGAGCAATGGTAACATGATGCAAGAATCAAACAAATATGAGGTTAAATGTAAATGGTGTGCAAGATTAGGACACAAAATGCAGGATTGTGTTGCAAAGAGAGAATACGATTCGAAACAGGGAAACTATTGAGGGCCCAGCCAAGGCCAATGAGCTGGGAACCCAAAAAATTAAGGAAAACTGGGCCAAGTAGGGTAGTCACAGATGATTTCACGTCAAAAAAGATTGTAAACATCTGTACACCAAGGAAAATGGGGAACAAAATACCAGAAAATCGTACATCGGTAGATAAGACTAAAGTTTTGGTAACTAATGAAATAACAGAAAGCACCTCGACAGAAAATAGTACGTCAGAAGATAAGGCTAATTTTTTATTTAACAATTTTTATTCAAACATCGAAGAATTGATGGTAACAGAGCAAGAAAAAATAGTGGAGGAAGATTTAACGTCGCAAAAGATAGTAAACATCCTCACCACTGAGTCAAAGATGGAAGTATCAACAGATAAGGATACAGTAGGAAAAGAAGCTATATTAAGTAGTTCTCAGGAAAGAGATAAGGATTTAGCAAACTCGTTACACAATAAGAATTTTACGTTTCAAAATAGGAACGAACAAGGTAGGAGTTTTGGTTTTCGCAAAGTCAATGATGTGTTCATAGAAATTCCCTGTAAGGATTCTATAGAAGGACGACTCATTTTACTTGTGGATACCGGGGCTGAAGCCAGTTTAGTTAAACTGAATACATTAAAGAAAAATTTGAATAAAGATACAAGGGAAATTAAACATTTGAGTGGAGCATTTGGAGGTTTTGTAGATACTTTGGGGTCTGTAGAGATCCAACACGATAAGATAAAGAACTTAAGTTTTAAGTTACACGTAGTGGCACTAGAACAAGGGTTGCCTGCAGATGGTATTTTAGGTCGGGATAGTTTGTGGAATAATTCAGTTATAGATGCGATTAATAAGACGTTAACAGTCTATGGTAAACACATGGAGACTAAGGTGGAATTACCTCTAAAACAAATAAACGAGATTAGTTCTTTAAGCTACAATAAGGAGATAAGTGTTAAAGCAAGAACAATACAAACGGTTAAAATTCCGATAAAAACAAATATTTCAGTTGTTGTAATCCATAAACAAGAGATTATGCCGGGGGTTTATTTAGGTGAAACGTTAGCAAATGTGAAGAATAAAATGGCATATGCAACAGTGCTAAATGCGAATAAGGATGACTGTGTCATACCTAAAGATTTTAGACCAAATTTTTCAAATTTTAAAGAGTTCATAGTGGATGCGAGCTCGTCGTATAGTGCAAGGGAAGTAGACGTAAGAGAAAGGGTTAATAGGTTGATAGAAACAGTTAAATTCGACAAAAGTTTAAACACTGAAGAAAGAGCATCAATAGAAAATTTAGTAACGTCTTTTCATGATATTTTCTTGCTTGAAGGAGATAAATTGTCATGCACCTCTGTTTTAAAACATGAAATTCAAATGCAAAGAGATCAAGCACCAATTAATCAAAGACAGTACAGGTTACCACAAATGAATAGAGAGGAGATACAAAGACAAGTAGAAAAACTTTTAGATGATGACATAATCAGGCCAAGCAAGTCCCCGTGGAATTCACCAAAATTGGACGTTTAAGCTCGGTTTAAGCAACAAAAAAACACTGCATATAAAATTCAAAGAAATTTTTATTCGAAAAAAGTTATTAAATATTAATGTATTAATGATTAAAATGAACCTTATATACATACATAATGCAAAATTCTGATAAATGCATGTGACGAAAAATTATTGCTAAATGAATAGAATAATTTTTCTTTGTCAGAGGGGGGAGGAATGTTGTGACTCATTCGTCACAAGCGAAGTTGAGTTGTTTTTATAGTATAAACTACAAATACTGACCTACCTCAATAATAATGAAGCGATCAGCGTTTTTGTAATGCTTGCCAGTTTAAGTTGACGGTCAAGCACCCAACAATTAAAAAGTGCAACGGTCAGCTTAAAATAGCAATTAAGCACGGGCCAGCTACTTGAGCTGCGCTTCTGTTAACATAGCTCGAAAATGATCGCGGAAGTAAATGAACTCTTGTGGGTTGAATTGCAATGTAGTATGTATGTTTCTAGGTTAATAAACCGCGCTGTTGTTGAAAATATGTATGTCGAAATATAACACGCGGAAATAAGCCAATTTATGGTGCCAACGGTGTCAAATATCGAGGTGACCAAACAAAGAATGTATATTTGTAATATGTTTGTTTGTATATTTAAAATACGAAGTATGTATATTTGTATGTTGTTTAGCAAAAATGTCTAGGTTAATGTCTAGGTTAATTGTATATATGTAACTATTATGTAATTGTCATCAAGTTTCATTACGGAAGTTAAGATAATGATCTTGAGACCAAGTAGATTTTAAGATTCAAATCTGTGATATAAATAAGAGTAAAATAAATAAAAAGAAGAGAGTTAATTAAGCAATCAAGAAGTGAAGTGTCATTTTAAACTTTCAGGTTCCACCGATAAAGGAAAGGATTATTTGGTGAGAATAAATATAACGATGTAACAGTTCATATTTAACGTTACACAACAGAGTTGTGTGGGTTCAACGGAGAACGCCACGCAACATTATGGCGCAGCCGGTAGGATTTCACCGGGCCCCCACACAACATTATTTTTTTTTTTTTTTTTTTTTTTTTTTTTTTTTTTTTTTTTTTTTTTTTTTTTTTTGAAAGCTCAAATTAAGTTAAATAAATAATTCATTAAAAGGCCGAAAAAACAACATATAAAATAATTATTGTTCTGTTCAAAAATCAACCAACAAAAACTAATAAAAATACAGTTTTTAATAGAAGATATGATGCATAGTTCCTTAAAAATTATTCTAATAATTAAAATTAAATTTTGTTCTCAATCAACGAATGTGAAGAAACACCAGATTTCTTGGAATTGTCAGATCTTTTTGAGCCATTTATGAGTCTTGACCTTGTTCAACCTGGGCAAGTTTGCTTTGGGAGTTATGTAGATAATGAGAATGAAAAAAAATTTCTGATATCAATTTGGTATCACTGTAATATAGTGATACTAAGATATTTATGGGGGTATTTATGGTGATATTTATAAAGCAGTCAAATGTTACAGACCTCAATCTTGTCTATAAAAGTCCAAGCGGATATTAATATAGATACACTGAGAAAAAAACATACTTAAAAATTAAACAAAAATTATTAAAATAGAAATTTAACGCCTTTGTTTTTCTACAAAACAATATTTAAAACAAGTGTGTTTAATTTTCACCTACCTATAAACTCCTTTCTTTTTTTTATTTTTCTCTTATTATTTTTTTGAAAAAACAAACGAACATTTGAATTCAATGACAATCTTGAATTTTTTGAATTGGTTTGACAAATATCGAACATATGATAAAATAAAAACTAATAAATTAAATATTAAAATATTTCAAATGCAAACTTCATCGAATTAAGTTTACATTTGGTATTCGGAAGGTCCCGGGGGTAGTTGGTTGTGAATCTGGTGCTAAAACTCGGAAAAGTTAATAAAATGGCATCGAAAAAAATATGCTTTAAAACATGAGTTTTTAATTTTAAAATGTTTGTTTTAAATTTGGTTTTCATAGAAAAAACATTGTTTTAAAAACAAAAACTTTTGTTTTGAATTTAACTTTAAAAACAGCTCTGTTTAATTTTTTTGAATTTATTTCAAGCTCTATTTCAAAAACAAATTCGTTAGATATGAACACACTTTCATTTAATTTTAACACATTTTTCCTCAGTGTACTATAAAGAAATTGATAAAAATTATGAAAAATGTTTATAAATGAATTTTAATATTTCATTTAAATTTTATATAGAAAATGGGGGTTGATTTCGAAAAAAAAATAATTATATTAATAGTTATTCAGGGTCACTAGGGAAAATTTGTTAAAGTTTTGCAGGTCCTATTTTTTCTTCAATTATGCAAAATTTTTCGTAATTTTTTCAAAGTTTTCTATATTCAACTAACTAGAGTTTTTATATTTAAACTGATATTGTGTGGTTTACTCTTAGTACATTTGTCTCTCACAACTTATAAGCCCGGAGACAAAAATATTGGAACAATTCAGAAAAAATTCTTTAAGTTTCTGAAAATTTTAGATTCTTACTTCTTTTATCAAATATTCATGGATAGCATAGTTTTGTTTTTTTTAATCTCTTCTAAAATATGTCATTTTTTTAGAGGTTGATTCGAAAATATGTAGTAAAATTCATCGACTTATTGTAAAAAAAAAAAATTCTTCTTAAGGGGTGCACAATTTAGTTTCCGCCCCGGGTGCGACCAACCCTAGCTACGCCACTGGGCCCATATGAGGTCATAGCAATAAAAAGTCCAGTTACCACTGAGATTTTAATAAAAGGAAAAGCTAAGAAAATACACAATAATTTACTGAAGTTGTTTCACAGTAATTAAATTATGTTATAAAAATAAAAATTAAATTAAATTAAAATTAGAATTACATTAAAAAATTCAATCAAACATTAAATTAAACCAAAAATATGAAAATAAAATCAAACGAAACTAAATAAGTTTCATTAAACAGAGATATTGAATTTTTTTTGAGATGAAAAAAAAAAAAAATTTTTTTTTTAAATTCGTTGAAATAAAATTAATTAATTTTTTTTTAATTTAACAAAGGCATTTGAAAAGACATTAAACATTAAATGAAAAGAAAATTGGTTTTAATCAATAAACAATTTTAAATTAATTATTTGTTAATAGAGTGTTAAAATACAAAAGATTAAAAAGTTGTTAGAGAAATTTAAGAAATTAAATTAAAATTATACATGAGAAAAATCACAAATTTAATTTACCATACTATTTACGATAAGATTTTTATAAAAATCAAAACTACACATTTATTACACGAAACTTTTCCGTATCAATAATCATGGTCCTAGTTCTGGTTCGAGTTGGCGGTAGCAGCAATGAAACTGAGTCGATCAGGTGGACAACGCTTTACAAGAGAAAGGAGAACTATTCTGACGAAGTTCGAGGCCTCAGTCGTTAAAAAGTATCATGGCTAAGTAATGAAGCAAAACATGTTTCAAGTAAAACATATAAGAAAGCAGTTTAAAAAAAGAATAAAAACAACAAGAAAATATACAGGCTTTTAAATGTTTGTGGAAGGTTACAAAGTGTTATTAAAAATTTGAAATTACAGCGACAGATTGCATACACAACGAATCAAACAATTTTCCATTTAAACGAGAAAATCAATTAAGTCGTAAGATTTCTTTATGATTGAAAGGCTTACAAGTACAACGATTAAAAATGAATTCGGATATGCATAATTTGTTATTACAAAATGCATTCTGGTTTAAGAAAACCACGAAAGTACGTCTATAATGTGAAATACCTGCATTTAGTTCATACCTTTTAAGGAAAACGCTTAACCAGAACGAAACCAAAGTGTTTGATAAATATAAAGAGTCGCTTCCCAATTAACAATACTAGCAAACATAGCTTGTCAAAACTAAAAGCAAACTTTAATATAAACTAACGAAAATATGAACAACACAAAACATATTTTTCGTAACTTCAAGACTTCACCAACTTCAAGACTTCAACTTCAAGACTTCACAAGAAGTAAAGTAGTTTAAATACTTCAATAGAGAAGAAAAGGGGTGACATATACTTGTCACTAACGGTTATCAATGATCATCATAAAACAGAACATCAGCAGAGTCCTCATAATAATGCCAGGAAGAAGAACAACTTTATCGAAAATCAAAAAACTAATCATCAAAATTACTAGGGCCCACGAACAGATACACATAAATAAAGTAAAGAATATTAGATAGCTTATACAAAACTTATTTAGCACACAATATTACTAAACAATGTAAACATGCAAGGAATTTTAAAAAATTAACTGTAAAATGATGCCTGTCTCTTCTCACATATAAGTACTTTAAGATTGAAGAAAATTAAACCTATTCAAGGTAAAAATTTTCTTTCAGATGGGGGAAGGAAACCTACAATAACTTTGTCTCGTAATAATCAAAAATCCTAAATTTAAGAGAAAATACACAAAAAATAAATAGAAAAGTGTGTAAAAAATAAGAAAAATAAATATATAAAAGGAAAATATAAGATACAAATTGCTATTAAGAAATATTTTTATTAAAAACAAAATTAAGAGAATTATTATTATAAGACAAAAAATTCAAAAGAAAAAAAAAAACACTGCATATAAAATTCAAAGAAATTTTTATTCGAAAAAAGTTATTAAATATTAATGTATTAATGATTAAAATGAACCTTATATACATACATAATGCAAAATTCTGATAAATGCATGTGACGAAAAATTATTGCTAAATGAATAGAATAATTTTTCTTTGTCAGAGGGGGGAGGAATGTTGTGACTCATTCGTCACAAGCGAAGTTGAGTTGTTTTTATAGTATAAACTACAAATACTGACCTACCTCAATAATAATGAAGCGATCAGCGTTTTTGTAATGCTTGCCAGTTTAAGTTGACGGTCAAGCACCCAACAATTAAAAAGTGCAACGGTCAGCTTAAAATAGCAATTAAGCACGGGCCAGCTACTTGAGCTGCGCTTCTGTTAACATAGCTCGAAAATGATCGCGGAAGTAAATGAACTCTTGTGGGTTGAATTGCAATGTAGTATGTATGTTTCTAGGTTAATAAACCGCGCTGTTGTTGAAAATATGTATGTCGAAATATAACACGCGGAAATAAGCCAATTTATGGTGCCAACGGTGTCAAATATCGAGGTGACCAAACAAAGAATGTATATTTGTAATATGTTTGTTTGTATATTTAAAATACGAAGTATGTATATTTGTATGTTGTTTAGCAAAAATGTCTAGGTTAATGTCTAGGTTAATTGTATATATGTAACTATTATGTAATTGTCATCAAGTTTCATTACGGAAGTTAAGATAATGATCTTGAGACCAAGTAGATTTTAAGATTCAAATCTGTGATATAAATAAGAGTAAAATAAATAAAAAGAAGAGAGTTAATTAAGCAATCAAGAAGTGAAGTGTCATTTTAAACTTTCAGGTACCACCAGCGCAGAATAACATTTGGTGAGTATACATTTAATGATGTAACAGGTAATATTTAACGTTACACAACAGAGTTGTGTGGGTTCGACGGAGAACACCACGCAACATTATGGCGCAGCCGGTAGGATTTCACCGGGCCTGCACACAACACAACCCTAATTGTGAGGGACGTCCCCTGCTACTTGTTACATTAAGTAAATTTTTTGGAAAGTGTTATATTCGTTTAATTCATAAGGTTTACTGATCATCAGCTTGAACCAAAAACTAGAATACACATATACTTAACATATCTCAAAAAACAAATAAATTTGAAGACCAGATAATACCTAAAGTATAATCGTACATTTAATTTTTCCAAATAAGCCCAAATAAAATATAAACAATAAACAGTACGAGCTTGAAGTAGATTCAACTGACCCGTCTATGCATTACCTAGGGACAGACAAGTAGTTTGTACGTAAAGAACTAGTAAGATAGCTAGTGATAAGAAGGCAATTGGTTACTCTCGATACTGGCGGGTATTTAGAAAGACTATCTAAACTCTTAAGCTTTTTGGTAGGCTGATATCGCTGTTCTGTGTAATTTAACCTGATCAACTCAAATACAGTTAACTGATAATCTCACTTCCTTGCATTTAGTTTAAATATTAAAATTCAAAGAAATAGAATATAATCAAAATGTTAAAAGTTTTAAAATTAAAGTGCGCCTCTTAATCATCTCTACTCTCTGTTCGCATGCATAAGATACATGGTTCACTGCTCGTAAGAGTTGTTGAATATAAATACCCTTTAGTAGAATATGTACAGTATTTAATAGTGAGGGCCATGATTAATTTCAATAAATTTTAAATCAGCAGAACGCAGCCCAAAAGCAAAACTAGCAATAGAATCATGGAGTGCGCAACCGCGACCTGACATGCCTTGTGGGTATCAGCGTTCACAAATTGTATACCAACAAAAACAAATTAGAATCAATTCCGAAGTAACGGTTATCTAACTCCGCAACATTATCAGAAGATAGACGGACAAATAAAAGAAATGCGCTGATGACGATTGCCAGTCTACAAGTCAAGCAGAGGAACAAATCAATCAGGTGACCATCATCAAGTTTGGAGCAACCACAAATGCTCTCACAAAACAATCATTGAAAGCAAACCAGTGCGCTTGTGTAAATGCTATGCTTGATCGGCTAGCCGTTAGCCATATCTCAAAATATAAAATTAATTTATTATCTAATCCATTCGACTCTTGCGTACTTATGCCAAGTTCTTTACTACATAACATGGTGAGTATTTTGACCTAGTGTACATTAAATCGCCCAGCACAAAACCATCATCAATAACATCAGTACTACTCGTAAAAATAACAACAAGAACAGATAGCTTGTACACAATAATCGGTACAAATGTATGAGTATGTTCTGTCTTTGTATGCTCGAAGCTTATGGTTAATGATGGGTCTCTATTGAATTGTACAGAAGAGCAATGCGGAGCATTCTCATCCATAGGATTCAGCAATTTTCTCTTTTTAATGCAATATGCTTGGTCATCGCGTTAATGTTTTTTTTTTAAAAAAACATCGCGATACAACTGCGATTGGCTTAAGTTTAAATATTCATAATCATGCTAGAATTAACTAGTTTTGACAAATTATGTTCGCTGTTTGTACTTAAAAAAATGCAGTTGTCATGTCTATCTTGTCAATTCTATCATAATTCACAATAATATGTGAGTGCTGCAACGTATTGCTGCTTTATGTATAGTACACAAAGTTTTCACAGTGAAGAAAGAAGAACTTTTATAATAAAATTTCGATACCCACTGTGTGTTGCTACACTCTGCAACTATACTGAAAAAATAAGTAAAGTCATAAATAATTCATTCAAAACTTTTATAAGACCCTAAGCAGTAGCAGGACATTACCAAGAAGTAACTCTATTCTGAGTTTCAATGTTCTGTGACTTTTACATACTTCCAAAAGTGTAAAACTGTTCGATATAAAAAATTTGACATTTATGGTCGGAGCCACACTTATTTGTTTAATGCTTTTCTCAGTTTTCCCAGTTTGATGGCATCGATGTTAACATCGAAAGCTCAACATCGATTCTCGATGTTTATCGAATAAAAAACGATAATGTTGCCCAACATCGTCATCTATACAGGAAACAATGTAGAATCACGGGATTTATTTAGTATATCATCATTAAGGTGACGCGAATATACATTTATTTCGACACTTATACTGAAAAAGCTGTATGCAAGAAGATCATACCTCCAAAAGGATTTCGGGTGTTTGATTTGACATAAGCAGTTTAAAAATAATTCCTTTTTTGCCGTAACTTAATTTGGGACATACTTACCCAAGCCTAGGTTAGAAATTAAAGGTCTACAAAACCTCGAAGGTGAAGATTCTAAGTTTGGCGCTCGGAGATATATATTTCGTCTTGATAAGAATTTAAGGCGAAAAATCTACGATTTTTGAAGACAAAATTTATATTTTCAAATCAAAACCATTGACAGACGTCAAACTGATGTCAAAATGGTGTCGAAAAAATGTACTACAGCCTGAACAAAAGCACCTACCGTAATTATAATATACACAGAGAAAACTGTGAAAACGTTTAGTAGCACGTAAAGCAGGAAACGTGCTTCTTTTGAAAACGTTTTACCCAAATTTTGCTCCTCTAGCTTTTATTTTCATTTTAAAACCGAACATTTTGAAATGAGCTCTAAAACGTTCGTTTGATTTTCTATACTAAACATTTTAAAATGAGGTTTTAAGACGTTCGTTTGTTATTTTAAAATGGAAAACTAGAACGGATATTGCACACTCAGGGAAAAAATGCTGTTTTATCAAACAAATCATGGATTAAAATAACAGATTTCACTGTTAAATACCATCCAACAAATGAAACTTTCAAATCAACAGTCGGTTGACTGTTGGTCTAGGAACACGAAACCCGTATAAAAACTTATTTATCGAAATTTGATCACTTGTTTGAAAGTTTATGTATGGCCGAGTGTGCTAATGTGTGCGTCTAGTACTCGAGTGTCCACGGTTCAAATCCGGCAAGGCCAATAACATTTTTTTTTTTATTAAAAATATTTTGTTTTAAATAAAAAATGAAATTTGCAATTCTTTTTTTTTTGCAAGATTGTAAGCATTTTATTTTGAAGATTATTCTTGACCAAACAATTAATGAAACAGAATTATTATTATTTCAATTATTACATTACAATTTTTGATACTTACACAGCTAGGGTTCGAACCCACGTCTCCCGCATGACAGTCTAGTGCACATCCACTGAGCCACTGGCAACGATAATATAAATATAGCAAAACGCATATAAAAACTATTGCTTAGAAATAATTGACAATTCAATATAAGCACAAAAATATTTCAACAGATGATTTTAACAACACAAAAATACTTTGAAACGTTCATTCAACAAAAAAAATTATTTACTTAAACGCAAATCATTCAATCGAACAGTGTTTTAAAATAACAACGGCCGACTGTTAATATTACAGTTGATATTTTACTAAGTGCTAAGGGGTGTACACTCAGGGAAAAAATGCTGTTTCATGAAACAAATCATGGGTTGAAATAACAGATTTCACTGTTAAATACCATCCAACAAATGAAACTTTCAAATCAACAGTCGGTTGATTTATGGTCTATGAAGAAAGGGGTCTATGGAACACGAAACCCGTATAAAAACTTATTTATTGAAATTTGATCACTGTTTTGAAAGTTCATGTATGGCCGAGTGTGCTAACGTGTGCGTCTAGTACTCGAATGTACACGGTTCAAATCCGACAAGGCCAATAAAAATTTTTTTTTTATATAAAAATTTTTTTTTAAATGAAATTTGCAATTTTTTTTTTTTTTGCAAGATTTTAAGCATTTTATTTTGAAGGTTATTTTTGACCAAACAATTAATGAAACAGTTATTCATTAATTATTATTTCAATTATTAAATTACAATTTTTGATACTTACACAGCTAGGGTTCGAATCCACGTCTCCCGCATGACAGTCTAGTGAACATCCACTGAGCTACTGGCAACGATAACAGTTTCAGTCAAAAGAGGATCCAATCAAAGTGAGTTTCATGAAAGTTATCACACTTCATATCAAACGAGTGAAAACCCCAAACGTATATTTTAAATCGATTCTGTTTGATGCATAATTATCTGGTTGAAGTTTTATTTTTGTTAAGTTAAAATTCTGACCACTTGAGGCATTCTTGACAAAACTTCGATTAGACATAACTAGAAAGCCTGATTGTAAGGAAAATCTGTTGAGTCTCTGCCACCGAAATATTTCAAGAAATTTTCTTTAAAATTTTTTATTTTTGTTCTTTTTTTTTATGGTAATTTTTTAAACACAAAGAAATCCAAGCCCTGCAGGAATTGAGTTTATAGTGAAGTCTTTTGATTCAATAAAAAAATAATTCCGATTGACTTCCGAAAGTGGAGAAAACAATTCACAATTAATAGGGTAAGTTTTCATAAATCGTAAATCGTATTCTTCGTAATTGAAATTGACATGAACGAACTATTAGAACTTTCGTTCCTTTTTTTGTAAACTTAAACCAGTCACATTCTGTACAATGGTGCGCTCAGGTATTGCTTGGTTTTAATTTTATTTCTTCTTGTATTTAAATCGCAACATCCAAGGCATTCTTTATTGAAGAATGAACACCTGAAATCCTTAGTTCAAATCTTAAAAAAGTTTTTCTAGAGTCAACCCTGGGAGAAGGAAAAAACATAAAAATTAAATTACGATAAATGGAAGACAGCAACATGCAAGAAGCTCGATTTAAGACCTTTCGGGGCTAAAATGACTAATTTGTTTTTTTTTTGTGTGGCAGCAACATGGCCAAGTTCGTGGTTTTAATCTTTCTTACGGAATTTGAGACATGTCGTACTAAGTGCTCACTCTGGTTATCCGTTCAATCGCTGAGCAACGTTTCGCGTAAGGTGCCACTTGTAACTTAATAGGCTGTTCCCCTCCATCTCTTTCACCAAAATATTTCAACGGGTCCCAGCAAATCTTTACTAGCATAACAGCTACACTCAGGGAATTATTGAATTTCGTATACGGCTACCATGAAAAACTTCAGGCTGTAATAGCCATATTATTGTTATTATATACGAAAAGAAGTTGCCTTGGCCGAAATTTCATTGAAAGAACTCTATGAGAGCTCTAATAACCCTAATTTAAGCTGCAATAACCACAAAATAAAAAGAGAGAAACTTATCTGAGTCTTTCACAAATAAGAACTGTTGTTACAGTTGCGATAAATTCAGTACTATGGCTATTACAACTTATTTTTAATTCTTGCGTCAAGCTTAATTTCAATTCGGCTATTGTACCTTCAATACGGTTTTCACCCTTTTTCGGATACTTAAACTTCAAACAGAATAATAACAATCCATTTTAGTTTTGACATTGCAGCGTGCAAGTTGACGAAAAGTAAAGTAATTTGTTTAAATCTTAATTAATTCCTTCTTTAATGTGAAAATAGAAACATATTTTGGAAACCAAGTGCATTAAAAGTGATGCAGATAAAGTGATGTGAAATATATCATGGTGAAATGTACGACTTGCTATAAAAAAACATGAGAGCTGCCAAGAGTGTTTTTTTATGTGTGTGAAAGACGTGAAAGAAAAAAATTTAACACAATGAACAACAATTTCTCTTAAATATATACACAGTTAAAAATTTTGGACTAGTTTTTAATCCAAACTTTGGTTTAAAGGAATTTTTAATCCTTAAAGTACTATTTTTTATTCCATATTTTAGTTTAATTTTTTTTAATCCGAAAAAGTTTAAGTTTAAGACTATTTTTGGACTACAAATTTGCATTAACCCGAAAGAGCCCAGGGTTGCCATATGGTAATGCAAAATGTGTCGTTACATTTACATGAATAACTCTTAAGCTACACAACAAAACTACAAAATAACAAAGGTATTTTACGCGCAATATTTGTAGCTTGCCAACAAGTGTAAGTTTGTATTATTCTAAGATCAATTAGCGAAGATATCGCATGTCATATGGAGGTTTTTTTTTTTTGTATTTATTGTATATTTGCAATCTGTCAAAATAACATTCAGCAAATCTTATAAGTATACACTAAAACTAACATTATTTCTGGGTCTCTAAGGACTCAGCAAAAAAAAAAGAAAGAAAGAAATATATACAGTTATCAATTCATATTATTGATATAATATAATTATATATATTTTCAATAAAGCCGATAGCCATATGGAGGTGACAAAAAAAAAAGTGAATAAATCCTGTTTTGCGAAATTGCACGTCGGTAAGAACATGCATATATTGGATATTTTCCACCAATTTCAGCTATAATTACACCAATCAATAGGTAATAATATAAACTATGAAGTGAAAATTAAGTTTTGGCTAAAAATATTATTTTTATTATTTCTTTTACATTTTACTCAAGACATTACCATATGGTAATCGTGGGTCGCCTAGGGTACATGTTCGCATTTCTTGTGATTTTCGCTTTTTTAATTTAAAGTCATCTGTTATGTGTTTTAACACTTTTTTAACAACATATTTTGTTGTCATTTATATATTTTACCGTTTTTAGAGGTTTAACATTCCAACAAATGATTGATTACAATGAATAGCTTGATGAGCAGAAGCTCAAAATCAACTGGTTTCCCAGATAATGTTTGTCTGGCATGCTATCTACCAACTTTGGTGAAAATCCAAAATCAATGGCGCAGCGTTATTCAAAGGAAAGCGGAGCCAAAATAAGTGTACCCCGTCCTTGTGCGATCGCAGAATATAAAAAATATATGTGCGGAGTAGACCGATTCGACCAAAATTTAGCACAATATCGCATCGCATACAGAGGAAAAAAAATGGTGGTCTAGTATTTTTACCTGGCTGATAGATGCGTGTGCTCAAATGCTTGGAAGGTTCACGAAAAGTGGAACCGACAATGACTCAACTTAAGTTTCGACGAAAACTGGTACAAAAGCGAAATCAGTTGGTTCAATATCCTCCCACATATATGCTCAGGACCCAGGTAGTGTTCAAAACACTCTCCGCTATGATCAGACTGGGCATTTTGTAGGCATTGTGCGGGTGAAAGTTGTATAGTTGACGGACGAACAGCATGTGGAAAATCCGAAGTTGGACTTTGTGTTAAGTGTTTTGCCAACAACCATACCAATTCATGCTTGATTCTATTTCAAAATATATCCCTCTTTTTTATTTTCATACATTTCTAATAAAAACGTGTTAAAACATCTATTTTTTGGGATATTTTCTAAACAAGAAGTCCAAAAATAATTTTTTTATTTCATAAAAAACATGTACCCTATGCGACCCACGGTTACCATATGGTAACGCTTGTTTTTCGCATTTTCCGGAAAAGTCTCATCATTTTTCGGAAAATAGACTTAATTTTCGAGCTCAGGTGGTCGAAATACATAAGTATACAACTTTTCAATAAAATCTGAGACCAAAATAGTTCTGGACCATACCGGGTTAAGGTAGTATTTTCAGGAAAAAGTATTTATGTTATTTAATAGCTGAATTACAGTGCAGCAGTGGCAGTGGCAGCAGCTGTGTCGGTGGCAGCGGCAGTGATCAGCTGTTTCGTATTTTACTGCCTGCAAATTACAATCTAGCGGTGGTAGCGTCAGCATCAAAAGCAGTGAATGTGGAATTTTTCTTAGTAGTTTAATTATTTGCATGTTGGCAGTGAACTTAGAAATAGGGCTAACCTCGGCAGTACTGCTTCCTGCCACTGCTGCTATGTAAGTTTCACCATTGAACAACAGCATTCCTAAAATAACAGCTGATCAATGCCACTGCCACTGACGCTGCCACTGCCTCATTGTAATTCAGGTATAAGATTGAAAACTACTACTACTACGAAATTTAAGCTAAATATAATTCTAAATGTTGTTAAAGCATCCGAAATTTATTTTTAATTAAATTAATTAAATCCTTTTCGGATTACAATATTTTAAACTTTTTTGGACTAAAATCTAATCCTTTTTGGATTTTAATATTTTAAACTTTCTGTGGATTAAAAATTATTCCTTTTTTGGATTAAGAAATTTTAAACTTTTTGCGGATTAAAAATAAATCCATTTTGGATTGAAAAATTTTAAACTTTTCATTGGATTAAAAAATAATCTTTTTTTGGTCGTGTCCTATATGTAATCCAAAAAAGTTTAAAATTTAGTCCAAGTTTTTTTACCGTGTATGTACTTCCTAAAAAAAAATATTTTTATCAGTTAAATTGTTCAAATGCTTTCAAATAAAGAGACAATATTTAAATCATGCAGTTTAATTTATCTCAACAATGTTAAAAAATTTGTTATAACCTCAAAAGCGCGGAGATGAATAGCCTTAATAACAAAAATTCTGACAACATAAACAACACGATTTTTGGCAGCTGCAATTCGGCTATCAAAACCAAATTCCTCTCACCACAATCTGGCTGTTAAAACCGAATGCCTCTCACCATTGAAAGTTCTCACAACCCTTATAAAGGTTCTAACAGCCTCAAATATTGAATTTTTCGAGAACCATAATAGTACGGCTGGAAGAAGCGATGTTTTAATAGCATCGCCAGTTCCGTGAGTGTAGATGCACATGTCAGCACACTCGGCTAAACATGAACTTCCAAAACAGTGATAAAATTTCAATTAGTACGTTTTTATATGGGTTTCGAGTTCTTTAGACCAACAGTCAACTGACTGTGTATTTGTAAGTTTTATTTGTTAGATGGTATTTATCAGTGAAATCTGATATATCAATCCATGAATTTCTTGATATTACAGCATATTTTTCTAAAGTGTTTTATTCAAAACATTGTATAAATTCGGGTTGCAAACTATTGCTTGAAACAGATTTCAATCTTGAAAACAAACGCAGCTAAAAAAAGGAAACATTTTGTTTAAAGATAATATATAATAAATGCCTTTTTTCAATGTCCACTTTGCCTTTTTTTATATTTAAGTAATGATCAATTGTGTTATTAAATATTTGCACACAATTGACCAAGAACTGGACCTAAATGTTTTATGCGGATTCCGAACGGCTAAAGTTAATGTTCTCAAGAAGCTTTACATGTTATTATTTACTCTCTGGTGAGCGATCAGAAAATTTTTTTTTTGTAAAAATTTCGCCGCGACTGAGTTTAAACTCGAGCTCCGAGCATGCTAATCCACACACTTAACCGGCATGCCACGTTTACCACAGGTCACCACAGGCTTATGGTATAATAGCATTTTTAATAATAAGAACACTCTTCCAAACTTTATGAACATATTATTTTTCTTTGTATTCTTACGAAAAAACTCAATGTTTCGCAACTATTTTTCACATGACTGTATTTGCATGGTATATTTATTGTTTAAGGTTTATATTTTAAGAGTTGGCTATTCGCACAGGGTGACGACCATGGCCGTGCGAGCCAACTAAGTGCGGTAGCCAGAATTCAATTCTCCATGCGACAGAAAGTTTTATAATAATACCTCACTACAGACAAAAGAAAACCTCAAATAGTAAACATTGCCACGTAAAGCTTCTAGAAAACTTTAACATTAGAATCGGTATAAAATTTGTTGGTTGTTTTCGATTATATTTGTACAAAAATTGTAATCCACACAACTCATTTGATAACAACACTCAAAGAAATTTAATTAATATAAAATATTCATCTTTATCCTTATCCATATCCATATCCAAATCCTTATCCTTATCCTTATCCTTATCCTTATCCTTATCCTTATCCTTATCCTTATCCTTATCCTTATCCTTATCCTTATCCTTATCCTTATCCTTATCCTTATCCTTATCCTTATCCTTATCCTTATCCTTATCCTTATCCTTATCCTTATCCTTATCCTTATCCTTATCCTTATCCTTATCCTTATCCTTATCCTTATCCTTATCCTTATCCTTATCCTTATCCTTATCCTTATCCTTATCCTTATCCTTATCCTTATCCTTATCCTTATCCTTATCCTTATCCTTATCCTTATCCTTATCCTTATCCTTATCCTTATCCTTATCCTTATCCTTATCCTTATCCTTATCCTTATCCTTATCCTTATCCTTATCCTTATCCTTATCCTTATCCTTATCCTTATCCTTATCCTTATCCTTATCCTTATCCTTATCCTTATCCTTATCCTTATCCTTATCCTTATCCTTATCCTTATCCTTATCCTTATCCTTATCCTTATCCTTATCCTTATCCTTATCCTTATCCTTATCCTTATCCTTATCCTTATCCTTATCCTTATCCTTATCCTTATCCTTATCCTTATCCTTATCCTTATCCTTATCCTTATCCTTATCCTTATCCTTATCCTTATCCTTATCCTTATCCTTATCCTTATCCTTATCCTTATCCTTATCCTTATCCTTATCCTTATCCTTATCCTTATCCTTATCCTTATCCTTATCCTTATCCTTATCCTTATCCTTATCCTTATCCTTATCCTTATCCTTATCCTTATCCTTATCCTTATCCTTATCCTTATCCTTATCCTTATCCTTATCCTTATCCTTATCCTTATCCTTATCCTTATCCTTATCCTTATCCTTATCCTTATCCTTATCCTTATCCTTATCCTTATCCTTATCCTTATCCTTATCCTTATCCTTATCCTTATCCTTATCCTTATCCTTATCCTTATCCTTATTCTTATTCTTATCCTTATCCTTATCCTTAACCATCTGATACAGAAAGCTTTTTTGGTATAACCTGCCGTCATGGTCTCCCATCTTACAATGGCAAACCTCTGAGAGTAAACAATAAGCTTCTTGAAAATATGAACATTAGCCGTTCGAAGTCGTCTGAAAACATGTGGGTCCAGTTTTCGGTCAATTGTGAACACATATTTAATAGCACTTAAAATAAATACTTTTGATCATAAGAAGCTCTTAATCATAAGAAGGACTAAAATGCTTAACTTTTTTTTAATTGTAATTTTAATTTAACAAAAATTCTAAAACTTTCCATGACTCACATGTATTTGTTGAATGCGAGGTATGCGTATTTTTTCAGTTTTACTCATGACGTAACCAACATCAGACAAACTCGTACTTACGTGAAGGTTCTTTGTGTTATCAAAGGTCATCCACCTATTGTAATTCATTGAAAAGTAGTCATTGTCTGTGCGTTCATTGAGTGAGTGACCTTGACAAACATTGAAATAATTTTTTTAACCTTCATGCCGTTTACTCAGCAATTATTAAAATTAAATAGAAATGAAGAATTCCAAGAAATTCAACCGCGCACAAGCCTCGATGCAGACCAAATCACTTCATTCCATCGTTATATTGTGGTTTTTCCAAGTGAAACAAACTTCCACGGAATGAAATACAAAACAGTCCATTACCAAGGCAATAAAAAAACTGGAAAAATATATGAGTTGGTTGTCATATAATTAAGATCTCTATCTTCATACTTATACATATGTACTCATAACAAGTAATCAATAGATTTCGGTGACATAGTTTGAATTGATTTTTTTAACTGAATTGATTTTTACAGTTATTCCTTCTATCCTTTACTTACACGCATGAACTTCAACTTAAAATCAGAAACATTATTTGTGTTTTTTTCACATTGGTTTAATGGACACTCAGAATAACGAATGTCCGGTAGTGTACGATAATATTGAACAGTTCATTATATCGAAACATTTTTTTCGCTGTTTTAAAACAGCAGAGTTTAGGAATGTATTAATTTATATTGAAAAAAGCTAGATTTTTTTAGAAACACCCGCCAATAATTGCTTCTTTCTTTGCATAAGAAAGATTTTGCAATGGTGAGATGAAAATAATTTTTCTACATTCTTATAACATATATTTTTGGATGTTTTACATTGTTTTCTATTTGGGCACTATTTGTATTGATGTATATCGATAATAATAAAAAAGGAAACCAAACAGAAATCTAAGAAAAAATTAGTATCAACTCTACAGAATACTTATTTTTTTAAACGCACGCTATTCAGAATCGCCAATGAATTTAAAAACACGGTATGTTATAAAGAGAATTCGTTATGCAGGACATCTACTGAAATTTGTTTTTTATTAGCTTAGCTTGAAATTTTTGAATTGAGTAACATAAATATTCGAAATTTCTTAGCATACTCTGAACTCTTTTTTTAATGGTTTGTTCTTAGGTCCCATACATATACAATAAGTTAATGTCTACAATGTAACTTAAACAAGAGTCAGTCCAGATTTCTGGATATGGGTAAATCCTTGCGTTCGGACGTTACATTCGGACACATGTCTTCGTATATTTTACACATTTTGCAAAGAGCTCTTCAATTAAGATAAATCTGTTTGAATAGCTCTCCATGAGTATTAAAAATAATAATAAAAATATGATGCGTTTGACCACAATTTCACTTTGCCACGGATAAGAATTACATATGTTGGGACATCACGTGTCGGACGTTACACATTCTTCCCTCCATACTAAAAATTTTCATGAATTTTTTAAAAATTTATTAATAACTAGTTTAGTTTCTTAATACACTGAGTTTTATTTATTTCGAATTGCAGTTGTTGCTGCTCTCAGAGACATTTTATTTGAACATTTTTCAAACTTCTGATTGACCATTTTCTGGACAAGATCATATTTGACATTGATTGTTTGTTTTTTCTTTTTGTGACCCTTTAGTGCCTCCAGAATAGGGTTCAATAATTTCAAGATTGATACATCAGCAAATTGACAAAGGGTCTCTCAGCAAGAGGTATTAAAAACATCCAACTAGTTCAAGTGGCAACTAACAAGTCTCATTCCATGACGTTTGATAAAGAAAACCTAGCAGACCTGCGCATTCGAACAACACATTGAAAGTGAAAATTCACTACAAGAATGATTCGTACAAAATATTCTTAGTAATGGAGCTCATTTTTTCTTATCTGGGTACGTGAATAAGCTAAACTGTCGTATCTGGGGCTCCGAAAACCCAAGAGAAATAGTCGAACAATCTCTGCACCCACAATAAGTAACGGATACTGTTTTTAGAGTAGCGGTCTAATTCGGCCATTTGCTGGTGTTTTGGCCGTTGCGAAAAAAATGGTCATATGCAAGCGGTGGACATTTGGCAAATACTTATTGTGTTTCATTCCCAACATCGGTGTTTGTACTTTGGATATTTCGTTCTTTTAAATTTAAAATGAAAATTTATTTTCGAAAGACCCTGTACAAAGTATGTGTCAAATTATTATAATTTTATATAATTATAATAACTTATTTAGGTTCAATACGCTTGTTTTTAAATGCAAGTAATTTTTTTATTTGTGTTGGGACCGTGGCATGCAGGTTAAGTGTGTGGCTTAGCATGTTCGGAGCCCGGGTTCGATCCCCAGCCGCGGCGAAAAAAGTTTTTTCAATAAAAAATTTTTCTGATCGGTCACCACCTCTCTGCAGACAATGGCAAACCTCAGAGAGTAAATAATGCCATGTAAAGCTTCTTGAGAACATGAACTTTAGCCGTTCGGAGTCGGCATAAAACATGTAGGTCCAGTTCTCGGTCAATTGTGTGCGAACATTTAATAACACACACAACACAATTGATCATCAGAAGCTCGGTCAAAGTCCTTTCAAGGGCTGAAATGGCCAATTTGTTTTTTTTTTTTTAATTTTTTTATTTTTATAATTTTTTTTAAAAGCTTTTTAATTAGTTTCAAAAAGGTCAAGTTATATTTATGTTTTATTTTGATCCTTTGACCAGAAAAGGTCCACTTTATAAATATTCATTTAATTTATTTTTTTTTGTTTTTTAAATTAGGCTTTTGCCATTTTCTTTTAAACTGTATTCGATTATCTAGTTAAATCAAGAAGAATCAAGTAAGAACAATGCAATCTATTTATTTATGTAAAAAACTTGACAAGGCCCATAATTTGTATGAATATTTGTAGAGTTAATCTTAGAAAACGTCATAACTACCTTCAATTCATATGATTTCCTTTAAGCCTTCGGAAGGATCACTTTACCGTTTATTTGCTGACAATAAGTAACTTAAAAGCACCGCAATAAGCAAATTTTATACGCAATTCCGGTTCAACGCAACTTTCAACAATGGCGCATAATTTACTTCCGGTAGCGCAGATAGCAGCTACAAGACGACCAACCCAAAGAACTCTCACTGTAAAAGTTTACATATTAAAAAACAATTAAATATGACAGCGTATAACGAGTAGAAAAACAGCACCGATACTAACAGCAACAAAACTTCATAACCAATTCAAGAAATAAAAAAACATTTTATTCATGCATGCGAAAATAAACATATTAATAGACTGCATTGAAGCTCCTATGTTGTCCTAGAGTTCGAAGTTTTTGTTGAACTTTATTTTAGAGCAGCAACCTATGAACAAATATTTTTGCTCTTCATTATTTTTATTTTAATCTTTTTATGCCACATAGTCTTCGGGGAAACTTTTTTTAACTTTATATTTAGCAGACACAGTTTTCTAGCCATCGACTTCGACGTAGAATATACATAGAATATAGCCATATTGCATGTATAAATATTTAACCTTTAGCCCCACTTAATATGCCCTTATTTTTGCCTTTCAAAAGTCTATTGACTTCAAGCGTATAGATAGTTGTTACTGTTAATCGGTCATTTATTGACCATCCAGCTTGTGTTCGGTGTTGTATGCGGAGCTCCTGTGATAACCGACAAGCTGTTGCAGTTAACATTCATGCATTTATTAGTTGTATTGGCTGCAGCAAACTGGTCAATATATGACGAGTATGAACGAAACACGCACCCTAGTACCAACAACCGTTTGTACTATACATTCATGCATTTATTAGTTGTATTGGCTGCAGCAAACTGGTCAATATATGACGAGTATGAACGAAACACGCACCCTAGTACCAACAACCGTTTGTACTATACATACATACAAGGGCGTTCACAGGATTTTACAAAGGGGGTCCGGCAAAGGTCTAAATGAAATGAACCACGTAAATGAGAATGATTTTTCTATTTTTCTAGTGCTTTTAGCATTATTATATATGCTATTTCGTTAGAAATTTTGTAAAATCAATTGTCACATTACGTGAATGATTTACAAATGTTATTTATTGAATAAATCAAAACGTATAAATTAATACTAGATACAGCCAAATTCTTTTATGCTACTGCTTCTCCGTGCCATCACATAGTAAAACGCCCAAAATATTTCACACTTTTCATAAATTGGTTGAGCTGCTGTTAAAATCGTGTTTTCGGGTCATCTGAGTTCATGTGAACTTATTAATTTGCATCCTGTCATTAAAGTTTTACGAAAATTACAACAAAATTGGTCGGTAAAGTTAATAGTCATCAGGTGCAAATAATCGTGAATATCGTGTAGATTTTCACTCAGATCTTAATAAAATTCTTCCGATCTTGTAGATTATGATGTTCTTTTGAAAATTAAACATACTAGTTGTGATGCGTGCTAAATATAGATACCAGTTAATGAAACAATTTTGCAAGTCTATAATTTTTAAGCGATATATTATTTATCACGTGAATGGACTTTTTGAAATTATTGAGAATGTTTTTTATTTCTGTTGTATACATACGGAAAAATATTTTGATGATCACCTACTACTAGAAGAATGATTTTCTTTTCGTTCTTAAAGAAAAAGAAGTTTCTTAAAGAATCCGTTCATCAGATTTATGACCCTCCCTGCATAGCCATTAACGACTGAAATATTTCTGACGGTTTCTTCAGCTTCCGAAAATTTTTCGTTTTTGAAGTGAAACTTCTCTGGCGGCAAGTGAATTTTCAAGGTCTCTTATTCGTGACGCTAGGCTAACGTTTTCAATTCATATGAAAATTTAAAAAAATTATTGCCGCTGCCGAGAATTGAACCATGAACATCGTTCCTTCAGAGCCAGAATCTATTCCTTTACACCACGTAGGCACATTATAAACAGCCAAACAAAATGTAATTAAAACTGAACGCGTAACATACTGAAGATAACATAATTAACATTAACATTACATTAACATTAACATTACAGTATTAACATAACCGTAACATTAATTTTCATCCTACAAGTATGCACGGAAAAAAAATAGAAAAATAGCTAAAACAGGAGCAGAACGCGTTCGTGAATATAGAGAGCGAATTAGAGCTCTTAAAAAGAGCTTTCGTGCTGTAAAACGAAAGAGCACACCAACAATAAGTAAGACACGTTAAGCAATAGATTTTTGTATGGAATAAATTAGTGCTGCTCGTGTCTTGTTTATCGTTGGTGTGCTGTTTCGTTTAACAGCAAGATGGGGTAAGAATACAGCCGCAGCTAGGTCTTCAGCTAATGATGAAGGTAAGGTAATTGCAACAAGGGCTGAGTTTCAAAATGTATTTTTACGAAACATCAGTGTATTTTGGTGAATCTACCTATTGAGTACCGATAATAACTGTCATTTTACAATTTTTAAATGAAAAAAATTGTCGAAAGACTTTTTCAAATATACCATTATGTTACAAATGTCCTCAGCCTCACGAATATTAAGTCGCTTTTAAATTTGAAACTGATTCTTTAAAAGTTAATTTCTTGCCTAGTATATTTCGAGGAAAAATAAAGGTTTCTTTTGACTTTTATTTTATCGGTCAAAAATAGCAGTTATTTTGTGACTTTAATTTTTTCGGTCATAAATATAAAGCAATTTTTTATCGGTAAAATGACTTGAACAAATATAAATTACCTGATATTTTTGACCGAAAAATAAAGGGCAGAAAATAACTGTTATTTTTACCCAAAAAACTATAAGGCACAAAAAACTGTTATTTTTGTCGGAAAAAATAAAAATTAAGAGATAAAAAATTAATATGTGACACTTTCGACAAAAACCATATTCGGTACGGTCCCTGGATGCAAATATTGAATCAACAAATTATTATTCCATTTCGTATTGATTGAATTTCCTTTCAGATACTTTTTCTCTCTATTTCACACTAAAATCTCTCTTATTTCTTACTTTTAAAGAAGTTTCACTTCTGCCACGTGTACGTTGCTACACGCGAGTTTTTTTATTTGGTCACGAAACAAGGCAATTTTAAAACAGCTAATCCAAAGTCAATCCCTAGTGTCATAAATCGCGTTCACGATACAGCATGCGATTTTTTGATTTTTTGCACCTCAGCTTTTGAGCTGAGTAGTTTCTCTCAAGGAAACACTTATATACGTTAGCATGATCTGCGTAATCTGCATAAGAGATGAGCAATCCGGTGATTTTTTAAGAACATCGTTTTTAGTAAAAGTGATTATAACTAAAATCACCGTTCTTAAAAATGGTGATCGTGATCACGGTATGTTATAATTAATTACATATCTAAGTATGTGGTTAGAGATATGTTGTCAATTTATATATCTTGTTTTTCGAATTGCTACTTTAGCAAATGGATTGCTTACATGAAAGACAGAGACAACAATTACCACAAGCAAAAAATTACTGGTAAACGTATCGCTGCAAACGGCGAACCAAATGAAAAATAACACATTTAAAAAACGTGATTTCTGATCACGGGTTTTGAGACTCTTGATTCATTGCAGTTACTAGTGATTTTTGAATCACCGTGACTAAATCACCGGTATCAAAAAATCGCTCATCTCTAATCGACATTAGTTGCTTAACAGCGAATCGAACATGCTCATCACGATCATTCGGAGGGAAATATTTTCGAATACGAAACAATAAAGGTAGCTGCAAAACATGTGCTATTGATGCATAACAGCTTCTTCAGGCGTTAAAAAACGTTGACCTCGCAATTTAGTTTTGATCCTCGGGAATGAGAATAAATCATTGTGTGTCAAATCAGGACTTAATGGCGGATGACCCATAAAGTCGATGTTTTGAATGCTCAAAAACATTTACATTTGCGTCTAACTGCTTCTTGCACTTTGTATGGATGAAAACCCTCACACAGTCGATTGTTGTTTAGTTTCGGGTTCAAAATGTATGCTGGTCCAACTAAGCCCCAATGATACTTCTACCTCACGGTAGGTAACATGATGATCTTGCAATTTTAATTCAAGCACAGCATCAATGTTTTGTGGCACAACAACTGATTTCGGGCAAACTACGAAATTCGTCCTGTAGCGAAGTGCGGCAACGATTGAATTCGGAAAAACAGCGAAACACGATAAGGATATTCACACTGCCTTGGATAGTTGGGTAGATTGGCAAATGCCATACATTTTGTTTTTGTAAAAGTGCCATTGTACCCAAGTACCAATCTACTCTAGCTGACCCCCTGACTTGTTTGGGTAGATTGATTTCTTGTCAAATTCAGTACTTTTAATAGTTAACCAGCTTTTCAAAAGTAGACAATAATTAAATTAATATAAAGTAAAAAGTTAGAGATACAAAAAAACATGCAGCACTGCTCAAAATTATTCTAAACACTATTAAATTGCAATTAAGTGTGCTCGCAGTTGTCAAAAGTTCTCAATCTATCATACCCAACTACCCAAGTCAGTGTACCCAACTACCCCTGATATTTTTATTTTACAACAAAAAGCATGGCAAAAGATGTAAATGAAATACTCAAGGTACGTCAATAAAGCACTTTTCAAACAAGTGCGATTAATATGAACCACATTGTGTCAAATATGGATTATTGTGATCAATAAAAACATAACTTATGTATATAAAAATTCAAAAATAATTCGGTCTTGCCTCCTATACAACCCACAGTATTAAACCTTAAGAGAACCTTAAGAGAAATATAAGTTTTAACAAAAATAATATAGTTTTTTAAATTTGTTTGCAATATTTTAATACTAAAGGTGGCTTAGGGTATCCATAGTCTGTATTTTTAGATCTATAACGGACATGTAAAAAATTATTTGTATATTTTAAGTGTAACAGCCCAGCCCGCGCATCGATTAGTATGTCCATTTTTGGAATTTTGGGTATTGAAATGTTTAAAAAAGGACTTTTAATAATTTTGGAAAAGTGGGCGTGGCAGCTTCCAAACAACTTTTTTCAATACAATTTTAATATTTAATATCTAATTAATTGAAAATATCTAGAGAACCAATGAAGCAATAAAAAACTAAGGTTATCATCATGATTTTCGATATAAAACGAAATTTTTTCGATCCTCCAATTCTTCGACAACTAATTATCAAATATATGAGACTGTTGAGTTACGGTGGTACGAAACCTTAATTTTTTAAAGCCTGCGTGTAATTCGCAGGTAGTCGAAAGTTCTGCAAAAATAGTGACAAAAGTATCTACATGTGTCTTGATGGTACACAAATTCAAGAGAAGATTTAATACGAGCAAAACTTGTATCCAAAAACGTATACCTCGATTTGAGAGTGAACGAAATTTTGCGGCCAAAACATAATTTTGATTTTTTATTTATATTCACCCTTATCATTGAACCCGCGCTCGCTCTCAAAACAGCGTCGAAACAAATATTTTTTATTTTTGAAAATTTTATTTTCGACGTCGAACGAACTGTTTTATCGATAGTGATTTCTCACTCAATTATTTAACAAACGTCGCTGAACAAAAATACAATTCACATTAAGCAAGTAGAACTTTACGACAAGGTTTGCATCAATTATCATGGGTAACAGGTCAAATTCCATAATAAAAATGTATGAATTAAGGAACACATTTGATGGTTCAAATTATGGCAAAGGATGTTGCACGATTTTATTCTAATAGGGAATATTAAAAACCAAATGCTTTTGGAAGGATTTCCTCCACCAATTCAAAGAATGTTGGAGGAATTGAGACTCGGTCTGAAACTATCTTCTCCATACAGCGAGTGACTGAATCGTTGAACACATGCTTAAATTTTAAATTCCGACGTTTATTTTGTAGTTGTCAGGATATATTAGGATAAACCAATTTTATTGGAAAATGGTTAAATTATAAATGAGCTGAGATAAAGCAGGTTTTTGAACTAGAGATAGGTGCGTGTCACGAATTGTGACGTGACACAACGTGTCACGACGAATCACGTCGTGATCGTGAGCGAACCAATTAAAAAATCACGAAAAATTTGTGATCGTGTGCGATTAAAAATTTATCATGCGTGAGCGTGCGTGACTTAAATTCATTCGTGTCACTAACACTAACACTAACTACACTTTTAATAAAAACTTATGTGTATTATTCTTCGTATGAAACGTATTCGTGAGAACTCGTGAGTAAAATATTTAATCGTAATCGTGCGTGATCGTGATTCAAAAAATTATTTTTGATCAAGAGCGTGCGTGATTAGAAGAAATCACATCGTGAGCGTGCGTGATCGTGAGTCAAATCACTCACGCCCCCATCTCTTATTTGAACTATTCTATAAGACCAGATGCCGCCGCTGAAAGCCCAGCTATATATGCTGTTCTGGGTGTGTTTTGGCTAAGTTTTATGCAAACTGTTTTTATTTAAGTACAATTTGTTTGATAATAAAAATAAAAATTTATTTATTTTTGACAAGCCTCAAAAAATTGAAAGAACCGATAAAGCAGTTTGCTCACGCGTTTTCAATAGTAGGGCATGATATAATAACTCCAAGGTAGTATTGACGTTTCTGTTGGAAACGGACTTCTGTCAAAAAATATAACAAGAAAGAGAGCGCACACAATCTGTCATTGCATATAATTAATTTTCACTGGTCACATTCAGCGTAATCAACTGCTGGCAACTGTTAAGTCAAAACTTGATGCACATAAATATGAAGTTGCGCATTAAAATGGATTTTAAAATAGAAAATTTTTTATTTGGCGGTACAATTTCCATTGGTTTTTGACACAAAGCTTAACATTTCATAAACTTGACAACTTTTCTGAAATTTCAATACCGATAACAGCGCTCCCCGATGTGTTGCTGTCACAACAGTTGACACAGCTGAATATGGCCAACGCATATAACAATGAGCAGCTGTTTTTGACAAGAGTTCGTTTGCTTGTAGCTGAGAGAATCAACACTTGTCAAAACTACCTGGTAAAATTATTATATCATGATAGTAGGGTGAAATTCTATTGTCGAAAGTAAAAACTATCGTCGAATTTTGTTCGACGACGAGTTCGATAGGGGTGATTATATTAATATTTTCTATTGCCAAATTTGTTTACTACATTGCTTTTCCATATTTTCGAAAATTCAAAATTTTAAATTGAATGTGTGGGCTAAAGGTATGACTTAATACAAAAATATTTAGCCAATTACTTTTTTTTTAGACCTAAAACAACATTATATCACTATTAGAATATGATCAAGCGAAACTATATGACATGTTTATGTACCTACGTATATGACTTCCATTCATGTTGAGAGGATTTCAGAACATTAAAAATGTTTTTTTAGGTGAACCCAAAATCTGCCCCAAATTATCTTTTTTGTATAACTTCACCAGTTTTAACCCGATCTTTAAAAAAAGTATACCGTTCAATATGTCTCAATTAGTACAATAACCAGTTCTGATAACATTTTTACCTAGGAATCCATATTTGACCAAATATTTCAATTTTTCGTCGTATTATTTCAGTACCCCCAAGACTTTAAGCTTTTCTTTTAAAGATAATAAAAGTTCATAAAAAATCATTAGACTTTTGTCAAGGAACTATCAAATTTCATTTGTAAGAAAAAGTTACAGCGCATCAAAATTTCAGTGAAGTTCATCTTCGCTTTTGGACTTTAGCCTTCGGTTCATCTTCGTATCCCTTCGGAACTACTTCGTTAAACTTTAGTTTTGTTCATTAGTATTCGGTTCATCTTCGTTTGGGTTCGTTTTTCATACCAAATTTCTTTAAAATCGGTCCGGTCGTACAGGCGTTATTGAGCCATATATATTTTATTACTTTAAGCGCCCTCTATCGAAAGTTTTTATAACTTCTAAAAGTCTATCTTGTATTCCTAGGTCAGAAGAATCTTCGTACAATTTCATCAAAATCGCTCCAGTCGTTTTTTTCCCCATATGGGGTGACCCACCTTAAGGTACATGCATTGGATAATTGTTTTTGGTTCATGATATAAAACTGTTACGCAGCCTATTTTTATGGGAAACGAATCCAAAATTAAAACAATTGGAAATAAATTTATAATTTTTTCCAGTGTTACTGTAGATTACTGTAGATTGTGTTACTGGTACAATTTAAATTGTTACTCAACAACTTCTGAGTTAAAATTAACGCACAATTGTAACCCAACAAGTTTTACAGTAAAAGCACAATACAAATTTTTATTAAACAGCTTCTGTGGTAGAGCTACTGTAAATCTGCTTTACAAGCACTAACTTGTTGCTTATTTAACTTGTGTATTTGTAAATCTGCCAACAGTCTTACAGAAGGACAAAATTTTGTTTAGATCGGTAGAAATTAACGTACATTTTTTTTCCTAAAGCTGTTCTACTATTTTGTTCCTACACTCAGAAAAAAGCTTATCGGAATATGATAAAAAAGGCATCATATTTAGAGAAAAATGGTATAAACTTTGCTCCAGAGAATGTTATTCTCTAATTTCGATACTAAAAATTCTCTAAAAATGGTAAAAAGCTTCCTTGAAAAAGAAAAATATATCGTTTTTTAGAAAAAGCTTTTAATTTTTGAGAAAATATTTGTTTTTATTGAAGAAAATACTTTTCATAGTGAATTTTTTATCAAAATATAAGAAAAGTTTTTCATTTTCAATAAAATTTCTCTATAAATGAGAAATTTTTTGTGCGAGAAAAATACTTATCATTATTAGAGACATAGAAATGTTTCCATTTCCTAGAAGTAAAGAAATATTTCTACGAAACAGTGAAAATTTATTCTAATTGAAGAAAATTTTATTTGAAAAAGAGAAAATTGCTATTATCAAAAATAGAGAAATTTTTTACCGGAGCAAGGTATGTGTTTTTTTCTCAGTGTACAGTGCACAATTTCCACAGAACTAAAGACAAGCATTTCAGTTTATATTTATAAAACATCCGCTTTTGTCACATTCTCAAGAATAATTCAAATTTTTTTTTTTCTTAACCCATTCACAATTTCTGACTCATTCGAACACCCCCGTTTGCCAGCTGAGGTCGAATAACTTATTTACACAATTTATACACGCACAGAAGAAATTTGCATAGAATTACATATTTATTTTTGTTATTGTTATTGCTTCAATCGCAAAAACTCTGTTGCTGCTGATAACTTGCTGCATATTTGACTTAAAGTCTTAAAATATTTGTGGCCCAATTTGTAATTGTGATTTGTTGCCGCGAGCAGTGAACGACCCCTTCGAACGCGACTCAAGGCAAAAAAATTATAATAAGTACTTTGAAAAAAAAAAAACCGCAACAATCACAGGATACTGTTACAAAAATACACACACACACACACACACACACACACAGACAAACTTTATAACAACCGTTTTGGGCAGCAAAATCTATGTTTGGCTTGACTTGGTTTGGGCCAGGCCAAATCAGGCCGGGCGTGTGGTTCCAATTCCACACTAGACGCATATCTCTATCTTTTCATCTAATCTGCATATAAATGAACAAACATGCACACGTACTTTTTTGCTTGGTGTTGTTTTTGCTTCCTGTTGGAAAATAAAGGCTTTGAGGAACTAGGTACCAGTACTATAGCTGTGTAGACTGCAAAACTTCACCAAGTAAACGAATATAGGACACAGCAATAATAACAACAACAACAACACACCTTACTGCAACATGGTGCAAGCCAAGTTGTACTCGTACACTACATTGGCACTTTTTGTGCGGCTGAGTTTCTTCGTTTATTTGATTTATTTTCGGCATCTTGCAGATACAAACTAATAATAAGAGTGCGGTGCGGTGCTATGCGCGTTGTTGTAATTCAGTTGACACACCTATGTTTGAAGAGTTTTGTTGTTGCTGTTGTTGTTGTTGTTGTTGTTGATGTCTAATGTAAATTTTGTTTGAAGTCAGTTTATCAAGCTGCATAACAGTGTAACATGTAACTCCATTTAGCCAATTTTAGCCATATGTATGTGAATAAACTTGGTTACCTAGATTGTTTGCAAAGTATCAAAAACATATTATAAATTACAATTATGGCTTAAGTGTGGTGGGAAAGAACGAAAATTATAGCAAATAAAAATAATCATAAGTGTACTACTGATTGTATTATAGGATGATATTGCTACATTTGCCAAAAATTATTTTTAAATGCATTAGATCAATATACAATATATAGCTGTACTGGGCTAATTCAAATGATAAGAAAAAAAAAACACCTCTATTCAACTGCAACTCGGTTTTTTAAAAACGAACAATAACAGAGGCTTACACGGTTTTGAAGCAGAAAAGACGAAAGTGGTCCCATATGTATATGTGTATGCCTATTTCAATTCCGCAATCCGCTTTTTTTTATCAGGTCAAGGTTTGGAGATATAGACAACATAGATTGTCCATCCGACTAAAACAAACTTTTTGAAATAACATGGAAACAGTTACAGGGTTAATAGGGTAAATAGTCATATAATGTGAAATTCTAAAAAATGTTTAACTTTGAAGGCCAATATTTTCAAAACAATAAAAAATAATGAATTCTAGAAAACAGAAGTGCTTAGGCTTAAAATTGTTTATTTATTCTCTAAAAAAGTGATTGAAACTGAACGTGATTAAAAAGAAATTGACCAATTAATAGAAAATGAACCTTTATTTACGTCTTGAGCTATAACTTCAAATCTTGACCGTATAGAAAAAAAAACGAGCTGCGGATTTCAAATAAGCGCGTAAATATACAAACGAAACCGTTTCTGATCCAAAAGTTGACCCTTATGAAAACTTGTGTCATTGTCGTACACTCAGAAAAATATTGTATCAGAAACGATTGAATGATTTGCACTTAAGCGGTTTAAGTTAACAGTGTTCTTTGTTGAAGGAACGCTTCAAAGTATTTTTGGCTGTTGAAATCTTCGGATGAAAGGTTTTTTTTGAAATATCTGTCTTCTCAATCTGTAGATACTAATGTGGAATCTTATATAATTTTTTCAAAATATTTCCTTTAATAGCGTAATAACTGTTCATCCAAACGTAAAAATTTGTTGAACAAACATGTAGGAAATTTTTTTAGGCTTAATTTGATTATAAGACTTGATTATAAAGAATAAGTAGTATGCAAGATATATGCTAATATATACAACTATATTTTTGAAAAAAGCTATGCAATTTTTTTTTAAAAACATTTAACCATAAATTGTTTTTTGCAATTTTGGTGTTAAAAGATCTCAAATATATTAGAAAACAAGTAAAGAAAGTCTAAAGTCGGTCTAGTCCGACTATGAAATACCCTAACCCTACTTTTTCAAAATACAATAATAGTATTGACCAGTTATGTATGATATATCTTCAGCTTGGCCGAAGTTAAAATACCCTCACGCCTCTTTAACGAGTTTTTAATTTAGGTTGTATATGAGGTGGGCGTGTTGATGGGCGTGTTGGTAGGTGGATGACCGCCCATTTTTCAACACACCGAGTATTATTTCTGAAGGTCCAATTTTCTAACACGTTTTTTTGTTGATGTAAGACACAAACGTACCCAGTTTTTTCCTGTAGCTTAAAGATAAACCTCTTTATAGAGTTTTCAATTTTAGGCATATACATCCTTGGACCCATGTAACTATGCGTACCGAGGTTCATCTAATTATCTCAGACGGACGGGCGGACGGACGGACATGGACAGCTTGACTCACGAGGTGACGCTGATCAAGAATATATATGCTTTTCTATACCATCTCGGTTATTCCTATGCGTTACAAACGTTTGCACAAAGCTAATATACCGTGATGCCGTGTACAAAGGCAGTGGCAATTGTGTTATTATGATCCTTAAATAAATTTTATAAAACGCTTTATAGATCTCAAATAATTGATGACTGAAACTGCAGAAATTCGAGACGAGATTTGTGAAAAGGCTACTAACCTTTGAATGAAAGTTAAATTTCTTGCATTTTCACTTATTACACGAGTTATTTTAATACCAAAATTTCGGTATTTACTGGACGTTGAAAATTTATTATGTGAGGATAATCCGTATAACTATCTTGAAAATAATTTTTAACACTCGGGTTAATTTTGTCATACAAATTTTAATGGAACAAAACTTTATGTCGAAATATGTAACTGCTTCTTCATAATAGAAAAGAATTGGAATTAAAACCCCATTAGAACTTCGTACCTTTATAATCTGGAATGAAGAAGATATTTTTCCAAACTTTCAAATACTTCTTGCTATTTCAATATAAATGTTCCAATCAATGCATGAATACATGCCTTAGTCCTTATGGGTGATGTGATACATCACAATTGAACCAAACAAATTGCGGTGCTTACTTCTTGAATCATTTATCGACCATTCCGTACGATTTTTTCCCTCATTCTGTTAATTTGTTAAAATTTTGTTTTTCAAATTTTCGAAAAGCTATTTATCAAGCTATTTACACCTCGATCAAGCTATTTATACCATATATAAAAAAAAAATCGAAAATTTAACGATTATTTGGTACATTAAATAAATATTGCTATTCTTACCCATCTACAATTCTACGATTCTACATAGTACCCCCTGTTATTTTTCATTTATAAGATATTTTAATGTTCGCCCGTAAGGTGACTTCCACAAGAAAAACCTTATCAAATAATATTTTCAAGATTATTAATGACTCAAGACAGAATATGATAATGAAGGTTTTTATTAAGATACCGTAAAAATTTGAAAATGGAAGTTGGCTTTACTAATGGTGCATTCTTTTTTTGGAAACAAATTCTGCATTTTTACTGTCCTCTTCCAGAGTTCTGCATTTTTTTTTTTTTTTTAAAAAAAAGTATTGTCCTCAAAATAAATCGTGTTCTTTTCTCAAAAATGTTGACTGCAAAAGTACGACAAATGCAGAATTGTTTGACCTGAGAAATTCTGCAGTTCTGTTTCCTACTCTTTAAAAATACCAACATAAACACTATATAAAATATTTTTGACATATCATATTTTGTGCTGTAACAATTGTATGGAATAAAAATATACAATTTTGAAGAATTTATAAAATTGAATTCATTATTTTAACTTAACTTACCGCTTACAAAGTTTTCTTTGGCCATTATATAGAATATTTGTTCATTTGTATTTGACAGTTCAGCCAACATTGAATAAAACGATGAAGGTAAATCTTCGACTTGATCGAAATTAAAAAACCCCCACGTACGATTCGTGAGGGTAAGATTTATCTTAAATTGTAACTCTTTTAAATAAGATTTGAAAAGATTTTACTATTTTGATGATCTCTTAACTGCATACTATCAAATTGTTTTCCTGCAGGCTGCAGCTTAACCCTAGAACCATAACGTTATTTTATACTGCGTTAATAGTAATGAATAATACACGTAAAATTTACGTACATTATGGTTCTAGGGTTAAAGATAAGTTTTCAATTTTGGGTTTGTATGGGAGGTGGGTGTGTTGACGCCAAATTTTCTAACACGCTTCAGTTTTATTATAAAATTCAAAAAATACCTACTTTCAGTTTTGAAGCTTTGATATTAGTTTTCACTATTATGAGTTGTATAGGAGGTGGGTGTGTTGCATTATGAAGAACGCCCATTTTTTGACACATTTCAGTTTTAATATAAAAAAAACAAGTACCGAATTTCCGTTGTGAAACTTAAATAATAGCCTATTTATAGAGTTTTCACTATTAAAGGTTGTATGGAAGGTGAGTGTGTTCGTAGGCGGATGACGCACACTTTTTTCCAAAATTAAGTTTTGATATAAAATACAAACATATCAAATTGTTTACCTGTAGCTTAAAGAGAAGCTTATTAATAGAGTTTTTACTATTTTTGTTTGTATGGGAGGTGAGTGTGCTTGTAGGCGGATGACGCCCACTTTTTTTCCAGAATTTAGTTTTGATATATAACACCAACGTATCAAATTTTTTTCCTGTACCTCAAAGAAAAGCCTATTCAAAGAGTTTTAAATTTTGGGGTTGTACTGGAGGTGAGCGTGTTCGTGAGTGGATGACGCCCATTTTTCTAGCACGGATTAGTTTTGATATGAAATGATTAAATACGCAACCTTATTTTTGTATCTTCGACAGAAGCCACTTTATATAGTTTTCATTTTTGGGGTTGTATGGGAAATGGGTGTGTGAGTAGGTGATAAAGCCTAAGTTTTCAAACACATCTTAGCTTTAACAGAGAATACACAAATACCAGAATTTCAGTTTTGTAGCTTATATAATAGCTTCTTTATAGAGTTTTTATTATTGTGGTTGTATGGAAGGTTGGCGTGGTTTTCATCAGATTTAGCCCATTTTCGAAATTAATCTCTGTTTTTTAAAAATAAGCTCAAATATCGAATTTCATTACGATAGCTCGAAAATTACGATGCTGATCAAGAATATATATACTTTTCCTTACCTACCACGCCTCCTTAAGTGCGTTACACACGTCGTGACAAATATAACCTTATAACTTATGTAATATAACCTTATAACATAAATTAAGGTATAAAAATAAAAAAATTAATGTTTTCTGTTCTTTTCTGAGCTGAAAAGATGGCAACATTCTGTAAATTCAGGTCAGAGTTTTGAACATTCTGCATTCTGTGAGTGCAGAATTCAATTTAAGAGTTCCAAGATTTTAAAATATATTCTCCCAAAAACGTATTAATTTTCACGAAATTATTTTTTTTGGATGTGATTAACTCAAGAATTCCCGTTGGAATAAAGTAAAAAAAATACTTAAATTTACTTTGGGTATGCATTTGAGATGATCTTCGTGTAAGTAATGATGACTTCACTTTAATGCTGGTCATGAGAGTCCATTAACCTTAGATATCGGTTCAATAACTTCAACTTGAGTAGGTATATCTCACCACACAAAAAACATTACCGAATGCGCTTTAATAATTCATACGATGGTCTAGAAGAAAGGTATTCCTCAAACATTTAATCTATGTAGTTGCCGCAGACGAATGTGCTACGAACGCATGCAACAATCAATGGTGGTTCGACTACGCTGAAGCTGGCTGGCTTCTTGTGACCTCTACCAGCGTTTATAATTAAATCAAATTTGTACGAATCGAAAACATGCTGTTGAGGCTAAGAATGTTTTAATGTATAGGCAGGTTTAATAGAGTCCGGATATGAACAGTACAATGAATGAAATTTTAACTAGATGCCTGATGCTAAGGTTACTTATGTAATGTGCTTTTTTATGTTCTTTTAGCACGTTTAGGTAACAGAGCAACGAACTTTTGGCTCGCCAGATTTTAATATATGATATGGGTTCTTTAAGAACTTCAAATGTTAGTTGAAAAAACTACTTAAGTTTCTAAAAAATAGCTTAATAATTAAATGCTTCATCAACTCAATTCAATTATTTAAACGATTTTGTAATAGTCAGACATGACGAAATGTATGTTTAATCCAAATTGCGAGTTAGAATAAATAAAAATGTAGTATAATTAAATTTATGGTTGTTGATAAAGAATAATTGAAATGAATTATAAAATAATTGCTGCGCATTTTATAAGAGCTAGTTTGGTGTGAAATATTTTTACTGAAAAGTAATGGTCATCAGACCATATCACTTTACCTTGGCTCAGTTGTTGTATATCATGAGGTATGAGTTTAATAATAAACACTTCTGAGTTGACATTTTTTCTTTTATCAAGGATTTATTCAAGTGTGTATTGAGTCAATGAAATCCTTGCATTGTACTGTTTTGAGCTTAATTTAAGTTTTCGCATGAAACACGCAATTCGAAATGTTCTTAAGAAACATTAATTATTGCTACGAGTATATTCAAGGTTGAAAAGTTTTTAGAGTGTTAGTTTTATATTTCTTCTGTTTCGTCTTTAGAATGATGTAATACCAAAAATAATTGTAATCCTTATCATAAGTTTTTTAAATTATTAGGTTGGAAAATATAAATCTTCAAAAAATTCACATTGATGAAAAGTAATAGCAATAGAGTCAAACAAATGAAGAATTTCTTATGTTAACGAAAAAATAATCCAAGCTACTAAGAAATTATTTTTGACTTGACTCATAACATAGAGACGGGTGCAGGTGTCGCGGCGTTTTGATTTATTTATCATGTTGAAAATATTTTTAACTGTTTCAAATCAAAGCAATTTACAAAAGAGTTCATTAGAATATGTTCCAAGAATGCAAAATGTTATAACATAAGCTTTTATTGAATGTAGTTATTAAACCATTATTTTTTAAAATGGGACGAGTGTATTCTTAGATTATGCCAAGTATTTCGGGTAAGAATTTGATGGGAATTATTAACAAGTAAGGAAACTCTACTGTCCGAATTATTTAAATATTTAGATAAATTCATATATTTAAATATTACAGCAAATAGAAACAGCTATTTTTTTCCAAAAATCACGGACACGGACACGCCTATCTCCCATACAACCCAAAAATTAAATCGCAATAAATAAGCCTATGTGTAACCAACAGAGATAAAATTTGGCACGTCTGTTTTTTATGACAAAAAAAAGATGGTTTTGAAAAATGGACGTCATCCGCCCACGGACACACCTACCTCCCATACAACGCAAAAAGTTTAAAACTGAATAAATAAGATTATGTTTGTCATAGAGAGATCAAATTTGGTATGTATGTATTTAATAACAAAACTAAGGTGTGTTAAAAAATTGGGAGCAATCCGTCCATTAAGACGCCCACCTTCCATAGCGAAAACATAATAAAGGCATTAACTGTGAGCTACAGGAATAAAACTTGGTATGTGTAAATTTTTCTTCAACATTTAAATGCGTATAAAATATAGGCTTCATTCGCCCACGGACACGCCCATTTTTTTTTTGTTTTTTAATTTAGGTTTTAGGGTATTTCATAGTCGGCCTAGATCGACTTTAGACTTTATTTACTTGTTTAATCTAGTAAAATACTGTTGTATAATGGTCGTAAAATTGTGGGTATAAAAAATTATCAATTCTTTTCATTTGTCTATAAAACTTGTATTAAAGTAGCTAAAACGTATTCATCGAAGATGTATATAATTAAAGTGTAGACGTTTCACCTTTACTTATATGCTTTTTTTAAATTTTTTGCTTTTAACTCTTTGAAATCAGAATTTATTTGTTGTAATAGAGTACACATTTTTTGATATTTAATAATTTAAAACTATTTTAAAAAGCCTTAGTTAGTCTTCTTACTTAATCGCGTGGGTTATGTCTTGTGAGTTACGGCAAAGATTTTTTGGAAACTTTAAATGTTTTTAAATAGGCAAAGTTCATAAGTAAAGTGGGTTTATTATGAAACTTCACTGTTTTTTCCTTAATTAAAAACAAAAACAAGTTATTTGGGAAAATTCTCAGAATTTTTACAATCTAAACTTGCTGCTAAAACATAAACTTTCGTTTTTTGTCGCGTGAGTTACGGCTATATTTACCACTGCTAGTTAGTTATGGAATTTTATTTTCATTTATAACATAAACTTCCGAGAAAACGAAGCTTAATGGTGTACGCATGCCGCGTGAGTTACGATGGAAATGCCCACATGTCTTATTAGTAACAGGCAGGAAGTCTTAGATATTACTCTTGCCTCTGATCATAAATCAAATAGTATTAAGAACTAGAGAGTTTAGTTCTTAAAACAAATTGATTAAATACACACAAACCTCTCAGGCGTCGAGACTTAGGAAAATTCTCGGAACCAGTCCTCCTAACACGAGCTTTATGGACAAAGAAAACGGAACGTGGTCTACCAACAGTGAAGATTGGTCTTAATATATTGGTAGAAACTCACTTCCCGAGCTGTTCAAAGAGAGGGAATATTCCAACATAAGGAGAATATCTACCCGCTGTTGACAACCTCATACGTTTTATTATAAAATCAAAGCTTAAATGGGCAAAACCAAGCTTCAAACCGTGTTAGTCACCAGGCCAAGACAGTTTTTTTCACACCTAAAGCAGGTTAAAGCTAACATGTTAACCCCAAAGACTATGAACCAATCAGTCTCTCATATTTCCTTCTCAAACCTCTTGAGAGATTAATATATATCCACTAAAGACTAAAAACATAAAAAAACAACCCACTTTCACCAGCACAATATGCAAAAAACCAAATGGTTTACATCAAAATGAATATTCAATGATAACATTCATCGATAAAGAAGGTGTCTTTAACAACGACAAGGCAGAAGCTATATTTATTCTCCGACGGAGCTTGGGATGGATACTGCACTGATAGCCCTTGTATATGAAATCCTGGTAGGCAGAATAATAAGCGCAAACCTCGAAACAGCATCGAACAGCATGCTTAGATCTCATACACATAAGATCTACTCTGAGAGATGTTATGGAAAATTGTTTAAATGCCCTCCTAAATTGGGTTTCTAGCTGTGGACTCAGTGTTAACCCCGATAAAACTGAGTTAGTGATTTATACTAGACAGCACAACTTACCCACAATCAGTCCTCTACAATTGGGAAACACAAGACTTAATTTCTTTTTCCTCGAATACCCTAGATTTCATCACGCAAAAGCTTTTCGTCTACAAAAAGTTTGATGTATCCATTCCCTCCAGTAATGAAGTAGGAAGAATCTATACATCACATCTTCTCTGCACATGCCCAGCGCTGTCTAAAAACCGCCACCTTCTCGGTCTCTCAGAATCTTCAGTCTACAGACCAATTATCTTTATAATAACTCCAACTGGTTCAGGTAGAATAGATTAATAAATAACTATTTTTATCATTACGGGCCAAATTGGCCTGTAAGAGACAGCCGCCTCAATCTTACCTAACCTAGCAAGTTTGAATGCTTCTTAACCTGTATATAACGATAAGCATAACTATATCAACACCGAATTGACTTTGATTTTAGTCAAAAATTTAACAAAAGTTTAAGTTTGTTTTAATAAAAAGAAAGTCCTGTTGTTGGTACAAAATATTTACATCTACTTTTGCACATTTTTGATCAAAATATAAAAACGTAAACATTAAGGTGTGTTAAAAATTTATAACACACTTATGTTTAATTAAAAAACATAAAAGAATGTGTGATTAAAAAATTCTTTTGCCAAATTATACAGTAAAGCGGGTCACCAAAAATGAATATAAAAAGAATTAAAGCTTAGAATTAAAACGTACCAAAAGTATTTCAGCACTATACAAATTTTTGTTAGTTATAACATTGGTATTTTTAGTCCGATTTCAGTCCGATGGAGTGTAGCATATCGTTGGAACTAATAATAATAATGTTATAACTAAAAGACCATTTTGGCTGTTTTTCGAACATATGAAAATTTCGGATGAAAAAAATTTGTTTAGTCTGAAACACTTTAGATATAAGCTTTCATTCTAAGGAGTGTTTTTTTCACAGTCTTTTTTTTTCGCCTTACAATGCGACCCACTCTATTGTGCACCCTCAAAGCATTCTACAATATTTTTTTAAAAACAAATTACAAGAAATCTCCACTTCAAAACACCCATTTTAGAAAATTTTATTCCTTGCTTTTAAAGACAATCCACATTATAAGAAACTTTGTGGTGTCTTTAGCAAAATATATATATATCAAAATTAACGACGGAAGGCATTAAAAAAACAAAAACTCCCAAGATAACTCTCTGCAACAAATTCTTAAGGAAAAGTAATAGTTCTCTAAGATTCTATTGAAGTTACCACATAAAATTAAGTACAATCAGAAACTTTGAACTACACATTTCCTCATTCAAGTTTTTAAGTACTATGTTCCATATACAGTGGCTCACAGCTTATTTCGTGCAGACGATGTGTTAAACTTTGAAATGCTATAACTTGGTAACTAGTACTGGTAATGAAAAAATTTAAACGACATTTGTTTGCTAGTAATTATACATTTAAATATAAACTTTAATTTCTTTATATAAAAGTCTACTAAAAAGATAATAAACAAAAAACTGAAAAAGCAGCAGAATTCAACGCCACAGCTTATTTCGTGCACACTGTTTTTACATGTAAGCTTTTGAACGTGATGCCGTTATTTTCTTTTTCTCGTTCGCTGTATTTATCTTGACTGATGTCCTGATTCTTCTGATCGGAGTTAACAGTTGTTTTTAGTCTGGACTTAAAACCTTAAGTGCACGAATTGATTTGTTTTAAAAATGGGCCGTCGCACAACAATATAACAGCACGAAATAGTTTTATTTCACTTTAAAAAAGAAAAAATCCAACCGCAAATAGCTGAAATAGTAAAATTGAGACCCTCTACAGTGCAGTACATCATCCATCGCTTTTTGCAAGAAAATCGTGTGGCTGATAAGACCAGAAATGCTCCAAATAAAATATGTACAGAAGCGGACGAGCGACTTATTCTGCGAAAAATCGTAGAAAATCTGAGGCTTTAGGCTCCCAAATTGGCCAAGGAGGTTGAGAAGGAGTTGGGCAAGAAATGCTGTGCCGAAACAATTCGTCATCTGCTGCGGGCCAACGAGTTTAATGGTCGAGTTACACACAACAAATCTTATATTAAAAAAAAAAAATCAGCTATGTCGACTGAACTTCGTCAAATAACACGTTTTATATTCTAGGACATTCTGGAATGACGTCATTTTCTCGGACGAGTTTAAGTTCAATATTTTTGGCTCCGAAGGAATGCAATATGTATGGCGTAAGGCTTATACTGAGCTGAACAATAACCATCTCAAGCATACAGTAAAACATGGTGGCGGCAGCGTAATTGTTTGGGCCTGTATGGCTGCATCGGGCGTTGGAAAATTATTTTTTATTGGAGGCATTATGGACAAGACAATGTACCTAGATTTTATAAAAGAAAATTTGCTTCAAAGTATCGACACCTTGGGCGAACGAGAGACATTTCGGTTCTACCAGGACAACGACCCAAAACATAAATCGAGAATCGTCCAGTCATGGTTGATTTGGAATTGCCCGCATCTTATGAATCCGCCTGCACAGTCACCCGACTTAAATGTAATAGAAATTTTGTGGGCAATTTTGGAGAGTGGCGTTCGCAAGCGGAATATTTCCAATAAAAATTAATTAAAAAATGCATTGATGGAGGAATGGCAACAAATACCCCCAGATATTACAAAAAATTAGTAGAGTAAATGGATAGCCAGTAAATGGATTAAAGATGTACTTTAACAAAATGGCGGCCACACAAAATATTAAAAAAGACATACATATTACATTTTCTTAAGATTCAGTGGAGTGCACGAAATAAGCTGTGGCGTTGAATTTTGCTGCGTTTTCAGTTTTTTGATTATTATTTTTTTAGTAGACCATTATATAAAGAAATGAAAATTTATATATAAATATATAATTACTAGCAAACAAATGTCGTTTAAATTTTTTCATTACCAGTACTAGTTACCAAGTTATAGCATTTCAAAGTTTAACACATCGTCTGCACGAAATAAGCTGTGAGCCACTGTACCTCAAAAAACTCCTTGAGTATGTAATTGATTTAATTTTTGGCATAATTATTATATCGCATTGAATAGTGAAAAGAAGCTTTTCATCATCACTTTAGGTATACAAGTCTACTCAAACCTTGGAGTTGATAATTTGAACTGAATATGACCACTTGTTTTTTTATCATTAATGTGTCAAACAATAAAAATATCACCCACAGTAACCTTTTCTCATTTAACTTTTAGTAAACGAACAAAAAAACTGCTTTTAATCTACACTGAGAAAAAAACACATACCTTGCTCCGGTAAAAAATTTCTCTATTTTCGATATAGAAATTTTCTCTTTTTCAAATAAAATTTTCTTCAATTAGAATAAATTTTCACATTTTCGAAGAAATATTTCTTTACTTCTAGGAAATGCAAATATTTCAATGTCTCTAATAATGATAAGTATTTTTCTCGCACAAAAATTTCTCATTTATAGAGAAAAATTTATTGATAATGAAAAACTTTTCTTATATTTTGATAAAAAATTCACTAAGAGAAGTATTTTCTTCAATAAAAACAAATATTTTCTCAAAAATAAAAAGTTTTTTCTCAAAAAACGATATATTTTTCTTTTTCATGGAAGCTTTTTACCATTTTTAGAGAATTTTTAGTATCGAAATTAGAGAATAGCATTCTCTGGAGCAAAGTCTATACCATTTTTATCTAAATATGATGCCTTTTTTTATCATATTCCGATAAACTTTTTTCTGAGTGTATAGACCTTGACTTAGATTAACGAGGAGTTCAATTTTGTGTAGGTACTCACTTTTTATACTCAGCTGAAATTGTAATCCTTAATCATGGTATTCCTCTTTATCGTCTCGTTCTTTTTATTTTGAATGATATAATTTTGGACAAAAATAATTTTCTTCACTTATTATTAACAATCTCTACCATATTTCTTTTCTTTTTTATTTCTTAAAAGGAAGCTCTAAATATTCTGTAACACTTTCAATATCACCACGATTACGATACGTTAACAACCAAATTTCTATTTTCAGGTCAACTTCACTTCGTTCGATTCCTGCACTCTTCACTAAATCACTTAATAGGACGCGTCTTAAATTAACATGCAGCAACAAAAACTCAAACGCAAGGATTTATTTTAACACCGTTAGACTGCAACCGCTAGGCACAGTGTCTTGACCACATCTAAAGGACGTTTATTTGCATGGCTGTCCTGACGAACAATTTGAATACTGTTGATTATTTTTAGTTGCGCCATAAAATAACGTGTGTGGGGTACGCTGGAAAATGGAAACTTTTGTTGGGTTCTTTCGAATGCAAATAAAAGGAAAATAAAAAATAAAAACCATAAAAATATATATTGGAAATTCTAGTGGAGGAAATAAATAAAGCCGGTCGTTGATGTTGCTTTGCTTTGTTTGGCAAGGTGAAAGCTTTAAGTAAAAACAAGTCGCACAGTGAGGCAAAGTTAACCACTTAATAGAGAGGGTTAAAATAAATGTTCATGATTGTTGTATACAAATATTTATACCTCACGCAGATAATCTGCAGTTTAATTGCTCATCACCATAAAGTAGGCATTTTATTTGCTTAACTGTAGTGGGGGAAATAATGGTAAAAAAACGTGTATATTCAGAGATCGTTAGACAATGAACAGACTTGAATAAAATAAAATCATTGGCTGTGTGCTAAAAAGTTCATCGCTATTTCCAGAGATACAAAATTATCTCTTCTTTCAAGGGTTAGTAAAAGCTTTTAAATTTTTTGGATTAACAGTGTGGAAAAATATACGTTTTCTACTTAATATGTCTTAGATGTTATAACATTTTTTATCGGATTTTGAAATTAATTTTTTAGAGTAGTGACCGATCGAATATGAATTTTTAGCCGTAGACAAAGCCTAATATTAATAACATTTTTTTCAAGTCAAAACAATTATAAAATTTATTCCTTGCTTTCGCTTTTTTTTGACAGATTTCTGTCAGTATAATCAGTATTGATACATTTCTGTGGTTTTTCTCGACTAGATAGAACATTTATTCAATTCCTTCTTTTATCATTTTGCATAATTCGGATCTTTCTGGAATTGATTTAGTGACCTCAGGATGACGTAGAAAAGAATTGAATCAATTTTGATCTAGCTGAGAAAAGCTGAAGAAATGCAATGCTGACTGAAATCTGGCAGAACATTTCAAGCGTTAGTATGGTTTTTATATTTAAGTCGACCATTCAAATAAAAGAAAAACTATAAGAAAAAAAACAAAAATTATTTTCCTTAAAAATCATAAATAATCAATATTAAAAAGTTTGATATTTTCTAGCTGAACCCTCTAACCGGTAAGACCGTCGGTCTTTGATTAGACCGGTCTTTGATTTTTGTACTCCAGTGTCATATAAGAATTATTTTTTTTTCTTAAACAAGTAAAAACCGTTAGAAAAGTGCTTTGCTTCACTTTTTTGTATATCAACGAACGCTCTCTGATCAGTCGTTGGTGAGCTTTCATCAGTTAAATGCGAAAAGTTGGCAAATCCACAGCGTTAATTATTGTATAAATTTTTGTTTTACTTATTACAAAAAAAAAAAAAAATATTTAGAATAAAGTGTTTAGCTTGATAATTTTACGGTAAGTAGTTCACATGTTATACTTGCGTTTTGTTATATATTTGAAGTGAAAAATAATATAAGTTGTGCGTGGAAAACGGAAATGTTAAGGCCATCTGCAGACGGTCTTCCCGGTTTGCGTTACCTTTTTTTTCAGTGTTGTCTCACCTATTGTTATTTTCTTTTATTTTTTATTTGATTTTTTTAAGAAAGTTATACAAAAAAGATCAATTTGGAGGCAATGTCTTATGAACAATTGCTCGAGTTCTTGAACTCTGTAGAGAACGCACATGAAAGTTTTGATAGTGATGAAAGTGTCGTTGATCCAGGTTTTGTATGACATATGTCGGTATAAAACGTTTCGCAAGAATCAATCTTGATGAACAAAAAGCAAAGGCTTCGCGGTATTATAGACAGCAGAAGAAATTAATTAGGATCAACTGCCCGCAAATAATCCGAGAATACAATGCTCACATGGATGGAGTAGACCTAATGGATGGCCTCATGGGTAGATACCATATTAAAGGCAAAACTAGAAATATTATGATTAGATTGTTGTACGATTTTACTATATATACTTTGGAAAAAATATGGGTTGGATCCAATAATTTTTACGGTCTTGCCCGTTAGAGGGTGAACGAATGAACACCAATTTATGAAAGAACAGAAAGAAAGAGAAAAATACTTCAATTTTGGTATTTTGGATGGAGTTCTTCGAATTATTCAAAAGTTTTTTAAAAAACTTATGTTAAAATTGTTTAGACATTACAAAGCAAAAACATTCGGCAAAAATATTTGACTATTTAGGACCGAAGCTTAAAGATGAAAAAATTGAGAGATTATGCCAAATACCGAAGCCGAATATTCGATCGGACACTATTATAGAGGTTTTAATAGTTCTGTTCGAAGTTTGTCAAATAAGTTTTTTTCTTAGCTTGAACAAAGGATTTCAGGTGTCAAAACCTATTTAGTTATGTCTGGCTTCAATCGAAAATGGGGTGATAGATAAATTGGAAAGATAGGGAAAATCAGCTAAAACAAGTGTGGAATGTTCTATGTGGACAGAAAGCTACATCAACATGCTAACTTGAATCAGAGACAGGTGTTACGCCTTACCTTAGTTAGTTCATTTTATCAAGCAATTCAATCCACTTCCACTGTCTTTATACAGCCGTTGACAACTAATTAGAAACGATGTCATATTTGCTGCACTTTACCACACTGGAGCCAGTGATGCTAGAAGCGGTACAATTGTACCTTTTGGGGTACACTTTCAGTACCGTCAGTACGAAAGTACGCCTCTTTTCAAAAGGTTCATTTTTTTAATTTTGTAATTTTCCAATTCATATTTCCATAAAAGTCAAAAAACAAATATTCGAAAAAAGCTAACCGTTGTTCTAACTTAAAAAACATTATTTTTTAAACTTTAAGCTGATATGGCGTTTCTTTAGAGCTTTTGGTAATAATTTAAAAAAAAAAAACGGTTTTGGCTAAAAAAGTACGTTTTTCTCATTCAAAAAGGAACACTTTGAAAATCTCTTATAGCATCACTGACTGGAGCAGAGTTTGACAATGTAACGGTTTTTTTTATTTCTTTATTTTCTCTTATCATTTTACAAGAACAAAAAAACTGACTTTGCTACGTGTAATTTTTTGCAGCAGAAACAGTTTGAATAGAAGAACATTATTTTTCCATTGACAATTAATTAGAAACGATTTGTTAAGTTTTCAAACATTTTATGAATATTTGGATAAGTATTTAATATTTATTTTGAACTTTTTACACATAGTTTCAATAAGAAACTGTATAAGTAAAATTTCTTAAAATGGGAAAAGTCAAGAGATGTACGCCAGGTACCCGCAAATGTACCACGCCAAAAAGAGCGCAAAACTTCAGTACATGTTGATCTAATGATTGTCCGATTATCAAAACCTGATCCAAGGAATAGCACTGCAGGCATACAGCGTGAAATAGAAGATGAAATTGGCGTCAGTGTATCAAAAAGAACCGTTGCACGACGTTTAGTGAAAGCTGGTCTTCATGGAAGAGTAGCACGCAAGAAACCCATGGTGAAACGCTCGATATGAAAACACTGTAATGAATTTGCCAAAGATCATGCATCTTGTACGGTAAACCAGTGGAAATACTTGTTGTCTGGAGTATTAAAACAAAGATCAATCGCATTGATCTTGATGGTAAAAAAGAGTGTCCAACTCCCAAAAGGCAAAGAATTTGATCTAAGATACACTTTTTCGGTTGTTAAGTATGGAGGTTGAACGATCTCTGGTTGGGGGAGTTTTTCTTGGAATGGCATTGGTCTAATTCCCTGTGTACCTGTCACAATGAACAATCCTGCCATGGGCTGAACACAATATTCCACTTATTTGGTCATTCCAGCAGTATAATGATCCCAAGCATTCGGCAAAACATACCAACAACTTTTTTGATTAAAATGCTATGACTGTTCTTGACTGGCCATCGTCAAGTCCTGATGTCAATCCCATATAGCATTCATTGGACAATTTGAAAAATGCCGTAAGAACACTTTACATAACAAATCTGGATGATTTTTTAACTAGAGTCAAGGAATGTTGGTGCGCTATTCGGTAAAACGATGCCATGACCTTATTCTGAATGCAAAGACGATGTGTTGCATTTTTAAAGCAGAAAGGTTTTCCAACAAAATGTTAGACCTAAAGCATCACTTTTGTTTAGTTTTAACATATTTTACTACTTTTCTTGACCTGAATTTAATTTATTTTGCGAGAGTTACTAATTAGTTTTCACAGGTATATATAAGGTTTTAGAATAAAAGTTTATTTTAAGCCAACTGTGCCATATAATCTTTTCAACTAGAATTTATTTTAAGATATATTCTTGTAGATGCAAAAATAAGCAATTAATATGGATAATTGATATGTTAAAGAAGAAATCGGCAGATGTCTTATATTAAAAATATCGATTCTAATTAGTTGTCAACGGCTGTATATTAAGCCGGATGGAAATTTAGATATCGCTGGACACCAACTCAGCTTGGTGATTGTGGCATGCAGGTTAAGTGTATGGCATAGCATGCTCGAAGCCCGGGTTCGATCCCCAGCCGCGGCGAAAAGTTTTTTCAATAAAAAAATTTTTCTGCTCGGTCACCACCTCTCTGCAGACAATGGCAAACCTCAGAGAGTAACTAATGCCAAGTAAAGCTTCTTGAGAACATGGACTTAAGCCGTTCGGAGTCGGCATAAAACATGTAGGTCCAGTCAGTTCTTGGTCAATTGCGTGCAAGCATTTAAAAACACACACAACACAATTGATCATTAAGAAGCTCGGTCAAAGTCCTTTCAAGGGCTGAAATGGCCAATTTGTTTTTTGTTTTTTTGACACCGACTCAAAAGTTAGAGGGACTCTTAAAAACTATTTCTGCGTCATTTTTTTTTTTGGATCGGAGAAAACCCCATGGAGCGGTTTTGGTTCTCCTAAACCCTTTTTTGGGCCAAAAAATAAAGTTTTTTGCCTATAACTTTTTTTTTCTTCAGAATGCATACCCAAAATATGCAAACAAGTTAAGATTGTGATAGTACACAAATATTGGTTAAAAAACAAGTAAAGAAAGTCTAAAGTCGGTCTAGGCCGACTATGAAATACCCTAAACCCACTTTTCAAAAACAAAAACTTTTTATTGTAAATGGGCGTCTCCAAGGGTTGATGAATTCTTTATTTAATATGCATTTAAATGTTGATGAAAAATGTACACATACCAAGTTTTATTCTTGTAGCTCACAGTTAATGCCTTTATTGTGCTTTCGCTATGGGAGATGGGCGGATTCATGGACGGATTACTTCCAATTTTTGAACACACCTTAGTTTTGGTATAAAATACATGCATACCAAATTCAATTTCTCTATGACAAACATAACCTTATTTATTGAGTTTAAAATTTTTTGGGTTGTATGGGAGGTAGGCGTGTCCGTAGGCGGATTACGTCCATTTTTCAAAAACATCTTTGCCTTGTCATAAAAAACATACGTGCTAAATTTTAGCTTTGTAGGTTAAACAGAGGCTTATTTATTGCGTTTTCAATTTTTGGGTTGTATGGGAGGTGGGCGTGTCCGTAAGTGGATGACGTCCATTTTTCGAAGACATCTTTGTGTTTGTATAAAGCACATACAAATCAAATTTTATTGTAGTTGGCTAATTATGAGCTGAGCTATGCAGTTTTCAATTTTCGCGTTGTATGGGAGGTAGGCGTGTCCGTGGGCGGATGATGTCCACTTTTCAAAAATATCTTTGTTTTGTTACAAAAAACATATGTGCCAAATTTTAGCTCTGTTGGTTAAACAGAGGCTTATTTATTGCGTTTTCAATTTTTGGGTTGTATGGGAAGTGGGCGTGTCCATGGGCGAATGACGTCCGTTTTCCGAAAACATCTTTTTGTTGATATAAAACACATACATACCAAATTTTATTGTTGTAGGCTAATTATGAGCTGAGTTATGCAGTTTTCAATTTTGCGTTGTACGGGAGGTAGGCGTGTCCGTGGGCGGATTCCAAAAATATTCAATAGTGCAGATCCTTGGGTCCATGTGACCATGTGTACCAAGTTTCATCCAATTATCTCAACTCCTTCTTCTTATCTTGTGTATACGGACAACACACAGACGGACGGACGGACGGGCGGACATGAATAGCTCGACTCACGTGGTGACTCTGATCAAGAATATATATACTTTTCTATACCGGACTCGCTTCGTTCTATGCGTTACAAACGTTTGCATAAAGTTAATATACCCTGACCTTTCAGGTTTAGGGTATAAAAATTTGAATTTTGTTGTCTTTGAGACCCCAAAAAGTCGATTTTTCACCATTTTCGAAAAGATATTTCTTTTAAACACCTATGAAATATAAATTTTTCAAGCTATTCATATGCATTTATGCTTAGTGAAAAGACATTGAGCTTTTTTTTCCATTGATATATCTTATGGTGTAGTTTAACCAAAACTAAGTGCCAAAATTATATAAAACATGAGATATTGATATTCAGAAGGATTCTTCAGCTTCTAATTACCGTTAGATTTTGACAAATCTTGGTATGTTGGAGTTTTTAGGTACGTTAAATCGAATTCTGACAACCATTTTTTAGAAAAGTATACGCCGGATGGCGCTCCAGTACAAAATGCATGAATTTCGAAAATATTTTTTTTAACGCCTACAATATACGTATTTTTCATGGTACTCATTTTTGATAAAACCACTCCATACGTTATACCAATGGAAAGAATAGCTCAATACTTTACCAATAAGCTTAAATTCATATGAATACCACGAAAAATGTATACTTTATAGGTGTTTAAAAAAAAACACCTTTTCGAAAATGGTGAAATGTCGATTTTTTGGGGTCTCAAAAGAGTTTGTAAGAACAACAAATTTCAAAATTATTTTTAACCAATATATGTGTAGGTACTATCACAATATTTACTGTTTTGCTTATCTTGGGTATGCATTGAATATTGGTAATGCATAAAAATTGATTTTTTGGCACAAAAAAGGGTTCAGGAGAACCAAAACCGCTCCATGGGGATTTCTCCGATCCAAAAAAAAATGATGCAGAAGTAGTTTTTAAGAGTCCCTCTAACTTTTGAGTCGGTGTCCGGATGACTTTTTTTTTCTCCATACAAAATCGATCCGGCTTACTGTATATATTGATCAATTTTTAAATTCTTTTGAAAAGATTAAAGTATAGGGTCAAACACGCTTACCATTCGACTACCGAGGCCTTAACTTCTTAAAATATTTCGAGTGAGAAGAAAAAGTTCATATATTTCTGGCTGAGTGTTCCAAGAGGAACAGAATTAAAATGCCAAGCAAATCGGATACTCCGCTCTCGAGTTATGAAATACACACATACTTACACACAACTTTTTTTATTTTATCTCTTATTTCGTCAAAACAATGTTTCTTGCAACCCATTTTCTTGTCTTAAAAAAAAATAATTTTTAGAAAATAGTCCTCAACAAAATTAATAAAACATTATACAATACCTCTCGCAAAGACCTCCGTTTTATCCAAAGTATACACATTTTTTAAAAAATGTTCAAAAACAATTTCAGCTGTATTTCAACAACTTGAACATGACATGATCGCAAGTGATGCCACTGACACAACTTTGTCTTGGTATAAGACACATCTTAGCAAAAGGGCATTCTATAAATACTTTGACGCATATGTATTTCCAAAAAATTCGAATATCATTGTACTGTATTTATTTTTTTGTCCATCACGGACATTAAAATTGTTTAATTATTTTTTAAATTAATAATGTCTTAAGCGTGTGTTCGTTAAATAAAAATAACCTTTACTTTTTACTTTCATTGTATGAAGGTACATGTTAATAGAATGTTACACGAATGTTCATAGAATTTTGCTGAAATTTATCGAGCAGTTTCTCATAATATTTTGTAAGATTTATATTTTGCATATTTTTGTATTAAGTCAACTTTTAAAATTATTGTCTTATGCAATTCTATAATATTTTTTTATGTTTATAGCTCATATAGTGGTAAAAGAGACTAATTTTAACACTGTAAAAAAGCATTTTGTTTTATCAGATTCTTTTTTTTTCATCTAAGTTATGCTCATTAGCATTCAAAAATCGTTAAAAACTTTACTTTTTTTTTATACTTTTATAATTATATAAAAAAATGTAACTGTTAAATAATTTCGACTAAATATTTGTTAAGGACTAGTTCTTACTAGTAGTTCAAAAAAGAGTTAAAAGAAAAAAAATCATTAAAAATTCAATTGATCCTTTCGCGGAGAATCACGTCTAAAGCCGTCATAATAAAGTTTTCCTGTGTGATATGACGTCAATAATAGTCAAAATTTTGTGACCGTCAAATGAGAAAGATACGGTTATGTTCCACAGAGAATAAGGAAAAAAAATTAAAGTGCAGTTTTCTCAGAATTACATAAACTATCCCAATACTCGTGTTAAACTGCCGTTAAATAAAGGATAACTCATAAAATGGACTGGTTAACACTGACCCAGTGTACTTAGTTCTAAACTGTGTAGTATTCCGTCTAAGAGCTAATTAAGAAAACTTAAACATTACGAGAACAAACTGGGTTTTTGTATTAAATTTGTTGATTCGATGCCACTGTTAATAACATTATTTTGAGCAAAACTGTCTTAATTTTAACATGCTTTACTTTATTATGTTCAAGAAATTATAGTTGAATTTCTCCTACTTATTTAATAAATATTTAAATAATCTATATTTGATAAGGTTTTGAAGAAGAAAAAAGAGCCCCTTTTAAAATCTTTACAAAAATGATGAATCCTACCGAATGAAAACTTTTTACCATCCATCTTAATGACCATTTTTCAGGAAAATTTATCTGTGGGATGATCTAAGAATAGTTTTCAAAATACTGACCTCAATTTGAAGGTAGAAATTATCATGAAAAGGCTTGTTTTTATGAAAAAATTTATTGAAAATCGATCATAAGTACTTTAACTTTGAACATTAAAAATATCCTTTGCATTAGAAAATTTCATTTAAGCTGATTTGTTAAAATTTGAAAATGCACGTAACTTTTGAAATGTTGAAGTGCTATGAAAATCTAAATTTTCTTTTTATGCCTTTTTAGGCTCATATCAATTTTGATGAAAAACAGAAAAAACCATCTTAACTGAATTTTCTTATTGTAGAAATGAATATCTTGTAATAATAAACAGTAAAAACAATATTTTGTTAAAATAATGCCACTTGACATTTTATGAAAATCTATCAATTAAATATAACATTTTCTAAAAAATCGCTATAATTGACTTTTGAGTTTCTTTTCATACCGTGCAGGTACTTTACTTCTAGAAAATAAGTGCGAAAAACTTGCATAATTATTCACGTTTAGTTTTTTCCTTATCCCAGCAAAAAAAAAAAAAACTTCAAGCAAAAACATTGAGTTTCCAACACAGAAATTCTGATTATAATTAAGCGCTTGTTAAATGTCATCACAGAAGACAAAACAAAATAACCGCCACTTATACCCGTATGAGACAGAACCTATAAAAAAGTATGTGCAAACGTCAGAAAAAGCTCTCTAATTTTGCTGATAACTGCTTTCTGCACTGAGAACTGCACTGAGAACCTACTCATGAATTGTTTTTAGCTACTATCATTATGAGAGTAAGAATAATATTTGAATGAGTTAAGCTTACTTCCTGTAGCAGTTGTAGAGACTGCAAGAAACCCATTCCCTAAAATTCGTCGAAGAATGTCCATAGATTGTGGTCAAGGAACAGTTCTTTTAAATTTGCTTAGGCATGATTCATGTGAATATTTTCATATTTTCCTTTTCTTTGTAGCTTGGTTTTCATGGAATGCCTGACTAAACTCACTTCTGGGGTGTGCAAGAGGGTACAATTACTCTGAAAATAGTATTTTTATGTAAATTATGCAGGCTCTTCCGCTCATTCACTTGTCCAGAATGATGACCATAGCAACACAAATGGTCAAAACAAACGGTCACAACTTCCAGTCATAACAAAACTGGTAATAAAAACAGAGACGAACACATTCCAGCTCATGCTCTCTACTTAGGTTCAGAAAGTTGTAGAAACTAATATCTAAATTTATGTTTTTGGATTTCTATAGAAAAGTCTTTGAAACCAGGTGCAGATTATAGCAAAATTCTTCTCTTTTAAAATAATCATAACTTCGAAAAACAATTTTCTAAATCTATCAATGACTTGTTTTTGTTATATATTTCTGTTTGAACCTAAAGATTTAAAGAAGGAATTCACCACGCCTGAACTCTACTCCACCAATTTAACATTTGCATGAACTTTCCAGACATGCAAGTTTTTAAAAATTCAAAAAAATTTGTCGCTGTTAAGTGTTGACCAAATACCAATAGAAACACGTCCACCGTTTTTAATGTGAATAGCATGTTTCAGAGTGTGTATTTGAGATTATTTTGTACTAATATTCACACGCGATTTCTACCCAATTCAGTCACTTTCACTGAAATTAGTTTCTCGCGTGGTTTGTGTTGGTGTGGTTTTTTTTTTTATTCGGCTTTCAGAACTTGTTGCGGTATTATTTACTGAAAAAATATTTACGCACTACAATAAGGAGTATATTTCACTCATTGTGGGTGCAAATATGTTCGTACATTCTAATGTGTGTGTGTTTGGCACCTGGCCGCAGTGATTTGTAATGTATTCCGAATTATTTTTCTTGGACATGTTATATTGAAAAATGAGGTCAGACTTTTACGTTATTCTCTGTTGGGACTTTTGCCTTGATTTATTTGCTGTAAAAAGTTTAGTCAGCATTGATTTAGTTTAGGAAGTACTTTTTTAAGGGTTTTACCACCCAGGCGCACTGAAAACTTTTTTCGAATTTTTTTTCTCTAAAACTATTCAATGAATTATAGTGAAATTATAGTGAATTGAAATTGATACTTGAACATGAATTTTTGCGAAGAGCAGGAAACAATTTGTCGTTAATCTTTATTAGTTTTGGTAGGGAAGAACCCACTTTTATAATATCCAATTTCCAAAATTTATAAATTAGCTTCAGTTCGTGTTAGGTCTCTTCCCGTATTTTTGGACTAAAAATGGTAAAACTATCAAAAGTCTGAGAATAAGAAAAAATCTCTCGAAAATAGAGCAAAACACAAAAAAGTATAGGAACGCTTTTCGGACTAAAATTGTAAAAACTGTCAGATAAGAATGTTTGTCCAACGTTGGCTTGATATGGAACGTCGATATTGCAAACGGCGATAAAAGTTTGATTTGAGATTTTTAATAATTTAGAAATTAATTCTGATGTTTAGCATTAATATAAGTTTTTACACATTTTCCATGTTTCTGGTTTCCATTTAAATAGTTTCAAAGAAGTTTTGATGTATCGCAATTTTTTGGCTAACTTGTAAACAGCTGATTTTAAGCTGTTTGACACTTTTACCATTTTTACCCGAAGAAATTTCTGGGACTTAAACTTGCAACTTTTGACAATGTAGCAAATTTTGACAAAGGAGAAATGTTTTACTCTCTCGATTGCACTCTCTTTTACCATTTTTTCGAGTACGGAAACGTTTCTCGGACTAAAACTGATAAAAACTGGTAAATTGGATTAAAACTTTAGATTACGGAAACAGACCTATTATTTTTATGTTAAAATCTACCTCAAACTATTTATAAACACGTTTGTTATACAGAGGCGTACAAAATTATTTACACAACACTCTATTTTCCATTATGTATGTATTAAAAAGAAATGCATGTATTTAACAATTTTATTCTTGGAAAAACTGATCTCTTTATTGTATATTAAAAAATAGCAAAAAGTTAACAGAATTGCTTTCTATTAAAACCAAAATAACATAAAACACTAAAGCTTTTAACATAAAAATATATGGTTAAAATAAGTCTTAGGCTCACTTTTATGAGTTCATGTAAAAAGTTTTATATGTATTTCAAAAAAACTATATTTAAATGTTGTCTCACTCACGTTTTTGGACGATTTGCATTTTTTAAGTTCTTCTTACAAATTCCCTCAAATCTGCGAACTGTTTGAGTTAATATAAAGAAAAAAGTATTTTTCCGCAACGAAATCGAGAAGAAATTTTGACTGCAAGAAAAAATTTTGTTTTTTATCAGTATTTTAAGATTTTTTCATGTACTGATTTTGTAACTCACATTTCACGTCCATGTCACTCACGTTTCAAGTCCGAGTCACTCACTTTTCAAGACAATTTTAATAGTCGTTTTTTTGCATCGTGGTTAATCTAATGAAGATTATTAATTATATTACTTAACGACATTTTTATACAAAACAGAAAAAAAAATTTATTGAAAGAGGATTATGTTAAGCGCAAGGTATGAAATAATTCATAATATAAAAACAACACAAAAACTATTAAAAAATATTACACTTTCAAAAAATTTATTTCGGTTCTGTACCGAATCTGTATATTATCACTAAGCAAAATTCATTAATCCTTACGTTCATTAAAAATCAAAGACCGTGCCAAATTTTACTTTATAGATGGCTTTATAGCAACTCCGTCGATGCCAAGGGCTAAAAATTATAATTAAATTAGATATTTTCAATCTTTGCAAAGTTTGTTTTCTTAAATGAACCCGGATTTAACTTTAATTTTTCTCTATATTTTCTCGTAAGTTCTTTTAGTGTCGGCTTTCACTTTTTCGTGATGTTTTCGTTACTTCTTTCATTTATGCTACAAAAACAAACAAACAATTTAATATTATTTAATTTAATTAAATGTCACTCACGTTTCACTCTTTCAAATGCCTTTTTCATGAAAAATAATTGCGTCTGCTTAATTTAAGAAAATACAAAATTCACTAATCTTATATAGAAAGTAAATCGGGGACAAAAGTTGTGCCAACCAATTATTTCAAGGTAAGCCAATTTTTCAATAAAAATTGTCACTCACGTTTCACTCTTGAATTACTTTTTTTTTAAATTATATTTTTCAATAGAAAATAATTTTTTAAATAATTTTAATATGCACTATTCAATAGAAAATGTTTCAATTACACTGAAAAAATATGTTTTAAACTGGACGACAATTGTTACTAGAGCAAATGATTTTAAAAGTTTTCATAAATATATGAAAAAAATGCAAATTAACAACATATCTTTTTGAACACATTAGCTCATAAGCTCATAAGCTCATATATTTTTTTTCAGTGTATGAATGTTATATAAATACACTTTGATATGTAATTCACGTAACACCAAAAATTGTTCACTTGCTGCAGATTAAAAATACACACAATAAAATCAGTTAACATTTAAAAATACAATAGGTTTTCAAAATTCTTTTACCGTATAAAAACACAACCAATATCCTTAACGTTCCATATCTTTTTATTAAACTTAAAGCATTTTTTTTTTGTTGTTGCAGCAAGCCTGTTACTTCATGAATTATTTGGCATTAAGCTCTAAATATAATTCTTAAAGAATATGTTCTTAAAGAATTACAAACTTAATAATAAAAAATCAAAATGCCACAATTTGATAACTCATGTAAACTGGTGCGAGCTAAACCTACGAAAACATGATGAGTAATTATATGTTTGCGCATATAATTAACATCTGTTTTCAAAAAAAAAAAAACCTTCTTCACGCCTTCTATGGTTTAATACCAACAAAATGTTGGAACCTAGATGGACACGTGATAAAGAAGTAAACAAAAAGCGCAACAACAAAATCTTTGCAGAAGCAATGCAGTCAATTTTTTGAAATTTTGCGACTAGCAAAAGAGTAGAAAAACACTGCTTTGAGAAAGTGAAAAGTGCTGGTAATTCCTTTTTGGTTTTACAACAGTTGCACTTATTAGCTTCTCAAAGTTAGTGGACTGCATGAACCAGAGATAAAGAGATGGGAAACTTAAACAAAATTCGTCAAGAAAGAGATAGCCTTCTGTCGAAATTACGCCAATACCAACGTAAATCATATGAATGTGTTAGTAAAATTTTTTTATAAACTCACCAGTAGGGAGGAGTTCACCCCTAGGGAGGCAAACCGATTCTCACCACAAGGAGATTTATTCACCGAAAGCGAGCTTTGGTCACATTCAACGAACTGCATTAGATTTTTCGCTGAATATTTGATGCTTGACACGTCATAATAGTTGTCAAATTGGTGATATGTAAGACAGTAAGCCAACAGTTTGGAACACTTACGAAAATATAATTTATTTTCATCACTTTAAATAAATAAATTTTTTAAAAAATTCTCATCAAATATGCATTTTAACGACCGCAGTATGTTTATTCGTTGTTATTTGGTACTTGGACTTGCATTCGAACAATTTTCAATATTTTTGAAGTCTGACTTAACAATTCAGTTATAGAAAAAAAGCGCTAAGTTAAGAATCTCTACCAGAGCATTTGTATCGTCTGAAGACGGTCACTGTTTTAATCTGAAAGCCACCACGGCCTGAATCTTAACTGCAGTGTTGCTTGAAAAAGTAGTTTTGTATTATTTGATGTAGGTTTTTTCGATACGAATTAATAAGTACGAATTTATAATAGTACTGTACTAGTACTATTTCATTGAGAATAATTTTATATAGGTCGGGTATGCGTTACAGGACGTCTCCACTAGGTATAACATCAAGGCGCAGAACAATTTAACATTATTTCTGCCCTTATTAAGAATTAGCAGTTTTTCGGTTCTTTTCTCAAAAAAACTATCTTTTTAAATTGAATCGTGATCTTTTCTCTGAAATTTTGATCTCAAAAGTAAGATTAATTGCAGTTTCCTCTAAATATTCTGTCCTCAAATGCTACAAACTGAAGGAACAGAAAAGTGAAATGTTAAGAAATAAATTAATATTATTATTGATATTTCATTTAAGCACCAGCAAAATCCTTGCTAACATGTTATCGATAAAGTAATCCGAAAAATTCGAATCGTGGATTACCATCTCGCTTGCGGAACCCATTATTTCTATAGAGACATGTCATTGGAAGTAATCGATGAAGCTTTCGTTTGACACAAAAATAATTATGTTTCATCTCATATATATATCTGTGAATTCAGGACATTAAATGAATAAGTTATCGTAATAAAACTTAACATAAAATTAGCAATAAATTTCACTTAAATATTTGAAAGACGTTTATTTTCAAATATTCAATCTAGAAGGCCATGAGCAGCTTAAAGTAAAAGTATGAGTGCGTTGTATTTTGGCACAACTTTGCTTAAAATGGTAAATAATTTAATGTAAAAATAAGTTAATTATTGAAGTAAGTTTACCGTTTGAATTTATTGTTATGTAGTGAAAATTCGGCAAAAAATTATTTAATTTTCCAAACTTTGATGAGTTTTATCTCCTAAGATATAAAAGAGCTTCTTTTATTTTACCCCCATTGAGTTTAAGAAGCCTATATACATATGATCAGATTCGAAAACAAAATAAAGAGGTGTGGGCCATAAACTAGAATTATGCAAAATATAGTTTGTTGCACTTATCTCGACTAAGAAGAGGTAAAAATTGTTGAGTTCAAGATAAAATTTAAAATATTCTGCACTCTCTGCTTAGAGGGTCAACAGAAAAATGTAATTTATTCTCTATTTCTTTTAGAAAGAAAAGAAAATGCCATAAGTCCACCGCTTACGACATTTTAGTTCAAAGCAACTTTGATTTAGGAGTACATTTTTATTTTTTTGCATTGCAACCCTATTTATAAAATCTGACAATAATACTTGACAACTATGAGGTGAATCGCGTACACAATACATGAGCCTTCGAAAAGTATACAAAAAGTTAAAGAAGAAGCATGAATATGGCGGGAAACATGAAAAAAGTCATTGCTAAAAAGAAGTTTCCCATCTCATTATCTCTGGCATGAACCACAGAGACTACTGATGAGTCGGAGTACCGTCCGACGAAACCATGGTCTAGTCTACTCGGTTCTTTTGTAAAGAATTTTTGTTGTTGCAGCAAGCCTGTTACTTCATGAATTATTTGGCATTAAGCTCTAAATATAATTCTTAAAGAATATGTTCTTTAAGAATTACAAACTTAATAATTAAAGCATTTTTATTTGTCAAAGTTACCGTTTACTTTTTCTGGATTTGCCGTTGCCATCGCTAGCCATTACTTTTTCCCATCTTTCTGGCAATTTTCGGATATCATCTCGAAAAAAACATGCGTCTGTTGAAGCTGAAATACACTGATGAAATTTAGTGTGTGTGTGTGCAGCTGGGTCTTAAGATGGTTTAGATCTTGAAAATGTTCATGAATTTATAAAGAATTTTCATGATTCTTTCACTGCACCATTACTTTTTATACAAACAAAAAATACAAAAATACAAAATTAACCTTGAAGTAGGGACGTGAAGTTTTTTCGCACAAACAAGGTCGTGGGGTCTCACAGGCCCCTTCACTTTATTGCTCAGTTTTTCAGTAAGCACGTATCAATCAATAAAAACAATGCAAGCCGTGGCTTATAGAACTAAAATTAAAAGATAAATGTGTAAACAATAATTTTTTTTTATTTTCTAATTTTAATGAAACATAAATATCAGAAATCGCGAATATGTAGAGACATCGGAGACCCCACGTCCATACTTAAAGATTAATGAAAATACGCAGAAAAAAAATCTTAAATTTGTATGATGTTGATGTTTCGATAGTATAAAACGTTTTTAAATTTTTACAATAAAATCTTTAAATAAACCTTACATTTATGCACACCATATGAAATAACATAAAAAAACCCTTTTTTGATTTTTAATATTTTCCCAATAAAAAATATTTTTATTAAAGTTTTATGCGAAATAAAGAAATTCGTTTAGGTTTTTTTGGAAAATTATACAAAATTAGAAGGGAATTGAAAATGAAAAAGAGTTAAACACGATTGAACGGACACTTAACCTAAATTTCAAAACAAAAAATTACATGACTGAGGTATTCACTTTCAAAGCCAGCACTTTTATTTTTTTTATTGCATTTTTTTTCTATTTCACCCAGGGCTGCCAACTCATACCATTTGACCCAGAGACTCCGGATTTGGAAGGTTGATCTTCGTGCTCCGAGCCTGATGGGTTTTCTCCGGCTTTCGCAGTTTTTTTCTTTTTTTTAAGTTAAAAAAAGTTACAAAATTACAATTTTATGAAATTTGATATACAATTATTTTTGGAGTCTACTAGTTTAGAAAAGGTTTGTATGAAACGAAAATTATATTAGAGGGTAAAATCAAATTTTGAATATTCAACCGAAACGCGTGACATGTTAGGGTTTAATTTCAACAATTTTCAACCGTGACACGTTATGCTTAAATTTTCAACTTTGATTCTATGGCCAATGGAATGTAATGAGATTATCTGACTTCTTAGGCGGTCATTGGCTCTTTTATTGATTCCATTGAGCATTTGGACAACATTGGATTATTTTGAGGCCAATCGGTCGCAATGTGGTTATTTGAGGTCTTGGTTTAAGTATATAATAAGTTTCTATTCTAAAACAAACACAAAAAAATTATTTTAATTTTAGAAATTAAAAAAAAAAATATTCTCAAAAAAGCTCCAGGCAGGGGGCTCTAAGAGTTGGCAACCCTGATTTCACCAAAAAACTAAAATTAGTACTAAGAACTTTTTGTGCGTTTTAGGTACGAAAATGTTTCTGGTGTCAATTTTTGAAAATTTTAAGCCTGCATGTTCTGTAGAAAATGAAATTTTTCTAATAAAAGGTATAAAATTTAGTATACAATTACCAAATTGCAATAATATAACTTATAGAATTGTTGCATGACGGAGTATTTACCTTAAACATTTAAGCTGTTTGATGAATCTGAGGACTTTAGTATGTTTGGCGATGACAAAAAAGGTCCAACATTTTTGTATAAATGTTTCAATATAAAAACGTGGCAGCCGAGGCACAAAGTGTTAGTGCGAGGATGTGACGTCGAATGACCTTGGTTTAAGCCCCTCTGCAGACAATGACACACTCCAGAGAATTATAAAATCCATCGAAAGCTTCTTGAGAACATGCTATTCGCAGTCGATAGGTTCAGTTTTTGATCCATTGATCCATTGTGTACAAAATTTAATAATAAGCTCTGTTTATGTTATTTCAAGGGCTGAATATTCAAATTGTTTTGGATTTTTTTGTATATAGAAAAGCACAAAATTTGAGATTAATTGCATGGAAAATTGGGATCATTTTGAGATGATTCAGAGGGTTTTTTTATCTTAATATATAAAAATTACATGTCCCAATGTTGGTTTCCGGTAATCTGCGAAACCACACAAGTGTGCTTGTGTCGAGCTGCGCCGGGCATTATCGGATAGTATATTAATGAATATATTTATTCATAAATGAAGTATCTTGTGACAACAAACAAACAGTCCCAGCGTCTTGGAAGATGATCCTGTGAAATGCCTGAATGTAACATAGCAACATATTATTTTAATTCATCTTAAAAGCACACTTTGTGGGATAAATTTGAATTTAAGGTCTTGAATGGCATAAACTGTACTTGTTTAAAATTTAAGTTTAGTTTTGCATTGTTAACGATTTTTACGGACGTATTTATTTTTGACTCCAAAGTTTTTGTATTTTTCTTTTGAATTTCAAACAAGTAATTTAGATCATTTAAAATAATTTAAGTCAGTTTTTTCATTACATGTTTTTTTTTTAACTAATCTTAATTGAAAGTTATGTTCAATTTGGCATGTTTATAAGCCAATTGCATCCTTCAACAACCAAGATATATTTCTTTCATATAGTACATATTTCAAAACCTTCTAGACATCTATCAAAATACCATACAAAAGAATTACTCGTTCTTTTTTTATTTTATTACCAATTAACCTCAATTTCTTTATCATTTAAGAAACAAAAGTAAGTTAAACTGATTTTCTCGAAAACTTCTTGGCATAAATAAACTACTGTATAAGTTGTTGTTATTTTTTATTGCTTTTTTTTTTTTGGTATTGTTTCTTCACGCGTTTTGTGTGTCAGGCCAAGTTAATTAAGTAGAAGCAATTAAATCAACCACAATAAAAAATAACATGTTTTCATGTATTAATTTGTATTCAAAGTTAAGCCAAGTTGCTGTACTTATTCTTATTTTCCAGACAATGTCTTGTTTTTTTTGTTTTTTTTTTGTTGTAGTAGTTGTTAAAATAACAAAAAAGTGTGGTAAAAGCTTTACCAAGTTATATATTTATTCCATAAAATACCTCAACTTAAAAGCATCCGTCCGGCAATTAAATCATTTTCATGACACTTGAAATTTCGTCAACTACTCAAATAAATTCAAACAACATCCATTTATAATTTAAAGAATATTATGTGTACAAGTTTATTTAATCTAGAAGAATGTAAACGGCGTACTGTAGAAAGTTGCAGTTATGACATTTGTTAAGATTTTGTAAAACTTGTTGAAAAGCATTGAAATAAAAAAAAAAATTCAAAAAGTTAATAATTGTCCTTATTTAAATTTTTGTATTAAGAGAGTCATTTTTTAACTTTCGCATTTATTTTTTTGGTCTCAATTACATTAAAAATAAAGTCTATTCTAAACTCGGAGACAGAAGACATTGCTGAAGTACCCCATGAAATGTTTGGATTGTGCAAAAGTGAAATTTTTTGCTATTAGCTCTTCATCTTTTGAGAGAGTGGTGTTGGAATACGATCTACAAGAAAAAATTCATACTCTGGATGATAGAAACCAGCCTATGCCTTTGTGTTAGCAATGTGCCACTTAAATTAACTAAGACAGCATTTCTTAAATAACAAGAAAATTAACTGATGTTGTTAACTTTTGAAATATTAGCGACAAGTTTCGGTTGAGTACCACTGAAAAGTGAAAACAGCAAAATAATTTAAATCTCATTAGAAGATCAAGCAAACAGATTAATGAAAATTTACTGCAAGAAAAATTGAAGAACTTATGAGTGAGTTGTTTAAATTTATTTTTAATTGTAGAATTATAATTCGCAATGAAATACTTAAATATTTTAACTTTTTTACTTATTTCTGTGAGTGAAAGCTACACAAGAGAAACTTTATATAAACTAAACCTGAAGTTATTTTACAATACATACTTTTTAAATCACCCCCAGCCTTTCTAATACATGTTTAATGGTAGTTATCAAATATGTGGTTCATAAGCTGGATTTTATTTTTGACATAAGCATAGGATTTTAGGTGTTCAGTCACCTATTCAGTTTAATACGCTTTGGTTCTGCCCACTCTAATTTTTAAATGGGGAGATAGAAAGGAGAGAAAGGGCAATAAAGTGAAACAAGTGTAGAATGTTGTAAGTGTACAATATATGTGTGTGAATGTTGTATGTTAAAGTATTTTACGAGTTTTACTTTTATTTAAGGATTTAATACAATATTTCTGTGAAATTTAGTGTCCGACCGAATGTGAATTTTTACCGAAACCGAATTTACAGCAAAATGGAAATAATCAGCCGAAGGCGGAAGCCGAATAACAAAAAATGTTTTCAAGTAAAAAATGATAAAATTTATTCTTTGCTTTTGTTAAACATTCATTTCAGTACAAAAAAAAACGTACTGAAATCATTGAATTCGAGTTAAATGCAAGAGTTATTCTGCAAAATTCAGATTTTTTGTAATTGATTTATTGACGTCAGGATAACGTAAAAAAAAATTTAATCTATTTTTGATCCAGTCGATAAAAGCTACAGAAATGTAATACTAACTGAAATCTGGCAGAAAATGTCTAGCGTTAACTCGGCTTTTATATTTCAGTCCATAACAAAAGCAAAAAGTAACAGTCGGACTCGCTGCATTTATCATTTGAATAAAATTTTCAACCACTGAACACCGACTCATGAAAGAACAGAAAAGGAGAGAAACACAAAACGAACAATGAAAATGTTTCAAATGTCGAATTTTTAACGGAGTTCACTGAATAATTCAAAAAAATTCTAAAAATTTATAAAAACAATTGTTTAGCAAGCAAAATCATTCTGCAAAAATAATCGGCTATTTCGGCCGAAGCAAAAACCGAAGCCGAAGGTCAAAATATCGACCGATTATGCCGATTACCGAAGCCGAAGCCGAATAAACGGTCGGACACTAGTGGAATTTCAATACAAACTAATCAGCTCTAGACATGGTTGCCACTGTCAATTTTTATCCGAGACCAAAATTAATCAAAACTAGTAAGGTATATCTTCGACTTGGCCGAAGTTAAATACCCTCACGGGAGATTCGTAATGGTACAAAATCTTAAATTTGTACCAAATCTTTTTATATGAGATTTAAAAAAATTTACTATTTTGATGACGTCTAAAATACATTCATATGAAATTGTTTTCCTGCAAAGTAAGGACAAGCCTCTTTATAAAGATTTCAATTAGAGGTTGTATGGGAGGTGGGCGTGTTCTTGACTGGTTGATGCCAATTTTTCTAACACACCAATTTTTCTAACAAACCTCATATAATATACAAAAATACCCAATTTCAGGTCTGTAGCTTAAATATTAGCCTATTTATAGAGTTTTCAACAGGGACCGAAAATAACTGTTTGTTATTTTACAATTTCTAAATGAAAAAGACACAATGAAAAAATTGTCGCAGGACTTTTTCAAATATACCATTATGATACAAATGGCCTCAGCTTCATGAATATTAAGTGCTTTTTAAATTTTCGACTGATTCTATAAAAGTTAAAAATTAACTGTTATTTTTTGCCTTTTATTCTTTCGGACAAAAATAACCGTTACTTTTGACTTTTATTCTTTCGGACAAAAATAACCGTTACTTTTGACTTTTATTTTTTGGTCAAAAATAACAGGCACTTTGTATTTTTTTAAAGGTCGCTTGACCAATTAAAAAACTATTGATACCAAATGTAAATTGTGCACACCGATCAGACCCAAATAATGGTACCATTAGTCGGTAAAACAGTCGGTAAAACAGCCTTTGAAAAAACATAAATTGCCTGATATTATTGACCGAAAAAATAAAATGCAGAAAATAACTGTTATTTCTGATCGATATAATACAAGTCAAAAGCAACTGTTATGTTTGCCCGAAAAAATATAAGGCACAAAATAACTTTTATTTTTGTCGGAAAAAATAAAAGTTAAAAAATAACAGTTAATATGTGACTTTTTCGATAAAAACCATAACCGGTACGGTCCCTGGTTTTCAATAAAATGGGTTGTATGAGAGGTGGGTGATTTCGTAGGCGGGTGTCTTTTCTTCCACAATTTAGTTTTGATTTAAAATACAAACGTATAAATTTTTCCCTGTAGCTTGAAGAGGAGCCTTTTTATAGAGTTTTAAATTTTGGGGTTGTTTGGGAAGTGGGCGTGTTCGTGGGTGGATGACGCCAATTTTTTCCAATTGAGTTTTGTCATGGATTACACAAATACCGAATTAAAGTCTTGTAGCTTAAATATTTCCTTCTTTATGTTTACTTTTCTATACCTACCACGCCCTCCTTTTTGGTGTTACACACGTCGTGACAAATTTAATATTCCCCTATGCAGTATGCGTGGGAGTATAAAAAGGACAAACATTAAAAAAATTGGACCAATTTCTTCTGACTTTCAATGTCTCACAAATATTGCTAACAATATCTTATTTTGGACCAACTGGAGAACTCTCTGGACCAGTGTTTCACGAAACCAAGTGCAGAGTTGGCTCTACTAAAGATATTATCAATATGAGACCTAAAGTTAAGTTCCTTGTCGCAAATAACGCCTAAATCCCGTAAAAGCATACAGAGGGAACTGGCTTGCCGAGAATGTAATACGTTCTCGGAGGAAGTTGGAGTCGCTTTCGAGAATATTTTATAGCTTAACATTTGCTGACGTTGAATTCCAGAAGATTTTTTGACACCAAATGGAAAGCTGATCAGATCGTCTTGAAGATTGCGAGAATCGGCATTAGTTTGTAGGCGGCGATAGATTCATTTCATATCATCAGCATACACAGAAAAATTAGAATCATTAATGATACCATCAACATCAGCAATTGTTAAGACGAATAACAAAAGACCAAGGTGACTGCCGTGACTGGAACACCAGAGGTGGCTGTAAAAGATTTTGAATTGGAAAATCAAAAGATGACATTATAACTGCGTTCTTCGAGATAAGATTAAATCCATGACATAAACAGAGATCCAGGCTTTAAGCTTAAGAAAGATGATAGTGTGTGAGATTTTGTCAAACGCTTTTCTAAAATCGGTGAAAACTGCATCAACTTGGTAGTCAATCTACCCTTGAGAAAACCAAGTTGACTAGGAGGAAAGATAGATTTGCAATGGAAGAATAGAATGTCGTAGATAAAACAGATTTGCAATAGGTCTGTAATTTAAAATATAATTTTTAGGTCCTTTTTTATGTAAAAAGATTATGCACGAATTCTTCCATAACTGGAAAAACAGAGTTAGAAATAGAAAGTTGAAATAGTGTCAAAAGGGGATGAGCCAAAAAGTTCGCGAATTTTTTGATGACAATAGTAGGTCCAGGAGAATAATCAACTTTAAGATTATTTAACTTTGCTAAGACATCAGCTAATGTTATATCAACAGAAATCAGTGACGTTTGAGCACAGTTCCTTAAGGAAGAAAAGTATTCATAGTCTAGTTCATCCTTATGACTTATGAATGACTGTCTGAAGAAATTTGCAAATAAGTTTGCAATTATTTCCAGGTTATCTGCGGAGATATCTGAAAAAGTAAGGGTAGATGGGTAGTTGTCAGATTTTCTTTTGATATTAATGAACTTGTAGAAGCTTTTAGGATCCGACACCAATTTTTTTTTAATATGAACTTTTTGTCAACTGACAAAAAGAAGCATTGCCATCTTCTTAACTTATGTATGCTGGCAATCGATAACATTAGTTTTCTCCAAATATAAACTTATTTCTCACAGATTCCTTTCTATGTTCTTTGGATGGAAAGTTTAAAAATGGGAACGAGTTTTTTTCTTGAGTTTCAGTTTTGAGTTACAGTTTTCGAATTATCATCAAAAACACGTTTTTTGGCATTTATGTGGTTATTTCACCATACCTTCTTCAATTTTCATCTGACCTACAAAAAGTGCACTGTAAAAAAGAGCAATGTAAATTGATTCAGTCACAGGGGTACAAAATCAGAAAAATTTTTTTTTGAAAACGTCTCAATGAACCGCTTAATTCTAAACACAAAAAATTCTTATATTTTTAAAATTTATTTTAAAAAAATTTGTTTAGTATAGATGTAAATTTGTCAAAATCGGATAAAAAAATTTAAAGATTGTTAAAAATTTTTGACGAAAGAAAATTGTTTTTGCTGGTTATGACCATGATTTTCCACCAGAATAATGATGAATGAATGTATAGAAAACTATAAAAAAAAAAAACTATAAAAACTTCTGAAGACAGTAAAATTTCGATGCATACAGTGCACTGTATGTAATTTGAATGATCTAACGGAACTTAATTCAAAAATCAAAATCTGCAAAAATGAAATTATTTGCCTTGAAGACTATGTCAATGCTCTACACTCGAATGTTAGCTTAATCGGTTCTAGATTTATTTAACTTTTGTTATTAGTTAAATATAGATTTTCGTTCTTTCAGCGCACAGACAATTTATTGCCAAAAAGAAGAGGTTATAATCTTTTTTTTCTAATGCAAAATGAAATGGCGTGAATTTTTGATGTTTGAATGTTACGTTATTATAACTGAACGCTATTTAGCAGCCCAAATCTAGTTTCGGTAATGACATCTATGTTGAAGACTATGACGACGATTGCTAATTATGAAATGTTTAAATAAATTAAAAAAAATTTAATATAAAAATTTAAATTTTTTAGTTTATTAAAAAATTAATAAAATTGTTGGAGGAAAGTGTTGCAGGGTAAAATTATTATAAAGACAACTTAATTTAGGTAGTTTTTTCTGACAATTAAGCCTATAACTAAATAATTTGCATTTATTAATTTTAAAATATAAAAAATAAATAAATTTGGTCCTTTGCTTACATGGCATATGGTGATCCAACCACGCCCATTTTTCCTAAGAGTCGTATTGGAGCTTAGTTAGCTACAAAAGTAAATTTCACGTCATTATTTTAATATTTAAAATTAAGTTCCACTTAATTACACACTGTGGCAGTGTATGAAGGCAAAGTATTCAATTTTTCTGGTACACAAGTACTGTAAAATCTTCGCGAAAATGCAGTTTACTATCGATTTCTAAGAAAAAAGGTATTGATTCCAAACATTTTTTTAAGAAATGTGATTTCTTGTGGAATTTTGTTTTTATGTAGTTTTATTGGATCAGTTTTTTGATAAAAAGCAATCTCGATAATGCGAACAATCTGGATATAATGAACAAGCCATGCAAAAATTAGTTCACTATATCCAGATTCGATTGTATACGAAAAAAATAAAAAAATAAAAGGTACCAAATTACGAAAAGGGCACCAAACGTTAAAAAAGTACCATTTTTGGTTAATCGTTATGTTAAGTTTTTTTGTTTTCATAACATGTATGTTAACGATGTATGTGAATGTTAACATCTACAGATTCCCAATGACTAGACATTAAAAAACAACTTTTTATACAATATTTACTTATTTTAGTAGTCAAAAATTAATTTCTTTAAAAGAAATTCCACCACGAGTCAAATGAATACATTAAAAATTATTTGAATAAAACTAATACCTCAGACAAAATAAAAGTATTGATTGGTACATTGGAGCCAGCCTTAAATTGTACACCCCACTCGTACTTCGTAAAAATGGTATGATTTTTTGTTATGAAATCATTACTTATCGTCTTGATCCCAATATTGGCCAAGTTAGAGCCCAAAAATTTATGCTTTGAGTTCCAACGAAATCCCCTGTCAAAAAAATTACCAGTTGTTTTGAATTTATTGAACGAAATATTAACGTTCAATTGACAAAAAAAAACATTCCTTTACCAGGGCAGTCGCCTTTGAACAAGATAACTTAATATTTGAATCCCAAATCTTTCGGGAGTCTGAATTATAATCCCGTTACATTCGGGACTCGAAAAAGTTCGGAACCTCAGTGCTTGTGACCTAAAAACATTCGTGTGTCTAACTTAAGTGGAAATGCCAAACTTTTAGTAAGGTACCCATAGAGGTATGGACCAAGCTCTGGAGTGGGATCGTCAGGGAAGACATGTTTAAAAAATCGCCTAGATCCTTGAAATTCAGTTGCACTGCGGAATCGCGTCAAATGAACTAAAAACAATTAGAATAGACTAAGGGAGAATTTCTGTGGCCGCCTTATCAATCTGTTATACAGTCATCATTTTGTTTTGCTTTCATTCATTGTCATTTGAGTTTTATTACATTCTTTTTTCGATTACTTTTTTAATTTTATTAACATGCAATATTTTATTAACATATATGTATCAATTCACAAAAGAAGAAAACGGTCTCCCTATCGTATTTCCTTCTTCGCTCCGACACGAGCAATCAGTTTTCTAAACTAGGCAAAAAAAAAAAAAAAACAAAAATGACAACCACAAAACAATTTGAATCAGTCACGTAAACAATTCATGCCATGTGTGGAATAATCAGCGGTGAAGGTGTTTAATAGGTGTTGAACTTATGATACTTGAAAAATTCCATGTGTGAAAACTTTTATTGTTGCACATTTTGACTTAGTCTACGAATTTTAACAAACTTCAGAAATTTGAATATTCTCAAGTATGTAATGTGTAGTCTTTTGGTATGTGGAATGTCTAAGTTCGGGTCATAACATTTTTCAATAACAACTTATCATAGTTAAGAGGGAGAGAGTTAAAGCAAATAAGAGTTGAAACAAACCAACAAAAACTTACCGCCATTAAGGCTGCAAAAACTTGTAGTGCCGTTATAACCAGCCAATACCAAGGGGCTCTTTGAAATTCTTCACCCTCTTTTATGCACTCAACACCAGCAGAACACCGCAATTCTGACCACAACAACCACTGCAGAAGGAAGTCTTACGTCTCCTTCCACAACCAATAACAAGCGGACCGGGCGAAAAATTGTAACTGAAACTCATGAAATGCTTCATCACGTTTTACTGGGCGGTTAACGTTGACGCCAAAAGAACGAGTTTAAGTGCAAATATGCAACGATGACGGACTCTAAGGACTTTCGTGAAAAACCCGCACGTGTTAAAACCACAGGATTTTGCTGCCACACGCTGAGTTGCGTCTCTCGATTTCCGACCACTTGAAACATTAGTTTATATCACAAATAAAACAATTTAAGATTTTTCGAACTGCATGCTGGCTAAACAAGTAAAAAAGGAATAATTATTTGTAAAGTTAATCACAAATAAATTCTAAACAATTTACAATTCAACTTAATACGAATCTACATCATGCGAGATTCACGAAAAAATTTAAACTAAACCAATTGAAAACAGTTCAACTATGAGTGAAACAAAATAACAAACTTTCCTAGTTGACGGCTGTATCCTGGCAACATTAATTTTAACACCTAAACTAAAAAATATGAGAAATGCAATAATGCGTGTAAATCACTTTTAAAGCAACTTGACAGAAGATGGGCAAAATTAAATAGGTGCATGTTTATTTAAGTAATATTATTTGGGCTATAGAAACCGCATTTCTACAGTATAACGACAAACAAACTATCATAGCAAGTGTTATATTGATATTTTGTTATATTTTGTGATGACACTTCATTCAATACTTTAACCCTCTAAGCCGCAGTGTTGAAGTTATGGGTTAAAATGTTTAAAATATAAAAAATTTCTCAAAAATGTTTCATCGTTGACCAATTAACGGACATTGTTGGCGTTTTTTTTACATTTTTCATACTTTTTAGGTGGTATCAATAGTTTTTGGAATTCGCTTTTTGGGCTGCAAAATGGGGTAACATTTTGACATTTTTCATACTTTTTAGGTGGTATCAATAGTTTTTAGAATTCGCTTTTTGGGCTGCACAATGGGGTAACGTTGTTAATATATGAAAAACATGCAAAAATTCCTAAAAGATTATCCACGTTGACCAATTATTGCACATGACTGACCTTTTTTGACTATAGTTATACCTATCCACTTTTTTAAAATTCTACTTGTGAGCTGCACAACGGGACAGGCATGTGTATGTCCTTTAAATTTTCTTAAAAAATTCATAAAAACTTTTATAACTGACTTTTTTAATATATTTCAGGTGGTATATTTAGTTTTTTATAATTCCATTTCTGGCTTGCACAGTAGAACGAAAAATGTGCATGACCTTGAAAATTTCTTAAAAAATTCATCAAAAATGATCTATCTTACCTTTTAATGGGACTAACTGACCTTATTTGACTTTTTTCATACCTTTCAGATGGCATCATTATTTTTTTAAAATTCCACCAATAAGATGCCATCATTCCGTAGCTTATAAAAACGCAAAAAATTCTGATATGAGGTCTTATGCCATTTCAGTATTATACAAAAATAAGGCTTCACCGTTGGATTGAATGCAAAATGCGAGTAATTTTTTAAGAAATCAATGGTTCTGGATGTTCCTCTACCATATTTTAGTACCATGATCATTTATTTCATTGGAGGGTCACTTACATATTCATCGTCTATGAAAAGATCATGGATTTTTGTGTCATAAGATAACACCTCCACTTTACAAATTTTTCCTATTTGTAAAACACAATGAACAAATATATAAGGGGTATTCTTGCTGTCTTGCAGAACTCTTGCAAGGTGTCAGAATTGCAAAAGTTGCAGAATCTTGCAACCCGTGCAACGACACAACAACAAAATACAAGCGATAAAAGTTTTGCAATTCGTGCAATTTGTGCAACAGTGATACCCATATTTTGAGTGGACTTGCAACCGTGCACTCTGATTGAGACAAATTTTTTCATTTTCTCAAAACAATCAGAAAAGTTCGTGAGAGTTAGAGATTTTTCAGTTTGTGTGAGTTAGAGATTTTTTGTTTTCGCCTGTTTGCGGCATTTCTTTTAATATTCACAATATTTGTGATTTTGTACGCTCTCGCAGTGTTGCATATTTCAGTATTGCAAGGTTGCATTTTCAAAAATTTTACATCTTTGCTATACTGCGAGAATACCCCTATAAATAAATAAAAAGACAAAATAAATCTGAAGCATTAAAAGTTAGCCATTTAGAAATGATTCAATTTTCAAGATTTTTACTTTTATAAAAAATGTATATCTCCATAACTTTAAGACGTTAAATAAATGCAATTAATTTATTCTTATAAGTGGAACAGGAACCTATAGCCAAAACTTTAAGCCAATTGAAGAGCATCTGGTCAATTTACAAAATTTGTTTGGTGTCATACCTCAAACGTAATATCACTTGATAAGTAAATGATATTTAGAGTGAGAGCTCATAGGTCACTCTTGTATGACAGAAATAGTAAAAAAAGCTAAAAGGTACAAGGTTCTTTTCAGGTCCTTTGTTCTGGGTAATTCTTAGAGAGAAAACATGAACGTTAACATTGCCGGAAAATTTGTGAAAAAAATAGTCATTCACAGAAGTGCGTATTTTAAAGTCTTATCCCTCTGACTTCACTTACATGTGGGACTTTCATCGCTTTTCTAAAAACTATTAGGTCAGATCATCCTCTTAATTTTCTGCGATCTGTGAAGAAACTTCGCGTTTGTCCTGCGTCCAATTTGTCTTGCCTCTTTTTAACGAATCCTTAAATGGAAAATAATAGGTTTATTATCATTTAAATATTGAATTGAACTTTCGTCAGGAGTTTTGAATATATCAGATTTTTAAATCTAACAGAACCTTTCACAACACTGTTCAACACACAAAAAAAAAAAAATAATACCAAGGTTCAAATGTTCTACAAAAATGTTCCATGAAATTTTTACATAACGTACACAAATACATTTTTTACATACTACATTGTACAACTACATTTTAAAAAATTTTCAAAAATCAATGAATGTCTTATAAAATACCTATTTTTAAAACCTATCAAAATAAAAGAACACATAAATGTGAACGCGGAGAAAAAAAAAATAGGCCAAAATCAAGCTCAAAGCGTTCGGATATGCAATGTCACATTCAAAAATTTCTTAGATTAGACATATGTAAGCATGTTAACTTGTTTTATTCACAATCCATAAATGACATGCATTGGACACAAATGAGCATGATTTTTTTCACAATAAATACCAAAATGTCATAAATTGGGCCCAAGTGAACATATTTTTTGACGAACAATCCAAAAATCACATACATCATGCACATATGAGCGTGTTCTTTTTTTGATAAACGATCGTATTATAGCTTGATATCAAGAATATTATGGCTTAGCTCAGAATCACTTCCAAAATAAATTGATTTGGCATTGTTTTAAGCTCAAATTTCTCTCCATGAAGTGAAACTTCTTAGTTTATTTTTAAAACAAAGTGTTTAAAACGAAAGCATACTAATGATGATAATATTTATCAGAAAATTTGTATGGTATATATTTGTATATTTGATTTGAAAAAGATCACAATCTTATTCCGGTTACATATCTCTATTTTTATCTATACATATCTTTTTTTCTTATCGATCTATCTTATCGATCATAGCAAAACATAGCAATGTTCCAATATTTTTAAACTTTATTATATTTGGCTTGAAAACAACTATAAAAAGGTGTGTGTTTTTGTTTTCAAAATATTAAGTTTAATTTTATTCCTACAACGACAAAGTATTAAAGAAGTTAAAATATTTTTTCGTTTTTTAAGGCTGACATTGAAAATTTAGAAACTAGTAAGGTATATCTTCGACTTAGTCGAAGTTAAAATACCCCCACGGCCGATTCTTAAGGGTGGAAGAATCTTAAATTGATGAGCTTTTTGTATGTGATTTTGAGAGATTTTATTATTTTTATATGTCTAAAATACATACATATCAAATTGTTTTCCTGCAGCTTAAATATAAGCCTTTTTATAAATTTTTAAATTTTGGGGTTTTATGGGAGGTGGGCGTGTTAAATTGTGTATGACGCCCATTTTTCTAGCATACCTCAGTTTCGACATAGAATACACAAATACCGAGGTTCTGTCTTGTAACTTTAATATTAGCCTCTTTATAGATTTTTCAATTTTGGGGTTGTATGGGGGGTGGGCGTGTTAATGGGTGGAGAAAGCCCATTTTTATAACACATCTCAGTTTTGACATTAAATACACAAATACCGAGTTTCCATCTTGTAACTTTAATATTAGCCTCTTTATAGATTGTTCAATTTTGAGGTTGTATGGGAGGTGGGCGTGTTAATGAGTGGATGACGCCCATTTTTCTAACACACCTCAGTTTTGACATTGAATACACAAATACCGAGTTTCCGTCTTGTAACTTTAATATTAGCCTCTTTATAGATTTTTCAATTTTGGGGTTGTATGGGAGGTGGGCGTATTAGTGGGTGGATGACGCCCATTTTTCTAAGACATATCAGCTTTGACATAGAATACACATATACCAAATTTCAGTATTGTAGCTTTAATATTAGCTTCTTTGTAGAGTTTTCAATTTTGGGGTTGTATGGGAGGTAGGCGTGGTTTTCATCCGATTTAGCCCATTCTCGAACTTGACCTTAGTTTTTTTAAAAAAAGCTTAAATATCGAATTTCATTACGATAGCTTCAAAATTACGGCTGTAATCGTGTCGACAGACAGACGGACAGACGGACAGACGGACAGACGGACAGACGGACAGACAGACGGACATGGCTAAATCAACTCAGGTGGTGATGCTGAGCAAGAATATATATACTTTTCCATACCTACCACGCCTCCTTTTGGGTGTTACACACGTCGTGACAAAATTAATATACCCCTTACGCAGTACGCGTGGGGGTATAAAAATTATTTTCTTAAAGAAAAACTTTTCTCCGCTTAGAATTTTTGTTTGCACACGAAAGCATTCAAAGTTTAGTCCGGAAATATTTGAGTAAGTGAAATTGAATGAGTGAAGTCTACCTTCATGAATGATTTCAGTTGCTTGTTTTGCGAATTCTTTCATTAGGTTCTAACGCGGTGTACAATATTTTTGGTGTTCAATTATCATGAAATTCAATTCAATTATCATGAAATGTACACCAGCCTTCATTTTCACAGAAGTGGGTCGCTTCCTCACCACGGCAACAGTATTTTTGGATTTTGAGCTTAGCTGCGTTGATTGAACAATGAATGCCGGAAACTTTTACTTTCTTTCAATATTGCGTCAATAATTCGTGTTTGACATCGATAAAGGCGTCGATTTGCAATCGTTGATATGGAAATTCGTTTGAGTTTTCAATGCGATGAACGCTGAAAGCAAATCTATACATGCCATGAATGGAATTAAATACCTGTGTGGAATTAAATGCCTTGCTGAGTTTTATGTCGTGCTGTTGATTTGAAATATCTGTTGACTTTTAACAAAACAACTTAAGTCGAGATATGACAAATTTTCAAATGTTTTTTCTATTTTAGATGTTGATTTTTGAAGTGCTTCTTTTGGTCTTGCGTGTTTTTAGGGAATTTGGTGCCCTCGATAGTCGAGTGGTAAGCGAGCTTGACTGCCAAAGCAGAGGTTCTGTTTTTTTAATTCCGGTCAGGCAATGATCCTACGCTTTTAACTATCTTTAATTCTTTCCTCATTTCTAAACAACTGAAATTAAAAATTCATCAATATATCGACTAGTCTCTGACCTCACCTCGTAAGTCAAAATATCTAGATTTTCATAAGAAGCAAACAAGTTTTCAAAATAATCAATTTGTACAAAGACGGGAATGAACGGTGTAATCCGTATTTTTATTATGGTCAAAATAATAAAAATCTTATACTAGGTACTGCTTCTGAAAACAGACTTTATATCAGAGCTGTAAAATAATGCATTCACTTTGATTGCTTTTACAAAAACTTGAATCAGAAAGAAATTTAGAATACATTCAATGAATGCAAAATTGATCCATGAATAAAATTTTGAGTTCACATTCAAAAATAGATTTATTATTCATTTTTATTATCAATTCTTCGTTATTCTGAATAATGCATTCATTTTTTTATTCAAAGGAATACTATTCATAAAAAATGCTATTCACAAAGAATGCACTTCACAAAGAATCGTTGTTCATTTTGCATTCATGTATTCATTTTTAATTCATTATTAATTTTTTATTCATGCCTTTGGTTTCAGTAAATTTTGCAATAAAGTTAGTATATTTTTAATTTGGTGCAACAGCGTAACTACCAGGTGTTGACCGCTTATTTTTTTTAATTTTTATTAGAAGTAAAATTTCAGTTTTAAATTCGCAACTGTTTAACTTCACGTGAATAGAGTGAAAATAGTGTTGTCTCATGAATAAAATATGAATAATGAATAAAAAATTAATAATGAATAAAATATGAATATTGGATTTCCTGATTAAACGAAATATTATAAAGTGAAAATTTTTAAATAACAAAACAATTTTTGGACTAACGTTTCTCAGGCATCGTGAGTAGAGATGGGCGCATGTCACAAATTTTGACGTGTCACAACGAATCATGTCATTATCGTCAGAGAACCAATAGAAAAATCACGAAAAATTCGTGCGTGATTAAATTTATTTCGTGCGTGAGCGTGCGTGACTTAAATTTATTCATGTCACGATTTGTGTACCAAAATTTTTCAAACCTGTGCCAAATTTCGTAATGATGTTTTCTTACGCTTTTGTGTACAAAATTCAACATTGACCACTTCAACATTGACCAAAAGCGACAACAACTAACTTCGCTTTCTTTAATTATTTTGCAAAACGTCAGCGACAACTTGAGGCAATTGTGGTAATTTTAAATTCAATAATAACCTAAGAAATTTTATCAATTTTCTTAATTTTCTTAATTTTCTTAAATACAAGATGTATGTAAGATATGAATTGAATTTTTGTTTCTTATTTTAAAAGTAGGGGAGAGTAGGGTGTTGTGAGACAGGTTTTGTTTTTGGACGATAACTTCTTTAAAAATTAATATTTTTTTTCCTGGAAACATTTTTTATTTAGCTTAATCAATTGCCTAACATCCTGCGATCACATTATTTTTAAATTTAAAATTATAATTATTTTCTTGAAGCCTGAAAAAAAGATGGAATTTTTGGATTTTAAAAAATTATGGGATGTTGTGAGACACTACTATATATATATCACAAAATGGCATTTTTGTTTAAAAGTCTGTATTGTAATAGGAAAAAATAAAAATACAGACAAGAAAATTAATCGCTTTCATCTGATTCGGCTAACTCGCAGCGAGCACAGATGTACAGTTTTGTTTTCGTCTAAACTTTTTGGCACGTTTGACCTGCAAATGCTGCAAAAGTCAACATCTTCCTCACCTGGTGGAACTCCTGGTGGAACTCTTGCCGGTACGTATTTCGTATGACGAATACGTTTTGCTGGTTCCTTCAGCGATTTTTTTTTTCCTTCTTTTGGTCGGATTTTTTCCTAAATAATTCCATATACGTGGAAGTTGTAAATAGGGTTGCCTACATAGGCTTCCGGCTGCGTTTTGATTTTTGGAAAAGGGGATCAAACTTCAAAGGACTTACCTTCTTTAGTGCACTGCTAAGCTCAGACGCCATGAAAAACCAATTTAATTTGTAAAATATTGGAAAAACTTGTTTCCTGCCAGTTTTGCCACTTTGCTATGCAACAAAATCGACGAATCGGAAGAATTTCTGACTTCTACTTTTCCATATAACGGGTTCCATACACTCTCGATTTATCAAGATTATATGATTTGCAGACATCCCGAAAACAATAATTGTTTATGGCAATTTCTTTTTGATGGCTGCCACTTCTTTCCACCCCATTTCCTTTTCGCATTGGTAATATTTATATACATTACTTGGCATGATGGCTATAAAAATAATGAAATAAAATCAAAAATTAACTGTCTCACAACACCCCATATTTACTGTCTCACGACACCCCATATTCGACATCATTAAAGTGAACGTGCCTGATCGTGAGTCAAAATCACTCACGCGCCCATCTCTAATCGTGAGATACACAAATACGGAGCAGAATGATAACTTAACAAACAATTTTTCAAACTCAAGAAAAATTTTCAAATATCTAAAGAGGTGTATATAAAAAGAAACTCTTATTTTCATGGAAAGTGAAAATAACAGAACAAACTAAACAGACTGTAAAGATTAAGATATAAACTTAATTTCCTAAAAATTTTCGATTTTGATCAGGTCCTTTATATGCCTGTTTTTGGCGACAAAGTATGACCTTGTTTGATAAATTTCAAGGATATAAGAGTCCTGAAACTTAAAACTAATAAATCCTTATCTAGAGTACAAGTGCTTCCTAGCTGAACAAAATCAGGAGTCCCGAACTGATAGTTGAGGCAGAGGACCTAATGCAATATCTTAAAAATCAACAATTTTTATGGTTTACCATGCAATGGTTAATTGTTAAAATTAGATCATTTAATTTTTTTTATTAGAAGCACATTTTCTAAGTAGCAAATATGTTTTGCGGAATAAAAATTTTAGCATACTTAAGAGTACTATAAAAATAACTAATTTTACAATTTTGAATGGGTGCCGATCCGAAGTTAGGTACTTAACAAAATAAATGACTACGATTTTTATCATTAGACTATGATATTATCATTTTTATCATTAGAGGTCATCCTCATTTTTTTTCATCCAAACTGGAGACTATGTAATTCACCCATTAGACGTTTTCACATAGAATGACTAAATGGCTTAAATTATTGTGCACCTGAACTAAACACACAATCAGGGAAGTAACTTAACAACTGAAAGGTTAAAAAAAATACCTGACAACACTGTTAACACTGCTGATCACGGCAAAACTAGTTTAATTATTCACTGACAAAAAAAAACCAATTTTAATAAGGCTGAAATAGTTGATAATTTCTGGTGTGTAAATTTATAACTGCACAATTGTTTGCTTAACAGACACTTTATCTCAAAAAATAGGAAGAGGTTATTTTACCGGCTATTTTAATATGGCTATTATATTTGCTGGACAGCTTTTAGTCGCTTACGTTATACTTCGAGTACCGTTAACATCATTGAAACAAATTATCAAGTTATATGCTATAGCATGAAAATTGCAAATTGAACAGCAAAATGATGGAAAGACAGATGACAGTCAGATATTTTTATGCAATAACTGAAGTCAAACTGAGTGCACTCAGCACTGACATCTCCCCCAAAATGAATAAAATATAATAACAATAATTTTTATGTTTTTGCCAAGACTCTACAATTGTCATTTTGACAATTTGCTTGCTTGGTTGCGGAAACGCCTTTCGGCAGATCAGTTTCGCAATTGAGCCAGTCGCGTAATACCTACGAACAATACGTTGGTTGAAACATTTTGTCTGGAGGAGGTTTTCAGCTGTCATCATACAGCCTTTTATTATCTTACATTTGTTTCGCTTATAATAAAAGTAACTGATGACAGCCACAAAGACTCGTCGACAACCGATGCAATACAAGCATCAACTAACTTCTAGTTGTTAGTGGAATTAGCGCAAATGGTAGTCAATCAATTGGTTTTTGTCAATCCGCCGTAAAATGTGCTAATTGACACTCAACAGCTGGCTTCAAAGAAGTCACGCTTGAAAGCAAAAATCTATTCCGATAAAAAACAAACATTGGCATGTGCCGCAAGCCACGAGAATCTCCAGGTATTGCTGGAATTTTTATCTCTCCACTTTTCATTAATTTAACTTTCTGCAATTTTTCACCAAATTATTTCCAAATAAATGCTTCTGTAGGTCTTTTACTTGGCCGCAGTGCATTGAACAATGATTAATCTAGCTGGTGTCCCAGCATCTACCTTAGCATTAACCAATATTTGCAGAAATGCAAAGCTTCCAGTTTGGCATGACCATATTTGCCGTTTGGCTCTTGTGCTCTAGTGCTCTCTGCTCTACCGACTATGCTGGTATTATGCAATTTAAGCTATAGTATAGTTATTGTTGTGGTTGTTATGGTTTTTATTTCATTTATTTATTTTTTTTTTCAATTTTATGTGGTTGCAAGCTCTAGTGTTTTTCTCGCGCGATCTGCAATTGATTTACTTCCTAGTCGGTCATGGCATGGGGCTATAAAGTTTGGTTTAGTGCAAACTTTACTATTTATCATTGCTGTCAATTTGATGCTAACAAATAAAATATAAACACCTGGAACTGGTTAAGGTCTGTCTATGATCTAGTGTTTTTCTTTTATTTTCTAGTTATTTGATTCTGTTTAGTGTGCCTTGGGTGGAAGTATATTTTATTGCCGACATCGGATAACTATTAATTTTTTCAATATTTCATTATACGAGTATTAGTACGAATTTGTGCATTTAAAAACACATTTAATAAACATTTATTTAATTTTAACTCAATTCAATATACATTTAATGGCTGTTTAAAATAAATGTCACATCTATGGAGTGTGTAATAATTTCTTAACAACATTAGGATGATAAAATTAAGAATTTAAATTTATGGGTTTGAGATATAGTGTATTGGGAACATTTAATGAGACATGCCTGTCTTAACAAAAGTGGGAGTTATTTATGAGACTCTTGATTTTCACTTAGCCATTTTTGATTTGACATGAAAGTTAAAAGTGTGAAATATTGCAAAATAACAACTTTTATGCAATTTTTACTAAAAACATGTGAAAAGATCAGTTTTTCGTATTTTTCGCCATTGTCAAACGGAAAAAATTGACAACACGTTGGCATTTTTCATTAGACTGACAACATTTGACCATTGAAAATGGATAGTGAAAACCAGGCTATAGTTGCATTTGTAAATTGTGGCTCGACTACTGTGAGTTTTTGAGTTTGAGTGCTAATTGTGTGGCATGCCAAAATAATAAAATCCAAACAAAGTTTGTGTATCGAAAACTTTTTTTTTAAATTAAATTTATTTATAAACAATTGAACGTAAAACTTGAAACTCATTTTCTGCATCACGGTTTTCAAAGATAACTGGAATGTCTTCGAAACTATTTCTTCAACTGTCTATCTTCTATTATCCATCTACTGCTATCTGCTTTACGAATGACATTAAGTACGAATGAAACAAAGTTTTCTGAGGATAAAATAGGCTTATAACGATAAAAAACAATTTTCGTGACTATAACTATTGTTTTATGACTGTTTTTCAATTAAAACCTTCATTATTAGTAAATTTATAACCAATTACATCTTTATTACTTACTTACTTAGATGTCGCTTACAACCGTTGGTCGGTTTTGGCCTGCTCTAAGAATTTGCGCCAGCCTCTTTTGTCGTGCGCTTGCTGGCGCCAGTTGGAAACTCCAAGCGTTGTCAGGTTATCCAATGCAAGGTCTTTCCAACGGAGATGCAGTCTTCCTCGTCTTCGTTGGCCACCACTGGGTACTGAATCCAATATTTTTTTCGCATGGAGCTTAGTCGCTCATTCTCTCGACGTGACCTAGCCAGCGAAGCCGCTCTATTTTAATACGCTTGACTATATCGATGTCGGCATATAGCTCATACAACTCGTGGTTCCATCGTATTCGGTACTCGCCATTGACACAGATTGGACCATAGATCTTGCGAAGTATTTTTCTCTCGAACGCTCCCAAAGTCCTTTCATCAGAGCTGCTCAACGTCCAGGTTTGTGATGCGTATAGTCGGACGGGCGAGAGAGAGCTCTGCTTCTCAATTGCCTACTGAGCCCAAAGTAACCTGTTGGCAAGAGTTAACCTTCGTTTAATCTCAATACTAATATCGTTGGGGGAGTTAATGCTGGATCCCTGGCAAACAAAGTCCTTAGCTACCTCAAAGGAGGTGTTGTCAACAGTGACGTGGTTTCCAAGACGCTGGGACTGTTTGTTTGTTGACACAAGATACTTCGTTTTATCTGCGTTTACTGCAAGACCCATTCGACTCGACTCTTTTTCTAGCCTGGAGAATGCTGCACTGACTTCGCGCGTATTTTGGCCAATGATGTCAATATCATCAGCATACGCCAGCAGCATAACACTCTTATAGAAAATGGTGCCGTAGTGTCTCAGGTCAGCAGCTTGGATGATCTTCTCCATGACTATACTAAAGAAATCGCACGATAAGGAATCACCTGGTCTGAAACCTCGCTTGGTGTCGAACGGTAGGGAGAGGTCCTTCTCGATTTTCACTGCGCTGCTGGTGTTGTTCAGTGTCATCCTGCAAAGACGTATTAGCTTCGCAGGAATACCAAATTCAGACATGATGGCATATAGGTGACTCCTTAATGGACTGTCGAAGGCGGCTTTGAAATCGAAAAGATGTGTCGATTTGTTTTTCGAGGGTCTTTTCCAAGATTTGTCGGAGCGTGAAGATCTGGCCGATGGTGGACTTTCCAGGTCTGAAGCCACACTATAAGGTCCAATCAGTTGGTTAACGATGGATTTCAGTCTTTCAGACAATACGCTCGACAGGACCATATATGCGATATTAAGAAGGCTTATCCCACGGTAGTTGGCGCAAATGGTGGGATACCCTTTATTGTGGATTGGGCAGAGCACATTGAGGTTCCAATCATCTGGAATGCATTCTTCCAGCCATATTCTGCATAAAAGTCTGTGAATACATTTAAACAGAGCTTTTCCACCGGTCTTAAACAGCTCAGACGGTAGACCATCGGCTCCTGCGGCTTTGTTGTTTTTAAGCCGAGCTATAGCTGTTAAGACCTCGTTATAGTCGGGCAGCGGAACTTCAACGCTGTCATCCATAATTGGGGTTTCCGGGATATCATCTCCACTGGCGGGATTGTTGTCAGCGTCGCCATTTAAAAGACTAGAGAAGTGTTACCTCCATAATATCAGTGTAGTCTGGATATCTGTCACTAGATTCCCATTATCATCCTAGCAGGAAGAGGCTCCGGTCTTAAAACCATCGGCCAGGCGTCTTATTTTTTCGAAAAATTTTCGAGTCTCATTCCTGTCGCCATGCATCTTAATTTTCTCGCACTCACGCATTTCCACCTCTTGTTTTTTTTGAAAATGCGTCTCTCTTCCCTCCTCTTCTCTCGGTATCGCTCCATAACAGGACGCGTTACAACCGACTGCAGGGTGGCTTTGTAGGCGATGTCCTTCTTTGGAGTGGCGCCGCGACACTCCTGGTCGTGCCACTGGTTTCAGCGAGGGCGGTGGTAGTTTATCACCTCTTCGGCAGCCGTACGCATAGAGTGGGATATGTACGTCCACTGTCCGCATATATCGTTGATCAGAGGAGTGCTTTCTTGAAGCAGGAGGGAGATTCGAGTAGCGAAGGCTTCGGCCGTTCGTTTTGACTGCAGCTTGTCGACGTCTAGCTTTCTTTGTGTAGGATTGCGATCATTCTAAGCTGCGCACAGACGTGTTGGATCTTGGCTGCGACAAGATAATGATCCGAGTCTATGTTAGCACCACGGATCGTGCGTACGTCTAGTACACTGGAAGAGTGCCTTCCGTCAATCAAAACGTGATCAATTTGGTTGCATGTTTTTTCATCAGGGTACAGCCAGGTGGCCTTATGAATATTGATATGCTTGAATCTAGTGCTTCTAGTGCTACCATGTTTCGTGCTGCGCCGAAGTCAATCAACCTCATTCCGTTATCGGATGTGTTGTCGTGGAGGCTGAACTTTTCGACTGTTGGACCAAATATGTTTTCCTTACCCACCTTGGCGTTGAAGTCACCAAGCACGATTTTTATGTCATGACGGGGGCAGCGCTCGTATGAGTCTTCAAGGCGCTCGTAAAAACTTTCTTTGGTCTCGTCATCTTTTTCTTCTGTCGGAGCGTGCGCACATATTAGGCTTATGTTAAAAAATTTTGCCTTGAAGCGGTATATGGCAAGTCGTTCGTTCACAGGAGTGAATCTCAGGACATGATGCCGTATTCTCTTGCCAACTACAAATCCGCATCCAAACTCGTGCTTCTCCGCATGGCCGCTGTAGTACATATCACAGGATGCTTGCCGTAAGCAACCCTGTCCCTTCCATCGCATTTCTTGGATTGCAGTGATATCAGAATTATATCTTTCCAAGATATCAATCAGTTGGATAGAGGCACCATCCCAATTTAGGGTTCGGACGTTCCAGGCGCATATCCGTAAATCATTATCAGTTTTTCGTTTGCAGTAGTCGTCATCAGATTTGAGGATCATTCTTTTATTTATTCTTGTACTTTTCATTGAAATGCTTTTTTATGTGGTGGGCTTCAAACCCAACGCACAAACTTTGCTTGATGACCAAAGGAAGCCCGCCGCTCAGATTCGCCGCCAAAGTTTATCGGGCGATAGTTCTTTGACGTTTCCAGGAGACACCACGTGGAGGTTTGAGTCGACTTGAGACGATTTCGACATGGATAATGCTGGCCTCGCCAAGTTGAGGCAGTCAGACACGTTGCCATGTGAAGATCGACCCCTTATCTCCCAAATCTTTTTTAAGTTTAAAAAATTTATAGTTTTTCTCCAGAAACATTAAGATCCTTCACCTTTTTTAATGGAAAATATCAACATTTTTCTATATTGTTTTGAGTTGAATTGATGGATGTCTACTCTTCGGTACAAATGGGAGTGTTTGAACCACAAAAGCCCCCCTTGGCTATAACAAATAGAGTTCAGCTAATACAGTTTTTTTTCACTTTCTCAGTATTAACCTATTTAAAGCCACAATCCATATCATCACAAATATAATGTTGTGGATACAAGTGGCTCAAAACAAAGTTAATGTGTAAAAAATTTACCCACCAAAGTTTGGGTTGGGCCCAGGGACAACGCAGGAAGTAACTACTAACCATACACACATAGATCTAACTACAGATTATATTTTAGTCTACTTTTGAGTTGACCTTTTGACACGTTTTCATCAAAAACGTTACAGTTGTTAACAAAAGAACTCATGCGGTTTAAAGGAGCGGTTAACATATAATTCGTTCTACTGAATGGTAAATAAATTAAAATGTTAGCGTTTCTACTACTTCTACGGTTAGAGTTAAAATTAATGAGAGAAAGAATTTCCGGAGAATCGAAAACACCAGTCATGAGTTGTTGTAAATATACGATATCTGCGGACCTCTTTGGCTCACTTAGTGATTGCATTCTTAATAGTTTTAAACGATCCTCATAAGGATAAATGTTTAAAATGTCAGTTTCACTTAAGGTACTATTACAGTGTGTAAAAAATGAAAATTTTTTTTTTTTTTTTTTTTAGAATCTGGTTCCTTAAGGTCTTAAGAATACGTGTACGAAATTTTAGAAAAAAATATCAAATAAAAAAAAAATATATAACATACATTATATTCGTATGAGCGCATTTTTTCATATATTATCGTTCATAGAAGAAAATCTAATCGCGTTTTTCTCGAAACAAGTTTTTTCGAATTGGTTTCCAAGATATCTCGAGTTCTGCTTGATCGATTTCGATGAAACTTGATTTATTGTGATCTTCATAGACTCTGTTAAGCACTCTACCTATAAAAAGCAGAGAAACTTTTATATTTTGTTTTTTACGGCTAAGAATTTCTGCCAAAAAGAGGGGTTTTTTGTAAAGTTTTTTTTCAACGCATGCCATTTTTTTTGTTTGCCTTATTTTTTTATTTGCGTAGGTAGAGTGCTCAACTACAACCTTTTACTGAAGAATGCACTTTGATTTTTTACTTTCCGACGCCTTGGAAATGCTGGAGACGAGAAACCAACTTACAACCTTTTTTTAAACATGCCAACTTCAACGACCTCTAGAAAATAAACAACAAATACAAAAACAAAAAAAAACATTTTTTTATAACTTCAACTTTAACTGTACATAATGTAAATAAATTTGAATTGAATAATTTTATAATACTATGTAAAAAAAATTAATAAAAAAGGTGTTGTTTTTAATAACTTCACACTGTAATAGTACCTTAAGCCCCCTAGAGCAAACCGAACAAAACGTTTTGGGATCATCTCTTTTCGTTCAACATGCACGAATATGCATAACACGAACACGCATAACTTGGGGATCAGACTTGACTTGCGTACTTCAAGTGAGGACGCACAATTGCATAATACAACGTTGTAGTTGTAATCATGGTATTGAATTCTTTGCCCCAGCGTTTAATAAACCCAAGCATTGAAGACGCTTTTTTACATATATTATCAATATTAATGTTGACCGATAACTTAGGATCCATGCATATACCAAGGTCTTTTGAGTGCATCTACACGACATAAAGCAGTATCTTTTATATTGTAATCAAATATTAAATTATTCCTTTCTCGCGAAAAGGTCAAAGTTTGGCATTTACCAGGATTGAAAAAATATTATTTTTAAAACACCAAACTTCAAAGGATTTCACATCAACCTAGAGTAAGTTGGAATCATCTTTAGCATTTATTTTTCTGCATATTTTCATTTTGTCTGCATAAATCAGCAGACGAGACTATTCAATGACGTGTGTGACATCATTAATTGCTAAAATAAATGTAAAATCAAGAAGATTAGACACTGTGGATCTTCCATTAACAAAACCATGCTGACGAGTTGTTATGACTTCTCCACAATGAACCTTAAAACGATCGTACACAATTCGCTCATAAAGTTTGGGAATCGATGAAAGTTTAGCGATGGGCCTATAATTATTAACATCATTCCTGCAACCTTTTTTATATATAACTAGGACTTATAAATGATTTTTTCCAAAAAACTGGAAAATAACTTTCTATAATTGATTTATTAAATAATAAAGAAAGTGGTTGACACAAAACGGAACCGCATTGAGCACCAAAAACCTCATCGATTGTCCCAATATACTGTAAAATATCCTCAGAGGCAAAGGATATAGACTCCTTAGAAACCCTGGGTGAAGAGTTCATGAAGTCAAAGTAACTTTCATCAGGATTAAACGAATCTGAACAAAAAGATTCCTTGAAAAGATTGGCAAAAAAGCCACAAACTATAGAAGGATCATCCGTAAATCCGTCAAGAGTTTTGAAGGATGAAGGAAATCCATCAGATTTTTTTCTTAGTATTTGTGAACCCCCAAAATTTCTTTGGATCAGACAATATTCTCAACTTGATATTGTCTAAATAGAACTGAAAGATTTTTAAATTCCAGAAACAAACTTTTGTTGATTTCAAGGTCATTTGAGTCCAAACTACAGACGTATCTCTTCCAAGCCCTATTTCTGTTGTTGCGAAGTGTTTTCAACTTCTTTGTGTACCAAAGATACACAGAGTTTTTCACAAATTTGAAGCTATAAGTTACGGGCTGAGAAATTACAGCAAAGAGTTTTAAATAAAAAAAATTAATGGAATCATCAAGATTATATCCATTAATATATTCTAAAATTACGTTAACGTTATTGTTATGTTTTGAGCCTGGGTAAACCACATGGTTTTCATGTCAATTAAACCTGTTCTTGTGGCTTAATCAAACTGAGAAATGTGGTTAATATAGCCAAATATATGCCTTGTTTTATGGTTCAATGAACTGCTAGTAAAAAATAATAAGTCTTCCAAACCGTGCTTTACATGAATCGAACTCGAATGAACTAGAGTCTAGTTACTAGATAAAAGTCATGCGTTATAAAGGGTGTTCTTTAAGAGGTATAGAAATTTATGTTAGCAACACTGTTTTAACTTGTTGCAATTTTGTCAGCTGTCAAGTGATTTGGGTTTACGTTGGTTGGGCATTTCAACATGAATAGACTGACGCCTGAACAACGCTTCCAAATTGTGCAAATTTTCTCTAAATTATAATACTTACGCATCCACACAGATGTCGAACAGTGCGTACATAAGAAGTCATAGCTGCTGTAGAGCGTAACGTAGAGGAAGACCCGCCATCGTGCACAGGAATTGAATATGTGACCACTTTATGGAAGATTTTGCGGTAAGATCTTGGTTTGGGTGCTTCCAAAATCCAACTCGTGCAAGAATTCAAGCCACATTCGGTGAATGGGCCCAAAATAAGATTGTCATTGATTCCGATTTTCATAAGAGAATTTTGTTAAGCGATGCAGTTCACTTTTGGTTGAATGGTAACGTCAATAATCAAAACTGCCGTATTTGAAGTGAAGATAATCCTCAAATTTATGAATTGACCTCCAAGATTGTGCGATTTAACGCCGCTAGACTATTTTCTAATAAAAACACCCTTTAGTATCGTGTATCAGGTCAATAAAATGGTATTGACTCTTCTAGCCAAATTGGTTAGTTAGAAATAACGTAGATCAGGTTAGAGCATTTTTCTCTGAGTGTTAATCAAAATATCTAATAAATATATGTTAATCAAAACAATGCATGGATTCACGTGTTCGTGACTTGCACGCATCAAAGCTGATTACCATAGATTTAATTGTCATGGAAACTGAACCACTAAATAAATCCGTTGATGTTTATGTATATCTAGATGGTTTTATTTAATGCTTTAAGCCAGTGTTGATACTCTATATTTGAATTTTTTGTCAAAACTGATTTCTTTCCAAACATGTTCATTACATATGTATTTTTTTTTTCTGGAGTTAATCAATTCTCAAAAGGAGAAAAATAGAACTATAATAAGAGCTACCATAAAAACCATAACAACGCAAACTTACCGTTTGTTGTACTTTAAGCGCTGCATCCTAAGAAAACCTATAATTTGGATGCATGAATAGATTCGACGAAAACTCTTTTTTCCATACATCAAATCAACATGAACTCACAACAACAAAAATAACCACAACGGCACCAAAAATCCCAACAGTCACTACAGATCGAAGTACAGACAATTGCCACAAAAAAACATGGCCAAAGATTGTATTGAATGGGGCGAAGCTAGACTGAAAGAGGGGCGTCGAACAACATCTGCATCTGCGCATCGGCAGCACTTAAGTTTTCGCCATGTTAAGCAGTGGGAGTTGGAAACGAGAAAGAAAAATAAGAACAAGTTTCTGGGCGGGGGAAAAAAGGGTGGTACTGCAGTGATGCAACTAAGGCGCACATTAGAGTCTCTGTTGGAGTCGCAAACGTCGAAAAAGTCGCAACAAACACTTTTATTCACTTCACTCTAACGTTCGTTTGTTCGTTCGTACCTAGGAAGTATTCAAATTCTTCAGAGTTCTCGGGGTCACGTAACGGATTCAGGGCTTTGGATTTGAATTTGATCTTGACAATGCCATTCCAATCAACATCAGGGGGAACCGTTGTTTCTCGCGATGACGTTAGCATCGAAGACATCGAAAGCTGCACAAACTCGATGTTCAGCGATGCGATTGTGTCAAAGATTAAGTTTGTGAGTTATAGAAATGAAACGAAGAAGCTTAAGGCGAACGACGTTTGACGCCAACGCCAACGTAAAGTTCACGCTGAGTGCGAATAAACAGAGCAATCATTGTTCAAGAGAAATTTTAAGAAAAGCGCTATAAGGAAATGTATTTGAAATTGAATAAGCAGAGAAGAGATGCAGTCATGGAATGCAGCAAACTATAACATGGAACTAAAATATTTCAAATAATACGCTATATCTTGGGAAACACTAAAAATTAATGCTGAAGCCATAGTGTACTAGCTTCATAATGCTAATATGATTTATTATCAAAGATTTGGTGAAGGCCATTCATTTTTTATTCACATACCAACACACACCGATTTTATAATTTCCATTTTAGTTATTGTAGAACTAGAACAGGATTTGGTTTAATTGGAGATATTTAGATAGAGTGATAATAATGTTGATACTTTTAAATATTTTATGCAAAAGAAATTTATCAATATTTATGCATTTCTGGGGTAATCCGGGTAGTCAGTATGTTAGTTTAAGATCGTGTATCGAATTTAAAAAAAAAAAAATATAAGCAAAGAAAAGAAGAAAACGAAACTTAATCAAGTTTAGTTTTTAAAAAAAAAAGAATAAATGTGATGTAAGTATTAAGAACGAAAAAACATGAACCTTATAAAAAAAAGTTTAAGAATTTTCACTTAAAAGATGTTAACAATAAATACATACATATAGTACGCTACAAAAATGTTCAAAAAACTAACATTTTACAAATTTTTTATAAAAGAACACAACAATTTATCCATAAACTTTTTGAAAACCTAAAATAGCTTTTTCTCAACTGTATTTAATGGGAGTTGTTTTTATAAGCAATAATATATTTTTTCAATATTTTAAATGCATTTGTTTGCCAGATTTTTTATAAACACTGATGGGACTGGTTTGAAATTATTCATATTGATGAAGATTTTTATATTTTTTAATATTAAATGTGACTTTTTTTGCTTTGAGCACTAGCTGCATCCTTTCAGGTATACAATTTAATAAGTTTATCAAAAATCAAGTACTTATCTTTTAACCTTTACGTAGTAGTAACCATCCTGAGTAACCATCCTGAGCAATCAAAACAATTTGTACTTTTTCCATCCAAAATCTATTTTGTGACTTTTTATACCCTTAACCTGAAAGGTCAGGATATATTAACTTTGTGCAAACGTTTGTAACGCAAAGAACGAAACGAGTCCGGTATAAAAAAGTATATATATTCTTGATCAGCAACACCTCGTGAGTCGAACTATCCATTTCCGTCCGTCCGTCTGTCTGTCCGTCCGCCTGTGTGTTTTCCGTTAACACAGGATAAAAAGAAGGAGTTCAGATAATTGTATGAAACTCTGTACACATAGTCACATCATGAGTCCAAGGATCTGTACTATTGAATATTTTTGGAATTCGCCCACGAACTCGCCTACCTCGCATACAACGCAAAACTTGAAAACTGCATAAATGAGCCCATAATTAACCTACAACAATAAAATTTGGTGTGTATATGTTCTGTATCAACACAAAGATGTTTTCGAAATATAGGTGTCATCCGCTCACGGACACGCCCACCTCCCATACAACCCAAAAACTGAAAACGCTTTAAATAAGTTTCTGTTTAACCTACAGAGATAGAATTTGGCCCATATGTTTTTATGACAATACAAAGATGTTTTTGAAAAATGGACGTCATCCGCCCATGGACACGCCCACCTCCCATACAACCCAAAAATTGAAAACGCAATAAATAAGCCTGTGTTTAACCTAAAGAGCTAAAATTTGGCACATATATTTTTTATGACAAGACAAAGATGGTTTTGAAAAATGGACGTCATCCGCCCACGGACACGCCTACCACCCATACAACCCAAAAAGTTTAAAACTCAATGAAGAAGGTTATGTTTGTCATAGAAAAATTAAATTTGGTATGTATGTATTTTATACCAAAACTAAGGTGTGTTAAAAATTGGGAGTAATCCGTCCATGAACTCGCCCACCCCCATAGCGAAAGCACAATAAAGACATTAACTGTGAGCTACAGGAATAAAACTTGGTATGTGTACATTTTTTATCAACATTTAAATGCATATAAAATATAGGCTTCCACGGAGACGCCCATTTACAATAAAAATTTTTTTGTTTTTGAAAAGTAGGTTTAGGGTATTTCATAGTCGGCCTAGACCGACTTTAGACTTTCTTTACTTGTTTTCTTTTAAAAGTGATTTTGGAAAATTTTCTTATTAATGGTTAGTTTTTAGGTAAGTTTTTAGAAGAAATATTTTTTCATCATAATGTTTTTATTAGAAAGGCCGAAATATGCATTGTAGCGAAGAGGAACGGCGATTGGTATTGAAGCTTAGAGGTATTGAAGAATGATTGCCAAATCATTGGGAAGGTCGTTAAATTTTGATGGAAATGCCCTCAAATCAAGATATACTTCGGAAATCCGTGGAAGACCAAAAAAACATCTCAAACAACAGATAACCTCATTGTCTGCACGGTTAAAAATTTTGGACTAGTTTTTAATCCAAACTTTGGTTTAAAGCAATTTTTAATCCTAAAAGTACTAATTTTTATTCCATATTTTAGTTTAATTTTTTTTAATCCGAAAAAGTTTATGTTTAAGACTATTTTTGGACTACAACTTTGTATTAAGGTAGTAATTTCAGGAAAAAGTATTAATGTTATTTAATAGCTGAATTACAATGTAGCAGTGGCAGAGACAGCAGCTGTGTCAGTGGCAGCGGCAGTGATCAGCTGTTTCGTATTTTACTGCCAAAATCAGTGAGTGTGGAATTTTTCTTAGTAGTTTAATTATTTGCATGTTGGCAGTAAATTTAGAAATAGGGCTGACCTCGGCAGTACTGCTTACTGCCACTGCTGCTATGTAAGTTTTACCACTGAACAACAGTATTCCTAAAATAACAGCTGATCAATGCCACTGCCACTGCCGCATTGTAATTCAGGTATAAGATTGAAAACTACTACTACTACGAAATTTAAGCTGAATATAATTCTAAATGTTGTTAAAGCATCCGAAAATTATTTTTAATAAAATGAAACAAATTGTTTATTAAAATCTGAACCAAAATATTATTTTATACATTATTACAGTAAACATTGTTTAAACCTTTGTGGACTAAAAAGTAATTCTTTTCGGATTACAATGTTTTAAATTTTTTAGGACTAAAACCTAATCCTTTTTGTATTATAATATTTTAAACTTTCTGTGGATTAACAATTATTCCTTTTTGGATTAAGAAATTTTAAACTTTTTGCGGATTAAAAATAAATCCTTTTTGGATTGAAAAATTTAAAACTTTTCATTGGATTAAAAAATAATCTTTTTTTGGTCGTGTCCTATATGTAATCCAAAAAAGTTTAAAATTAAGTCCAAGATTTTTAACCGTGTGTCTTTTCAAAAAGGACCCATCCCATCATCAAGACCATGATTTGACCAATGATCATGACCAAGATTTTGACCTTGTGTGTAGCTGTTTTTTTCTCGTTTTTGTTTTTTACCTTTTTTCCGTGCTACAGGCACACGGTTAAAAATCTTGGACTAAATTTTAAACTTTTTTGGATTACATATAGGACACGACCAAAAAAAGATTATTTTTTAATCCAAGGAAAAGTTTTAAATTTTTCAATCCAAAAAGGATTTATTTTCAATCCGCAAAAAGTTTAAAATTTCTTAATTCAAAACGGAATAATTGTTAGTCCACACAACAACACAACAAAAATTGGCCATTTCAGCCCTTGAAAGGACTTTGACCGAACTTCTTATGATCAATTGTGTTGTGTGTGTTATTAAATGTTTGCACACAATTGATCGAGAACTGGACCTACATGTTTTATGCCGACTCGGAACGGCTAAAGTTCATGTTCTCAAGAAGCTTTACATGGCATTATTTACTCTCTGAGGTTTGCCATTGTCTGCAGAGAGGTGGTGACCGATCAGAAAAATTTTTTATTGAAAAAAACTTTTCGCCGCGGCTGGGGATCGAACCCGGGCTCCTAGCATGCTAAGCCACACACTTAACCTGCATGCCACGGTCGCCACGTCCACATAAAGTTTAAAATATTATAATCCAAAACGGATTAGATTTGAGTCCAAAAAAGTTTAAAATATTGTAATCCGAAAAGGATTACTATTTAATCCACAAAGCTTTAAACACTGTTTACTGTAAAAATGTATATAATAATATTTTGGTTCAGATTTTAGTAAACAATTTGTTTCATTTAATTAAAAATATATTTCGGATGCTTTAACAACATTAAGTATTATATTCAGCTTAAATTTCGTAATAGTAGTAGTAGTTTTCAATCTTATACCTAAATTACAATGCGGCAGTGGCAGCGACAGTGGCAGTGGCATTGATCAGCTGTTATTTGAGGAATACTGTTGTTCAATGGTAAAACTTACATAGCAGCAGTGGCAGTAAGCAGTACTGCCGAGGTCAGCCCTATTTCTAAATTCACTGCCAACATGCAAATAATTAAACTACTAAGAAAAATTCCACATTCACTGCTTTTGTTGCTAACGCTGCCACTGCTAGATTGTAATTTGCAGGCAGTAAAATACGAAACAGCTGATCACTGCCTAATTCAGCTATTAAATAACATAATTACTTTTTCCTGAAAATACTACCTTAATGCAAATTTTTAGTCCAAAAAAAGTCATAAACTTAAACTTTTTCGGATTAAAAAAAAATAATACTAAAATATGGAATAAAAAATAGTACTTTTAGGATTAAAAATTCCTTTGAACCAAAGTTTGGATTAAAAACTAGTCCAACATTTTTAACCGTTCTGTGCTACAGGCAGGTTTTTGCTACTTTGCCTGTAGTCAATTTCCTTAATTTTGATGTAAAGGAGTATTTCGAGTTATCAAACATGTCTTTTGGTTATAGCATTTCAATTTTTATGACTTTGAGTGTTAATCCACCGACTCCGTTATTTCAAGGCTTGTTGACATTTCTAAATGTCTTTGTTATTCGCAAACACAAGAGAAAAAGAAAACATGCTGATGATAATGATATTATATTATCGAAAAGGAATAAGCCAAAGTGGGTTTGATGGTGAATGAGGGCAGAGCAAATTATATTCTGTCTGCCAATAGGGAAGCGCGGCGTCTAGGCGCCCATGTTCCAGCAGGCAAATATAACTTGAGCAGCAACAACAATGTCAGCCTGGAAACTAAGCGAAGAATAACAATGGCTTATAGGTACTAGTACGGGCTAAGTAAGCAATAAGGTTCCGGAGCCCTCTTTCGATCAACAAGAGAGACACCCTACGAGCCTCTCATCATACCTGTGCTTCTCTTTGGCGCTGAGACATGGTTGGTATCGAAATATTTGGTCCTGCTCCAGATGACGACTTTCGCATTCGAATGAACAACGAACCATGTCTATCGTATGAATTAAGAAGTTCCAAAGAAAAAGGTGTTTGCGTCGATAGCCAAAGGTCGACGTCGAAGACGAAGACCATGCCTCCGATGGATTGACCAGGCCGATGAAGCCCTTAACGCGCATAGTGAAAGAAGTTGGAAACGGCACGCACGAAATCTGGTTCTATTTTTGGAGTTTTGACTTGATTGCCATCCCTGGCAACGAAACTATTAGTGGTGCAATAGTGAGTGGAAAATTATATCGTAAAAATTATATTATATCGAATTTTTTAAAGATTTTTGTCTAAATCTCTTATTACTCGGGGACGTTCTGCCCTGCCCACTGTTGCTGCGCCCATGCCATAATATCAATATTGATTTTGTTATTAAAAATTTTGTAAAACAAAACATGTCTAAACACCAATGGTCTAGGTCTTCATCTGTGCCCTGCAAAAGGCCTTGCTTCGTCAAAACATTTTCAAGAATACATAAAGATTTTCAAGAACAGTCTCTTAAAATATTCAACGTTATGTATGTATTTTTTAACTTAAAACGTTTTACTATAATTTCAATTATACTGATTCAGCTCCATTGCATACGAATACGTTGAAGTACCATTCTAGCAATTTTTAAGAGCTCAACTACACGTACCTTTAATCATAATCTCCTTAAAGGTCGCACAAAGTCAACGAGATTTGCATATCACGTTGAAGAAGAAACTGCAGATACAAAGTATTGCATCTTGTAACATCTTGCATTTCCTTATACGAAAACGTTCAGTTAGATGCACACATAATATACACACACACACACACACACACACACACACACACACACGTATTTGTACCTAAATACGGTAAAGAGAAAAAAAGACTGTATGCAACGAAGGATCGCATCGAAATTGACGAACTGATCGAAGTTGCTGACTGACAAGCAGACACACTGACTGCTTGTTGCCAATTTTAGTCAAGTTTAAAAGAATTCCTTAAGACTTCACGACGAGGCCTTATTAAGTTCATTTTTCTGCCTTAAGGTTCAGCTTGAGACTAAGATTTTGTTTAAGGTTTGAGCTTCGATTGGCATTGGAAATACAATTAAAGTACACTGTTAAAAATAATGGTTTGGATGGTATTTGAACTCAACCCAAAAAATATTCAAAATTTATTTTCGTTTCTATTCAGGCTGGAGTGTAAATTCAAAGTTAAGATTGCATACATACATTTTGCAAAATATCTACCTCGTTAAAATTTATAAATATTTCATTAACATAGAATTTCTTAAGTTATTGCACAAAACATTTTTTTTCTTATTTTGTAAATGATCATACTTTAACCACTTAGTTTATGGTTAGCGTTCTGAATCATCTAGTATCAGCTAGTTTGGGGATATAGTTGTTGAAACAAATCATGCTTCCCATCAGATTCTTTATCGTTTTTGAGAGCAAGGCCGTCTCTCGCTCTCGTTTGGGTGCTTAAAGTCATAAGTGAAGCATCTTTTCGAACCCAAGTGGGCTTCTATTTTAATTGTGAGCGATATAAACATGGCATACGAAACGTTAAAAAGTGGCTGATTCCACACAACTTAATGAGGAATGGTAACATGAATCCCATAATGCACTCAATTGCAGTAATGTTTGGTTCTCGCATTAAAATGGAATCTAAAGTTACTTCTATTGCAAAATTATTTTTAGTTTTAATGCTTTTTATATTTTTTTGATAACTTAAGTAAACAAACTCCGAGTTGAAAAAAACAAAAAATTAAAATATTTGGTTTTGATTTGAAACGTTGAAAACAGCCATCTCTTGATACCAGGGACAGTAACTTTGAAAAAAAGTCATAACAGTTTTTTGTTTTTTGGTCAAAAATAAAAGTTTGACAATTATTTTTCCGGTCAAAAATATAAGTTAAAATTTTACTTTTATTTTTTCAGTCAAATATATAAGTTAAAATATGAATTTTATTTTTTTTTTTGAGCGAAAAAATATAAGTAAAATTTTAACTGTTATTTTTGACTCAAATATAAAAGTCAAATTTTAACTTATATTCTTGACCGAAAAAATAGAAGTCAAATTTTAACTTATATTTCTGGCCGGAAAAATAAAGTCATATTTTAAATTTTATTTTTGACTGAAAAAATAAAAGTCAAATTTTAATTTATATTTTAGACCGAAAAAAAATCGGTCAAAAAATTACTATTATTTTTTACTTTTTTTAAAAAAGTCAAACAAATAAAAAACTTTTAAGATTATTATTCCTTAGCTAACAAGCATCGCACTGCTATATTCAAATATCGAATAAACAAATTCTTTCTGTCTGACTTTTTAAATAAAAATTGCGAAAATAACAGTTATTTTCGGTCCCTGCTTGATACACATAAAAAAGTTAGGTTTGCAATGTTAAAAAAAATAACAATGTTATCTAATAACAGTTTATAACAGTTTACTACATTGGTTACTGCATTAACAAAGAAAACAATAGCGGTATTCACGAACTGGAGTTTTTGTAGTATTTTTATATTTTAATTATAAATCATTTGCTACAGATAGTGAGCACTCCTACAATGCAGTGCTGACATAGACCGTCAACTCAGCTGTTTGTCAAATACACAAATACTATGCAAAATTTACAATAGGGTCCCAGTAGACAATGACAGCGCTGCTAGCAGGCCTTCCTGTGGATTTTGTAGTACTGCCGCTCTCATATACAATTACACTTTCTTTTTTATATAAAATGGGAAAATTTCGCAGGCCTTCCGCTCCGATAGCTCAAAAGAGGCCTGCTTCATACAAATTGTTCGAACATGAGAAAATTTTGACAGTTAAACAACGCTAACGCTCCAATTTAGGTATGACTGTAATGAACCAGATTTTTGAAAGATTTAAATTAAAGTGAAAAAGTATGAATTAGAATAACCCAAGTGTTGTGATTGTTTTATTCCAATGTTTTATTCCATCTGTCTCCTAGGTTGTTAAAAAAACTTTTTCATCTATTTTTTTAATTTGTGACAATTTTATTTTTCTATTTCAAAACATGACAGACAGTGCTGCATTAATTTTTAAATTTAAAGTAATAGAAACTTGGTTTTTAAAATTAATACTCGAACGATTTTCCAGACTAAACGCTTGAATAACATTTATATTTTTTAAATAACGAGTATATTTAATTAATCTTGTTTACTTGTTTAATATTCACCACAAAAAAATTTTTAATATTTTGTATAACGTATTCGGTACGAAAAAAAATGTATATTTCGTATATCACAGTTGCCACCTTCATTTCATTTGAAATTTTTCGATTCAAGTGATGGCGCTTTCGATTACCTCCAATGACATGCCTGTATAAAAATAATTGGTTCTGTAAGAGATGAATGCAATTTTCTGGATTACTTTTTCGACTACATGTAAGCGAAAATTTTGCTGGGGAACGACCACTATTAGAGATTTATGAAAAATGGTTGACTATGAATGATGATAAAACGGATTTACCATTTAGTACCTCGGGTACATTTTCAATTTAATTAACCAATATTTTCAATTGTCTGTTCGTTATTGCAAACATTTCAGAATACATAGAATAGTAAATTGCCTTTTCAATCTCAACTTATCCATTGTATCGTTAGCTCAAGGACAAGTGATGAAATTGACAGTTCATGTGAACAAAAAATCCAGCGTTACGTTTTACAAAATGCAAATATTGTGCTGTTTTCTCTACGTAATTGCGTTAGGGTAGAGTCGTCCTCATTGTCTCAAGTACTAGTTGCCACAACGCCGATATCTTTTGATTCAACACGTTATCGAGTTGAATATCAACGTCATCTATACGCTATTGTGCAATGTCTAGCAACTCAAGAAAGTTTAAGAGCCGTTAGTTTAGTTTTGCAAAAATTAAAAAAGAATTAAGAAACTAAGTTGGATTTGTGTTTTTTTTTTTCATTTTTTAAAATTTATGTTTAGACAAATAGAAGTGCGTTATATTCAACTTTATATAAATTTCCAATAAAATTTATATTATATTTTGCAAATATCTATGAATTTTTAGATAAAACTTTATATATAAATTAACAGAACATTGTTTAAATTTTTTTGCAAATAGTACAGGTTGTCACAGCGCTTACGAGGCTTGTTATCACATATAATTTGAATTTAAGGAAAAATGCCAAGAAATAGCAAACGACCGAATCACAAACCCAGGTCGGACATCTTCAGATATAATGATGCAAGCCAAATACAGCTAGTATTTATGAAGATAATGTGGATTCAGTATGTGTAGTTTGTTGTCAAGCGTCAAATCCAATAACAATTGTCGTCAATGTATAAAATGCAAATTTTGGACAATGAATGCATTGAAAGTGATAGTTTGATACATTGCTGCTTAAATTGCGCTTCGGGGTGCGGCACCGATGACGAAGGGATAAAGAAGATTAAGAAGGGTGACAACGGTGAGTACGCATTGGGACAAATTACCCCAGAATTGCGGTCTTTCCCTTCGAACTTTTCCCAGATGATTTATGTTTAAACGTTTTGCAGTGCCATTATTGCTCGATTTGTGGGAGTCATAGCGGTTCATTCAAGTTTTGTAACAACAAGTACCACTCTCCTCTACTCAACTCTAAAGGTCAGGCCATGAAGTGCTGCTTTTTATAAACTGCGAAATTCAACAACGCAGCCTGAATTGATGTGAAGGAATTTATAAAATTATGCCATTTGATACAGTGTTGATATTAAAGAAAAAAAAAACGTTACTTAGGAATTAAAATATATTTTTTTCTGTGTATGAAAAGAACAATAAAGGCATGAGATCAATTTTAAAGAACTGCAACGAAAGCGTAAAATGCAGAAATAATCGCGCTTAGAGCAGCTAAAGCAGGCATCGGCAATTTGGTGCTTAGATTCTTACAGCTAAAATCCCAAAGAAGCATCTTTTGCATTCCTTGGCGGAAGGTAGAGATAAAAATTGGCATGTTGCAGCGCATATACGAGATAAGGTTCGCAGCCTTTATTGGACCTTGGTGTGCTTACAGTTGAGTGCATTTCGTGCACTACGATCTAACGTACTCCGTCTTCTCTTCTTGGTTCTGCCAGGGTATCTGCAGCTGAGTTTTATTACCAATTTCTTCCATAATCGGTGTTTGTACAGATTTCGTGTTCCTTTTGTACTGCTATTTTTTGTGATTTTGTACATTTTTCCTATGAGTTGCTGGCGAATAAAGTAATGAAAAATAATGACCATCCAACATAGACGTGGATTTTTTTCCTATTTTTTTTTTTTTTTTTTGTTTTGGGTACTTGAGCTGAATGCTTTGCAGGTAGTGACTGGCAGATGTGGTATGTATTGATGAAAATACGAGTTGTTGGAGATTATCATATTGCCAAAACCCACTGAGCAATTTACTTCGTTTCCAAAGAATAAAAAGAAGGTTTCAATTGTTTTTTTTTAATAGCTGGTAGAAAACAAGACACAAATGTGGATAGTTCTTAAACTAAAAACTACAAATCTTAATAAGCAATTCAATTATAAACTAGGGTTTAAATTGCTGCGCAACAAATAGCAACAGCACCAAAATTGTGCTGTGGCTGTATAGTAAAGTACAAGTAATCGGCAGCTACAGCAACAACCTATTCTCTGCTGTCGTAATCGATGATCGGCTGCTGCTGTCTGCTGTGTAAAAAACGACAGTCGAAGCAGCAGTTCAGGACCGACTGTCGCAGTCGATATTCGGCTGCTGCTGTCTGCTGCGTAAATTACGACAGTCAAAGCACTGTTCATGAATGAGAAGTCGTAGTCAATAGTCGAATGCTGCAGACCTGCTGCGTAAAATCTAACAGTCACGCTATGTATCGAAATGTTACGAAAAATAAGAAAAAATGTTGTTTTTTTTTTAAATTATTCAATATTGAAGCATATTATTTATATTATTAAGCATATTATTAAGTAATATATTATATATATTTGCGTTACGGTTAGAACTCTGCCCTTATATTGTTTGTAGTACGAAGATGTTGGTAACGATGGAAGTATGTAAGTAGTGATATGAGTTTTTGATTTTTTTAAATGCATATTTACACATTCATTTCTTTACTTTTATGTTTTACATTTTGTTATTAAAAAAAAATTAACAATTTATTTTTTCAATTATGAATAAAATAAAATATGCCTAAAAGAAGATTTTTCTCAAAAAAAAATTAAAATATTTTCGTACCATTTCGATACATAGCGTGACTGTTAGATTTTACGCAGCAAGACTGCAGCAGTCGACTATCGACTACGACAGCAGCAGCTGCATATCGACTACGACAGCTCATTCATGAACTGTGCTTTGACTGTTGTATTTTACGCAGCAGACAACAGCACGGTTGCCACTTGTAAATAAAATATGTGACCAAAATTGAAAATAAAAGTGACCAAGCTCAGTAAAAAATGACCAAAATAATCAAAATTTGAAAATGTAGTACATATAAAATTATAGTTTACTATATATTTTTTTAATTTATGTTCAGAAAATTAGCAAATCACACAAAAACATAAATAAAAATAAAAAAGATAATAATATTAAATTTTCATAAACGTAAAGAAAATAAACGTTAGTGGAGCATGTGAACACCGCTGTTTTAACATTAAGATATTTAAAGATATTTATATAAAATAAATTTAAATTTTTACAAATAAGATAATATTTTTTAAGAACAAATTTGGTGCGTTAAACATCGTATGTAAAAGATATAATTTTAAAAAAATATTCTTTGGCAACATAGTATTATTAACGGTTATAATAATAGCCCAGCTGATCTGGACAATAAGAACATCAATTTGTAAATGAAACTTTTTAAATTTTTAAATCTAAGTTAGTTAACCCAATATTAAGATAACTGATATTTTCCCAAATTAAACGCTTATTTTTTGAAAATTTAACCATTTTCGATTCGGTTACTATAACTCGCTCTCAATTAACCCTTAAATGCATGACCCCAGCGATTTTCTTCATTATTTTTTTTCACTTTTGCGCCAAACAACTCAATGAGCTGATTTCTGTATGTGTTGCCGCTGTGAGAAAACGAAAGCTTCAAGCCAGTATGCCTCAAAAAATTTTTTAATTTTTTCAAACATACTCTCGTACATGAGACACGAGACATGAGAAGAAATTCTTTGGTTGTGCCATATACGGCACACTATGCATTTAAGGGTTAAGTTTAGAAAACTTTAAGATTTGCTTAAAAATTTCCACTGTATACATAGCAATCGATTTGTTCACAAAGCTTGTTAATAACGCGTTCACATAAATTTGTTCATAACACGTTATTTAATTTATTTAATTTGTTCTTTAAATGTTTTCTGTCGATTTGTAACGTCTTATAAACTGCTAAAATGCTTTTATAAAATGTTGAAAAAGTCAAATCATCAACTTTGTATAAATATTGTAGCGTTTTGATAGAACTGACTTTTAAATCATAACCAGGAAATTTCATGGCGTTTTAGCACAATTATATTTTTATTTATAACGAGGTTATAGATTTCGTTACAATTGGATATATAACGAGTTTCAGATGAGAAACTAACCGATTTAATTACAAAAACAGTTACAGAACAAGTTTTTAATTTATAGCTCGGTTAACAAACCGGAGTTAATGTTTTAAAAAATCAAAATATGAAGTCAAGTTTGTCTTTTTCTTTCTTTGGAAAAAGTGACCAAATGAAGGAAAAAATGACCAAGCGACCAAGTTAAAATAAAATGACCACATTTGGACATAAATGACCAAAGTGGCAACCGTGGACAACAGCCGAATATCGGATACGACAGTTGGTCGTGAACTGTTGCTTTGACTGTCGTATTTTACACAACAGACAGCAGCAGCCGATTATCGACTGCGATAGGTCTTCTTGGACTATGGCTGTGGCTTGTGAACTTTACCCAGCAGACAGCACTTGCTGACTATCGATTGCAATAGTTTTACAGCAAATTCAAACGCTGCACATAGGGGTATTTGGCTCGAAAAACCGCTCATTAATCAATTTCTCAAAATGTAAAGTTGAGAAGCAACATTATTTTCTAGCTTTTGTTAATACTCATTAAACTAGGTCGTAGCAATCGCTTAGCAAGTACCTAAGCTGGCCACATAAATAGGTACGTTGAAGATACAAATTAGTTGGGTGGCTCGCTTTAAAATATTTTTTCTTAAATCTGTAAAAAAAGAGATATTATATCTTTCGATTATCTTAAACGAAAAAATTAAAATTTTTTAATTTATTATAGTTTTCTTCCATTTTTATGTTCCAAAGTCACGTGTGAGGTCATTAATATACATAAAAAAAACATTACTATATATAAAACTCTAAAACGGCAAACAGTTTTGTTCAAGATTTTGTAAAAATATCTCAAACGGTATAAGATGAAGATGAACGGTAAAGTGAAATTTGTGTCAGAAAAAGAGATTGCGAAAAAACGTGCCATTTAGCCATCGTAATTCTTTGTAAGTCAAAAGTTTATTTTGTTTTTAAAATAACAAAAAAAAAAACTAAAAATCCACTTTTTGAGATAAAACCAAATTAAAGTTTTTCAGAAAGTTGGCAACTCTAGCATAAAAATTCCAAAAATATTTTATTTTTTTTAAATCGCTTTTCTATACACTCAGAAAAAAAAGTACATTAAACAACCGTAAAATTAACATTTTTAGTTGACAAAAGTCGTCCGACATTAAAAAATGTTAAAATTGATATTATCCTAATGTACTTTTTACATTACGAAACCTACATTTAAAAATGTATAACTGTCACATAATAATGTTATTTTAACACTTAAAATATCAAAAAGTATCAGTAAATTAATGCAGATAAAAAAAAATGTATTGAAAAATAATTTGCCACGAGTGGGATTCGAACCAGGGCTCCGGACATCCAAAGCCACACTCTTAACCTGTGTGCCACGGTCACCTGTATGTCTTAACGGCTCAGCTCTTAAATAAACATTACATCTGCTTGTTGTTGACATCTACATTTATAATGTTAAATGGATATGAAATACTATCAATTTTACAGTAAAAAATTATGAACTAAAAACATTTTAAATGTTATTTTAACATTAAGAATTGATATTGCAACGTAAAACATTACATTATCAATTTGATATTTTTCTTATCAATTCAACACAATACATGTTAACTTTACATTTTCTTACGTAAAATCCACATTTTCTGATTTACATTGGAAATAACATTAAAAAACGTTAATTTTACATGGCAACTTTTTTCTGAGTGTAGTTTTCTAATGATAGGAATGTTACGATTTACAAAAATAAGGTAACATAAGATGGAGATATGATTTATTAGAAATGACTTAATTTTTAAGATTGTTGCTTTTATAAAAAAATTGGTATCTCCATAATATTGTACAAAATTATTGCGATAAAAAAACAAATAACTGATATTCTTTTAAGTAGAAAAGGAACCTACTAAGAGCATGTGACAAATTTTTGGAAAAAATTTGCCATATATTTTTTTGGTGCAATAAATATGATAATTCAAAACGAAAATAATAATATTTAATAATTTCATAATATCTCGTTATCACATAACAACAGACTAACACTTCTATAATTTTTTTCTTACTAAATCTAAAAATAATTATTTAATTTATTTACTTTTGAACACCGAAATAGTCAACAGACTATCACTTCTATAATTTTTTCTTACTAAATCTAAAAATAATTATTTAATTTATTTACTTTTGAACACCGAAAGCTTTAAAAATATGCTAAAAAGAAATATTTAAGTGAACACTCAAATCCAATGTTGTGTAAAAACAATTAAAGGCAATAAAAATCCAATTGGATTATTTCGGTTTTTTCACACAATAAAAAAAAAAACAGCGAACGTTCGTTTTTAATCACTTATTCAAAATGAGCGTTTGAATTAAAAATTCAGGAACTTTGTTTCTTGCAGATTGATTTCCTTACTTTTCTTTCTAATTTCTTATTGTTTTTATTTCTCCACGGTAACGCAAAAACGAAAACATGTAGAACAGCAACAACGCAAGCCGAACCGATGACGCACGCACAACAAAAAAAAAATCACTGACGCTGCTAGTAATTTTTTTCTAAACGGACATTCTATTTAAACCTTAATTTTTAATGAACGGTTGAAACGAACGTTCGTTGATTTTTGAAGTTGTGTGTAAAATTTCTTGAGAAAATACGCAACAGACAAATTTTCCGTGATAAAAAAATGCTTTTATATTTGCACAACGAAATCAACAGATTTTTTTCTGTTTCGTTGAGGCAGAAAAAAAAATTATCAAAATTATTTCGTTTTTTAAATAACGTTAAAAATTTATCAAATCAAATTTCGTTTCGTTGAAAAACGAAAAATTTTGTATTATTTTCTCCTATGCTAAGGCTGGTATGACACATGTTTTTTTCGAATTTTTAAGATCTTTTAAAAAGAAGCGTGTAAAAGGGAAAAGAATATACTTTTTAAAAAAGGATAATTATAGCAGTCCGTTGAATTTAGCATTTTAGTGTTATTTTGAATTTTGTCAAAAATTATGAATTTTTTACATAAAAATGGAAAAAATTTGTCAAAATATTAAAAGTCGTACTTTTTTGCAGTTCTTGTGTAAATTTGTGTTTATTTGGTTTTGTATATTCATTATAAATAAACAATAAAAAAAGTATATTGTGAAATGTCAGAATTTAATGTGCCTCTGTCAGATTTTAAGCTGAGAGCGGCTGAAAGAGTAAATATTTTCTAACAGTTTTCAGCCATTGAAAATGACTGTTCTGCATTTTTTTGGACTTGCAGCGTACTGCTCACACCAACTAAAAATTATATAGCTTCGTTTGGTGTGTTGCTCTTTTTGTATTTTTAATATATTAAAAATGCGAAAAAGCAAGTGTCATAGCACCTTAAACAAAAATGTCTTCAAATCCAAACAAAACGAAATTTTTTGTTGAAATTAACATTATTTTCAACGGTTGATTGGGACAAAAACAAAAAAATTTGATATCGTTTTCTCCGAAACGAAATAAATATTTTTCGTTTTTGGAATTAACGTTTTTTTTTATTTATTTTGCTTCAACGAAACGAAAAAAATATTTTGGTTATCGTTAAAATTAACGTTCACGTGCATGGCTGCGTTCGATTGCAAACGAAATAAATCTGCTTTTAAATAACTTTAAGAATCATTTAAGAAATTTATTATTAAATATATTTAATGGATTGCTGATGAAAACAAAATAATAGTAAATTTCTTTTCAAATACTCTGCGACAATTACGCGCTCATTGTATCTTGCCCACTTAAAATTGTTTAATGTTTTGTAGTTGTAACAGTAAAGAACAAAACTGGATTAACATGTGCAATATTCCTTAGCAGCAAATTATTAGCAGCGCTGAGCTGCAATTTATGGAATTACAAATGTCTGTCAAACAACAACAAATGTTGTTTATGAAAGAAAATAAGCCTAAAATAAGAATTAAAATTGCAAATTTATTTTATTTAACAGAGTTCTCCTACATATGCAAATATAAACAGATTTCATGGTTTGTGTTTTATTTTCTAACTATTTTCTTTCATAAATAAAATTAGTACTCTTATTTTTTACTATTTTACGATAAATAGCTGTTGCAGCGAAAAACATTCGCCGCAAGATTTTTGCTGTCGTTTCATGTCGTTCGGTTTTTTCATTGACTGATACATACATACACAAGCATGTTAGAAGAAAACTATTTCAGCGAATAACAACAACAAAACTCACGGAAATATTATTTTCAATTAACTTTTAAACTAAATGGAATTTGAAAAAACTTCCTAAGAAAACAACCTTCGTTAGGAAGCGTAGAACAGTACAGAAAAAGAAATTTTAAGATCGGTCAATCCGTTCGAGAGTTTAAGGTCTCTAAACAGCTTCAAACAACCTGTTCCATGGGAGCTTCGCTCGCTCGCTCCAAAAATAAGTTACCATTTGTTTTTTTAATTTTAATGCACACACTTCGCCGCAGCATCAGTTGAAAGTCATCGATCGTAAGCTTGCATTGTTATTGAGTTAATTTTAGTGAAAAAGATCACACCTAAACAAATATTTTTTTTTTTTGTTATTAATATTGTGAAATAAGTTTGTTGCTATGGAAGATTTTGCTGCAGGTATGTACTTTAAAATATAACTTTTTTATGGATATTGAAGTTTTATTTATTTAGATATATAATTTGTTATGAAGGTATGAAAATGGGAAATTTTTTTATAAAATTTTTTTTTTTAGTATGAACCTTTTGTTATATTATTTGGTGTTATTGGGTAACATTTTTGGTATAGGCTAATGAAGAAAGATGTCAAAAAGCAAAAACCGAAAAAAATGCTGCCCGAAACCGCCCCCCTCCCCCAGATTTCATTGTCCTTGATAGGTGTCTAGTTTGATGAAAGAGAAAATTTTAAATGAAAGAGAAAAGGGACATGACATTGGCCGTTTATTTTTATAATTTTGTATTTTAGTAAATATTTTTAAGATTCTAAGAAAAAAATTTCATGGAAAAATTTTTACGAGCTCAAAAGTTACAGCCGGATTAGTGAGAGCGCATTTTTATTTTTCCTTGCATTTTTCTTTGTTCACAAACTTTGAACGCGTTTATCTCGAAACTCTGTTTTTCGTACTGGTTGCGGCACTAGCGGGTTCATTTTTTTACGATTTTTTTTTTTTGTATTTTTTAAACTTGATTCGTTTTCTTATGACACGAGCTTTTTTTTAAATTTTTTTTCGATTTTTTATTAATTTTAAAGTCAATATTTTTTTCGAAAAACACTCTTTCAAATTTGGAACATCACCAAAAAGTGAAAAAAAATGTAAAAAAAGTCATTTTTTTCCAGATCGGACAATTTTTGCGACTCCCAGCGCTGCAACCACGAGGCTCCGTTTTTTTCTCTGCCGCCAGTTTGGAGCTCTACAAAATCATGTTGGAGTGAAAAATATATTGTTTTGAATATTTTTTTTGTAATTTGTTCAATTCTCTTCAATAATTAAAAAAAAAATTTGGAAAATGTTTGTTTTTGACTGAGTTATGAATTTTTCAAAAAAAGGTCTGTTTTCTCTGCCGCGAATGTTATGTCCCTCCTTAAGAAACTTAATTTACACCTTTATTTGGTCGAAATAAGCTTTATAGCCCTTTTCAAGTTATTTTAGACAAATATTATTTACTTAGGACAAACAAATATTTTTGAGCGGTTTTTCGAGCCAAATACCCCTATGTGCGCTGTTATAAACTATATATGTGGCAATATAAAAGCAACATATTTCAATTTTACATACATACAGTGTATCACAAAAATAAGTTTGCAGCGATGCTCTCATTCTATTCGGTCAAAAACAAAGACAAAGCGTAACGATAATAAAACTAAATTTTATTTTTTTAAATATTTAAATATTTAACTTAATGATTACAAAAAAAAACTAGAATAAAATTATTTCATATTTTAGCCATGCGACCCTTAAAAAGGTCTACAAATTACATCACAAAATTAAGTATGCAATCAATCAAAAACAAAGAAAAAGTATTTCATTTACACTTATTTTACAGTTAGAATGTACTTTCAATATTTTGTTGGGTAGCCCTTAGCTTTTTTTACAGCTTTTAACCTTGATGGCATAGATGTCACCAGGTTCTGAGTCACTGAAGATGGAATCTTTTCCCATTCCTCAATTAGTACTTTTTTCAAGTCTTCCTTTCTCGTTATCTCGTGTTTCCTTCATTTCTGTCTATATGTTCCCATAATTGTTCTATGGGGTTCAGATCTGGCGATTGAGGTGGTGTTTTGAGTGGTTTGGGAGTATTAAACAGTAGCCATTCTCGTACAATGTGTGCTGTATGTTTGGGATCATTGTCTTGTTGAAAGATATATGATCCCGAAAGCCCTAATTTGAATGCACTTTGGCTCAAATTATTCTTTAAAATGTTAAGATAAACTGTTTTATCCATCATACCTTCAATCAAAACAATATTTCCAACACCAGCTGCCGACATACACCCCCACACCATTATCGATCCACCACCATGCTTTACTGTGCCAGTCATATTTTGAGGATCAAGCTCAGAATTTACTGTTCTCCAAACTTTATCGCGTCCATCCGAGCCAATTTTATTAAATTTACTCTCATCAGAGAAAATAACAGAATTCCAAAAGCAGGTGTCCTTGTTTTCATGTTGTTTTACGAAGTTACATCTTTTTTTTCTATTACGATATCAATAAATGGCTTTTTTCGGAAGTTTCGACCATGGAATCCAGCAAAAAATGCAAAAAACTTGATTTTTTGGTCAAAAAGGACCTTTGGGATATTTTCGGTCATATGGCCTAACACCTTACTTGCTTTCTCCCTACTGTTTGAAAAGGTCACGTTGCATATTTTAAGCAATTTCGTAATGGATACACCAACCAACGATTTAACAAAGTTTTAAGCTTTAAAGTTTTAAAAAAATTGTGTTTTTCAATGAATTTTTTTAATCCTTTATTTGTAATTTTGTTTGATATATTTTTTTTTTTTTGATATGTTATGAAAATAAACCTTCTGGTGATTTTCTATAACTGGTGATTTTTTCAATAAGAATATGCAAATAAATAAAGGATTTTTAAAAAAATACATTGAAAAGCACAATTTGTTGTCTATGCAGTTTCACAAAAAACTGTATTTCTTGTAAAATAATGACCAAATCTTAATAATTCTTTTCTTGAATAAACAAAATAAACCAATTCACAATTGTGTCTCCTTATTTTTTACAGAAGTTGTAGCATCTTGTCAAAGGTTCGGTTCAATGTTCAAAATCAATAAAATAAATTCCAAATCATGATTCGGTATGGGTTTTAAGGTCAAGGGTTAATTGTATCGAAAATCCATTGAAATATTTGAATTAAACAAACAATTTGACAATTTGAGTTTTGAGTTGGGAGGAAACTATAACTAGTGGGAAAATGCATTTCGACATTAAGCTCTTTAATTTAGCATACACATAAAGAGGTACTTAGATGGGCGAACTCAGTCGGTCTTAGTATAAACGCAGAGAAAACAGATCTGGTATTGTTTAAGAATAAGAACAAGATACCACCATGGAGTCCACCGAGAATAAATAACACTCGGCTCATCCCGAAAACTCACACGAAATATCTGGGAGTACTCGACAATACACGGACATGGAGACTCAATGTGGACGAGAGGGTTAGGAAAGCTACCAATGCGCTTTATGCATCCAAGAAGATGCTGGGCAGCACTTGGGGCCTTTCATCCTCTATAATGCAATGGATTTACACAATGGTTGTTCGTCCAATTCTTCTCTACGGAATCATTGTGATGTGACCGGCGGTACATAAGTCAAAAAAAAAAAAAAAAACAAATTGACCATTTCAGCCCTTGAAAGGACTTTGACCGAGCATCTTATGATCAATTGTGTTGTGTGTGTTATTAAATGTTTGCACACAATTAACCGAGAACTGGACCTACACGTTTTATGCCGACTCCGAACGGCTAAAGTTCATGTTCTCAAGAAGCTTTACATGGCATTATTTACTCTCTGAGGTTTGCCATTGTCTGCAGAGAGGTGGTGACCGATCAGAAAAATTTTTTTATTGAAGAAGCTTTTCGCCGCGACTGGGGATCGAACTCGTGCTCCGTGCATGCTAGGCCACACACTTAACCTGCATGCCACGGTCACCGTCATCTTGAACGAAATAACAAACAAAAAAATGTAAAGCTTAGGGAAACTCTATGAAACTTCTGAATGTAACGCGAGTTACCATGGAATTACCCATTGTATTTCTATTGAAACAAAATTTACTTTACAACATTGTCTGTTGCGACCAAAAAAAAAACTGCATACAAGGAAATTAAAGAATATCTTCAAAAGAGTAATATTTCTTCTAAACTTAAAATATATTATTTTGCTTAAATCTCACCGATTCGCACATGTATTTATTATAAGGCTGCACTATTCAGTTTGCTTCTTATGCGGTTTACTGGGTTCGCTGATGATAGCTTGATGTTTAATCATTTAGAAGCGAGAAAAGGGCGCGCCCTACGCTTTGTAGGATATAAGCTCAACCTCGTTGAGCTAGGCTCTTCCGAACATTCATTTACGTGAATTATTCTCAGTTAATAGGCAATTAAACTGAGAGAACATCGAACAACGTACGGGTGATCGCTGTAATTTACGACTTTCTCGACTCTGCGTTAGCCACGAACTAGCTGGAACACTACACAATACAAATGTTGAAATAAATAAAATTTTGAATGTTGGCCAAATAGTTCCAGCTTGGCATTGTAGTATGTGTAACTTGGAATAGGTTTGCAGGATTCTTGTTCATCACTACAACATCTCAACTCTTACAGTATGAACCCTTTGCCCCATCGTAGAGCTCTCAAAGTTTCAGATTACAATGATTGACAGTCTTCATTTATATATCTGATGTTTAAAATGCACAAACTAGCAACGCTGCGTGAAGTCTCGTCAGTCTAGAATTTTACCAAGTCAATCATATGCGAAGAAAAACAAAATTAGTTCCCCCCTCCCCCCACGCACGTTGTAATGTGATTATCATCGGCTTTGTAGTTACCATGCTTTATGAAATCTATTATAGACCAACTTCTTACTTTTTACATCTCTTCCTCTCATCCATGCACGACAAGGAGCTGACGGAGTTCAGCGCCGTGATTTGTCTTGTTATTTGAATAACTTTTCACTATTCCCTATGTTATATTGTTCGCTGTATTTTACGAAGAACTTCTATTGTATCCAGAACTTTAATTTTATCATCATTTTAGCTCATCCGGCTTGATTGTACCACAGTTATATTCTCTTTGAACTAAGTTAAGTACAAAATCATGTTCTTCCATTTTCATCTCCATTATCTGTGCAAGGAACATACATAATTCAAGGTTGAGGAACTCATGGTAAATGTTGTGAAAATTTCATGAGTTCATCTGTAGGGCATTCATTTAATCGACCGAAGTCATGTTGAATATCCAAATGGAACAATATTATCGGCATTGCTTCTTCGCGCCAATTTAAGAGTGATTTACATTTGCATAAGGAAGTTGGTATTATATTTTCTTCTTTATAGTTATGGTGATTTGCTTAAGAGCTTATCTAGATTAATTTCTTAAATTATATTAGCTTATTTGAGAATTATTACTCGAATTGAATCGAACGATCTTGGGATGTAGGAGAGGAAAAATTCTTTGCAATATGATATCTTTATTCATAGAAACATCTAAATCTACGAAGAATTTTTTTATTTATCAATAAAAAATTTACCCAATTTACAGTACGTATTAACTTTAATTTAAAGAAAATTTTATTTGAATCAACATAACCAAAAAAATATATAGAAATATATCAAAGAAGTAGACTAAAACAAATCAATTTTTATTGAATGCATAACTCCTTTATTGATTGAACAGATTTTTTTTGTCTTCCAGTCTAGTTGTTTGAGTGGTTTATCGATTTGCAACGCACAACTGCAGTTTAACTTAATACTTCTTTTATTTTTTGTTTTATTTCTTTTGCTGTTGTTGCTGTCAAAAAGTAGATCAACAGAAGTGATGTGAAACGTTAGAAAATTCTGAAAATTTGTGGCATTTGCTGTTGGCTCTATTCCTATCCGCTTATAAATAATGGCCAATCAAGAGAATGCTATGTATGGGACAATCAAAGGCTTCGGAAGAGTTCTATATTTCGAATATCTCATAAAAGGGCAATGTGTGGGACAATACCCTAAAATAAGATCTATTAAAACTAGTAAAGTGATATGTCTTCGGTCTTATTTCGGCATTATAGAGTTTTTAATTTTGGTGCTGTCCGCCTTAGTTTTGATATTAAATACATAAATGCCGAATTTTATTTTTATAGTTTATATATAAAGCTCTTTTATATTGTGGGTTGAATGGGAGTTGGGCGTGTTTGTGGGCACATGGCGTTCATTTTTCTCACACGCCTTCCCTGCAAATATTTGGAAGGAATTTTTGGAAAATGGATTGCTTTTCGATCGCCGAAGCTATGAATGCGCGATTCTCAAAAAACTTCAAAATTTTCCTGCGCTCATTCCGGCAATCGTTGGAAGGGATGAATCCGCAATTGAAAAAATTTTCAAAATTTTCCTTCGCTCATTCTGGCGATCGTTGGAAGATAGTTTTTTAGAAAGCTTTCAAAATCTATCATTGGAATATGAAGCAGGCTCTGAAAAATCGTTTGAATAAATCAAAAAATTTATCTTTGTAAGCAACTTCATGGAACTGCTAGTCCAAACTTGCAACAAATTGAAACGTTGAACAACTTTGAAACAAATCGCTGACGACCTCTAAAAGTGATGTCTTTGCCACTTGACATGTCTTGTCAGCAAACCATTTCAGACCCCTTCTGCCGATTCGTGAGCGTATTCCTGGCGAATCGCTGCATACTCTTCTCGGCGATTCGCTGGCGAGTCTTCCTGGTGAATCGCTTTAGACTCGTCTTGGCGATTCGTCGGTGAATCTTCCCGGCGAATCGCTTTTATGGCCTCAGCTGCTAACATTCGGCGATACCTGGAAGACTCTCAGAAGAGCTCGCCGGCGATTGTTTCATCTTCCAAGCGATTCGCTGGAGATTCTCAGGCGATTGAAAATGTTTGCAGGGTTAGTTTTGATACAAAAAAAATAAATACCGCATTTTATTTCTGTAGGTTAAATATTAGACTCTTTATCGAGTTTTCACTATTGTGGGAGGTAGGCGTGTTCTTGGGTGAATGATGCCCACTTTTCTTACAAGATTTATTTTTGATGTAAAATGCAAACGTACCAATTGTTTTTCCTGTTGCTTAAGGTACTATTACAGTGTGAAGCTATTAAAAACAACACATTTTTTAATAATTTTTATACCCTAAACCTGAAAGGTGAGGGTATATTAACTTTGTGCAAACGTTTGTAACGCATAGAACGAAGCGAGTCCGGTATAAAAAAGTATATATATTCTTTATCCATGTCCGTCCGTCCGTCCGTCTGTGTGTTGTCCGTATACACAGGATAAGAAGAAGAAGTCGAGAGAATTGGATGAAACTTGGTACACATGGTCACATGGACCCAAGGATCTGCACTATAGAATATTTTTGGAATCCGCCCACGGACACGCCTACCTCCCGTACAACGCGAAAATTGAAAACTGCATAACTCAGCTCATAATTAGCCTACAACAATAAAATTTGGTGTGTATATGTTTTATATCAACACAAAGATTTCTTTGAAAAATGGACGTCATCCGCTTACAGACACGCCCACCTCCGATACAACCCAAAAATTGAAAACGCAATAAATAAGCCTCTGTTTAACCTACAGAGCTAAAATTTGGCACATATGTTTTTTGTAACAAAACAAAGATAGTTTTGAAAAGTGGACATCATCCGCACACGGACACGCCTACCTCCCATACAACCCAAAAAGTTTTAAACTCAATAAATAAGGTTATGTTTGTCATAGAGAAATTGAATTTGGTATGCATGTATTTCATACCAAAACTAAGGTGTGTTCAAAAATTGGAAGTAATCCGTCCATGAATCCGCCCATCTCCCATAGCGAAAGCACAATAAAGGCATTAACAGTGAGCTACAGGAATAAAACTTGGTATGTGTAAATTTTTCATCAACATTTAAATGCATATTAAATATAGGCTTCATCCGCCCTTGGAGACGCCCATTTACAATAAAAATTTTTTGTTTTTGAAAAGTGGGTTTAGGGTATTTCAAAATCGGCCTAGACCGACTTTAGACTTTCTTTACTTGTTTTAAATGGTGTTATACAATTATTTAATTCAAATTTATTTACATTATGTACACTTAAAGTTGAAGATATAAAAAAATGTTTTTTTTTGTATTTGTTGTTTATTTGCTCGAGGTCGTTGAGTTGAAGTTGGCGTGTTTAAAAAAGGTTGTAAATTGGTTTCTCGTCTCCAGTTTTCAAGGGGTCGGAAAGTAAAAAATCAAACTGCATTCTTCAGTAAAAGGTTGTAGTTGAGCATTCTACCTACGCAAATAAGAAACAAGAAAAACAAAAAAAAAATGGCATGCGTTGAAAAACAAATTTACAAAAAACCCCTCTTTTTGGCAGAAATTCTTAGCCGTAAAAAACAAAATATAAAAGTTTCTCGGCTTTTAAAAGGTAGAGTGCTTAACAGAGTCTATGAAGATTACAATGAATCAAAATTCATTAAAATCGATCCAATTTAAAGAAAACACACTGATATGTATGTCAAACTCAGCCCTTGTTTAAGTTTTTAACTAAATGTATGTGTTTGCAGTTGTGTTCAAAGCTACAAGTACCTTTTTATATCCTACACCCATGGGGATGAGGCTGAATTGATTTTTGTTTTTGTTTTTTTTTTATTTAATTAATTAATATATATTCAAATTGATACAACTTCCAAACCAAAACTATTTTTTCTCTTAAATTAAGGTAATGATATATTTCATGAATGCATTTATAATATGAAGGAACATTTTTTTTTTTTGTTTTTTTAATATATGAAATACATTTAAGAAAACATTAATGAATATTGCTTGCCTTTTTGTTTCTCCATCACTACTAGTAGCTTCATCTGGGACAGTAGAATCTTCATCTGCCGTTTGCTAAATAACTTTGTTTTCAAAATATGATGAATCGGTTTTTATCAAAATATTATGCAGAATACAAGCACACCAGGAACCAGTCGCAGCATAATTTATGATTTTTTTTGTTCGAAAGACGCATTCTTAGTTGCTTAAGACTGCCAAATCTTTCTTTCAGAAGACCAAAGCAATGTTCTATTCTCACACGGTACTTGCTATGCTGCAAATTAAAACTAATTCTGGCGTTTCTTTTGAGCTGTTTGGCGTTACTTCTAAATGGAGTAAGTAGTGATTGAGGCAGGAATATGCTGAATCTCCAGCTATCCATTGCTGCGAGGAAAAAAACTGCTCTTTTCTCTTGTAGAGCGAACTGTTTCGATAGATTCCAGGATGCCCAATAACGACATTTCGGATTTCACGTTTATAATCGCACACAACTTGTGCTTTTATCGAGTAGATATGATTCCTGGAGAAATATGACGTATGGTCGTGAATTGGTGACTCTGCTAATTTAATTTCGGTGCCATCGACATATCCAACGCAAAATGGTAGCTCGTGAAAGGTATGAGATACAATTTACAATCTCTCTGTTGCACTGGGCCAACAAATGTATCTGGATTGTAGACTTAGACATACTTTGAAAATTCTATTTGTTATTTTCGATATGGTTCCGCCCAGTGGCGTAGCTAGGGTTGGTCGCACCCGGGGCGGAAACTAAATTGTGCACCCCTTAAGAAGATTTTTTTTTATACAATAAGTCGATGAATCTTACTACATATTTTCGAATCAACCTCTAAAAAAATGACATATTTTAGAAGAGATTAAAAAAAAAACAAAACTATGCTATCCATGAATATTTGATAAAAGAAGTAAGAATCTAAAATTTTCAGAAACTTAAAGAACTTTTTCTGAATTGTTCCAATATTTTTGTCTCCGGGCTTATAAGTTGTGAGAGACAAATGTAATAAGAGTAAACCACACATATCAGTTTAAATATAAAAACTGTAGTTAGTTGAATATAGAAAACTTTGAAAAAATTACGAAAAATTTTGCATAATTGAAGAAAAAATAGGACCTGCAAAACGTTAACAAATTTTCCCTAGTGACCCTGAAATCAACCCCCATTTTCTATATAAAATTTAAATGAAATATTAAAATTCATTTATAAACATTTTTCATAATTTTTATCAATTTCTTTATAGTACACTGAGGAAAAAATGTGTTAAAATTAAATGAAAGTGTGTTCATATCTAACGAATTTGTTTTTGAAATAGAGCTTGAAATAAATTCAAAAAATTAAGCAGAGCTGTTTTTAAAGTTAAATTCAAAACAAAAGTTTTTGTTTTTAAAACAATGTTTTTTCTATGAAAACCAAATTTAAAACAAACATTTTAAAATTAAAAACTCATGTTTTAAAGCATATTTTTTTCGATGCCATTTTATTAACTTTTCCGAGTTTTAGCACCAGATTCACAACCAACTACCCACGGGACCTTCCGAATACCAAATGTAAACTTAATTCGATGAAGTTTGCATTTGAAATATTTTAAAATTTAATTTATTAGTTTTTATTCGATCATATGTTCGATATTTGTCAAACCAATTCAAAAAATTCAAAAATTGTCATTGAATTCAAATGTTTGTTTGTTTTTTCAAAAAAATAATAAGAGAAAAATAAAAAAAGAAAGGAGTTTATAGGTAGGTGAAAATTAAACACACTTGTTTTAAATATTGTTTTGTAGAAAAACAAAGGCGTTAAATTTCTATTTTAATAATTTTTGTTTAATTTTTAAGTATGTTTTTTTTCTCAGTGTATCTATATTAATCTCCGCTTGGACTTTTATAGACAAGATTGAGGTCTGTAACATTTGACTGCTTTATAAATATCACCATAAATACCACCATAAATATCTTAGTATCACAATACTACAGTGATACCAAATTGATATCAGAAATTTTTTTTCATTCTCATTATCTACATAACTCCCAAAGCAAACTTGCCCAGGTTGAACAAGGTCAAGACTCATGAATGGCTCAAAAAGATCTGACAATTCCAAGAAATCTGGTGTTTCTTCACATTCGTTGATTGAGAACAAAATTTAATTTTAATTATTAGAATAATTTTTAAGGAACTATGCATCATATCTTCTATTAAAAACTGTATTTTTGTTAGTTTTTGTTGGTTGATTTTTGAACAGAACAATAATTATTTTAGCAAAATAAAGGAGTCGGAAAATCATCTTGAGTTTTTAATGGACATCTTTAAAACAAAATAAAAAAAAAAAACGTTAGAAGGCCATAAAATTGTCATTAAACGCCATTTATTTTATTTAAATAAAAAACTTAATGAATTTAAATCAATTTAATTTTTTAGAAATTTTTTTAAGCAAGTTAAAAGTTTATAAATGATTTTTAAACTAATAGTTTTATGTAAAAGTATACCCAAAACATATTACTATTCAAAATTATGTTCTAGCAGGTTAAAAGCTGTAAGTGAGGTTTGTTTCATGATATATAGTCTCAGAACTTAGTAATCACAAAATCATAAAGTATATTTTTATTTTTGAAATTTATGACATGAACATGTTTTTCTGAAAAGTTCCGGAGAAATATATTGCTTACAAAACAACTGACGCCTCCATTCATCATACTCTGAAAATCATGCAGGTTTTCGCAACTTAATGGTTTTAGAAATGTCTACTCTGCTAGCAAGTTTGAACACTTCTTAACCTGAATATAAGATGTAAAAAGTGCTTTTTTATAAAACTTAATGAAATATAAAAAAAGGGTTTTTACATTTTAAATTGTGTACTCTATCTTAATATCAAGAAAATTTTAATATAATTTGTTTGGAAATTGCACCCCTAACCAATGAAAAATTACATATGGAATTGACTTGGGTTTTAGTGTGAGCGTTAATATTGAACAAAATTTAATATAAGTTTGTTTCAATAAAAACGAAGTCGTGGTGATGGTAAAAAATATTTTCATTCACTTTTGCACCCTCTTGATATTCAAATATAAAACCGAAGTCATTGAGGTGTGTTCTTTTTATTAAAAAAATCAAAAATTATGTGGTAAAAAGTTCTTTTGCCAAATTTTACACCCTATTTTGGCGTGTACCCGGGGCGGACCGCCCCCCCCCCGCCCCCCCCTTGCTACGCTACTGGTTCCGCCATCTCCTACTCCGAAAAAAGTTGCAATTTTTCTAAACGCTGCGCTCTCTCCTGACGAACCCAGCCAAAAAAGTACTATTGCTAGTTGCAATTCAATTGAAAACTGCTTGCAAGAATGATCTTTATTAAACTCCTCATTGGTATTTATTAAAGTGACCAATTCTGTAAACTGCTCTCTGCTCTCTCGTAGCATTTGTCGGAGTCTATCCTAGTCCATCCTTGCAAGAATTTTATTACGCCAAACGTCTGATTTGTCAATCGCGCTACAGATTCCTCGACGGCAACTCAATACAATAAAAAAGGTATTTTCTATTCTATTTACTAGAAAACCTTACCAGTTTTTTTTTCAAAACCTTCATACCACAGCAAAAAGTTTCAACTCATGGAAGTAGTATCATCCAATAAAAGTTTAGTAAAGTTAATGGGTCAGGTTGGTTTCGAAAACTCAAAAAGGCATATGCTTTTAGCTTACTTTTTTTTAATACATCAACTAAATATGTCCAGAACTAAATAATGTACCAGAACTAAATAATGTACCTTGAAGAAATGTGTCAAATTTGAACAAGAGTCGCTATAACTTTTTAGGAATCATGACAACCAATTTGGAAACCTATGGCTCAAACCAAGTTAATATATGGAAAAATAGTTTCCACAAGAAATAACTAGTAATAGCGAAATATCGAAGAAATTACTAAATTATCATTGGGTGTGTTTAGCAAGAATAGCTGTTGTACAACCGTGTAGTGTGTTGCTGCTTTCAGCAAAAAATTTAAACCTGCTGAACGTCAAAGTTTCTGATCAACTCAACATGTTGTGAAGCGGAGTCCGATTGACTGATCACTATATTTTCCGCTACATTTACTCAACGTGTTCGACAGTTACAAGTTAAAACGCAAAACTTTATTGATTTTTCTTTTATTATTATTATTGCTATTTGTAGCGTTTATATAACTATTTTTGATTAATATTTTAAGACACTTTTCAAATATTGAAATTCAGAAATTCATTGATAAATTTTCATCATTATTAAAATACTTTAAAAAACTATCCGGCCTGCCGTTAACCGGATAATAACGCAATATCAGGAAAGTTCTTCTGAAACATATAATAACTTTTTGCAAAGTTATACACTGTTAAAAAAATCAAAAAATTTAAAAAAAAACTGAACAGCTCTAACTTCTACTCCGTAAGTCGTACAGCAAAGAGACGCAGGTATAGTTTTAGTGTCTTGAATTGATCTTTCTGGTGTTGTAATTTTTTAAAGTACTTTTTAAAAAAAAGTTGTTTTTTATCCCGAAATTTTCCATTATATTTTTCATAGGTGGCGCATCTACTTTTTTACAAAGTACAATAAAGTGCCTTATAAAGATTATTTATTTATTTACGAGTATTTCGTGTATAATTCAACATTTTTCAAAGCACTGTCTAGCACATACTGTGCCAATAACAATTTAATCCGTTGGTGAAGGATACCAAAATTTTAATCACTCTTTGTCGAATGTTTTGTCGATGTTTTCAATAGAATATTACAAAATCATCTAACAAAAATTCTTAAGAGAAAGCACAAACGCAGGTGGAGTGTGACGATGGTCTTGCAAAGATATGGGCAAAGTTGAAAAACCAGACCATTTAATTGCCATATGACTATGTCAGAGTTACTAACGATACCCGAAAAACAGTTAAAAATAACTACAAAATGTTAAAAAAGATATTTGATGCATTAAATTTGAGTTTTGATTTTTTTAAACTATAAGGATAGCAACCTTGTTGGATTTTCCAGCATTAGATCTGCTTGAGCAAAAATTGATCCGACAATATCACAAATAAAATCTCTTTTATGCTATACAAGCGATAGTATTAAGTTTAAAGTGCATTTTGACCATGATTACTTTGAACTTCCTACAAGAATTTAGGTCTTAAAGGAGAATTAAGATCTCAGGATCTTAAAGCAGATCGGAGTATCTCTACCTTTGCAATAATCTTAGCCAGGCCAAATAAAAGTTATGCAAATATATAAAGGCTTTAATTATTTAAGTTTTTATCTCATGTTTTTAATATTTGTACTTAATTTTAATGTTTTATTTTAAAAACAACGCCATTGCATGAAAATTGGTTAAAACTGATATAAACTATGCATTTTTTCATAAAAATGCTTATTTTTCATATAATGCAAAAGTGACTACCTGAACTTTTTATCATATATAACTAGGTCGTAGCAATCGCTTAGCAAATGCATAAGCTGGCCACATAAATAGGTACGTTGAGGATACAAATTAGTTAGGTAGCTCGCTTTGAAAAATTTTTACTTAAAACTATAAAAGAAAAGATATTAGGGGTATTCACACTGCTTTGGGTTGTTGGGTAGATTGGCAAATGCCATACATTTTGTTTTTGTGAAAGTGCCATTCTACCCAAGAATCCATCTACCAATCTACTCTAGCTGACACCCTGACTTGTTTGGGTAGGTTGATTGAGTACTTTTTTCATGGGCTACCACCTTGTAGGCAATAATTGAATTGACAAAAAACTAAAAAAAAGTAAACAAATTATGAGTATAAAATAGACAAATGTGTTAAAATGATAGATTTTAAAATTTTTGAGATGAAAATTATTAAATGCCGCAAAGTTCACGTTAAAAATTACTCCTATATAAAATAACTTTTTTACGCCCGTACAATGGCCTAAATTTTGCGCTCATAAAATAACATAAATAATATGGTGGCAACTCTTTTCTAGCTGTCACTCATCTCTCATCAGCTGTTATTCTACAAAGTATTCAATTGTAGTTAAGGGTGCTCGTAGTAATCAAAAGTACTCAATATCCAACTACCCAAGTCAGTGTGAATACCTATTTTATATCTTCCGATTATCTTAAACGAAAAATTAAAAATTTTTAATTTATTCCAGTTTTTTTCCAATATTATGGGCCAAAGTCACGTGTGAGGTCATTACTATATATAAAACAAGTATATATATTTTGTATAAATATCTCAAACTGTAGCATAACAAAAGTTATGAACGATAAAGTGAAATGTGTGTCAGAAAAAGAAATTGCGAAAAACGTGTAATTTGGGTATCGTAATTCTATGTTGGTGAAAAGTTTATTTTGTTTTTAAAATTAAAACAAAAATAATCACTTTTTGAGTTATAACCAAATTAAAGTTTTTTGAAAAAGTTGGCAACTCTAGCATACAAAATTCAAAAATATTAAATTTTTTCGAAATCGCTATAGCTTTCTAATGTTACTTCATTTACGAAAATAAGGTAACAGATGACGGAGACATGATTTATCGGAAATGACTGATTTTCAAATGATTTTGAAGATTGTTTCTTTTATAAAAAATTGGTATCTCCATAATTTTTGAAAAAATTGCTATAAAAAAACAAATAACTTATATTCTTATAAGTAGAAAAGGTACCTATAGACAAAATTTCAAGAAAACAAGTCTAAGAGTTTGTGATCAATTTTTGGAAAAAACTTTCATTAGACATGGAATGGCCGTATATTTTTTTGCAGCAATGAATATGATAATTTAAAACAAAAACACTTACATATATCAATTTCATAATATCACGTTTTCACAAGTTGACAGATTAACACTACTATAACTTTTTTTTCAACTAAATCTAAAAAAACAATTCTTTTATTTATTTTATTTTTGAACTGCTCAAAGCTTCATAAATAAGTTATTTAAGTGAATTAAATGAACACTCAAACTTTAAGTGTTTAAAAAACACTTAAAAGGCATTAAAAATCCAATTGGATTATTTCGATTTTTTCACACAATTAAAATAAAAACAACGAATGTTCGTTTGTTATCAATTATTCAAAATGAGCGTTTGAATTAATAATTCAGGAACTTTCTTCACGACCGGCACTAAATTATTTAAATGTTTCTTCCTAACAGATTTACTTACTTTTATTTCTTATTTCTTATTGTTTTCAATTCTCCAGGATAACGCAAAACGAAAACATGCAGAACAACAACAATGCAAAACGAACCGATGACACATGCTCAATAAAAAACAAGTAAAGAAAGTCTAAAGTCGGTCTAGGCCGACTATGAAATACCCTAAACCCACTTTTCAAAAACAAAAAATTTTTATTGTAAATGATCGTCTCCGTGGGCGGATGAAGCCTATACTTTATATGCATTTAAATGTTGATGAAAAATTTACACATACCAAGTTTTATTCCTGTAGCTCACAGTTAATGCCTTCATTGTGCTTTCGTTATGGGAGGTGGGCGTGTTCATGGACGGATTAACCCCAATTTTGGAACACGCCTTAGTTTTGGTATAAAATGCATACATACCAAATATAATTTCTGTATGACAAACATAACCTTCTTTATTGAGTTTTAAACTTTTTGGGTTGTATGGGAGGTAGGCGTGTTCGTTGGCGGATGACGTCCATTTTTCAAAACCATCTTTGTCTTGTCATAAAAAACATACCTGCCAAATTTTAGCTCTGTAGGTTAAACAGACGCTTATTTATTGCGTTTTCAATTTTTGGGTTGTATGGGAGGTGGGCGTGTCCGTGAGCGTATGACGTCCATTTTTGAAAGACATCTTTGTGTTGATATAAAACACATACATACCAAATTTTATTGTTGTAAGCTTATTATGAGCTGAGTTATGCAGTTTTCAATTTTCGCGTTGTATTGCAGGTAGGCGTGTCCGTGGGCGGATTCCAAAAATATTCAATAGTGCAGATCCTTGGGTGCATGTGACCATGTGTACCAAGTTTCATCCAATTATCTCAACTCCTTCTTTTTATCCTGTGTTTACGGATAACACACAGACGGACAGACGGACGGACGGACGGACGGACGGACGGACGGACGGACATAGATAGCTCGACTCAGGTGGTGACGCTGATCAAGAATATATATACTTTTCTATACCGGACTCGCTTCGTTCTATGCGTTACAAACGTTTGCACAAAGTTAATATACCCTGACCTTTCAGGTTTAGGGTATAAAAATCACTTGACGATGCTGATGTGTGCTGATGCTGATATTCGAGCGCTGCATACAAAAGTTTTTTCAAATTTTCAGTGATAAAAAAATGCGTTTCTCTTTCCATTGCAAACGAAATAAATCTGATTTTAAATATGCATCTTTAAAAATCATTTCAAAAATTTATTATCAAATATATTAAATGGCTTGCTGATGACAACAAAATAACACTCTGTTTCTCTTAAAATACTCTGCGACAATTATGCGCTCACTTAATATTTTATAGTTGGAAAATTTTATAGTAAAGAACAAAAATTGATTTGCATGCGCTGCCTTTTTCTTTAGCAGCAAAACAGCAGCGCTGAGCTGAAATTTATGAAAATACAAATGTCTGTCAAACAACAAAAAATGTTGTGTATGAAAGAAAATAAGCCTAAAATAAGAATTCAAACTGCAAATTTATTTTATTTAACAGGGTTCACCTACATATGCAAATATAAGCAGATTTTATGTTTTGTGTTTAATTTTCTAACTATTTTCCTTCATAAATAAACTTCGTACTCTTATATTTTACTATTTATTGATATATAGCTGTTGCAGCGAAAAACATTCACCGCAACAATTTTGCTGTCGTTTCATGTCGTTCGGTTTTTTCATTGACTGATACATACATACACAAGCATGTTAGAAGAAAACTATTTCAGCGAATAACAACAACAAAACTCACGGAAATATTATTTTCAATTAACTTTTAAACTAAATGGAATTTGAAAAAACTTCCTAAGAAAACAACCTTCGTTAGGAAGCGTAGAACAGTACGGAAAAAGAAATTTTAAGATCGGTCAATCCGTTCGAGAGTTTAAGGTCTCTAAACAGCTTCAAACAACCTGTTCCATGGGAGCTTCGCTCGCTTCGCTCGCTCGCTCCAAAAATTTAATTTCAATGCAATACTGTGTTTATACTACAGCAGCTGAAATAACGCGAAATGTTATAAAACTCTTAGCGGTTCTTATACAATTTTTATTAATATTGTAGAATAGTGATGTTCAACTCAGCTCCTGCGAGCTTTCTGCACTTACGAGCTGACCGCGTGCACGGCGAGCTCGCTGTGTGTTTGTGTGTATGTTTTATTTGAACAAAAAACCCAGTCAGAAATTTATTTCAATGTAGTCAGCTGTTATACAAAAAGCGTTCATATCGAAACTTTTTAGTTTAACAATAACCTTTTTCCTAAAATATAGTTAATTTCAACTTATATATGTAAATATATAAGTCAATGCAAAAAGTTAACATATAATTTTGATTTTGATTTTAAAGTTTGATTCTGTTAAGTTTAAGGCAGTTTAAGCATGCAAACAAGTAAAAGCATTATTTTTGAAATGTGCACGCAATTCAGCTGCACAATAAATTAAATAAAGCATTATGCTTCATGTAAACGCCTATATAAGCATAAGTAATCAAATTCATGTACTCGGTTACAGTTAATATTTCTTGCTGGGATGTTTATGTGTGTTTGCTTTCCTTACAGTGGAGCAGTTTTAAGATTTGGTTGTTGAATTCGATACCAAGCAAGTACAGAGGAAATTTTGTTATTTCTCAGAAGTTCAGACCATGCAGCTGCGCAATAGATTTCGTTGAAAAAAGTTCGATTTAATATTATTATTTTTATATGTAAAGTCAGTTTGAAGTGTGTTGACATAAGTGCGTAAGATAAAATTTTGATAATTGAAATAAGTTTTAAATAAAATTGAAGTGAGTATATTGTTAAAATTAAAGTGTTAAGAGCACTTAATACATTTTTTACCAAGCATGTTACCTGCTATAACATAAGTTTTGCACTTATTTTATGAATCTGCAAAACTATAAGCCGCATATTTTCGCTTTTGTCCACTGTGCAATGTCGTCGAATACAAATTTACGTACACGCTTCTTTGTTATTGTTTTATGTGATGAGCTGCTGCTAGCACGAAGCTGGCAGCGCGAGCCGATAAGCTGAACATCACTATTGTAGAAGATGGGTTTATCAAAAATTTTGCTTATTAGCGAATTAAACAGTTTTTATGCTCTCCGGAAAACTTATGTTTTTGTAGATAGACATTATTGAATAGAAGCCCTAAAAATATGAAATGTTTTCTTAGAAGTTTCAATATTTTTTTGAAAAATGATACAAAATTTGTTCTTGTTGTAAAAATTATATATGTAAGCTCAAATTTGAATTATTAAAATATTTTGTACAGTCCAATTTATAAAAGGTTGTCTATATCGTGTTAACTTATAAGGTTCGATCTAACGCAGTATTGTATTTTTTCAATATTCCGTTAGCTAAGTTCACGAGTTCGAATAGGTCTAGGTGGTTTCATAAATTTACTGAAAACGATATCAAAGCAATGATATAAGCTGGATTCTGTAAAAAACTAAGCCAGACATTGTAATAAGCGCATGTTTTCTCTACCCACTATGCAGTTATGAATTGCATAAAGCAGTGGTCGGCAAACTTATTCGTCAAAGAGCCATATATGAACTTAACACCTATATAAAAATGTTCAAAATGTTCAAAGCCAAAGCATTTTATAAATTTCATAAACATTTATTACAACTAGTATCGCTTGTGGTCTCATCAATACGGCGACTTTCCAGTTTGCTCTTCATAAAATTCATGCTTGAAAAAGATTGCTCGCATGAATATGTAGTATCGAAAAGGGAGAGAATAACAAATACTAGTTATTTTCAGCTGATCATATGAGTCAGTAATACTATTCCAAGTGTTGAACATAATCATGTGTTTCTTCTCCAGGGCTTACAAAACCGACCACTTTTGTTGTGAAATTAGATCACATTTGTTTTTATCCAGTGTCTCCAAATCAACACCAAGACGTTGAATGTAGAGCTTCATATTTCTTTGATTTTTAAATCAAGCAATTGTACTTCAAAGATACCAATTTCAATGCTAAAAGAAGAAAATTTTAAATGTGCTTTCGTAGCATAAAGAGGGTTTCTAAGTAGTTCTAAGGTTTTTAAATTCTTGAAACCAGCTGGTAAATACTTTCCACATATTTAAAATAATTTTTTTTTAAATAGTGTTTGTCGATAGAGGAATTATTTTCTTATCGATGCTTCAGCAGTCTCGGAAAGTGAAGCAACCTTGATAGCAATCTTGATACAGCGATAATTTATCTTCGAATAATATTACTTCTTCTAACATCGAAAAAAATGTGTTAATATAAACGCATATGCCAAATTTCATTCCATTTCAATATCTTGTTCTACATATAAATGAAAAATATAGCTTCAACAAGTGTTTAAAAGTGACAAAATATCAATCGCGAATGTCTCGAGAATTTGATCTAATTGAAAAAAAATTAGTATGCCACCCACCATATTCTACGACCAGAAATTAAATTGGGGTGTCTCGGCGTTTTTGTGTCTATTTTGGGGTCCCTACAATGTAATTGGACACAAAACTTAATCATGGTAGACGTTACGTCATCTAAATCAACTAATATAATCAGCCCAACCATGAAACATTTTCTCCCGGGGTTTGTAAATGGAAGTTCCCGGTCTTAAGATAGCAGATAAAGATATCTCAGTTTTTTATTTTACACTCATAAATATAAACTTACATAAATGTTGGGGTTGATAAACAAAATTGCATTAAAAATTTCCAAAAAGTATGTTAACTTTATCTTAAAAACGGAAACTCCCATTTAAAACTCCCGGGAGAAAATGTTTCATGATTGGGCTGAATAAATTGCAAGAGAAAGAACACACATTTTTTTCGATGTTAAAATAATACGACAAAAAATTAAGTTGGGGGTGTCTAGGCGTTTTTGTGTGTCTTTTCAAAAGTTGGAAATTTACCTGCAGTGTTATTTTCTTTCAGTTCTGGATAATGAACATCCTCTCAAAGAACAATACTTTGGTTTCTGGTAAAAGTGATTCGAAACTTTTAAAACATTCCCTCTTGATAACCATAGTACTTTGTTATAAAGCGAAGATCAGCGTCCCCACTCACTTTTTAAAACCTTTTTTAATATATGTGTCAGAGCCACATTTAACGGCCCAAAGAGCCGCACTTTGCCGACCACTGGCCTAAAGCATCTTCAATTTCCCGTGATGCTATCAATTTTTAAATTACCTCATTTACAGTACAGCAATAGATCACAATGTTCTTTTTTATATTCTCTTATCGGTGTTGACATCTAAAGAACAGTCACTACTATCATGTTATTTCTATCATGGCTATAACTGCCTTTATTCAATACCTTTAAAAATTGTTTTGAAAAATTATTTTAGTTCTGAAGATTTCTTTCAAAACAATAAAGCTATCTATTATCTCTCTCTATCTGTGGGATGACAAATGTATCTTTGTAATTTTAAAATTTATACTTTTTTAAGTTATGGTGATCTTTAAATCTATAAATTTGCTATAACGAGAACACGCTATATATTTGCACGTATTCGAAATTCATGCATTTTACCGCATTCATCAAATAAATTTATTTTTTAACGCATTCATTCGGTTTGTAATTTTTTCTTGGTACACTAATTGTGAACATTTTCAGTAGTGAACAATCAGAAAAAGGAAAGACAACAAAAAAAAAAAAAACAAACGACAAAATAAATACAATTTGGCTGGCGCACATTACTTTACATTATATTGAAAAAAAAGAACCCCAACAAAAAATGAAAAGCTTAAAGAGTCGCACGAAAATTCAAGCCAAGTTTCGCACATTGGAACAGGGGGCCGAAACGGCTAATATGACTGTGCGGGTTTTTTTAAATTTTTTCTTTGCATTTGATAATTTCAACGTTTTTCACTTAATAAGGAATCTCATGTTGACATTTGTTTTACCGCTTTACCGAACACTTTAGAACAAAATTTTTTAAGATATATAGATCAGAATCAAAAATTACTTAAGATATGCACTCATATTGATAGATACGATAACTTGCTAATTTATGTTTGAATTTAATCAATGAGAGCAAAGATGGATTTGTTAGTGATAAAATGATTATCAATACAGATATCAATAAAAATTTCCATAAATTATAATGAAATTTGTATAATATTTAATGTAATTGTTGATAATTTTCATTTACACTTGTTTTTGACATTAAACAAAAACTCGCGTGTATCAACGTACACCTGGCAGAAGTGAAACTTCTTAAACAGTAAAAAATAAGATAGATTTTAGTGTAAAATAGAAAGAGAAAGTATCTGTAAAGAAATTCAATCAATACAAAATGGAATAATATTCTGTTTATTCAATATTTCAATGCATCCAAGGTCCAAAGCGGTTATGGTTTTTATCGAAAAAGTAAAATATCCACTGTTATCTTTTAACTTTTATTTTTTCCGAAAAATTAAAAGGTATTTGGTGCCTTATATTTTTTGGGCAAAAATAACAGTTACTTTTGACTTTTATTTTATCGGTCAAAAATAATGGTTTTTTTTGTGCCGTTTATTTTTTCTGTCAAAAATATAAGGCAACTTTTTTTTCAAAGGTCATTTTACCGACTTAAAACTATTGATACCATTATTTTCATCCCATCGGTGAGACATTTACTCATGGTGTCAACACTCCAATCTGTCAAGCGGTCTTTAAAAAAACACAAATTGCCTGATATTTTTGACCGAAAAAATAAAAATCACAAAATAACTGTTATTTTTGACCGACAAAATAAAAGTCAAAAGTAACGTTTCTTTTTCCCAGAAAAATCCAAGGCAAAAAATAACAGTTAACTTTTAACTTTTAAAAAATCGGTCGAAAATTTAAAAGGCACTAAATATTCGTGAGGCTGAGGACATTTGTAACAAAATGGTATATTTGAAAAAGTCCTTCGGCAATTTTTTCATTATGTCTCTTTCATTTGAAAATTGTAAAATAACAGTTATTTGCAATCCCTCTTTACATCTGCAGATTTCTTAAAACAACCAATGTTATGATATGTTCTTTCAAATTTAGCTTTAATCTCAGTATGCAGCAAACACGCAGTCGAATTTTTTCCGCTAGGATTTGATATTAAAAAAAAAATATGCAGTAAGTGTTGCAATAAAATTATAAGTTTATTAATGTTATTAACCAACATTATATAACAACATATTATTATTATGTTGTGGTAACCATGGCATGCAGGTTATGTGTATGGCTTAGCATGCTCGGAGCCCGAGTTCGATCCCCAGTCGCGGCGAAAAGTTTTTTCAATAAAAAAATTTTTCTAATCGGTCACCACCTCTCTGCAGACAATGACAAACCTCAGAGAGTAAATAATGCCATGTAATCTTCTTGAGAAAATGAACTTAGCTCCAGTTCTCGGTCAATTGTGCAAACATTTAATAACACACACAACACAATTGATCACTAGAAGCTCGGTCAAAGTCCTTTCAAAGGCTGAAATGGCCAGTTGGTTTTTTTTGTTTTTTTTTTGTAAGTTTTGCCAAATCTATTCAAAATTTTACTGTTTTACTCGTAATCAAAGCTTTTTGTTTTGTAAGTTTTGCCAAATCTATTCAAAATTTTACTGTTTTACTCGTAATCATATAAAAAAGTAGACTTTTTCAACTTTCTGTATGAAATTTTTAATCCATTGTCTCATTAATAAAACCAAGTTCAAGTTTAAGCATTTTATTATTATTATTCCATTTAAAATGCTTATTCTTCATAATTTCTATAAACATATTTCGAAATACTATTTATACTTAACTTCATTAACTTCACTCTAGCCCACTGTGCCGATTCACAAAATTGGCTTTAACTTTATAAATAGTTTATTGTTGTTGGCATTTGTTGGCTTTGGCGGCTTGATGAAGCAGCTGCGGGAACTGTGCATGTAACTAACTGTATATGCAAGAGTGTGTGTGTATGTGTGCGTTTGTAGGCTGAAGTAGACCACATGAACAATTTTACTGACGCCATTTAAGCCGAATTCAAGTCAAGACCAAGCCCCTTTTTCAATATTGCTCACACTCAAAGCTGATGTGAAAAAGTGGTTTTCCTAATAGATATTGGTTGTTATTCTTGGGGCTTTGCATTTTTTGTTATTTTTTTTTTATTTGTTACGTCACAAGGCGCGCATTTTAAATTGATTTTGAAGTTTTTGTGATTTTTGATAAAACTTGAGTCTTACTCTCCTACATAGGTTATTACAGCTCGTTATGGTGTTCACTCATGAATATATTTCGGTTAGTATAAAAGAACATTGTTATTGATTAGTAAAAGTAGCTGACAAAACTTTTATATAATAATACTATTCCATTCAAATGTATCGGTTTCTTACGAATAATGAAAATATTTTTTAACTTTAATAACTAAGGTTTGCATATTAAAGCTGCCATCAAATTCAAATTATCATAGCTAATGTACACAGTAACAATTTTTTTTTTAATTTTTACACATCAGAAATTTTTAATCATCAGATCTTTTTTACCATCAGTAGTTAATTCTTATCAAAACAGACCTTAACTCTAATTTGACAGACATATTCTACTAGGACAAGATATAACCCAAATTGTTTTGTGTCCAACAATTAAAAATGCTCTTTGTTAACCTTTAGATACCTTAAGATCAAGGATTTAGCTTGGAAATTAAGGATCTAAGTGAAATAAAATATAATTGTTTTGCAATTTTTTTTTTGCAAACCAATTGTTGAACATTGTGAAAAATCTTTAGTTAGTACTTGTCTGTACACTGAGAAAAAATCAAACAAATTCTGGCTTGAATTAAAAGAAACCATGCTTGAACAAGTAAAGAAAGTCTAAAGTCGGTCTAGGCCAACTATGAAATACCCTAAGCCTGCTTTCTCAAAAACAAAAAATTATTTTATTGTAATTGGGCGTGTCCGTGGGCGGATGAAGCCTATATTTTATATGCATTTAAATGTTGATGAAAAATTTACACATACCAAGTTTTATTCCTGTAGCTCACAGTTAATGCCCTTATTGTGCTTTCGCTATGGGAGGTGGGCGTGTTCATGGACGGATTACTCCCAATTTTTAAACAGACCTTAGTTTTAGTATGAAATACATACATACCAAATTTAATTTGTCTATGACAAACATAACCTTATTTATTGAGTTTTAAACTTTTTGGGTTGTATGTGAGGTAGGCGTTTCCGTAGGCGGATGACGTCCATTTTTCAAAACCATCTTTGGTTTGTTATAAAAAACATATGTGCTAAATTTTAGCTCTGTACGTTAAACAGAGGCTTATTTATTGCGTTTTCAATATTTGGGTTGCATGGGAGGTGGGCGTGTCCGTAAGGGATGACGTCCATTTTTCGAAGAAATCTTTGTGTTTGAATAAAACACATACATATCAAATTTTATTGTTGTAGGTTAATTATGAGCTGAGTTATGCAGTTTTCAATTTTCGCGTTGTATGGGAGGTAGGCGTGTCCGTTGGCGGATGATGTCCATTTTTCGAAGACATCTTTGTGTTTATATAAAACAATTACATATCAAATTTTATTGTTGTAGGCTTATTATGAGCTGAGTTATGCAGTTTTCAATTTTCGCATTGTATGGGAGGTAGGCGTGTCCGTGGGCGGATTTCAAAAATATAGTGCAGATCCTTGGGTGCATGTGACCATGTGTACCAAGTTTCATCCAATTATCGCAACTCCTTCTTCTTATCCTGTGTTTACGGACAACACACAGACGGGCGGACAGACGGACATGAATAGCTCGACTCACGAGGTGACGCTGATCAAAAATATATATACTTTTCTATACCGGACTCTCTTCGTTCTATGCGTTACAAACGTTTGCACAAAGTTAATATACCCTGACCTCTCAGGTTTAGGGTATAAAAAGTATCGAGCACGATTTTGAGTTGTTTTAAGCAAGTTTGTGCTTGAGTAAAGTGAACAAAAATATTATTATTTCGAGCACAGACTTGCTTGAAACAAGAATTTATGTCTTGAAAAAGACAAAAAAGAAATGATTTACCAGAGCCCAAGGTCGATTCCCACTCGCGGCAAAGGTTTTTTTAATAAAAAATTTTCTGATCGGTTACCACCTTTATGCAAACCTCAGAGTGTTAATAATTCCATGTAAAGCTTCTTGAGAACATGAACTTTAGCTATTTGGAGTCGGCAAAAAATATGTAGGTTTAGTTCTCAGACAAGGTGTGTAAAATTAAATAATAACACACACAACACATTTGATCATAAGAAGCTCGGTCAAAATCCTTTCAAGGGCACAAACGGCCAATTTGTTTTTTTGATACCAGGTGGTTGTTTCCTTACCTATTCTAACTCTACCAGTTGGAGCTATCAACAAAGCTTAGAAGTATGTAAACTAAGAGATCATCTAGGTCACTCTAAAATCAGTTACCTAAGAAAAGGTAGAGGTTTTCAGCCAGCGCAGGACATGTGCAGAGAAGATGTGTTGCAGATTTTTCCTCCACCTCGTCTCTTCAGCTTCTGTAGAAATCGTTATGGAGAATTTTTAACCTTCGGGCATAGTTTTTCCAGCTAATCAGTATCCTGTAAGACAGATAACAGTACTAATTTGATCCCTTCTTAAAGAAATTCGTTCTTTTGAGTACTTTAGGTTCAGGATTGGCCAAACCTGACGAGCCGTGTTGCATGTGCTTGCCGTGGACCTAATGTTGGTTATTTTCAGGGATAGCTCATTTGTGAGCAATTTTTTGTGGTAAACCAATTCTTTCCTTTCCTGTTGATACAATTTTGGCCGTATTAATTCGAGCGAATTCATCTGCTTTGCAGTTTCCTGTAAAGTCTCTATGTCTGGGGATACAACATAGGAAACTGCTGAGCAGCTCTGCCATCTCATTTAGAGATCTGCAGCAGCTTAGGACTGTTTTAGATGTTATTTGAACAGATATAAGGGCTTTCAAAGCGGCTCACTATCAGATAGAATGCAAATATCCCTCACTGATACATATTTAGTGACATGCGAAGGCTTCATTCTTAAGAACCTTTATTGTATTTAACTAAAAGGATATAAGTGATTCCTCAGCACGTGTTTTTTATAGATTTGTAATGAAAATATGCAAATTATAAAATGTTCAGTCACATAAAAAAAATTTGTTCAATCGTTTCTAATTGCAATCAGAACATCATTCATTTAAGTATAGAGTAGTTTAACTTAGTAGTATTTTCACGAACTCTAACCTTTGTGTACTGGTATAAGTGCATGATTTATTTCGTTGGATCTTCAAGTTATTTATTTTTTTAAATAACTATTTATAATAACGAACTTACGATAACACAGCCAGACAGACATTCTGATTCCGGAGATTTTTTTCAACTGATTGTAGACAAATTACGTTTCCTGATTTTAAATATGGACTCCGTTTTTCTCCATCAGCGCGAGTTTTTGTGTTATTGACAATATCAGTTCTTTTTCTCATGATTTTGCTATATCTCTAACATTGATCCAATGATTTGTATTTCGACAATTATTTCCAGTCCTGATTCATTTCATTTCAGAAATTTACAGAAGTTTCAATTGAAAGGCTTCTTTCAAGTTCCTTGAAAAAATGTTAATAAAAGTTAATAAAAAAAAACTAAAATGTAAAAAAAGTTTTTGTAAATTCCTTGACAAATATTAAATAAACAGTGGTATTAAATAAACATTTTTCCTACTTTGAACGTTGGTATCTTCGAAACTGCCAAAGATATTGTAATTTTTGGTGGAAAAATTTAAAGGTCTAGTATTTCTTCATTGAAATCAGTTGTCGTTATAAAAATCTATAAATAGAATGTAATAGATAAAGCAAAATTATCAAAACAGAACAGATGATCATGTTTTTGCCTATAACTCAAAAACTGATGGAGATAATCAGAGTCCATATTTGAAATCAGCAGCCAAAATGCATTCGAGATTGGTAATCGAGATTTCTGCATCTTTTATAAAGTGTCTTTTTTTACTCATTGTCAGTATAATTATTTGCTTGAAATCATACCATTGCTTGAATAGTTTTTGTAGATTTTCTTTCGTTCATTTTGATTGGCTCGGTGCAAAATCAATTGCATTTAAAACAGTCCTCTCCTCTGCGAATTCTTTTGATGGATTCAATTATCTCAAAATATTTTCCACTAAGCGACAATTTGAGTTTTGATAGAAAAGAGTCACTTTAATCACCTTGATTTTTGAACGACTTTGTCGTGTTTTTTTTGGGTTTCGGCAAATAAAGATTACTATAACCACTCTACGGATTGGTACGTCTTACTCGTACAAAACTCTCCTAAAACTCTGTTTTAAATAAATTCAGCAATTTGGCAGAAGTCAAGATGGAAACACTGTTGCCAGATTGAGGTCAATTTCCCTAAATGAGGTAATTGTTGACCCATTTTTTTTTTGGCAACGGTAAAGAAGGTAATTTTTGACTTAAAGTGGTGAATTTTATCCTTTATTATTGTGAATCCCCTATTGTAACAAAAACAAAGCTTTCTTACATATTGTGGACTAAAAGAGTTGCTGGTAATAGGAAAGAAACAATTCAAGGCTAGCAAAAAACGTTTTATTGTGGAAAAGTGAAGTGAATGAAAGTGATTTCGTTTTCTCTGGCAGCACTGGCTGCTATCAGTAGCATGTCTAAAACATAATGTAATGTAGTGTGTGCCGATCCAGTCCATATATCTCGCTAACCAGCTTTATCTCTCACGGTCACACCTAGATTTTCAAGAAGAATTCCCTTTGATTATTTTAACATTTTCACCATTTATTGATGTTACTTGACGAGAAGGTTGAGGCAACTGAACTTATACGACTCTTTAAACAATGTGTACGACTCAAATGCCTGCGTTCGTGATTGAACAGACTCCCCATAGTATCCAATATTTTCAACGGAAAACAAATTCAGTTGGTAAGACACAATTTTAAACACACTCTTGCTCAACTTTTTTTTCTGTAATTGTTCGGGCACAGAATCAAATTGAGTAAAATAATAAAGTTTAGTTGGCTTTGGATTTATTTTTGTGTTTCTGTTAGAAATTTACATTTTTACATTTACATTTAACATTTACAATGTTATCAGAATGGGTTATTGTCTAGTTGAAACCTATTTAACGGTATACTTTTTCAAGATCGGGTTAAAACTGCCGAAGTTATACAAAAAAGACCATTTGGGGCAGATTTTGGGTTCACAAAAAAAAAATTTGTATTGTTCTGAAATCCTCTCAACATAAGCTTTCATATTAGGGGCGGTAAATGCAAACTTTTTTTTTCTCCATGTGGGGTGACCCACCTTAGTGCCTCTTATAATCAAATTATGTCCAGTGCACATGTATTTGTCAGTGCAATTATGTAACCTTCTGACCAACATTTCTTAGTTATCTTAACTCCTATTTTTGTACCAATTTTCTATAGGATGAATTCACTGTGCAGCGTCATTAATAGTTTTCTTTGTTTAATCTTTATCATATCTAAATATGTACCTGAAAATGTAATATTTTTTTGTTTTTTTACAAATTTTTATTGTTTGTCATCTGGTATGTTTATTTTTTTTTGAAAGCATAAAGATAATTATATAAACACTAAATCTCATCAAACTGGTTTCTTTTTGCATTTATAAATTTCTTATAGGGGTGACACCATGACTATCCGCCCCTGGTGACACCAAGCCTAGGAACGACACTGATGAGATTTCTTCTTAAATTAATTTAAACACAGGAGTCAGCGCTAAAATTATTACAAAAACAGAACCCTGACGTGCCGACAGCTGACTGGAGGGTGTTGAAAGTTACTGAGCAGCAACCTGGTAGTAGCGGCGGGCAACACTACATCCTCCAGATCATCAAGGAGGCAGAGGATATTCTGTACCCTCGTTACGGGAAGATGGCGTGGGGCTTAGGGAGTGTGTACGTGCGTCTCAGAAAACGACACCCTAAAGATAGCAATGAAAACACTGGGGAGGTTTAAAAAGACCTCGGCATCGCAGTGATAACTGATGGCACCCAGGAGCTCAGTCTCGACAATGCAGATGACGCTGGTGGTCCGAGCAAGCAAGCGGACCCCGTGGAGGAGCCTTCAGCATAATCCAGCTGAAGGTCCTCCAGATCAATCCGTACAAAAGTAAAACAGCGAGCGCAGAACAGGGGCGGATCTGGAAAAAATCTTGGGGGGGGTAAATTATCAAAGACACACATGTTCGATTTGAGAAAATTTTGTCTTTCTGCAAATAGACAAATTGTACTTTTTTGAATTGAAATTATTGAATTGCTTAAGAAGCATTTTTCCAGACACATACACGCATATTTTCTTATTTATTTATTTTTCCCCTTTTCTGGAATAATATCTTAGCGAAAAGTAAGTAAAAACTCTAAATTTGACTTATTTTAGAATTAAGATTGATTTATTCAAATTTTTCACATTTATTCCATTATAAAAAACTAAACTAAAATGTTTATTAAAATTCCAGAAATTTTCTACCAAGTTTAAAAAAGTTTTTGTAAATTCGTTGAAAAATATCAAGATCCAAGGGTTTCAAAAGAGCAGCCTACGCAAAATTGTGAAATTTTTTCGACCTTAAACGTCGATATCTTCGAAACTGTCGAATATATTGTTATTGAATGTGCAAAAATTGAAAGGTCTAGTATTTCTTCATTGAAATTAGTCATAGTAATACAAATCGGTAGATCAATATAATAGATATAAGAAAATTAACAGAAAAAGAACTAATTTTCATGTTTTTGCCTATAACTCAAAAACTCGAGCTGATGGAGAAAAACGGAGCCCATATTTGAAATCAGCAGCCAAAATCTCGGGATTGTTTATCGAGATCTCTGCATTTTTTATAAAGCTTAATTTTGTTACTCTGTGTTATTAGATAGTCATTAGATAGAGAAAAAATTATATGAATATCGCAAAATTATCAATAACTTCGTAACTATTTATTTTAATATCCCAAGTGTATAGTGTACAATAATGCGAGTCCGTTCAATCGTTCTTGTTGCATAGTTGAACGTAACTATGTTTTTAATCGTCGCAGTGTAGAAAAAATTCGCTCAGCTGTTACTACACTGATAGGAAGCGTGGCAAAGATACTAAAAGTGGCAAGTTTATTTCATGAAAGTCGGTTGTGGTAATTTGGTTGGTTTGTTGCAATTATAATTACTAGTACCTCCTAGGGTCGAAAATCGACCAATTTTTGTTTGCTTATTTATAGTTGTATAAAATAGTTGAGGCACTCCTTCTCCACCCTCTAATTCATTTAAAAAAATAATTATCAAAATCGGTTGAAAAACACGGGAGAAAATTTTTCTTAACTGTTTTCTCTACGCTTATTTATATAAAGATGAAGTTAAAGTAGACTTGAAAAATTTCAGAATTCCAAACAATTTAGAATTAACTCAAACAAAAATAATTGTATGCAACAAATTATTTGCGCAGTTGATACAATTTTAGCAACATTAACCTAACATTAATTCACTTCAAAACAGCCCTGTTATATTTATAACAAATATGACAAAAAGTATTACAGATGTACATAATATTTTCTTAAGGAATATAGCTGAAATATTTATAAAAAATAATTTAACTGATGATGAAATAATTGAAGTTAAAACAAACTATTGGATTTTACATTGTTCGAACTTTTTTTTTTGAAAATTTATAAAGTGAAAACTGAAAGTAACAATGCACGTATTGTTTTTTATGGTAAAATTTGTTGGCACATAGGTTGCAATAAAGTTTGGCAGGTTTTCAGTAAAAATTAAGAAGAATAAAATATTTTAAGTGGCAACTCTTGTCTGCATTGCCAAAATCTTAATTGCGCTCTTTACAAATCAAAATCAAAGGGCATTTTTAAACTAATTTTTAATATTTTACGAAAATAAAATTATTATAAAGCAAACACTTTTAGTGATGTAAGTTTTTTTAATTTTTGTTTGTAAGAAAATAAGGCGTCTTTAAAGTTGATTGTTTAAACAATGGCTGTAAACTTGATTTTCAGGCTCCTTTTTAAAAAAAAGTCGAAGTTACACTACCTCGACTTAAGTGTTTTGCTTTAAAAGTAAAGTATTTAAAAGTTCTTGGGGGGGGTAATTACCCCCTTTACCCCCCTTGTATCCACGCCTGGCGCAGAACTCCTTCTCGTTTTAGAAGAAGGGGGCTACGATATGGCAGTACTGCAGGAGCTGTGGGTAGCCTCAGGTAATGTGGTCAACACTTTTTACGCACCAACAGTAAGTAGAATCAGAACAGGCGGAGGTTTTTGCCATCAGGAAGGCCGCAGAGATAGCTCTTAGTACAAACACTCAACACTCTTTAATTAACATCTTTGTTGACAGCCAAGCGGCAATCAAATCCATGTTTTCCGAGACTGTCAAGTTCAGAAATGTCCTAGCAAGCAAAGACGCACTAGATGCATTGAACATTTTAAAGAGCGTGTGCATCTTTTGGGCTTAAGCCCCAGGGGCTATTTCGGCCGAAGCCGAAGGTCAAAATAAAGGCCGATTATACTGATTACCGAAACCGAATAATCGGTTGGACACTAGTTTTATGTAATTAATAAATTCACGAATTATAAAGAGAACTATGGCACCCACAATTGAATCGTTTTTATTGTTGGTTAAACATTGAGTTATCGAAGAGAACAAAGGTACTTTTTGAAGTGAAACTTCTTTGGCGGCGAGTGAAATTTCAAGGTCTCTTATTCGTGACGCTAGGCTAACGTTTTCAATTTATATGAAAATTTAAAAATTTAAAATATTGCCGCTGCCGAGAATTGAACCCCGAACATCGTTGCTTTAGAGTCGGAATCTATACCATTACGCCATATAGGCACATGAAAATAATCAAACAAAATGTAATTAAAACTGAACGCGTAACATACTGAAAATAACATATATAACATAATTAACATTAACATTACATTAACATTGCATTATTAACATAACCGTAACATTAATTTTCATTCTACAAGTATGCACGGACAAAAATAGAAAAATAGCTAAAACAGGAGCAGAATGCGTTCGTGAATATAGAGAGCGAATTAGAGCTCTTAAGAATGCAGCCGCAGCTGGGTCTGCAACTAATGATGAAGGTAAGGTCATTGCAAAATCGGCTGAGTTCCAAAATGCATTTTTACGAAACATCAGTGTATTTTGGTGAATCTTCAAAGAACCATTCCCCAAAAAAACGCACTGTTGCTTTGTTAAAATGTATTTTGGAACACATACCCTCAACAATCAACGTTCGCTGCTTTACGAGGCCCTCACTCAACATAGCAATTATTATGATCAGGAAGCAAAACACAATAATCAACAAGATTTGTCTCTGCTTTCGGAGACTCCTTCAACGAGTGCTATGCAAATGCAATCTAACATTCAAAAAGTGACAATGTTGAGAAGACATTCGAAAGCAACTAAAACACCAACTAAACTAAAACAAGGAACGAAAATAACTGTTATTTTACAAATTTTCAAATGAAAAAAATTATCGAAAGACTTTTTCAAATATACCATTATGTTACGAATGTCCTCAGCCTCACGAATATTAAGTCGCTTTTAAATTTGAAACTGATTCTTTAAAAGTTAATTTCTTGCCTAGTATATTTCGAGGAAAAATAAAGGTTACTTTTGACTTTTATTTTATCCGTCAAAAATAGCAGTTATTTTGTGACTTTAATTTTTTCGGTCAAAAATATCAAACAATTTGTGTTTTCTTAAAGGCCGCTTGACAGATTGAACTGTTGACACCATGTGTAAAATGTCTCACCGATGAGATGAAAATAATAATATCAGAATTTTTTTATCGGTAAAATTACTTGAACAAATATAAATTACCTGATATTTTTGACCGAAAAATAAACGGCAGAAAATAACTGTTATTTTTGCCCAAAAAAACTATAAGGCACAAAAAACTGTTATTTTTGTCGGAAAAAAAACAAAGAGATAAAATTTAATATGTGACACTTTCAATAAAAACCATAGCCGATACGGCCCCTGGATGCAAATATTGAATCAACAGATTATTATTCCATTTCGTATTGATTGAATTTCTTTTCAGATACTTTCTCTCTCTATTTCACACTAAAATCTCTCTTATTTATTAACTTATTTTATCTATTTCTTACTGTTAAATAAGTTTCACTTCTGCCACGTGTGCGTTGCTACACGCGAGTTTTTTTTTTAATAGTTCATTCCCAGGAGCAGATTATTCGAATTAAGAACGAACACCAGATTAACTTGCTTAAATGACACAAGACTTTATCACAGTTACACTCGTTTGACACTTAATATGCGTACCAACAATTCTTTGTTTCTTCTCACTACTTCACGATTCTCCGCAAAAGGGCGTGTTCAGATGAACATCAACTAAGCAACCAATTTACAGGCTAGAACATTGTTGCGCCAATAAAAATATAAAAGATTCAAGGAAACATATAATCAAGCACTTAAATGCTAAGAAATATCTGCGCCGTCGGTATGGTGAAGATCTATAATTCATAAAATTGATTTATAATTTATTTCAGAGGCAAGCGTTAGCCTCTTGCCAACATTACCAACGAAAAAACCCCCCGCACCGTTATAGACCGAACAGAATTATTATGGAGTGTGCATAACGAAATTTTAAAATTGCTGCAACAGGGCATTTCAGGCTATAGCAGACGAGTTGCGTGGCTTACAAATCGGTGCGCATGCACAACGCCACGCATTATATATTCTTTTAATTATAGAAACGTTGCATGGTGATTTGTATGCGAATCAACAAAGTCAAACGTTGAACAATTTAACTGGTTGCAATTTCGGAGTGCGTAACTTCGACTTACAGGAAGCCAGGTTGTAGTGTTGCGCATGCGCGTTACAATCAAGCAGCAATCAATTAGATTGCTGTGTAATGTACCATATGGCAACCACACGATGACAACAATGAATAAATATTTTCAATCTAGCTACGAGTTGCATTTGTCTAATGATAATAAAAATTACCAATTAGTGAACTGTTTTAAATCGGTGCTAAGAAAAATTGACAAAAGAAACAGAATAACCTACAGAGAGCAGTGTTGTCGGAGTAAATTTATTTTTAAATCCAAAACACAAAATAAAAATAGCCAAAATGTAAAAAAAATATCCAAAAGATTAATTAATTGTATTAGAAAACAAAACTAATATTCATACCTTTTCTAACTAACTACTTTTTTGTACAGCATAGTACCGTTTTTTACTGGAAACAGATATACAAACATGTTTGTTTTTATACCCTAAACCTGAAAGGTCAGGGTATATTAACTTTGTGCAAACGTTTGTAACGCATAGAACGAAGCGAGTCCGGTATAGAAAAGTATATATATTCTTGATCAGCGTCACCACGTGAGCCGAGCTATCTATGTCCGTCCGTCCGTCCGTCCGTCTGTGTGTTGTCCGTATACACAGGATAAAAAGAAGGAGTTGAGATAATTGGATGAAACTTGGTACACATGGTCACATGTACCCAAGGATCTGCACTATTGAATATTTTTGGAATCCGCCCACGGACACGCCTACCTCCCATACAACGCAAAAATTTAAAACTGCATAACTCAGCTCATAATTAGCCTACAACAATAAAATTTGATTTGTATGTGTTTTATACAAACGCTTTCAGATACGCCCACCTCCCATACAACCCAAAAATTGAAAACGCATTAAATAAGCTTGTGTTTAACCTAAAGACCTAAAATTTGGCACATATGTTTTTTGTAACAAAACAAAGATGGTTTTGAAAAGTGGACATCATCCGCTCACGGACACGCCTACCTCCCATACAACGCGAAAATTGAAAACTGCATAACTCAGTTCATAATTAGCCTACAACAATAAAATTTGATATGTATGTGTTTTATACAAACACAAAAATGTCTTCGAAAAATAGACGTCATTCGCTTACGGACGCGCCCACCTCCCATACAACCCAAAAATTGAAAACGCAATAAATAAGCCTCTGTTTAACCTACAGAGCAAAAATTTGAAACGTATGTTTTTTATGACAAGACAAAGATGGTTTTGAAAAATGGACGTCATCCGCCTACGGACACGCCTATTTCCCATACAGCCCAAAAAGTTTTAAACTCAATAAATAAGGTTATGTTTCTCATAGAGAAATTAAATTTGGTATGCATGTATTTTATACCAAAACTAAGGTGTGTTCAAAAATTGGGAGTAATCCGTCCATGAACACGCCCACCTCCAATAGCGAAAGCACAATAAAGGCATTAACTGTGAGCCACAGGAATAAAACATGGTATGTGTAAAATTTTCACCAACATTTAAATGCATATAAAATATAGGCTTCATCCGCCCTTGGAGACGCCCATTTACAATAAAAATTTTTTGTTTTTGAAAAGTGGGTTTAGGGTATTTCATAGTCGGCCTAGACCGACTTTAGACTTTCTTTACTTGTTTTTTTTTTAGATTCGAACCAAGGATTTCAGATTCAGTCAAGTCTGACTTGGTTCAGAAATGGGATATAGATAAGTAGGTGAGAAAGTGAAATAAAGTGAAACAAATGAAGAATGTTTTATGTGTGGCGGAGTGCTAATAAACATACTTTTCCATGCTGACTTGCTTTATTTTACTTTTGAAAACAAACCACAATTACTTTCAATGAGCAAAGTTAAATACATTGTTGCATACTCTTATGTGGCACATGATTCGAGATGTCACATGTCAAATTATTGGATATTCTTGCGCTCGGCTGCACGATTAGCATCACTGGCAGGTTGTGTTCAAATAAAGAGAGAATTCACCCTCACGTACAAATTTTAAATCATTTCCCTGTAAAAATTTGGAAGAGGATTGGCAGAGAAGTGGACTTTGCTATGAACGAGTCATTCGAATTTTTGAAAAATATTCAAAATCTATCATGGGAATATAAAGCAGACTCTGAAAAATCGTTTAAATTAATTAAAAAGTTGAACTAGTATATTTCCGAAGCAACGTCGCATTATATCGAAGCGAAATAAAAAAAAAATTCATTGAATTTGGACAGAACAACGTGCTTCGGAAAAAAATTGCTGAGGACTCTTAAATGGATTTCGTTTACCAACCTTTTCGGCGAATTTCGTATAACTCCTCTCAGCGGTTCATTGGCGAATCTTCCCGGCGAATCGGTCTAAGCAGCTTACAGTCGATGATACCCGTATGATTATCAGATTAGCTCAAGGCAATTGTTTGATCTTCCAAACGATTCGCTGGCGATTTTCAGGCAATTGAAAATGTTATATGTAAAATAAAAAATACATTTTTTCCAGAATGCAAACACATAGCCGAGTAAAAAAATTAGCCAAATGAAAAATAAAATCGCCAAGTAGCCAAAACTGACCGCGAGCAAAAAAATAGCCACTTTTGGCTATAAATAGCGAAAACGGCAACACTGACAGAGAGTTTGGAGTTGTAATGTCTTGATATATTTAACTAATAACACTAATTAACATTATTAACAAGAAACTCATCGTAGCAAATAATGTATTTCACTTATCCAATAAATTAAATGGGATATTATATATATGGGATTTAATAAAAACAGTCAGTGACCAAGGTTATTGACAATAATATATTAGTAACTTTTAGCCGAGGCCGTGCGTACTAATTGTGTGACGTGCGAGTCAACGAATCTCGACTGACCCATATCTGAATCTGACACAAAAAGTGCTTTAAAAAAATACATTTTTCTGATCGAACATCACCTCTCTGCAGACAATGGCAACAATTAGAGAGTAAACACTGTCATATAAAGCATAAAGCTTCTTGAGAACATGCATTTAAGCCTTTTGGAGTCGTCATTAAACATGTAGGTCCAGTTATTGAACATTTGTGCACAAATATTTAATAACACACAATTGATAAAAAAAAACTCGCGTGTAGCAACGTACACGTGGCAGAAGTGAAACTTCTTTAACAGTAAGAAATAGATAAAATAAGTTAATAAATAAGAGAGATTTTAGTGTGAAATAGAGAGAGAAAGTATCTGAAAAGAAATTCAATCAATACGAAATGGAATAATAATCTGTTGATTCAATATTTGCATTCAGGGGCCGTATCGGCTATGGTTTTGATCGAAAGTGTCACATATTAACTATTATCTCTTTGTTTTTTTTCCGACAAAAATAAAAGTTATTTTGAGCCTTATAGTTTTTTGGGCAAAAATAACAGTTACTTTGTATTGACTTTTTTTACTTTTATTTTATCGGTCGAAAATAACAGTTATTTTCTGCCAGTTATTTTTTCGGTCAAAAATATCAGGTAGTTTATATTTGTTCAAGTCATTTTACCGACTAAAAAAATGTTGATACCATTATTTTCATCTCATCGGTGAGACATTTTACACATGGTGTCAACAGTTCAATCTGTCAAGCGGCCTTTAAAAAAAACACAAATTGCTTGATAATTTTGACCGAAAAAATTAAAGGTAAAATAAAAGTCAAAAGAACCTTTATTTTTCCTCGAAAAATACAAGGCAAAAAATAACACTTAAATTTTTACTTTTAAAGAATCAGTCTTAAATTTAAAAGGAACTTAATATTCATGAGGCTGAGGACATTTGTAACATAATGGTATATATGGAAAAGTCTTTCAACAATTTTTTTCATTTGAAAATTGTAAAATAACAGTTATTTTCGTTCCTTGTTTTAGTTTAGTTGGTGTTTTAGTTGCTTTCGAATGTCTTCTCAACATTGTCACTTTTTGAATGTTAGATTGCATTTGCATAGCACTCGTTGAAGGAGTCTCCGAAAGCAGAGACAAATCTTGTTGATTATTGTGTTTTGCTTCCTGATCATAATAATTGCTATGTTGAGTGAGGGCCTCGTAAAGCAGCGAACGTTGATTGTTGAGGGTATGTGTTCCAAAATACATTTTAACAAAGCAACAGTGTGTTTTTTTGGGGAATGGTTCTTTGAAGATTCACCAAAATACACTGATGTTTCGTAAAAATGCATTTTGGAACTCAGCCGATTTTGCAATGACCTTACCTTCATCATTAGTTGCAGACCCAGCTGCGGCTGCATTCTTAAGAGCTCTAATTCGCTCTCTATATTAGCGAATTAGAGCTCTTAACGCATTCTGCTCCTGTTTTAGCTATTTTTCTCATTTTCATGTGCCTATATGGCGTAATGGTATAGATTCCGACTCTAAAGCAACGATGTTCGGGGTTCAATTCTCGGCAGCGGCAATAATCTTTTTAAATTTTCATATGAATTGAAAACGTTAGCCCAGCGTCACGAATAAGAGACCTTGAAATTTCACTCGCCACCAAAGAAGTTTCACTTCAATAAGCTTGGATAAAGTCCTTTCAAGGACTAACGGACAGACAGACGGACGTGGCTAAATCAGTTCAGGTGTGCTCGTAGTGATATACAATCTAGTTAGTTATTATGTGAAGACTGAGTTATGAGTAACAATTTTTGCTCTATAGTGTTATTTGTTGAAGTAATGTAACAAAGCACATGGAAGACTGGAGATTGAGCTGCTCCCAACAGATCTCCTAGCTTTTGGCCGCTTTTTCACAAATGTTCATAATGCCGTTATGTGTGGCACACGAGTTCGAAAATGTGGAAGCCGCATTTAAGAAGTATTAATTTTATTATTTATAACCTAAAATTTATTATTTAATAATAATTCAATTATAATTATAAACAAAGTTTTTAAAATATAAAAACAATTGCATTGAATTTAAAAAGCAATTGAAAAGTGTACTATATTTACATAAATTTTTAACGCTTTATTGTGGAAAATTTACTAAAAATTACTTTTCCTAATGCCATTTCTGGCCATCACTAGCCACTTCTTTTTCACATCTTCCTGACAGTTTTTTAGATACCATCTCGCACAAACTATACATCATTTCCACGAATCAATCCAATTTTTGAGTTCTTCAAAAGAGTGAAAAAGTGCTGACGAAAACAAATAGTATTTGGAAGGTGCACTGTCACGGCGGGTGGGGTAGTACTTCCCATTTCAATCGTTTCAAGATATGTTTTGACCTGCTGCATAACATGCGGTCGAGCGTTGTCATGTTGCAGAATTACCATGTCGTGTCTTTGCTCGTATTCTGGCCATTTTGCAATACTTGGCTCAAACTCATCAATTGAGTCCGGTTACCCTGTGTGATAGTTTGACCCAGTTGTAGCAGCTCATAATTACCACGCCCAATTGGTCCCATTAAATACAGAGCACGACCTTGTCAAACTGAATTTGGCCTTGGAATGGATTTTGGCGTATGGCCGGGCGGCCCGATATTTTTTGGGGTTAGCCTAATGCAGCCATATCTCATTATCATCAATATAAATTGAGTAAAACATCTACTATATAAAATCAAATGTTTTTCCCTCTGTCTGTCTGTCTGGCTGTTTGTCTGTCTGTTTGTCTGTTTGTCTGTTTGTCTGTTTGTCTGTTTGTCTGTCTATTTGTCTGTCAGTCTGTCTGTTTGTCTGTCTGTCTGTTCGGTATAGGCTGGCGCACCGTTTATCCGATTGAGCTGAAATTAGGACACCGAGTCCGTTTGATAGAGAGAAAGAATATAGGGGTGTAAAAAAATGGGCGCAAGTCTTTGGGCGTGGGACTCCATCATAACGATTCCAATGAAATTTGGTATGAAGCGCCCAAGATAAAACATAGGTAAAAAAGTGGGCGGAATTATGTGGGCGTGACCCTCTATAATGGTATGAAGGTTCGACTTCGCTCAAGAAAATATAGACTATAAAAAATTCCGCAGACTTTCGTACACGCAAAGAAATATTTCGTTTATCGTAACTGAAAAATTCACCAACTATACTTCGTTTGCGAACTGTATTTGCTGCAAACGAGTATTCAGTTGTCATCAACTTAAAAATATTCTTGCTTGAAACGAAAAAACATCGAACTTAATGAAATTTTATCATTGTTTTGGAAGTTCAAGTTTAGCCGAGCGTGCTGGCGATCGAGTCTAGAAACTTGAGTGACCTGGGTTCAATTCCCAGCAGGAACACCAAATATTTTTTTTTTTTAATTCATGTTTTTTATTATTATTTTTATTATTATTTTTATTATTCTTATTTTGACGGTTACTTTTGACGAAGCAGTTAATGAAACAATTACAATTTCAATAATTAAATTAAAATTTTTGATACTTACACAGCCAAGAATCGAACCCACGTCGTCCGCGTGACAGTCTAGCATGCTTCCATTGAGCTATTGTGAGATATTGTCTAGAATGAATTTTTTATTTACTTAAACTGTATTACATTCTTGTTTTTTTCGTTTATGGCAAATATTTAACATTTGTCATCAACGAAAGCGAGCTGTGTAGCAGTTGTGTGACTGCGCTTGTGATTCACAATTGTGTGTCTGTTTGTTCACACTCTTAAAATACTTCCTTTTCGTTGATGGCAAATATTAAACACTTTTCATCACTGAAATCAAGCAACTTTTTTTGTCAGTCGAGAATTATTCGCTTATAACAAATTAATTTTTTTTCCTGCAAACGAAGTTTTCAGTTGGAAAAAACAAATTTTTCGGTTGCTGCAATTTAAAAATCACTGCCGTTTATGACAAACAAAATTAATTTCTTGCAACTAAATAACGTGTTTCCCGCAACTAACCATTATTATGCCAACTGTTCAAACGTTTACAAACAATGATTTGAAGCATGACAAACGAAGTTCATTTGCAGCAAACTGGCGATAAACGTTTTTTTTCTCTGCGTGTATGAGGGCCTTTTAAGTGTACGTTTTAAAGACTCAATAACTCCTAAACGCCTGAACCGATTTCAGTGAAATTTGATATGAACATTCAACTGCACCCAAGATAAAACATAAAATATAAAAAATTACAAAGACTTCCACAAGAGGGCGCTTTAAGTAGTGCATTGTTAAGACTCATTAACTCCTAAATGAGTTGACCAATGTTACTAAAATTTGGTACGTGAAATAATTTGACCCTGCAACAGAATTGAGGCTATTGAAATTTCAGAAAACTTCCGTGAGAGAGTATGCTTTATTCAGTCAATTATGTTTGGCTCATTCACGTCAAAACGGATGAACCGATTTTGATGAAACTTGGTAGGCATTTGAATCTGTTACTGAAATAGATCCTATGTTTTTAAAAGTTCTTTCGACAAAAATCAAGGAATGAGCCAAAGGCAAACGAAATCTAGAACCAAAGAGCAGAAGCTATATAAAGATGAAAAAAATTAACCGAACAGTATCGACCGAAACTGAAGTTGAACGTAATCAATTCACAAATCGAATATATGCTTATAGGATATTTTAAAATTAGAATTTTTTGAGATAAAATTGCGAATTAAATGCATGCTAAGAAGCATTTTAAACGACGCATTTTTCTCGAAATGACTTTTTTTCAAGCTGGGTGACCATTGTCAATTTTCAATCAAAAGACGTCAATTTTTTGTTATCATCTCATCAAAAAACGATAATTTAAAAAATTTTAAAATTTAATTGATAATTTAAAAAAATTACTAAAATGAGAGCAATTTTGAAAATTTGCCTTTTTCTGTGCTCGAGGCACAACCCCGAGTAACACCGGGTTACATCCTCTAGTTTACTATAAAAAGGAATACATAAAAGCTTCAATGACCCACCTGTGAGTGAACTCAGAAAATCCCATTGCATCTGATTGGCCAAAATATCATATTTTCGTCCAAAGGCTCCATGGAATCCATTAAAGTGCCAATGACCCGACTTTGATCTCAGATAATCCTATTGCATCTGATTCACCATTCAATCAAACATATCTGATCAAATGGTCAGGGTTCGGCTAGAAGTTGTTATTATTTAAACCGATTCTTCGAATAGAAACATTAAACATTACATTTCACTTAACTTAACATTACATTTCACAAAAACTATTTAAAATATCCACAAACGGTTTTTTATTGAATAGAATAAATATGAACCTTAATTTAAAAATTACAATTGTTGTTGTTGTTTTTGTATGTCATGTCAAAAAAGAAAAAAATGTCGCTGGTTGTAATCAAAAAATTGTTTTGCATCATTTGAAAATAAAAAGCAAAACGGAATTTGATGAGACTTCATGTGCTCGTTCAAAAAAAAACGGAACGATATCATCGAAAAGTTAAAATGTACAAAAACAGGTAGTTTTTAATGCTTAAAATAGGTTCAGCTCCGTTGTTTTTGGAGCTGCCTTCATAATACCGACGAAAACGACTGCTGTTCAAAATATATGGTGCAAAAATTATTCAAATCGGAAAATTTTTTCGATAACTTCTTATTACATCAGCAGCGAGAAAATGGCTTCGAGATAATCAAGAATGAAGAAATATTAATATTCTTCAGAAGTCCGTCACTTTTTGGGATACTGAAAATAATTAGAAATGATTTGTCGTTGATATAAATTTAAATTTTCAGCTCATTTAATTATTTCGTCATGAGCGGCACAGTAAATCCGCAAATAAGGTAATTGGCTTTAAGGCATGTGGGCGGACAACGTACTCTAGCTATTCATGCGCACTGAGCAGCACGTCGGCCAAGTCAAGCAGTTATTCAGAGTAAGCTGAACTGGAGCCACATTGAGTGTCCGCATTTGCAAGTAAAACGCCACAGTTGGCCGTGCGTTCGCTTGACTGCCCCGATGTGTCCAACTAACGAGCACAATTTATTTTTGTCAAAGTTATTATCTCAGTATTTATTCGCAATAACCTGAGTTGCTAGAGTTGGCAACGTTGATAGAATAAAGCACAGATATAAGGCTGCGCCAGCTTCGTTCACACGCCAACGTTGCTATCGCAGGGATCTATTATTTCCAGATGGAGAAGCGAAAACGCGTTGTCATTTACCTGAGCTTATCCACCATTTGTCATAAATCTGTGAGTACAGCTTCGAGAGCGGCCTTTGTTGAGCACATTCTCAAGTGAGGCATCCAAACTTTTATCGCTCGTCATATGTATTTAACCACACAGAGGGAAAAACCTATGGACTCAATACATAAATTTATGTACTCATCGCATAGTTTTCTGCACACAAAATTTTACATTTTTCATGTATTGAGTACATGTTGAAATCTTTATTGACTACATAATGCTTTCAAGCGGTTATGTAGTCAATAAAGAATTTTATGTACTTAACGCAAACTGTTACATATAATTTTATGTAATGAGTAAAGATCTTATGTACGTATTACATAACTTATTGACTCAGTACATACATAATTTACTCATTACATATTTGGAGTACATCATTTTATGCAATGAGTACATACATTATTTACTCATTACATATTTTAAATGCATAATTTTATGTAATGAGTACATACATAATTTACTCATTACATATTTTGAGTGCATACATTTATATAATGAGTACATACATCATTTACTCATTACATATGTTAAAAACATAATTTTATGCAATGAGTACATGCATAATGTATTCATTATATATTTTTTGTTCATAATTCCATGTATTGAATATATACACGATTCATGCCTGTGCCTAAAGCACCCTCTCAACAAATGCAATAAATAATTTTATAAAGAAATGACTAGATTTCACAAAATAATTGGCAATTACTTATAGAAACCCAGCCATTTAATTCTTATCCAATCATCGCTTTTGTTCTAGAGTACAGTGGATGAACTCATTCCCGCTCTGATTTTCTAGAGGCTTTAGAGGTGTTGCTTATTTGAAAATCAAGAAACGAATGACATAAAACAGCAAAATTGTGTTCCGATGTGCAAGAGATACGTGTACTGAGTCCATATGTTATGTACTGAATAAATGTGTCACTTTAATCGTATAAGGGGTACGTGTACTGAGTCTATATTTTATGTATTGAGTAAAGTTTTTGTAAAAAATTACATAACACGTTGATTGAGTACACGTTGCTTGTATCTATTGAAGTCTGCTATGTATTCAACACATAACATGATGTATTGAATACATTTTTTATTCATTTTATAAAGTGAATAAATTGATATGTATTCAGTACACGCTCCCTTTACTCAGTAAATACTGCTCTTGTTGCGTTCTCATACAAGTTGAAGTGCATAGATTTTACATAGCTGTCTCTGTACTGACTACATAACTTTTTCCCTTAGTGCAGCAACAATAAAAAACGGTACAACAAAAAGCTTTTTTAAAATGATTGTATTAAACTATTTGTAATAAACTTCAATAAATTCAATATTAATTGTATAATTATAAAATTTAACTCTAGAAACTGATAACTAAACATCTCTTGACTGAGAGAAGTATTCTGAACTAAAAAAGTACATATTATGTATGAAATGCTTCATAAATGATATCAAAGTTAAATTTATTTGCAACCAAAGGACGTAGCTCATAAATCAAAAAATTAAAAAATTATTTAATGCAGATTGTAATGAAAATCGCCAACAAATTCAGTATTTAAAACCATATTTCATTTTTTGGTTTCATAGAGGGTATTCTAACAGAAAATGCAAAAAAATAAAATATTTCGAAAAAATTATGAGTTAAATCCTCGATATATTACGGTGACGATATATTTTATGAAATCTTTATAAGATAAAAAAATATTAAAGTTCCATAAGTTTAAAAAAGTTCTAAGTTCCATAAAAAAATATTATTGCAACGAATGCACTCATACTTAATTTAATTATTTCTGACTTACTTACGTAGGTGGCCATCCGTGGTCGAGTTACGGCCAATAAAAGTCGCCAACTCGAACAGGACGAAAGACTTTTCGAAGAACTTGCTTCGCGAACACTTCAAGAGCTTATGTATCTGCTTGTGATACCACCCCTGCCTCAACGCCATAAATAAGCACAGGTATGATAAAAGTCGTGTAGAGTGTTAGTTTTGTCTATCGAGAGCGCGCTCTATAACCGAATTGCTTACTGAGCCGTCCATAATAGCACCGGTTAGCAATTGTTATTCTTCGCTTAATCTCCAGGCTGACATTACGTAGACAGCACTCAAACTTCTTAACTTTAAAGTTTTCTTTGCTTGATTTAACTTGAGACCTTAAACGTCGAGCTACCCTGTTTCAAACCCACTTTGGCTAATTTCTTTTCGATAGCGGCGATAGCATTAGTAACATCCGTCTTGGTTCAGCCGATTAAATCAATACCCTTTATGATGAAAGTGAAGCGATCGCATTGTAGCGTGTCGCCTTGTCTGAAAACTCGTTTAGTTTTGAGGGTTGCGGTGAAGCCCTGTCCTACCTTGACGTAGCTATATGTATTGTTCAACGTTATCCTACAGAGTTTTATCTACTTTGAAGGTATACCGGACTAAGACATTGTTACGCGCAGGCAATTCCGAATCAAGCTATCGAACGCAGCTTTTTAATCAACAAAGAGATGGTGTTTTTCGATTTGATTTTCTTGGGTTTTCTCCAGGATTTGGCTTAGTGTAAAAATCTAAGGAATTACTTAAGTGTGGTATGAATAAAAACTTAAGTAATTCCTTTTTCCTTAAGCAATTCCTTATTTCAAAGGAAAATTGTATGATCTTTTCCTTAGTTTTTTAAGACATTGCTTAAAAGCGTATGAATAAACCAAGGAATTGCTTTTGCCAGTTAAGGAATTGCTTAGGATTTTTCATGCTGCTCTACCCGTAGCTTGCATTTGTTGAAGTTAGTTTTAATTTGTCATACACTACATTCAGAAGTGAAAATGGCTCAGTTTCTTAATATAAGTAAGAACAACTTTAATGATGTGCAAAAATAGTGCAGTAATGACGATTTTCGGCAGTTTTATCGTTTACAAAGAACATACATTTGATTCAAAGGAATAAAATTAAACAACACTTGCAAGCAACAAACAACTGTTTTTGTGTGTATCTGGATATATGGGCAAGGCCACCGTCAGTAACGTCACGCTCGTATACATATTTGGGTCAATATCTTTACAAAATACAATTTTTTCTTCCAACTTGAGAGCGGCATATGAAAGTTCTCGTCATAGCTGTTGTTTCATACGCAGACAATTTTGCTGTATCTCGTTTTGTTGTGAAGTTATGACCATTTTAAGCTGTCAGTAACGTCACCGAATTTTGGAAGTGTGTTTTGAGGTTACTGAACGTTTGTGTAAAAATTAGCGAATCGAAAAGATTTTATGTTGATTATTGCCCAGTATTTTAAGAAAGGAAGAATGAATTATGATTTTTATCCAAAAGGTGGGCTTAATATATTATGTTTTAATCACTTAAATGACATAAAAGCAGTGTCAGTAACGTGACGCAAAATGTCAGTAACGTCACACGTACGAATTTCGTTAGGATTTTCGGGTCTTTTTTTTCTTGGGTTAATAGAGGGACCCTAAACGGCCAAGAAATCATAGAAGAGGAGTTTTAAGATGCAACCCTGGGGAGATATTAAGAGGAAACCACTTTTCGCACTAATCTAATAAAAAAAATTGCAATCAGCAACTTCCGCAACTAATATTTGCGATTGTGTTTTTTGGAACGCCTCAACAAATTCCCGTGCACTATTTTCTATGCAATGAGGAGCTTGACTTACTTAGCTGTTTTGTATTTCTTTCTTCAGTGAATAATGCAAACGTTGCCCTAATAAAAAGGGTCATATGTCTAGTTGGAATCAAAATGTTTTTCCCCTGTTTCAGCGAATTTATATTTCTTTGCATGTCGAGCTATTGGTGAAACTTGGAAGATATCGTCGCGTTCGAACAAATTTCCAATTTCCTTTGGAAGCTGACTGGTGACTGGTTGGTTGTTGGGCCTAGCTTTTGTTACAATACTGACTAAATTTTCTTTTTCAACTTCGTCCAAATTCGCAACAATGTGCGTCAATACCGCTGTTTTCTTGCGTGGTGAAGCCGGAAAAGCACACGATACCTTTTTCACAGCTTTTCTCAATGTTTGTGAGCACCTGTAGCTTTTCTGAACGATTTCGCTAAGGCTGCAGCTTGGATTCGGCTCTATTTGGGTGTCTTTAGCTGATTATTTTAATTTCTGTCGATATTTCTTGCTTCTTTCGCGGCCAGCAGCACGGCGCATAGAAATCGCCTTTCCCAAGTCACAATTCGCATTAGTTTTTCTTCTTCTTTTCTATTAGCCCTCAATTTTTTCATTGCTTCGGCTTTTTATTTTTGTACTCGTCATATTTGTTGCTTTCTTTTAGCTTTTCAACATAACGCTTGTCTCTTTGTGCACCAGGAATCGGAGTCTAGCAATTAAATACCAAATTATTAAGCAAAAAGTAAAAAACAAAATTAAAAAAACCGTCAGTAACGTCACGCAATCTTTTTTTGCAAAAATACCCTGCAATATGCAAATAATGATTCATTTAAGCATTTATTATGAAAGTATTTCAAAAATACTCAAAAAATATCAGCTCATCCAACCTCTTTTCTAATTAGTTAATGCATAAAAAAACATTTTATAAAAATTTGTCAGTAACGTCACCATTTATTTGCGGCTGAATACTTTAAGCCCTAATTGGTCCAAAAGCCAAGCTTTGTACACAAATTTGCTTGCTTATCAATTATTTGATTTATATTATATCCAAAAAAAGTAATCATCTGCCTAAAGTACAAAAAAATAACAACAAAATTTACCTTTTTCGCCGACATTGGTATATCTTCCCACTACGCCTTGCACGTGCCACTTATAAAAAGAATGTAAAATGTCAAAGCAGACACAAATTTTGCACTGGCATACAGTGCTCCATATTCTATACATATTTAACATTTGAAATGTAAAAAAATTATGGGCTTTGTGACAGAAAAAAAAAATCTATGTGGTTTCAGTTTTCGTGGCCTTGCCCATATATACATTTTTTTTAAAGCAAAGGTATCATTTCCTTAAGCAAAAGCAGCAATAGCTTTACCTTTATTCATAAGAGAATAAACCGGTTATTTCTTGGCTAAGCTATTGCTAATTAAGCAATACCTTAAGCTTATAAGGAATTGCTCATTTTTTATTCATTAGGCTCACTGCACACATCACATCTTCTTCGAGTGATCTAGGGCACGGGAGTGCCCTAGATCAGTTCAACGAAGCGAGAACTGATGCTTCGGTCCGCCTTGGCGAAGTGGTGACACCCCAAAATTTGGTGAACCTCATGTCGAGAAGCGAAATTAACTGGTCAGTGGTAAAATCTTTGTTCATACGCATAATCGACGAACTTCGAGCGTTTGTAAAATAGGTCAGCGTGAGATAGAAAACTATATACGAAGTTTAGGGTTCTCCCCGACCCAGAGTCGACATTAAGTTAAGAAGAAAATTTAGGTACTTAACTTGACAGCTCCCCGACAGACAAAATTAGTACTTAGATTTCATTTTAGTGCTATTCCCTCATCCTGTGAAGTTATGCCTTACGGCGGTTTCACTGGATTCATACCGGGTCGAAGATTCAATGCGGAGATTAGGATTAGTGCACAAAAATCGCACAATTCTATCTGCACGGATGGGGCCTTTTGAAGGTTCCCCCTTCGCAAATAAAAACTAGTAAGGTATATCTTCGACTTAGTCGAAGTTAAAATACCCCCACGGCCGATTCTTAAGGGTGGAAGAATCTTAAATTGATGAGCTTTTTGTATGTGATTTTGAGAGATTTTATTATTTTTATATGTCTAAAATACATACATATCAAATTGTTTTCCTGCAGCTTAAATATAAGCCTTTTTATAAATTTTTAAATTTTGGGGTTTTATGGGAGGTGGGCGTGTTAAATTGTGTATGACGCCCATTTTTCTAGCATACCTCAGTTTCGACATAGAATACACAAATACCGAGGTTCTGTCTTGTAACTTTAATATTAGCCTCTTTATAGATTTTTCAATTTTGGGGTTGTATGGGGGGTGGGCGTGTTAATGGGTGGAGAAAGCCCATTTTTATAACACATCTCAGTTTTGACATTAAATACACAAATACCGAGTTTCCATCTTGTAACTTTAATATTAGCCTCTTTATAGATTGTTCAATTTTGAGGTTGTATGGGAGGTGGGCGTGTTAATGAGTGGATGACGCCCATTTTTCTAACACACCTCAGTTTTGACATTGAATACACAAATACCGAGTTTCCGTCTTGTAACTTTAATATTAGCCTCTTTATAGATTTTTCAATTTTGGGGTTGTATGGGAGGTGGGCGTATTAGTGGGTGGATGACGCCCATTTTTCTAAGACATATCAGCTTTGACATAGAATACACATATACCAAATTTCAGTATTGTAGCTTTAATATTAGCTTCTTTGTAGAGTTTTCAATTTTGGGGTTGTATGGGAGGTAGGCGTGGTTTTCATCCGATTTAGCCCATTCTCGAACTTGACCTTAGTTTTTTTAAAAAAAGCTTAAATATCGAATTTCATTACGATAGCTTCAAAATTACGGCTGTAATCGTGTCGACAGACAGACGGACAGACGGACAGACGGACAGACGGACAGACGGACAGACAGACGGACATGGCTAAATCAACTCAGGTGGTGATGCTGAGCAAGAATATATATACTTTTCCATACCTACCACGCCTCCTTTTGGGTGTTACACACGTCGTGACAAAATTAATATACCCCTTACGCAGTACGCGTGGGGGTATAAAAATATATATTGATAATAATTAATCATAGTTTCTGCACTCAAATGCGTCTCGTTTATTATATTTTCTATGTTAAAAATGTACTTTTAAGATCACAAGGTAAAAAAGTGGTTAATTTTTAAAGTTTTAAATTTTTTATGAATTTTTTGAAGTCATGTTTCACAAAATTATTGCATTTTTATGTGAAAATATAATTTTTTCAAAATATTTCTTTTAATGGCGCAAAACTGCTCATTTAAATGTACTCATTTGTTAAGCAAACAAAGAAAGTTTAATTGGGCTTAATTTGATAGGCGTGGTTATAATCGAATACATAGTACACAAGATAAAAGGTGCGTCAGTTAAATGAGGACAAACTGATTTCAAAATTTAAACAATAATGTTCTTTTCAAAACACTACTCCACAAATTTACGAACACTTTCACCTCAACGAAGTGCGATAACATTTTAAATAGTAGAATTTTCTATAGAATCCGAATATTCGTAATGAGTTTTTTCGATTGGCCCCAGTTTTTTATGTAAATGGCCAAATTAAAAAAATTCACTATTGGGAACACATACCTCACATAAACGCTTATAAATTACTCTGTTTCTACAGTTAGCAAAGTTCGCGCTCAATGTGAAAATTTGAACATTAAGAACTGCGCTGGACGAAAACCGATAATTGTGTGTAAGCGTCGAATTATACGTCAAATTACACATAGAATACACGATAATGCAGTGGAAATAAATAAAAGCCTAAAAACTAATGACAACATTCATGTTTCGGATGAAACAATAAGAAACGTGCTAAGAAAAAGCGGGTTTAAAGGTCGCTCAAAAGTAAAAAAACCCTTACTATCTACACGCCATAAGAAATTACGCCTACAATTTGCCAGGAAGTATAAAGAATACACCATTGACGATTGGAAAAAAGTTATATGGTCCGACGAAACGAAAATTAACAAGTATGGTTCTGATGGGAAGCAGTGGACTTGGAGGAAAAGAGGTGAGAAATTATCAAAAAGACTTGTTCAGCCAACAGTAAAATTGTGAGGGCGTTCAATTATGTTGTGGGGTTGTATGTCCTGGATGGGAGTCGGGATGTGCCATAGAGTTACAGGAAGAATGACAGCACAGGACTACATCAATATTTTAAACACAAACCTTTTCCAAAGTTTGGATACGTGGGGAGTTGCCATGGAGGAATCAATTTTTCAGCAAGACAACGACCCCAAACATACGGCCAGAAAAAACAAAAGCGTGGTTTCAAGAAAATGCCATTAACGTTTTAGATTGGCCCCCTCAACCGCCGGATTAACATCCGATTGAACATTTGTGGGCGGAGCTTAAACGCGGATTGAACAATGATGATTGTATGCCGCGAACACTAGACGATATTTGGCAAAAAAACCAAGTTAAATGGAATAAACTTTCTCAAGAATTGTGTAAAAATTTAGTAGAAAGCATGCCACAAAGAATAAATGCAGTTTTGGATGCACGCGGAGGCTACAAAAATATTAGTATTGAAACACAAAAAATTGATCGAATAGATAAAATTGATATTCTCTATTTCAAAATACTAAGTCTTTACATTTATCGAAATAATGTATATTTTTATTTAATAAAAATGAAGTTTTGAATAATAAATAAATTTTTTATAATTAATTTGCATTAATTTTTATGAAATCATTAATCTTTCAGAAATAACAAAACATGCGATAAATTTTTTGAGTCACTGTGTTTATTAACATTTTCTATTGCCAAATTTTTGTACTACAGTGTTTTTCCATTTATATTTTGTAATATTGCTTCAATTTCTATGAATATATAATTGTTTTTAAAAACAAAAATACATAGGTAACCTAACGTTGTTTATTCAACAATTCCCAAAATTTGAATTACATGCGCGGGCTCAAGGTATGAAATAATACAAAAATGTTAATCCAATTATTATTTGTTTAGACCTAAAACAAAATAATATCACTTTTCAAATATGATTAAATTACTTTTATTATTTTTCATACATAACGACCAAGCTCAATATATATACTTTTCTATACCGGATTCGCTTATATCTAGATGTTACAAACGCTTGCAAAAATTTAATATACACTGACCTTAAGGGTGGGGTAAAGTTTGATCGGTCAAAAAAAGGCATACATACTTTAAGGATTTTTTTTTATATAAAGTTAGTGTATTATATAAAGTTATAAATTAAGTAGACCAAAACCACAGATACTACTGTTGAGTCGGAGTAGCGTCCGACGAAACCATAGTCTAGTCTGCTCGGTTCTTCTAAGAAAAATTTTGTTGTTGTAGCAACCTGTTACTTCATGAATTAGTTGGCATAAAGCTCAAAATATAATTTTTAAAGAAGACATTTTTTAAAATTTATAAAATAAAATAAAGATTTTTATACCCCCACGCGTACTGCGTAAGGGGTATATTAATTTTGTCACGACGTGTGTAACGCCCATAAGGAGGCGTGTTGGGTATAGAAAAGTATATATATTCTTGATCAGCATGAGTTGATTTAGCCATGTCCGTCTGTCTGTCCGTCTGTCTGTCTGTGGACACGATTACAGCCGTAATTTTGAAGCTATAGTGCTGAAATTCGATATTTAAGCTTTTTTCTAAAAAACTAAGATCAAGTTCGAGAATGGGCTAACTCGCATGAAAACCACGCCTACCTCCCATATAACCCCAATATTGAAAACTCTGTAAAGAGGCTAATATTACAGCTACAATACTGAAATTCGGTATTTGTATATTCTATGTTAAAAATAAGGTGTGTACGAAAAATGAGCAACATCCATCGACAAACACGCCCACCTCCCATACAACCCCAAAATTGAAAAATCTTTAAAGAGGATAATATTAAAGTTACAAGACGGAAACTCGATATTTAAGTATTCTATATCAAAACTGAGGTGTGTTAGAAAAATGGGCGTCATCCACCTACTAACACGCCCACCTCCCATACAACCCCAATATTGCAACCTATATATAGAGGTTATTGTGTCGAAGCTATAAAAATAAAATTAAATATTTATTATTTTGATATAAAAACTAAGACGTGAGAAAAAAATGGTCGTAATCCACCCACGAACACGCCCACCTCTCATACAACCCCCCTCCCATACAACCCCAAAATTGAAAACCCTATAAAGAGGTTAATATTAAAGGTACAAAACGGAAACTCGATATTCGTGTATACCATGACAAAACTGAGATGTGTTAGAAAAATGGGCGTGATACACAAACTAACACGCCCACCTCCCATACAACCCCAAAATTGAAAACGTTATAAAATGACTTCTATTTAAGCTGTAGGAAAACAATATGATATGTATGTATTTTAGACAAATAAAAATAATAAAATCTCTCAAAATCTCATAAAAAAAGCTCTCCAATTTAAGATTATTTTACCTTTAAGAACCGGCCGTGGGGGTATTTTAACTTCGGCCCAGTCGAAGATATACCTTACTAGTTTTATATATCATATTGTTATTATAGAATAATTTTGAAAATTATTATATTATAGCACGAAATTTAAAGAATATTTAAAAAAATTTTGGTATAAAAATGTAAAGAAATACCGCATTTATTACTACTAGTATCGCCTGTGGTCGAAATTCACAACCATTATGCACTTAATGCTTTTTTTTTGCCTTTTTGTACCTTCATAGTTATGTTTTGCTATCTTTATACCCCCACGCGTACTGCGTAAGGGGTATATTAATTTTGTCACGACGTGTGTAACGCCCATAAGGAGGCGTGGTAGGTATAGAAAAGTATATATATTCTTGCTCAGCATCACCACCTGAGTTGATTTAGCCATGTCCGTCTGTCTGTCTGTCCGTCTGTCTGTCAGTCTGTCTGTCAGTCTGTCTGTCCGTCTGTCTGTCTGTCTGTCTGTGGACACGATTACAGCCGTAACTTTGAAGCTATCGTGCGGAAATTCGATATTTAAGCTTTTTTTTCAAAAACTAAGATCAAGTTCGAGAATGGGCTAAATCGGATGAAAACCACGCCTACCTCCCATACGACCCCAATGATGAAAACTCCATAAAGAAGCGAATATTTACGCTACAAAACTTAAATTCGGTATTTGTTTAGTCTATGACAAAACTTAGATGTGTTAGAAAAATGGGCGTCATCCCCGCACTAACACGCCCACCTCCCATACAACCCCAATATTGCAACCTATATATAGAAGCTTGTGTCGAAGCTATAAAAATAAAATTAAATATTTATTATTTTAATATAAAAACTAAGACGTGAGAGAAAAATGGTCGTAATCCACCCACGAACACGCCCACCTCTCATACAACCCCAAAATTTAAAACTATATAAATAGGCTTCTGTCGAAGCTACAAAAGTAAAATTAGATATTTATTCTTTTTATAATGAAATTAAAATTTATAGAAAAATGGGCGTCATTCATTGATGAACACGCCCACCTTCCATACAACCCATAATATTGAAAACTCTATAAATAGGCTAATATTTAAGCTACAAACCTGAAATTGGGTACTTGTGTATATTATATCAAAATTGAGGCTTGTTACAAAAATTGGCATCAACCACTCAAGAACACGCCCACCTCCCATACAGCCCCTAATTAAAAACTTTATAAAAAGGCTTGTCTTTAATATGCAGGAAAACAATTTGATATGAATTAGATTTAGACTAGATTTAGATGAATTAGCCGTCATCAAATTAGTAAAATTTTTTAAATCTCATATGAAAAGAGCTGCAATTTAAGATTTTGTACCATTGCGAATCGCCCGTGGGGGTATTTTAACTTCGGCTAAGTCGAAGATATACATACCTTACTAGTTTTAATATAAAGATTACAAAATCCTTTTCCTGGTTAAAACAAAAAGATACTTGTTTCTTATTCTGTGTATTATATATAATGTTAATTGACTTATTTATTAATGATTTAATACATTTAAATATTCTAAATATATGGTTGATGAGTATATATTATGAGCCCTCATAACTTTTAAAACTTTCATATAGAATACTTTGTGAGAACATGTTCACGACTAAATACGAAAGAACAAAACAAAGATACTCTAATTTACAGAGATGGAGCTGTTAAGGAGGAGCAACTTAATTGTAAGCTGATGAACAAAATAGTACTAAACTCTAATTGCTGATAAGTTGATTCATATACGTAGTAAATAGTGCAAAGTTCTCATAAATCTCATTTCACACAATTGCAACTAATAGCCGACAAAGGAACATAAGAATCTTTACCAGCCAACCAATAACTTATTGATCATGACATTTCCTCATGTTCCTCCAGAGAAGATGACGGCTCTACGCTAGCCTGGTTCTGTATCGCGGTGTTCTATAGCCGGTTTCAATATTTTTCTTTAACGTCTTCTAATAGTGATAGATCTGCGATAAGATCTGTGCGTTGGTCGAGCATCAATTGCTAAACTGAATGGTGTTGCCAATAAATCGAAGATGTTGTTGTGCCGTAGAAAAATATGTCTGGGGAATCCTGTAGTTCAGGCACTCGCATAAACATGCATTAAGATTTGTTTTTAGTACGTTGTGTGTGCATGTTTTCCCTCTTAATAGTTGATCGGAAATGCAACAACAACAACAAGTTTGTGCTAGTTGTCCGTTGTAAGCTGCCAGATGATGCTGGCTGGTTTTTAACTGTCGATGCTGTGGTCACCGGTTTGCTCTGACTTGTGATTTGAATGGTTCCTAACTTGTCGCTTAAGTGGAATCTAATTGCTTTGGAATTGGCATCTCGGGATATTTATTGCGTTGGTATGCTTTTAAAAGATGGGAAGGAGAAGACTTTGAAGAATGATATTTTGTGCATGAAATTAAAGCTTAGCTATGTCGCTAAGACGTCTTAAAGAACTTTAGATTTTTGCTTGAATTCAACTATAATGGTTTTGTCTAGTTTTGTGTAGTGTTTATTTTTCGGTACCCTAGTTTAAAGGGTACCTAGCAACTTTAAGTATTTATATTTAAAATTAACGAAATCAAAACTAAACATTTGAAAGTTGCAACTCAAGTCTTTTTTTTATTCACCAGGTCCTATGAAATATTTTAAAGGTACGTTTAGAACCCACCCAATTCCAATAAAATTAGTTAAAAACAATTGAAATATTGTTTCAAAATCAACTTAATAAAATCCAGACTTACAAAAAGCAAAAAATAAAGTATTTGAATGAAATAGAAAAAAAATTTCTTTCAAACACTCCAAAACTTGTGGCACCCTAGGCCAAGAGTCATAATAGCCCTCATATTCTTTAACCAGCAAAAATTAAAACTTTTTATTTTGCTTAACTTAAATTATTAACGGCTTTTTAACTTTAAATTCAACTTTTTCCAAAAAAATGCAACTTTTAAAAAAACAAAAAACTTTTTCCATTTCAAATTAAGCTTTTTACTTTTCAGACAAAAATGTGTCATTTCAAATTCAACCTTTCAAGACCGTTAACCCTGCGCCGTCTTTGTTGGACAATATCATCCAGAGTGACATTTGAAACGCTGTATCTCGAAAGGAAGGGAGAAGCGAGCAGGTACCCCTACATAAAAAAAGTTTAGCATGTACAAGGAAGTTCCCCCAAAGGTCGTTCAAAGACGTCACGTTGTCTGTAAGATCATGTCAAAGTTGGCTCGTGGACGTAATCGTCCAACGAGGACGACGCTATTTTGTTGCTGTATTGAACTTACCAGACGAACTATATTGGAATGAGCAGGTGTCTGTTGGCCATTATTATTACGATTCTGAAAATAACGATGATTGTACAACAGAAGCGGAAGCTTTTTACCAAATTTTCAGTTTGCAAAATAATTATACTTTTTGAAACGCAGCTATATCTGGGTAAATTTCTTCGAAAGATTATAAATGAAGAGTAAATTCCTAAAATAACTATTTCTTCTTTATATCTGTTTGGACTGTTGAAGATATTAATTTTTTATTTCTTAGTCCCAAAATTCTCGTTTGCCGGTGTTCTAATATTGCTAGCGAGTTGCTGTTAAAATATTTTTAATCATACCTTCAGGAATATTTTGTAGAGTAGTTACACTAAATCCCCAAAAAAATTTTAGAGCTGTTGGATACTTCACGCAAAGAAATTTTTCGTTTACCTAAATCTAAATCTAAATCTAAATCTAAATCTAAATCTAAATCTAAATCTAAATCTAAATCTAAATCTAAATCTAAAACTAAATCTAAATCTAAATCTAAATCTAAATCTAAATCTAAATCTAAATCTAAATCTAAATCTTAATCTAAATCTAAATCTAAATCTAAATCTAAATCTAAATCTAAATCTAAATCTAAATCTAAATCTTAATCTAAATCTAAATCTAAATCTAAATCTAAATCTAAATCTAAATCTAAATCTAAATCTAAATCTAAATCTAAATCTAAATCTAAATCTAAATCTAAATCTTAATCTAAATCTAAATCTAAATCTAAATCTAAATCTAAATCTAAATCTAAATAAATCTAAAACATCTGTAGCATACGACCAGACATATTTTTCGAGTGCATTCGATAATTTATTTTCAAAGGGGTTATTTTTTCACTCTTTAAATTAACACAAATCTTTTATAAACGAAACTAAAACATTGCTCAAAACCGTGGCCTTGCATACATATCCTGTGCAAAGCTGTAAACATTATTTTTTTAATAAATGGCTGAGTATTTCTTGTGCTTTCAATATAACCTGACTTCAAAATGTTTTAAATTATTCTCCTGGCCCATGTTAAACGACGCGCAAATCTTTTGTTGGTCATGGACTGACAGACGACTCTTCAATTCACGATGTAAAATATGATTGATTTGCAAAATAGATTATCAATCATGGCCAGAAAAAGATTCTCATTACGCAGAGCCAAGCCCAAGTGTCTGCTGCCAGAGGAGCTTGCGTTGAGCCTCCATGCATGCAAAATGTAAATAAGTTAAATGTTCTTGTGTCGAAATCGCTTAAAACGTGATCTTAACTCGAATGTGTCGTTTTTTTTCTTGTTGTATTACTTAAGTAATGTCGCGGTTTTTGTTGTGGTTGTTGCTGTTTTCGTCTGGAAATATATTATCTCCGGCTGCGCGGCGTATTATTTAAGGGATTTGCACAATTGTCTGCAATTTGCAACTTTGCATTCGATGGATAGCAGGCCGATGTAAACGTCCTCGCACAAGGTCATTACTGCAGACAGACATAAAAAAAAAAATAAATAAAATTTAATGGCATTATTTAAATTCCAAAACTATTTAAAATAGTTACTGAAAAATATTGCATTCTTAACAAAACATTTTGATCGCTACTTGGCATCTTAGATATTATCTCAAGCGATGGTGGACGCAACGGGGATACACAATATGAAACTAGTCAGAGGCAGGGGTGTGGTCACATCAAATCGACTGCCACCCGCTGTCTGCAATTTGTATTTTGTTTCAAAAAATTCAGAACAAATAATAAAAAGTCGCGCCTTACGACGTGTTGTTATGCTCAACGCGTGTTGTCTCAGTGTCAGTCCATTGATTTGAGGCAATTTAAATGTTTAAATACAACTCTAAGTCACGAGAGACCGTTGACTAAATTTATCTTAACATTGCGATGTTGAGAAGAAAAAACAGTTGCTACTGATTTAACTGGTAACGGTTCTGTGCCTTCCCCTACTTGTGATTTGGTCAGATATGTAGGTTAAACAGCTACTGATCTGCTACTATTTAGAATGTCTTTCAATGAACAATTGCACCATGTAGCCAAATGAATGATTTCAACATACATTGAATTCGTTCAATGTGTCAAAGAAGCAGAATTGCGAGTTTGTTTAGTCACTATTTTTATCACGTTACTTATACCATATATTTAGAACTGATTTTTCTTCAAAAATTTTAACATTATTTGAAACTAAATTAATTTGTGTGTTTTTTTTTTTTTGACCCAAAAATATCAGCAGAAAAAGGAAAACATTTTGATCGTACACATGTTAGGGCCAATTTTGCTTATTGTTCTTAATTATTCTCTAATAAATGTACAACTGGCACAGAAGTTCGCGGCTTCGCCACAGACATTTTATCAATATCTCTTTATCGATAACAACTTTTTGAACATCCTAAATATAAATGTGCAAAAAAAAATGTTAAACATCTAAATAAATAAATACAAACAGTATTTGTATGTACTCCATTTTCTCTAATACCATCTGGATTATTTCAAAAATCAATTGACAACAGATTCCGACGAACACGGGAAAAGGTTTCACCAAATTTTCATGTCTATTGAGAAGCTGCAAGAGAAAAACGTTAGATCCGCTGATTCCAGACATTTTCTGGTGGTCTCAAAAAGTATTCAGCGCTGATGATGAGGAAACCATGAAGTAAACGAAGCCCAATACTTATAAAATTTTTTAAATGTTGTGCACTTAAACTCGAATATAAATACTTAATTTCAAAACCTACATGCTTACATATTATATTATCTGTCTTATCTTATCTAATCTAATCTAATCTAATCTTATCTAATCTTATCTTATCTTATCTTATCTTATCTTGTCTTTTCTTATCTTGTCTTTTCTTTTCTTTTCTTATCTTATATTATCTTATCTTATCTTATCTTATCTTATATTATCTCACCTTATCTTATCTTATTGTATTATATCTTATGTTAACCTTTCTTATCTTATTTTATCTAATCTAAGCTAAACTTATCCTGCTTTGTCAACTTTCCTGTTGCTGTAACATTCGAAGACTTGCCACAAATAAATTATTTCTACTAAAAATGCAATTTTTTTCGATTTCTAAATTTTTCTTTTTCAAATATTTCAGAAATGTTCAAATAACATTTCAATGTCATTGATAGAAGGCAAGTTTTTGGATTCTGGTGTTCTGCTTGATTTTGGATAAGATAAGGTCAATTTTCTTTTATAGAAGTAAAAAAATTACACCGTCAGAATTTCAGAGATTTGTTTAATTCAATGGGGTTTTCCATCCTCTTTGTAAATGTTAAGTACGTAATATTGTTTCCAAAATTGAATTTTACTAAAGTCAAAAACTTTACATGATATTTATGGTTCCTAAAACTATTGATAGTATTTTTGAATTAGAACCATTTTAAAATGTTTTTTTTTAATTATTTATTTTTATACCCCACACGTACTGCGTAAAGAGTATATTAATTTTATCACGACGTCTGTAATGCCCACAAGGAGGCGTGTTAGGTATAGAAAAGTGTAAATTTTCTTGATCAGCATCACCACCTGAGTTGATTTAGCCCTGTCCGTCTGTCTGTCTATGTGTCTGTGATTACGATTACAGCCGTAGTTTTGAGGCTATCGACTGAAATTCAATATTTGAGCTTTTTTCTAAAAAACAAAGATCAAGTTTGAGAATGGGCTAAATCGGAAACACGCCTACCTCCTATACAATCCCAATAATAAAAACTCTAGAGAAGCAAATATTTAAGCTACGAAATTCGGTATTTGTGTATATTATATCAAAACTGAGGCGTGTTAGAAAAATTGACGTCAACAACACACCTCCCATACAACCCATACTTATTTTGCTAATTATCGAGTTAAGTCAAACTAACTTCAACACTAGGCTTGTGCTAAACAGTTCCGGAGCCGGAACGAACATGGAACGTTTCTTTTGTACAACGGAACTAGTTCGCGGAAACATGTTCGCGGAACTATTAGTTCCTATGAGGAAATCTGCTCAGATATGAATATAAATTATTAAATAAGCTCTTCATAAATGCGATACTCATTTGCATAAAATAACAAACCTTCTTCTACATTCCTTATCTAAAATTCATTCCACATATTTTAATTATTTAATCATGTTCATATGCAGCAGTTGCCTTGAAAGCAAAACAACCATGTCCCGGAACTGTCTAGTTTCGCCCGTTCGAATGTTTAACCAAATGAACAAAACAATGCGCATAACAAGAACGACAATATATCTTCCAATAGTTATTTTATCATGTCTTTCAATCAGATTTATACATGTCCGCGGAACTATCTAGTTCCGCTAGTTCCATTTGATTGAACGAAAGCATGTTCAAAATGAAATGAACAGAGCATTGCACACAACAAGAACGACGAGTTGTCATCTTTCCTTTGCATACATTAGTTCTTTCGTTCGCTCACAAACATCATCTTTGCACTTTTAACATGTAAGAAAGAGATGTATTGATATTCATATTGCTTAAGAAAAAAAAACAATCATTGCAGCCGGAACTGTTTGAACATGCTAAAACTGAATCGAAGGAACGATTGGAACTATGTCCGACTGTGAACATAGTTCCGGGAACTATACAGGTTCGGAACGACATATCTCTATTCAACACTGAAATTTTCACAACTAAAAATTATTTTATAAAAATTTGAAAAAAAAATTTTTGAGAACTTACAGCCTTACCAATAACGAGCTGCACACTTTCTCTTTAAATCGGTTTTACTTAAAACTGACTACTTTTTTAAAGTTACACGCTTTTTGTTTGCTACCAATAAAAAACGAGTCAAGCATTATTTTGCTAAAATAGGGATGTTTCAAAAAATAAAAGAACACTGCCATTTTTATCGCTTTTCGAAAAAAAAATATTTCAGACAAGTAGGAAATTGAGAAAAAGTTTATTTTTAGGCTTAATCACCGTTCAGAGAATGCCTCGTATAAATGGAGTAAGCATTTTGTTAGTTCGAGAGAAGAGTCATATATTAGTGGGAGGTTGGGAAAATAGAGTAGTTTCGGTGAAGTTATGTTTTAAATTTGTGCAGCTCGAAACTTCCGGAGAAGACACCGGCAGGAGATTATTCCACAATTTACTAGCAAGTGAAGAACAAATTGTGTCAGCAATGGGATGTTGTATAGTACATCAAGGCAATAAAAGTATAGAGATGAGCCTTGAGAGTGGGTGTAAAAAACAACAGACCATGAATATCTTTTGAACACTTCCCATTTTAGTGCCAACATTGGGTCGATGCCCAAGAGAGTAGAATGGAAGAAATGGTTTCTCCCCTATTAAATCTATGGTACGACGTTGATTTCTGTCCAGAAGCACCAAATAAGATATTAAAGGTCCTGCCCAAATGTGCGAATTGTACTGCATTTTTAGGCTAGTATGTGAGCTTTACCTCACAAAGCGAAGATCAGCTGGAGTGAAGTATTTCTTGCACCGTTCTAAAAAAGCTAGGCACTTGGCCGCTATGATATGATCATTCCAACGGAGATCAGCTGGATCGATATGTACAAAACGTCAAGAGTTGCTGACTCCACAAGATCTACGCCGTTCATATTGACAAGAGCTAAGGAGCAATCTACTCGCTTGTGACTAATAAATTCAGAGCTATCATCTTAGAATGAGGAGCACAAGGCAGTCCTCAGGGAATTGTGCCTTGATAGAAAAAGTGCCTTGGACAGTTCCAAAAATAACATCAAAACATCAAAACAATTGGGCAGAAGGACAAGATATGGAGTGAAGTTTCTGGCCTGTTGGCTGGGTGATGGGTCAGTCTACCATGGGTGATGGTTCAAGGCCAAACTCGGTATCCATTGTAGATATGGCAATTGCAACGGTTAATGGTTGTTATGATGGCTCTTATGAAGACCAAGCCTGCAATGACGGCAACGTGGAGGTAGGTTTTTATACCATAGTCCGTCAGAATTTCTATGCCCATAAATAAGCTATCTTCGTCCATGTCAAGTTACATTTTTCAATTATAAAATAATTTTTAATTATAAATAAGTCCAAACATGAGTTGAATGTCAAAAAGTAGCCAGTTTCAAAATAAAATACATGGAAAAGCTATGTATTTTCTGAGCTGGCTATTTTTTAAATTTAAAACTGACTTAATGTTTTTATTGGAACCGTTTTTGCTTAATGTTCAACATTTTTGAAAATGTTGTACATTAAAATCGTGTTTTGGTAAGGCTGAAAGAGTTATATAGGGACTTGCAAAACACATCGATTTCTGTTTTTTAACTTTGAATAAATAAATAAATAAATAAATAAATAATTAAATGGAAATATCAGCAAGCATGGCGATTTATTTAAGCCACACATATTTTTACCGTCTGCAATAAGACAGTTAAGATAAAATAATTATTGGATTAATAAGTCATTTTATCGGCTTGACTCATCAGTTTTTATTTCACAAGTATTTTAACATTTCACCGACTCCATCCAACACTCCTTTGCCATACGATGTGACTAAGTACTTTGACGAAAAGAGTTTTTTATACCGCTCAAGTGTCGTTTTCAAAGCATTACAGAATCCTTTATAAGTTAACACGAATGACAAAATCGGTAGAACTTTCTTTAATTTTTTCAAATAACTTTTCAATTTTGGTTTCAAAAATTGTTAATATATATTGTAAAGTGATTTTGAAATTGTTTTCCCGGAAAGATGCATATATAATACCCCTTCATTAATCTGACTCCAAAATTGATGCCACCAACTATCGATGTATCGCCAAATTAAGCGCAATCCCAAAAACTTTTTAACAAAAAAAAAAACCTACTTCAAAATCACTACAAAGTAAAAAATAATTTTAGATTACCTTTCCTATTAAAATTGGTAAAATCTGATAATATATTTATATACATTATTATATTTTAAATCTTATGATTTTAACTTTTCCAAATTTGTTTAATTTTTATCATATATATATTATTTTTTATGATAATAAAAGGTTTGTAGTCGGCACTAATTTTTGTCTTTAAATCATGATATTTTACCCTCCCTGCCCTAAATTCAACTTTTTTCATTAATTTTAGTTTAAAAGTAATTTTAAAAGCTTTGCACACAGAAACATTCTCAATCTACTGTTTGGGTGAGCTTTAAAACTGATATTGAATATGCTATTGCGTGTTGCAGCTTCACAAAAAAACTGATTTTATTAATAATAATTTTTTATTTTATTTAGTTTAGAAAAAGTAAGTTAACACAATTATTTAAGCTCATAATTTTAAAAATATTATTTCTGTCGTTTCTTATTCTTTACTCTTTTGAATTTTTTATTATGTTTGCAAGAATTATTGAGGAAAATTTCAAATATAAAACTTTATTATTAATAATAAAGGTTTTACTATTTCATGGTTTGTAGGTTATTTTCAATTTCTGGCTCTTTAAAATGTTTATTAAAGTGTCACGCCCTCTTTTTAATCCCGCCTATGTACTTAATTGATCATATTTTATAATAATTCAACCTTGCCCTGCACCAAATTTCAGTTCCCTAGCATCAGTATTAACCGATAAACAGTAGTTGCCTTAAAATGTCTCACGCTATTTATGATCTCTCCCACCTTTTTAATTATTCTACCTACCCACCTACCAAATATTAGTACCCAAGTTTCAATATTAACTGAAATGCAGATTTTTCTTATTGTGACACGCCTCTTTGTTGAATCTAATCTTCTTTCTTGATTGTGTTTAATTATAACTCTACCTATTCGAGTATTGATTTCAATACCCTAGTATCCATATTGACTGAGATATAGTGTTTTTTCTAATAGTGACAAGCCTCGTTGTCGAATTTCATCCACTTTGTCATAGTGTTTTCAATAATTCTACCCATTCTCACAATGAATTTTATCCCACTTGCGTCAATATTATACAATTTTTTCAAACACTGCCACACCCCTTAGTCGAATAACGCATACTTCTTCGGTATCAATTTGTAATAATTGTGCCCAACTCTATGCTTCATTTCAGTACCCTAGCGTTAATATTATTCGACATGCAGTGTATTTCAAATATTGCCATACCCCTTTATCAAACAACGCCCACTTTATTGAAATTAATTTTTTATACTTATGCCTACCTCTGTAGTTAACTTTAGTATCCTAATGCCAATATTATTCGAGATACAGAGTTTTTCTAATATTGCCACACCTCTTTGTCGAATAACGCACACTTAAGTGACCGTCATTTTTTATAATTGTACCTACCCTTGCTTATTTGCTGTGACACGCCCGTTTATCGAATACCGCTCACATTATTGGCATTAATTTGCTATACTTGCGCCTACCTCTGTACTAAATTTTAGTAACCAAGCGTCAATATTATTAAAGAATAACGAATAAAGAATAAAGAATAAAGAATTACCCCTTATCGAATAACGCCCATTTTTTTAACAAAAATTTGTAATAATCGTGCCTACCGCTGTAATAAATTTCTGTACCATTGTGTCAATATTATTCGTGATACAGTAATTTTCTTACATTGCCACACCCCTTTGTCGAACAACGCCCACTTTATTGATAGTTATTTTCAATAATTGTACCTACCTCTGTACTTCAGTACTCTAGTGTCAAGTTTATTCGAGAAACAACATTTTTCCAATATTGCCACACCCTTTTTTAGAATAACACCCACTTAAGTGATCGCAACTTTTAATATGTGTGCCTGCCCTTGTAATTTTACTGTACATTTTATTACCTTAGTGTCAATATTTACTGAGATAGTGTTTTTCTTATATCAATACGCACCTTCGTCGAATACCGCCCGAATTTATAGGCGGGCATCTCCGCGTTGATGTCTTTATATGTTGACAAAATTAAGGCAATCGGGCAAGTACTTTAGGAGTAAACGATGTACATAAATTATAAAAAAAAACAACTTGAGAACCTACTCCTTTTTGAAGTCGGTTAAAATTTAAAATAAACCACTGAAGTGACAGTGTTAATTTTTTTTTAATTAAAAAAAAAACCCCTCCTGATAAGAGGTAAGAGTAAATAAAAAAGAAGTGAAAATTAAAGTACTGACAAGCAAATTTTTTTGTACAGGGTGCTAGTCAGAAGCTCCTGCTGGCAAATTTCGACGACCCTTTATCGCAGCATCGTGTGTCCTAGCAAAATACTAGGGCTTTGCTTTTCATAGTATCAAATAACTTTTGATGTCTAATGGTCACTTAAATCATTGGACTACTGATTAACGCTGTTTATAAATCATAAAAAAAAACAATATTTTTATCAAAGTTTTTGAATGTTTTTATTCACCTAAAAATAAAAAAAAAATCATTAAGTATATAACAATACTTAACATATTGCATACCATATATAATGCAAAATTTTGGCATCTTCACGCTAACATTTTTAAAAGAACCTATATTTAAATAATTTATAAATTCTTGTTTTGTATAGAAGTGAATAAATAGTAACACCCTAATATTAAAATGTAAATATTAAATTGTCAGATGGAGAGATATGTAATGCGACATTTAAGCAGCATCCCCATGTTAAGATAATACGCCCTCTAACTTAAATATCGCAACTTGCTCTTTTAATACTTTAACCTTGTCAAAAATGCATCAAACAAACTTAAACTCAGCTAAAATATTTCTCTCCGATCATGACGCCGAAAGTACTTTCTTCGTCTTCGCTGGTGTAATTATGTAAGTCATTTTAAAAAAATTTTGTATTTTATAAATTCATTACTATCGTTTTGAAATTGGTGTATATATTACTTGCATATGTTGTTTGCTCAATATTTTTTTTTTTGGTCTCTCACTCTTGTCGTGCTTATTCTAAAAATAAATTTGGCTGAGCATAACTTGCATTATTAGTTAAAAGCTTATGAAATTGTTGTAATAGTTATATTTAATATATTTAATAGTTATATTTAATAGTTATCTTATTAAAAGCATTTGTCATGATTTAATATTCCACTAACAATTGTTTAGAATATTGAGAATCACAATGAATATAAAAAATTGTTTTATGTAAAGTAAAATTATTAAGAAATTTTGTGCTCCAGCAAATCAGCTGATGAATATTTTTCTCTACTTTTTTTTTATACAAAATAACAAAAATAAAATTGCTTGTTTAAATATGCTTTTTAAGCCAATCTACTTCTCCTTAATCTCATCGAATACCCAAATATAGTTCCACGAGTAGCGATGTCTTATCGGATCCCCTAACAAATATTATCACGCAAGCATAAACCTTGCAAATCAAAACATTCGTTAGAGTTTATTCATATTAAAGTTATCCATTTGTTTATTCCAATTAAATTATTACAAAGAAATATTTTAATCATAAATATCACAAATTAATACAGGTTTTTAACTTCAAATTCACCCTTTTCCATTTCAAATTTAACTTTTTCCAAATCCAATTCCATTTCAAAACCAGTTTTAATTTGAAATGGAAAAAGTTTAATTTGAAATGGAAAAAGTTTTTTTTTGAAATGGAACAAGTTTAATTTGAAATGGAAAAAGTTTTATTTGAAATGGAAAAAGTTTTTTTTGAAATGGAAAAGTTTAATTTGATTTGGAAAAAGTTTAATTTGAAATGGAACAGGTTGAATTTGAAGTTAAAAACCTGTATTAATTTGTGATATTTATGATTAAAATATTTCTCTGTAATAATTTAATTGGAATAAACAAATGGATAACTTTAATATGAATAAACTCTAACGTATGTTTTGATAAGGTTTATGCTTGCGTGGTAATATTTGTTAGGGGATCCGATAAGACATCGTTACTCGTGGAACTATATTTGGGTATTCGATGAGATTAAGGAGAAGTAGATTGGCTTCAACACCTTAGCCAACGGTATGTTGTGTACGAGAAAATTAACTTACAACACCTTTTTTTTAACGCATAATTTATTGGGTTTCTTTAAATACCAGATCATTTCGTCACATGCTAAAATGAAGTAGTTGTAGGCGTGTAGAGATAGGCAAGAATCCCCCTTTTTCCGACGTTGCTAGCAAAGACAAATAAATGCATGCGATAGCCTAGACTCTATATAATAATTTCCATCTTTCGCCAATTGAGATATAAATTCATCCTCAAGATCAAATAGAACAATTACGTACTATAAAAATTAAGAGAGCTTGCAATATATTATGTCCATTTTAGAGAGCATTAACATTTACATCAGATATGCTTAAGACAGCTACGGCTATTTTAGAATAGTATTGTTGATAACGGATTTCCTTCCGTATTCTACGTAAAATTCTACTGTTAAGAAGTGGAATTTATATTTCATTACCAACAAGGCTGAGAAAAATTCAATCAATGTTAGCAAAACAAAATGCAAGCACTTCACATTCTACTATACTTCTACTTCAACTTCAACACTATTTAAGACACCTAAACATTAAAAACAAAGTCTAAGGAACATTTTAAAAATTTTACATTTTTGCATCCATGTCATTTTTTTGTTGTCATAAAAGTTTGTATCATTCGTTTAAAGTCAATAAATCTCGTCAGGACCCTCCGCAAATATTTTATTATCCACAAAGACAAGCAATAAAACTCAAAAATGATTGCAACATATTGCAAACTATATTGGTCTGAGGCTAGAATAGCACACTGGACACCATGAAGTATAACCTTCGCAAATGGCAAAAAAAACTTCGCCAAATAACGCATTCGTCTTAAATTTTTATGCTTCTGCCACAACATGGAGTTAGACTGCGCGATCCGAATGACCAAATATCGCCAACGCAACACAGATAAGTTAAAGGCTTTAGCTGTTGATGACCATGAACTGTTGTTTGCAATGCCTAGACCACCCAATAACGTATACTAAAGCAAATAACTACAAGCCTCATTAATCTATACGACATTGCAGGATAGTTGTGAGAATAACGTTATATAGGGTGAGAAGGAAGAGTTTATATGATACTTCAATTACGTTTTAAAGTAATGGAACATTGTATGATTTCTATTTCAAAATTTGCTATTATCCTAGTTTTATATTTAATCGGTGCCGTGGCATAAGTGCTCGTCAAATATTCGACAAAAAGAAAAATTCCCGGTTTCTTGAATAATCCGGAAATAATAACTTCTCTATAAATTTATATCTAATTACAAATGATGTAACGCTTTTATTTCATTCATTTGTATTCTTGCTGACAGCTACTGATGGCTTTCCAGTAGCGTATCCTGTCAAAATTCAAAGAAGTATTTCGAACAAATCATAGAAATAATTCGAACAATATTCACCTTGAAGATCTGGATTATCCATTTTTTAACTATCAAAACCAAATTCCTCTCACCACATTCTGGCTGTTAAAACCGAATGCCTCTCACCATTGAAAGTACTCACAACCCTTATAAAGGTTCTAACAGCCTCAAATATTGAATTTTTCGAGAACCATAATATTACGGCTGGAAGAAGCGATGTTTTAATAGCATCGCCAGTTCCGTGAGTGCACATGAAAATTAGGCAAAACTCAAAATTTCCCAGTTTTTATTTAAAAATTTTATTAGCATTGATCACAACATGAAAATATTTAACATACCATTTAATTAAATGGCTTTCTTTCGGCATTTAGCATGAAGAAATTTTTCAATAATATTGTCAACATTCAAACTGTCAACAAAATCAGTCTCGATTGAAAAGAAAGAAACAGCATTCAACTTTGCAGACATTGAACTTCGCAAAAATTTTTTCTATACTTTAGTTTTATAAAAAGGCCGTTCGTCAGAAATGTAAGTAACAAATAAACAAAAGTTACTTCTGAGAATTATTTCAATGTTAGAAAAGCTGATAATAATTCTTCATTAATAACACTGGTTTACAAATAACGAAAAGTTGTTTGTACTTTGAATGCCACTATTCTTTTCTCATGTAAAATCGGTCGCTGATTCCGAAAAAATTTTGTTTTTTTTTTCTGTCACTCCGTTTTCGAGATATTGCCCACTGTAGGGTTTTCAACGAAAAAAAAAGTTGGTTCCACTTCATTGCATATATCTCCAGAACCAACTACAGTAATCAAACAAATGATATATCAAATAAAAGCTAATAAAATTTCTTACAAACAATGCCAACATTATTTTTTGGTCGAGCTGTTAGTTTTGGCGGAATTAATTCAAATATCGGGGATTTTTTTATTTTTCAGAAAAATTTCCAAAAAAAGACAAAATAGTTGCAAATTTCGTTAAGAAATCAAAATATTTTGTTACTTTTGATATTTTTTACTAAGAGCCTTAATTTTTCCAAAAAAATAAGCTATTGTTGAAGAAAATCTATTGAGAAATGAAAAAGTTTTTTCGGAATTAGCGACCGATTTTACATGAGAAAAGAATAGTGGCATTCAAAGTACATATTGGCTGTAAACCAGTGTAATGGAACGATGCATTTACTCATGAGATTGTTTTGAAACATATGAAAAAAAAGTAAATTTAAGCAAACTGACATTCAAGAATCAATTAGTGTCATCTACAGTTGCGCTCAAAATAATATTAGTGCCAAATATGAAAAGTGATTAAGCACATTATTTTGTAAACAAGCCTTATGTACTCGTCTCGGCTGTATCATACCGTTATATGGTGAGTATACAATCTGGTGACCTGATCTTGTAAACAGCAGCTCTTTGTTGTTTTTGTAAATTCACTTTTATTTGAGAATTGATTCAAATTTGTGAAGTCAAAAAAATTATAGCGTTTTATTAATACATAAAAAGCATTGAAAAATTTCGCAAAATTATATTAGAAATACATAAAAAAAGTAAGTATTGAGCTATTTTCCAGCAGTTTATATAAAAACAAAATTTAGTTGTGCCGTATTTTTCTAGAAATGGGACGAAGAAAACATTATTCTTTTGAAAAGCGGAAATTGATAAAAAATTAATTAAAGAGATCAAAACATACAAAGAGGTTGCAAATTTGTTCAAATGTTCACCAACCACAATTTGAAATGCCAATAAAATACAATAAAAAACCAGAGACACGTGGACACAAGACAGTTATGACGGTGAAATTGATTAAACGAGTGGTACAGTACTATAAAGCCAATCCATTTGCCTCTGCAGTGCAAATATAAGAAGAGCTTAATATAACGCAAGAATTCGTACTTACGTAGACTTCTTACGGAACAATATTTCAGTACGCATGGTTCTCGTAAAGTGCCACCATTATCCAAAAAGCCTGTTTAAAAAAGGATTCAGTTCGCAAGAGACATTCTTCGTAGCCAAATGAAAAATGAAGGAATATTTGATGATCGGACGAGTCCAAAATTGTAATGTACGGTGGTAAAGGTTTTCGTCAATATGTTCGACTTCCCAAAAAATAGTCAATTCAACTCGAAGTATACCACAAAAACCATTAAGCACGGTGGTTTCAAAATTATGGATTGGGCATGATTTTCTTTTTATGGTTTTGGTCCAATTTATTGTATAAAAACATTAATACATCAACATCTTTACGTCAAAATGTAACAGGAAGTTATGCTTCCGTATGCCCAAGAGGAGTTGCCGCTAATATGGGTTTATTAATAACATAACGACACGAAACATACTAGCAAACTTGCGAAGAAGTAGTTCTTGGACAATCGGATCGTGCTCTTGGAGTGGCCCGCTCAGTCGCCGGACCTAATTCGATTGAAAATTTGTGATGTGATGTTACAAACAGTGCTGTCACTTTACCACAATTGTGGTAGATCTACCACTTTTTTCGAATTTTTTGGCTTCTACCACTTTTACCACCCACTATTTAGCTTTTCCACATATCTACCACTATTTTATTTCCAGCCTAATTTTTATCATTAATCTATTTTTGCATAATAATAGTTGTATTTTGCTTTAATAATTTAAATTTTTTGGGCACTTTTTACCGAGATAGTAATTTTTTAAATGTGTGATTAGACTTAAAAAACCAGTTTATAAAAACTCATATCCATCAAATACAAAAAGAATAAAAAATACGTTTTTTAGTTCTCTTTAAATTTTACCGAAATGATTAATTGAATTTAGCAGCAGACGAAAATGCTAACTCACAGCTCCCATTGCCGAGGGAATCCAAGACTGTTTGTTGAAATATTTGTTAAAAAATAAGAGCATTAATCTCAATATAAGACCTAAACTGCAATTATTTTTGGTGCGTATGAAAACTTTGCTTGAAAATGGCTTTATTTTTATAACCTCAGGTCACGAGTACCTAAACATGTATACAAATAAGCTCGAGCTCGTAAGCCAAGCTCTGTGTTTGGAGCTAATGGTGAGTGAGCATTCCATTTCTCTTGAATTTTCACATTAAAATGTTTATGTTAAGGATCGGATATTCACTATAAAACATAAAGAATAAATTGTTTGGTTTTTGGAGAATAAATTGGTATTTTTCTGCAATAAAATTTGTGGTAGGTCAAAGGTCAAAATAAATATAACCTATAATTATAAGGTGATTATAGCAAGTAAACCGAATTTTTTGTATTGGAAAAAATCTACCACTAATTTTCCTAATCTACCACTCCTCTCAGGCACAATCTACCACTATTTCAAATTTTCAAGTGACAGCACTGGTTACAAAGGCTATTGCTGACTCTTAACTTTCAGACAAACATCAGTTTTTGGGAAGAGGTTGAGGCAATTTCTGCCGTGCAAAACAAAAAACAGTTAACTGCATTTTCATAGTTTTGAGATAATAAGACTTTTGTGTTTGGTTGTTCGTTCATCTTATTTTACTTTGAATATGTATGGATAAAAAACGTGTAATGACGTTTAACCGTTTTTTGCATTGCATTTATAACATTTTGCAGTTAAGTGTCAAGTGTAAAAAGCAGTTAAGTGAAAATTGAATACGTTCAAGTAACGTACACAAACACTTAATTAAAAAGGGACAAAAGTATTATTATAAAAGAAAACATGGAGAATTCAAAAAAACGTACAAAGCAAAAAAACATGTTGCAGCCATGAAATGTTTTTTTTGTTTTTTTGGGCAGATTTGTACTCCATACCTATCAAGACATGGTAGGATCTTGAGAACTCAATGCTTCATCGTTGTAAAGTAGTATTTGCTAACAAAAAGTCATACAACTAAGTATTAATTACAAGAAAGACTTACAATTTATTTGAACTGTGAAGTCAATTACAAATTTTTTTGTTATTTTTCTATTTTTGTTGAACTTTTTATAATCACTACTATTTTTTTTTTTTACCATTACTGCGGATGACGCAAGTGGCAAATATATTAAGTTGTTTTGAGCTTATAGCTTGTTTTTGTTCAGAGTTGTTGTTTAATAAAAGAAAAGATGTGGAAAACATTAATTTTTAACAAAAATTATTAAATAACGTGCTAGTTTTATTTTAAGTTTTTGTAGAAACGTTGTGGTCACTTGTAGAATAAATTAATTCAATTACATGCACTATAAACTTATTTATCAGGCTTGGAATTTAAATGTGTAAAAAAGAATAATTAGTATCTAAATAATTGTACAGCACACCGTTGATTTAAATTTGTAACCAAAACATCGGTGAAAACACTGTATCAAAAAGTCTTTCCTTTTGGTGTTCAGGATCTTTTTGCATTTTCATTCCCTAATCGGGTTTGCAGAGCTTCGTTCTGATATTATTTATATATACCAATATTTCTACAAACTTGATAAATTTTATTGAATATTTCATAAACCTGCATCATTTTCAATTATATTCTGAAGAGATGGTGAAGGCGATGAAGGCAAGGAAGTTCTTCATCACCGACAGTTAATTCGTCAGCTCTTTTTTCTTCAACTTCAAAAACATCACTCTTCGTTTCACTTTCATTTCCATCGTACCCATCTTGCTGCTCTAAATGAGAACTCTAATGATTTGATAATTTTTGTTCCTTTTTCAGTAGATTTTCATCTATTTCTCGCTGTTCTGTAGCTTTTTTCTGTTTTTGGGCATCACTTAAATATTACCGCACCGAACCTATATTTCAAATGAATTCAAATATTCTCAACACTCCCTAGTAAAAATTAAAATTTTCTAGCTAAAGCTGTACAACGTTCCTACAATTGGCAAACAAGAAACGTTGTAAGCAAAAAGCCGTAATCACTGTTGATTTTCTCTTAGAGAACGAACTGGGAAGCGGAATGTAATGAGGACTAATACCTCTGGAGAAATTATTTTTCCATCAATTATGTCTTTAATAAATATTATGTTCGACATTGTACGTCTTTGAGCCAAACTGTGAATGCTTAGCAAACGACATCGCAGCAACGTAAAGTAAATCTTGTGAAACATTTCTGAATGTTTTCAATTCTATTTTTTGAAATGTTGTAAAATGGTTCCCAAATTATGCTTCCATATTCTAAGTGATCTCACTAAGCTTTAAAAAATTGCTGTAGGTGTGAATGGATCTAAAAATTCTCTTGAGTTTCTTTTTAAAAACCCAAATTGAGAATTAGCTTTGAATACCAGATAATCAAAGAGTGTTTCAAAAGAAAAATCCGAATCAAAGTAGGTACACGCCAAGATCTTTAATGTAATTGACTCTTAAAAAATTCTCATTGGAGTTATAACTGTAATTAAATTTAATTGGAAACATTTAACGAAAAAAAGTTAGAGCTTTACACTTTGAAAAATTTAAACCCAAGTGGTTTATTTTAATCCAAATAAGAAGACGTTTTATGTCCTCTTGCAAGTTTATGCAGTCTTGGATATTGTCGATTTTGTGATTAATTTTGATATCGTCTGCGCATAGTAAACGGCAAGTCGTTAATAAATAAAATAAAAAGTAACGGACCCAAATGACTCCCCTAAGGCACACCCGATTTGACTGTTACCGGACTTGATAAACAATCGCCAACCTTAACGATTAGTATTAGCATCTTATCCATATTAATTGCTGATGGTGAAAGCCTAACTTCTCAAGTTTCAACAACATTACTTCGTGTTGAACGCTATCGAAAGCTTTAGAAAAATCCGTATACAATGCGTCAACTTGTGAACCGCATTCATTGCTGTTCAAACAAAAGTTGGAAAATAAAGCTAGATTTATATTCGTGGATCATGTTTTGTACCTCGCTAAATAAAAATTTATTTACAATTTTGTCGAATAATTTGGGTATAATTGAAAATTTTACTATGACCTATAACTATGGATTAAATATTTTTGACCTTATTTGAAAATAGGTGTGACATATGCTGTCTTCCATTCGCTTAGAAAAAATTCTTCCGAAATAGACATATTGAATATTTTACCCAAGGTCGTGTGCAGAGAGATGACACTGCAGTGGTCTGTAAGCCTTAAGGCAAGATTAATGTTTAGTGATTCAGTGTAGACACCCCCCCCCCCCCCACTTGCCATCTTATTTTGTTCTATCGGTGTAAATTTTAATTACATTGCTAGGTGGAGGGCTTCCAGTATCCAATTAATTTCAAGACGGAATGGATACATCAAGCTTTTTGTGTAAGAAAAGTTTTTGCGTGATGTAGTCTGTGGTTTTGGGTATTAAAGGAAAAATATTCTTAATGCTAGAGAGTTCTATTGTACCTCCCCCATTGAGAGGTGGTTTCCAGACGTATCGCTGTGTTACCAGCCATTTGTTTTTATTGGAAATCAACAACTTGTTACTTGAAATACTTTGTTAACTTGTTAATTTTGTTTTGTATGTTCATTGAAATTTCTGAATATTGTTGTACGTTTGTATGAAAATTTTCTTCACTCTGAAATCTGATTTTGAATATTAAACATCGTTTTATATAAAAACTCAAAACGTAGTTCTTATTAATGTATAAGGAGTTCTGTAGGTTGTGCGAACAAGGATTCGATCATCAATAAGTTATGGGCCCAGACCCAAAATACTAAAATAATTTTGTGCAAATATAACGAAACCAGAAGTAAACTAAAATTAAGATGGCTGCAGCTACAGGACGAATTCCATTACTAAATAGAAAAAACTACGCAACGTGGAAGCCCCAAATGGAAGCTATTCTTCAAAAAAACCGCCTATTGAAAATGGTTAGAGGGCAAGAATCAAAACCGGCAATAGCAGCCAGCTCAGAGTCATCAACGAGAAGCCAACAGCAAGTTATAGCAAGTCAGAAAGCACAGGAGGATTATGACCATAAGGACATGGATGCGAGAGCTGAAATTCTTATTGCTCTGGAAGCAAATATCGTAAGGATGGTGAAAAATTTCAAAACTTCCTGTGAGGTATGGTCATATCTTCAAGAATTTTTTGAACGGAAGTCGACTCGAGGTAAATTAGAGATGTACCGTAAGTTGTTAAATACAAAAATGGATGAAAGTCAATCCATTGCACAATATTTTATTGAGTTCGATATATGTATTTCGTCATTATCTGAGATGGATATAAATATGGATGAAGATTTGCTAACAACTATTTTACTGGATGGATTACCAAGCAGATACAGAGAAATTAAAATGAGGTAGAACTGCAAACTGGTAAAAAGATAAAATTTGTTCGATCAGATAATGCAGCTGAATTAGTTAGTCACGAATTTTCGAATTTTCTCAAATCTTGTGGTATAAAGCGACAATTAACAGTTCAGTACACTCCACAGCAAAATGGAGTTGCTGAAAGAATGAACAGGACATTAGTTGAGATGGCTAGATGCATAATGATTGAGTCTAAATTACCAGAGTTTTTATGGGCAGAATTCATTCACACGGCAGCATACATTAGAAACCGTTGCCCAACGAATTTAAACTTGAATAAAACTCCAGAGGAACTGTGGACAGGAAAAGCACCTGTCGTAAAGTATTTGCTACAAATTGGCAGCAAATCATTTGTCTTAGACAAACATAAGGTAAAGTCCAAATGGGAAGAAAGAAGTTTTGAATACATCTTAGTATGTTATTCAGAAGAGTCGAAGGCGTATCGTTTATGGAAACGAGATACACGTCGTTAAAAGTCGAGATGTACAATTTTTCGAAGAAGAGATCCATGTCGAAAGTAAGGAAATTGAAAATGAAGAGAATGGTTTTTATGAATTTGAATTTAAAAACCGAATAGAGAAGGAAAGGAATATTAATGAGAAATCTAATGAAGAAATTCAGAAGAAGAAATTTTCCTTGACAGCTCTACAGACTTTACAACAGGTCATGAAAGAGAAGTATTAGCACCAAAAGTCATCGATACTCCGAAAAATTCGATTAGAGAAAAGTTAAGATCATGGACTTTTGCTAAGAATCAATAAGCTGTCAAAGCAGCAGTATCTGAAGAGCTTTCAGATCCGAAAAATTTTAAAGAAATTTTAAATTCTCCTAATTCGAAAGAATGGTTTTAAGCTCTAGATAATGAGTATAATTCATTAATTAAAAACAAAACATGGAAGCTAGTAGACTTGCCTGAGGGACGATCACCAATCGGGTGCAAGTGGGTCCTTAAAACGAAATATAAACCTGATGGTTCAGTTGAAAAACTTAAAGCAAGACTTGTTGCCAAAGGTTATTCAAAAGAATTCGGTATTGACTACATGGACACATTTGCCCCAGTAGTTAGGCAAAGCTCACTTCGTCTTCTTTACGCTCTATCAGTTGAAAATAGTTTAGAGTTACGACAGCCTGACGTATCAACAGCATTTCTTAACGGTGAGTTGGAAGAAGATATATATATGGAACAACCTGAAGGCTATATTAAGGAGGCGCCAAAGCAAAACGTCTGTAAGCTAAAGAAAGCAATATATGGTTTGAAACAAGTAGGAAGACAGTGGTTAAAAAAATTGGACGCTGTAATTAAAAGTTATCCTCTAAAGCAGTCTAAGTATGATCATTGCCTATATTATCTTAGAAAAAATAATATTTTTATGATAGTAGCCATTTATGTTGATGATATAATTATAGCATCGAATAACAAACATGAAACAGACAATTTTATCTTTAAATTACAACAAAATTTTGATGTAAAAGACATGAAAGAAGCAAAACACTGCATTGGAATAGAAATTAAGAATCAGAAAGGAAAATTATCTATCTCGCAACCAGGATATATAAAAAACTTAGTGACTAAGTATGGACAAAGCAATGCTAAAACAGTTAAAATACCAATGCAATCAAAGATTAAGCTAGAAAAAGAACCAACTATTTCTGGAGAAGGAGAAAAAGTAGACAAGACTAAGTATCAAGAAATCAGAGCTGTAAAAGAATGCATTCAATTTGATTGCTTCTTCAAAATTTTGAATCAGTGAATAACGAAATAAGAATACATTCAATGAATGCAAAATTGATTCATGAATAAAATTTTGAATTCACAATCAATTTTTAAAAATTGATTAATTATTCATTTTTATTATTCATTTGTCGTTATTCTGAATAATGCATTCATTTTGTTATTCAAATGAATGCTATTCATAAAGAATGCTATTCACAAAGAATGCAATTCACAAAGAATCGTTATTCATTTTGCATTCATGCATTCATTTTTTATTCATTATTCATTTTTTATTCATTATTCATTTTTTATTCATTATTCATTTTTTATTCATTATTCATTTTTTATTCATTATTCATTTTTTATTCATTTTTTATTCATTATTCATTTTTTATTCATTATTCATTTTTTAATCATTATTCATTTTTTTATTCATTATTCATTTTTTATTCATTATTCATTTTTTATTCATTATTCATTTTTTATTCATTAATCATTTTTTATTCATGCCTGTTAATTGGTGTTAATTTTGCAACCAAAGTAGTATATTTTTAGTTTGGTGCAACAGCGCAATTACCGAAGCCTTGGGCTAATTGTTTTATATTTTTAATTGAAATAAATTTTCAGTTTTAAATTTGCAACTGGGTAGCTTCACGTGAATTGAGTGAAAAAAGTGTTCTCTCATGAATAAAATATGAATAAATGAATAAAAAATGAATAATGAATAAAAAATGAATAATGAATAAAAAATGAATAATGATTAAAAAATTAATAATGAATAAAAAATGAATAATGAATAAAAAATGAATAATGAATAAAAAATGAATAATGAATAAAAAATGAATAATGAATAAAAAATGAATAATGAATAAAAAATGAATAATGAATAAAAAATGAATAATGAATAAAAAATGAATGCATGAATGCAAAATGAATAACGATTCTTTGTGAATTGCATTCTTTATGAATAGCATTCATTTGAATAAAAAAATGAATGCATTATTCTGAATAAAGAAAAATGAATAATCGAAATGAATAATAAATCAATTTTCTGAAATTGAATGTGAATTGAAAATTTTATTCATGGATCAATTTTGTTTTCAATGGATAGCATTCTTTTGTCCTTATTCACTTGTACTTAGAATTCTGAATATGAATGCAAATTTTACAGCTCTGCAAGAAATTATAGGACCTTTATTGCATCTCTCAGTTTTTAGTCGGCCTAATATATGTTGCAGTGTAAATATGTTATCTCAATTTTGTCAAGATCCCAGGCGACAACATTGGAATGCAGCATTAAATTTAGTGAAATATTTAAATACTACTAAAGATTATGTGTTAAGTTTTCGTAAAACTGGGTTACCACTTGTTGGTTATGTAGATTCAAATTGGGCTCAGGATACAAACGACCGAAATTCTCAAACTGGCTTTTGTTTTTTACTCTCAGATGCAGTTGTATCTTGGGAATCAAGAAAGCAGGGTGTGTTAGCTACATCAAGTGCAGAAGCAGAATACGAATAAGAAGCCAGCTACTTTAGATACTTGCTAGAAGAACTTGGTTGCAAATCATAAGACCCAACAACAATCTATTGTGATTCTCAAAATGCGCAACATATGGCGAAATTTGGTGGTCAGCATTCCAGAACCAAGCATATTCATTAAAGGTACCATTTCATCCGCGATGCTATTGAAAACAAAATTGTCGAAGTCAAATATTTGTCAACAAATGAAATGCTCGCTGATATCTTAACAAAACCATTAGCCACAATAAAGCACCAGTTTTGCATTAACTCGATGGGCATGACAACATCAAGTATATGTTGTTGAGGAGGCGTAATGGAAATCAACAACTTGTTACTTGAAATACTTTGTTAACTTGTTAATTTTGTTTTGTATGTTCTTTGAAATTTCTGAATATTGTTTTACGTTTGTATGAAAATTTTCTTCACTCTGAAATCTGATTTTGAATATTAAACATCGTTTTATATAAAAACTCAAAACGTAGTTCTTATTAATATATAAGGAGTTCTGTAGGTTGTGCGAACAAGGATTCGATCATCAATAGTTTTGTTAGGATATCAAGTGCTATAAGGTGGAGAATTGTGTAGAGTGCGTCTGTAGGAGTGGTTCTCTGTGCCCCTATGAAAACAAGAAACTCAGTAAGTTAAAAGCTGTAAAACGGTTGTTCAACAGGCTCTTGCAGAACATTTCGAGCGGATAGATACTTTACAGCAGCTATAGCGGCCAAGTTCAAATTTATTTTTTCTGCAGCCACGGTCGATGTTTAGCATATGTACAGCCAAATTGTCCTGCAATCGCCCGTTGTACTGCCGTTTTACTGCTTTTTGCTTACACAGTTTCTTGTTTGCCTGTTGTTCGAACGTTGTACAGCTTTAGCTAAAAAATTTTCATTTTTACTCGGGTGCTCTGCTAATGCACAGCTCAGCTGATCTTTGAACATTGCGAAGTAAGTTGAGGTGTGTTTATTTGTTCAGTGCAGGCCACCAGACTTAAGCACCATATAGCAATATTGGCATAATATTAGCTGTATAGAGCCAGTGTGTAACACTTGGTTGTAGTCCCCATTTGTTACCCACTGCTTTCTTGCATAGGGCTATATTGGCTTTTTAGCTCTCTCGAGCAGGTAAGATTTCCAAGAAATTAAATCCTGTATTTCCCAGTTTTGGAGGACTGATTGTGGGCAAGTTGTGTTGTCTTTCGACTTAATTAGGCTTTATTAAAACTGATACGGTTAACTAATATTAGCGAAGATATCTCAATGTGCTTTTTGCGCTAAATCTATCGCTTAAGCGTTAGTTGCACAGTGTGTGATAGGTAGGGTATTGTTAAAGATAGTTTTTAAAGATAATATTATTATTCCTAACTCAGCTGAAGTTATTTATTCGGACAAATAAAGAATGGATATAGAAATAGTTTGATTTTGCTTTTGAAACGCTTCATACCTAAAGTACCTTAGGTTTTTTAATCTTTCATAAAACCATAGACTGACAAAGACCATATACAGTAGACAGCCGTAGAGGTATTTAAATTTCCGTTTAATCGAAGTTAACTCCTTACTTTATGTTATTCATCCGCTTAGCTTAAGTCTTTGTTCTCGATTCTTTATTTTGCTTTAAAAGTTCAATCATTTTATTCCAAACTCATTTTCAAAGACATTTTTGATTGACTTCGAAATACATTTCGAACTGTATTTCGTTCCCGCACAGTGGGTCCCAGCGGGCACAGAAAATTCATTTATTTTTTCAACTGTGTGTGTCAATTTGACTAAAAATTTTTGAACACTAATTCTTGTTTGGAACAAACTTAATAAAATAATATTCTCAGTGATTTTTATATAAAATTTTATTAGGCAATAATTTTTGTCAGGATAATTAGTTCTAAATTTGTATGAGATCAAAATTAAAAGTATTTAAAACATGAATAATTAATACTATTCTTTGTTTTAACATATTTTTATGGCACAAAATATGATATCTTAATTAAAAAAACAAAAATTCTCAACATTATTAGACATGGTGTCAAATTTGAAATTTTAATTTATTTAATAAAAAATAAATGTATGACGGCAGATCACCTATCAAAATTTGAAATTTTTGAAATCGTCGTGATAACTGCTGTTAAACTGTTAGAATCTAATGATTTTTTAACTGCCGACCTGAAATGAGTCAAAGTTGCCTAAATGTCAAAAGTCTTTTCTCAACAACATAATCTACATCAAAAGAATCAATTCATGAATAAAGCACTATAGCAACATTACCAATAACACTGTTTTTCTTCTCATTGATTCTATTCTGCCTGCTGATTATGAATCCACATGATTCTAGAATGGAAAAATCTTAAATTTAAAAAATGTATAAGTTGTAATTTTGTGTTTAGTTTCCAATGAGTACCGCCTACGGATTTAACATTTTTCTTTTTCATTTTTTATTTTTTATTTTAGAAGCTGCAACTTTGTACTTTGAAGTTTGTCTAGGAAACAGTCAGAGGGAAACTTATAAGCTAACTTGGAATAAATTACAGTCGAGGCTTCTTTGACACCTACGCAAACAACAAAGAACGGGTTATTAAATATATCTGAGTCGCGGCATCATTAGCACCAATAACTCAAAAAGTATTCGTGCTGTCAAAGTTCTATGGGCTGTTGTCGCGGTACGCTTAAATGTGTCAACGCAACAATTGCAGCGTGAAATCAACACAACAACAACAACAACAACAACAACAACAACAACAACAACAAAAACAAGAGAAATAATTGTCTCATAATGTATGAAAAAAAAACTAAAACATGACCGAAGAAAACATAAACGATGGTGATGTTTGTAAAACTTTATGCTTATTAGCGCAATTGTTGCACCGTTGCCGTCGCTGTTGGAACACTTTAATGTATGCGACCATAGATGGCGTGGGTGTCTGTAAAGTTGTCTGTTAAATTTAAGTTTCATGCAAAATTGTAAGAAAACGCCCATGGAAACCATGTTGCGCAAGAACAACAACATTCGATGAGTTACGGTTTATCAGATACCGCTGATTGTCTGCATCTGCGGCGAAAAAAAAGAAAATTTTAGTACAAAAAAAAAAAAACAAACAACAGAACAACTCAAGTAAGAAGAGGAAAAATATTATTGACAGCAACAACTGCAATCGTTGCTGTCACAATAAAGCTGGAACTTTATGCATGGCGCTCAGCACTATTTATTTATTTCCATCGGAAAACTTCACAATACGACGAAGAAACGAATTGCATTGCCTTAAAGCAGTCTTGAAATTGTTTTTTGATATTGTGCCATAAAATCGCCTAAAATTCTGTTCGATATCTGCAACTGGTTTTCGTACATAAGGTGTCGATATATAGCTAAATAATAGCCAAAGCGTGCGATAAACGCGGTGAGTGTCAGACAAGAGGTCACATGTTCATTGGATTTTCTCACATTTCTACTGCATACATATATATTGAGAATTGCGACGACGATGCCAGCGATGCGATGATGAAGACTAAGACAGCATTGCTGGTCAGAACCAGGATTATCTCACACGCGTAACACAAATACTGCTGGCAGCGCAAGTACTTCGAGTGCGTGATGCCAAAATGGAACATGCAGTATATCCACGTACATACATACATGCGAGTAACATAATGTATCTCGTTCCCATCCAACAACCTAGAGTTGGCTTGCATAAATCTAGCTCATCAGCCCCTTGCTGGGTTAAAAAAAGACGGGTGAATGCTATGAAACTCACGTTGAGACTTCAGTTCCATAAAAAAGGCTTCATATAAAAACTGGAGAGATTTTGTTTAATCCCGATACAGTGTCCAAACATTTAAAGTGGATGCTTAACATATTTTTATTATCCATTCAGCTATATTTCGACAAATAAGGCAAAAAGGCTTAAATGCACGTTCAGGAGAGCAATTTGAAAAGTTAGATAAGAGTTTTGAAAAACTATATCCTTGAATAGATTATATTAAACTATAGAAAAGTCGTTTAGATGTAGAATTTTTGAATGTTGCATTCTCAATACAACGTATTAAACGTAGATCTCTATCAACTAGGATTTTCAATAAATGCAAAAATGTAAACTAAGCCCTTTCTCCAAAATCATAATAAAGACCTGACGAGGGTTTATTTATATGTAGGCCCTTTTTCGAAAACACACCTACAAACATAGGTCGTATTTAAGCCCTTCTTCCAAACGTAAACAGAGCTCAAAAGTTTCAGAACCCATTTTAAGCCCTGAGTATATGTGTTGTTAAATTTATTATGCATGTTATTTTATGTGTTACGCTTTAGCTTCACTTAAAAATTTAGAAGAAAGTTGGGAAAACAACCAATTAACAATAAATTCTGCATCCCGGGTACCACTCTCCAGTCTATTATATGCTATTTTACATAATTTTAACAAGTTCCACTATAGAGCAAAGATTGTTACGCACAGTCTTCATATGAAAGCCAAATATATTTCCGATGGAACTATCGCAATATGTTTAATACATTAAATTCAAATTTAATAATAAATGAAGCAATGGAAGAATGTTAATATCAAATTAGATTTTTCTATAGAAAAGAAACTTATGTCTAGGTCTTGGAGAATGCTCATAAACTGACGAAAGGTTTTGAAGATAACCAAGATTATTATAAAATTAAAATATTTGAAACAAAAAGCAGTATGTTAAAGCTATGAAATCTATTTTAGTTGCTATTTGACGCTGTTAGCAATATGTATATTAGATCGGATCGAAATTTATATTCCGCCGGTCGGGGTCTCTAAAGTTAGAGGAACTCATTAAAATGATTTCTGCATACTTTTTTTTCAAATCTCAGAAAAACCGCCGAAGCAATATTGATTCTCCTGAAGGTACTTTCTGGTGAAAAAATCATGAAAAAAAAACATCTGCTAAAATGCTAAATTTCTTACTTATACCAATATTCAGTTATACAAAAAATTTAAAAATTATGTTTCATTATAACTCTTATTGACCACCAATATGAATTTTTTTAAAACCGCTTTAAAAGACATATTTTTTACTAGATTTACGTGAAAGTGTTATTGTTGGAAAGGTATTAAGTTCTTCTTTCTTTCTGCGTATCGCTTTATTATATGTCTGGTCATCCGTCCGAATATCTGTCCGTCTGTATAACTTATTTCACACATACTTCATAACACTAAATTTCAGCTTAGTTTTTGGACTTAGGGCATCGACAATTATAAAAAATATTACAAATTTGGGTAAAAGCGCAAAACAACATCTCGACGATATGAAAATCCGTCAGTTACCTCATCAGGTTATTAAATTAGAATTTAAAATTAAAACGCAAACAAATGTCTCCACTTTGTGTACAAACACATAAATTTGTTTGATGAGTGAAATGTTTGCAGTGGCTTTTTATTTTTTAATATTTCATGTTTACGATCATTACTAATACCCACTGTGTTAGTCGAATTTCAATGCTTTAAAAGTATTATTATTCAAAGTCTGCTGCATATGTATATTAAAATAAACTAGTATCACCTGGGGTCGAAATTCGACCAATTTATTGATTGCCTATTTATAATTATATGCGAGATGATAAAAATAATTTCGAGGATATAACTTTTAATTGATTAGAGATATAAAGCTATTTTCTTAAAATAAATTATTTTTTTATATTATTATTTTGTTCAAAAACAGAAAAACAACATTTTAAAAAAACTTAATTTTGTCAAAGAAATCATAGGGGGTAGCCTTAATTTTTTGATGGCACGGACAGTTTATTAATTTAGTGTCAAGACAAAATAAATTCACCTAAAATTCGGTATAGACTTTGAAAGAAAATCAAAAATGCAATTTTGAGTTTTTTTTTTACAACAAAAATCATTTTTACCCCATATTTTAAGAATAAATCAAATTTTATGGTCTTTTTTTAAAAGGAATAATTTAAATATAAACAAACTAAAAACGGTATAATTTTCAAAAGTTTTTTTTAATTAACTGATAAGACTTAAATACAAATAAGAAATAAATAAAATCTATACACAGATGGCGGAGATATTTGCTTCATTCAATTAGAGACAGGTTTTTTCTCTATCTTGGCATTTGGTTGAAACACACGCTAAATAACTAACGACAATATTAAGAAAATTCATTAAAAATACTTTTGTTTAGAAATTTGCTGTTTTTATCAATTTTGAAAGAAAATTTAACAAACTTTTAGAAAAAATTAGAAAAATTGAAAAACCGTTAAAATCCGACCAAGATATTCACATGGAAAGTCAAATTTTTGAATTCAAAACACATTTTTGTACAAATTTTACAATTGACGAATGGATAAAACTAAATTTTTTTTAAGAAATTGTTACTTTTAAAAAAAATTCAAATTCGACAAACTCAAAAACTCTCCCCCAATAAAGTTTCATATTAGTCAAAGAGCGGATTTTTTCTCAAAAATTTAATTTCTCTCTTAGAAGGTTGGGAACCCTCTCTATCAGATATATCATTTATATATACATTCTGCACATCTGGGCAACATAACCTTTAGAATGATATAGGTTTCATTTATTTTGAGTTTTAATTAATATCAAAAAAGCGTACGACAAACTTTAATGTTCACGTATTTATATATAAGATATTTTATTAATTATGATTCCAAAAAGTATGATGAAATAAATCAATCAGTATGTACCGTTTTTAGTAATATTCATGCCTGAAAATATATTTGCTTTTTCTTAGGACTGTATAAAAGGTCTATACATTTAAGCCTTTTTTTATTAAAATTAACCTTCGATGTGGACAAATTTCAAAATGTGAAAAGACTTATTTATGTTCAAGCCTCTCCTTTGTACGAAAACTCGTTCTGGAAAAAAGGCCTTAAACATCATAAGCCCTTAAAAGTATTAACAAAAGACCATACTGCATGTGCAAAAAGGGCTTAAAATGATATAAGCTCACTTGATGTTTCAAAAACGCACAAAGAAAAAGGGCTTATATTCCACTAAGAATTAAATTATTAAAAAAAAATAAGTAAAAGGGCTTATTTTAAAAAAAGCCCCATGGAAATTTCACTTAAAAGTTAAATTTATGATTTGTTAAAAGGGCTTAAACAAATTTAAGTCCCCAATACAAATTCGTTACAGTTGGTTTATGAAACTTAAATTGAAATAAGCCCTTTTTCCTAATGCAGTCAACACACTTCAGCAAATAAGCCCTTTTGAAAACTACCAATAAAATTCCCAAAAATAAAGATATCAAATTAGGAGTAATTGCTTTTTATAAATAGTTAAAAACGAACTCTGCTATAAGCCCTTACCAAAATAGACGATTTGCTCCGTAACGAGCAAAGACAAAAATGTTCGCTTAAATGCAATTCAATGTTGTTGCCCAAAATAAGCTAACGTAAACACATCGAAACTGAACGAAACGGTTTGACGAGACGTTTTGTTCCGTAAGAACCGAACTTTTAGCGTCTCAACTCGTCAGCAACAACAGTGCAGAGAATTTTTACATCAAGTTTTGTTGCATTTTTATCAATTAGTGCAAGAAACAATATTTTAATGAATTAATAGCCATTCTTAGGGATGAACAAGGCATTTATATGCATTTGAAACAGTTGGCAGCTGACCAGCCTAGACGAGTTCAAGAACGTTTCATTTTGGGTTAAATGTCAAAACAGACGTAACGAGTGTACACGCTCGTAGAGTTGCAATCGTCTCGTTTCGTCTATTTTGGTTAGGGCTATAGTAATAACTCAAAAAAGGGCTTAAGTCATTTAAGCTTTTTTGCCTTGTGAGTCGAGATATCATCTTAACTGGCGAAGATTGAACAAAATGTTCCCAATTAATTAAAGTTGTTCTACATTCAAAATTTATGCTTTATCTTAAATTTTATTGATTTAGTTCAACTAATTAATTTAACAAAAGTTACTGAAGGAACATGATTTCCATTAAAAAGTTGTGAATCCGATCAATTGCCTTATGCACATCTAACAGTGGCGGACTTTGAAGATTCGGTAACCAAAAAAATGTTTTCTTTTTTTAAAAATAATTAACGTCTGTGCTCTGTTCGTCTGCATGAAATTTAGCTGTAAACGTTCATTTTTATTTTTTCACAGCTTTCGTTTTCTGTATGGAGATTTGAGTGAAATTTCACATGAAACAGAACAGAGTTCTAGGCTTAAGAAGAAAATAAACCAAAACACCGATTCCCTGTCCAAAAAACCAAAAACCTCCTAGATCAGGGGTTTCCAAACTTTTAAGCCTTAGGGCCAAATTGAATACTTCATAAAGCCTCAAGGGCCAAGATCCAGCTAGGTCATCAGATAAACATACCATTATAATATAGAGTTTTGAATATCGTGCATATTTACATTTAAAGGCTAGTCTGTGTGTGATGTACTCATGTATATATATATGTATGACGTTGTATTAATCCGTGGTGTGCGTCCTACTATGTTTGTAAATAATTTTGGACTTATCATAGCTCGAACACATTGATGACGGCTAACGACATTCCGACATCTGTCAAATTTAAATACCCTTAGTATAAGGAGGCATGATAGGTATAGGTAAGAAAAGATGGTAGGCATAGAAAGTGGATATTACAAAAGTAATTATAATCGAAATTTAAAATTTTTTGATATATTGACAGGAAATTCGGTATTTAAGCCGGTATTTTTCTAAAAAAGTATGATCAAGTTCGAAAATGGTTTAAAACTAATGAAAGCCCATTTCAGCCCTTGAAAGGACTTTGACCGAGCTTCTTATCATCAATTGTGTTGTGTGTGTTATTAAATGTTTGCACACAATTAACCGAGAACTGGACCTACACGTTTTATGCCGACTCCGGACGGCTAAAGTTCATGTTCTCAAAAAGCTTCACATGGCATTATTTACTCACTGAGGTTTGCCATTGTCTGCAGAGGTGGTGACCGATCTGAAAATTTTTTTTTATTGGAAAACTTTTCGCCGCGACTAGGGATCGAAACCGGGCTAAGAGCATGCTAGGCCACACACTAAACCTGCACGCCACGGTCACCACTGTGAAAAAAATGTTTCACGCATTAAAATACATGTGAAGCATTTATTCCGCAAACTTGTTCTGCATACCCCGTTGATTTCGCAATTGAAGCTCTCGATGCTTTAAAAATAAATTTTACGTATCGTTTTTCTGATATCAACGCATTAACAAATAATATCAAAATATTCCTAAATAAGTTAATCACTGGTATAGAAACTCTTATCTCAGGACTTCGAATGGAAATTATTGATTTGTAATTTGTTGATATCTTTGAAAAAAATGTCAATCTTGGTGGAATTTTATAAGATTTTTAAATTCACACAGGTTGATCAGATGTAAAAATCTGCTGCTTTGCTTTTTTTTCTTTTTTAAAAAAATTACCCAAAATGAAATACACAAAAACTGTTCACACATCCAAATTAACTGAAAAGTCACAGATATATAAATTTCATTAACTTTACTATCATTTTAATAACTAAATTATATGAATTATTGTATTTTTAGTTGTTACATAAAACCTCTCTTTATTATTTTGTGTGATTGATGTGTTTGATTTAATTTATTAAAATAAATTACAAGGTAAGGCCAGATGCTGGGCAAATCGGGAAAGCTGCCGTGGGCCGGATTGGTGATAATCGCGGGCCGTAGATTGGAGACCTCTGGCGTAGACGATAAATATTTTTGACCAGCATGTGTTAAAACAACCGTTCTTTGATCCACTATGCGTAGGCTAAAACACTCTCCTGAAAAAGGATAAAACTACAAAAGTGAAAATAAAACGGCCGTACACACGGACATGTACTTACCCGAGAAACAATTTCATATTTTGTGTCTATAAAGTATCTGATAAATGTCCGGTGTACGTGTCGATGAATGTCCGACCTCTGCAGGTACTTGTTATTTTTCGAGTACATTATAGTTAAAACTATTTCAGGGAATTTTGGAAAAAATATCGAGCTAATTTCAGTTGAAAAGTCAATTAATTTTCGCACATCAATCATTACAATAAATCTATCCTGTGCACTGTAGGTCGTTTGCATTCGTCTTCACATCAATGTACAGCTGTTCGTTGCTACTCGTAGCTTTAAAAAAGAAAATTGTGTCTGATATTCCGGACCACTGCACCTGAGCACTTTCGTACGGACACAAATTGTTTTTCGGTTTAAGAGCTGAAAGACATTCTTAAATCAATAGCATTTTTGCCAAATATCCCTGTAAGACAAGTTTAACCAAAACTCCAACACAATTAAAAAGAATCGCAGAGTGTATTGCTTTAGCTATTATAATCATTTTTAAATAAATAACTTTACACGAACTACGAATAACAGAACAGTCTTCACAAAACTGTATCCTTAATTGTCGCCTTTCAAACACGTGTTTGCCACAATCAGATATGTGTTGGTCGATACATGGACACCAACACCATCTAGTTATAAAAAAACCGATCATATAAAATATTTAAGTCTTTTAAAATTAAAGCAAATTTTATAAAATATATTGATAAAAAATGTATAACATAATATTCTTCACGTCTAAATCTAGCCACTGAGCTATCGATATCATTATTGAATAAGCAAAATTAACAAAACATATTCGGCAGGAAAATATAGAAATTTATTAAGTTATAATCGTTAAAGATGTTATAGAAGTTGGCATTTATCAATATTCTGTTTTCTGTTTTTTTTTTAAGTTTTTATTTTAAGAAAAATGTTCAAAAAATGTACACATATTATTTTTAGTTTGAGGTATTAAAAAATAAATAATCTGCTTCTACAAAGAAAGTATTCACTTGAGAAAACATACTATCCTTTGAACAATTAAAAATACAAAAAATCATATCAATCTTAACATCTTTAGACTGTTTTCTATTTGTAACACTTCATTTTGCCTTTTATGCACTCATCACAAAAATTTGATTCAATGGTCCGCACAGTTCTTCCTGATACATTCTATTCGAGATGTAAGTTCGCTAAAAGCCAAACGGCACCATGACCCAGATGCCCTTCATCAGCTAAGCCAAAATGAAAGAAATCTTATCTCTGCAGTTATTTAAGTTGCCAATAACGAGCAAAAGTCAAAGAAGCGGGCAACTATTTCACCTTGTCCATATCGCCAATGTCGAAAGAGAACAACAACTATCCATGCAAAGCGACCATCATGTCCATTAAAAGTTCTGTAGCGTATTCCAACCACGTTAGTCTTCTTAATAACTTCCAGCAATGAATAAAATATAGTAGGTAGCTTTTCAACTTAAGCGAAATCTCGATGATACTATTTTTAATACCAATCTGGTTTGGCCGAGACAAAAATAACTTTGTCATAGTATCTGAAATGAGCGTTAATGGAGCTGACGACAACACGTTTGTCCCACGCAGCTTTTACTTTTGTTATTCTGTCAGATAAAAGCACATTCCTCTATCATGTTGTTGAAACATACATCAAGAAAACAGAACTGACTACTTTGGCACGCGACCAAACGTCGCCACAAATTTCAACGTTTTGACGTGTTAAGTAACACTATAACTACAACAACAACAATTGCCATAAATAAATAGCAGTGTTTGCAAACTGACAAGCTGATTGGCGCCAATTCATAAGTAAGCTCAAGATCGAGATCAATTTTGAATAAATTTTGTTTTATAATATAATGAAGGTATTTAAATATTTCAGCTATTAAAAGTAGATATAAATATTTAACAAATTATATAAATGGTATTGTTGAAGTTTAATCATCAAATTATGTTTTTAAGAACTTTTTTATATTTTTATTAAAATTGTGCTGAATAAATTTATTTAACCCATATAATTAAATGATTTGTGATTGAAGCCAACGAGGTTTCCTTAACATGACAACGTGTCAGACTGCCTCAACTAGACGATGCCAGCATTCTCCATGTGCAAGTCGTTTCAATTGTCACAAACCCAGGGTACACTGAATAAGGTAGCCGCAACACGGAGAGCGCGACTGCCGCAAATGTCAAAGCGAACTGATTCAGCTATTGTTGTTGTTGTTCTTTTTTTCGACAGCCAGTTGATTTTTGACACTTTCGGATATGCGAAAGAGAGCACAGTCAGTTTTGAAGCAACCTTGTTATTCAACCATGCACAAACCTCTGCTCGGTTTCACACAACCACTAAAGCTTTTCGGTATAATTTTCGAAATATAAGTCTCACATTTATGAAACTCAGAGCGAATACAATATTTAGTCATATCCTTCGACTGGAAAAATTAAGTTAAAATTCGAGAAGGGGGCGTAGCATCATCCATAAATTAGTAATGGAAATATCTAAATATCACATAACATTGAAAAAGTTCATTACATTAAGGGCCAGTTTTTCAGTGCGGGCTTAAACTCTAGTCAAATTAAACCAAGCTTAGCTCACCAAAAAGGGACGTTAAAACTCTGTTTAACTAGATATTGTAGCATTCGTTTAAGTTGAATTGACTTAAAATATCATATGATGTGTTTTTTTGCTTAAACCGAGCTTAAACGTTCAATTTTGGTGAGTTAACCTCGGTTTACTTTGACAGAGTCAATTAAACTGAATCCCGCACTGAAAAACTGGCCCTAAATAAGCAGTAAATAAATTACTTATTGGCCATGTCTTTCTACTAGAAAATTGAAACGGGCATTGGAAATGGGGTGTATAGTCGTAGCAACGTGCGCCGGGTACCGCTAGTAATAAATATATTTACAGTTTTAATAATACGCCAACATCTTTCAAGGTATGTCTTCATATGGGAATGAAAGTCAGGAGGTTTTTTCTAAGCTTTTAAGGACTTTTATTAATCTATTAAAATTCTTAAGAAATTTTCTTTTTTAAAGCCTGTGAATTTCGTTGCTGCAAAGAAATGAAATCATGTGAAAAAACAAATCAATCCAAAATAAAAAATAATCTTAAAGTGCATTGGCTTTAGAATCATAAATAAATTTATTGGTAAATTGATGTGTTTTTTATTTATTGATAGGAAATCGACAAAGAAAAAATAACACCGAACGGTGTAAAAAGCGGAATTGAACTCCTAACGGCGTTCTAAAATTATTTTCATTCGAATATTTAAATTGATTGGATACCGTTCGGTGTACAAATAACACCGAACGGTGAGACTCCCTAAAACACCATGAATGAAAGAATACAAGATTACGACATTGACGTCATTGGAGCCAATCGAATGTTGCCATCTCTATGCCATCCTTTTTTAGCTAATAGAAAAAGTTGGCTCCAATAACGTCATCTAGTGGTATCACATCTAGTGGAGGTCGTAACCTTGTATTCTTTCATCCATGCTAAAACACCATTTGGAGTTCAAATTTCTTGTAGAAACGGCAAACTTGCGATTTCTAGTTTTTAGAACAATTAGTTTGACTGCTAATCTGGGCAGTGGGCTCCTCTGGCTTTAAAAGCATTTCAATAAAATATTTCAATGAAACAAATTGCGATTGCGTCTTAATACAACTTATTCATGGCTTGAAAAGATATGAAGCTGATATCACTGCAATTAAGGCTGCATAGATTTTCAGCTTTAACCCTATCACCACCGCGCGATGCGGCTGAGAATTTCGGGTGAACTTTTTAGGGCTTACTACTAGACTTCCCAAAAAGAAAACTCCATCATCACATTTAACCGCCACCGACCCCCAACCCCCCGGTACATGAGTGCCATATAATCGCGACAAAAATGTGTATGCGGGTGCGAAGAAATTAGAGAATATTTTTCAAACTTGTTTTTTGAACATTTTGAAATGCCATATGGCACTCACGGCGGTGATAATGTTAGTATATACATCCCGAGAAGATCTTGAGCGGAACGCTTTGTATCCTAATATTCCAAAATACTTTATTAATAATATTTTGTGCACTCAGAAAAATATCAACTGTATTATTAACAGTCGGCCGCTGTTATTTTATTGTTATTGTTATTATAAAATTTAAATAATATTTCTGTTTCATTTATTGTTTGGTCAAAAATAACTTTCAAATTAAGTTGATTACAATCTTGAAAAAATTGCAATTTATTTTTTTATTTAGAAAAAAAAAACATTATTTAAAAAAAAAAAAAGTCGTTGTTGGCCGTGCCGGTATTTGAAACCTAGGACAGTCGAGTACAAGACGCACACGTCAAAACACTCGGCTAAACATGAACTTCCCAAACAATGATAAAATTCAAAAAATCCGTTTTTATACGGGTTTTCGTGTTCTATTGACCATCAGTCACCCGACTGATTTGAAAATTTATAATTTGTATTGAAATAGCTTTTTTAATCCAAAATAGTTTCATTTTTATACCATTAACGTAAATATGTCATTCACGCACAATTTCATCGTTTATACAAATATGTGAATACAATTTTGCAGTAATTTTTATACCCTTAACCTATAAAGTCAGGGTATATTAACTTTGTGCAAACTTTTGTAACACCCAGAAATAAGAGAGTCCGTGTAGAAAAGTATATATGTATGTATTATTGATCAGCGACACCACGTGCGACGGTTTATCCATGTCCGTCCGCCCGTCTTTGAATTGGTTGAATTTGATTTGGAAAAATTTAATTTGAAATGTGAAAAGTTGAATTTTAAGTAAACAACCTTTTAAACAAATTGTGTAAGCATTTTAGTTATATTTTGATAAGTTTTTCAAAATTAATAATATCTTCATTTTGAAATCAATCCTTCATAGTTACATATAAAGAGAATTTATTTTTAAATTAAAATTTAAGTTACGATTATTGAAAAACGGTTAAGCGTTAAGCTGCTTTCCGACTCGGAAATAGCATGAAGAAATACTCTAGTATATGAAGTTTGAGTAAGATTGAATAATATTTTCCCAATGAGCAAAACGTTTGAAAAATTGAAAAATTCTTCATTTTAGTCCGATATGGTATATATTAGTTAACAACTCAGATGAGCCTGGTTACTACAACATTTATTGAAATCTAATGCAAAACAAGATAAAATATTACTATGCTTGATAACGACAAAACCAACCAATAACTTATGATAATCTCCACTGTACGCAGATAAATACAGCACCCAATATTACAAAATATTTGCTGCTCACACGCAATTTGATCACCATTCGTCGTTTGTCAGCTTTGCCAAATGTAAGCAATTAGACCATGTCGTAGATATTGTAAAAGCAACAATGTTGCTAAATGAAATCAATGCACGGCAGCAACAACATCTATAAAAGAGCCATGCAATGGTTGCTCTAAATAATGAACAGCTTCAGTCTACAACATGCAACAATTGGGTTTTTACTTCTTCCCTTCAGCAGCTGCTTCTTCCTTAGGACATCATTGGCTCTTAATTTATTCTATGTTGCTACTGAATCTATTTTTTTTTTTTTTTTTTTGTTTTTTACTTGTTATGGGGAAATTAACAATCTTTTATTATTTATTCGAATAAATTTTGCTATTTGCAAGTTGGAACTAGCCGCCACGTTTTGTTTCCAACATTGAATTTGTCTCTCAACTCTCTATGTATTGGTCACGTTTCAAAGCAATGAACAAAACTAAGAACAGTTTTCTGCTGACTATTTGACCTTTATCAAAATAAAGATGAGATATATTTTTTAACAGTAGCAGTAATAGTTGAAGCAAATTGTTAATTTAGGGAACTCATGTTAGTGCATAGGTTTTCATATTGCTTAGACTGCATTTTTTCGTTTATCAACCTTTGAAATTTTGGGTAAAATAACCATACTGAGAAAAAAACCGGTTCAGAATCTAACACGTAATAGTCTCCCAAATGATAGGGATCTGTCCCATTTCTAATAGAACTTGAAACAAATTCATTTAAATTAAACACAACAGTTTTTAAAGTTATATTTTAAACAAAAGTTTAAAAAAAAAACAATGTTTTTATATATAGAATAAAAATTTTTAAATTTAAGGGCCCATTAAAGTTTTTTTATAAAAAAAACCCTACATTAAAAGTTTTATTGTAAAGATACTGTTTAATCTTATTTATTTTTATTTTTATATTATAATTACGTAATGTTTAAAGAACATTTTTAATTTTTTTGATAAAAAAAAAGAAATTAATAAGCCTGGAATCCTTTATTTAGTAATGCACCTAAAATATGCGGTGGACACGATTTTTTGGAGCTGGTTCATCCAAATAACAAAAAAAATTATAATTATTGTTCTTTTTAATTTTTTTGAGCTTTTAATCGAAGACTTTTGGAAACAATTGATTTTTACGAATATGGCAGTTAAAAACCGATTTTTTACTAAAATATTAATTTATTTTTGGTTATAAAATAAAAACTTTTCTCTTATATAAAAACTGGACGATTTAAAGTAGGAATGGTATTCGCTTTACAAGTGAAAAAATATTGGTAGCGATCCTTGCAAAAGTTTTCGAGTAATGCTGTCCACCGGTTTCAGACAGCACTTTTCGAGAAAAACGCGTTTCGAGAAAAAAGTCGGTATAAAAAAATTTTGAGTTGTGACTGTTTTGTAAAGGGTGTTTTTTTATGAGGTTTTTTTTCAATATGGACTACTCTATTGTCTGACAGTTGTTTTGATAGTTTAAAGTGACGTCTCTACTCAGTATTGTTTGGCTAATCATCATGAAAAGGTTAACTACAGAACAACGCTTCCAAATCTTGGAAATTTATTTTCAAAAACAGTGTTCAATTAAAAATGTTTATAGAGCACTTCATGAATTTTATGGTGCACATAATCGTCCGTCTGAGACCAACATATGGAACGTTATTACCAAATTTCGGTCTACATTCACTCTTTTGGATGCCAAGCCACCGAGAAGAATATGGGGGAAGGTCTATGGGCTGGTGGAATCATCGGTCCTTATTTCTTTAAAAATGAGGAAAGACGACGTGTTACCGTGAATGGAAATCGATACAGAACCATGATCAATGAATTTTTGTTGACAAATCTTCAAGATATGATTGTGGACGAAATGTGGTTTCAACAGGATGGTGCCACTTGTCATACTGCGGGCGAAACAATCGACTTATTAAACATTTCAACGACAACATTATTTCGAGAAATGGACCAGTGAATTGGCCTCTGCGTTCGTGTGATTTGACGCCACTTGATTAGTTTTTGTGGGGATACGTGAAGTCATTGGTTTATGTGGATTACCAGCAACGATTGACGCTTTGGAAACCAATATTCAACGTGTCATTGCTGAAATACGCCTTCAAGTGCTTGAAAAGGTGGTCAAAAATTAGACGTCTATAATGACCTTTGTTCAAAATAGTCGTGGTGGCCATATGCCCGAAATCATATTTAAATGTTAAATGCCAAGTTATTATCTACCAAATAAAAAATTTTTTTTGGCCATGTGTTTTATTTAAATTTCAAATCAGCAAGCTCTTAAAAGAACACCATATATTTAGTGTGCGATATATTTATTAAAAAACTTCTCTGATGGAACGAAAAGACTAATAAATTTGTGCAATAATTGGACAGACTACTTGATAACTTCAAAACATACATACATACATTATTAAGTGTGCGAAATCAAAAACAGTAAAATAAATGCCTTTATATTTTAAAAAAGTAAAAATTTGGAACTGTCCGAATTATGGCAGTGTCCAAATTATTGGAGTGTCCGAATTGGCGCATGTCCGGACTGTAGAAGTTGCACTGTAGTACATTTATTGACTTTTCTTCGGACATTTGTGCTTTTAACTATAACAATTTTTAGTGAATTGACTTATGACTTTCTGAGACTATTTTTACAATGTTATGCATTCGAAAAATGTAAAGAAAATACAATTTATTTTTGATCATCGTAGTTAGTCAAAAAACTTTAAAACTTAAAACAAATATTTTAAAGCATAATTTGTTCGATGTAATTTTTAAGTTTTTCCATCAGATATACAATCAGCTACCCGTAGACTCTCCGACCGAATACGAAATGTTAACTACATTCGACGGTGTTTGCATTTCAATTATTTCAAATGTTTGATATACGATAAACCAATTCAAAAGCTAAATTGTTTGTTATTTCAGAGAAATAATAAGAGAAAATTAAAAAAAATAAAAGAGTTTATAGTTGAAAATAAAACACGCTTGTTTTTAATTTTGTTTTGTAGAAACGCAAAAGCATTTTTTTTTAATTATAAAGTATGTTTTTTTTCTCAGTGTAGTAAAAATCATGATATAATAATTTTACCAGGTAGTATTGACAAGTGTTAATTCTCTCAGCTACAAGTAAACGAACACTTGTCAAAAACAGCTGTTCGTTGTTATATGCGATGGCCACATTCAGCTGTGTCAACTGTTGTGACAGCAATACATCGGGGAGCGCTGTTATCGGTATTGAAGTTTCAGAAAAGTTGTCAAGTTGATGAAATGTCAAACTTTGTGTCAATTTTAATGTCAAATTTTACCGACAATTTTAAATTTTTCTATTTTTAAATGAGTTTTAATGCGCGACTTCATATTTATGTGCATCAAGTTTTGATTTAACAGTTGCCAACTGTTGAGTATGCTGAATGTGACCAATGAAAATTAATTGTATACAATGACAGATTGTGAGCGCTCTCTTTCTTGTAATATTTTTTGACAGAAGTCCGTTTCCAACACAAACGTCAATACTACCTTGGAGTTATTAAATCAAGAGTAAAAATAAAATATATTTATGTTAAATATTTTCTTATATTTTAGAAGTAACGTCGTATTAAATAAAAGTGAAATAAAAACCAATTCAATCGCTTTTATGGCCTCAGCTATTTACTAGAGGTGGAAAACTATCGATGGTACTATCGATAGTATCGATAGTATGAGACTATCGTAAACATCGATAGTCGCTCAAAACATTTATTTTATTTTTTTTATATTATTATGTATGAACATTTATGTTTAGTTTTCATAATTAAAAATGATTTATACAAAATTTCAACTTTTAAGACTATCGATAGTTATCGATAGTTTTTTTCTAAACTATCGCATACTATCGATAGGGCTGATTATCGATAGTTTTCCACCTCTACTATTTACAGTCAGCGATACACGGATGACTCCTAAATGAGCTCGCCTACGATTTTTTTTTATCTTCCAAGCGATTCGCTGAAGATTCTCAGGTGATTGAAAATTGTTGTAGGGTTGTAAATAATTGATCGAAAACTGGACATACTTAATTGCATGGATGAAAGAATACAAGGTTACGACATCGACGTCATTTTTGTCAATTGAATGTTGCCATCTCTATGTAGCCATCTTATTGCCATTATTTTTTAGCTAATAGAAAAAGTTTGCTCCAATTACGTCATCTAGCTGTAAAACATGCGGACACCGTAACCTTGTATTCTTTCATCCATGCTTAATTGTAATTTTTTGCAAAAGATATTTTTCTGCACTTCGTTTTCTTATTTTCCTTACTTTTACTGCCATTATTTTAAATTTTGCGGTTCAAATTAACAATCTTGTAGTGAACAATTTGGTAAATCGTGCAGAACTCGTGTGTAACTCGCTTTTCCAGTCGTGTAAAATTAATATAAATATGTGTCCTCCTTATTGTTATTTGTAGTCCTTCTAAATTAAATTTTGATCTGGTGACCCTATTTATGAATCATCAAAGTAATAATATCTTTAAAACCGCCTAAAAAAAGAGCTTTTAAATTTAATATTTTTACCCTTACGAATCGGCTGTGGAGTATTTTAATGTTGGCTTTATTTATTTACTAATTTGAGGTACCTGGCAATCGTGACAGCAGTTCGCTCAACCTCAAATTTTAATTGTTCCGGGAAAAATTTATTCGGTACACGAATTTTATAGCTCAGATTGGTAACGTGACTATAGGTTGACCATATTAGCAGTCAAAAAAATGTGTTTGCTTAGGACGAAACATATAAAGGCAGAAACATGGCTTTGGCATTATGCCAGGTGACGAATCTTGAATCTATGCATATGAGCTCAAAATTAAATAGCAATTGTCGGCATGATTGTTTCAATATGGCTTTTTTTTAAACTTTTTTTGAAACTTTTTTTAGTTTTGTATGATACACTTAAGAAATTGGATTGATTTTCTTCTTTTTTTATCCAAACAATTGGATTAATTCTTCAGCAACAAGTTGGTGCAAGCAATTCGCCACAATGCACAGTGCTCCGATTCCATATAAGAATTGAACAAAAATAGAAGGAGTTGTCAAATGTTGTTAAAAATGTAATCAATTCTGATGTGGCGCTGACGCACAGTGCTTTGTTCCATAGGCAAAATTAAAATAAAATAAAGTGCTTAGAATATTCAAGTAATATACATTTTTGTAAAGCTAACAAAGCACCTTAAATAAATTCGTTAATAGAATTTATCATCTCGTCTTTTTGTTAACAGTAGAGGGCGCTAAAGTCAGAAAACGTTTGAGGTAAAACTGTTGAACGGAAAAACTGTTTTTACTGTGTTACAAATTTTTTTTTAAAAATTTCATTTTTTATTGTATTGCTTTGAAACTTAACAGTTTTGTTTATAACTATAGGTACACAAAACCAAAAATAATTGTTTGCAAATATTTTTTATAGAAAAGTTGTTTGGGCCATCGAAAACTAACTGGAAGAATAGGTAATTTTTTATTTTTGATTTTAGTACACTTGAAAGGGCTTAGATGGAATATGTGAACAAGTTTTAGATTTTTCACCCGGAAATGTAAAAATTATATGAGTTTTTTGAGACATATTTCCTAAGTTTCAGAAAAAGTTGCAAAGACCTAAGTTTATGGTACTGCCAAAATTTAAAAAAAATAAGTTTATACAATTTTTTTGTTTTGGTGACCCCGACGTGATCAATACAAAGGATCGCAGTCACGAGTATTTTGTTAAGGACTACCATGGTGACCCCGACGTGATCAATACGAAGGATAACTGGTTCAAGTGCCAAGTATCCATCAATCTATTGATCACTAATCAAACAATCGGCCGTAATAAAGTGACAAAGACGACACCACACAAGTTCTCCACCAACATCTGATTAGAAGACAGCAATCAACTAAGTGATGGAGGAATTGTACACAGCACAGTCTCAGCTCGGAGACGAAATCGAAAGGATCATCCGGAACTACAAAAAGGATCCAGAAGTTCGGAGGGATCTTAAATATTACAAACTTCGGCTAAGCCAGCTTGAAACCATACATGCCAAATTCAAGGCAAATCATGTAGAGCTTAGTAATACAAAGGATCGCAGTCACGAGTATTTTGTTAAGGACTACTACATGCAGCTGACAGTGCTTTGCGAAAAATACGTAAAGCACTTTAAGCAAGAAATCAAAACTTTGGATTCAGCGATTGATGAAGACAGTGGTGACGACAATATTCAGACACCGGAACAAGGTGCATTAGGCGAAGACATCTCAAACATGGAGAATCTAACTAATGGCCTGATAAGAAAGGCCCACAGAAAAATGTCTCTCCTAGAGTCAAGGCTCTCTAACATTAGAGTCTTGGAGGGACAATCATCACCGTATTATGACCTCAAGGCGGAATTTGTGAACCAACTATGGCACGACATAGCCATATTTGACGAACAAATTTGGGAGCAACACTCCAATCCAGTAGCTTTAGGCTATGATGCAGAGAAGTTTCAGTCACTTGAGCAAGAAGTGCATCTAAAATTAACAGAGATCACTTTAATGCTTAATCAACCCGTTCAACAGCATGAGTATCACCCTTCAAAGGGCACTTTACCAATTCCAAAGGTACAAATTCCGAAATTTGATGGGGATTACTTAAAATGGAGCCAATTCCACGGTTTGTTTACTGAAATCATCCATAAACAACCATTGTCAAGCGTGGAAAAAATGTGGCATCTAAAAACACAGCTTACAGGAGAAGCATCAAGTTTAATCAGTCACCTAGCTATTACTGATGAAAACTATGTCGCAGCATGGAAGCTACTAGAAGAGCGCTACAACAACAAAAGAGTATTGACATCAACACTTATAAAGAAACTGGTAGATCAACCATCCGGAACTTCAAATATAACAGCAGTTAAACACCTGCACGACACAACAAGGGAATGCCTACTTGCTTTAAATAATTTAGGCATCAAAACTGATTCATGGGATCCATTGCTGATTCACCTTCTGATCAAAAAATTCGATCGAAGCACATACATTCAATATGAACAATCAATTGTGAGGCCTAAGGAAATTCCTAAAATGTCAGAATTGTTGGCTTTCCTGGAATTACAATTCCAAACCATGGAAACTATTGGACAACGAGAAAAACCAAAGGCGCCAGCAAAGGTCTTAACATCATCAGCCGCACAAATTGACATCAAACTCTGTTTGTCATGTGGAAAGAAATTCCATCCGCTCTTTGCATGCGACAACTTTCTAAAGCTCAAGGTGCAAGATCGTATAAAATTTGTGCAAAAATACAAATTATGCCTGAATTGTCTAAAGCCAGGTCACGCAGCAGTACAATGTGTGTGGCGACACTGTCCAAAGTGTTCGAAAAAACACAATTCACTACTTCATCTGCAGCAACAAGAATTGTCATCAAATGGAACAAGGAATGAAGCAAAAGAAAATTCACCTGCAACTGTGGCAACAACTAATCATGCAACGAAAAACAACAATTATGTACTGTTGGCTACAGCAAAAATTCGAGTTGTAGCAAACAATGGACAGGTATGCGAAGCACGTGCACTACTGGATTCCGGTTCACAAATCAACATGGTGACACAACGGCTCGTCAACAAGTTATCATTAACCACTACAAGGTCCCAGCTTTCCATTGAAGGAATCGGACAACAAACTGGAATCTCAACTTCAAGAGTCAACGTTGCGATTCATTCACGAACAGAAGACTTTTTAACTAGAATAGAAGCTTATGTTATGCCGAAACTTATTTCCTCACAACCAACAAAGGACCTAGAAGTCTCAAATTGGAACCTTCCAGGTCATCTAAACCTAGCCGATCCCGAGTTCTTCAAGTCAGGAAAAATTGACATGCTTATTGGTGCTGAGCTTTACCATAGTCTAATCCACCCAGAGCAGCTTACACTAAAAATAAATCAGCCACTCCTACAAAACACGGTTTTTGGATGGATTGTCATTGGAAAAACTGAAGTGTCAACAGAAGCAACTGCAGCATGCGCCGTAGCTACCACAGAAGATGAAAACTTGGACTCTATTCTAGAAAGATTTTGGAGAATCGACGATTTGAACACAGTCAGCCAGGTCATGACCCCAGTTGAAAATTGGTGTGAAACCCATTTTGCCAATAACATAAGAAGAGATAATGATGGCCGTTTTATTACCCGTTTACTGTTTTCTGAAAGTCCAACAGCTCTTGGAAAATCAAAGGACATGGCTATTAACAGATTTTTATCGCTCGAAAAAAGATTGCAGAGAGATCCGACCATACAATCGCAATATATAAAGTTCATGGATGAGTACGAATCGTTGAATCATATGGAAAAGATATGGCCGAAAGATGTTCCCGATGTCCATTATTTCATTCCTCATCATTATGTGCTAAAACCAGATAGCAGTACCACAAAGCTCAGGGTCGTATTTGACGCATCAGCCAAAACGTCAAGTGGCCAGGCTTTAAACGATATATTGCATAAGGGCCCTACTGTTCAAAGTGATCTATTTTCAATGCTGTTGCGATTTAGAACATACAAATACGTATTCACAGCCGATATTGAAAAGATGTATCGACAGATTGGCATGCATGAAGAGGACACAGCTCAGCAGCTCATTGTGTGGCGGAAGGACCCAAGTGAACTTATTCAATACTATCGACTTAAAACAGTGACGTACGGAACAACATCAGCACCTTATTTGGCTACCAAATGTCTGCAACATCTGGCAAAACAGAATATGAGTAAATACCCACAAGGTGCACGAACTTTGCTTGAAGATTTTTATGTGGACGATTGTCTCAGTGGTGCCAATGACATCGCATCAGCTTTAGAATCTCAAACCCAACTTACACAAATTCTTCAAGAAGCTGGCTTCAAACTCCGGAAATGGTGTTCTAACAACTTAAGGCTACTAGCAAATATACCCGTGGAAGATCAAGAAGTTAATTTGGATTTGGATGATAAAGCTACAAAGACACTAGGTCTCATTTGGCATCCAAAAACAGATCAACTGTGCGGACGAGCAAACCTGTCGCCAGTTCAACCGATTACAAAACGGGTAGTAGCTTCAGACTTAGCACGAATCTTCGACCCATTAGGAATCTTTGGGCCTGTAATCGTATCCGCAAAAATATTCATGCAAAAGCTATGGAAGCAAGAATATGGATGGGATGAAAGGCTACCACATCAAATTCAACAAGAATGGCAACACTTCAGAAAAAATATATTGGAACTCAATAACTTAAAGGTACCCCGACACATCCTTCATTCAAAACCTCAAGTAAAGGTTCAGCTACACACCTTCGCCGATGCCTCAGAACGAGCGTACGGAGCAGCTGTTTATGTGCGAACAACATACAAGGATCGAACCATAACATCGAACTTGCTCTGCGCAAAATCAAGGATAGCACCCTTAAAACTTCAAACGCTTCCTCGATTGGAATTGTGTGCAGCTGTTCTAGGAGTCGAGCTTACAGAACGAGTGAAGCAGGATCTGAAATATCAACATGTACCAGCATTTTTTTGGTCAGACTCAGAAATAGTTTTATCATGGATTAAAACATCAGCATCTTCATTACACACTTTCGTCGCCAACCGAGTAAGCAGGATTCAAGAAATATCACATATCAATCAATGGCATCATGTCTCATCAAAAGATAATCCAGCCGACATAATTTCAAGGGGGATTAATCCTGAAAAATTCACCTTGTGTACCACATGGTTTTTCGGACCTTTGTTTCTACATGGCAGCCAAGAATCATGGCTCATACCAACACCAAAACCTGCCGATACACCCAATGACATCGAAAGAAGAAAACCGATTACTGTAGTGACAATGGCAGTATCATCGGAGGCGCCGGCTTATGAAAATTTTGAAATCTTCGATGACAAACAAGGAAGAGAAACAAACACTGCATCAATAGTAACTTCGTCGTCAGCATCATCGGAGGCGCTAATTTATGGAATCAACCACAAAAACTCATTTCGAGCTTTGCAACGCACAGTTGCCTACATGCTACGTTTTATTGAAAATCTTAAGAAACAAACAACAGCTCGGCCAAATCATCTATCCATATGTGCATCAGAAATGAATAAGTCCTTGGCAGTTATAATCAGGACTATTCAAATGGCAGATTTTAAAAGTGAAATTAAAGACTTACAAAAATACAAGCAAGTGAGCAAATCAAATCAACTTGCCAGCCTATGTCCTTTCTTAGACGATCAAGGTTTAATGCGTGTGGGAGGCCGATTAGAAGCATCATCATTACCCTTTGATGAAAAACATCCAATCTTGCTACCATACAATGATTCAATAGTAAAATTGTTACTTATCATGGTTCATCAAGACAACAAACATTGTGGCCCGCAGGCCTTATTAGCAGCCTCGAGGCAGAAATTCTGGATTGTAAGAGGAAAAACAATGGCACGCAATATTGTACAAAACTGTGTGCGTTGCGTCAGAGCAAAACCAAAGCTCTACAGTCAAATCATGGGCAATCTACCAGCGGATAGAGTAACTGAATCACGGCCATTTCTAACAGCTGGTGTCGATTACTGCGGTCCAATATGGATCCATTACAAAATCCGCGGAAAACGACCTCAAAAAGCATATATTGCAGTATTTTGTTGTTTTGTCACGAAAGCGGTACATATGGAGATTGTTTCGGACCTCACTACTGACGCCTTTATTGGAGCACTAAAACGTTTTATCAGCCGCCGTGGCAGGTGCCAGACATTGTATTCTGATAATGCAACAAATTTTGTGGGTGCAAAGAATCAATTGAATGAATTGCAACAAGCTGTTTTCTCTAATTCAGCTCAAGAGAAAATTATTAAAACCTGCAGTGACAAGGGCATCGAATTTAAGTTCATTCCGCCTAAAGCCCCTCATTTTGGTGGACTCTGGGAAGCTGCAGTCAAATCTGCGAAGCATCATTTGTGTCGCAGTGTCTCTACTGCTTCTCTTACATATGAAGAACTAGAGACTGTTGTAGTTGAAATAGAGGCAATTCTAAACTCTAGGCCTCTCACCCCGTTGTCTTCAGACCCAAATGATATAGGAGCACTAACACCAGGTCACTTCATCATAGGAGAACCACTCACAACCCCAGTCGACTCAAGGGTATCAGAAACTAGAAGATCACTTAAAACAAATTGGAAATATGTGTCAGATATAAAACATAGATTCTGGACAAGATGGCACCACGAATACCTGCACGAGCTCCAACAAAGGTCTAAATGGAAGCATCCAACACCAAATGTAAAGGAAGGAACATTGGTCATCATAAAGAAGGATAACGTTCCAGTCCTTCAATGGCCCCTTGGTCGCATTATTCGAACCTACAAGGGAAATGATGGCTTTATTCGGGTCGTTGATGTTAAGACAGCTTCGGGCATATCCAAACGACCCATACACGAATTAGCTCCATTATTCACTGAAGAAGAAACAGAAAAAATAGAACCTGCAACAAGTGTACTGACAAATAATCACAAACGTAAATGGCCACATCCACATGAAGATATCTCAAAAAACAAGTCGACATCAAAGGGTCTTGCTCTCTCAGTAATGCTGGTTGCATTACTGATGTTGCCATTAGCAATGACCTCTCCAATAAATACATCAAGATTTCGTAACAAGCCTGGCATTTACTTCGAAGGAATAGGTGCCGCACGGCTATCAACAGGTATCTGGAAAATCATCATATACTATGACCTTGCGCCATTTCATTACCAAATAAATTCACTATCAGATGGAATCACAACACTCAGGAAGCTCTGCTTACACCCGACGTCGGACATCTCATGCAGTTCACTCATCGATTACTTTGAAGCTACTGTTAACAATCTGCACCAGGAGGAAACCTTATTGTTATCAAATCGTCCCAAAAGAGGTGCATTTAATGTCATCGGAAACGTGGCTCACACTTTGTTTGGTGTTCTCGACTCAGACTATGCCGAACAGATGTCAAACACTATAAATGAAGTCAAATCCAACGAAGAACATCTTTTAAGGCTGTTGAAGAATCAAACGTCAATTATTGATTCCACAATCAACATAATAAAACAAGATGAAGTGGATACATCCTCACGTTTGACTGAAATACAGCGTTTGATCAACGTGGACATAAACAAAATTGAAGACACAGCTGCTCAACTACGGCTGACTCAGCAACTGACAGTTTTAATTACTCAACTCTCTATGGTTAGCACAGATTTGCAGCACACACAAGCAGATTTGATAAACATCCTAACGCACACTAAACATGGAAAAATAAGTCCACAGATCCTTACACCAAAACAACTTGCGAAAGAAATCCTGACTATCAAAGGACACTTACCTACTAGTTGGGCTCTACCAGTCGAAGACCACAACCTGCTGGACCTTTATACCATTATGAGTGTTAAGTCTGGATTAACAAGGAATCACGTCATCTTTGAATTAGCTGTACCACTAGTTGATCATAATAAACTAGACCTATTTCTTATACACCCGATTCCAATAACAGTAAATAACACGCTTGTGGCAATTAAACCCACCACCGAAATTCTAGCAGTCAGCGGCCATCGGGATCAATACATTGCACTTAGCCGAGCCGACGTTGAAGCAGCAACATTGACTAGTGATGACATTTATTTAATAAGCAGGAAGCAAGCTACCATTGGAAGGCAATCAAAGAAACTTGCTTGCGAGATTCAACTTTTTAACAACAAAACGTCCCAAACCTGTGACCTAACAAAGTACTCTGATCAGTTAACATTTACATCATTGCATCTTGCTAATAAATGGATTTACGCTTCGACAATTCCAACTGAAATCACAGCAGTTTGTAATCACGAAACCATTCAACTAACACTTATAGGGTCAGGAATACTCACAATTGACCAACACTGCAGCTTAAAAAATGATGACATCCAGATCCAAGGTTATATTGAATCATCCAGTCGAGTATACACATCATTTGCTGGTATCGGAAATATCTCGTCCATCAGTCAACCTAACGCACTACAGGGCTTATTAACACCAAACTTCAAAGATATTGAAACAAAACTAGAACAACTCACTGATCTTCAGACGAAACTATCCAAAGAAGATTTTGACCAGCTACCGAACCAACTCGAATCCAATAAAATCCATCATCATGTAATCAGTTATTCAGCATTAATTTTAGCGATATTTGGTATCATAACCTACAGTACTTGCAAGATAAGAACACACTACCAACGAACATCCGCAACCAAGGCTAGCACATCTCCTCAACCGATGCCACGTCAGCACAAGTCACCATTTGATGTAGACATTTCTTAAGTTGAGTTAGACACTCAACGGGGGGGAGAATGTTTATACTTTATGATATATATATATATATTTTATAGATTATATTGCATTGCACAGAAATAAAAACAACAAAAAGTAAACAATAAGCAATAAAACAATTTGTTTATAAAATCAACTGCACATAAAGCGCAGTTTGTTGACACCAGCATATTTGTAGGCCAACGACATGCATTTCAGCATTGTTAAATCAGCTGAATTGCAACCAAAACAAAATTGTAAATTAAGTCACAAATTTAAGTGCAATAACCTGCGGTCAAGAAACTGCATTCTTATAGTGCAATACAGCAATTTTATATTTGTTGTTTTTATTATTGTGCAATGCAGCAATTTCATATTTTAATTATTCATATTTTAGTCTTAAGTATTTTCCTTTAAATACTCCTAATTTTAGTTTATGAGGGGTCAGTTCTATAAAAAAAGTTTAAGAATAAAGTCTGCATTTTTGGAACTAAAAACTGTTGTGTGGTGTTTTCTTTGGTCATTCAACTGAGTATTGGTTCATGTACCTATACTCAGCCAACATCTGATTTGGTTTGTACCTAATCAGCTAACAATTATTCAATTACTATTAAAAATGAATCAAATTTCGACGTAGTGTATAATTTTTATTAAATAGTGACAAAAACTTACCAAAAATTGAAAGAATATATTTATTTTTTTTGGCGGAAACCCTAAAGTTTTGCAAACTTTGAAAAAATTAAAAAATTATATAAATAAAAAGTAGGCGATTTTTTATTTTTCATTTATATACTTTGTTAACAAATCTAACCACTAATAAAAAAAAAATTTAAGATTTTTAACCGGAAATTGGAAATTTTGTATTTTTCAGGGACCGTAACTGTTATAAGTTTTATTAAAAAAATCCTAAAATAATATTTATATATCAACTTATATTTTTCTGCTTGCTTATAACGGTTAACTTTTAAGTTTTTTTGTTTTGCTCACAAAATAAAAATTATTTTCGAGTTTTATATTTCCCCTCATATATAACAATTATTGCTTAAGTTTATTTTTTTGCTCACAAAATAAAACTTATTGTTGAGTTTTATTTTTTTCCTTGAATATAACAGTTATTTTTTAAGTTTTATTTTTGTGCTCAAAAAATAAAACTTATTATCGAGTTTTATATTTTTCCTGACAAATAAGAATTATTTTTTAAGTTTTATTTTTTGGCTCTGAATATAAAAGTTATTTTTTCCCTCACAGATAAAAGTTATTTTTTAAGTTTAGTTTTTATTTTAATAAAAAGATAACATGTATATGTTCATCTTCCTGAAAAAAAAACAAAAACCATGGTCGGGTTTCGGTCGACTTCATCAGCTGTCGCCAGGCGAGAGTGCAAATAACGCCAGACTTTCGTTCACAGGTGTGAACCGGGAAAAAATATTGCGTAGTTTCCGGCTTACGACAAACCGCATCCAAATTTGCGCTTCTACGCATGGCAGCCCTTGAAGATATCGCAGTCTGCTCTCTTAGAGCAGCTTTGTCCTTTCCATCGCATCTCCTCGATGGCCTTTATTTTTTTATGATGTCAGCCTTTATTGGACAGAGTCACCTTCCCTGTAAAGGGTCCGGACATTCCAGGTGCATATCCGTAAACGAACGTTTTTCGTTTGCGGTAGTCGTCAACGTTGTAAGGGTTCATATCCGAGGCTGGTTTAGTATTCATTGGTCATGATTAATGTGGTTGGGACCCAAACCCAACGTACGTATTTTTAAGGTCTTGTAGAGACCCCTCAAGTTTATAGTATTAAGGAGACAGTGAGCTTTTGAGGCGGCTCGGACTTACCTTGACAGTGCCACTTGCATACTATGTGGTTTCACACCCAACTCCCTTTCACACCCTAGCTGGTCACCCGCTACTCCGGGACCACAAAAAGTGGCTAACCTCTATATCTAGAGGCCGTGCACAATCCGCAACCTGTGACCCGTCCGGCAGCTTGTAGCTCAGCCCCCGCATTTTTTTCCATAGAATCGGTTCCACGGTACCGGGATGAGGAAAAGAAAATCAAACTCAAAAACAATTTTTGTTTTGTAATCAAAAAATAAAACTTAAGCAATAACTATTATATGTGAGGAAAAAAAAAAAACTCTTAACTAATTTTTATTTTGAGAGCAAAAAAATTAAACTTAAAAAATAACTTTTATTTTTGAGGGAAAAATTAAAACTCGAAAATAAGTTTTATTTCATGAAGAAAAAAATAAAACTTAAAAAATAATTTTTTTTTGTAAGAAAAAAAATAAAACTCAAAAATAAGTTTTATTATGTGAGTAAACAAATAAAACTTAAAAAATAACGGTTATATGTAAGGGAAAAAATAAAACTCAAAAATAAGTTTTATTTTGTGAGTAAAACAATAAAACTTAAAAATATTAAAATCTTCATCTATTTGACTAGTGAAGAGCTCAAAATATATTTTGGTATATTAAGTACCCTAGTACCTTGGTTTTTACATAATGATTTTTTCCCTTAAAGTTTTAAAAATAACAGTTATTTTCTGTCCCTGGTATTTTTTGAAATCATCTATATTTTTGAGTTTTACCAAGACCAAAAATATGATAATATAATTTTTTCCAAGTAAAGGGCTCCAGCGACGTTCAATGTTCAATTCATTTTTTGCAAGCTGTGCAATTTTATTGACTGTAGGTCTGTTTGAGAACTTTTCGAGTTAAAAATATAAAGTAACTTTTACTGGGAGAGTAAGAATGATTTCTTTCATTAAAAAATATCACAAAAAGTAAACGAACGACATCCAGTAAAAAGTGTCAAGTAATCAACATTTGTTTGTAAACAGCTGATTCATGTTTTCCTTTTTGCTTTTCGTTTCATTGGTTTTCCTATGTTTCAACTCATTTACTCCGTGAATACTTGTTATTTACATTTTGCTATTTTTCGTTATTTTTTATATTTGAGCAAGAGATGAGAGCGTGTTTATTTCAGTTTAACGTGATTATTTTCTAATAGTTTGCGATTGTTTTGAAGTTTTCACCATTTTTGTATCAATAATATTTGAATTAATTGTGGAATTACCACTAAAACATTAAATGAATACCTAGTCAATATTGAAATAACCTCGTGCTGCAGTAGTCATTATAATCTAATAGTGAGCCCTCGTGAGTTAAATAATCCCACTGGTTCATCTCTATATATGTATATGCATACTAAAACTATTCTGTCAAATTTATTTACTAGTTGTGAAGCAATATTTTTCGATAATGACAAATTGTATTATTAATTCCGATATAGTTGATTTTTGGTTATCAGTGTCTTCAAAAAATAAAAGCCCAGAAGTATATAAATTCATAAAAGGCAAAATTGGGGATTCAAGTCTTGAAAAAAAAGTGTTGTTAAGAAAAATTAAATTGTTTGACAATAAAATAAAAAAAATATTGGAGCGAGAGTAGATCCAATAGACAATTCTTCGATAGAAAGTATTCTAAGTGGTTGAATTGGAAATTTTTCGACCCAGACAATGTAAGTTGTATATTGATATTCTTTTTAATCTAAGTAAAAAAGTTAAACTTTAAAACTAAAATAGTTAGTTGAGCAAATTTAGAAACAAATATATTTATGACCCTTTTTTAAGAGAATATTAAATTATTTGCATTCTGATCACAAATGTAGCTAAAATTTAGTTTTTGGTAAAAAGGATATATGGGAGATGGTCATGTCCTTGTATCGAATGAAGCGAAATTTCCCAGAGAGCCCAAAAATATAGTTTTATAAGTTGTTATAAGTTTTCAGTGCATTCTGATCACAAATGTAGCTAAAATTTAGTTGTTATTAAAAATGATATATGGGAGATGGTCATGTCCATGTATCGAATGAAGCGAAATTTCCCAGAGAGCCCAAAAATATAGTTTTATAAATTGTTATAAGTTTTCAGTGCATTCTGATCACTAATGTAGTTACAATTTAGTTTTTGAAAAAAATTATATATGGGAGGTAGTCATGTCCTTGCACCGAATGAAACAAAATTAACCACTAAGCTAAAAGACATATTTTAACAGATAGTTACCAACTTTCGATTTATTCTATATACAATTATAGCTAAAATTAAACTTTTAAATTTAAAGGTGTATGGGAGGTAGTCATGTCCTTGCACCGATTTTTCCGAAACTTCGAATTTTTCTTAATTAACATATTTTGAACCAGCACACCAAATTTCATTTTTCTGCGATAACTTCTCTAATTTTGCCGATTCACTATATGGGGACAAAGCACTGTGTGACGGCGCTCTTATGTCAAACTGTTTCTCACAACACTTTCTGGCTGTTTTTCTAAATCTTACAATGCCTTGTTTAGCACTAAAACTATCGATTGAAACACTTTTTCTGTAAAAAAAAATTTATACATTTAACGCACACTTAGCTGAAAATTAATGGGCCTCGGTAGTCGAGTTGTTAGCGTGCATGACTGACAACCCAGAGCTGCCGGGTTCGAATCCCGGTCTAGCCATGGACCTACGCTTTTACCTTTCTTTAATTCTTTCCTCATTTCTAATCAACTGAAATTCATAATTCATCAATATTGCGACTTTGGAAGTTGTAGTTGGTGGTAGAGACGTTTGTGGTATGAGATTGCTTAATAACTCGAATTGACTGAGGTAAAGGCATAAGACTTGCCTTAGATTCAAATTCTCATGTTGATAAAGCGTTTCGCCACACATACAACATACTAGACTTGGCTCTATTGATTACCCTTTTTCTCCTACTCATCTATCTCCCCATTTCGTAACCAAGGCAGACTTGACTGAAAAGGTTTGACATCTGAAATCCTTGGTTCAAAACTAAAAAATAAAAAATGTGATGTAAAAGTTTCAGAATAAGAGTTTAAAAGTGTATTTAAACTATCATTTGATGTTTCATCTTGAATTAAATAATAGCTTACATACTAATCAAAGTTAAAAAAATAGTTTTTTTATTTTTTTTTTTTTTTGAAATGAAATTTTTTTGTGAAATGAATTCAATTGCTTGAATACTAAATTTGGGGACTGATAGCTTTCTATGTCATATTCAAAAGCTTGTTACTTATAAACAATACACCGAATGTGCCTAATAAGTATTTTTTTCTCTTATGTAAATTAAAAAAAAAATTAAAAAAAATTTGACAAGAAAAATTTTTTTTAACATTATATTTTAAGCCAAAAACAAAAATCAACATTTATGGTTTTCCGTTAGACTTTTAGTTGTGTGCGAAGCAGACTCTAGTTGTTTATAGAAGACACATATCGCTCGGTCTTATTCTATTTGCCCCTTGGCGAGGAGTCATGGACTGTCGAAATCAACTTTTAACAGACTCGTTCTCAGGACTCACATCCATCGAAACTGTCGGTGTGCAGGATCATAGGGCCGACATGTCTATTCGGAGTTGCTTTCTCAAGTCCAATGGTTTTTGGAATACAATTAAATTTATCCACCAGCTTCCAGGCACTCAGCACCCAAGAATTCTACTGAGTAACCCTTCTTTTCAATCATATCATACAGAATTTGATCGGGCATGACCAGTGCCCCATGAAAATCAGGTTTTCAAAACTTATATCGTACTCTGATAAGGCGCCTTCTATCATTTGGGTAAAATCATTTACTAATCCGACAACCATAGTACCAATTTGTGGACATTTAATTTGAGGTTAAACTCCATCCATCTCCATTAGTAAGGAGCGAGACCGACTTAAAATCTCTTAGGATATGCCAGCCTGGTTGTTATGAGACGCAACGCCATGCCGACTCGTTGTCGACATTAAGCTTACCACAGCCAGCACGTAAAAGATAAGAGATCACCTTATCAATTCACCGCCTTCGGTTTTAAACAATTCAGCAGCCAGGCCGTCCGCACCTGCTGCTTTGTTGTTTTTGAGTCGCTTGATAGCACTTTTAACCTCATCATGGCTGAGTGGTGGAATTTCTACTCCATCATCGTCAATTGGTGGCATCTGACCGCATTCTCCAAGCGCGGGATTATTGGGATCGTCGCCCGCAAGCAGATTGGAAAAATGCTGCCTCCAAAATTTCAATGCTTACTGCGTATCTGTAACCAGAGCACCATTTTCATCTCTGCAAGTGAATGTTCTGGGCTTGAAACCTTGACTTAGACGATTAACTTGTTGATAGAATTTTCGAGCATCCTTCTAGCCCTGGTACACCTCAATTTTTTTCACGCTCTCGCTTTTTCTGCTCTTTTTTTTTGCGTCTGTAAAGGCATCTCTCCATGGCATGCAGTGTGTGGTGTCCGTGGCATAGAGGTTAAGTGTGTGGCTTAGCATGCTCGAAACCTGAGTTCGATCCCTTGTCGCGGAAAAATTGTTTTTCAATAAAAATTTTTCAGATCGGTCACCACCTCTCTGCAGACAATGGCAAACCTCAGAGAGTAAATAATGCCATGTAAAGCTTTTTGAGAACATGAACTTTAGCCGTTCGGAGTCGGCATAAAACATGTAGGTCCAGTTCTGGGTCAATTATGTACAAACTATTACTAACACACACAACACAATTGATCAAAAGAAGCTCGGTCAAAGTCCTTTCAAGGGCTGAAATGGCCAATTTGTTTGTTTGTTTAAAAGCATCTCTCTTCCTTCCTCTTTTCACGATAGTTTTTTGCGCATGGCATATTTCAATAAAAATTTCAGAAAGAAAAAGTAAACTTGTGAAAAGGAAATAAATAGACTCAAAACTAACAAGAGAGTAAAAATCAAAATAATTAATGATTAATTTAAAAATCAGAAAGAAGCATGATCATTTATCTGATCCTGATCTGCATAGGGTACATTTATTTTCTTTAGCTATGATTAAGTGCAACTCTTCTACAGTTCCTCACAAAATTCTGTCAAAACTATCCAATTATTTTGCATGCATTCCCTGCTATTTGCTTCTCCTGAGAATTTCCTTCAAAGCATTTTTATGCAAATCTGAACTGTGGATTTTTAGCCAAGAACCCTCTGCAATATCACGACTTTTAAATTGAAGTTTCCACTAAATTGGTTTCACTCCCAACAAAGATTCCAACGGAAAGCAAAGAACATGTTAACATCCAACCAGAAGCAGCAGCAGCAGCAGCAGCAGCGGGGGAGGTACACGACGGCCTACGGATCCTTATATGCAGATGAATTAACGGGCGGATCTTCTAATAATGTTTCGGTTGTTGCTCCTGCGGATCTCTTGATTTTGGGCTATGCTTACAGAGGTCGTGTACTTTTGTTTGCATAACAAATTGTCCATATAAGAGCATTTTTTGTGCAACATCATACCGGCAACTGGCTAACTTGGTCGATAGCAGACTGTTGTTTACAACTTTGTTGTCATGAACAGTTTACAAAATCCAACGTGGAGCCACTAACCACTCCGATTCGAGACATACTTGAATGCTCAAATTTGTTTTTGTGTTCTGGCAACAATTGATCGTGTCTTGTTTTAAAAATAAAATAACAAAACACGACTGCAACAAACATTTGTGCTTAGAAAGTTGGAAGAAGCTTCGAGCATTGAATTTTGTTGAGTCTTTAAAGCCAAACAGGAAAGCAAATTGTCTACCGAAGTCTGCAGTCAAAATAATATTAATGAATTTTATACCCTGAACAAAAAGAACATCGAAGAGCAGCATGTCAGTTATTGAAAAAAATTAAAACAACTACAATATTTAATCACAGTAACACTCTTCTAAGACCGACACTAAAGAAGTGGTTTTTAGATATAAAAATGTATGAGTAAAAATAAAACAGGTAAAAGTTATTATATAAAATCCTTTCACACGTTTTTCTCAAACCAATGTTTCTGAACTAGTAGAAGCAAATTGTACTCGACCGACTTATAAAAATTAAGCAGTATTCGATTCGTTATCTATAGAAAATAGAGGATACAACTTTAAGAACTATTTGTTTTTTTTTGTTTATGGGTAGCTTAAAAGCTTTTAAGTACATATCCAACAATCTGCAAATTTAAGTATTTCAAATGAACCTATGATGTGGAATCATGTCCTCATCAGATCATCTTTTTTAGAAGGCGGCTCTGAAATACTGCTGCCATCGGCACAATTATGAATACTTTTCGATGATATTTCATATTTTTTAAAATATACTCTATTATGTAAAATTGAATAATAAACATTAATCATTTTCTCAAAAAAAAATCATAAAATATATCCAGTTTTTACTCGAAAAATCTAAAATCCTCCCTAGAGTGAAATTACTCAAATAGTTTCAAACCTTTAAAAATTGCTTTGTATAAACATAACTCACAGAACTGATATATTTCTAAGTCTGTAATTTTTGTGTGCATTAAAATAATAACAAAAAAGATCTTTCTAACAGTTTAATAAATTTTGATGAGTTTATCTTTTAATTTTTTTTTCAATAAAAAAATTTTTTTGATCGGTCACCACCTCTCTGCAGACAATGACAAACCTCAGAGAGTAAATAATGCCATGTAAAGCTTCTCGAGGACAAGAACTTTAGCTGTTCGGAGTCGGCATAAAACATGTAGGTCCAGTTCTCCGTCAATTGTGTGCAAACAATTAATAACACACACACAACACAATTGATCATAAGAAGCTCGGCCAAAGTCCTTTCAAATGCTGAAATGGCCAATTTTGTTTTGTTATAACATAATTCCGTAAAATGTGAGTGCGGAACGCTTGATTTTTTTTTAAAATTTAACAGCATATTTTTTTTTGAGCATATTTTTAGGCATTTTTTTTTTTTTGATTTATTGAAACTTCAGAAACTTTTTATATTTTGTTCATTTTTAAATTTTCAGTTTTACATATAAATTTTAAACTTATTTTGTCGTACCTACTATGAATTCCGTTTTAAATATTTAGAACTAACAAGTAAAGAAAGTCTAAAATCGGTCTAGGTCGACTATGAAATACCCTAAACCTACTTTTCTTTCTTTTTAAATGTTGATAAAAAATTTACACATACCAAATTGTATTCCTGTAGCTCACAGATAATGCTTTTATTGTGCTTTCGCTATGGGAGGTGGGCGTGTTCATGGACGGATAACTCAATTAAGATAACAACAATTTTTGAACACATCTTAGTTTTGGAATAAAAAACATACATACCAAATTTGATCTCTCTATGACAAACATAATCTTAATTATTGAGTTTTCAACTTTTTGGGTTGTATGGGAGGTAGGCATGTCCGTCGGCGGACGACGTCTATTTTTCAAAATCATATTTGGCTTGTCATAAAAAACATACGTGCCAAATTTTAACTTCGTAGGTTAAACATAGGTTTATTTATTGCGTTTTCAATTTTTGGGTTGTATGGGAGGTGGGCGTGTCCGTGAGCGGATGACATCCATTGTTCGAAGACATCTTTGTGTTGCTATAAAACACAACATATCAAATTTTATTTTTGTAGGCTAATTATGAGCTGAGTTATGCAGTTTTCAATTTTCATGTTGTATGGGAGGTAGGCGTGTCCGTTGGCGGATCATGTCCATTTTTCAAAACCATCTTTGTTTTGTCATATAAAACATACGTGCCAAATTTTACCTCTATAGGTGAAACAGAGGCTTATTGCGTTTTTAATTTTTGGGTTGCATGGGAGGTAGGCGTGGCCGTGATCGGATGACACCCATTTTTCAAAGACATTTTTTGTTAATACAGAACAGCTTATTTATGCAGTTTTTAATTTTTGCGTTGTTTGGGAGGTAGGCGTGTCCGTGGGCGGATGATGTCAATTTTTCCAAACCATCTTCGTTTTGTTATAAAAAACACACGTGTCTAATTTTATATCTGTAGGTTGAACAGAAGTTTATTTATTCCTTTTTCAATTTTTGGATTGTATGGGAGGTGGGCGTGTTCGTGGGCGGCTGACACCCATTTTTCAAAGACATCTTTGTGTTAATACAAAACACATACAAACCAAATTTTATTGCTGTAGGTTAGTTATGAGATTACTAATGCAGATTTCAATTTTTGCGTTGTATGGAAGGTGGGCGTGTCCGTGGGCGGATCCAAAAAATATTTTATAGTGCAAATCCTTGGGTCCATGTGACCATGTGTGCCAAGTTTCATCCAATTATCTCAACTCCTTCTTCTTATCCTGTGTATACGGACAACATACAGACGGACAGACGGACAGACGGACAGACGGACAGACGGACGGACGGACGGACGGACATGGATAGCTCGACTCACGTGGTGACGCTGATCAAGAATATATATACTTTTCTATACCGGACTCGCTTCGTTCTATACGTTACAAACGTTTGCACAAAGTTAATATACCCTGACCTTTCAGGTTTAGGGTATAAAAATCGCTGATTTCAATATTTCATGTTTTTTCCTTTATTGAAACCGGCCCTGTCATTTTTGACGGGAAATAACTAGTTTTTAGGAAACGGTGAGTCTCATCGGTGAATTTCATCCTTGACATGTTTTATTATTAAATATGCAAGCAATTAAACGATATTCTTACCAAAAACCAATTCGGCCTTTTTTCGGCATTTTTTAGTGTCTGATGAAAGAAAAATTTTACGGGATTTGCAAAGTCAAAAATATAAAAATGCGGTGGAAATTAAACGGTCTATCAGTTCCAAACTTAATATTGACATATCAGCTGAAACTATTCGCAGAGTCTTGCGCAGCGCTGGTTTAAGAGGTAAGGCAAAAGTAAAGTTCCCCTGTGTCAGCCCGGCACATAAAACTACGCCTAGATTTTTAAAAAAAGTCAAATAATGAAACTGTTAAAGATAGGGTTTTAAAGGTATTATAGCTAAAGTTTATAAAATATTAGGCAAAATGACTTCATTATCATTTATCGATATTTTGAGTGCAGAACTCACAACATTTGGGAAAAATTTGGAGTGAATACCTCGGACGTTGTCTTTCAACAATACAATGAACTTGCAAGAGGTGGTGTGGCCCCACAGTCTCAGACCTCAACCCATAGAACATCTATGGAGGGTGTTGAAGAGGTCAGTTACTGTAGCGACCGGAAGTTTGGACGAACTGTGATCAAAAGTGAGGGATGGGAATATCTTCCCATTATTCTAGCAGAAGTTTGCAGAAATCTTGTAGAAAGTTTCGTGAGAAGAATTAAAGGGGCTCTACACTATAAAACTGCTGCACCAATATTGGTTGCTATTTGATGGTTGTGTGTGACAAATTTAATTTTGTGGGTGCAACCATTCGATTAGTTGGTTGCATATTGCAAGGTTGAATAGTTGAAACTGCCAACTGCTGCACAACAAGCGATTGTACAGCCGTTGTATTGTGTAGAACCCCCTTTAAGCCCATCATCGATGCAAAGCGTGGATACACGAAAGAAAAGGAAGTGTTTTTGCCGAAGTCACAAAAGTGAGCACGGGAGTAAATTATGTTTTTTCATTATTATCTATACAGAAGTAGTTAATATGTTATGAATTACCGTTTTATTTATTTTTTAATTGTAACATTAATCAAATAAATAATGAATAATATTGAAAACATTGTTTTAAAAAATTTTCAACTAAAATGATTTATGCTTAAGCGTGATCGGTTTTATGAGTAACTTTAGGTTTTTTTGAAGAATAGGTGGTAATAAGGAAATATTATTCAAACACCGGATTTTGACTGGAACTCCTCATCGTTTAACGAAATTTCGAATAGAAATTATACAGGTGTTCGTTTAAAGACCAGCAGTTAATTCAATATGGATGGCTCTTGTGGTCAAACATGTAAATAACGCTGCCCATATTTTCTCTCTTCTCGTTATGAACATTGATCCAAAATGGAGTTTTACGGTCTTTTGGCAACTGACCCATAAAAGGGGATTTGGCGATCATTTTACATTGTTGACAAGTTGTTTTTATTCGTTTAACAGTTCGACGCAACCTAGAAATCCAAACTTTTTTCTAATTTCGTTGACAACCAGTTCTAACTCAGATCTCCTGAGGGATTAAATGATAAACTCAGTTAACTCGGAAGGAGTAACTCAGTTATCTCCTTCGGGTATTGTTCTTCCAATGTCAATTCAGGTTAGCGATAATGCTAACCAACCTGAGAAAGTTTGAATATTTGCAAAAGTCTAAAACTTTATATGTGAAAACAATCAGAAGATAACTTCGTTTTTCTTCAACAGTAATTCTTTGTTAAAATTTTGAATTGGCCAAGAATCTTGGCTGTGTTTCAAAATGCTGATACCTCAATCCATGCTCTGTTTGGTTTGTATTCAACTGGAACTTTGCCCTAGTCGCCATATCTGCTACGTTCAACTTTGTAGATTTCCACTTACTTAGATAGATTATTCCACTTCCTTAATTCGAAAAACAAGATACGTAAAATCACAACATCTCTCATAACCACATACTTAGATATTTAATTATAAAATACCGTGAACACGATCACCATTTCTAAGAAGGGTGATTTTAAAATGACGTTCACTAAGAACGACATTCTTGAAAAAAACACAGGATCGCTCATCTCTAATTCCAATCCTTCTGGGGATCTGAAAAAAAAGAAACACAGCTTCTTAATTAGAAAAAATGTCGCTATGGTCTGAACTGCGGAAATTAAAAAACAAAACATTTTTTTACAAAATGGCAGCTGTTTGAAAACAAAAAGTGATTTTTTGTCCTTTTTTTTCCAAAGTAAATATGAGAAAAAAGATTTTCGAGAAAAACGCTTATAAATATATTTATAATATTTTTTCTTATAATTATTAACTTAATAATATTTTTTATTACATTTTTTTATAATTTATGTTTTCAATTTTTATTTTTATTTTTTTGTATTTTACTGTTTAAATATTAATAAATATGTTATAAAGAAACAACCTGGAAAAAATATTTTTAGTTTTTATTTTATCGAATTTTAAACGACCACAAAAAATTTTTATCGCACTACTAGAATTTTATTTGTTGATCAATTCATTCTGCAGACTGCGTAGTAGGAGTGTGATAGTGATGTATGGAAATCTTTAGTAACGGGACTTTGATACCCAGGAACCCTAAATTGCGTTAGATTCAACAAAAAACTGCTTTTAAAGAAAAATTCGGGGTGGAGTGGGGTTAAGTTGTGCTGTATCGATGTTAAATGTTTGGGAAAATGGGAAAAATTAAACGAAAACATCCATTACTACTCAAGTGTTGCACTTAGGATAACATGTTGGACCGACTCCCTTTAAATTTTCTTCCCCAACATTTTTCGAAAACATACCTATCCCCTATATCCACCCTCTAAAGGGGCTCGCATACCAAATTAATGTATTTAAGAAATTGTACCCCACCACTCCCAGGGTGCGCCTAGAAGAGTAAAATGAGACTGACCCTTATTCTTTTTTCTTTCTAACATTTGATTCGAAAGCACTTACCCTCTATCGCCAACCCTTTAAGAGGGCTTACATTAGATTAAATGGGCTTAAAGGACTTACATTTTTCTCAAGCATACCTACACTGAGAAAAAAAACATACTTTAAAATTAAACAAAAATTTTTAAAATATAAATTTAACGCCTTTGCGTTTCTACAAAACAAAATTTAAAACAATTGTGTTTAAATTTCAACTATACACTCCTTTCAATTTTTTTTCATTCATTATTTCTTTGAAACTTTCTTTGACATTTTTTGAATTTTGAATTTTCATTGGTTTGAACAATATCGAACATAAAATAAAATAAAAACTAATTCAGTTTTTCAATACTTAATTTTAGTTTTTCAATACAATGCAAACTTCATTGAAAGGAGTTGAGATTCGGTATTCGGAGGGTCCCAAGGGTCGCTGATTACGAATCTGTCATCAAAAACTCGGAAAAAATTAAAAAATGGCATCGAAAAAATTATGCTTTAAAACATTTGTTTTAAATTTAAAAATTTTTGTTTTAAATTTGTTTTCTCATTTAAAAACATTGTTTTAAAAACAAAAGCCCTTGTTTTAAATTTAACTTTAAGAACAGTTGTGTTTAATTTAAATGAATTTGTTTCAAGCTCTATTTCAAAAACAAATTCGTTTAAAATGAACACAATTTCATTTAATTTTAACACATATTTCCCTCAGTGTACCCCCTGTCTCCACCGCTAATAAAAAATTTTGTAGTTATAATTGTTAGAAAATTTGGCTCAAATCAATTTATGTTTGTCATGGGATGGATATTTCTCTCGATTTTCACAGGAACTTTAAAAAGTTAATATTTTAAATGCAGTTTTAATAACACTAGTCTACAAGGTTTTTATCCAGAGACCTGAACTACTTTTCTATAAGACCTGTTTACGCTGCTTCTACGCCTATACTCAGTTTTTCCCTTATAGGTCGAATTTTTGAGATTTGTATTTTTTAGACTTTGATCCAGTTTTTCTTATCTAGAAACTAAACTGTTCCATGTAAAGAAATAATTTCTATATCATCTGACAGATAATTAATATCTGCTTTTTAAAAATTTGCTTTTTTAAAAGAAAATGTTCTTTGGGGAATTTAAGCAGAATGGCTTAAAAACTTGTTTTAATTTTTGTAATTTTGTTCCAAACTCTATCATATTGTTATTGGCACATTAATGAAGGAAATTAAATATAAAATAACATCAAATTAAAACATATGTGAAAAATATTTTCTAACATTATGGAAAATACGGTCAAATTTCAAAATTCTTAACCAAAAATTTCAAATTTAGACTTAAATATCTCAGAGAAGAAACCCGACATACAAATGGTTAATACAGTATTAGATAGCATATTTAATTATCTGTCAGATGACATACAAATTATAACTTTACATGGAACAGTTTAGTTTCTAGATAAGAAAAACTGCATCAAAGTTTAAAAAATACAAATCACCCTGTATCTCAAAAATTCGACCTATTAGGGAAAAACTGAGTATAGGCGTAGAAGCAGCGTAAACAGGTCTTATAGAAAAGTAGTTCAGGTCTCTGGATAAAAAAATTTTCCTGAATTTGTGGACTAGTTTAATTGAAGCTTAAGGTCAAAAACATAAATGAACGTAATTAAACCTTTGATTGGATTTTACTACTCTTTTCTGTGTGTAATTTGTAACTCGCTTAAGAGTGCTTCTACCAGTGAGAACATTGACATGCAGATCAAACATTTCTGCCATTTAGATTGACAGTTTTGCTTTACTTTCTTCCATTTTGACTATCAATCTTACTTCTCTTTTACTCAGGTCCCAAAAATTATGCATTTGGCGTTGCCACCCTTAATTTTCCCTTCATTTTCCATGATGTGTTTTGACCTTTGCAGTGTTTTAATGGTATTAAGTAATAAAACACGCTGTCAGGTGTTTTAATTTTTGTACGATATCGTGTTATGGCTCTTAAACGCGATACTTGCTTAAAACACGTTTTTGAATTTCGGTGTAAACTTGCTATAAGCTAGTACAAAGGATAACGTATGTTTTCCACTACTTTAAAACAAACTAACTGCTAATTTATTTTCTGTAAAAAGTTTTCGGCTTACTTTACAAGTAATTTTTTTTATAAATTATTAAATAGGTATTATATATACAAAGCTATGGAGTCTCCAATACGATTAAAATAATGACTTACACTAAAAACGTAACTAGATCGTGAGTTATTTTACCGAATGTATTTTATTTTCGGCATAAAGCATTTTAAGCACAATAAAAACTAGAACAACAGTCTTATGACCCAGCCACGTGTTTCTCTTAGCCTTTTATACGTTGAACTCACATTATTTTTTTTTTTAATGTTAACAATGCTCTGGCTCTGCTCTAAAGGAAGCGTTGCATTGCCAATAGTGCAGGAGAAAGCGTCATAGTGTTAAAATCATGTAATGCGCCTTTTTTTTAGCGCCTCAGAAATTGTTTCTTTGTCGTTGAGATGCCCCAAATATGGTCAAATTTCTTATGAATAATAGTCCAAAGACCAATTTATATTCGAGTTCAAATGCTTAAATTGTTGTTCCCATTCCCATTATTTCAAACAATGCGCCAGCTAGTCGTGTGCTATTCACTCCTTCCCTCTGCTACCGTGATATGTATGCTACAAATGTTTTCTCAAAATTCATTTTTTTCGGTTCTGCTGTTATGGTTGAAATTAATCATTATTTTTTAATGGCTTGGCTAACAACAACATATGAAGAATATTTTCTTGAACTGATCATAATTGGATCTTAAATTGAAGATGGTTACTAAGAAAAGAAAATCAAAAGACTTAACCTTCATACGTACATATTTTATGTGCAGTTTGGTTTTCTAATTTTGTTTAAATGTTTTTTGACTTCGTATAAAAAGCATGTAAAGTGGTCATCCAGTATAACGTATACCCTATATAACGTCCGCTCTATATAAGGTACGCTTTTTTGAAATGCATTTGCGACTCTGAACAACGTACAGAGAAATTGAACGTACAGTTGAAATGAGAAGTATTCTGTATAACGTACGCTATTTTTAATTATTTTTGTTTTAGACAATTTCTTTTTAAAAATTAGAAATTGTTTATATATTTAGGTAAATAAAAAACGCAATTTGAAATTTTTAGGCAAGTTTTCACATAGAAGACTTGGGAGTCCTGGAACAATGCAGAAAATTTGTTAATTGAAGAAATTAACCCGATTCAAGAAGATGCTCTAACTCAAAATGCTGACACTGAAGATTCAGATAATAACATCGATACCAGTATTGCCCAAAAATTAAAGCATACAGAAGCTGTGCAAAGCTTTAATACGTGTAATAAATAGGCTGAAGAAAACAATTTGTCAAAAAATGTCAGCAGATATCGTTATATGACATTGCGTATCTTTTTGACACAAAGCTTAAAACGGGAACTAGTCACTTGGTTTTAGTTCTTGTAAAAATTGTTATTTTAGCTTATTAGGACAATAAAATTAGTTCCAACAAGTACAGAAAGTCTAAGGTCGGTCTAGCCCGACTATTAAACCTACTTTTTCAAAATACAATAACAGTATTGAAAATGGGCGTGTCTGTGAACGAATGAAGCCCATATTTCATATGCATTTCAATTTTGATGAACAATTTATAAAAATTTTAAGTTTTATTCCTGTAGCTCACATGTTAACGCCTTTATAGTATTTTCGCTATTGTGGGTTGTATGGAAGGTGGGCGTGTTCGTGGACGGATTTTTTAATGCAATTTTTTAACCCAATTTTTTAATGCATCTTAGTTGTGGTATAAAATTAATACATACCAAATTTTATCTCTGTAGGTTAAACATAAGCTTATTTATTGTTTTCAATTTTTGAGTTATATGGGAGGTTGTATGGGAGGTGTTGTGACCGTGGTATGCAGGTTAAGTGTGTGGCTTAGCATGCTCGGAGCCCGAGTTCGATCCCCAGCCGCGGCGAAAAGTTTTTTTCAATAAAAAATTTTTCTGATCGGTCACCGCCTCTCTGCAGACAATGGCAAACCTCAGAGAGTAAGTAATGCCATGTAAAGCTTCTTGAGAATATGAACTTTAGCCGTTCGGAGTCGGCATAAAACATGTAGGTCCAGTTCTCGGTTAATTGTGTGCAAGCATTTAATAACACACACAACACAATTGATCATAAGAAGCTCGATCAAAATCCTTTCAAGGGCTGAAATGGCCAATTTGTTTTTTTTTATATGAGGTGGGCGAATGGTTTTGTTATAAAATACAAACGTACCAAATTTTATCTCTGTACGTTAAACATAAGCTTATTTATTGATTTTTTAATATTTGGCTGTATGGGAGGTGGGCGTGTCCGTGGGTGATGACATCCATTTTTCGAAAACGTCTTTGTTTTAATTTAAAATACATATATTCCAAATTTTATCTCTGTAGGTTGAACGTGAGCTTATTTATTGAGTTTTAATTTTATGGGTTGTATAGGTGGTGGGCGTGTCCGTGGTAGGATGATACCCATTTTTCGAAGACATCTTTGTTTTGATATAAAATTCATACGTCCCAATTTTATCTCAGTAGGCTTAACATGAGCTTATTTATTGAGTTTTAATTTTTGGTTGTATACCCAGGGAAAAAAGTGGCAAAATTTTTCAACACAATTTTTCCTGTCAATCTAACATGATCATTTTTACACGCAAAACAACAACCATTTTTAAAGATTAACATTGTATTATGCAGTGTTAAAAAATAACACGAGTAAAGTGTTGATTTGCTCATTGCATCAGCATATAAAAAGAAAAGACAGTGCGAATAATGTTGCCGTTGAGCAAATAAGTGACAAATTGCCCCTTTTCTGAATGTCCTGTTCAGCAGAAGACATTTTATGTGATTTTGCGCTCGCACAAGCGTTCTTTGAACAGAGTTGAATTATTATGTAAAGTGTTAATTATTAACATAACTGATCGTGTTGAATTTCAATAACATGATTTAGTGTTAAGAAAGCGTTATTTTTACAGGATTTTTTCTGGGTGTATGGGACACGTACACGGACACGGCGGATGACACCAATTTTTCGAAAAGATTTTTGTTTTGATGTTATTTACAAACATACCTAATTTTATTGTTTTAGGCTAATTATGTGCTCATTTATGCAGTTTTAAACTTTTGCGTTGTAAGAGAGATAGGCGTGTCCATGAGCGGATTCTGAAAATATTCAATAGTTCAGATCCTTGGGTCCATGTGACCATGTGTACCGAGTTTCATTATCTAACTCTTTCTTCTTATCCTGTGTTACGGACAACACACAGACGGACGGACGGTCGGACGGACGGAAATGGATAGCTCAACTCACGAGGTGACCATGATCAAGAATATAAACGCAAAGAAATTTTTCGTTTACCGCAACTGAAAAATTCAACAACTATACTTCGTTTGCTAACTGTATTTGCCGCAAACGAATATTCAGTTGTCATCAACTTAAAAATATTCTTGCTTGAAACGAAAAAACATCGAACTTAATGAAATTGTATCATTGTTTTGTAAGTTCAAGTTTAGCCGAGTGTGCTGGCGTTCGAGTCTAGGAACTCGATTGACCTGGGTTCAATCCCTAGCAGGAACACCAAATATTTTTTTTTAATCAATGTTTTTTAAGTAAATCTTATTTTGACGGTTCCTTTTGACCAAGTCGTTAATGAAACAGAATTAGAATTTCAATAATTAAATTAAAGTTTTTTATACTTACACAGCCAAGAATCGAACCCACGTCTCCCGCGTGACAGTCTAGTATGCTTCCATTGAGCTATTGCTAGATATTATGTAGAATGAATTTTTTAGATTACAAATGTGTGTGTCATAAGAAACGGATCTTTTTTCTACAAATGAAGTTTTCAGTTGAACAAAACAAATTTTTCTCTTGCCGAAATTTAAAAACAACTTACGTTAATGGCAATCGAAATTAATTTCTTGCAACTAAATAACAAAACGCAAAGGTACAAGCGAGATGCCATTTGTATGGCTGCGCTTACTTAAACTGTAACACATTCTGGTTTTTTCATTTATGGCAAATATTTTAAATTTGTCATCAACGAAAGCGAGCTGTGTAGCAGTTGTGTGACTGCGCATGTGATTCACAGTTGTGTGTCTGTTTGTTCACACTCTTAAAATACTTCCTTTTCGTTGATGGCAAATATTAAACACTTTTCATCAAAGAAATTAAACAACTTTCTGTGTCAGTTGAGAACTATTCGCTTATAACAAATTAATTTTTGTTCCTGCAAACGAAGTTTTCAGTTGCAAAAAACAAGTTTTTCGGTTGCTGCAATTTAAAAATCACTGCCGTTTATGACAAACAAAATTAATTTCTTACAACTAAATAACGTGTTTCCCGCAACTAACCATTATTATGCCAACTGTTCAAACGTTTACAAAAAAAATTATTTGAAGCACGACAAACGAAGTTCGTTTGCAGCAACTGGCAAACTATACTTTTCTATACCGGACTCGCTTCGTTCTATGCGTTACAAACGTTTGCACCACGTCAATATACCTTTCAGGTTTAAGGTATAAAAAGGGTCAATGGAAATGAATGGCAGAAAGCTGAAAATAGTCTAACCGCTAATCAAGGTTATAAACAAGATAATATTAATGTGTGCTATGTTTGTATATTGAGTTGCAAATTCATGTAAGGGTATTCATGCAAATGGGCAATACACTTATAAATGACATAAACCATATATATATATGGAGAACAAGAATCGATCTGACAAGCTTATACCAGCAATCAAGTGCTTATATTGTTCAAATCAAGTTGTTTCCACCAAAAAAAAGCGAAACTACAATTAACAAACAATAAAAATAATTGTTATAAGATATAACTAAAATGAAATGATAGTTGACTGTTTACAAGCTTACTGCTGACTTACCTCTTCAAATGCACAGTCCACTTTAGAGGACGTTCTCATAATCAGCTACGGGATGCTGACACCTCATTGGTGGAATTTTTTAAACTAATGATGCCATCTAAAAGGTATACAAAATTTCAAAAAAGGTCAGTTGGACCTATTAAAAGATCAGTGATAGATATTTGTAATGAATATTGGACATAGCTGACCTTTCAAATGCCTTTCCGGTGGTATATCTACTTTTTTTAAACTCTACTTGAGAGCTAAACAATGGGGAAAAGTGTGTACGACCTTGAAATTCTCTTAAAAGAATTCATAAATAATTTTATTTCCCTGAATTAATGGAGATAACTGACCCTTTTTGATCTTTTTAATATCTTTCAGGTGGTATATTTACTTTTTTTAAATTTAACACCTGGCTTGCAAAGTAGGGCAAAATGTGCATGACCTTGTACATTTCTTACAAAATTAATAAAAAATTATCACTGGCCTTTTAATAGGATCCACTGAAATTTTTGACCTTTTTCACGCCTTTCAGATGGCTTCATTAGTTTTATAAAATTCCACCAATGAGGTGCCAGCATCCCGTAGCTCACATTATCTACCTGATAAAAACTAATTGCCCAAAATGTAAGCATGCCATTTTGCATGAAAACCCTCAATATCTTTTAATATTACTTTTTTGTTTTTTGCAATACCATTTCTGATGTTGACAATATTTTTTAACATAATGAGCTTTAAATTTACAGCCTTATTCTGGTGATTGACAAGGTAATTTTGTATGAGGAAAAATTCCAAAATGTTTTACATGAATATTTGTTCTTATCAATACCATTTATCATGTTGAGTGTTATTGCCAAGTAACGAGCTTTCAATACAATTTTAGAATAAGAAAATTTTTCGCTTGCCAAGAAATTTACAATTTTCAATTTCCAGAATAAGGCTGTTAATTTCAGAATGAGGAATTTTGTTAATTATGAGAATAAGGCTCTTTATCGCTTTATTAGGTTTGAAATGAAGGAATTTTAAGTTTAGTACCTCGCCGACAAGTACAACTTCCTACCACACAACCCACAAAATTGATATTTGAGCTACCATGATATAACTTGTTAAAAGTGTACGTTACGTGAGAACCTAGATGAGTATAATATGGGTGCCATACGCCCACAAACACGCACACTTTCCAAACAACCAAAAGTAGTTAAACCTCATGAATGAAAGACATTGTCAAGCTACACCGCTTTTATATATTCCTTATTAGTTAGAAACTCTTTTTTTCATAGTTATCCTACAATTAAAATTAGTAAACGAGAAAGACGTTAAGTGGTCGGATGTAGGCGGACTTACGTCGTTCATGAATGCTTGTACTAAATAAATAAAATTAAATTAACGAATAACCTGAAACCAAATATTTGGTTATTCTAACTTGAAATTGTTTCAAAAACTGATCCCGTTTATCGAATATCCTTAAACTGGGATTTATTATTATATATTTAATAGATAAAATTATAGAATTCTTCATTATTTCAACAATATGTATTTTGAACCTTTACAAATTTTTTAAGAATATTTGTTTTTAAAATTTATCTTTAACGCGATGACTTACAGTATGTAAAGAATAACGGAATTTTCAATTAAATCAAGCTATTTTAGTATTACAAGAAAGAAATACACCAAAATCAAACCCCATGCATGCCTGCCATTCTTTTTAATGCAACATCTCAATAATTACTTTGGAATATAATAGGACGGTTTTTATCGTGAGAAGCAAAGGAAGCTACGGTACCCGATGCACTCGATCAAGTAACCTTGTGCAAAATAATGTGAGTGGATGCTGATTAACAATGTTGTGGGATGACGTGCAGCTATGCAATATAATGTTAACGGGGTATTAACACATCATTAGCTAACGGTTAATTTATGCACAACGTAAGCAAAGCATTGCTACTGTAATCATAGAGTCTTAACATAAGATAGTGGACAAAGAAACGTGAGGACAGAGAATTTCAAGGTGAACACTGAAGACACCCAACAGATACAGTACCATGGTTGCAGTTGAGCATAAAACTCAATTTTTATTATTATCATCCACCACCGTCAGAATGCAGCTCAATGAAGAAGTGACCACTAGACGAAGCTGAATCAGCACTGGTGTGACTAGAAGAAAACTCTACCGCCTTGATTAACAGCGATGACATTCCTCACGCACTACATAATAATATCGTACACATCGCAAAATTGTTTATGGAAACGAATCGAGATATTAAAAATTAACCAAGAACGAGTAAACGGTGGGTGCAACTCTTTTAAAGACTGCTTTTAATTATATAAATTGTTTAAATATCCCATTTAGTCTCAAATGAAGATCGTGATGCAGTATCAAAATAATTTATTGCTGTATCAGCGCACATCAGTCAGAATTGTGTCAGATTTAGTCAATATAAAAAATAGTATAGAACTCTTCAATTATATAAGGAACCATGTGTGTCACTTTTGCTAAGAATGATATAAGTAACTCGTAAGTTCGCTGTTGAAGTTAGCTCTCAGAGATTTAATAATACTTTATTTTAATGTGCTAGTAAGCTTTTAGTAACAAAATGCTCAAGTAGAAAGCCATGGCCTACCTACTGTCACTTCTTGACTTGACTCTGAAGAGGAAAACAGTTGAAAATCATACTTATTTTAATTAGATTCTCATGAAGTGATTCAGTCTGCATTTCGTGTTTGGGTGCATTTGAGACATGACAAAATGAAGCTATGTTAATTCTACGAATTGCTGGCCAAAAACCAACATGCTCATCAAAATAAATAAACCATTACAACAAATGTAGATCAATGTCATGTGCAGCAAGAAAAGCAAAGCCTAGAGAAAGTTGTGCCAGCAAACTCAAGACAGTTACAGTTAAATTGGCTGCTTTGTTAAATACATGGTTGTTTTCAAACTAAGCTCATTTCTGTTGTCCAGTTTTTGGGAAACATTTCAAGGTGTGCCTGCTTGAGCAGAATAAGAATGAATTGAACAAAGAGAGGTCAAAAGGCTTTTAGCTAGAAACTATTAAACAGCTACTTAAGGAGAGTTACAATATATTTGGAATACATTCCTTTTAGCTGCTTTCTTTTAAAAACAATTAAAGGGATATTTTTTGCTAAAAAAAACAAGTAATAAAAATCTTTGATTGTACGTTTAATATTACGTTTATATGTTAAAACATATATCTTTCAGAGTTTCCAATTTTGGGGTTGCATTTTGGTGGGCGTGTTCGTGGGTGGATTATGACACTTGACCAACACTTCTTTGTTTTGATGTAAGCTACACTCACCGAGTATTATTTTTGTAGGTTAAATATTAGCCTCTTTATAAAGTTTTCAATTTTAGGGTTGTATGATAGGTAGGAGTGTTCGTGGATGAATGGCAACCAATTTTCTTACATGATTTAGTGTTGATGTAAAATACAAACGTACCAATTTTTTTCCTGTTGCTTAAAGATAAACATCTTTATAGATTTTTCAATATTATGGTTGTACCGGAGCTGGGATTGATAGGGGGTGAATGACCCCAGTAGACAATGACATCGCTGCTAGCAGGCCTTCCTGTGGATTTTATAGTACTGCCGCACTCATATACAATTACACTTTCTTTTTTATATGAAGTGGGAAAATTTCGCAGGCCTTCCGCTCCGATAGCTCAAAAGAGGCCTGATAGAAGCACTTCTTTAGAATGGCTAAAAGTACGGGTAAACAAAAAGTGTTGAAAAATATTTTTTTCATTTACACCTTTTTCTATTTATTTGTATATTCTATGATTTTATCTTCTCTACTATGTTTTTTTAAGTTAGATTAATATCAATCTATAATCTTTGATATAGCAGTAAGAAGGGCCATTATTGCGTCATATTTTTAAACTGATATATATTCTAACTTTTAACGAAAAAGTTGCCCTGAAGTATATGAAAAGTCAGTCTTTGTAGGGAAAACAAATTTGTTGTGCTGCCTTTTGTGCAGAAAAAGAAGGCCTTAGAGAAGTGCTCATAAGAGCAGCGAGGAACGGATGTGTTTTGTCTTCAAAAGTAGCAGTCAATGCAGGCCTTCGTATGAAGAGCGCTGGTTTAATTGCCTATTGGGACGCTCATTGTTCCAACACGCCTTAGCTAGCCTCTTTAAAAAGTTTTAAATTTTACGGAAGTTGGGAATTGGTTTTAAGAAATATTCAAGAGATTGAGTGCATGCTGAGTAGGGATATTCGATAATAGTCTTTTTTCGATGTTCATCGATGTTAACATAAAAAAATCGATGTGATTAAGGGTGATCTAATACGAGGTCCCTTTTTTAATTGGGTTGTTTTGACAGCTGTTATGTGACAAATGGCATGTCAAAATTACGTATTTACGTACTAAAACGTCTCATTCGTTTAATGTATGTTTTAGAAGCACTGCAGTTTATAAGTATTGTTTTTATACTTTAATTGTTACTAACTGTTTAATACTAAGCTTTACCCTTTAATGGACACGCATATGCCGACAATTTTGATGGCTTCAAATTTTGACAGGTCGGCATATGCCGACATACAAAAAAGTTCGTGTTTAAACATTTGTGTTTCTATCACAGAACAAAATGTCCCCAAATTGGGCACGTCGATGTATGCCGACTTATTATAATTTTTTTTTTGTTTTCAACAAAACCTGAATATTCAATAAACTATAAATACAAAACTAAGATCGGAATTTAAATATCTAGTCTAAAACCCATTAAAGGGTTAAGTACTAAACCTTGCTACTAGCCTTCCGCTTAGCTGAGAGAAAAGGTTTCTTATTATATTCTCTATAACCACTCGTGCACGCAAGACGTATTTTCAGCAACTAAACTCAAATTTTTAACGTATATCTACATTTATTGGCTAAGCAAAGGTAAAACAAAGTATGACCAAGTATGACCGAACACCCCAAGATCAGCATTCAAGTCCTAAAGAGGAGAATAAGAATAAAAATAAATCTGTTAAATTAATGATTTTCATTAAAAATAAATAAAACTACATTTAAGGACTGTATCGAAAAGTATGTTCCCACTTTGTATGTAAGTTTTTCCTGGTGTATTTTTTTCGCTAACGTTTTTTTAACAACTCTGTCAGGCAGTATTCTTTCAGCTGTCAAAAAAAAATCATTTTTTGTGTCTCCTGAACAAAAGCTAAACAGTAACTTGGTCCCTTGTGCAAATTAACGACCTAAATAGGTTGAGAAAAAGATACTAAGAAGAAGTTGAGATAATTGCTTATAATTTGATTCACATAAACCTAAGGATTGGCTCTGTTGAATATTTTTGGAATCTACCCACGGACACGCCTATCTCCCATACAACCACAAAATTGACATAACTATAAAGAGGCTTGTTTTAAGCTAAAGAAATAAGATCTTTTGTGTCTTTATTTTTCATCAAAACTAAGACTTATTCATAAAATGGGCATATTCCACCCACTTAAACGCCTAACTCCGATACAACCCACAAGAGTGAAAAATCAGTTAGGGGCTTTTACTTGAACTACAGGAATAAAACTTTATATGTGTCAATGTTTCAGCAGAATTGAGATGTGTGCAAAATATGAGCTTCATCCGCCTAATACCAACATTATAATTTTTGTATTTTGAAACAATAGGATTTGGTTATTTCATAGTCGGGCTGGACTTTCTTCAATTGTGTTTTTGTGTTCAAAATCAATTTCTTACCTAACCTGCAGACATTTGTAATCGCCTGAGAATCTCCAGCGAATCGCTTGGAAGATGAAACGATAGCCGGTGAGCTCTTCTGAGAGTCTTCCGAGAATCGCCGAATGTAAGCAGCTGAGCCCATAAAAGCGATTCGCCGGGAAGATTCGTCGGCGATTCGCCAAGAGGAGTCTTAAGCGATTCGCCGGGAAGATTCGCAAATGAATCGCCAGAAGGGGTTTTTGTTTGTTGCAGAGCATCATTGTTGAATGTTACAAGTTGTTGCAAGTTTGAACTAGCGGGCTTTTTAGACGTTGTTTTATCCCAGTTTCATGAAGTTTTTTAAAAGTTAAATTTTTTGATTAATTTAAACGATTTTTCAGAGCCTGCTTCATATTACAATGATAGATTTTGAAAGCTTTTTAAAAAGCAATCTTGCAACGATCGCCGGAATGAGCGAAGGAAGATTTTGAAATTTTTTTGAATCGCGCATTCATCCCTTGGGCGATCATAAAGCAATCCATCTTCCAACGATCGCCGGAATGAGCAAAAGAAGATTTTGAACATTTTTTGTCAATCGCGCACTCATCGCTTGGGCGATCGAAAAGCCATCCATCTTCCAACGATCGCCGGAATGAGCGAAAGAAGATTTTTAAATTTTTTGAGAATCGCGCATTCATCGCTTCGGCGATCGAAAAGCGATCAATCTTCCAAAGAACCCCTAGGCGAATTGCTAGCGCGTCGCCAAATGATCTAATCTTCCAATCGTCTTCCAAATGTTTGCAGAGTATGATCAAGAGAGTTTTTGGTTTTAGAACTAGTACTTGTTCAATTTTAATTTGGTTCAGAACGAAAAAGTATCCTGCCCAGACAAGAGGTACCAATTCAATATATAACGTTATTAGTTACGAGTTTTTCATGACGCTCAATTTTTTATAAATTTCCAACAACAAATCATTCTTATCACGTGTAGCCTTCCTTGACCCATCACATGCCGCAACAAACGTCACATTAATTTTTAAATAATTTATTTGACTTGGTTAGCAACAAATAATTGAATTATTTCTCAGAACGAGCTTGAAACTGAAGGAATTATCAAATAATATTTGTAAAGAGGACACCGACAAAATGACTGACCATATGGTACGCTTGTTGACAGCTTAGTTATTGTTGCTTGAATGCTTAGGCTTGTTTGTTGCTAATGATTTTGTTGTTGCTGTAGTTGTTAAGTGTGCGATCATTTCTGGTACCCAAAAGTGGCTAATTACATAACTTTGTATGTTGTTTGATGATTGTTGAACGGTTATAGTCGATCGTTGGCCAGCATCATCTGCGCCCATATGGCAGATCACGGAGCAGTCACAAGCTTATATCACAGACACACATTCACGCATGAGTTAAGATAGAAAATTGGGCAGGCGGGAGACGTACTATGCATGATGTTTTTGTGTGATAAATTTTCTGCTCTGTTTGAGCGGCAAAAACCAGAAAATCCACATTTCAAGCGATGACTGAATATGCGACGTGTTGATTTAAGTCGGTAAGGCAAGGCCGTTCGATGCCCCTTTGTCCAAGCCGAATGTGACGTGTACGAATATTTCGCATAAGCAGCTGCATCGAATCGAAAATTATTTCAATCATGTTTCTTTTGCTTTTTTTTACCAGTTCTCACAGCATGAGATACAACTTTGGAGACTTCGAATAGCGTTGGTTGTTTTGTTGGCTGAAACTTTTGTTCCATTTTAATGTTGTTTTTTTTTTTCTATAAAAGTTGTAAGGATTTATTTAATTATGTGCACAAACATTTTCTATGTGTTTTGAATCGATTCATGGTTTTGTTCGAATTTTTTTTATTCCAAAATATCTTCTTTTCCAAAATTTCAGTGTTTACCCGTCTTTTAAGAATATATGTGAAAAAGATGTAAAAAAGAGAATCTTTGATTGGTTTGCATGTGGATAAACAAGAACAAGGCTTAAAAGAGAATTAACGCAACTTCAAGAACAACAATGGCAGAGCCCGATCATTTAACCAAATTAAGAGTCATTTTGTGTTCCGTTTTTCTGCTACCTGCTAAAATACTGATGAAATCCAGCTCAATTAACCAGCTAACAACAGACGGCTCATATGAACACGCTTCTTAATGGATCTCACGAAGGCCATAAAGCATGCTTCCAATTTCAAATGCTTCTGCGTACAGTCTAAAGTAGCTGTATTTTATGGTCATTTTAGAATTTGAGATATGATGTCGCAATCAGTATACGTTGAAAAGAAGAGGCCAAGATAAACTGTTACGATGCTTTAGCAAGTGCGAGAACGAGTGCGAAGCTAACTTATTATGTGTTTATCTTAATAGCGAATCTTTTTGTTATTATGACAACGTGTTGTGACGTGCTGGCAATGACATTGAAGCATTCCAAACTTGTTCCACGCACGATGCGTTAACGACCAAAGGTAGCTTAAATTAGGAGGAGGCAAGTGATGGCGTCTGACAAGATGGCCTATAGGCATGAGTTAAGTAAAACATGATTGACATTTATGTAACGTTTCTGGGAATGAATTATTAAATGGGAACTGGTTATTCTCTATTCCGCTGTAGTCTGTTATGTTCCATGCAGTTAAAGTCGCTGTTGAAGTCGCAATCCTAATGCTGACAAAACAAGTAAATGTTGTGTCTGAAGTACCTTTATGTCTTTGGAGAAATGCTGTAGGCTGTGAGTCTCATACATATACTATAAGTTTGTAGGCATTAAAATGTAAATAATTTTCAATGAACTACACTTAAGATATCAACCCTTTGAAAAAGCCCCAACTTTTTTCTACAAATGTTTTCCTCTTCAGACCTGAAATTCAGTACCCATGTTTCTGGTCTGAATTCTTGTTTGAACTGTTGACTGAAAAATATTTTCCTGATTTTAAGTTTAATTTAAGATTAGAATTCAAGTTCCCTTAGTGAAATCCTGAATTATATTTCAAATTCTCAACTGATATCACAACAAAAAAATCCGAAAGAATACATACATACTTAAGTGGTTTTGCGGACAAAGAACACTTCTTTTTTTCTATGAAGTTGTTGTCATGGTTTTCTTCCAAATACCTTGAAGGTTCTAAACTTATTGAATTTGAAATAGGAAAATTACTTATTTCAGTATCTTGCTGTGGGTGGTCAAAGCCCACACATAATATTTTTAAATCTTAAGGTATCTGTTCCTATTCAACAACTTCTTACTTAATATACTTTATTTACTTGTTAATATTGTTTTGTATGTTCATTGAAATTTCTGAATATTGTTTTACGTTTGTATGAAAATTTTCTTCACTCTGAAATATGATTTTGAATATAAAACATTGTTTTATTAAAAAACTCAAAACGTAGTTCTTATTAATATATAAGGAGTAAATTGTACTTGCAAGGATTCGATCATCAATAGTTCCTCAGGTATCTGCACCTTGATTTAAAGTATTGCCAATGAATAACATTACCAAGGACATCTTTTGGGAGAAATCATTTTGGATTTTTAAAGATATCTTGAAACTTCAAAAATGATTTGTAAAAGTCTTGAATCGTTAGACCTAAGTGTTGGATTCAGTGTTGCCGCGACGGGTCTAAAACTAGTATCCATAAAAAGGTCAGAAATGTATCCAAATGTATCCAATTAAAATAAAATAAGTATCAAAGCATAAAATTGCAAAAAACTATATTGTATTCACCTTTTAAACTCAAAAAAGTAGTTTTTGATTTTTAAATCAATCAATTATAATAGTATTTAATTAGAAGCGTCATATACTGTTTTTGCATGTAGAGTTAACTCGGGGCTTACTCATAGTTAACACTGCATGTAAACGAGGGTTGAGTTGAGTTTCGTAAAACCCAAGAAAACTCCACGAAACTTTTTGGATTTAGCTGAGTACTATCTGTCAAAATCTATATAATTGTATTTTTCATTATAAAATGGTGGCGGCAAGAGTCTGTAGAACAAGAGTCTGTTGAGCTGCCAATAATTTACTCTAAATAAACTTGACACATCTAACTCAAATCGACGTCTTACATGTTAGCAGCATCGAATTAGCATCGCCGTGTTTTTAACTCAATAAAAACCCAAACTGCGAGTTAACTCTGTATGTAAAAACAGTAATATACAATCTTCTATTTATGCAAAATTTCAACAATCTATCTTTACGTAGAAAGATGTCATCGATTTTTGATCCGTTATAGACCTTTATTTTCGACTGTGCGTTAGTTGGAGCAAAGAGTGACAGTTCAATTGCACGCAGTACTACAAAATTAAAAACACACAATAATGGTAATGCTGACAAACAGTCATATGATATCAAATAAGTTGAAGTTTTATTTGAAAAATTTTATAGGAAAAGCAAAAAACTTTCTAAATTGGCAAAAATCCCATATTTTACAACGTTTGTTCAAGTTAATTTTGTTAATAAAATCGTTGTTTTTAGTACTAGGAGTGTATACATTTTGCATAATGTATTTGGATACTGTGCATCATAATCAATCAAAAACTCGATTTTGAAGTTTTGGTAACTTAGGGCTTTTTTGATTTCATATGACGATATTAGCTGTGTTTTTTATCAAGCGAGTAGTTAAAAAACGACCGCTTATCATATGTATACTCGCTTAAATAACACAGGAAACTGTTACTCGCTTAAAAGTTTGCCGACCAAACGAAAAAAAATGCTTCCAAGTTATGTTTCAATAATTGTATAAATTTCCTACAAAGGTGGCAACTATATCTGATTGATAGTCAATAGTGATGTATGAAATGAACATTTTTTGTACCAAATACTTTTCACGAAATACTCATAATTTGCTTTAGATCAATATTTCAATAAAAATACATAATAATTTAACAGGTAAGATAAACAAAATTTATCAAATATACTCATTATGTAAAACTATGTTGTTTGCTTAAGCTTTTAGCACTGAAAATCTTTTGAGTATCGGGTTTGTTTTCAGAACCGAGTCTCCAATGCTTAAAATCTGAAAATTTATGCATCACTAATTGTCAGAACTTTGATATATAAAATAAATTTGTCAAAAATTGTTTACAAAAATTTGATCAGAACATAAACAACGGTTTTGACTTTTCAGAAAATGCTTCCAAGTTTTAAAAAAATTCTTAAGCGAGTAAGCAGTCGTTTTTTGACTACTCGCTTGGTAAAAAACACAGCTATTATCATATTAAAAAGATTTTTCAATAAAGGTATCCAAATTTCCACTAAGACTAAAAAATAATTATCCATCAATTTTTTAAGTAAAAAAGTATCCAAATGGATCCATTTGGATCCAAACGGCAACACTGGTTGGATTGCTTACTTTTTATACCCTAAACCTAAAAGGTCAGGGTATATTAACTTTGTGCAAACGTTTGTAACGCATAGAACGAAGCAAGTCCGGTATAGAAAAGTATATATATTCTTGATCAGCGTCACCACGTGAGTCGAGCTATCCATGTCCGTCCGTCCGTCCGTCCGTCCGTCCGTCCGTCTGTGTGTTGTCCGTATACACAGGATAAGAAGAAGGAGTTGAGATAATTGGATGAAACTTGGTACACATAGTCACATGGACCCAAGGATCTGCACTATTGAATATTTTTGGAATCCGCCCACGGACACGCCTACCTTCCATACAATGCAAAAATGTAAAACTGCATAACTCAGCTCATAATAAACCTACAACAATCAAATTTGGGGTGTATGTGTTTGATATCAACACAAAGATGTTTTTGAAAAATGGGTGTCGTCCGCCCACGGACACGCCCACCTCCCATACAACCCAAAAATTGAAAACGCAATAAATAAGTCTCTGTTTAACCTACAGAGATAAAATGTGGCAGGTATAATATTTATAACAAACCAAAGATGGTTTTGAAAAATGGACGTCATCCGCTCACTGACACGCCTACCTCCAATCCAACCCAAAAATTGAAAACGCAATAAATAAGCCTGTGTTCAACCTAAAGAGCTAAAATTTGGCACATATGTTTTTTATGACAAGACAAAGATGGTTTTGAAAAATGGACGTCATCCGCCTACGGACACGCCTACCTCCCATATAACCCAAAAAGTTAAAAACTCAATAAATAAGGTTATAATTGTCATAGAGAAATTAAATTTGGTATGTATGTATTTTATAACAAAACAAAGGTGTGTTCAAAAATTGGGAGTAATCCGTCCAAAAACTCGCCCACCTCCAATAGCGAAAGCACAATAAAGGCATTAACTGTGAGCTACAGGAATAAAACTTGGTATGTGTACATTTTTCATCAACATTTAAATGCACATAAAATATAGGCTTCATTAGCCCACGGACACGCCAATTTACAATACAAATTTTTTTGTTTTTGAAAAGTGGGTTAAGGGTATTTCATAGTCGGCCTAGACCGACTTTAGACTTTCTTTACTTGTTAGTGTTGGAGTTAATTCTCTCTTAGATTAATTGGAGCGAGCGAGCGAAGCTCCCATGGAACAGGTTGTTTGAAGCTGTTTAGAGACCTTAAACTCTCGAACGGATTGACCGATTTTAAAATTTCTTTTTCTGTACTGTTCTACGCTTCCTAACGAAGGTTGTTTTCTTAGGAAGTTTTTTCAAATTCCATTTAGTTTAAAAGTTAATTGAAAATAATATTTCCGTGAGTTTTGTTGTTGTTATTCGCTGAAATAGTTTTCTTCTAACATGCTTGTGTATGTATGTATCAGTCAATGAAAAAACCGAACGACATGAAACGACAGCAAAAATCTTGCGGCGAATGTTTTCGCGTAATTGTCGCAGAGTATTTGTAAATAAATTTACTATTATTTTGTTTTCATCATTAAATATATTTTTCATTAAATATATTTAATAATAAATTTCTTAAATGATTCTTAAAGTTATTTAACAGCAGATTTATTTCGTTTGCAATCGAACGCAGGCATGCACGTTAACGTTAATTTTAACGATAGCCAAAATATTTTTTTCGTTTCGTTGAAGCAAAATAAATAAAAAAACGTTAATTCCAAAACCGAAAAATATTTATTTCGTTTCGGAGAAAAATCTGACAGAGGCACATTAAATTCAGACATTTCGCAATATACTTTTTTTATTGTTTATTTATAATGAATATACAAAACCAAATAAACACAAATTAACACAAGAACTGCAAAAAACGAAACAGAAAAAATTCTGTTGATTTCGTTGTGCATGTCTGATCGAAATATAAAAGCATTTTTTTTATCACGGAAAATTTGTCTGTTGCGTATTTCCTCAAGAAATTTTACACACAACTTCAAAAATCAACGAACGTTCGTTTCAACCGTTCATTAAAAATTAAGGTTTAAATAGAATGTCCGTTCAGAAAAAAATTACTAGCAGCGTCAGTGATTTTTTTTTGTTGTGCGTGCGTCATCGGTTCGGTTTGCGTTGTTGCTGTTTTACATGTTTTCGGTTTTGCGTTATCGTGGAGAAATGAAAACAATAAGAAATAAGAAAGAAAAGTAAGGAAATCAATCTGCAAGAAACATTCAGATAATTAAGTGCCGGTCGTGAACAAAGTTTCTGAATTTTTAATTCAAACGCTCATTTTGAATAAGTGATTAAAAACGAATGTTCGCTGTTTTTTTTTATTGTGTGAAAAACCCGAAATAATCCAATTGGATTTTTATTGCCTTTAATTGTTTTTACGCTACATCTTTGGATTTGAGTGTTCACTTAAATATTTCTTTTTAGCATATTTCTAAAGCTTTCGGTGTTCAAAAGTAAATAAATTAAATAATTATTTTTTAGATTTAGTAAGAAAAAAATTATAGAAGTGTTAGTCTGTCAGCTTATGTGAAAACGAGAAATTATGAAATTGTTAAATATTATTATTTTCGTTTTGAATTATCATATTCATTGCACCAAAAAAATATAAAAATACAAATTTTTTCCAAAAATGTATCAAATGCTCTTAGTAGGTTCCTTTTCTACTTATAAGAATATCAGTTATTTGTTTTTTTATCGTCATAATTTTGTAAAATATTATGAAGATACCAATTTTTTTATAAAAGCAACAATCTTAAAAATTAAGTCATATCTAATAAATCATATCTCCATCTTATGTTACCTTATTTTAGTAAATGGTAACATTCCTATCATTAGAAAACTATAGAAAAGCGATTTAAAAAAATTAAATATTTTTGGAATTTTTATGCTAGAGTTGCCAACTTTCTGAAAAACTTTAATTTGGTTTTATCTCAAAAAGTGGATTTTTAGTTTTTTTTTTTTTTTTTTTAAAACAAAATAAACTTTTCACTTACAAAGAATTACGATGGCTAAATGGCACGTTTTTTCACACAAATTTCACTATATCGTTCATCTTCATCTTATACCGTTTGAGATATTTTTACAAAATCTTGAACAAAACTGTTTGCCGTTTTAGAGTTTTATATATAGTAATGTTTGTTTTATATATATTAATGACCTCACACGTGACTTTGGAACATAAAAATGGAAGAAAACTAGAATAAATTAAAAAATTTTAATTTTTTCGTTTAAGATAATCGAATGAGATAATATCTCTTTTTTTACAGATTTAAGAAAAAATATTTTAAAGCGAGCGACCCAACTAATTTGTATCTTCAACGTACCGATTGCTACGACCTAGTTACTTTTGATGTTTTTTTGATTTTACTAGAAAAGTACGCGAACAGACCTATTGCTTTGATATCACCCTGAGTGAAGTATAGCGGTCAATGAAATCGCGCCAGTTATCTTAATATATAAAAGACAAGCGTCCTGCTCCGTGCCCTATATCATAAAACAGGTTCAGCCTAGACCAGAACCTGTTGTAAAATTATCCATTTGAAATTTTTGTACTTACTAAACCTTTTGCTCTATATCGTACAACCTGTTCAGCCTGGACCAGAATCTGTTGTAAAATTATCTATTTGAAATCTCTGTACGTACTGTACTTTTTAGAACCTGTTCAGCCTGGACCAGAACCTGTTGTAAAATTATCCATTTGAAATGTTTGTTCAAAACCCTTTAAGACCTGTTCAGAATGGACCAGAACCTGTTATTAAATTATGTATTGGAAATCTTTGTACTTGAAGACTATCGTCATTTTCCTCAACTACTATACGTCAAACATCATGTCTTGCTATTACAGTGCTTCTTAATTAACAGAACCGCAACCTATTCGGTCTGCATAAGTTGAACAGCAATTATTACATTCAGTGACATTGGTGTCAATTGGAATTGCTAGAATTAAATCACAATGTTCGGTCTTCTGATCCAAGTTTTAGTGATTGCCTACTCAAGTTATGAAATGGAGATGAAGATATCATAGAAATTCCAGATTATTTTGTTTGTAAAGGTTCGCCTTTTAACCCTTTCAATGGCTTGCCTAGAATAATCGTGGACAATTTTTTTGAGCTTATATTCCCATTATTTAAGCAATAAAAAGATTAAAAAACATCCCTCTGATTTTTACATGAGCTGCTTTGCTTTTGGCAGGCTGTCTAATATAATGGACAAAACCACGATAACGTTGTATTATAATATTTTAGTTCAACTAAAACAACCGGAAACAAATGCAAATGCGTTATTTATGCAAATGTTATTATAAAAAAAAAAAATTATGGTGTCGTAGCGTGCAGGTTAAGTGTATGGCTTAGTCCGCTCGGAGCTCGAGTTCGATCCCCAGTCGCGGCGAAAAGTTTTTTCAATAAAAAATTTTTCAGATCGGTCACGACCTCTCTGCAGACAATGGCAAACCTCAGAGAGTAAATAATGCCATGTAAAGCTTCTTGAGAACATGAACTTTAGCCGTTCGGAGTCGGCATAAAACGTGTAGGTCCAGTTCTCGGTTAATTGTGTGCAAACATTTAATAACACAATTGATGATAAGAAGCTCGGTCAAAGTCCTTTCAAGGGCTGAAATGGCCAATTTGTTTTTTTTTTTTTATTATAAAAAAAAAAATTATACTTTGCACACCAATCACAATACTCACTTTATTTGCAAAATTTATTAGCACGCGATATAAAAAAATTGAAGGCTACTGTTGGGCATAAAATCGAAAATCTAACTAAGTTAAACGTTATATATCTCCCTAAAATTATTTTTGTCATGTTGGCACAACTTCACTTCATAGCACCAACCTATTTGATTTTAGAAAAAAGCTTTGGAAAATTAAAAAAAAAATTTTCCGAAGTGTCCAATATAATGGACAAGTCCATTGAAAGGGTTATATAGATTTTTAGCGATACTTTGAGTCCGAATAACATCAACCGTTATTCCAAAATCGCTATCCTGTACCCAAAAAATTCCGATGTGAACGAAGTCAACGAGCAAGTTCTAAATATTTTAGGTGGTGACACTGTGAGAGATTTGAGCACGGATTAAATTGCAAACAGTATTGACAGGTGTAAGTATTGACAGGTGCACTGGCGAACATTAAATAGTTTTAATACCTACAACTGATTTGGCCCCGACAAACACAGATTTGCCTTTCACTCTCCAAAGGCGACAATTTCCAGTTAAACTGACATTTTCAATGACCATAAATAAATTGCAAGGTTAAATATTGCAAAAAGTAGGAGTTTTTCTGAAAGAACTGGTATTTAGACATGGGCAGTTTTAGCGGGCTGATGATGTAAAACTAAGCATTATAGATGGCAAGGGACAAAGTTAATTGGTTAAAATTTTAAGAATTTTTTTACTAGAAATGTTGTATATAAGGAAGTTTTATAAAAATAATTTAATAAACATGTTTTCAAATAAAAACCTTTGTATATAAATCCAATAAATTTTTTGTCGCATTTTGTACTCTTTCTTCCCGTCGTAGGACGGGCTTTTACACTAGTATACTTATAACAAAGAGTTAATGTCAATAAATAAAATCCAGCAACTTTAAAATTATCTGTTGGTTTTTTTACATCAGCTACAATATACATATAGCTCCAACAATAACAAAAACGGAAAATACTATTTGCCACGTGACTTAATTTTTAATTCCTCATTTCAACATACTGCCACTTTTAACTCAGCTGTGTTAAAGGAAATCACTGTCGAACGATGTCGAACTGAGTACTTAAGACAAATATTTTTTTCAGAAAAAGAAAATAAAAAGTTGTGGTTATAATATCGATTGATTTTGGTTACTTTTTGATATTGGTTTGAATAGTAGTTGTGTTAAATTTCACCTTAATTATTTTCAAAACAGCAATTTTGACAACAACCACTGTATATTCTCTAGATACCTTTCGTTGTTCTCGTGGCTGTAGCCTCCTATATACGGGAAGTAGCAGTTATTGTAACGACTTAACGTGACCCGCACACATTGAAACATTAAACAGACATTTAAGAAACCTATCTGGCAACAGTAAATTTTGTTATTTTCTTTGAAATGACCACACGCAGTAAAATATTTATTTTTTTTTTCGTTTTTGTTTTACAAGCAGATTTTTAATAATTATATTTTTTATTAATTCTTGGCGCACCTTTTATTCGAGTTGCTCGCATTTTGCTCGTCTTTTGATTTGAAAGCACTTGAGTTACGTTTTTTATTGGACTCATGGACTAGTGCCTGTGTTTGATCTTTGCAAACATTGTTCAGTTTAGTTAAATGGAAAGATCTTCACGCGCATAAAGGGTGTTTTAAAACAATTAATATAAGCAACGCTCATGACGATAATTTAGGACTAATCGCACTTTTAGCAGTCAAATATAAGACAAGTTGAGCTGTATGCATCTTGTACGTACAACACTGAATCTTGCTACGTAACTCGGCTGCTTTGGTTCGCTGTTGATAAAGAACTCGCCATTATGCCGTAGACGCTTTTCACGCCTTTTGCCAGCACTTCAAGACCATAGCTATTACGAGCAGTAACACATTTATTATTTGTTGTGAGTTTGTTGGACATTAATTGGCATTTATGACGATTGCAGCGCGCGCATGTTCCGCGTGGATTGTGCGAGTATGCTTACTTAGACTGCCACCTTTGGTCCATCCATTTAATCTATGTAGAAATCTTTGCCACTTTTATAACAACACAGATGCTGCCATGCGTTATTCTTACATGATTTAGCGTATGCTGTTGAGCATAGCTTTGAATGACTTGGAATTCAATTCTTGCCTGGAAACTTAGCCTTAGTTCCATGTCCATGTCAGACCATTCTGCAGATAGCCATTAAAAAAGTAATAAATTTTAAATAGTTAAAAGCAAGACACTTTTTCTACCTATTTTTTGTATTTTTGTCTTAATGTTATGAAGAATATGACAAAGTAAGGCAGAGTTCAACTATTTTTATTGATTTATAACACATCATTGCCAAACTACAATCACTAAAGTCAAATTTTCGATAAAGTTCGTTGCACTTCCAGAAAACATATTTCTCTTATACTGATGTTTTACATTGCAGCACGTCAGACAACGTCTATGTCTGTTGAACACATTATAAATATAATTAATTGAAATATTTTCATTTGCAATTAGGATGAGTCCGGAGCATAATCCTCACAATCTGTCTGCATAACGGACTAATTAGACCTTGTTTGCAATAACTGTTGAACATGGTTCATAAAATGTATTCCTTATTCTTTCAACGAGAAGTGATCGTTGTTAGGTTATGCATGTCCACTAATTATTGTCTACCGCAGTCAAACATTCATCGCAAAGCAATTTGTTGCTTTAATTTTTATTGTAGCATCTGCGTTTGTTAGGTAACACACAGAAGCTTTTACGTTGTGTTAAAAAAAAATAGAACAGAACAGTTCATTAATTGGGGTAATCGTTTTTTTTTTTTGTTACGTTCTTGTCCAATCTAGTCATTCAAGATTTATTTGCTTCAATTGCGTTAAGTCGATAAGCTTAAAATTCAGCCCGTAGTTCTGAAAAGTTGTTACAATAGATTATTTCTTTCAAACGATCATGGTTTTGTTGTGTAAAAAGTGCATAATTTTTAGTCGATATAACAGTATTTTTTTGTATTTGCATTTATTTGACATAAAAATTAGTACAGTAAGATCAATAAAGGTCTTTTAGCGTACATCAATTAAAAATTTAAAAATTTAAAATTTAGAACTTATTAGCTTTAAGCCTTTAACTTCCGGTTTGTTCACAAAGTTATAAAGTTGCTTATAACGTGATATAGTTAAAATCAGCTGTAAAATAAAACTTCTTTATAACACGTTATAATTTTTTCCAATTTGTTCATTCAATTTTTTCTGTCGATTTGAAACGCGTTATAAACTGGTGAAATGCTTTTTTAACGTGTTGAAAAACTCAAAGCATCAAATATGTAAACATTTTGTACCGTTTTCATAGAACTGGCGTTTAATTCATATCCAGACCATAAAACTCGTTACAAATTTAAAACGTATTTTGTGGCGTTTTAGCACAACTGAATTTTTTTTAGAACGAGATTGAAAGTTCGTTTCAGTTTGATATTTAACGAGTTCTAGATGTGCGAACAAACCGATTAAGTCACAAAAAGAGTTACAGAATAAGTTTTATATTTATAACTCAGCGAACAAACCGGCCGTAAGTCTTGTGTTTCCTGTTGATAATTATGTTCTTAAATCTTAAATTTTAAATTTTTAAATTTTTAAATTTTTAAATTTTGAAATTTTTAAATTTTGAAATTTTTAATTTTTAAATTTTGAAATTTTTAAATTTCTAAATTTTAAATTTTTAAATTTTTAATTGATGTACGCTAAAAGACCTTTATTGATCTTACTGTACTAATTTTTATGTCAAATAAATGCAAATACAAAAAAATACTGTTATATCGACTAAAAATTATGCACTTTTTACACAACAAAACCATGATCGTTTGAAAGAAATAATCTATTGTAACAACTTTTCAGAACTACGGGCTGAATTTTAAGCTTATCGACTTAACGCAATTGCAGCAAATAAATCTTTAATGACTAGATTGGATTTACTTAAAGATTTATCAGAACAAAAACAATTTTAAATTTATTAAAAAATAAGAGAAAGGGACAAAAAATGTATATTTAAATTTAAAAACTTAACTTAACTTAGTAAAAGAAGGATAACATTAAGTATTCAAAGCAGCATAGAAAATAAAGTGAAGAAAATTAGAGATTAAATTTAGTGTAAACCAACTCAATGTAAGTTATTATGGGTAAAATAAGTTGAACAACAAGTCTTTTTTTTGGTCTAAGTAGGAGTAAACTAAGACGTTAACCGCAGGCACCTAAGCGTATAATATATTCTTCTTATTATGTTATTGACATGGTCAGTACAAATGAAGAATTAATTAATATAAAAACCTAAATTTTTCCCCTTGTCAACTATTTGTAAAAGATTGTCATTAAGACTAATTGTCGGAATCTGGTTGAAGTCAAGTTTATCCTTAAGCCTAGTACTATGCTCGTTCGCGTGAAATTTCGCTGGCAACATCCATTTATTTGTTGCGTGAAAATTTTGACAGAAGTTTTGTTGCGAACGAACAGCTGATGATCAGCTTACAAATTTCGACAAGATGTAAATAAACAGCTACAATTTATAAGAGGAAAAGCAGAAAATCGTTTAAGATCTTTAATTTTCATATTTGTGATTATATAAATCTTATATATAAAATCAAATGTTTGTCCTCCTGTCTGTCTGTCTGTTCCGTATAGGCTCGCGCACCGTTTATCCGATTGAGCTGAAATTTGGACACCGAGTACGTTTCATAGAGAGAAAGAACAAAGGGGTGTAAAAAAGTGGGCGGAAGTGTTTGGGCGTGGCGCACTATAACAACTTCTAAACGCCTGGACCGATTTCAATGAAATTTGGTATGAAGGTTCAACTGCACCCAAAATAAAACAAAGGCTTTAAAAAATTCCAAAGACTTCCGCAAGAGGGCGCTTTAAGTAGTGCGTTTTAAAGACATAATAAATCCTAAACACCTGTGCCGATTTCAATGAAATTTAGTATGAAGGTTCAACTGCAACCCATATAAAGCAAAGGAAAAAAGTGTTCGGAAGTATGTGGGCGTGGCACTCGATAATAACTCCAAAACACCTGGACCGATTTCAATGAAATTTGGTATGAAGGTTCAACTGCAATCAAGATAAAGCCATGAAGAACCATGAAGGTTCGTCTGCGCCCAAGATAACATTGGCTATAAAAAATTTCAAAGACTTCCGTAAGAGGGCGCTTTAAGTAGTGCGTTTTAAAGAATCAGTAACTCCTAAACGCCTGAACCGATTTCAATGATATTTGGTATGAAGGTTCAAATGCACCCAAATAAAACATAGGCTATAGAAAAATTCCAAAGACTTCCGCAAGAGGGTGCTTTAAGTAGTGCATCTTTAAGACTTAATAACTCTTAAACGATTTGACCGATTTTGCTAAAATTTGGTATGTGAAATAACCTGACCCTGCAACAGAATTAAGGCTATTCCATGAATTTCAGAAAACATCCGTAAAAGGGCGGCTTAAGCAATCAACTAAAGGGTGATTTTTTAAGAGCTTGATAACTTTTTTTTTAAAAAAAACGCATAAAATTTGCAAAATCTCATCGGTTCTTTATTTGAAACGTTAGATTGGTCCATGACATTTACTTTTTGAAGATAATTTCATTTAAATGTTGACCACGGCTGCGTCTTAGGTGGTCCATTCGGAAAGTCCAGTTTTGGGCAACTTTTTCGAGCATTTCGGCCGGAATAGCCCGAATTTCTTCGGAAATGTTGTCTTCCAAAGCTGGAATAGTTGCTGGCTTATTTCTGTAGACTTTAGACTTGACGTAGCCCCATCTGACAACAACAACACGATTCACAACATTTGACAACATTTCCGAAGAAATTCGGGCTATTCCGGCCGAAATGCTCGAAAAAGTTGCCCAAAATTGGACTTTCCGAATGGACCACCTAAGACGCAGCCGCGGTCAACATTTAAATGAAATTATCTTCAAAAAGTAAATGTCATGGACCAATCTAACGTTTCAAATAAAGAACCGATGAGATTTTGCAAATTTTATGCGTTTTTTTTAAAAAAAAAGTTATCAAGCTCTTAAAAAATCACCCTTTATGTCTGGCTCATTCACGTAAAAACGGATTTCAATGAAACTTGGTAAGCATTCGTATCTGTTACCGAAATAGATCCTATGCTTTTAGAAGTCTTTTCGACAAAAATCAAGGAATGAGCCGAAGGCAAACGAAGTCAAGAACCAAAGACTAACGAAAAAGAAAAGTTTAACGAATACGAGCAGAAGCTATATAGAGATGAACAGAAATCAACCAAACAGTATCGACCAAAACCGAAGTTGAACGAAGACAATCCAAAAATCGAATCGGTCCCAAAAGGATTTTTACAATTGGAATTTTTGTTGAGATAAGAAAAACTTAGAAAAACTTTAAACGCATTTTTCTCGAAATGACTTTTTACAAACTGGGTGACCATTTTCCTCAGAAGCCAAGTGTCAGATCGAGACGTTGAATATGTCACTTTTTTTTGTAAACATGTCCGGCAGGTACAGTTTTACGGAAATTTGATTAAACACTTTCGACGGAGGGAGGGGGCAAAACCCCAAAAAACGATAATTTAAAAAATTAAAAATTTAATTGATAATTTAAAAAATTTTAAAATGAGAGTAGTTTTAAAAATTGTCGTTTCTCGATTTCGAACAGTATCGACCAAAACCGAAGTTGAACAAAGGCAATCCAAAAATCGAATCGATCCCAAAAGGATTTTTTAAAATTAGAATTTTGTTTTTAAGATAAAAATCCATATTTAATGCATGCTAAGAAAAACTTTAAACGAACTGTTCTCGAAATGACTTTTTCAAACTGCGTGACCATTGTTCTCAGAACCCAGATGTCAGATCTAGACGTTGAAGATGTAATTTTTTTTTTAAAATGACCGGCAGGAAATTAGAAGGGGAAAAACCCCAAAAAACGAAAATTTAAAAAATTTAAAAATTTGATTGATAATTTAAAAAATGTTAAAATGACAGCAGCTTTAAAAATCATACTTTTTCTGTGCTCAAGGCACAACCCCGAGTAACACCGGGTAACATCCGCTAGTACATAATAAATATTTATACAAGTATGCATGTCCTTTGTTGTGAAGCAGAACAAGTCATTAGTTTATGGCAGTCTGCAAGCTGCGAAGTTTTGCGACCGCCAACACCGCGGAAAGGTGCATCAATATTATGGTATTAAAATTTAATATTGGTATTTACAATTTCCAACAACTGCAATTATTAATAGAAAAACTTTAGAAATAATACAAAAATATCATTTAAATTAGAAACATTGTTCTTTTGCTTGCACTTTTTTCTTAAATGAAATGGCAATTGTCACTTTTCACGGCAAAATAAATGGTCGGTTCAATTAAATTGCCGTGAAAACAATGTTGCTAGATGCATGTTGCGGAAAATAGTACTAGATTTTCCGCAGCGTAGCATAGTACAGTTTTGACGAAAAAGTTGTGAAATGTTCACGGTTGTTTCACAGCTGTCATATTTTGTATGGAGATTTGAGTGGAATTTCACGTGAAGCCGAACAGAGTACTATGCTTTAGATAAAGGAAGAATAAACGACTTATTGGCATTCAGGCAGAGATAATTTTCAGTAGCCCATCTAGAAATAACACTCAAGTCTTCATTAAGGCTACAGCATAAATCCTCAAGTAGTCCAATGCGGTTAGAAGAATATAATTGAATGTCGTCGGCATATGCATGCATCGTCCTATCATTACATGTGGTAAAAATGTCATTAATGAATAAACTAAATAGCAGAGGTCCAAGAAAAGATCCTTGAGAAACACCAGCTTTAATTTCTGAATAGTCAGACAGTGCGTTGCCACTTTTAACTCTTTGCATCCTGCCTTTAAGATAGCTTTGAATAAAAGAAGCAGCGTCATTACTCAACCCAAACAGAAATTGCAGTTTCCGAACTAAAAGATAATGATTAGCACTGTCAAAAGCTTTTCAAAAGTCAAGAAGGCAAAGAAGTGTGATATTACCAGCGTCATAATTTATGCGAATATCGTCTTGAATCTTGAGCATAGCAGTAGCGCAACTGTGTCCTGATCGAAAACCAGATTGGTACGGTGAGAGCAGTTTATGAGACTCTAAGTATTCATTAATTTGTTTACACATCAAGGATTCACAGATTTTAAAGAACGAGCACAGAATACTAATGGATCTAAAATCTTGCATAGATGAAGCATTACTGACTTTAACAATTGGTATTATTGTAGCAAGCTTCCAAGAGTTGGGAAAACATGATACAGTGATAAGCGGCAATATAATCTTGATATAACGCAAAGGAATGCCATCACTACCAATGGCGTCTGACTTTATTTTCATAATAGACAATATGACATCAGTTTCATCAACATAACAGAAAGAAAACTGATTATTTACTGGGGAATTATAAGTGCTACGGACATTACATTGATTAACAATAATATTTGCTGGTGATTTAAACAGAAAAAAGTTATTAAGACTATTAGGTTCAATTTTACATTTTTGATCATCATTACTACATACACCTAAGAAATGAATATTCCTCCAAAGAATTTTAGAAGGAAGAGCACTATCTAGTTTTTTAAAGAAAAACCTTTTTTTAGATAATCTAATAATGGACACAGCATTATTACGTGCACGTTTGTATATATCCCAGTTTTCATTAGTAGGGTTTCTTTTCCATTTAACATAAAGTTTGTTTCTTTTATTAATGGCTTCTTTGACATGTGACGTATACCATGGACATAACTTATTACCAACTTTAGACTTACGAACAGGAACAAAGTTATCAAAAGCATATATAACGTGTGAAACGAGAACATTTAACTTATCATCAACAGATTGGCTAAACCAACAGTCATTCCAACAGATACTAATAATCATACAAACGAGTGTAATCAATGAACTTAAAATCACGATACGTAACAGATGTGTGAGAGAAAACCAGGCATGCACGTTACCGTTAATTTTAACGGTTTTTATAAAATTTATAGCACAAAATAGCAGGTCGCGATCAGATATAAAAGAAATTTGATCAAAAAATAAAAGTAAGGAGACATCAGACAAAATAAAGAGGTCAATTAAACAAGGGTTTACATTAGCCTATTTGGTCATTGAGACCTTCTGTCACACTGTCCTTATTAAGTATATTAACATTGAAATCACCACAAATCGCAAAACAATCAAAATCCATTAAACATTGATTCAGGTCACGAACGAATGGTTCAAAACTAAAAGATCTATGTGGATTGTAAACACAAGAAATAGCAATTTGGCACTATAATTGTTAGTTATTTCAAGATTCCAAAACTCTATGTCAGACCCGAGGGACTTCTAATAAGTTAAGAGTTAAGAGAAGATTTGCAGTAAACCGCAACTCCACCCCCTTTGCGGCCAATCCTGTCATTTCTAAAAAGAGTGTAACTAGCAATATTATAAAAACTATTTGAAATATGAGTATTAAACCACGTCTCAGATACACAGATAACATCGACATTAGAATTTACAAATACAAATTTTATATAGTTATGTTTTGATACATTCAAACTACGCGCATTGAAGTGAACAATGGAGAGACCGTCACATTTATAACATAGATTGTTAATAAGAAGCTTACGTTTTTCATCAACGCCACTGAATGAGTCAGAATCCAGACAATAAGAGGTTAGACGAGCAACTAAACTATATTAAAAGCCATGAAGTAGCAAGATAACTAGGGGAAGATAGATAGGAAGATAGACAACAAGACAGAATAAGATGTAGATACAGAAAATAGAAAGAGGAATATAGAATTACTAAGGGATCTTAATAACACTTCGGACAGCAACTGCAGCATCACCACGGTTAGCTGTGACATGAACCACACCACGGATGGAGAACACGTTAAAAAGCTTCTTGGTGCGTTTAAGCTTACTACCAACCTGAAGAATTTTCCTGACTTCACCAGGTAAACTTTCAAAGATAAAAACTTTGAAGTCGGAGCTTCAATAGAGCGGCATATTTGATTAAAAATGCAAAGGGAATTCCAAAAACAACAGCGTCGTTGTTGTAGTTGCTAGTTTCACTCAGCTGCAGAGCGAGTTGATCACAGCAGTCAGTAAGGCCGTTCAGCTGCGACCCAAGATGCGTGTTGTTAATAACGACATCAGAAGACAATTCTTTGTTGTTTTCTGAGGTGGAGTATCGCTTTAATTCATCGGATAATACGTCACAAGCACTCTTCCACGGCGATAAGTGTAAACATTATTTGTAGCATTTTAATTTCACATAAGTTTAAAAGTATTTCGAGTATGCCTGCTATAAAATCTGAAGTCCATTTTTCTCCATTCCTCTCACAATTTGAGCTTAAAATTTTTTAAAGAAACAAAACTTTTTGTTATATACAGACTAGCCAACATTAATTTTATCTCGAGAGAAATAGCACTGATGCAAAAATTGTTTTTTATTCCACGGATCTAAACGAAAATTGAACTGGCCACTTTCTATTCACTTGATTTCTATACATCTGGGTATTACCTAATTTTAACAAAACTTTCTCTTTAAACGTTCTCTCTCTCTCTCTCTCTCTCTGACTTGAAAACGCACATTTTGAGATGTTTCCTGATAGCGAAATCGTTATTTTAGGTCAAATGGAAGCACTAACATCTGAAGGACAATATGTTGAGCTTTTTGCTGAATCGAACCAATTGATTCAATTAGAGAAAAAGCCAACTTATATAACACAAGTTGGCGTTCATAGCTAAAAAATTATGGACCTTTTGAATGCACCTCTTGAAAACTTCGACCACATTCTTGTGATGTCTCCAACAAAAAAAAGTCACTTGGGAGTCGGACACTCTAACACCGTACCGTAAGTTTTATGGCTGATGAGCGAACAAACTGAAAATAAAATACATTTATATATACTAGTAAACCTGTTGCCCGAATTCTACCAATTCAATAAAAATTAAATGCTAGCAACATTATATACGCTTAATTTATGATATTCTATTCAAGCAGCATTTTCCTCAATAACGATATATTCAGTCTCAATAATGATATAAAAGATCATCATCTGAATGCTTAAAACTTATGATCTGACATTAAATTTTAAATGTAACTGCCAAAATACGAAGACGGACTAACACTTATATAACTACGGAGATAAACAGCTATAAAATATAACTAATTTAAATAAAAACGAATTAGGCTCATTCCACAGAAATGAGGAACGGAAACATGAATTCTAAAATGCATGTATTTGAAGTAATTTTTGGTTTTCGAATTGAAGTGGAGTCTTAAGTTAGTCCTGCTGCAAAAATATTTTTAAATTAAATGCTTTTTATATTATTTTGACAATTTAACTAAACAAACTTCGAGTTGAAAAAAATGTTTAAATATTTTGATTTAATTTAAACCTTAAAATCAGTCATCTTTTGATACAACTTTTAAAAAAATAAGGTTAGTAATATTAAAAAAGATATTAATGTTATGTAAGAATAGTTTATAATAATGATTGGTTACTGCGTTTTCAAAGTACAAAATATTTAAACTGAGTGTTTTTCTGTGTCACACCCGTCCCAAAAAAGGCTATAGTTTTCCTAAGAAGCAACATGAACTTATGATAAGAATGAAACTTTCCTAAAGTAAGGATGTTGATGTTTTACATAAATTTGTTAAATTTTTCATTCAATAAATTATTTTTATTCTTCATTTCCGTTACAAGAAGTTGGTCACACCCGGAACGGTTTTCAAAATTTTTTTCTAATAATGAAATTTTTGCAAGTATAAGAATAAATTCTTTGATTAAAACAAGTTTTGTAAATTCATATATAGCGAAATCATTTGTATAGGTATTAATTTGATCAAAAATGCATGCAAAAAATTTTTTGCAAAAAATTATATTTTTTTTTTTAAATATATTAAAAACTTGAAATTATTTGTATAAGTATTAATTTGATAAAAAATTTATGCAAAAAAATATTTTTTTTTTTTTAAATTAATACATTAATTAAAATCATATTTGTTTTGATTTAAGTGTCAAAAATATGTGAAAGTTATTATATTCATTAAGTTCTTATATAAAATTCCCACATCATTCGCACTCGTCACACCCGGGACAATCTTATGTCACACCCGTCCCATTTAAAAGTTTAAAAAAGAATGGTTATCGCCATTTTTTCAAAATATTTTTCACTGGTATTCAACAGAAAATATATTAAATTTGAATATATGCAAGTCAAAAATGGTCTCATTGTGGCAGATGGACTGAATTTCAATGTTAAACTCAGAATTTTTAGTTTTTAAACTTGTGCTCGTCACACCCGTCCCAGGTGTTTAAGCGAATTTAACTATTAAACTAGTATAAATAACTGCATTATGTGTTAGCATTTTGAAACCTTGGGGCATCTTCTAAAATACCCTATAGTAAATTGCTTAAATTTTAACCGGTTAATACCATTTTCAGCACGATAAAGTAGTCAAAAAGTCACACACGTCTGTATGGAATGAGCCTGCTACAAAACGATATCGTTGCTTGCCGATGATGTACGAATGAGCAATAACACATGATGCTCTCGGTTGTGAGCATGATTCAATAAGACTTATATATTATAAGATACACTCATAAAAAAACACACATCTCTCTCCGATAAAAAATTTATCTATTTTCGATAATAGCAATTCCGATAGATCGATCGTGGTGATCGATCGTGTTGACCGTGGCGTGCAGGTTAAGTGTGTGTTTTAGCACGCTCGGAGCCCGAGTTCTATCGGTCACCACCAGTGTTGCCAGTCTAGCCTTTTTGAGGCTAGATCTAGCCTTTTTTTTTGTTGTCTAGCCTCGAAAATTACCATCTAGCCTCTAGCCTTTTTTTTAGCCTTTTTTTGTTTTTTTCTAGCCTTTTCTAGCCTTTTTTAATATATTGCTTAAAGATGCATTACTACATCCAATTTTTCTGACGTTGCAATTTTGAAAGTGTAAATCTTCTATTGCTCTTTTTATTCTTTTAAAGTGGTTAAACCCAAATATTTTCTGTTATAGAGAAAGAAAACTCCAGTTACTCTACAGAAGAAATAACTATAATTGAAATATAATGGCAAAAAATTGTAAATCACAAGTAGAATAGGAATCTAGCTGGGCAGAAGCTAGAGATTCATTGAATGAAGATCCGTTCCAAGAGCTATCAGATTTGATTTTTAGTTTTATTATTTTAGCATTAAGCAACGCTGAGGTAGAAAGAATTCTTAGTACAACGAAATTTCAAAAAAAAAAACTAGAAAAGAAACCGTATTCAACTGTTCTTAAAAGAAAACGAGTAAAGAAAGTCTAGTCCGACTATGAAATACCCTAGACCTCCTATTATATTTAAATAAACTATATATTAAAATACTAAAACAAATAGAAGTAACTTCCTATTTTTGTTTAAAATCCCTGTATTTATAGAACTATATAGGTTTTACTAATGAAGGTTGTATGGGAGGAAAGCGCGTTCGTAGGTGGATTACGCCCTTTTTTCTGAGCACACCTTAGTTTTATATACTATGATCTCATACCAAGTTTTATCTCTGTAGGCCAAATATAAACGTTTCTATTGTGTTTTCCATATTGTGGGTTTCATGGGAGATGAGCATGTTTATGGGCGGATGTCGCTCAGTTTGTGAACACATCTTAGTTTTGATACAACAATCTCAATACCAAGTTTTATATTTTTGGCTCATATAAACCTCTTTATAGCGTTTTTACTATAGTGGGTTGTATGGGAGGTGGGCGTGTTTAAGGGCGAATGACGACTATTTTACATCTAAGTACACATCTAAGTTTTAATATAAAATACATATCTGATAAGTTTAATCCCTGTAGTTCAAATAAAAGGGTCTTTATAATAGTGTTTTCAATGTTGGAGTTGTATGGGAGGTGGGCATGTTCATGGGTAGAGCACGCCAATTTTTTGTGTACGTCTACGTTTTGATACAAAATAAATACATTTAAATTTTATTTCGGTAGCTTAATTACAACCATCTATACAGCGATTTTTATTTGTTAGTTGTATGGGAAGTAAGCGTGTCCGTGGGCGGATTCTAAAAATATTCAATAGTGCAGATGCTTGGGTTCATGTGAACATGTGTACCAATCTCATCTCCTTCTTAACCTATATTAACAGATAACACATAGACAGACGGACGGACGGACATGGTTAGCTCGACTCAAGAGGTGACACTGATCAGGAATATATACTTTTCTATACCGGACTCGCTTATTTCTATGCGTTACAAACGTTTGCACAAAGTCAATATACCCTGACCTTACATGTTTAGGGTATAATAGCGTTAACAAATCTAGCCTTTTTTTAGCTTTTTTTTTAAAGCCATCTAGCCTTTTCTAGCCATTTTTTAAAGGCCATCTAGCTTCTTTTCTCAAAACTTTCTGGCAACACTGGTCACCACCTCTCTGCAGACAATGGCAAACCTCAGAGAGTAAATAATGCCATGTAAAGCTTCTTGAGAACATAAACTTTAGCCGTTCGGAGTCGGCATAAAACATGTAGGTCCAGTTCTCGGTTAATTGTGTGCAAACATTTAATAACACACACAACACAATTGATCATAAGAAGCTCGGTCATAGTCCTTTCAAGGGCTGAAATGGCCAATTTGTTTTTTTTTTGTGATAGATCGATTCAGATCAATCGATTTCCTAGACTCGAACGTCAGCACACTCGGCTAAACTTGAACTTACAAAACACTGATAAAATTTCACTTATTGTAAGTTCGCAAGCAAGAATATTTTTAAGTTGATGAACTGAATATTCGTTTGCTGCAAATACAGTTCGCAAACGAAGTATAGTTGGTGAATTTTTCAGTTGCGGTAAACGAAAAATTTCTTTGGGTGTAGATGTAAGGTATTTGCTTTTAATTCAAAAGAATTTATTTTCTTTTAAGAAATAAAAGACAAGTCATTAGAATCAATGCAGCTTTCTTTATAAATAAGACTCAAAACATTTTCTTTTAATTAAAAAGAAATTTTCGCCGACTGGAAATTGTGCACATTTACTTTTAGTTTGAAAGTTTTTTCGTTTAATTTTAATGTAATTTTGCCTCAGTGTAAATACAACACAGTCACAACTCAAAAAACATGACTTAAAAGCAGGGAATGGAAAAAAACCTTAACGAACGGTTCCTTTTTGTTCGGTACGAGAGAGTGCAATCTTTATTCGGCTTTATTCGTTCAAAAAACATTATTTGCTTTGTTGTGCTTTTTGATCCTGATCAAAAAACTGAACCTTATGTAGCGAATGTAAGCCAATTTGTTGATGCATGTTACAATTGAAAATTATTTTGTGCATTTTTTTTAGTAGATTTCGGTTATAAGAAAGTTAAAAAAAGTATTTCAGAAATTTTGGACAAGTGGACGTGGCAGCTGTAGTACACCTTAAACACATTTTGCACTATATTTTAGATATGAAAAAAGCTAGAATAACGAAATCAAAGGAAACACCTAACATGTGATTTCCAAAAAATATATAAAAATTTAGCGTTATTGGACTTGTAGGACTGGCAGCTGCAATGTAACTTAAACATATTTTGCGTTTCATCTTAGAATTTAAATAAGCTAGAATAACGAAATCAAAGACATTAAAAAAATGCGTAAATAAATGCGGTGTTTTTAAAAAAAATGTTTGCATGCGCCAAAAAATTGTTCTGCTGTTGTTCAGCAGCACTGACATTCGCTAACTTTCGCTTCATAAGCTTCGGTTTTTTTTCGCACAACAAAGCAAATAATGTTTTTTGATCAAACAGCACAATCCCTAACATAATATTCCGCTCTCTTTCTTATGCGTGGTAGTGACAGGGATGATATTTGTAGTGGATACCCACTTTCTTACTTCCTCTCGATTTTAAAAAGTTCCCAACGCCTTTTGACCCAAAAAAAGTACTTTCGGATACACTAACCATCAAAAAAGTTAGCGTCACACATAATTACGATTTTGTTCTCAGTAGTGAGACCGAAATTGTTCTCTTAAAGTAGATTCACAAAGAGAAGTTTAATAGTATTTATTCGGCTTATCTAATCAAAAAATGTTCAGATTTTTCTAGTTACAACAAAATCCTCACAAAAAGTTGAAGTGATAATGTAATAATGTGCATTAAGGTGGGTCGTCCCCTATGAAAACAAAAAGTTCGTCGGGTCCACCCCTCATTTGAAAACTTTTGTTGTTTTTTTTAGGTGGACCCAAAATATTGGTTTGTTTTTCTTATGCAATAACCGTTTCTGGACAAACAACTAGAGCGATTTTGATGAAATTTAATATTAAGATTCAGGAATAGAAGATAGGGTGTCAAAAGTTTCGAAAACTTTCGATAAAAGGCGCTTAAGGTACTTAAATATTTATGACTCAATTAAACCTACGTCTGTCGGGTCAGCTATCAAAAATAAAAAAATACTTTATTTCAGCTGCGGTCAACGCTATTTGAACAATATTTGATATGTCGGTTACCATTCTTTTTCTAAATATCAATCCGCCACGACTTTGCAACGGAACCACACTTTCATTGAAAATAAAAATTGAAGGCAAAACAACGTTTGCCGGGTCAGCTAGTGTATAATAAAATATGAAGCAACTATGAATATTTTATAGAAATTGTGAAACCGATTAAGTATGGAGGATAAACAATGAAACCAATTCAGCATCCTCGCTTCTTCTTTTTCTATTCAAATTCTTCTGGTTAGAATTACAAGCAGGATATGAAATAAACAGAGTTTGATTTGATCGCTTATGAGGGCGAGATGAATTACCTTTAGCTCAAAATGAAGCAACTGAAGCGTGGAACATCTTTCGGCAAAAGATAAGTGCTTATTCGAAGCAGCTTTGTTTTCCAACCAGAATTAACTACGCGTCATCATCGTCTTTTTAGTTATCGTAATTCTTAGGTACGGACTCTTATTTCTTCTTCGCACGATTTTTCATTTTATGAATCAAACTAATGTTAAGGACATGACATGACTTTGACTTCGCCTTGCTCCCTTGTTCATGCTGCCGTCGTCATTACCATTTAAAATATACTCACAATGGACTCAAGACCGATCATCTTCTGCACTCATCGTCGTCATCATCAAGTTCATTCGCAAATGTTTTGTTTTTTCTTGCTTGGTATCTCCATGGTTGAAGCCAACAACAAAATCATAATCATCTACCATCGCTAGGTTTTGTTTTCTTTCGATTTGTCTCCAAGCATTGTTGTTGTTAGGCCTCATCTAATCATCAAGTTACAAAAAAAAAAAGAATCATCATCTTTGAGTTCAACAAGAAATCGTGTTCCACACAAACTGTATATCTATTGTCGGACAACAACAATAAACAACATCAACAAAAACAACAAGAACAACAGTTACGAACTCAGCACCGACAGCAATTACAACAACCAAAATACGAAGTTATTGGGAGGATTGAGAGCCCACCACATCTCATCTATTATTTTCCTTATTACCATGAATGATTATTTGATTTTTTGATGTTTACCGTTTCGTGTGGATGCAATTTTAAAAAACTATTACTTGTAAATCTATTATAGGGATTTATTTATAACATTGGTTGCCAACACAAATTTAAATTTTAAAGACAACTTTTCTTCCTTATTTATTTAACTTTCTGAAACAACCGATGTATTTCGATTTATAAATCGGGATTTTATAAATTGGAAGATAGCTCCAGAGCTGCATGGAGAATATCTGTTAAATAACCAGCAGGTTTAATAAAGAATTTAGACTCTTCATTAATCAGTTCAAATAGCAAATTTACACATGTCAATTTTGATTTGAGCGTGCTAAAATACCGTTATAGTAGGGGAGTAGACAACCTGCTGAACACGTGTCGTTTAGAGGCCATAACTTTAGTTTGAAACATAATTTTTCGGAGATTTTAGTTTCGTTTGAAAGCTACGTTCAATAGCTAAAAAGAAATTTAAATTGAATTTTAAATTTTCAAAAATTTGTGATCGAGCAGCTGGTCTAATATGTAGTGGCACAATATTCTATAAGAGTATTATGACAAATCTTGGAGAAGACCCTTGAAAAACAAGTCGAGACAAACCATCTTTTTTTGATAACAAAGCCGCCTTCGGCAGTCCGATAAGGAGTCACCTATATTCCACCATTTCTGAATTTGATATTCCTGGAAGGACCTCTCCCTTCCGTTCGTTGCCGAGCAAGATTTTAGCCAAGGTGATTCTTTATCGTGAGACCTTTTTTAATTTAGTAATGGAGAAGATCATACAAACAGCTCATCTGAGAAGCAGTGGCACAATAAAAGTGTTATGCTGCTGTTGTATGCTGATGATATTGACATCATAGGCCATAATATGCGTGAAGTCAGTGCAGCATTCTCCAGCCCAAAAAAGAGTCGAGTCTTGCAGTGAACGCAGATAAAACGAAGTATCTTGTGTCAACAAACAAACAGTCCTAGCGTCTTGGAAACCACGTCACTGTTGAAAACACCTCCTTTGAGAAAGTTAAGGACTTTGTTTACCTGGAATTGAGATTAAACGAAGGATAACTCTAGCCAACAGGTGTTACTCAGTAGTAATCCTAGCGTCTTGGAAACCACGTCACTGTTGAAAACACCTCCTTTGAGAAAGTTAAGGACTTTGTTTACCTGGAATTGAGATTAAACGAAGGATAACTCTTGCCAACAGGTGTTACTCAGTAGGCAATTGAGAAGCAGAGCTCTCTCTTGACGAACTAAACTGACGCTCTATAAGTCAATAATCATGCCCGTCCTACTATACGTATCACAAACCTGGACGTTGAACAGCTCTGATGAAAGGACTTTGGGAGCGTTCGAGAGAAAAAACCTTCATTAGATGTATGGTTCCATATGCGTCAATGTCGAGAATTTTTTTCCATTGGTATTTGATACACCGATAACAGCGCTCCCCGATGTGTCGCTATCACAACAATTGACACAGCTGAATGTGACCACACATATAACAACGAACAGCTGTTTTTGACAAGATTTCGTTTACTTGTAGCTGAGAGAATCAACACTTGTCAATACTACCTGGTAAAGTCATCATGGGTACTGCCAATCGATCTCTGCAATTTGAGCGAATTTATTTAGGGTATTCTTAGCATTCAAGCCAAGAAAATATTATTTCACTTTTGCTTAAATGTCTTCGTTTTGATAAGAAATAGTTTTTGATTTTTTTCCTTTCTTATTCTATCATAAAATTTTCCTCTTTTCAAAATAAAAAATCAGATAAAATAAATTCTCTTCAAAATGTTAACCGCTTGCAAAGATGAACTTCCAAATCCGCATACAAATTGTGTGCGTGAAATCCTAAACGCACTAGTCTGCCATGATAACGACCATCGGCGTCTCAACATTGAACTGCGCAATATCCAAAACGAGTTCAAAGAAGAATTACGAAGAATTGAATTTCGTTGCGCCGAGCTCAGAAAACCAATATGTCATAGCGCTGAAAGTCTCAAGGATTTCGAAGGTCATATCGCAAATATTGACGATGTAAACGAATGTTTTACGAGCCGAATTGAAATTATGAAAAAGAATCGTCAAGAAATTCTAGATAATGCCAGACAATGTTTAATCACTTTGAATACAGAGAAATGCAAATTCAAAAGTTTTCATGAAAAAACTGTAGATTACTTGAAAAAACTGGCTATCAAATCGGACGATCCTACGGTTATAAGAAATTGTGAAAAGGATATTTGTGAAATGCAAAAATTGTTTATCAAAGAAGTAGCTTTTATAAAGAATTGCGAAAACGGATTGCAACCATTCTACAAACATCTTCAGGACACCGATTTTCAATACTTTTGCAATTGTTGCTGCTTTAGAGATTACGAGTGGATACCGCAAGGTAGAAATAAATTTTTGTGAATTAATTTTAACACATGACAATACACAGTTTGTGTTACTTCTTTAAAGGGAAATCATTGGCTGTTGTTGATGACATAGCTGAAAAGATCAAGAATACTATGGGTAACACACTCATCAAAGCACTTGCCCAGGTGCATATTCATCAACCACCAGATGTTAAGAGTTTTCTTGCGACATATTTGATGAACTTGGAGCACAACGAAGAAGTGCTCAAAGAAAAACTCCATCTGTTTGGTGTAACAAATTAATGTTTGGTATCGAATTATAAATATATTTTCTAATAAATGATTAAATTAAATTTTTATTTTATTTCTTACAAAAAGTTTAACTTTTATTTAAAAACTTATAAGCTATTTTTTATATAGCAATAGCATCTAGGGCCTTCTAATTTATGCGTGTATTCATACATCTACATATCTGAGATATGATATCTCCTTAATATAGAAAAGACATAACTCATAATTTTTCGATATCGTTTCTTCTTTGCATTTATTAGAATACATATTACTTATTTTGGATATATTCGGTGTTATATCTGCGTCGACAAGGTATAACAGCTCTATTCATTTTATCTAAAGTTTGAAAAAGCCGGGCCAAAGCCTAATTTTATAAAATATTAAATTTATATCAAAACAAGTAAAGAAAGTCTAAAGTCGGTCTAGCACGACTATGAAATACCCTAAACCTATTTTTCCAAAATACAGTAACAATATTGAAAATGGGCGTGTCCGTTGGCGGATGAATCCCATATTTTGCATGTATATAAATTTTGATGAAAAATGTATGGGAGTTGGGCGTTTTAGTGGACGGACCACGCCCAATTTTGGAACACACATTAGTTTTAGTATAAAATACATGCATACCAAATTTGATCTCTGTAAAACAAACATAAGCTTATTTATGCAGTTTTAAGTTTTTTGGTTTGTATGGAAGGTGGGTGTGTTCATGGACGGATTCCGCCCAATTTTTGAACACACCTTAGTTTTGGTATAAAATACAAACATACCAAATTTGATCTCTCTAAGGCAAACATGATTTTATCTATTGAGTTTTAAACTTTTTGGGTTGTATGGGAGGTAGGCGTGTCCGTGGGCGGATGATGTCCATTTTTCAAAACCATTTTTGTTTTGTTATAAAAAACATACTTGCCAAATTTTATTTCTGTAGGTTAAACAGAGGCTTATTTATTGTGTTTTCAATTTGTTGGTTGTATCGGAGGTGGGCGTGTCCGTGAGCGGATGATACCCATTTTTCGAAGACATCTTTGTGTTGATACAAAACACATACATACCAAATTTTATTGTTGTAGGTTAATTATGAGCTTATTTATGCAGTTTTCAATTCTTGCGTTGTATGGGAGATAGGCGTGTCCGTAGCCGGATTCCAAAAATATTCAATATTCCAGATTCTTGAGTCCATATGATCATGTATACCAAGTTTCATCCCATTATCTCAATTCCTTCTTCTTATCCTGTGTTTACGAACAACACACAGATGAACGGAAAGACGGAACAGCTCGACTCACGAGGTGACGCTGATCAAGAATATATATACTTTTCTATACCGGACTCGCTTCGTTCTATGCGTTTCAGACGTTTGCACAAAGTTAATATACCCTGACCTTTCAGTTTTAGGGTATAATAAAGTTGGAAGTTTCACAAATAAAATGTAAATATTTTGTTTTATTATTCAGAATTTAACTTAGATAAAATTAAAGTTTTTATTCTTTTTTTTTGCTGGTAAAAAAAAATATGGGGCGCAATTGAGACTCTTGGCCAAGGGTGCCACAAATTCTTGGGCCGGGCCGGCCCACTCCACTTCACCACTCCACTCCGAAACCTACAGAGATACAATTCGATATGTTTGTATGTTATATCAAAACTAAGATACTACAACGAATACGCCCACCTGCCATACAACCCACAATAGCGAAAATACTATACAGGTATTAACATGTAAGCTACAGGAATAAAACTGAAATTTGTATAAATTTTTGTAAATTTTTCATCAAAATCGAAATGCATATAAAATATGGGCTTCAACCGCTCACGGACACGCCCATTTTCAAAACTTTCATTGTATTTTGAAAGAGTAGATATAGGGTGTTTCATAGTTGGTCAAGACCCACTTTAGACTTTCTTTACTTGTTTATATTTTATTTTGTATTGCATACTTAAAACAAATGTTGTCTTGAATAAAAAATAAACATATTCTTTCTTAATATCTTTAAAAAATTTCAATCATGTTTATTATTAATTAAATACCTAATAATCTAAACATACATTTTATATTAAAACTAATTAATTACATGCATTTATAAAAATGTTTTTATGCACAAAGAACAAAATAATTAAACAAAAACATAAAACTCAAGTTCGCTTCAATTTAGCACTGTTTTCTTAGATTATAACAAATACTAGCACACAAACGTACTTATGTAAACAACATATAAAAATAAACATACATCGCACACTAAATACAAAATAGTCACAACTCAAAAAACATGACTTTTCAGGAAAAGCGAAAAATAAAACTCTTTGGTTGAAACTGCAGAAGAAAAACAATTTTCATTTAACACAAAATCTTCATTCTTCCAGTTAATGAAGAAAATAACGAAAAATATAGTCAGATATGTGTTTTACAAATTGATTTATAACAAAAATTCGATATAAAAAATTTTGAGTTGTGACTGTTTTGTATTTAGTGTGCGACATGTTAATAATTTTACTTTATCCTTTTTGGTATAATGACCACAAAAAAATAAATTTGTCGTTTGTTTTATCTATTTTTGTGTTGTTTTTTTTTTAAGAATTTTATATTACTTAAGGAAACATTGCACGATAAATATATCAATTAATGAAATTCAACACTCGACTCACTGAATTATATTTTTAAATAGCCTATTTGTTGTCTTTTCTATAATTTAATACTGCGAATACTACAGGCAATATTCGAAAAAAAACTACAAGCACCATGAGCGATCATAAAGGCATTTTCCATGATACCAACGGGTCATCCATGCATTCTTCTCAGAGAGTTCTTGTACTTCTGCTTCAATATCATATGACTCTGGATTGAGCTGTAAGAATTAAACTGTAGTTTAGCAAAGTTTTATGCGAAGCATTATTTTCACTACTCACTATGGGTGTTGGAAATATACGCTTCATATCGGTTTTATGTAGATGTTCGCGATGAGCATTTGCCAGTACTTCATAATCACTTCCACTGATGCAGGACAAACACAGTTTACAATCATCTACATTGCAGTTCTTATCACAGTTAAATTCAGCGCAGCTGTTCAAGTTAGTGGCTAGATTTTTTTCTGCAGTTATCATTTCTGCTGATTCATATTGGCTACAAGAGAAGAAAAGTTTAGATAGTTTTTAAAGAATATTATATTGAAATGTATAGAAAATATAGATTGAACCCTGCTATACCTACCCTTCGCTAAATGATATGCTCTTAACGGGCGAACCAATGCCTACTAAATTAAAAGCACTATATAAGATTTGCTCATATAATAGAGAGTTTGGTTTGAAATGGGCCGAAGATAAATTCGGCGACATATTCACTTCCATTAGGTATACACGCAGCTGATCATCGATAATCATATCGAAACGCATCAAGTCAAAGAAGTTCTTTGTTTTATAAGCAGGAAGGAGCCTGGCAATGTCAATCTCTTTGGCCTGTACAGTACGACGCACAATATCCTCAACTTGTGGCCAAATCAAGGATGGGTTCAGAGACTGATCGCGCACATATGCATCAAATGCTCCACGCATGCTTCCTGCATGCTTTTTATAATACTTGACCAACGATGGCACTTCCCAGGTTGGCAGATAATCATCGCCAACCACATATTTATTGACCTGCTTGGAGTCGAATGGATGGTACTTTACTGCACAATACCGAAAGAGCACATCACCTGCATAAATATAGATACGAAGCGGATTCACAGAAGTGATGAGCACGTACACACCAATGTCAAACTTGTACCCATCGACAAGCAGAGGATTTTGTATGTATTCTTGAACAAAGGAATCGCTGGTATTTAGTTGCAGCTCGTGTGGAGACTTGATCAAGATGTTGCGATGTTCATTGTTTTTCTCAACGAAAAGTGCATCTGGGTGTTCACTGGCATACTTGAGAAAATCATTCTGCTGTATGGGCAGCTTAAAGGCCTTTGGCAGGAAGGACAAATGGGGCGTTGTTGACAAATCCACTTTGTTTGTTATAAATCCACAGCCAGGAATGTGATTTACCCGTTGATGCGGTTGTAGATTTTTTAAACGCTGAGGCATTTTTAGGAATGGGTAGTCATGAGCCCACAACAGATCCCAATCATCATCCACAGAGGTGCGTTTAAAGCCAAATCGTTCTAATATATTCAATACATGGTACAAATGTTCCTCTGTGCTGCTCTTGCCGAAAATGGCAAATTTTGGATTCAAATCAATGGATGTATTTACATAATCATCCGTATGTGGTTTGAGAATGCAACTCAAGTGCAGTGCATTAAGAAATCCACTACCTGTTAATGGCAGCAGCTCCAATGCTGCAGCGCTGACTAGAGTAGCTACCAAAAATATAACCACAGAGCGCAGTGGAATCACAAGTTGGCCATCTTTGTTGATATTTCCTTGCTCAAATTTCGGAACACGCCAGGACCGTAAATAATTTGGTTCTAGCTACAAACGAAGGGCTATTAATAACATATCAAGACATGCAGATATAAAGATATCTAGGTCAGGCAACTTTGCTCTTCTTGGCTTACCTGAACATTTGATTCTTTTGCAATTTCTAAATCCATTTATGCGTTTGTGGTTTTTTTATTAAAACACAAACGAACAAATATTTATAAAATATTCAATAATAATAGAAACAATTTAAATCAACTCAAAACTAATGCATTAAACTTAAATTTAAAACTTTCACTTTGTGATGAAGCAGTATTTTTCAATCAAATCTGAAATGCATTTTAAGTTGACGTTTCACTTGAACATTAGTGGTGTTGGTGCACTATTAGTCAGTTAACTTTCAGAACAGCTGATATTCAGTGCTGCCAAAACTTGTAATAAGCAAAGTCCGTGAAGATACCAACAATTTGGGAGCTATTCTCACAGGGTGTTTTTGTTTTGAATTTAATGTATTATTTTAAGGGGGGAGATTACGATTTCCTGGGCGCCGCGATCTGACAATGGATTCGTGAAGTACTTTAAATATAAATAAGAATTGCCGAAGGAAAAATCGATTTATCGATTAGTTTTCGAGTTATCGATTTTTTAAAATAATTTTCTTTTTATAAGGTCTTCTTAGAAAACTGACTATATTTTTCTTATTATTAAACCGATATTAACGGTAATAGTACCATTTTGAAGATATTTCAATAAGCTTTTAGAAAAATGTATAATTAATCAAAACCGTTTATTATTTCATATTTTATAACTGTTTGAATGCAAAAGTAAAATAATTGCTTACATTTAACCGTTATTTTCTCAAAAATTGCTGTTATTACTATGAATTATAGAAAGTAAATTATAGAAGCCTGAAAATTTATCTTTCACTTGGTATATAATTTATATGATCTTATTATTTTGTTATGGTGTCTTTTGATGATGAATTGATTTGCCCTTGTACAGAATGTTATTCTTTTAAGCATATTTACAATAGATGTTCTGCTTTCTTACTACATATTTCCTTATATCACCATTACAATAAGCAAATGCCCTTAATGAAACATTGTTACTGTAATATTTATGTGAATTTATAGTATTTTCCAAGCAATGAAAAAAATTCGCAACTTTAGTTGATCAATTTTGGTTTTATTAAATCCAATAGTTGATCTTCGCTTATACCATTAATAAATGCAAATGTAGTCACGGTCAATTGTGATTTATGCGACTATTTTCCAAAAAATGCATTTATTTTAATTTGTAGCATGTTGTTCCCGAAAAACTCAGCGAGTCTTAACCACCCAGGAGGAGATAGAATCTTAGGAAGAAGAGAATGAAGAAGAACAATGCGAAGATTTCTATTGAAGGTTTTCATTAGATTTATATTATTAATATCCTATTAAGATAATAATTATATTTAGATAAACGTGGTTTTCCCTTGTACGAAATGTTAAAAACAAGCTTGGTAGTAATTTTTGGCAGTAAAAAGGTAATTTTTCCACAATTTCATTAATTTTATATCCTAAAGCTTTTGTAAACGGGTTTTTTATATATTTTTTTGGAGTACGCAAGTCCAAATACATATAAAAAAAATATAAAAAGAAATCTGGGTTTGCCACCTTAAGTGTAGTTATTCCAAAACAATTTTTTTTTATATTCTATGTAACATATATATCGAATATAGTGTTTATTTAAAAAAAAACTTTTAACTATTGCATACCAAATGAAAGCTAAGGTTTCAGGCTTTAAAAATAAAGTAGATTTTAAGCATATTAATATTGCAAATTTTTGAGAAAATAACGGTTTTATCAGTAGTAAAAAGTAAATATAATATAAAATCTCTTTAAAATTATACATCTTGCCGAAATGAACTTTTTTTTGTATTTTTTCTAACAGATAATTTAATTGTCTTTTCAACAACGTATCGATACATAAAATCTATTGGATATTGGAAAAGATATAGATGTTTATTTCAACAGATCTTGTAACAAGTAAACAATTTTAAAAAATCGATAACTCGATAACGAGATGAGATATCGATATTTTGATCGACCAAACCTATTTTTTTGTTGTTTTAAACAAAAAAACACTTTCAAATCGCGGCGCCCAGGAAATCGTAATCGTGCCTTTTAAGGAATTTTGTTCAGCCATTCTAGCTTCGGGTTTATGAAAAGACTAAAGCAGTTGGGCCGGTAAAGTACTGATCCTAAAATACAGTTAGAGCGTAATAAAATGGAAACTCATTAATTATGAAACTACTGTTGTTTGGCTTGTGATGCTATTAAAGATTTTTTAATCTTTAATAAACTAACCTTAAATTAACTATTATAAGAGAAAAAGTTCTGACAGAGAATTTAAGAAAGCTTCGTTTGAGCATTTAACCCTAGAACATTGGTCATCAACTTATGTTTTCCCATAGCCCGCGGGCGTCGTGTGTTTTTGAGCTTTTGAACACGAAGTAGCATTCGGCTCGCTGTCAACGTACACTCAGGGCTGCCGTTTTGGTAAAATATTACCAAATTTGGTAAAAAGATTTTAACTTGGTAAAATGGTAAATTTTTTTTTGATTTGGTAAAAAATTTAAAATAAGTTACATTTCAAAAAATGATAGTATAAAAATTATATCAATAATGCTCATTATGCAGCACCACCGTTATGATTGAAAATTATCTTTCAAATAAAGACGAATGCATCAAGTGGAAACTACACGAATGAACGCAAAGTAAAATGTCAAAAATTTGAATTTGTCAGTTGCTAAGATCGTTGGCTTAGGAAAGAAATTGATGGATCGCTAAGGATGGATTGACTTAAAAAAGAAAATTATAAATAAATAGTTTAAATTATTGTAATAGTATAAAAGGTTATAAATAAATAGTACATAGACTATCAGTTCGTCAACTGGACAACTTTAAGACGCTTCATATAGCAACCCATTCGGCTAAAACATAGCTCACCTAGGTATGATAGTGTTGTGACAGCACAACAGTTGACTACGCTGAATGTGGCCAGTAACTGTTTTGCTTTGACTGCCGTTTTGGACAGCAGCCAACTCCCTTCTCAAGAGAAAATAAGCAGCTGTCAATGATACCTTTATTTTTGTATCATGACTAAGATATATAAGTAAGTTATTATTTTTAATACATTGACTTTCTTAAAATTTATATTCTAAGCGATTATGTTATATCTGTTTAGATTTGTTATAAGAAATAAGGCGACAAATGTGGTGGAAAGCGAGGAAACATCTTCAAGCGTATCAACCCTGTAAAAGTGCATGTTTTTCCTACTCAAGAAATGTCAACACATAATAAACGAATCTAACCATCCTTGTATAACGCACGCATTTCATAATATTGCCGTTTTAAGAACAGCTGATATGCAGGGCAACATTCTCCCCTGATAAAGCTTCGCAGGGCAGAAAATGCGCCTTTTTTGCCCTGTGTGAGTGCGACATTTTAAGAAACGAACACAGAATTTACTCACCCGTTTGCACTTATTTTAGAGGGGCAGTGAAAAGGCAACATCATTTAATTAAAAAGCATGAATAATTGTATTGTTTCTTTAACTTAAAAATACAGTTTTTTTTGTTTGGTAAATTATTTTTCATTTTGGTAAATTTTTGGATGAAATTTGGTAAAATAAAATGTTTGAGAGTGGCAGCCCTGCGTACACTGCGTAAAAGTTGGTTTTTTATGCTGTGCCTTAAATTTTTAGTCAGTTTGTTTTGAGCGTTCATGCGGTAAGGTTGTCGCTCGATGGTTTGTTGGTGAATATAAATATTTTGCTAAGTTTCAGGAAAATGGTGTTTACAATTTTTATTTGTGGACAATTTTTACTGTGAATTACAATGTATGATAATGAATGTATGAATTTTTTTTTCGTTGAACTTCTTGAAACATTTTATTCATTAACTTTTACCATAACTTTTATCTCATATTTAACATGCTATTTTATAGCAACAAAAAACACAACATTATAAATTCAATCGAAAACGCAACAATATTTGCTTTAACCAAATGGTTCGAGAGCTTTTGAAAACTTCTTTTTTCAGTGTAAAGCTCTGCACTCGGAAAGCTCTCTTTGTTTTGCTTATTTTTTATACATAAAGGTCATGGCTTCGTCGAATCGACGACAACATTTTTTAAAAGGCCCCTACCGATGTCCTATACGGAAAAATCTTTAGAAATCACTTGTTTTTGATTATTCGGTTTATTTAGAATAAGAGAATATTAGAGTTGATCGGCCTCCATACAAAAAAAAGTTTGAAAAAACCACCCCCTGTTTTAAAGTCGACCTCGAGAGGATTCCGAAAACAAAAAAAAATTTTTTTTGGACCACCGGAAAAACAGCCAAAATGGTCTTTTTTGCATAAGCATTACATGTCAGATCTTTAAAAAATTATATGTCATTGAAAAGAGCTTACTGAGCACTACATTGTCTTATAAGAACATTTTGGCTTTTGAGGTCATATTCAACTAGTTAGCCCCATTAGCTCGATTTACACCCCTTAAATTTCTTTTTCATAAACTTTTTGAGTTACATAGCTTTGAAAAATAAGAAATCTCAAATTTGCCCCAACTTTGGGGTCATGTATCTAATGGGCACTGGTGACAAAATTTTAAATCAATTCTAAATAAACTACGTATTAAGAGGATTCTGATGAAATAAGAATAAAAGTGGTTTTTATGGTTCATTAAAAAGATATAGCATTTTTAAATTCATGCATTTTATTACATGAGGTATGAGTATTAAGGTGGGTCAACCCATATGGGGGAAAGAAGTTTGCATTTCCGGCCCCTAATATAAAAGCTAATGTTGAGAGGATTTCAGAACAATAACAAATTCTCTGAATTCTCTGAAGTCTTTTTTGTGTAACTTAGGTATAATTAATATTTAGTTTTTTCATTTATTACTTTATGTTTAATAGGAGCTGAGATATGATCAATACCGCAAACTCTATAAAATACGAAAATCGCTCGTGGTTGCATGACAATCATGGCCGCCATTTTGTGAATACAACAAAAAAATTTTTTAAAGCAGTTCTAGGGTGCTGAAATATAACGAAATTTATGGTAAAAAAAGAAAATTTTTTAAAATAATAGAGTGACCACTATGTGAACAATCTCTGCGGACTGACCCTCACGTGAGATTTAGTGAGATTCGGCTTAACATCCCCGCCCACCCTAAACGCCTCACGTAATTAATGGTCATCCCCTCAGCTTACACGGCCATTGCCCAGGAATGAACCTCTTAATAGATTTTCACTATTGTGGGTTGTTGGGAGGTGGGCATGTTCCTGAACGGATGACATACATTTTTTTTCAAATCTTAGTTTTGATATAATATACTCACATGCCAATGTTTATCTCTGTAGCTCAAATACAAACCTCTTTATAGACTTTTTACTGTTGTGAGCGGTATGTGGGCGTGTTAGCGGATTGATGACACCTATTTTTCGCACACATCTTAGTTTTGATCAGGGTATGGAAAAAAACTTTCTCTATCTTTACCACTAATAATCATTATTTTTCGAATTTTTGACTTATGTTGTATTAGAATTAGGCCGATCTGTATATATTTACTTCAAGACTATCATAAAACAAAAGAAGCGATTGTGCAGAAAACGCGTCTAAAGTTTTCAATTGACATAGAAAAGGCATAGAAAAGAGAAGAAATTTCCTCATCTAATACGGAGAGTATTTAAGAAAAACTTGAAGTTTTTACATAAAATGAAACGTGATTGACAAATAGTTCTGCATCATTAACTCAAAAAACGCGAGTTTTGAGTTCAGTCTTGAAGTTAATGAGCGATATGTAGATACTTGTTAACTTATAAACCTTTTCTACTTTCTACAAGGTTCAAATTTCAGTTTTGACTCATGAAATAAATTTTTTATTATTGCTGAAAATGTTTCTTAAATGTAGAAATAAAAGTTATTTTTAAAAATACTCAAATTCCCTGAATAATTTGCCATATTTTTAACATTACCAAGATTTTTTGATAAAAATTTAAAAGCAAAATGTCTTCAAAGCGCGGTCGTCATGCGGCGGATTTGAAAAAACGCAAGAAAACACGTCAGCTATTTCGTGGTCTCATCCGCAGTGTCATCTTTAATCGGATATGGTTGAATGATATGGGAGATCAGAAGCTGTCATTGAACGTCAAGAAAAATATAGCCATGCTCGTTCGCACCCAACGCAAGATCGGCGTCTTAACATTAGCTGTAAGAATAACTTATAACCAAGCTCACAATTATTCTATTCCGTTTGATATTAACACTTTGTTTTTGATTCAAGGAAAAAACTCTCATTCGTACACATCCAGGGAATAGAACTATCGAAGATCGAAAAAAACTAGCGACTTTAATGGCTTCACTGACTTGCTTCTCCAGGTTTCCTCCGGTAGTTAAAACATTTAGTTAAGTCCAATAGTCCTACAACTCTTATTCGAATTTTTCTTTAAGTAGAAAGTCCGCGCACGCTTGGTGCCAGTTGTTAAATTTCTATACGTTAATGCTGGAAGAAAACTTATGCGCGAAGGCGATATACCCATGACAATATACTTCATTCTCACCGGAGAGGTAGAAGTGTCAAGTAGAGTGTTCAACCCTGTAATAAACAATAAATTTACCAACAAAGATAGATTCATTCCAAGCTTTTCGTAATTTTAGCTGAAAAATGATTACTATGAAAAAGTTGAATTTATACATGGTCCAGGAGATTGTCTTGGAGAAGTTGAACTTATCGAGGATATTCCGAGAATGAACACATATACAATTACATGTAAGTCCAGTTTTTGTTTTTTTGTAATGCATCGTTGCACTGGGCCGCTTGCTTGAAAGCGACCTTATCAACATTAAATATATTAAAATGAAAATGAAAATACCTTTATTAAAATGTTTGGAATATTTCAAAATCTATTCAGAAAAAATTATTATTTGTCGATTGTCGAATTAAGTATTTGTCGATAAATCAATTATGTCAAGTACAAAATAAGTTTGGGCACGATTTAATATTTAGTTTATACAATATATTATTAGGAGCGGAGCTTAACCTGACGGGATTTTGCAAAAAAAAACACCGGGACATAAGTTATTAAAAAATCGGGACAAAGATTTGTGCATATCGCTCGGTTTCGTGTTTTCTAGATGTATGTATATCTTAAAGTCAAAACTCAAAAAATGGAAAATCTGGGTTAAAAACGTAGAAATACTTTTCATAGATCAATTTTAATTGTGAGAACGATAATAATATCGAAATTTTTGGCTAGAAAACCACTTGAAAAAAAATAAAAACATAAAACATTTTTAATATGTTATAGAAATAAAACCAAAATCAAATTAGTATTTTGGAAAATCGGTACAATTGACGTCCCGCGTAAGGTCTTAGCAGGGGTCATATTTTTAAGCTGAAAATCTGACCAACCCGCATGGAGATCGGGACCTGGCAGCCCTACATATAACCGAAATTAATTTATTATTATTATTATTGTTATTATTATTATTATCATTATTATTATTATTATTATTATTATTATTATTATCATTATTATTATTATTATTATTATTATTATTATTATTATTATTATTATTATTATTATTATTATTATTATTATTATTATTATTATTATTATTATTATTATTATTATTATTATTATTATTACTATTATTATTATTATTATTATTATTATTATTATTATTATTATTATTATTATTATTATTATTATTATTATTATTATTATTATTATTTTTATTATTATTATTATTATTATTATTATTATTTTTATTATTATTATTATTATTATTATTATTATTATTATTATTATTATTATTATTATTATTATTATTATTATTATTATTATTATTATTATTATTATTATTATTATTATTATTATTATTATTATTATTATTATTATTATTATTATTATTATTATTATTATTATTATTATTATTATTATTATTATTATTATTATTATTATTATTATTATTATTATTATTATTATTATTATTATTATTTTAATTATTATTATTATTATTATTATTATTATTATTATTATTATTATTATTATTATTATTATTATTATTATTATTATTATTATTATTATTATTATTATTATTATTATTATTATTATTATTATTATTATTATTATTATTATTATTATTATTATTATTATTATACTATAACACATATAACGGTCGTGGTGACCGTGGCATGCAGGTTAAGTGTGTGGCTTAGCATGCTCGGAGCCCGGGTTCGATCCCCAGCCGCGGCGAAAAAGTTTTTTCAATAAAAAAATTTTTCTGATCGGTCACCACCTCTCTGCAGGCCAGGGCAAACCTCAGAGAGTAAATAATGCCATGTAAAGTTTCTTGAGAACATGAACTTTAGCCGTTTGGAGTCGGCATAAAACATGTAGTTCCAGTTCTCGGTCAATTGTGTGCAAACATTTAATAACACACACAACACAATTGATCATAAGAAGCTCGGTCAAAGTCCTTTCAAGGGCTGAAATGGCCAATTTGTTTTTTTTTTTTTGTATACTATAACACAATTTCGTAGAAATGTGAAAGCGGAAAAATTTTATAGCATATTATTAGGCATTTTCTGTTTTGTGATTTATTGAAACTTCAAAAACTTTTTAATATTTTTTTCATTTGGAAATTTCGAGTTTCATAAACATATTTCCGTTTATACTTTTAGGTATTTTATAAATAATTGGAACTAAAAATTGTTATTTTAATAATTTAAAGTCGAATATGTGACCATCGCTGATTTCATTACATCATTTGACAGTTCGCCTAAACTGATGAGTGGTCTTTAGCTCCAAGTCATCTTGATCAAAGAAATGTAGTAAAATAAAGTAAATGTTTTCATAGTTTTAATAAATTTTACAAAGTATATGTTCTACAAGTATACATTCTACTTGAAAAAAAGGTGTCTATCTTTTCATTAAACTAATATAAGTATTTAGTACTTTTCTTGGCTCTTTATTACTTTTTTATGATACTTCGACTAGTAAAGCATTCAGTCGAAAGCATTCTATTACTACCAGAAATCATGATAATTCGGAGCCAAAATTGAGCCTGTCTTTTGACGGAAATTCAAATGAAACTAAATGGAATAAATTATTTGAAGAAAACTATACAATTTAAGTATAATTTAGCTAAATTTTAATTCTAATTGTGCTATATTTGACATATTGACTTTAACGTTGACATATTTAATATGTATTTTTTCAGAAAAAACTATCAAAATTATACGATATTCTATAGTTTCTAGAAAACGGTTATCTATTTGAAAAAGACGTCTATCTTTTCATTAAACCAATATTAGTATTTATTACTTTTTTGGTGTTTAATTACTTCTTTATGACAAGCATTACACAATTGACGGAATTAAATTAAATTGGATACCAGGTCGGTCAGCTATTTAGAATTTAACACATGATTTCTAATAAAAAAATCTTAAGTTTCTGAATTAATTAGAATTAATAAATTCTAATAAATGTTTAGTATGAATAACGACATTCTTGTTCACCAACTTGAATCTACAACGTTTACCTCTTTATACCCTAAACCTGAAAGGTCAGGGTATATTAACTTTGTGCAAACGTTTGTAACGCATAGAACGAAGCGAGTCCGGTATAGAAAAGTATATATATTCTTGATCAGCGTCACCACGTGAGTCGAGCTATCCATGTACGTCCGTCCGTCCGTCCGTCCGTCCGTCCGTCTGTGTGTTGTCCGTATACACAGGATAAGAAGAAGGAGTTGAGATAATTGAATGAAACTTGGTACGCATAGTCACATGAACCCAAGGATCTGCACTATTGAATATTTTGGAATCCGCCCACGGACACGCCTACCTCCCATACAACGCAAGAATTGAAAACTGCATAAATAAGCTCATAATTAACCTACAACAATAAAATTTGGTATGTATGTGTTTTGTATCAACAAAAAGATGTTTTTAAAAAATGGGTGTCATCCACTCACGGACACGCCCACCGCCCATACAACCCAAAAATTGAAAACGCAATAAATAAGCCTCTGTTTATTCTACAGAGCTAACATTTGACACATCAATTTTTTATAACAAAACAAAGATGGTTTTGAAAAATGGACATCATCCGCCCACGGACAGGCCTACCTCCCATACAAAGCGAAAATTGAAAATTGCATAACTCAGCTCATATTTAGCCTACAACAATACAATTTGATATGTATGTGTTTTATACAAACACAAAGATGTCTTCGAAAAATGGACATCATCCGCCCACGGACACGCCTACCTCCCATACAAAGCGAAAATTGAAAACTGCATAACTCAGCTCATAATAAGCTTACAACAATAAAATTTGATATGTATGTGTTTTATACAAAGATGTCTTCGAAAAATGGACGTCATCCGATCACGGACACGCCCACCTCCCATACAACCCAAAAATTGAAAACGCAATAAATAAGCCTCTGTTTGACCTACAGAGCTAAAATTTGGTACGTATGTTATGTTTTTTATAACAAAACAAAGATTGCTTTGAAAAATATACATCATCCGCCCACGGACACGCCTACCGCCCATACATCGCGAAAATTGAAAACTGCATAACTCTGTTCATAATAAGCCTACAACAATAAAATGTGGTGTGTATGTGTTTTATACAAACACAAATATATCTTCGAAAAATGGACATCATCTGCCTACGAAAACGCCCACCTCCCATACAACCCAAAAATTGAAAACGCAATAAATAAGCCTCTGTTTAATCTACAGAGCTAAAACTTGGAACGTATATTTTTTGTGACAAGAAAAAGATGGTTTTGAAAAATGGACGTCATCCGCCTACGGACACGCCTACTTCCCATACAACAGGTTATGTTTTTCATAGAGAAATTAAATTTGCTATGTATGTATTTTATACCAAAACTAAGGTGTGTTCAAAAATTGGGAGTAATCCGTCCATGAACACGCCCACCTCCCATAGCGAAAGCACAATAAAGGCATTAACTGTGAGCTACAGGAATAAAACTTAGTATTTGTAAATTTTTCATCAACATTTAAATCCATATAAAATATAGGCTTCATCCGCCCACGTAGACGCCCATTTCCGATAAAAATTTTTTTGTTTTTGAAAAGTGGGTTTAGGGTATTTCATAGTCGGCCTAGACCGATTTTAGACTTTGTTTACTTGTTATATAGTAAACCTAAAAGGTATATTAGCTGTATTTTGTACCAAGGTATTTTTCAAAAAACGACAAAGTCGCTTCCATTTTAAAATAAAATATACGAAAATAAATAAGGAAAATTACATAATATTTTCGTTCTTATTGAATCGCAAAACTGTGTCTGGCTTAATTTTAAAATTGTGAGTTTTTAAATTTATCACTTTTAATCGCTTTAAATAATGTTGAAATAAACTTAACATCATTACGATTCTGATGACTTCTTTACTTATTTTTTTTTTTAAAAGACTTCAACTTACCGTAATTTTTTAAATAAGTCAAAATATGAAATCTGCTTGATACTCTTGTGGCTTGCGAGAAGTAATTGAAAGTTAAATTTAATATTTAAAAAGTATTTATTTATAAAAAATCAATTTAATTTAAAAGACAAGAGAAATGTGTGTGTTTCGTAAAGACGGCAAAAAATCAAGTGAACTCAACAAGCTGTTGTCATGTCAGAATGTTGCCACGTTTTTTTAATATGTGCAGAGATGCCGCACTCTTGTTATATATTTGTTATAATTATGTTAAAAAAAATTTAATCTTTGGACGTGCACAATAATTTATTTCCAATAACAAAAACTTGTTGAGATTTTTTGGTTGAGAAAAAAATGCTGACGTGATGGCTTAATTCTGACACCAGATCGAGATCAGGAGACAAAAATACTACGGATAGCATATGTCGCATTAAACGTATACCCAATTTATCTTTTTTGTGTGGCTGTGTTATCCTGGAATGTTCCATATACTTTACGCTACCGCACTCGCTTATTTCTAGGTGTTACAAACGTTTGCACAAAGTTAATATACCCTGATCTGTTCAGGTTTACGGTATAAAATTTTAAATAATATTAATACTTTACTTTTTACGAAAATAATACAATTGTTACACACACATTTCTTACGAAAAATAAAAACTTGTATTGGCTTAAAATTGTTCGTGCATTAAATATAGTGCGTTTCTACCACTGTACCTTCCAAGAGATAAATCTGAAAAGCAAGTCGATTCCATTTTTCCAAAAATACAAAATACCAAAATAATCAATTTTGCCCAAAACTCCCATACAAGCGGCCCCTGTGTGCGCTGTTCAACTCTCTGCAGTGTTAATTAAAAAGACATTCATCAGGTCGATGAAATTCATTTTAGCACGCTATTGAATATAATTGGCCAAGTTTAATAAAACCAAATTATTGCCAACAATAAATAGTTGATTTGTGCCAATAAGGTAGCTTCGTTGTTTTCATATCTTATTTCTTTTTGTCACGCAACCCAACAGCTGCGAAATATTCGATACATTTATAGTTATTGATGTTTTATTACAAATGTGTTAAAAAGTCTTCATTCTGCTGAAAACAACATAAAATTTACTATTACTATCTTGAAACAAAATAACAAAATAAATAAAATGCAATTATTATGGAAGGCACTTTTGTGATTTTGTTCAATGTGAAAATGTGCTAACAAATGGCATCCACTGACAATAATGGCTTAAGTGAGAGGACAGTTTGATAACAAAATTATATAGGAACTTTTGAAATAGCGAGAGACTTGGATTCGCAGATTAGCCCGTAAAACACTTAAACTAATCTCTTGAGTTAACGTGAAAAACTTGATTATCTCGAAACTACTTTTTCAAAACTGCTCGCACTGCAACTCAAAAAGTTGTTGACTGATCAGGCTGAAATTTTGACAGGTTTCTCTTTAAAAAAGTACCAAAAGGATTTATCTACGATATCGTGATATCTAAGATATCGTGTAAAAATAAAAAATATATTGAAGAAAAAGTCGAAAACAGAAAAAATTCACTTAAACCTTTGATTAAACAGCAGTCGATATAAGTATTAACTTTTGTGTTTTTTATTATTTTGCAAGTTAATCCTTTCCTTTAATTTATCGGTAATCCAAGAAAAACCTCTTGTTTCAGATAAGTCGAATCATTTTGACAACTGCAGCAGTTTAAAGATACCACCATTTTGTAAAAAGAAATAAATTCAAAATGTTTTTTAACAGTTCAAAGGTACGAAATGATATGAAACTCAAAGATAATAAAGTACTAAAATGATATGAAAATCAAAAAATTATCCAATTATGTTATAAGCTTGAAAAATTAATTAAACATGACTAATTTCATCCTGTCTAAATAATGCACCCAAAACATACCAACCAATTATTCCGAAAGTCATCTGAAATAGCAGTATCTAGTTCATTTCCAATTCACAGTTTTCTACCATTTATGAACTGACAGTTCATCACTCACTTTTCATGATCTTTCAATTGACGTTATCCTCTGTACCATCACTTCTTTAAGAAAATAATTTGTAAATATCTCGTTTATAACTCCAGATAGAATAATTCACATTAATTCGAATAAAAATATGTTATTGGTTGTGCCACCGACACACGCGTAGGAACCTTATGTTAATACATGCCCTAACCTTATCTTTGTCCTAGTCATTATTTTCTAGTTCTAGTCCTAATCCATGTGCAAGTCCTTGTCATAAGCAAAGCAACTATGTTTCAGTTTTGCTCTACTTTATACATGAACTGGTGATGGCAGTATTCTTTTCATTCGCAAAACTTTTCTAGATTATATATTCATTGATTAAGAATTACATGTATTGCTGTTTCATTTTCGATTTTAAAGCTGCCCCAAAGCGACATTCACTATTAGCTAATATCTTGGTCCAGTATTGGGCCAACATTACTTCTACTTTAGCACAAATACTGAGCGAGCAATACTTCATGCAACACTTTTACAGTTTCGTTGCTTGCGGCGTTCGCCTGTTCGCGATATTGACTTAATTTATTTGTTGGTTATTTTTTTCATGAAACCAAGGAATAAAACTTTTGTCTTAAGAGTTATGGTACCTTTTATTGTTATTTTTCTGTACAATTTTTATACCCTAACCCTAAAAGGTCAGGGTATATTAACTTTGTGCAAACGTTTATAACGCATAGAACGAAGCGAGGCCGGTATAGAAAAGTATATATATATTCTTGATCGGGGTCATCTAGTGAGTCGAGCTATCCATGTCCGTCCGTCCGTCCGTCAGAGTGTGTGTTGTCCGTAAGCAAAGAATAAGAAGAAGGAGTTGAGATAATTGAATGAAACTCGGTACACATAGCCTCATGAGCCCAAGAATCTACACTAATGAATATTTTTGGAATCCGCCCACGGGCACGCCAACCTCCCATACAACGCAAAAATTCAAAACTTCATAACTAAGCTCATAATTAACCTACAACAATAAAATTTGGTATGTATATACAATATATCAAAGAAAACATGTCTTCTTCAAATGGGTGTCATCTGCCCACGGACACGCCCATTTTCAATACTAATTTTGTATTTTAGAGAAGTAGGTTTAGGGTATGTCATAGTCGTGCTAGACCGACTTTAGACTTTCTTTACTTGTTTTTTTTAACTTTTTGGTGAGACATTATGTTGTTGCGTCAAAATTTTTGTTTGTTGCTCTAAAAGGAGAATTAAAGCAATTTATTCTTAGCTCTACCTTTCACTGTCGGGGGGCTGTTAACATGACATGAAAAGCGCAATAAAGTGAATCCTTATAGGACGTTGATACCAAAAATATTAGCATCAGAATCAACAATCCATAAGTGAAAGCGTGTACTGCAATGAACTTTTTCCACAAATAAAAAACTTTGCTTGCAATGAGCCTCTAAAAACTCTACTTGATGTTATCAATACGAAAACAAGAAAATGAAAGCAAAAAAATAACACTTTATAAACTCAAAACTGCAAAAAATAAAGAAAAAAATAACTTTTACTTGTTTCGAGTATTGAGATGGCGCATAAATCCAACATGTACAAAAGTTTCTACCACATCACACAGTGCATCGAATGGGGACAAAAATACGATTATAAAAAGTTTTAATTTTAAACATATAAATAAAGTCGGTCTAGCCCAATTTTGAAATAGCCTTAACCTTATTTTTCAATATATAATGGTATTGGTATGGAAAGAAGACGTGTTGTATACGTTAGTTTTAATGTAACGTACACTCATACCAAGTTTTATTCTAGTTTACATCAAAATCCAAAAATTTCTAAATATAATCCTCTTTACACCGATAAAATTTTGCTTCTCTTACGTTTATTTTCATTTCAAAAACCGACATTTTAAAATTAGCTTCTAAACTTTTGTTTGATTTTCTGTAATAAATATTTTAAAATGAGCTTTTAAAACGTTCGTTTGATATTTCATAATGAACATTTTAGAGAATTAGAAGCTATAGATAAGCTATAGAGAACTTAAGCTATATACTATAGATCAGCGCGCCGTCTTAAGGTTTTAAGGGGCCAGGAAACAATTTTAGCTAAAAGCCCTTTTACTAAAAAATATCTAAATTATCCTTTTATATTCCATCAAACGATAGGACGAGAAACGAATAAGATTTACACGGTATCCATCGATTTTTCTTCATGCGTCTCTTTGTCTTGAACAATCTTACCCTACTTCCATAAGTACAAGTAATCACTCGCATGTAGAAAATACATGTATCTACATGTAATCAAAAATAAGCAGTTGCGAGACTTACAAGTGAAAGTTTATGCTTGCATACTTTTGGGATATCCAGAAAACTAACATTAAGTTGATCTTATTTCGTATATTTAACAAGTCGATAAAACGATTTCACTTGCATATTTTGTATGTTAGTATTAATTTTATACTTTTACAAGCTCACCCAAACCAGTAGATTGAGAATGTTTAAGTGTGCAAAGCTTTAAAAATTACTTTTAAATTAAGATTACAAATTAATACAGCGTAACCAAAGCAGGATATTCACAAATAAAAATGTTTCAAATAGATAAGGTTATCATGATTGTTGGTCAATGATTAGCGCAGACTACAAAGCTTTAATTATCATAAAAACTAATACATTTATGATTAAAATTAAACAAATTAAGAATAATTAATATAATACAATTTCTCATATAATAATGTATATAAAAAAATATCTTATTTTCTGATGAAATAAAAAAAAAATCAATCAAAAATTAAAGTGCTAGTTTTGAAAGTGAATAACTCGGTCATGTTACATAGGATTCCATTCATTTTTTTTTTTTTTTTGTTTGAAATGATGATTAATTTCCGTTCAATCATGTTTCAAGTCTTTTTCATTTCTGATTCAATTCTAATTTTTCAAAAAAACCTCAACAAATTTCTTTATTTCACAAAAAACTTTGATAAAAATAATTGCTGTTAGAATAATATTCAAAACCAAAAATTACATTTTTTAATGTTCTTTTATATGGTTTGCATAAATGTGGGGTTTATTTAAAGTTTCTATCGTAGTTGGGCTTGACCCACTTTAGACTTCAACTTGTTCACAGAGCCTTAAAAAATATATTGAATATAAATTAAAACTAAAAGCAAAAACTCTTAAAAACTTTGAAAACCTGAATATAAGTTAAGGGGACGTGACACCTTCAAACATTTTGTAATTTTAATGTTATCAAGATATCATTTTGAAAAATTAAATATATATTTTTTTGTAAAAAAATTGCCCAAAAAACATTTTTTTTTTATTATTTTAATCACATATATTGCTACTGGAATTTTTTTAAAAAAACATTAAAAAAAATAATGGCGGGCATGATAAAACAAATACTACTCGACCGATCGTACGGAAATTTTAATAAATTGTTTTTCAGTTGTCGATGCATGGAATGAACTACGGACAGATAAATCGGTTTTATAGTTTTTGAGTTTTTGGGATTTGAGATTTTGTCCAAAAAACTTGACAATTTTCGAAAAAACGCCGCCATTTTGTTATATTTAAACCATAATTGTTTCTTCTGGTTCATTCCATGGCGGTGTTGATGCTGATAAAAACCCCATTTTTTGTTTTTTTTTCGATGTCCCAGTGAGTTGTAATCACGCCCGCCATCGTTTTTTTATGTTTATTTAAATAATTCCGGTAGCCATATATATAAATAAAAACATCAAAAAATTTTTGTTTGTGTAATTTTTTTACAAAAAAATATATATTTAATTTTTCAAAATGATATTTTATTTATTATTCAACTTATAGGCATTTTAAAACATTAAAAGAAACTTTTTGTGAAGGTGTCACGCCCCTTAAACCGATTATCATAAAAACTATATTCAGTTTTCAGCTAATCGACTTTATGTTTATATTCTTTAATTGTAAAATGAATTCCTTTTTTGTATCGGATGAATGCACTGTGCAGCGTTTCGACGGCATTCACGAATTGAGCCTTTAGTCTATACACAATGTTCAACCTATAGACCCAGTTGGATTCAATCATTATTATCATTACCAATAAAAACTCATAGCAACAGTAATATTGGTGTGAGCATGATGGTTGTTGTTGTTTTGAACTATTTAAGCCTACTCCTTCCAACCCACAAAAGGCTGTCGGAATTCAGTTGATTCTTCTTTTAGGTTAAAAGTGCACTTCATTGGAATCTATTAATTCATTGCAAACGTTAATTTCAGCCGACGCAGAGTTGCTGGTAGTATTCGACGATGATTTTGATGTAGTACTTAGACCAGTTATGGGCAAACAGTGGTTGGAGAAGAAGCTTACCATTAAAACATTGGATTATTTCAGCTTTTTCAACGATGACCAAGTATGTATTGAGTATTTATGTTAACACATACAACAACCAAAGCATAGTGGAGTATACAGAACAATTAAATTGGACAAAATTATTTCCTGATTTTTAACTATAGGGAATGCAAAAATAAGCAAAAAATGTGGAGGTCTATATAAAACTCCTGGACAGGTATGGGTTAATTTGTAGGTTATAGGAGGTTTTTTCACTAAAAATGCTCTAGCAACGAAAGTTTTTGATGCAAAACATTCTTCAAAAAAATTTTAGAAAGATATTTTCATGGACTTTCCAACGATATACATTACTAGTAGAAATTTAGTGAAAAATATAATTTTATTGTGGTAAAACAATAGAAATGAATAAAAAAACAATAGTGATTTAATGAATCAAGCCGGCAAAAGGTCATCAGAAAATGATTCGTCTTCTTCAGATGACTCACGGGCGGGCTTTATAAATACATTTAAAAAACTATGGGATTTATAAATGTTTTACCGTGTTGATTACGTCACTTTATATGGAAGGTAGGCGAAGTTCTTATCCGATCTTTTTCTAACCTGATATTGAAATAAAAAAGATAAACTTATGTACCAAGTTTCATGGCGATATCATGAAAACTTTAGGATTTATGAAGGTTTCACCAGTTTTTTGGGTTTAAATGGTTTTTAAAAAATTCAACACTTTTCGGAACGAAGCGGACAACGAGTTTATATGTTTTTTGATGTAAGCACCTCTAGTTTAAAGTTTCTAAGAAATATGTATAGCCACGGACAGCTGCATATAACAAAGCCCTTCGGGTATCCAAAAATTTTTTCAAAAAATCCACAAAAAACACCCATTTTTAAAATACAATTACTTTTAAAAAATTAAATTTTGTCCAGCTAAATCCATAGAAATACTCCATAGTGCAACGATTCAATTAACGATTGAATAACACTTGCTGGCTGACTAATAATTGTTCTCATGTTGACACAAAACTTTTTTTTTTATTTATAGGTCATTTCCGCTTGCAAACTGGGAATGCTTAAGCAGTTCGAACCGCTGGAATCAATTTACTACGAGGATAAAGGACAAGTTAGCTATGTATATTTTGTGATAAGTGGAGAATGCATGATTCTGCAATGTTTAAAAATGAAGGTTGTTCAAATAATACTCGAATGTATTTAAATCTTAAATAATCACAATTTCTGTCTAAGGTTACGGAAGTTCAGGGGAAAAAATCTTTTGAATTAGTAGATATATCAAAAGATGACTCTTCTGCTATGTTTCAAGATACAGATGGCAAAAAAGTCATGCAAAAGCTGAATGATGATAATATATCACAATTTAAAGACACCTACGACATAGACCAAGAGATCGCTTCCATCGAAAGTAATCAAGAGGATAAAACAACAGTAGTGGTAAGAAAAAAAACTTAACATAAACGCATAAAAGACAAATATAGTAATCGAATGAACTGCTTAAATTACTAAACTCAATACTTTAATTACTATAAAACACAAAATAACTGAAGCACAAATTTGTTTAAAATACTGTGCCAATAATAACTTAAAATCTCTTGAAAAATAACTAGAAAAGTAGTTTTTAAAATCAAACATGTCGTTCTAAAATGGTTTGTCCACTACTTTGAGGAGTTATATTTTTTTTATTTCCAAATAGAACCACATTGATGCTTTTTAGGCAAATAAAAAATAAATTTATGAAAAATTGTGCATTACTTTGAGAGTTAAAATGTATATATTTCTTATCAAACCAAGGATGGAACATCAGCTGTTTTCTTTTAAAGTCATTGTGGTCAACCATTTTTAAAAATACTGAAAAAATAACTACAGTCAAACCTGTTTTTGTGCGGTCCTTATTTGTGCGATTTTATTTTTGTGCGATCTGCTTTATGCGAGTTTTATTTTTATGCGACCTTTTTGTGTGCGATATTTTTTTATGCGGTTTCAGTTATGCTTGCATGCGATATTTTTTATGAAATTTTTTTCAAGCGACATATAAATGTCGTGAAGTTATTCGCCCTAGTAAGGTCGCGGCGAAATTAGATCAATTGTATATTGCGCCATATTCTTAACCTGGAGAAGGATTTGATATTTTTGACGAAAATGATCTTATCGAAATTATTGCGGATGATTCCTTTAAATGACAAAAACGTTATTGATATTTTAGGAGAATCGACTTCTATGACAGCAGACAACATTTATGCAGGAATCCAACTAAGCATCAAATTAGAAATACATTTTCTTAGAATTGATAACAACTCCAAAAGAAGTTTAAAATTTCAAAAAGAGCTTCGGTCATGTTTATCTGTTAAACGACCGTCGTCACAAAGACTTATTACCGACTATATGGTAGCAGATTAAAATTCCACAACAATGGTAACAGATAATAATTCCCTCTCAATATCTTCAAGTGATGAAAACGATTACGAACCAGATCAACATAAGAAAATGCGCGTTTTGGACTACGACGAGTATTGAAGTACGTTTGAATTTATATTTTGTGAATTTTTCTTTACTTTGAATACAGAAATACAATTTTTGAAACGTTTCCATGTGGTATTTATTTATTTATTTTGATTGGAGATAAATTTTTCACTTTTTCATAGAACTTGGACATATTTCCTTGGGTAAACTTTTTTCATGCGGTCCCTATCTACCGCATAAAAAAAATTTTTTCGTAATGGATTGTTTAAAGTTCAAATAGCTATAATATTAGCTATTTGTGAAGTTTCAGAAAATTTTTTTTGTGCGTTTTCTTTTCTGCGGTCCCCATCTACCGCACAAAAACAGGTTTGACTGTATTGACAAATAAATCTAATATATAAAAATCTCGTGTCACGGTGTTAGTGTTTGAACTCCTCCTCCGAAACGGCTGGACCAATTTTAATGAAATTTGTTTTGTACATTTGGTAGGTGTGAGAATAGGTCGTAAAGTATTTTCCATCCACCTACCTACGAGGGGCGTGGGACTTTTGCAAGATCACAAGTTTTCGGTTTTTCTTTCGACCTATAAATTACACATCAATGAAACTCGGAACGAAGTTACTATTTAGTCGTGTTTTTCAAATGCCAAATTTGAGAAACTTTTGTAAAAATGGCGTGGCACCACCTATACAATTTAAGTTTTTGATATCGAATAGATTTGGAACTAAATGTCGTAAAACAATGAAACTCAGCATGAAGTAAATTATTGGCCAGGTATTTCATTTATAAAACTGGCACGGGTATTGGAAAACGGGGTGTGGATCCGCCCAAACAATTAAAATTTTCGATACGAAATAGTTATGGAAGTAAAAGTCACAGAACATTTTAACTCTGAATGAAGTAACTATTTGGCATTGTTTAAGGGGCGTAGATCCGCCCACATAAGACATATTTTTTAAATTGAATCGCTTTGTAAATAGTAGTCGCAGAAAGACTAAACACAGAAAAAAGAAACTTGGTTTGGAGTAACTATTAAATGACATCCTTCTACTGGAAAATACTCGAAAACTAGAACGGGTAAGCGTGACACCGTGATAAAGAAAGCGTGACACCGTTCATAAAAGAAAAATTGTTATATTTAAAAGGTTTGAAAATAATGGTCACAGAATATTGAAATTCAGATTGGAGTTACTATTTGTATGGCTTTCTATTGGCAAACCGGAACAGGTATTGGACAAAGACGTCAGCAACTTGCCGGGTACCAGCTAGTATTATTATAACAAAAGAATTCCATTAAACAGCAACATCACTTCTTTTTAAATAAAATTTTTTTCGGGAAGCATAACTTTGTATTTCTTTTAAAAAAATCAATGCATGATGAACGCAAATAGAACAAAAACTATAAATTTCTTCAAAATAAAATTTATAACGCAAAAACGTAATGAGTTCGTCGATGTTTAATAGTGAAATTTCAAGCATGGATGGTAATATTGTTATTTCTGAAAATATGTCTTTTCAGGAGTACCCGAATGCAGTTGACGAGTTGTAAATAGTTGTTAAGTTTTGCCAAAATTCAAAACGGTTTGATAGATATGGACCAAAAATGGTAAAAATAACAAGTATATATTTTCATTTTTGCGATTTTGAGGCTTCGGTGAAGTTTTATCGTATAAGTTTGCTCTAAGCTTTTGTTTTCCTTGCCAATAGCTACAACTTTGCTGAAGACAGGAAAACAAAATTCCAAATAGTTTACGAGATAAAGCCGTGAGAAAAAAAGCATTTGCTTTGAAAAATCATGTTTCAATCGATATTTTTCAAGTATCATAAAATCCGATCGGTAGCCAAACTAGCAAATTCCCAATTGGGTTTTTCTATTAACATCCCCAACTTTAAGGGACAGCAGTCAAAAAGTTATTTGAGTTCCATGACCTCCAAAATGTTACACTGTGTTACACTATTTAAAGCCACGATTCACTTCACTAAAAAAATTTATTGTTGTGGACGCCAGTGACTCAAAACAAGACTAATGTGAGAAAAATTGAACCATCATAAGACAAATTCAATAAATAAAACAAATATTTGCTGATGACTTTAAATTTTATATGATTATAACATATAAACTAACTATTTTTTCATGATATCTTCATTTTTCCAAAGCAGCAAAAAATGGATATCAAAACTATTGAAATAGCTTGTGGCCTGCGGAGTAGCTTCTCTACACTAGCCACTGATAGAGACGATTTGATCGATGTAAAAGAAACTGAAGAAGTGGTTGAAGAAAATTTTGTTGAAGTAAAGACAAGCGTCACTGAAAACATAGAAGTGAAACGAACTTTTGCCAGTGTTACTGAGGAACTTATGAAGCAACTCAATAAACTGGACGATATTAAAAATTTAAAAGCAATGGGCACCTTGTTGGCTTCAGAAAATAATAAAAACGCTGAAGAAAATACTGATAAAATCCTAGTTGAAGACACTAAAGAAACAAGGCAAAGATCATCCACATTGCATTCAGAGGACATGCAAGAAGAATCTAGAAGAACAAAGCAAACGTCTACCATAACACATGGAGAAGAAAGTCGGAAAACTGAAGAACATGCCAATAAGATGCATGCTTCCGTAACGCTTTCAGGAGATCACCAAAGAGATGAAAATAATTCCAAAAAATCAAGAAACGAGGAATCAATGAGACCAAAGCACATAACTTCCTTATCGCATGAAGAAGAAAGCCATAGAGGTGAAGAAGATTCACATAAATTGAGGATATCTCAAAGAGACTTAAAAAATGAAGAAATAGATTATGATGCTGATACTGGCAATGTGGAATATACGGAATATTCAGAATATGAAGAAGAAGCTACATCACAAACAAAGGATTATGAATCAATGTCTACAGGAAGAAGCTGGCACAAACATGAAAGTAAGGTAAGTTCTGCTGATGTCTACTGAAGAACGCAATATAACTCATAGATATTATCAGAAAACGAAAATAAACAAAAAAAAAAAAAACACTTGGATTGTTCTCCTAGAAAACTTAAGTCAAAATAATAGAAACATACAAAAATTTCATTTATATATTTTAATATAATAGTTTAACATTTTGCTTCTTGACGCCTTCCTAAATGTGTACTAGCGATCAATTTACATTCTTGAAGTTAAGAAACAAGGAGTTCAACGAAACTCACTTAGCTTTATTTTCTGCAAAATATAAACAGTTATTTTGATACAATTGTATTTAACGCGTTGTTAATAACCAAGAAAGTTATGTCAGTAACCAAGTGTAAAAGCCAGTTCATATTAAGCACTACTATACTTAATAGATTGTATAATTTTTAATTTATTATTTATTGAAGCATTTATTTATTTATACAGAGCTTTTACAACTGCAGATCCAGTTCAGCTAAAACTTTAAAGTTCTTTCATAATGAAATTTTTCGTTTCTAAAACTTAACTCAAACTCACAAGCTAAACTCAAAACAAAAGAGAAATTGTTTTGTGACTTTGCAATCATCTTTTTTCTTTCGTTTAGAGCTAAACAAAAAGAAAATTTACGGTTCGTTTTAGTGTGTTTTCGTTCTCTGCATATCATATTTTACAGGGTTTTAACTTCCACCTCAACCTTCTACAGTTCAAATTCAACTTTTAAAAATTTCCACAAATCCCATTTTATACGCATTAAATCTGTGTCGAGAGGTAAAGACAGAATAAAAGCTTAAGTCATTTTTCAGATTTTCTGAAGAACATTTAACATATTAAAATGGATACCTAAAATCAAGGATTCCTGACCTTTGTTTTAAAGGTTTGATGGCCTGAGACACTTCATTTTCAAAGTTCAACCATATAAATTTGCGTACAACTGTATTTGGTTGCGAATAATCTAATGAAAATTATAACCTCAATTTGTCCTAACTTGACTGTAGTTCTTATACCTTGTCGGCACAGAAATCAAAGTGCTTTGACGTCCACAAGTTGAAAATTGAGCCTAGAAAGTCTAAAAGAAGTGTAAATATTTCAAGTGCTTAAAATGTAAATTAAAATTAAATTTGATTTGTAAAAAGTTAAATTTGAACTGTAAAAGATTGAAATTGAAGTTTTATTATGGCGTGTTTATTTTCATAAACATATATATCTGTTTATTTGTTTTTTTCTCAGAAATTTCGGGGTAAAGTAGAAAACCATTTCATTGACGTAGGATCTCTAACATATGGAGGAATATTTGGTCTTGGCGAAAAAATAGAGCATCGCGTCATCATGGCACGCACTACTGTACAGTGTCTTTTATTACCACGATTTTGGCTCTTCGAAAGAGACCAAAACCCAGGCAACATATGGCAACGAAGACGTTTCTATTTGGATTCAACAATTCCGTCCAGACAAACGCTCTTCAAGGACTTCTTAGCAACTCGTAAATGGCAACAATTCAAGAAGGACTTAATTCAAAGCAACTTAGATCCCATATCTACGAATAATTCTACAAAAGTTCAAGATATTCCTATTATATGTCGCATTGTAGAATCGCATGCTGATTAAATTACTTATATAATCATAATAAAAATCAGTTTTCATTGCTTAAATATTCTCAGTAATTTAATTCACATTTAGTATGTAGTAATGTAGGTGAATGAATTTGGTCGACCGCACATTTGACCTTGGTAAAGACACAATATGTTTTGGGTTAACGACATTTACGCCGGAAGTTAACCCAAATATTGATTCCTTTTTCTGTTTTGCTCAAAATTTACTTGAATACCTGCCTCTACTTGTTGCCATACCACAGCTGTTCCATTGTTTTGAATTTCGTTTCTATAGAAACCTCTGTTTTGTTTGGTCATTACGGTTACCATATTGCAACATGACCAAAAACTTCATCAGTATCGATTCGGTCTTGACTTCAAAAGCAACTTTATTCAACAAAGTGCAACTGTTTTAATATAAAACCAAAAAAGTTATTTAAATATGACTGCTGCAGCTGCAAGAGTGCCCGAGGGTCTACGAGATCTCATGAAAGGCTTTACCAAAGAAGTTCTACGTGAAAAGCCGCATAATATTTATAATTTTTCCTTAAATTATTTCGAGACATTGCTAGAAAAAAGTGGCGACTACACCGTTAAGGAATATGAGCAGCCCTTAAACTATGAAAATATTTATCGGGTTCGTGATTGCAATCGAGTTCCTGTTGCGATTGTTTTTAAAATAATTCCTGAAACACTAACAGAACTTATAAAAGATTTTATCAAAGCGGTTCTTAGAGAAAATCCAAAAAATATTTGTGAGTTTGGTGTGGACTACTTTAGGAGTCTTCATAAAACAACTGCGAAGAAAGATGACATACAATACACCACCTATGATAACTTTTTCAAGAACAAGGAGCACCTTTCCTTGACACCTTATGCCAAGTGTACATGTGGTCGATCGTTTCTAACAGAAGTCAAGAAAGAAAAAACAAACATAGAAGCTCCTCAACAACATTTAGCAAGAACTAAAAACGGTTTGTCAAAAGTAGCTTCTGCGAATAACCCATGTTTAACCCATGATGCAGCAGTTCAGCAGACACCAGAACAAAAATTAGTTATTCAGGAAAACAACTCAAGTCCTCAAAACAAACCCATTGCAAATTCGCATCAAGATGTTAACGAAGAAGTTTACATAAATGCTGTTTACGTCATACAGAGATTCTTCAGAAATTGGATCAAGGCAAAGCAAATCAAATCGAATGTCTCCGCAGGAGAATCTTATCCGGAAAGTTTTAAAATATCCGAAGAAGCCGCTGCTATCATAATACAAAGATCTCTTCGAAAGCTATTCGCAAAAAAATGTTCACAAAATCTGAAACCTTATCCAGTCATACCAATTCTAACGAACATACAACAACATGAAGAAAACAACGATAATGTTTCGGAAGCAGCCTCGTACACATCGGCATCTACAGTTCGAATGTCAGCAGACTCGGCAGCAGAAACAATGGATACGGAGAACTCGGAATACGAAACAATCGTTTCAGACGAACAAACTGTGTCTCAAACAATTATGGAGGTTGATGAACAACAAAACGAAAAGGCGGCAGAATTAGAATTAGTTAAACTAACGGAAAGTTCAATAAATTCACAGAAGAGCAGACCAGAAGATATGACCGGGGTTGATGACGACATCGACCTAAGTTTATCAACACGAGAGATTCAAATCGAAAATGAAGGAAATGTAGATGAATCATTGACTAGCATTAATGAAGGTAAGTTAACTCATAGTATCAAATACGAATACAATTTTAGGTGTTAATTTTGCTAACGCTATTAGTTTAAGTATACTTGCGTAAGAACTTCAAAATATAGCTCGGTAGACCAGTGATTAGCGTGCTTGGTGCCAACCCAAAGGCCTCGGATACGAATCCCTGCCAGGCTGGATCATACACTCTTAACCTTTTTCTACTTTTTCCCAATTTCCAATCAAGAACGTAACTTAATAAATTGAATTGACTGAGATAAAGGCATAACACTTGACTCAGATTCAAATTATAGAAATTTGAAAGATTTTTTGATGTAACGGATAGTTATTTGGACGGATACCTGATATACAGTGGGCAGCTCTGGCGGATGGCCGAGTAACCGGCAACCGGATAGTGAGTCTATTTTCTCGTTGTTACTAACTTACTTACTTAGATGGCACTTACAACCGTTGATCGGTTTTTGCCTCGTCTAAGAATTTCCGCCAGCCTCTTTTGTCGTGCGCTTGCTGGTGCCAGTTGGAAACTCCAAGCGTTGTCAGGTTATCCAATGCCTGGTCTTTCCAACGGAGATGCGGTCTTCCTCGTCTGCGTTGGCCACCGCTGGGTACCGAATCCAATATTTTTTTCGCTGGAGCTTCGTCGTTCATTCTCTCGACATGACCTAGCCAGCGAAGCCGCTCTATTTTAATACGCTTGACTATATCGATATCGGCATATAGCTCATACAGCTCGTGGTTCCATCGTATTCGGTACTCGCCATTGACGCAGATTGGACCATAGATCTTGCGAAGGATTTTTCTCTCGAACGCTCCCAAAGTCCTTTCATCAGAGCTGCTCAACGTCCAGGTTTGTGATGCGTATAGTTGGACGGGCATGATTATTGACTTATAGCGCGTCAGTTTTGTTCGTCGAGAGAGAGCTTTGCTTCTCAATTGCCTACTGACCTGTTGGCAAGATTGATCCTTCGTTTAATCTCAATACTGATATCGTTGGAGGAGTTGATGCTGGATTCCTGGCAAACAAAGTCCTTAGCTACCTCAAAGAAGGTGTTGCCAACAGTGACGTGGTGTCAAAGACGCTGGGACTGTTTGTTTGTTGACACAAGATACTTCATTTCATCTGCGTTTACTGCAAGACCCATTCGACTCGACTCTTTTTTTTTGCCTGGAGAATGCTGCAACTTCGCGCGTATTTTGGCCAATAATGTCAATATCACCAGCATACGCCAGCAGCACAACACTTTTATAGAAAATGGTGCCGCTGTGTCTCAGGTCAGCAGCTCGGATGATCTTCTCCATGACTATATTAAAGAAGTCGCACGATATTTATATTAAAGAATCACCTTGTCTGAAACCTTGCTTGGTGTCGAACGGTAGGGAGAGCTCCTTCTCGATTTTCACTGCACTGCTGGTGTTGTTCAGTGTCATCCTGCAAAGACGTATTAGCTTCGCAGGAATACCAAATTCAGACATGATGTATAAGTATAAGTACATGTATAAGTGACTCCTTATTGGACTGTCGAAGGCGGCTTTGAAATCGACAAAAAGATGGTGTGTGTCAATTTGTTTTCAAGGGTCTTTTCCAAGATTTGTCGGAGAGTGAAGATCTGGTCGATGGTGGACTTTCTAGGTCTGAAACCACACTGATAAGGTCCAATCAGTTGGGTAACGATGGGCTTCAGTCTATCACACAATACGCTCGACAGAACCTTATATGCGATATTAAGATGGCTAATCCCATGTTAGTTGGCGCAAATGGTGGGATCGCATTTCTTATGGATTAGGCAGAGCATACTGAGGTTCCAATCATCTGGAATGCATTCTTCCAACTATATTCTGCATAGAAGTCTGTGAATGCATATAAACAGAGCTTCGCCACCGACCTTAAACAGCTCAGCCGGTAGGCCATCGGCTCTTACGGCTTTGTTGTTTTTAAGCCGATCTATAGCTGTTAAGACCTCGTTATAATTGGGCAGCGGAACTTGAACGTTGTCATCCATAATTGGGGTTTCCGGGATATCATCTCCACTGGTGGTTTTTTTTAGCGTCGCCATTTAAAAGTCTACAGAAGTGCTCCCTCCATAGCATCAGTGTACTCTGGATATCTGTCACTAGATTCCCATTCTCATCCTTGCAGGAAGAGGATCCGATCTTAAAACTATCGGCCAGGCGTCTTATTTTTTCGAAAAATTTTCTAGTCTCATTCCTGTCGCCATGCATCTCAATTTTCTCGCATTCACGCATTTTTGCCTTTCGTTTTTTTCGCCTGAAAATGCGTCTCTCTTTCCTCCTCTTCTATCGGTATCGCGAGGTAGCGACACTCTTGGTCGTGCCACTGGTTTCGGCGAGGGCGGTGGTAACCTATCACCTCTTCGGCAGCCGTACGCATAGAGTGGAATATGTGCGTTCACTGTGTGCATATATTGTCGATCGGAGGAGTTTTTTCTTGTAGTAGGAGTGAGAGTCGAGTAGCGAAAGTTTCGGTCGTCCGTTTTGACTACAGCTTGTCGACGTCTAGCTTTCTTTGTGCGTGTACGGATCTTGGCTGCGATAAGAAAATGATCCGAGTCTATGTTAGCACCACGGATCGTGCGTACGTCTAGTACACTAGAAGAGTGCCTTCCGTCAATCAAAACGTGATCAATTTGGTTGCATGTTTTTTGATCAGGGGACAGCCAGGTGGCCTTATGAATATTGAGATGCTTGAATCTAGTGCTACTTACGACCATGTTTCGTGCTGCGGAGAAGTCAATCAAAATCATTCCGTTATCGGATGTGTTGTCGTGGAGGCTGAACTTTCCGACTGTTAGACCAAATATGTTTTCCAGCTTGGCATTGAAGTCACCAAGCACGATTTTTATGTCATGACGGGGGCAGCGCTCGTACGCGTCTTCAAGGCGCTCGTAAAAACTTTCTTTGGTCTCGTCATCTTTTTCTTCTGTCGGAGCGTGCGCACAATGAGGCTTATGTTAAAAAAGTTTAACTTAAAGCGGATTATGGCAAGTCGTTCGTTCACAGGAGTGAATCGCAGGACATGATGCCGCATTCTCTTGCCAATAACAAATCCGCATCCAAATTCGTACTTCTCCGCATGGCCGCTGTAGGATGCTTGCCGTAAGCAACCCTATCCCTTCCATCGCATTTCTTGGATTACAGTGATATCAGAATTATATCTTTCCAAGATATCAATCAGTCGGATAGAGGCACCAGCCCAATTTTAGGTGCGCACACCCTAAATCATTAACAGTTTTTCGTTTGCGTCGTCATCAGATTTGGGGATCATTCTTCCACAAAATCATTCATTTGTTTAACAGCTTAATGCTCGCTTTTAGTTTTTAAAGCATAACTCAGCCTAAGTTTAAAATTTGATAAAATCGAATAAAAACTCCCCCTAATTAAGCTTAGAAGTAACCCCTTTTCACGCATATAAGCACAAATTTTAAAATATTTATATATAAATTTTATGGAAAATATCAATTTATGTCTTTATATTTTTAGAATCCAACAAGACCATTTTGCACCCGGAAAATATTGAGACGATTAATACAGAAACAAAACAAGAATCTTTAAAAACGGATGCGGAAGAAGAGTTCATAGATCCAAGACTAGTTAATACGAGTCAAACTATTCATTGCGATGACTCAAGCCAAGAGGACCTATTTGCTATCGAACCAATTGAGAATAAAGAAAACCTCAGTAATAACAGCTCAACAGAAAACCAGGAATTTGAAAAATTCAACATAACCTCAGAATATATTTTAGAAAATAACAAAAAAGATCATGTTTCTTTAGATGGTCTGCACGCGGAAAACATTTTAACTGAGAATAAAATAGGACAATCATTAAATGATGAAGAAAAACACCACATTAAAAAGAGACATATTGAAGATCAAAATATCACCTTCCAAGATGGTACTCATTACGATGAGAAATATTTAGAAAAACTTGAAAGCCAAATAGATGATGTCAATACCATAAACACAGATGCTACAGAAGAGACAAAAACTTTCCAGAATACAAACAATGTTTCAAATGAATACAAACTTGAAGAAGTGAAAATTTGTCAGTCAGAAAGCTCAGCACAACTTGCAACCGATCAAGAGGTCATAGGAGTTCATGATACTTCAGCCGATTTAGATAATTCTTCTTCAAACAATAGTGAAGACCAACCCGCTCTTGAAAACGTTTTAACAGAAATTCAAAACTCGGAAACAGAAAACAGCCCAACTGAGCAAGCTATAAAAAAAGCAGTATCACTAGATGATACCTTAGAGAAGCAACATCCCGAACTGGTTTTAAATTCAGACCACATAAATACTTCTGACTCCAGTCTTACTCAAACTGCTACTGAATCGCTGAATGAACTTTCGCATCAATTATATCAGGAAGTTCAAGAAACTGATAATAAATTTGATGTTGAAACTATTGACAATTCAGACAATAAGAATGGAAAAAGTTCAGCCCGAACTGAAATTACCAATGATTCAAATAAATCTAAGCCACTGGATAAAGAATCGATGCAATCTGAATCTCAAATCAATATTGGAACAGTAGAGACAAAGTCTCTAGAGAAATTTATGCTTCAAGTATCTCAGGAAGAAGAACAGCATGAAAAAGTTGCTGGAGATGATTCAGTAAAAGATAATCTGACAGAAATCAACAACAACGATCAAAATCAAATTTCCATTGAGTCAAATAAAACATCACAAGAAAATCTCTTGCATATGGAAGAGAATCTTGAAAATGGCAAAGAAGAAATAAATACATCTGACACAGATAAGCAAGATTCTACAGAGGTACACAATACAAACGAAATCAATGATAAAAGTTCTATTCAAAAACAAAACTCTGCTGAGTCCAGTGAAGTAAAGTCACTCGAAAAACTTTCACACGAAGTATCGAAAGAAGCTGAAGACCTGAACGGAAGCGTTAATGTTAAAACTGAAATCGGTGGTGAGTCCACTAAAGCTAATGAAATTTTGCACCAAGGTGCATCTGAGGAGGAACACAACAATAATGAAATTAATGGAGTAGTTCTAGCTGAAAATGGTGCGGCAAAAATCAATAACGAATCCACAGAGATTATAGACCAAATCAGTGGAATAAGCCCAAATAACACTAAAAACTCTGTTGAGTCAATTGAAGATAAGCTACCTGAAAAACTTTTGCATCAAACTTCACAGGGAGAAGAAGAATCTTACAGAATTAATGCTGTTACAGCTGAAACTCCGGCTAAGTCAACTAATGAAAATCAGTTAGATGAAGTCTTGCATCAAGATTCTTCGGGTGATAGCAGTAATGAAGAATTGAATATAACTGCTATTGCTGATCATAAACTGACGCAAAGCAACAACATAGTCCAAACTTCTAAAGAAGATTCTAGTCAAACTCAAACTACTATTGAGTCAATTCAAACAAAAACACAGGATGAACTCTTGCCTAAAGTTTCTCAGGAAGAGAGTGAGTTTATTGCCAAACAAGACTCCACAGAAGTCAATAGTATGGACCAAACCTATGTATTAGGAGCCTCTCAGAATGAAATCTTTACTGAATCCAGAGTTCTAACGCCAGAAGCTGAGCACAATCTGAGCATAACCTACAACGTAATCCAAACACCAACACACAACTCCACAGATAAACAAGACTGCACAGAAGTCAATACTAAGGACCAAATCTCTGAACAAGGACCCAATCAGAAGTCAACCTCTATTGAATTGCCGCACACATCTCTCGAAACCGAAGTTGAAAAAGTCGACTTCCCCATCCACGTTAAAGATGAGTTCACTGAAAACAGCACCTTTGACCAAAACTCTGAAACATATTCTAGCCCAAACGAAACTATGATGGCATCATCAGCGCAGACTGAACTCTTGAACAATGTTTCTGAAAAAGAAAACGATATTGATAACAGAGATAGTTTAAGCACGGATAAAAAAGATTCCACAGAGGTCCACAATACAAACCTTGACAAACATTTAAATCAAAATAAAATCCTTACCGGGTCAAGCGAGGAACGAACCGAGAAAGAACAATACGAAACAGATCGTACAGATGTCCCAATTGAACATAATTCAACTGAAACCAGTAACGTTCAAAACTCCGTTAAAGAAGATTCCGATCAAATTCAACATTCTTTTGAGTCAAATAAGCCAGAAAACGAGGAAAACGACAGTATATATAACATAAATCTTTTTAGTGCTGTTCAACAAGATTCCATAGAGGTTATAAAATCAAACCAACACATTGATAATGACCCAAGACAAATTGAAATCCTTGCTGATTACAATGAAGCTAAACCGCTAGAAAAACTGCTATATGAAGATTCTGAGGACGTCGAAACCACCCATGTAAAAAGCACTGAAAATGTTCCCGAGCCAACTAAGGCCAAACCACTCGAGGAAGTCTTGCATCAACCATCTGAGGAAGAAAACAAAAATGGAAAACTTGTTGCTATTGCCTCTGCTGAGCATGACCTCATGGAGATCAACAATTTAGACCAAATCTCTAAAGTAGAGTCGAACAATACTCAAATTTCTGTACAACTAAGTCAAACAACACCTCATAATGATCTATCTCCAATGGCTTCTCAGAAAGATAACGATGTTGATAGAAAAGATTCGTTAAGTACGGATACAGAAGATCCTACAAATATCGAAAACTTAGACAAAGACTCTAAAAAAGGAGATGATCAGCCTGAAAGTATTGTTGAGTCGAGGGAAGTTTCGCCACTAAAGGAGAATGACCACATCTTTGCTAAAGATCATAATGAAACTGAAGGCCTTATAGAGCCAACAAAATCTAATTCGCTGGAGGAACAATTGAACCAAGAACTACAAAGAGAAGAAGAACAGAATAGCAGCAAAGCTGTTCAGGCTGTTAAAAATCATTTAACTGATGAGAAAAGTTTAAGTCCGACTCAAATCGCTACTGAGTCGAATGGAGCAATACCACTAGATGAACTCTTGAAACAAGTACCACAGAATAAAGAGGATAACATAGTCATAGCCACAGTTAAGAGCGATCTAACAAAAGTAAACAACAGTTCAACAAGCTTTATAGACAATGAACAAGAGTCGCCACAAACACAATCGATATCGAGTGATTATACTTCGACAGAAAACCTTAACAAAATTCTTGAAAAAGGTGAAGACAACAAACGAGGAATCGAAAGAGAAAATTCACTCAACCAAAACCATATAACTTTCGACGAAAGCATGAATACTACATTAGATAATTTAGAAATAATAGAAAATGGGGATGGAAGTACTAAAATCTCATCAATTGAAGATTTAGACGATCAGGATAGTACTCACGACCACAACTTTATCAATAAAAATGAAATACATACGGATGCTTACGAATCGGGTGAACCTGATAACAAGACCAAAGAAATTGGATTCGAAAGTATTCAAAATGAGATGCAACGTACGAAAAGATCAATTCCTGATATTCAAATACCAGAGGAATTATGTCAATCACAAATCACCGAAGTTCCTAAAGAAGTTATCGAGGAAGTCTTTAGTGAAAAACTCAATGAATTAAATAGTGAATTTTCCATAAAAAATATTTCAAAGCTTTCAACTTCACAAAGTGATGAAAAGGATGAAGATTATGAAATTCATCATGAAAAAGATGTAGAGACAAATGAAGAAAACTTAAGCACAAGTGCCGACAACAAAGATGCTAATCCATTAAAATCAAAGAATAAGGAAAAAGACATGGGTAAGACCACGTTCAGTTCAAACAAATATTTTTAAACCTAGAGAAAAATTGCACACTGGTTAATAGTGAACTTTCAATTAACTCTGAGAAAAATAATTTTACTTAATTTATATTTTATTTATTTTTCAATTTTTTGCATGCATTAAGAGAATTTTGACGAGAATTACGTCTTACAGCGCGGTTTGTATGGGGTCGTTTTAACAAATTTTTTTTAAGGTCATGCAACTTTTTTGGCTAATACTTTAAGGTATACCTACAGCCTTTAATTCTAATCGTACAAAGATAATATAGATACTTAAATATCAGATATATCCTGCGCTGAATGAATATCTAATTTTTGGATTAAAGTCACAAAATAGTAAAATATAAGAAGAAAAATGCATGTTTTATAAAAGAAAATCAATCATCAGATGCTAATAATGTGCCTGCTGCTTTCTTTGTTTTTGTTTCGTTGTTTTTGCTTGTATTGTTTTTGTTTTGCTTGAACTGATTGGTTCGTATTGGTAGCATTGTAAGCATTGGTTCGCATTGGGTTTATGTATGCACTACTGTTCTAGTTTACTTAGTGCTCTATTTTGACACTAGAGGTCATGAACTTCTTTTCAACTCAGTCAATGAACTCAAACTGTCAAATTTAACGAAATGGGTCTGTGATCCGGTTAGATTTAACTCTTATGAAAAAAAACGAGTTGGATCATATGTCGTTTTATGCTTTTACCCAATAGATGGCGTAAAATTTTAATTTTTGTTTATAATGCAAATTAATCTGTATCCCATATCCCACTACCACTAGCCAGTGTAGTTCGCAAACTATACATCGAATAGAGACGAAAGTGTAGCTCGCAAACTAAATATCGGACAGTGAAGAGAGTGGCACTAAAGGAAAGGACATGTGCTCAGCGTGAAGTAGTTACCATACGATTTTGTAAAAATCGGGATCTTAATTATAATTTGAAATTAGAAGTAAAAATGACTGTAGCTCGCAAACTATATATCGGGCAGAGACGAAAGTGGCACCAATGGAAAGTGCATTTGCTTCACCTTCTTTTTAACTAAGTCAATGAACTCAACGTATCAAACTTAACGAAATGATCAAAAAAATTTGACATTTTGCTTGTTTCTTTTTACTTGCTCATTTAATCATACTTCCTTTTTAACTTTTTCTTTGTTTTGGCCTCGATAAGTAGTCCATAATTGAGTGTTATTAATTTATTTGTTAATTTTCGGAAGATCAATAAAAAATACGTGCAAAATGGACAAAACAATCGGACCAAATGGACCAAGTAGAAGAGGTTACAACTAAAACGGAATTCTACGTCTACACTTACGATACTATTGAAACTGTTTCTTTTTTTTTTTTAGTTACAACGAGGGTAGTCGTAAAAGTTTCTAGAAAACATAAAACCCACAAGCAAGATTGAATAATTTCTTTTTTCAAAAAAAAAAATCAGCATTTTTCCACGCAAAAGGTTACATTCATATTAATGAGTAAAAAGTTGAAGTTCATAATAAAATTATCTCACTATCAACTTTCGTTATTCAAAAGGAATACGGAGTTCCTCTTGTTCCCTAAAACGAGTCTTGGGGCCAGTTTCACCAACTATACTTTTAAACTTAAGTATAAGCTCTGACAATGCATTTCATTAACCATACTTAAGTTCAACTCAAGTATAGAAAATGCGTGACTTAAGTTATACTTAAGTCGTCGACAGCAAATAGCTGATAATATTTTGCAAAACAATTTTGAAATGGTAAAAAAGAATTTGTGAAAAAGTTTAACTTAGCTGAGGCTAAACTTAAGTACAACTTAAGTATAGTTGGTGAAACTGGGCCTTAGAGTCTTAGCGATACGACGGTCTTGTATTTTTTTAAGTATATCAACTTGTTCTTAATTCCATCTTACCTGCATATTACAGATAGTCAAATAACAGACACTGGAGAAACGAATCATATTCTACAAACTAGTACAGGAATGTTTGAAGAAGCTACCACAAAAGAAGTTGACGCCATCCATGTAAATTTTGGTAATATTTTAGAAAAAAACATATCTAAAAAAATTTTCCACTTTTTGTAAGCAGGATACTAGTACTGTATCATCGAATTCACCAAATATTGGCACAAAAAAACCATTCAAAAATATAAATCGGGTTGATATTAGCGAAAGTAGAAATAATATTAATAATGAATTAAGAAATAACGTAGGTAGTATAAAAAGCTTAAAAAGCATAACTGAACTAGACACTGTAGAAAAATATGAACCAGTACCTGATATTAACTTGAAATCGATTCATAGTCCAATTGACACAGAACTTCATCACTCCGAAAGCGTGTCTAAATTAAAAAGTTCAAATGAAAATATCACCACCACAGGGGAAGAACTTGAAATTATTGACATGAATACAAAAACGAAAGATACCTCCAAAGATTTAGATTGTGAGATATTAGGAAAAAATGATAAAAATGAAACAGAATTAAAGCCACGCCTTGAAAATGAGCGCACTGCAACTTATATGTATGGAGTTCATAAGGCGCGACAAATATCAAGTCAAACGTCTAAGAGTTTACGAAAAACAACCACTTCCTATAATATACCTCTTTTAGAAAATTCTACCGAGTCATTGTCTACCGAGTCAAATTCTACCAAGTCCCCTAGACACAAAAATCAACAGTCAGCTACCATTGAGTCTAATTTGAATACTGAAAACAAAGATAATGTGAAAATAGATTCAGAAGAAATATCCGTTCATTCTTCAGCTTGTAAAAATACCGCCGAAACAATAAATACCAGCGAATTTTCCAATTCAAATAAAACAAATGGTACAACGTTAGAAAAGTTAGACCTTAACATAGATTTAGATACTAACAACAATGATGTTAAAACCGAAATTGATCTGGAAACACCCACAAAACTGTTTGATGAGTTAAATATTTTTGACGTTGATGAAAAAGTTCAAAACACAAAAGTTGAGGCGTCTAACGGAAAGCTGAAAGAGAGCAAAAACATTATCTTACCAGACCTACAACTAGATGCAGAACATCTTAATACACACCAATTTCAGTCTGCCGCTGACAATCTCCAACAAGAAAATGCTTTTAGTGAACACAGTAGAACATCGTCCAGTGTTTTGAAGACTATTATTGAACTAAATGAATCTGAAACTCCACGAAAAAGTGAATCCGAAGAAGCCGATTTACAAATGAAAAAACATGAAATGATTAACGTTTTGAATGCACCTTATGATCCTTTTGAGTTTGGATACGGTTCAGATAATGACAGCGAAGTCACAAATAGCTGGACTTGTTCCAAAGAAACAGATGAAAATATTTTGTCTGACGAATTCATTAACGAAATTTACAACGAAACCGAGTCATTGCATGAAAATAAATCAAAAATTGTTAAAGATGCCAATACTCAGCAAGGAGGTATATACGAAATGAATCCATACGATAATTCACCAGTTGACTCTTCAAATACAACACCATCTTTGGAAACAAAATCCAATATAGAAGATGAAAATCAGCAAGAAGACGAGCCAATTAAACATCTTGGCAAAGGCGACACTAATACTCACACAGTGACATTATCGAATACAACAGAGAATGAACATGAAAGAAATGGAAGTACAAAATTAAAAGTCACTGAAGGAGAGTTATTTGACCAAATTGAAGCACTTGAGTCGAATATTGAAGTAGACTTAGATAGTTTTAGCCAAGCAACATTCGTTCATGAGTCCCCTTTTACGAATAGCGCTACAGATGTAGACACTGTACCATCTAAAATATTGAACAGTACGGCTCATGACGAACAAAGCGATATTTTTGAGCCTACCGTGGAAAAAATCGACACATATAAGTTGAAAAACACGAATGTTTTGCTAAAAACAGAACTAAGTCCAGAAAGAAAATTAAGACATGAATCCAGCGAAAATCGTTGCTCATCTAATGAAGACAGCGAGCCCAAAAAGCTTTTAACAAATATAACCCAGGTTTCTAATCAACTATTTCTAACTGAAACTAACAGAGAAACCAGAAGTACAACTTTGACCCAAGAAGAAATCGAAGCCCTTATAGCTCTCTCACAGAGTGAGAGTACGGCAATTGAACCACCGTTGGTAGCTTCAATCGAACTCCCGAAGGAAATATCAAAAAGCGAATTTAATTTGGATGTAGGTACTGAAAATAACGATTCAAGCTTTGCAAAAGAACAAAGTTCACAATACAAAGCAGTCACTGTAAACGAACCCCCTTCTACAAAAAGTGATACAGACATTGAAACTGTACTTTTTCCCATATTAAACAGTACGTCTCATGACGAACAAAACAGTGTTCTAGAGCCTTCTTCGGCAAAAATCGAGACATATGAAAATAATGACACAAATATATTGATAAAAAATGCACCAAGCCCAAAAAGAAATGATTCCAGCGAAAATCGTTTTTCAGTTACTGTTTCCAGTGAGCGTCAAAAGATTTTGAAAAATATGCCCCAAGAATCCGATACAATTTGGACCCAAAAAGAAATGGAGGCTCTTCATACTCCTTCACAAAGTACTGAGGCAAGTGAGCCCCCACTGGTGAATACAATTGAAACTCCTAATAAAATATCAAATATTGATTTCGATCATATTAAAGCTGATTTTGATACAAAAGATAGAGATACATCTGATGTAAAAGAATGTAGTCCAAAATGCAAGGCAGCATCTATTTATGAGCCCCCACCTACAAATAGTTCTACAGATGTTGAAACTATACCACCGCATGAAAAACAAAACGTTGTTGTTGAGCCCTCGATGGAAAAAATAGTGACTTATGAAAATAAAAACGGAAATACTTTGTTAAAAAAAGAACTAAGCCATGATTCCTGCGAACACCGTTGCTCACCTACTGATCTCACTGCGCCCAAGAAATTTTCTGACAATATTTCCCAAGTTTCCGAAAATCATTCAATCCTGAATGAAGACAACAGAAAAATAACCGATACAACGTTGACCCAAGAAGAAATCAAAGCCCTTGTAATTCCTTCACAAAGTTCTGCGGCAAATGACCGCCTATTGGTGGCTTCAATCGACACACCGAATAAAGTATCAAAAAGTACCAATAATATTGATACGGAAAATATTGGTTTATTCTTTATAAAAGAGCTTAGTTCAAAATCCAAAACAGCGTCTATGGATGAGCCTCTGCTTGCAGATAGTTCAACGAATATTGAAACTGTACTTCCTCATGACGAACAAAACAGTATATGTGAGCCTCCCGTGGAAAAAATCGAGGCACATGAAAAGAAAGATACAAATATTATGATAAAAAAAGCGCCAATTTCAAATATAAATGATTCCAGTGAAAATCGTGACTCTGTTACTGATTCCAGTGAGCATCAGAAGATTTTGGAAAATATGCCCCAAGAATTAAATGAAGATAATGTTCATTTGGATGCAGAAGATAACGATTCATCCTTAGTAAAAGAGCATAGTTCAAAATGCAAATCAGCATCAGTTAATGAACCCCCTCCTACAACTAGTTCTAGAGAAGTTAAAACTGTAACGTCTCAGGTCGAACAAAACGGTATTCTTGAACCTTCCATAGAAAAAATAGAATCACATGAAAATAAACATGCAAATATTTTGTTAAAAGAAGAACAAAGCCCAGAAAGAAAATTAAGCCATAATTCCAGCGAAAAGCTTTGCTCCCAAGTGTCTGAAAATCATTCAATCCTGAATGAAGACAACAGAGAAATAACCAATATAACTCTTTCACAAAGTACTACGACAAAAGAGCCCCCATTGGTGGCTCCAATCGGAACTCAGAATGAAATATCAAATATTGAATGTTATCCCAATAAATTTGATTTGAATACAGAATATATAGATACATTCATTGTAAAAACGCATAGTTTAGATGCCCAGAAAGACTCTCGCACAATTTTGATTGATGAAGACAGAGAGGAAAATGCATCTTTATTAGACAAATCTGCAATCATTATACAAACTGCTTACAGAAAATATTATGCGTCAAAAAATATACCCGTATCACCCGAAAAACTTCAGAAAACACAAAAATTAGAGAATAAATATAGTTTGACTAAATCACAGAGTTCAAAAAGTTTGTCAAGCATTCAGAATAACGCTGCAATAGTTATTCAAAGTTTATTTAGAAATTATTATGCAAGAAAAAACAAGTCTCACTTTACAAAGGTACTTTCTGCAAACAACGTTGAAGAATTGACAGATATCGAAGAAAGTCCGCCTTCATATGTAGAAATCATGTCGCAAGAAAATGTTAACACTGACGCAGATATCTCCAAAACGAGTATAAATAATATCAAAACTGGAAGTAGCAATTCAACAATAGAAGAACAAGCAGAAAGCAGCTCAGGCCACGATAAAGAACATAAAATTGAATGGTTTGTAGGTGATGAGCCAATTGTGCGAAGTATACCAGACTCCACAGCACCTTTAAGTATAGTTAATGATGATCTGGACGCTTTGAAACAAGTAGTTATAGATGATTCACTTGTAGACATAGATCCTGAACACAGTAATAAGAACAGCCCAACTGCTTCTTCTTTTGAAACTGCAACTTCTCCTAGTATCAATTCCATAGAAAATATAAAAGTAGATAGTACTAGTAGTTTGTTAGAACCCGATTCCATTTCACTTTCAACCAATTTCAAAATAAAACATTCTGACGGAACAGTTTCAGCAGAAGATGATGAAGTAGCAGAAGAAGGAAGACACGATAGTCCAGTAGCTGTTGTAGATGACGGTTACGTTATCGGTTTGATTAACGAAGAAATCAATGCAGAAACACATGCTAACCAAAGTAAGTAATTTAAATACTTAAACTTATACTTACTTGTAGAATTTTGTATATAAAATTATATTTTTCAAAAAAAAAGTAGAAACACCTATTGAGAAGCAACTACAAGAAGAGGTCAGCGCAAACAAAGTAACATCATCTAAAAGCCTTACAAATGTAATTGATGAAGCTGTCATAGAAGTAAGCGAGCACGAGATTACACACAACGAAGAGAATAAAGCTCCTCAATCAAAATCTTTGAGTTCAGATGAACAAAAAAATGAAATTGGTGAGCAACGACAAAACGATGAAGAAACTTCTTCAAAAGCTCCCAATATAATTTCTACTGACATGAGAACTGAATCTGCTGAAGCTGTGCAACTAGCAACTGAGTTTCTAAACTCAAGGTATTGCGAACAGACCAACGTGTTCAATTCCATAACTAATTTTCTGGATTTAGAGAGAGAATATTGGGAATCAAATATACCATACAGATGTTTAGAAAAACCTTGCATAAAGAAATGTGTTCCACTTAAAGACATTGACAATGAAACAAATAATGATGAAACTACTACATCGGATAAATCCAATGAAAGTGAACCGGATACAGTTGATAGTCTGGAAGCAAGCACTGAAAAGTTTCGTAAAACTGATGAAATTATAGAAAAAATGCAGCAAAAATACGCTGCAGAGAGCAGAGTTAACTCGGTTGATGAGCGTCTTTCCGTAGAGGGAAGTTTTGAAGAACCTATAATTAAATCAATGAAAGAATTGCAAGAAGCACAGCCCAGCACAGCAGACGACGATGAAACTATAGTAATGAAACCTTTCCAACGCGAAGATACGCGTGAAAGTTCAGAGCAAAGTGATTCAGTTGTATTCGGCTCAGAAGACAACTCTAAAAATGAAACCGAAACAGATCTTGCTAAGGCTTCCTTACGACGTCTTTATACGATTCCAGGCGATGATGCAAATGTTCTGTTCAAAACAGTAACGATTGATAAGACAATCAAATACATCGAACCTCCTGAGAGCGTAACTACAGGAACCAGCGACAGCAATAGTTTCTGCCTTGATGAAGATACATCCGAGAACATTCGACAAAAGATGATGGCGTATTCGTTGTCAGAAGCAGATTCTGACTTTTTGGGTGCAGAAACAAGAGATGATTCCGGAAGCATGGATAAGTCGAGTATGAGTCGTGATGACTTTAATATAACAACAGCTATGGGAGATTTGGATGGCACATCAACAGAGACGGAATCGACCATTGTCTCTGCTGCAACTAAAATTCAAGCGGGTGCTAGAGGTTTTCTTACTAGAAGACGTCTCAGGCGTGCTAGTGTTGGCACCAAAGCCTCGATTTTAGAAGACAACAAAGCTTCATTTGGAAATGCAGCTATTGATGAGTCTTTAGAGCGGCTAATCGAAGAGGAAGCAGCTAAAAAAATACAAACTGCTTATAGAAAACATTATCGTCAAAGCAAAAATAAATTACGTTCAAAAAATGATCACGAAAATATAACCTGTTCTGAGGAATCCAAACAAATTGGTTCTAAGGAAGCAGAACTTAATGCATTTTCGAGTTTTGAGAGTCCTTTGGCTGCTCGACGTCATACACTTCAGCGAGGAGATGCTATGCATAATGATTCTGCACCGGACGAGGAAAATATTGTCTCTCCCGATACTGAAAGAACTTCAAAATCCTTAGAGGTGACATCAAAAGAAAAACACTCAATTAGTAGCATTAATAAAGGTAAGCAAGCAGTGAAAATCATATTTCTATTGTAACATTAGTATTTTTCTTAAGTTATGCTATGTAAGGGTTTGATATCTAATTTTTTATTTACTTGTAATATTTTTTTATTGACAAACACAATTTTTGCCAGCAAAGTAAAGAAACGCCCCAACAAAATAGAATTTTTTATTTTATTAAAAAATGGCAATAAAACTTACTGGCCATTAAATCTACATGAATACTTAATTAAACATTAAAATAGGCCTTCTAAAAACAGAACCTATATATCGCCCATTTCATATTGAAGTGCACATTTTTTCTTGGATTGGATAATTATTTAAAAAAAAAAATTCGGAGTTTGAGTTATTAACAATCTTTTTCGCGGAAAGAAAACAAAAAAACTGAATTCGCTACTCGTAAAAATGTGATTTCGGAGGGCTTTTTTTCAAAAGTTTCACATCGGATTTTTTAAAACCATCTAAGCTACTTTAAAATAAACGATAGTATTTTATGTTTATGTCGAATTGGCCGCTAAATTCCTTTTTCGAAATCAGATTTTTGATGAGTGTGAAATTGAATTCAACAGCAACAGAATTAGTACTGTTTTTCATCATTTTTCAAATTCATCCAAAATACTATTGCAAAACGTATTCACCAAAAGACTCTCTAATGCATATGCCAAAATAGGGTACATTTTGAGCCAACCTAGGTCTTTCAATTTAAATCTGATATTCTTAAATATAACCTATTTAAAGAAATGGTTATTTTGTCTTTTTTAAGGGAAAAATATTCAATTTTTGAAAAACAGCAGCAAATCAGAACATTTTTAATTTCAATGCCATGCCAGCAACAGACGTTATAATTCTTTTCATTTTCATAATTTGTATGTTTTTATGTTCTATTATCTTTCAAACGATATCAAATGCTGATGTGCTCTTGAAGTGTTCAGAAGTTATAACGAAAAACGTGAAATTTTAATAAATTTACAACCAAATTTTACTGAAATAAAAATGAAAAAATTATAGCTTCTGTTGATGGCATGGTATTAAACTTTAAAATTAAAAATGTGTTAACTAACTGCAATTTTTTAAAAAATTTTATATTTTACCCTTAAAAAAAAAAACAAAATAACCTTTTTAATGATACCCTATTTACGAATGTCAGATTTTAATTGAAAGAGCTACGTTGTCTCAAAAAATACCTTATGTTGGTCGCGAAAAATTAATGTAAAAATTTATAACTTCAGATTTTGTTTTCTTATCTTTAAACCAATTCAAGAAAATTTACGACAAATCGGAGATGATAAGGGCAACCTATATTACACTTCAATATAAAACGGACGATGTACTACTTATTTAACACTACTCGAAATTTTCAAAAAAGCCTCTAACCAATCAAAAAAAGTGATACCAAATCTTAAAAATGTTAACAATAAATAACTCATATTAAAGGTCCATGGTTTCCATCTTTCGATTGCAAAAAAACATAAAGACATACGGAATTGAATACGCATTTGCAAAAATAATTATGGTGTTAACCAATGCAACGAACTTGATGGCGATTGTTAACGTGAAAATAAATATTATTGACTGAAGTACAATTTTATGGAGATAGTCCGCAAAGACCTTGGCAAGATCAAGATTTTTACTCACGTGCAACACAATTTAAAGGAATTTTACCTTAAGACTTAACGAAGCCATTTCAATATTCCTTTCTGTTCGTTTTTTTTTCACAATTTCGCTGCTAGCTAACATCCAAAACGCAATTATGTCGCAAATTGTCACATTTGTGTGACGCAAGCATTTCTCTATTTTAAGTGTTGTTTTCTGATCGTTAATTTTTGTTTTGTTATTTTTGTTTTTTTTTTTTTTTTTTTTTGCAATATTTATTCATCAAAATAATCTTTTATTATTGTTTTGCTCGTAAAATTTGTCATTTTTATCTGATTTTGTTTTTCAGAGACATCCGGTGCTGCAGCTGCTGACAATGGGAAGAAAATCAAAAATGAACTCAAGTGGATTGCGCTGAGGCAAAATTCAATGCCCGTCCAAATAGAATCGGAATTATTCCGTGTTATTCCCAAGCACATGCGAAAGCGAATAAAAAGTGCAGGTGGTGAAAATAAAAGACGTATGCGTATCTTAAAAGATTAAATAAATAATTATTTTGAAATATAAAATTCAAAAATATTAAATTCACAAATTAATTAAATAAATGCTTAACAAGAAATTATCTATGAAGAAATAACTTTTGAAAGTAAAAATGGAAATGATATTCTTTGATTTAAAGATCATGAGTAAAATTTATTAAAAAAAAACATTTTAACATGTAAAACGATGAATATTTTTTACTTTCTTTCTTTTATGAATGAAAGGCATTTTTGTTGTTATTGCCGGAAGCATTCACTTATTTTTTCATTAATTTTATATACATACAGTAGATCGGTTCGATATTTAGATTCCTCCGGTCGGGGTCTCAAAAGTTAAAGGAACTCATTAAAATGATTTCTGCATACTTTTTTTTCAAATCGCAGAAAAACCGCCGAAGCAATTTTAATTCTCCTGAAGGTCCTTTTTGGTAAAAAAAACATGTTTTTTGCTTGTAACTTTTTATTTTTCACAGAACGCATACCCAAATCTTCTTAAATGTTAAATTTCTTATTCATACTAACATTTTGACGTAAAAAAAATAGTTTAAATTTTATTTCATTATAACTCTTATTGAACATCAAAAATTGAACTTTTTGCTATTTTTAAAAAGGCATTTTTTTAAAACCGCTGTTAAAGACACATTTTCGTTCTCGCTTTATAAGACTTTATAATATCGTTCTCGCTATCGAGAAAAAGTTTAAAAATTGCAATAGCGCAAACAGTTCTTAATGTTATCTGGCAGTTTGAAAATTGTTTTTTCAAGTTATTTTAAAATTGGATCACAGACGAAAACAAACGGATATTTCCACTCAAAACTGTGCTGTGATTGAAAATAATATCGCGAAATTGGAGAAAATGTTGGAAGGACACATTCTACGGTCTAGAAAATAATAAACAAGTGGCGATACGAAGGAACAATACAAAAAAATCCTGGTAGAGGCAGACAAAATATACTTAGAATACAAGATCAAGAATGATAAATAACAGATTGCGAAATGCGCATGATTTGCTACGTCACAACAGATCTGATGTACAATTCAGCTGCATTTCGTTCTCTCACAATCAAGCAAACACGCAATCACACATATGAAACAGGCAGCTCTTGGTATTTCGTAACGAGATGCGCAGAGCTCTGCAACTTTTGTATGCTCTCTTTGCGCTATCTTGTTTTCTATCTTTCTTGTACAAGATGAGCGCTTTATTGTTCGTAAAGTAACCTCTAATCCAACGATGGGCACACCATACTATCACATTCTTTGATTGTGTGTAAAACAGAGAAAAAAAAGATCAATTTTACGAATTTTCTCGCTATATTTTAAAAAAATGCGCACTGAGATGTTATTTCGACAAATGCTGAAAAGCAACTGACTTGATTTGCTGCCAAAAACAAAGCAACAACCGAATGCACACGATCGTAAGCCACAAAAGTACCGTCGACAAAAGTAAAGTCGACTTGTAAGCAGTGTTGCCAGTCTAGCCTTTTTGAGGCTAGATCTAGCCTTTTTTTTTTGTTGTCTAGCCTCGAAAATTACCATCTAGCCTCTAGCCTTTTTTTTAGCCTTTTTTTGTTTTTTTCTAGCCTTTTCTAGCCTTTTTTAATATATTGGTTAAAGATGCATTACTACATCCAATTTTTCTGACGTTGCAATTTTGAAAGTGTAAATCTTCTATTGCTCTTTTTATTCTTTTAAAGTGGTTAAACCCAAATATTTTCTGTTATAGAGAAAGAAAACTCCAGTTACTCTACAGAAGAAATAACTATAATTGAAATATAATGGCAAAAAATTGTAAATCACAAGTAGAATAGGAATCTAGCTGGGCAGAAGCTAGAGATTCATTGAATGAAGATCCGTTCCAAGAGCTATCAGATTTGATTTTTAGTTTTATTATTTTAGCATTAAGCAACGCTGAGGTAGAAAGAATTCTTAGTACAACGAAATTTCAAAAAAAAAACTAGAAAAGAAACCGTATTCAACTGTTCTTAAAAGAAAACTAGTAAAGAAAGTCTAGTCCGACTATGAAATACCCTAGACCTCCTATTATATTTAAATAAACTATATATTAAAATACTAAAACAAATAGAAGTAACTTCCTATTTTTGTTTAAAATCCCTGTATTTATAGAACTATATAGGTTTTACTAATGAAGGTTGTATGGGAGGAAAGCGCGTTCGTAGGTGGATTACGCCTTTTTTTGTGAGCACACCTTAGTTTTATATACTATGATCTCATACCAAGTTTTATCTCTGTAGGCCAAATATAAACGTTTCTATTGTGTTTTCCATATTGTGGGTTTCATGGGAGATGAGCATGTTTATGGGCGGATGTCGCTCAGTTTGTGAACACATCTTAGTTTTGATACAACAATCTCAATACCAAGTTTTATTTTTTCGGCTCATATAAACCTCTTTATAGCGTTTTTACTATAGTGGGTTGTATGGGAGGTGGGCGTGTTTAAGGGCGTATGACGACTATTTTACATCTAAGTACACATCTAAGTTTTAATATAAAATACATATCTGATAAGTTTAATCCCTGTAGTTCAAATAAAAGGGTCTTTATAATAGTGTTTTCAGTGTTGGAGTTGTATGGGAGGTGGGCATGTTCATGGGTGGAGCACGCCAATTTTTTGTGTACGTCTACGTTTTGATACAGAATAAATACATTTAAATTTTATTTCGGTAGCTTAATTACAACCATCTATACAGCGATTTTTATTTGTTAGTTGTATGGGAAGTAAGCGTGTCCGTGGGCGGATTCTAAAAATATTCAATAGTGCAGATGCTTGGGTTCATGTGAACATGTGTACCAATCTCATCTCCTTCTTAACCTATATTAACAGATAACACATAGACAGACGGACATGGTTAGCTCGACTCAAGAGGTGACACTGATCAGGAATATATACTTTTCTATACCGGACTCGCTTATTTCTATGCGTTACAAACGTTTGCACAAAGTCAATATACCCTGACCTTACATGTTTAGGGTATAATAGCGTTAACAAATCTAGCCTTTTTTTAGCTTTTTTTTTAAAGCCATCTAGCCTTTTCTAGCCATTTTTTAAAGGCCATCTAGCTTCTTTTCTCAAAACTTTCTGGCAACACTGCTTGTAAGCATAAATGCAACTCCTGTTTTTTAATTAATACGACTTAATACTTAAATTGTGGCTTTAACTAACGTGTGATGGCATTCTTATGTTTCATTCTTGAATAGCCTGGCACATATTTCATGTGTTAAGGTCTTCTTGCTCATGAATTTTGAGACTATTTTGCAAACCATTTTTTTTATGAATAAGGTCACATTTCCCGAGCAACTATTGCATGACTCATGTTTAAATTATTTCAATAATTCTGTTTATAGTTCTATATTGAAATAGCAGCTTAGAAATCCATTGACTTGTTGGTCGAGCGTGTTGAACGTCGAGTTTTTATAAGAATGCACGCGGGTTCGAGAACTGGTGAAATAAAATGTTTTTATTTTCTAATTTTTCTATATTAAAAATGTCAATGATTATTAAATTAATAAATTTATCAACTCAACTATCTTACTGAAGTTTTTCATTAAAGAAAAAACTAAAAAAAGGAATGTGTTTTTTTTTTTTTGAAATGAGCAGTTCTTAAATTTGTTTTTCTACAATTAAATTATCTTTCAGAATTTACAGAATTTCAGAACAGCAACAAGTCAAACGAAAATAAGTCGTATATCATGAACTGTGTTTTAAAGCATAGAATAATGGCTCATTTTTTTAAGAGTTGTGTGCGCTTAATTCTCTCCGTATTCCCTATGATTTGAAAAACGCTGATTATATTAATACGGAATTTAAAACTGTTGATGATTTCGAACTTTTTTCGAGTTTTAGACTAAAGTTGGTTCAATAAAAATTTAAATAATAAACTTATGTTTGGTAATGTATAAAAAAATAATCGAAAAAATACTTTCTGTCGAAAATATCGAAATAAGCTTCAAGTAAGCATCCTTCTAATATTTTGACTTTTTACTATTTTTTACCATTTTAACTTTAATTATCATTATCAACCAATTAATTAATAATTAACCACATTAATTATCAACCAATTGTGTTACTTATTCAAAGTTTTTTGCATGAAATGTTTTTATAATAAAAAAGTTAATTTATGTTTATTTACATTTATTGTAAATAAATATATAAACTAAATTTTTCGTAAGTTGTTAATTTTAATCCAGACACTTTATTTACACTTTTTTTTAATTTTAATTTTAATTCAACTTTGTTATGGTTTTTTTACCATTTTTTTTATGTAAGACTAATAAAAACATATGAAAATGTAAATCTTGATTCCAATTCTTAATTCAGTACTTTTAGTACTTTTTGAACACCAAACCGAAAATTGGAATTATCTTCTCTGGTTCATGTGTCGATGTCCCATGAGAATCCCATAGGATAGGAAATTTAATTTGTGCCCTTCTCTGCTTTAATCCCAAAACAAGTATCCCGAAATTTTTGTCAGAAGTAGCTACAATGATAAACCACCCGATATCCACAGAAACAATTCGAAGAGTTTTACGCAAAAACAATTTAAGTGGCCGAGTGGCTAGAAAAAGACCTTACATTTCACCTGCAAATAAAAACAAAACGATTGGAGTTTGCTCTGTCTTATGTTAATAAGCCGCTGACTTTTTGGGAGTCCGTTATTTTTACAAACGAAACTAAAATCAACATATTTGGGTCCGATGGAAGGCAAATTGTTTGGAGGAAGCCAAATACAGAAATACAAAAATGAAACTTAAGTCTTTCTCTCAAATACGGAGGAGGTAGCGTATTGTTATGGGGTTCTATGGCTGCAAGTGGAGTAGGAATCTTCGAGTTCATAGATAATACTATGTATAAATTTATAAACTTAAATATTCTTCATTTTCCATAATTTTATTTCCAAAAAGATTATGATCCGCAGCACACGTCGCACACTGAACGGGAATGGCTCTTGTACAACTGTCCAAAGCAGTTAAAGACGCCACCGCAGTCACTGGATCTCAATCCCATTGAGCACCTTTGGGATGAGTTAACAAACAGGTTAAAAAATACCAATCCAACCAGCAAACCCGAACTTAAAAGAAAAATTTAGGAAATCTGGCGAAATATTCCATCTTGTGTGACCCAAAAGCTGGTAAACTTTATGCCAAGACGTTTACAGGCAGTTATAGATGCAATAGGTGGAAACACTGAATACTGATAATATTCATTGATTTCTTGTTTATTATTGTCTTGTAATTTCAATTGTGTACGTTCAATTTTGTGTCATTGAAAAAGGGCTATTTTTAAGTTTTTGTTTGAAAAAGGTGGTTTAATTTGTTTTTTAATAGTTTAAATCAAATATTCCAACTAAAATATATGAACTTAAATACACAAAAAAAAAATAAAAAAGTTGTTTTAATACTGGAAAAATTAAAGCTTTTCAAAAATTTTAATAATGTACGCTCAATTTTGTGAGTAACTGTATGTATGTATGTATGCAATGAGTCATGACTTATATCAAACATAAAAATCTGAAACTAGTAACATCCGCTGGCGATCGTTTTATTTGCTTGTTTGACTCAAACACATTTCAACTCAGATGGATCCATAATAAATTCACTTAATTCTAAAATTTAAATTCTGTAATTAGTAAATGTTTCTTGTGAAAATTTATTGCCAGCTCAAATTTATTCACAAAGTACTTAACGAGCAAGTGTACAATGCAAAAAAAATACATATGTTTTTCAATTAGCGTTGTGTTGTTAACAGCTCAAGGTTACAATTTGTTATCGGTCAATCGGTTTAAATATCGAATAAATTTGAATATTTTCTGTCACTTACTTATTCAACCTCCCATAGCGAAAGCACAATATAGGCATTAACTGTGAGCTACAGGAAAAAAATTGGTATGTGTACATTTTTTATCAAAATTTAAATGCATATAAAATATAGACTTCATCCGCCTGTGGGCACGCCCATTTTCAATAATATTATTATTTTTTTTTTTTTAAGTAGATTTAAGGTATGTCATAGTGGGCCTAGACCGACTTTAGACTTTCTTTACTGGTTTTTTGTCGATTTCGTCACACAGTGTTATCGTTGGTCAAACTAAGCAGTCCTCTAAAGAATTTTTCAATATTAACTCGCGTTTATTTTGTATAGCTTTCAAAGCCGGCATTTTTTAAGCCCAATTGTTTAATGTAATTTTTTTAATAATTTTTTTGAAAGTTACCACTATCCACAAACACAAAGGCCTAACCTGACAAATTTAAATATTCCAATTTACAAGACTTTGAGCTCAAAATTCACTTTTTCGTACATAAAATTAAAGCATGAATATTGATGAAAAAACATTTATTGAAGTAAAAGTTACTCGACTTTACAAGTGCACACATAACAAATTGATTTACATTTTCACATTTTACATTTTTGGTTACCCCAAAAAGATCAAAACACGGTAATTCTCCGAAGATCTTAAGTTCGCGATCTAAAAATTTTATTACTTACTCGGGATTTTGAACATTATTTGGGCGCTAAAAGCGGTGCGTAAAAAATTTAAAAGTTGGGCGAAATTACTACTTTTTATGGCGAAAACCTCAAATGGAAACTTTTAAAAAGGATTACTCTTATTTATTTTCAAGTTCATACACTGTTTTAAAAACAGTGCACCATTAGTTGGTATGTTGATGAACTTGACATATATTTATCACACATGATCTATTTTTACTGAGTAAACAAGTGCAAACAAAAGTTAAAGTTGCAATTCTTTTTTTATATTCGATGAAAAGATGGATGTTATCGAAAGTACTGACGGTAAGTGAATAAGTTTGTGTTTAAAAAATATGTGTATATTAACTGCATTCAGAAAATTTAAATATTTAATAATTTTAATTAGCCTCAAAATGGAGGGAAAAATTTTTATATTTTGATTTTGATAAGTAATTAAAAAAATCCCACAAAAATGCAGAACGTAGATTAAAGATTATAGTAGATTAAAGATTCGAACCTTGACATTAATTAACAATTTTTTCTTTCGTCAGACAAGGCAAAGATATGGGAATCGTGAGATGCACCTCCATAACGTCCATTCACAGCCCTTATGCACATTTTATGGTCACATAGGCTGAGGTCACACGGTGATCGTTTGAACGGCGATCAACTTTTGATATATCATAAATTTCATTCCTATTTTCTCCTCCGTTTTTATTTCGTAGGTACTATAAAAATATTGCTATTATATCACCAGCTGATTTTGAAAGTATTAGTGAGCTTATGTTACCCAGTGGCAGCAGGGCTTCGAAGCGCTACTAGCAGGCCTTCATATCGATTTTGTAGACCTTCCACACTTCTATCGAAGCCAATAAACTTTTTTATATGAAACGAGCAAATTTTCTAGGCCTACCTCTGTCGCGACTCTAAAGAGGCCTTAAGACGGAGTAAACGAAGAATATTGAAAAAAATATTTTTTTCTTTTAAACCTATTTCTGTTTATTATATATTCGATGATTTTATCTTCTCTCCTATGTTTTTTAAGTCAGATTAATTACAATCTATAATCTTTGATACATCAGCAAGAAGTGCCATTATTATGTCATATTTTTAAACTGATATATATTCTAACCTTATACGAAAAATTTGACCTGAAGTATATGAAAAATTAGTCTTTGAAGAGAAAAAAGTTTGTTGTGCTGCCTTTTGTGCAGAAAAAGAAGGCCTTCAATTAGGCCTCATAAGAGCAGCGAGGAAAGCATGTGTTTGGTCTTCAAAAGTAGCAGTCAATGCAACCCTTCGTTTAAAGAGCGCTGATTAAATTGCCTATTGGGTATTTTCTTGTGGTTTTCTTTTCTTGTTTCATTGTATTTTATTGTGAATGTGTCTTCTGTTCTTTGTATATTTATATCACAACCCAATAAACCACACAGCGTACTCGGCTTTGTTTCGAATTAGTAATGAAACCGAGAACTCGGAATAGATATCTCGAATTCGAAACGAGTGCGCAATCTCGTGAAATAAAATAATTTTTATTTAAATTCGTGATTCCTTCAGATTTTTTAAAAAAAAGAGAAAAAACACCAAAAGCACAAAAAAAGCAATGATCAATTTTTTGCCTGAACTGGGAGTCGAACCCACTTCCTCAAACGCTTGTTTTCATAATGAAACAAATTACGCAGCTTTAAAACAACAACTGCAATAGGCTAGTGAATAACGTAGAAGACTGGCATCCGGGGAATGGGTATGAATGTTGAACATGTATATTTTTTCTTCTTTATAAAAATAATAATCTTATAATCTTTTATCATAATAATCGATTTGCGTAAGACACGAATATATTGAAAAAATTTCATTTAGAAAAAAAATCGATAAAATTATTCGAAAGCGATTTGCTAATGTTGAAATTCTCGCTTCGGTAGTGATTCGATTATGATAAAAAATCTCGTTTCGAGAATGAAATGTGCATATCTCCCGCCCACAGGTTCATTAGCAAAACATTTTCGAACTTCGTTTTCGGAATAAATATTCGAGATCTCGAATTCACCTCTAATTCGAGGCAAATTCGTTTGGTTTATTGGGAATATACAAAATTACAGTACAAACGAGAAATTTATGCTTTTCAATTTTGAATATTATTTGCTGTCGTCTTCTGTTGTTTATATTTTAGAAAATAAACCTATCAAACTATGTTTCATTCAACTCTTTTGTTGTAACGTTATTGTAGAATTGGAGAAATTTTCCTCAAAAGCGTACTTTTTAGCTGCTAAACGGTAGCACATGTTTTATTTCGTCACCTAGCAACATTGATTTGATCGGTGATTCTTTCAAAAATCAAAATCAATGATCGCTGTACAAAGTGTTCATCCGCTCTTGCGATCAAACGATCACCGTGTGACCTCAGTCATACTTATCTAAATATAAAAAAGTTAGTTATGTTATGCTATGTGGGTGCTGTCTGCAACTCCAATAGTTACTGCAAACTCCTGATGTATGGAAAAATTAATTTTTTGCGTCCCTCTTCTTAGCTTCGGATATTTCAAAATAAATATGTATTGGACAAAGAACGTGCTCTATATATGAGCAAAACTCAAAGAGGCATTTGAACATCGTCTGTTGTGCTATGGATACGTAGCGGTCCTGACCAATCTGATGTTGAGAGCTTGCTTATAGCTGAAATTGATGTTAAAATAAAGCCGCTCGATGCGGCCATCAACAAATCGTAACTACACTCTGAGTGTCAATATTCAGTTTCCATTATTTCCAAAGCTTTTAAATATAAACAATTTTTTATGGGCAGAGCCACACCCTTTGTTTTATACCCGTTTGATTTTGCGAGTAGTAGGTTATCACCATGTAGTTACACCAAACCAAGTTTCTTTAATATGTGACTATTATTTCCAAAGCGATTTCATTGAAAAAGAAATTAGTCTTATGTGGGAGGATCCACACCCATTGTATAATGCCCGTACCAGTTGCAGGACACCACCAAATAGTAACTTCATTATGAGTTTAAATATGCTATGTATTCTGTATCGAAAATTTTAATTGTATGGGTAGAGCCATGCCCCGTTTCCAATCCCCGTGTCTCTTTTATAATGGAAAGACATGGCCAATCAGTTACTTCATACTGAATTTCATTGTTATACGACATGTAGTTCCAAATCTATGTGATATTAAAACATTGATATTTATGGGCGGTACCACGCCACCTTTTTCAAAAATCGTCCAAATTTTACAGTCGAAGGCCAAGACTCAATAGTAAGTTCGTACCGAGTTTCATTGATGTGTGATTTATAGATACGGTAGCCAGAATTCATGGAACAAAATACGGGACCTTTTAACTAACAAACATTTTTATTCCAGCTGTGTTCTAAATCAGTTTATGTACATTCCTAACTCATATTTATATAATAATATGCTTACACAAAACTTGAACCCCACTTTTTCTCAATTTATGGTTTCTCTCAAAAGTAAAAATTTTCACAAAAAATTTAGTTTTATGCATTCATCAATTATACAATCAATTAAAAGTTATAGCATCTAACTTATTTTTACCATCTCGCTTATTCTGCATTAAATTATAAATAGGCAAGAAAAAGATTGGTCGTATTTCGATCCCAGGCGATACTAGCATATGGAGTTTAGATATAGAGAAAATCACCAGAGTTTGGCTTAACAGCAAAATTTTAAGTACTGTACAGTTTATTATCACATTAAGAGAAAAACTTCACACTCACCTCATAAGTTTTGTTTGCTTTTTATACACAAAAATTTTTACAAGTTCTTAAAAATAATAAAACGGGACTTTTTCGGAACAAAATGGTAAATACGGGACTTTCCCACGTCCCGCATTAAAAAAAAAGTTCACCGGGACACTGCTAAAACACGAAACTGTCCCAGGTAATACGGGACGAATGGTCACCGTATTTATAGAAGAAAGTTAAACCGAAAATTGGTGTTCTTGAAAAAGTGCCGAGCACCTGGCGGCTAGAAGGGTGAAAAATACTACCAAATATACAAAAACTTCATTTAAATCGGTCCAGGAGGAGTTCAAACACTAACACCGCGACACGAGATTTTTATATATTAGATATTTGGGACACCTTGTTGTCAAAAAAAAAAATTCAAAAATCTCACAACAGATTTGTGGGGTTCCCATTACAGTTTTTTCGAACAGGGCTTAAAACTATTCCTACTAACGAGCAGTACACTATAAAAAAATTAAAACTTTTTTTTCATATGGCACACTAAATACAAAACAGTCACAACTTGAAATTTTTTTATATTGACTTTTTGATATAAATCAATTCACAAAACACATATCTCACTGTCTATTTCATTATTTTCTTCATTAGCTTGTGTGTTTAAATGAAAATTACTTTTCTTCTGCAGTTTCAACCAAAGAGTTTTATTTTTCGCTTCTCCTGAAAAGTGACGTTTTTTTTGAGTTTTGAGTTGTGACTGTTTTATATTTAGTGTGCGATATGTTTCGCAAATTTTTCAAACAGTTTTCTAATTAATTTCAACTGGAATTTTGCTCCGACTTATCTAGAGCGGTGTGCATTTGGTCTGAAAACACTTCAAATAAGAAGAAAGTATCATTTAATAGTGATGGCTAGAGATGTCATGAAGAGCCATATTGATTGTGCTCAAATTCTTGGTCTTTTTAAAAGCTATGCTCCTGGAAGATATATAAAGCAAAGAGAGCTGTTTTATATTTCTTATCACAGAACAAATTATGAAAGAAATGATGTTGTTAACTATGTAAGTGTTGCATTTAACTCTTTGTGTGATTTAACTGATGTCAGTCAAGACAGGGAAATAAACTGAATACAATACTTTTAAGAATAATCTGAATACAATAATATTATTGTAAATGGGCGTGTCCGTGGGCGGATGAAGCCTATTTTTCGAAGACATCTTTGTGTTGATAAAAACATATACATACCAAATTTTACTGTGCAGGTAAATTATAAGACTTTTTTATGCAGTTTTCAATTTTCGCGTTCTATCGGAGATAGGTGTGTCCGAGGGCGAATTCCAAAAAAATTCAATAGTGCAGATCCTTGGGCTCATGTAACCATGTGTACCGAGTTTCATTCAATTATCTCAACTCCTTCTTCTTATCCTGTGTTTACGGACAGCACACAGACAGACGGTTCAGGTTTAGGGTATAAAAACTATCAATTCCAATAAAAAGGGATTAAAAAAATTCTAGAATTTTGAGAAGTATCAATTCAAATAAAAAAAGGATTAAAAATACATTAGTCCAACGATTGGTTTAAAAATGATTCCAAGTATTGAAACCGTGTGGTTATAAAGAATTTATATACTTTTCCATACCTTCAACCTCTCGTTATGGCGTTACACACGTCGTGACAAAATTAATAATTTGAAAAGCACTCTTAGAAATTTTCTTTTAAAAATTTTGAAAAGTCATTGGAACCTTTTTTTTGTTTGAACCCTAAAAAAAGTTCCTTCGGCTTTATCAGAATAACTTTATTTTAAAAGCAAATATTCTCTGTTAGTACTCTGTTCGTGCTTGGACGACGGAAAATTTTATTCCAATCGATTTAAAGTTAATGAGATTATTCTTGACATATTGAAGTATTTTAACAAACGCACCTTACGTTTGAGTTACCAAATTAATCGATCAAAAATGTCACTAAACTGCGATTTGCACAGTTCTAAAAGATATTAAAGTTTTGCAACTGGTTTAAAAAACGGCTTCTAAAGTCATGTAACGTCTTAAATCATATGTAGAAATTAATTGTTTTTATTTATTGTAGCTGGTGAGCCAACAATTCAATCTCTACTCTTGAAACTTTGAAGCTAGTCAATTTTTTGAACAGCGGAACTAAAGTCTTTAATGAATAAAGACATAAATTTAGGAAAATTATAATTATCAGAATTTTATTTTATTCTATCTCTAGTTCTTACATCATAGTTTGTGAATTTTGTGAATATTTTATGTATATCTTATATATAGTTATTTAGTAGTATATTACAAATGTACTTAATTTCTTTAATACTCCAATGAATCTTCCGATTTTCTTAAAACTATTCTACAATTGCTTCAACTTTTGTGTTTCTTTGCGGGCCTTGAAACCACGGAAACCAGCTTGTATTTTTGTCGCAGCATCCGAGGCAATTTTTTGTTTTTTTCTTACTAAAAAACCACGCACTCCCGCTTGGATTTTAGTAGCACATCGATCTTCCACGGATGATCCCTCAGAGCCACTGCTTCGCTCATCACGCAGCTGTGCTCCAGCTGTGCGTAACCCACTGTGACCTCCGGCAGGTGATGTTCCGTTGCTGTTATCCATAAGTGGGAACTGACGTTGCTGACGACGATGCGAATTGGAACGGTGATGATAATGGTGATGATGATGATGATTATGATGACTTAAGCCGTTTATGGAGGACCGTGTTTGCTGGTTGAGTTGCTTGCGCACGCGATATCCACGAAATCCTGCTTGAATCTTTATGGCTGCACTTTCTTCCGATTGTAGCGTAGTATTCGGTGAACTTGGGTGAATGTGCATTTCTATTGCCGTCAAAGATGATGTTTTGAGTTTTATTCAAAAATGAAAATTAAAATTATTGAATTATTCAACGTTTCTTGAAATTCTTCTTCTAACGAGTATTGTTATAATTATTTTGTATGTTTTCGAAATGCACTTTTAACTCTCTATGCCATTCCAAATTAATTAACAGATTTTAAATTTTTATTTGCTATACGCGTATTTTTATAATCATTTTTTTTATGTTTTTAGAACCGAACCGCTCTGTGTTGGAAATTCAACTAAAAGTGCAATCGTTCCAAAGGTAGCGATGAAGTCTTGTCTAGATACATTTAATTATCTAAATAAAAAAAGAAAAATACTATTTACGCGAACAGCATTTTCCTATTCTCTTTCTCTCTCTGTGTGTGTTTTCATTTTCTTTATTGCGATGCCAATCAGAATGTATGATGCTGGTGATGACGTCAGCATTTGTTATAATAAAAACATAATAATTCTCCACTCATCATTAGCTGAGCAAAGTAGGCTATATAAGGTAACTAAGGCAGACAATAGGGGAGCATAGATGGCGTATGTATTGACAATTGACTTCCTCTATAATATACTATAACTTAATAACTCCAAAACAGTTCCACACCTTTTGTGGAAATTAATTATTAAGTAAAGTTTAAAAAGTTTTTTAAATGTATTTGAAAATTTCCTCATTTAATTGTGGTTTAAATTATGAACATTTGCAAAACTAAATTTAAAACTAAAACTAAAATACAACTAACTCGCTTACTCCATTTTCATCCTGCTGAGATGCAGAAGTTTATATAGTTTTTTTTTTTACAATTTCATTCTTTGTTCATGAAGATATTCTCTTTATTTGTCTGGGAATCAAAAAAAGTTATTTTCACTCTCTTGAAAAATGTACAAATCATTTTTTCCAAACATTTAGTGGTGCTCAGGGGAAACAATTTTGATATTGCTTGCTTAGAAATTGAAGTGATAAATGGCAAATGGGATACGAGGTAATGGGACAAATTAAATCACTCAACAAACACTGGCTGGAAAAATTATGCAGAGCCCAGTATAGGGATCTTACGAAAGTGAGTTAACTGGAACAGGAGTCGATAACAGAGTCTTTAAATTTGATTGCTCGGAAGCGAAAGTGAGGTCGGAGCCGTAATCGTAGTACAAGAAAAATGTGTTAGTTAATTGGTAAGGCTATGGCGTATATAACAAGAACAACATAGTACAGTATTAAGGGCCAAATTGTTCAACTCTGGATATCTTTAACCAGTGGATATTTCCAACTTTTCCAGTATTTTCATATTGTTCACCTCTGGATAGCGAACTTATCCAGAGCTTTTCTTAATATTTAACCAGTGAATAAAGTTATCCGAGGAATACCTTAACCAGTGAAATTTCATTGGATATCAAAGGTATCCAGAGTTTTATCATGTGATTTGATAATTTTCATATTTTTAATATTGAAATTTGAGTTTTGTGCTTGTCAGCTATATTTTGTCTTAAAGCACGTATAAGCATACAAATAATAATTTCTGCAATATATGCACTTTTTTCTGCCCAAAAAATTGGAAGCAGTAGAAAGTGTTAAAGAAACGAATGAATTAATTTTTGTTTTCGCAGGTTAGAGTTGCTTTTAACGACGTTAACTATAGCTAAGAAGAAGATTATTTTTAACTGTAGAGACGTGGGCGGAAATCGAATACCCACATCTTCTTTAATGTTAAATTTCTTACTCATACTAACATTTTGACATAAAAAAATTTTTAAAATTTTGTTTCATTATAAAAAAATGTCATTTTAAAAATATCAAAAAATTCAATTTTTGGTGGTCAATAAGAGGTATAATGAAACATAATTTTTAAATTTTTTGTATATCAGAATATTGGTATAAGTAAGAAATTTAGCATTTTAGCAGATGTGGGTCTGTGAAAGATAAAAAGTTACAAGCAAAAAACATATTTTTTCCCAAAAAGGACCTTCAGGAGAATCAATCAATCAATCGGCGGTTTTTCTCCGATTTAAAAAAAAAAGTATGCTGAAATCATTTTTAATGAGTTCCTCTAACTTTAGAGACCCCGACCGGCGGAATCTAAATTTCGATCCGGTCTAATGTACAGTAATACACAATATTGTAATTGCTGCGCAAGAAAAAGTACAGTTGAACGAGTTGAAACCTCAAGGTTTTCAAATATTTTCTGCAATTCTTTTTTTTTACAGCATAGCTTGTGAATTTGCCCGAGGGCTTGTGCATTTCATTGCCAGGGTGTTTTTTTTAAGTCAGAAATCGTGTTAATTAGGTCCGGATTTTTTTGATGCCAACTTCTTAATATAGGCATAAATAACAATCCGTCAAGAGTTCTTATGAAACATATCAAGGGTTACGTTCTAGAAGATATTCGGATACATAGCATGAAATTTCTACTTGCGCTGATCCGAAATTTCTAATATAATAGCGTGAAAACTGTGTGCTTTACGTCAAAACTGTTGAGGGTATTTTCATCTACAATTTTCTTATCAAATCTTCAATTTCGTTTCGAGGAATATTTTTGAGGATAATTTCGAGGTGAACTTTGAAAGTGAATATCTTCTACGACGTACTTGGTATCATGGATTCATAGGAGTTTTGTTCCAGTAATGAACTTTTGTTTTTTAATATGAACCTTTGCAACAGTTTCTTTGATTTTTCATGTTATTCTGCTTGCTGGTCGTTGCTATTATTTTCTAAAGCAATTTTTATTTCATTTTTTATAAAATTTTTAAAAATTTTATTTTTTTTTTAATTTTTAAAAATTTTAATTTTTTTTAAATTTTTAAAAATTTTAAGCAAATTGATATTAATGTCAAAGCTCTGGATAAATTCTCTCATTTATTTGACAATTGGCTGGGAATAAACTGGAGAAATAACAAACCAGCCGTTAAGATATCCAGACCGGTTAAAATGCTATCCAGAGAATAAAAAACTGAACAATACGAAATTTTATCCAGGCAATTTAACCGCTGGTTAAAGTTAACGGCTTGAATAAGTTAACGGCTGGATAGCCAGAGATATCCAGAGGTGAACAATTTGGCCCTAAGTATATTTAATCAGTTCCTTAAGAGGGTACTTAGTTGATAAAAAAAATATAAGAAACACTTACAAAAAGTAATGAAATGAAAGTTTCCCGTCACATATAAAACTTTCCAATTTGTTTTTTAATGTGTGTGATTTTTAAAGTTCTCGGTCACTTTCCAATAAACATTCATGCAAACGAGTTGATTAATAAACTTATTCCCAACATTTTTTTCAACTGTTTCCAAACTAGTTTGTAAAAATTTATTTTCCAAACATTTTCCAATGTCTTTACAAACAGGCTTGCTAAAACTTAGTTCTCGCAATGTTTTCGCAAGTGGCGATGAAGCAACAATCTTTTACAGTTAGCTTCTGCATAAAAACCTGTTTTGTTTCTTTGCGTATTTTGCTTTGCACATCATTCGATGTTCGTATTTGCACTACATAACACGTGCAAATTTTTATTATTTCATTCAAAACTTTTATTATTTAACTTGAAGTACAAAGCAATGTGGGTTTTTTTGCAAAAATGGTATTATTTTGTAAGAAAGCGGAGGAAGCTAAACGACGTATATAATTTTGATTAAATATGTTTATTTGTTCATTCTTTAAGCCTTATTTTATAATTTTGAAATTCTTTGCTATGGAATACATTACCAAATTTATTTTATAATTGTTATTAATGATTGGAAAATATTTGGAAATAAACGCAATTATAAATTTAAAACAAACTTCTTAACTTCTTTATTATGCAATAAATTTCCAAATTTATTTCCAAGTAATTTCCAAACATCAATCACAATTATACAATCAGGGATCCCTTTTGTTTATTCCACATTTGGAAGCAAATGTGTTACAATGCTTGGGGTAAGCATTTTCCAAATAAGAAGTTTACTGATGCAAGTTTGTAGTAGCTTTATAGTAAACGCATTTTGTTAATTAGGTTGTGTGCAAACATTAAATAACACACACAACACAATTTTATCAAAAAAAAAGCTCGGTCAAAGTCCTTTCAAGGGCTGAAATGGCTTTTTTTTTTGTTTTTTGTTTTTAGAGTTCGACAGTGGCCGAAACTCTTCTCACATATTGATTGGATACAAAATTAATGTGCTTAAAAACACATTTTCTTCATAAAAATTTAAAAAAAAAATTTTAAAAATATTTTATAAATAGTCGGTGCACTCCTTCTCCGTACTCTGCCAATTCATTAAAAAAAAATAACAATAAAAATCGGCTGAGAAACAAGCGAAAAAATGGGTCTTAACTGTTTTCCCCACGCTTTTTTAGGTATAGATTCTAAAATACGTAAAAAATGAATTTTTTGCTATACGAGTCCGTAGTACAGTTTGCGAGCTACACTCAAATAATAAATAAATTTTACTACTAATTAAAAAATAATTAATACCCCGATTTTTTAAAAAATGTGGAGCTATATCCCAAGCTGAGGGAATTCCCTTTCCATTGGTGCCACTTTCGTATCTGTCTCCGAATGTCTGTTCGTCCGTCTGTTTATCTGACTGCCTGTCCGTCAGTCTGTCGACACGATTAAAGCCGTAATTTTCCGATTAAAGCCGTAATCGTAATGAAATTCGATATTTGAGCTTTTTTCTAAAGAGCAAAACTCAAGTTTTAAAATAGGCCAAATCTGATGAAATTAACGCCCACTTTCCATACAACCCGAAAAGTGAAAACTCAATAATTAGGCTTGTATTTAAGCTACAGGAAACAATTTGAACTAGACGTCTTTCAAACAAGTAAAATCTTTAAAAATCTCATATAAAACAAGTAAGGAAACTCTAAAGTCGGTCCAGCCTGACTTTGTACCCTAATATGCTAAAAAAGTGGTCGGCAAAATTAAAAATGAGACTGTAAGTGAAAGTGAGACAAAAAAAATTGCATATCATTCAAAACAATGCTGCTTCGGCAATAGTTCGTGTACCACCATTTTAGGGGTGACACCATTTTCATTTTTGTTTTTATTTCTCAAACAGACAGAAAACGTGATCAAATACTTTGCGGTAAAAAATTTAATTGCTGTTTCAGAATTAAAAATTCTGCTTGCAAGTCTATACAATGAGGAGGAAACATAGCGGAAACGTTTCATTTTCCAACGCAAATGAGTTCATGTTAAGTACTTATTTTAGAATATTGACCCATATTATTAAGTAATATAAAAATTAAAAGATTTTTTAACATATCTTTAAAACCTTTAACAAAAAAAAACAACGGATTCTTGGATTTAACTTTTGACTTTCAAAATATTATCTGCACCTTTTCATTTATAAAATTTGTTTATAAACCTTTGTTGTGACCGTGGCATGCAGGTTAAGTGTGTGGCTTAGCATGCCCGGAGCCCAAGATCAAATCCCACTCGCGGCAAAGATTTTTTCAATGAAAAATTTTCTGATCGGTCACCACCTCTCTGCAGACAATGGCAAACTTCAGAGAGTAAATAATGCCATGACACACACAAGGGCTGAAATGCATGTCCGTCAGTCTGTCCGTCTGTCCGTCTGTCTGTCTGTGGACACGATTACAGCCGTAATTTTGAAGCTATCGTTATGAAATTCGATATTTAAGCTTTTTTCTAAAAAACAAAGATCAAGTTCGAGAATGGGCTAGATCGGATGAAAACCACGCCTACCTCCCATACAACCCCAATAATGAAAACTTATATTTAAGCTACGAAACTGAAATTCGGTATTTGTGTATTCTATGTCAAAACTGAGGTGTGTTAGAAAAAAGGGCGTCATCCACCCACAAACACGCCCATCTCCCATACAACCCCAAAATTGAAAAATCTATAAAGAGGCTAATATTAAAGTTACAAGACGGAAACTCTGTATTTAAGTATTCTATGTCAAAATTGAGGTGTGTTAGAAAAATGGGCGTTGTTCACCCACTAACACGCCCCCCTCCCATACAACCCCAAAATTGAAAACCCTATAAAGAGGCTAATATTAAAGGTACAAAACGGAAACTCGATATTCGTGTATTCCATGACAAAACTAAGGTGTGTTAGAAAAATGGGCGTGATACACAAACTAACACGCCCACCTCCCATACAACCCCAAAATTGAAAACGTTATAAAATGATTTATATTTAAGCTGCAGGAAAACAATTTGATATGTTTGTATTTAAGACACATAAAAATAATAAAATCTCTCAAAATCTCATAAAAAAAGCTCTCCAATTTAAGATTATTTTACCTTTAAGAACCGGCGTGGGGGTATTTTAACTTCGGCCAAGTCGAAGATATACCTTACTAGTTTTGTAAATTAAATTATCTAAAATCACACCATATTTATATATTATATTTTGCAACCAGAATAGTTAAAATAACAGCTATTAAATTCTTTAAAAACAAAAACAAATCGCATTTTACTACAATAAAAATTATGTCCGTTTCTTTGGCGGTCATAACCCACACCATTATTGAGGATGTCACAAATGTTTCGGTGGGTATGACCTCTTGCAGGGGTGGTTATAATCCACAAAATTGTTTTGGGTATTATTACCGCAAATTTAGCGGACCTACATATGCCACGGCACCTTTTAAATTTTTTTACCTTATGCCTACATATCTAAATATGTATGTAAATGAAACTGTAATATTTTTGTTGTTTTTTTAACAATTTGTTATTGCTGGTCATCCGTTGCTTTTTTCGGAAAACATAAAGAAAATAATAAAAAACACAAAATCTCATCGAATTGGTTTCTCATTGCATTAAGAAATTTCTTATAGGGTTGACACCATGGGTATCCGCCCCGGGTGTCACCACGCCTCTGAATGTATATATATAAAGATCTTACTATTTTTTCAAAATCCATGCATTCCTTTACAGTTTTTAACAGGTATCACTAATGTGGTTTGTAAGAGAGTTGGGCGTGTTCGTGGGTGGGTGAAGCCCATTTTGTGTGCGCACCTTAGTTTTAAATATTACCTTCTAATAAAAATTTGAATTTTAGGGTTGAATGGCAGGTGGGCGTGTTCATGAGTAAATAAAGTCATCTAGCAGAAAACACTTTTAAGTTTAAAATTTACTCAGATCTTGCATAGAAAAGAAAAGGCATATTCTCTTCTCAGGCAGGAAGCATTCAAGACTTGAAAATTTCGCACAATAAAATCGCTTTTTTTGAGTTATGACGTTATTTAAGTAAATGAGCGATATGTAATCATTTCAAAAACATCCAAAATATTTTTTGATGACTTATTCGTTGGGCATTTTTGAGCATTGTTGCACTGTGCACTTTGCGATTGCATAAACAAACAGTTATAGTGTATCCAAATATAGTTTATAAAATTATGTACTCCAACGAGAGCATCGACAAGTACTGGGTTAAACTTGCTCAAGTGAATAGAGCTGCTATTGCTTTGTCTGCATGTTCATTCATTTTTAAATTGATTTAAAAATAAAAGCATTGCTCTATCCTTTTGTTTTTTTTCACAAACAAATAAAGGCTGGTGGGGGTCGTGTTCATAGTTCCACAATCATATGTGGCAGTTTCGATTAGCTACACATAAACAGATTTTCCCTATTTTGGTTTGCTCAAACCTGTAGTCGTTTGAGGTGACTCGCGTTGTAGGTAAAATTGTTGTTCATCGTCGAACTCAATTATTCTGTTGTTTGCATTGAATGAATGCTAGTCGTTCAATTTTCATTTAAATCATTATTTATTATTTTGATTTGTATAAATTTATTTATATATAGTTAATTTATTTGCAATTTAATTTATACACGATAACAAATCGTTTCAAGTTTTTCAATTATCCTAGGAAGCCATTTCACTGAACTTTGTTTTAAGGGGACGTGACGCCTTCAAAAATATTTTTTGTTTTAATGTTTTAAAATGCGTATAAGTTGAAAAAAAATAAGATATCATTTTGAAAAACTACAAATACATTTTTCGAAAAAAAAATTACGCCAAAAAATTTTTTGATTATTTTAATCACATATATTGCTACTGGAATTTTTTTTCAAAATCATTAAAAAAATCATGGCGGGCGTGATAAAACAGAAACGACTCGACCGATCGTACTGAAATTTTAATATGTTGTTTTACACTTGTCGATGCATGGAATGGAGTACGGACAGAAAAATCGGTTTATAGTTTTTGAGTTTTTGGTCAATTTTGACCACAAAACTTTATAATTTTCGAAAAAACACCGCCCTTTTGTTATTTTTCAACCAAAATTAATTCTTCTTATTCATTCCATGGCGGTTTTGATGCTGATAAAAACCCTGTTTTTGTTTGTTTTCCGATGTCCCAGTGAGTCGTTATCACGCTAGCCATGGTTTTTTGATGTTTTTTTTTGAAATAATTACAGTAGCCAAAAATGTAAATATAAAAATAAAAAATATTATATTTGTTAATTAATTAATGGTTAAATTTTCAAAATGATATCTTATTTTTTATTCAACTTATAGGCATTTTAAAATATTTAAAGACACTGTTTTTGAAGGCGTCCCCTTAAAAAAAAAAAACCAATTGGCCATTTCAGCCCTTGAAAGGACTTTGACCGAGCTTCTTATGATCAATTGTGTTGTGTGTGTTATTAAATGTTTGCACACAATAAACCGAGAACTGGACTTAAGTGTTTTATGCCGACTCCAAACGGCTTAAGCTCATGTTCTCAAGAAGCTTTACATGGCATTAATTTACTCTCCGTGGTTTGTTATTGTCTGCAGAGAGGTAGTGACCGATCAGAAAAATTTTTTTATTGAAAAAAAAAGTGTGCGTGTCAGCTCCGACGCGCGATTGGAGTTTACTTCTTATTGATTGCCTTGGAATTTAATATAATCATGATCAATAGGCAAAGTAGGTAAATATATAAACTCATCATGTATAAACAGTTAACATTATTCATTTCATTACCAATATGCAATGTCGTTACCAAAAACTGAGGCAATAAAATTTATAAAACTAAAACTCGAAACGTGTCTGAAGTCTGAACTACAATGTTTACAAATCGTGATGATTGAACCATATCTAAACGTCCCCAGTGCTCTTCCAAAAACTAAATCTAAATGCAGTTTATCTCTCAAAAATTTTGTTTTAATATGAAATCCATTAAAGTTTCAATGACCCACCCTAGACCTCAGATAGTCTAGTTACATCCGCTTGACCTTATAATACGAATGAATCGAATATATCAGTTTGGATTTTGTTATTTCTTTAATAAAGTCACAAAATTGCAAAATCTAAGAAAAAAATTAAAGTTTAGGTCCCAATCAATCTTTTGAAAAAAATGAATGAAGTCAATAATCACATTCAATGATTTGAAAAAGTGATTGCATTAATCTTGAGTAAAAATAAAATAATTTAAAATCAGAAATTATTGCATTAAACATATTATCGTTAGAGTCGTATTATTCTATTGTGTTTTTCACAACAAATGTGTGATTATTGTTTTTAGCTTGCAAATAAAAGTGGGCTGGGAGTTAAAGTTTAAAGTTTTTTATTCGATATTTGTAATCTGTAACATCTCAATTAAATTTTGAGGTCAATCAGGGCAAAATTTACGAATTTATTATAGTTTGGATGATCGTTGCTCCAACTCAGTTAGGACAGTGAAGAAAACTTTTAATTGATTTGCCCAAACATGCCATTTTTAAAGGCAGTGACCACGATTCCGAAAAATCTACTAAGCTTATCGTTTTAAGAATTTGTAAAACATATTCAACATACCAATAACTCTCATGTGGCGTCGAGTTTTTTAAAATTTTTCAATAAGTGTCAATCTTAATATAACAAATAAGTCGATTTTACTGTCGAAAAAACGACCTTTCAAATTTAATCCTTTCAATGGCTTGGCTAGAATAATCGTAGAAAAATATTTTGAGGTAATTTTCCCATCATTTGGGCTATGAAAAGATTAAAAGACATCACATCCCTCTGATTTTTACATGCGCTGCTTAGCTTTTGCCCGGCTGCCTAATGTAATGAATAAAACCATTCAAACGTTGCATTTTAATATTTAAGTTCAACTGAAACAATCGGAGACGAATGAAAATGCTTTATTTATAATGTTATTATCAAAAACAAAAATTATGCTTTGCACACCAATCACAATAACAACTTTTTTTGCAACATTTATTAACACACGAAATAAAAAAGTTTAGGCTTCCGTTGGGCAAAAAATCGAAAATACAATAAGTTAAGCTTGATATATCTGTCTTAATTTATTTTTGTCATTAGTTGTCGGTACAACTTCATTTCATAGTATCAACAATTTTGATTTTAAAAAGGCGTTTGAAAGTAAAAACAAAATTTTTTTTCCAATATAATGGATAAATCCATTGAAAGGGTTAAAATTATGTAAAAAACTTGAAAAATTGATAAAATAAAACCTTGGTGTCAATTGAGAGTGAAACTAATTAACTAATCAAAACATCAATCCGTCACCGAAAAAACGAAGTTTTTCTAGGCACTAGCGGCGAACTGCAATAAATTTGTTATTTTTTTAAATATTCATCAAATGTTGTATTATAATATACTCATTTTCAAAATACATCTGTAGTTACAAAATGTTAAAAAAATGCTGGAAAATAGCCTTTTATATTTGTCCGTAAACACAGGATAAGAAAAAATAGTCGAGATAAAAGGATGAAACTCGACACACATGGTCACATGAGTCCAAGGATTTGAACTATTAATAATATTAATAATATTTTTTGAATCAGCCCACGGAAACGCCTACCTCCCAAACAAAACAAAAATTTAAAACTGCATAAATAAGCTCAGAATTAACCTACACCAATAAAATTAGGTATGTGTGTATTTTATATCAAAACAAAAACGTCTTCGAAAAAATGGTGGCATTCGCACACGTACATGCCCGTCTCCCATACAATCAAAAAGTAAAAACTCAATAAATAACCCGGTGGAGAAAAGCAGGGCTTTGAAGCGCTACTAGCAGGCCTTCATATCGATTTTTTAGACCTTCCACACTCATATCCAAGCCCATAAACTTTTTTATATGAAACGAGCAAATTCTCTAGGCCTTCCTCTGTCGCGACTCTAAAGAGGTCTGCTAGAAGCACTTCTTAAGAATGGCTAAAAGAAGGGGTAAACAAAGAATATTGAAAAAATATTTGTTTCTTTTAAACCTTTCTCTGTTTATTATATATTCCATGATTTTATCTTCTCTCCTATGTTTTTTTAAGTCAGATTAATTACACTGGCTTACAGCCAATATGTACTTTGAATGCCACTATCCCTTTCTCATGTAAAATCGGTCGCTAATTCCGAAAAAAAAATTATTTTTTTTTTCTGTCACTCCGTTTTCGAGATATTGCCCACTGTAGGGTTTTCAACGAAAAAAAAAAGTTGGTTCCACTTAATTACATATATCTCTCGAACAAACAACAGTAATCAAACAAATGATATATCAAATAAAAGCTAATAAATGAGTTATAAAATTGTGGCAGTTTACTTTGTTTATTTAAGTTTATAATTCTTAAAAAACATATTTTTTAAGAATTATATTTTGAGCTTTTAATGCCAAATAATTCATGAAGTAACAGGTTTTGCTACAACAACAAAATTCTTAGCAGAACAACCGAGCAGACTATACCATGGTTTCGTCGGACGCTACTCCGACTCATCAGTAGTCTCTGGTGGTTCATGTTGTAGCAAAACCTGTTACTTCATGAATTATTTGGCATTAAAAGCTCAAAATATAATTCTTAAAAAATATGTTTTTTAAGAATTATAAACTTAAAAAAAACACACTTGCTTTAATTTTTGTTTTGTAGAAACGCAATGGCGTTAAATTTCTATTTCAAAATTTTTTGTTTAATTTTAAAGTATGTTTTTTTTTCTCAGTGTAATATTCCATTTCATATTTACAAGAGTTCATTATTTTCTTAAGTAGCAGAGCGCGTTTTCTCTAAATTTAAGCTCATTACAACAAATCTTCGAAATAAACTAGCCGTTATACTTAATTAAAAAAACATGAAATTCAAATTTTACGCTGATATGTCGCTTATTAAGCATTTTACTAATAATTTTAAAAAAAGTACGCTTTTGGCTACAAAGGTACGTTTTTCTCATTTATAAAGGTACACTTTAAAAATCTCTTATAGCATCACTGTGTGATGAACCTATTCTAATGACACATCAAAAAGTTCATAATTTTGTTACAACAACAGAAAATTAACGGTTACTTTATTTAAAATTTCGATTTACCGAATTTTTTATAATAAAATACTTAAGAGAAAACCACGACAAAAAGTTCTCTGCTATGCTCATTTTGGGAGAAAAAATCTTTTGTATATCAGTGAAACAGCAAACCTATTCTAATGACGCGGAATGTATAAACGGAAAAAATTATTTTTGGAGGTTTTTCCAAAATGGTTTAGCTTACTGTCGGGTTTTTGGTATAGCCAAAATATTTTGGGAATCATCATAAAATACATCAAGATTCATTTTAGGATGGGTACAAATGAAACTTTATTTTCAAGGCACCTTAATATACATGAATAAAACAAACTAACTTACAAATAGTACAAATGAACATTAAAAGATGTTGTGATCATTTTTATGGCCTCATCGTCAGTATATGTTAAAATCATCGAGTTCTTCTTCTCCATCAGATAACGATAAAAATGATGATAAAAATGTTGATTTTGATATCATTTGGGTGAAAGCAATGCTACGTAAACTAAGCCGTTCAAATTCGATTGAGTGCAACACCTGCAAAGGTGCTGTACCTTTGCAATGTTCTAATATCTAGTTATACCCAGTGGCGTAGCTAGGGTTGGTCGCACCCGGGGCGGAAACAAAATTGTACACCCCTTTAGAAGATTTTTTGTTTTTAAAAAATAAGTCGATGAATCTTACTACATATTTTCGAATCAGCCTCTACAAAAATGACATATTTTAGAAGAGATTAAAAAAATAAACAAAACTATGCTATCCATGAATATTTGATAAAAGAAGTAAAAATCCAAAATTTTCATAAACTTAAAGAATTTTCTCTGAATTGTTCCAATATTTTTGTCTACTGGGCTTATAAGTTGTGAGAGAAATATTTACTATCAGTAAACCACACAATATCAGTTTTAATATAAAAACTTAAGTTAGTTTAATATAGAAAACTTTGAAAAATGTACGAAAAATTTTGCTTAATTGAAGAAAAAATAGGACCTGAAAGTAAAACGTTGACAAATTTTCCCTAGTGACCCTGAATAACTAATAATATAAATATTTTTTCGAAATCAACCCCATTTTCTACATAAAATTAAAATGAAAAATTAATATAAAATATTAAAATTCATTTATAAACATTTTTCATCATTTTTATCAATTTCTTTACACAAAAAAGAAATTCAACAAAAATAAAATTCAACAGAGCTGTTTTAAAGTTAAATTTAATACAAAAGCTTTTGTTTTTAAAACAATGTTTTTGCTCTTAAAACCAAATTTAAAAAAAAAAATTTAGAATTCAAAACACATGTTTTAAAGCATATTTTTTTCGATGCCATTTTTTTAAGTTTTCCGAGTTTTTGCACTAGATTCACAACCAGCTACCCCCGGGACCTTCTGAATACCAAATGTTAACTCAATTCGATGAAGTTTGCATATGAAATATTTAATAAATTAGTTTTTATTTTTTCATATTTTCGATATTTGTCAAACCAATTCAAAAGATTTTAAAATTGTCATTGAATTCAAATTTTTGTTTGTTTTTTCAAAGAAATAATAAGAGAAAAATAAAAAAAGAAAGGAGTTTATAGGTAGGTGCAAATTAAACACACTTGTTTTAAATATTATTTTGTAGAAACGCAAAGGCGTTAAATTTCTATTTTAATAGTTTTTGTTTAATTTTAAAGTATGTTTTTCTTCTCAGTGTATCTATATTAATCTCCGCTTGGTTTTTTATAGACAAGATTGAGTAGACATTTGACTACTTTATAAATACAACCTAAATATCTCAGTATCACAATATTACCAGGGATACCAAATTGATATCAGAAATTTGTTTCATTCTCTTTATCTACGTAATTCCCAAAGCAAATTTGGCCAGGTTAGACAAGGTCAAGAGTAATGAATGGCTCATAAAGAGCTGGCAATTCCAAGAAATCTGTTGATTCTTCACATTCGGTGATTGAGATCAAAATTTAATTTTAATAATTAGAATAATTTTTAAGGAACTGTGCATCTTATCTTCTCTTAAATCTCGTATTTTTGATAGTTTTTGTTGGGTGATTTGAACATAATAATGATTATTTTAGCAAAATAAAGGATTCAGAAAACCATCTTAAGGTTTTATTAGACATCTTCAAAATAAAATAAAAAAAGTCAGAGCGCTATAAATTGTCATAGAAAGCCATTTATTTTTTTTTATATAAAAAATGGAATGAATTGAAATCAATTTAATTTTTTAGAAATTTTTTAAGCAAGTAAAAAGTTTATTAATGATTGTTAAACTAATAGTTTTATGTAAAAGTATACCCAAAATATACTGTATATTTTTATTTTTGACATTTATGGCATGAACATGTTTTTCTGAAAAGTTCTGGAGAAATATATTGCTTACAAAACAACTGACGCCTCCATTCATCATACTCTGAAAATCATGCAGGTTTTCGATACTTAATGGATTTAGGAATGTCTACTATGCTAGCAAGTTTGAACACTTCTTAACCTGAATACATTTTTACTTTTGAACTCCATCTTAATATCATGAAAATTTTAATATAATTTGATTGGAAATTGCACCCCTAACATGGAATTGACTTGGGTTTTAGTGTGAGTGTTAATATTGAACAAAATTTAACATAAAGTTAAAGTTTTTTTCAATAAAAACGAAGTCCTGGTGATGGTAAAAAATATTTTCATTCACTTTTGCACCCTCTTGATATTCAAATAGAAAACCGAAGTCATTGAGGTGTGTTCTTTTTGTTAAAAAAATCAAAAATTATGTGGTAAACAGTTCTTTTGCCAAATTTTGCACCCCATTTTGGCGTGCACCCGGGGCGGACCGCCCCCCCCCGTCCCCCCCCTTGCTACGCTACTGGTTATACCCCACGCGTACTGCGTAAGGGGTATATTAATTTTGTCACGACGTGTGTAACACCCAAAAGGAGGCGTGGTAGGTATGGAAAAGTATATATATTCTTGATCAGCATCACCACCTGAGTTGATTTAGCCATGTCCGTCTGTCCGTCTGTCTGTCGACACGATTACAGCCGTAATTTTGAAGATATCGTAATGAAATTCGATATTTAAGCTTTTTTTTAAAAAACTAAGGTCAAGTTCGAGAATGGGCTAAATCGGATGAAAACCACGCCTACCTCCCATACAACCCCAAAATTGAAAACTCTGCAAAGAAGCTAATATTAAAGCTACAATACTGAAATTTGGTATATGTATATTCTATGTCAAAACTAAGATGTCATAGAAAAATGGGCGTTATCCACCCACTAACACGCCCACCTCCCATACAACCCCAAAATTGAAATATTTATAAAGAGACTAATATTAAAGTTACAAGACGGAAACTCGGTATTTGTGTTTTCAATGTCAAAAATGAGGTATGTTAGAAAAATGGGCGTCATCCACCCACTAACACGCCCACCTCCCATACAACCCCAAAATTGAAAACGTTATAAAATGATTTATATTTAAGCTGCAGGAAAACAATTTGATATGTTTGTATTTAAGACACATAAAAATAATAAAATCTCTCAAAATCTCATAAAAAAAGCTCTCCAATTTAAGATTATTTTACCTTTAAGAACCGGCGTGGGGGTATTTTAACTTCGGCCAAGTCGAAGATATACCTTACTAGTTTTGTAAATTAAATTATCTAAAATCACACCATATTTATATATTATATTTTGCAACCAGAATAGTTAAAATAACAGCTATTAAATTCTTTAAAAACAAAAACAAATCGCATTTTACTACAATAAAAATTATGTCCGTTTCTTTGGCGGTCATAACCCACACCATTATTGAGGATGTCACAAATGTTTCGGTGGGTATGACCTCTTGCAGGGGTGGTTATAATCCACAAAATTGTTTTGGGTATTATTACCGCAAATTTAGCGGACCTACATATGCCACGGCACCTTTTAAATTTTTTTACCTTATGCCTACATATCTAAATATGTATGTAAATGAAACTGTAATATTTTTGTTGTTTTTTTAACAATTTGTTATTGCTGGTCATCCGTTGCTTTTTTCGGAAAACATAAAGAAAATAATAAAAAACACAAAATCTCATCGAATTGGTTTCTCATTGCATTAAGAAATTTCTTATAGGGTTGACACCATGGGTATCCGCCCCGGGTGTCACCACGCCTCTGAATGTATATATATAAAGATCTTACTATTTTTTCAAAATCCATGCATTCCTTTACAGTTTTTAACAGGTATCACTAATGTGGTTTGTAAGAGAGTTGGGCGTGTTCGTGGGTGGGTGAAGCCCATTTTGTGTGCGCACCTTAGTTTTAAATATTACCTTCTAATAAAAATTTGAATTTTAGGGTTGAATGGCAGGTGGGCGTGTTCATGAGTAAATAAAGTCATCTAGCAGAAAACACTTTTAAGTTTAAAATTTACTCAGATCTTGCATAGAAAAGAAAAGGCATATTCTCTTCTCAGGCAGGAAGCATTCAAGACTTGAAAATTTCGCACAATAAAATCGCTTTTTTTGAGTTATGACGTTATTTAAGTAAATGAGCGATATGTAATCATTTCAAAAACATCCAAAATATTTTTTGATGACTTATTCGTTGGGCATTTTTGAGCATTGTTGCACTGTGCACTTTGCGATTGCATAAACAAACAGTTATAGTGTATCCAAATATAGTTTATAAAATTATGTACTCCAACGAGAGCATCGACAAGTACTGGGTTAAACTTGCTCAAGTGAATAGAGCTGCTATTGCTTTGTCTGCATGTTCATTCATTTTTAAATTGATTTAAAAATAAAAGCATTGCTCTATCCTTTTGTTTTTTTTCACAAACAAATAAAGGCTGGTGGGGGTCGTGTTCATAGTTCCACAATCATATGTGGCAGTTTCGATTAGCTACACATAAACAGATTTTCCCTATTTTGGTTTGCTCAAACCTGTAGTCGTTTGAGGTGACTCGCGTTGTAGGTAAAATTGTTGTTCATCGTCGAACTCAATTATTCTGTTGTTTGCATTGAATGAATGCTAGTCGTTCAATTTTCATTTAAATCATTATTTATTATTTTGATTTGTATAAATTTATTTATATATAGTTAATTTATTTGCAATTTAATTTATACACGATAACAAATCGTTTCAAGTTTTTCAATTATCCTAGGAAGCCATTTCACTGAACTTTGTTTTAAGGGGACGTGACGCCTTCAAAAATATTTTTTGTTTTAATGTTTTAAAATGCGTATAAGTTGAAAAAAAATAAGATATCATTTTGAAAAACTACAAATACATTTTTCGAAAAAAAAATTACGCCAAAAAATTTTTTGATTATTTTAATCACATATATTGCTACTGGAATTTTTTTTCAAAATCATTAAAAAAATCATGGCGGGCGTGATAAAACAGAAACGACTCGACCGATCGTACTGAAATTTTAATATGTTGTTTTACACTTGTCGATGCATGGAATGGAGTACGGACAGAAAAATCGGTTTATAGTTTTTGAGTTTTTGGTCAATTTTGACCACAAAACTTTATAATTTTCGAAAAAACACCGCCCTTTTGTTATTTTTCAACCAAAATTAATTCTTCTTATTCATTCCATGGCGGTTTTGATGCTGATAAAAACCCTGTTTTTGTTTGTTTTCCGATGTCCCAGTGAGTCGTTATCACGCTAGCCATGGTTTTTTGATGTTTTTTTTTGAAATAATTACAGTAGCCAAAAATGTAAATATAAAAATAAAAAATATTATATTTGTTAATTAATTAATGGTTAAATTTTCAAAATGATATCTTATTTTTTATTCAACTTATAGGCATTTTAAAATATTTAAAGACACTGTTTTTGAAGGCGTCCCCTTAAAAAAAAAAAACCAATTGGCCATTTCAGCCCTTGAAAGGACTTTGACCGAGCTTCTTATGATCAATTGTGTTGTGTGTGTTATTAAATGTTTGCACACAATAAACCGAGAACTGGACTTAAGTGTTTTATGCCGACTCCAAACGGCTTAAGCTCATGTTCTCAAGAAGCTTTACATGGCATTAATTTACTCTCCGTGGTTTGTTATTGTCTGCAGAGAGGTAGTGACCGATCAGAAAAATTTTTTTATTGAAAAAAAAAGTGTGCGTGTCAGCTCCGACGCGCGATTGGAGTTTACTTCTTATTGATTGCCTTGGAATTTAATATAATCATGATCAATAGGCAAAGTAGGTAAATATATAAACTCATCATGTATAAACAGTTAACATTATTCATTTCATTACCAATATGCAATGTCGTTACCAAAAACTGAGGCAATAAAATTTATAAAACTAAAACTCGAAACGTGTCTGAAGTCTGAACTACAATGTTTACAAATCGTGATGATTGAACCATATCTAAACGTCCCCAGTGCTCTTCCAAAAACTAAATCTAAATGCAGTTTATCTCTCAAAAATTTTGTTTTAATATGAAATCCATTAAAGTTTCAATGACCCACCCTAGACCTCAGATAGTCTAGTTACATCCGCTTGACCTTATAATACGAATGAATCGAATATATCAGTTTGGATTTTGTTATTTCTTTAATAAAGTCACAAAATTGCAAAATCTAAGAAAAAAATTAAAGTTTAGGTCCCAATCAATCTTTTGAAAAAAATGAATGAAGTCAATAATCACATTCAATGATTTGAAAAAGTGATTGCATTAATCTTGAGTAAAAATAAAATAATTTAAAATCAGAAATTATTGCATTAAACATATTATCGTTAGAGTCGTATTATTCTATTGTGTTTTTCACAACAAATGTGTGATTATTGTTTTTAGCTTGCAAATAAAAGTGGGCTGGGAGTTAAAGTTTAAAGTTTTTTATTCGATATTTGTAATCTGTAACATCTCAATTAAATTTTGAGGTCAATCAGGGCAAAATTTACGAATTTATTATAGTTTGGATGATCGTTGCTCCAACTCAGTTAGGACAGTGAAGAAAACTTTTAATTGATTTGCCCAAACATGCCATTTTTAAAGGCAGTGACCACGATTCCGAAAAATCTACTAAGCTTATCGTTTTAAGAATTTGTAAAACATATTCAACATACCAATAACTCTCATGTGGCGTCGAGTTTTTTAAAATTTTTCAATAAGTGTCAATCTTAATATAACAAATAAGTCGATTTTACTGTCGAAAAAACGACCTTTCAAATTTAATCCTTTCAATGGCTTGGCTAGAATAATCGTAGAAAAATATTTTGAGGTAATTTTCCCATCATTTGGGCTATGAAAAGATTAAAAGACATCACATCCCTCTGATTTTTACATGCGCTGCTTAGCTTTTGCCCGGCTGCCTAATGTAATGAATAAAACCATTCAAACGTTGCATTTTAATATTTAAGTTCAACTGAAACAATCGGAGACGAATGAAAATGCTTTATTTATAATGTTATTATCAAAAACAAAAATTATGCTTTGCACACCAATCACAATAACAACTTTTTTTGCAACATTTATTAACACACGAAATAAAAAAGTTTAGGCTTCCGTTGGGCAAAAAATCGAAAATACAATAAGTTAAGCTTGATATATCTGTCTTAATTTATTTTTGTCATTAGTTGTCGGTACAACTTCATTTCATAGTATCAACAATTTTGATTTTAAAAAGGCGTTTGAAAGTAAAAACAAAATTTTTTTTCCAATATAATGGATAAATCCATTGAAAGGGTTAAAATTATGTAAAAAACTTGAAAAATTGATAAAATAAAACCTTGGTGTCAATTGAGAGTGAAACTAATTAACTAATCAAAACATCAATCCGTCACCGAAAAAACGAAGTTTTTCTAGGCACTAGCGGCGAACTGCAATAAATTTGTTATTTTTTTAAATATTCATCAAATGTTGTATTATAATATACTCATTTTCAAAATACATCTGTAGTTACAAAATGTTAAAAAAATGCTGGAAAATAGCCTTTTATATTTGTCCGTAAACACAGGATAAGAAAAAATAGTCGAGATAAAAGGATGAAACTCGACACACATGGTCACATGAGTCCAAGGATTTGAACTATTAATAATATTAATAATATTTTTTGAATCAGCCCACGGAAACGCCTACCTCCCAAACAAAACAAAAATTTAAAACTGCATAAATAAGCTCAGAATTAACCTACACCAATAAAATTAGGTATGTGTGTATTTTATATCAAAACAAAAACGTCTTCGAAAAAATGGTGGCATTCGCACACGTACATGCCCGTCTCCCATACAATCAAAAAGTAAAAACTCAATAAATAACCCGGTGGAGAAAAGCAGGGCTTTGAAGCGCTACTAGCAGGCCTTCATATCGATTTTTTAGACCTTCCACACTCATATCCAAGCCCATAAACTTTTTTATATGAAACGAGCAAATTCTCTAGGCCTTCCTCTGTCGCGACTCTAAAGAGGTCTGCTAGAAGCACTTCTTAAGAATGGCTAAAAGAAGGGGTAAACAAAGAATATTGAAAAAATATTTGTTTCTTTTAAACCTTTCTCTGTTTATTATATATTCCATGATTTTATCTTCTCTCCTATGTTTTTTTAAGTCAGATTAATTACACTGGCTTACAGCCAATATGTACTTTGAATGCCACTATCCCTTTCTCATGTAAAATCGGTCGCTAATTCCGAAAAAAAAATTATTTTTTTTTTCTGTCACTCCGTTTTCGAGATATTGCCCACTGTAGGGTTTTCAACGAAAAAAAAAAGTTGGTTCCACTTAATTACATATATCTCTCGAACAAACAACAGTAATCAAACAAATGATATATCAAATAAAAGCTAATAAATGAGTTATAAAATTGTGGCAGTTTACTTTGTTTATTTAAGTTTATAATTCTTAAAAAACATATTTTTTAAGAATTATATTTTGAGCTTTTAATGCCAAATAATTCATGAAGTAACAGGTTTTGCTACAACAACAAAATTCTTAGCAGAACAACCGAGCAGACTATACCATGGTTTCGTCGGACGCTACTCCGACTCATCAGTAGTCTCTGGTGGTTCATGTTGTAGCAAAACCTGTTACTTCATGAATTATTTGGCATTAAAAGCTCAAAATATAATTCTTAAAAAATATGTTTTTTAAGAATTATAAACTTAAAAAAAACACACTTGCTTTAATTTTTGTTTTGTAGAAACGCAATGGCGTTAAATTTCTATTTCAAAATTTTTTGTTTAATTTTAAAGTATGTTTTTTTTTCTCAGTGTAATATTCCATTTCATATTTACAAGAGTTCATTATTTTCTTAAGTAGCAGAGCGCGTTTTCTCTAAATTTAAGCTCATTACAACAAATCTTCGAAATAAACTAGCCGTTATACTTAATTAAAAAAACATGAAATTCAAATTTTACGCTGATATGTCGCTTATTAAGCATTTTACTAATAATTTTAAAAAAAGTACGCTTTTGGCTACAAAGGTACGTTTTTCTCATTTATAAAGGTACACTTTAAAAATCTCTTATAGCATCACTGTGTGATGAACCTATTCTAATGACACATCAAAAAGTTCATAATTTTGTTACAACAACAGAAAATTAACGGTTACTTTATTTAAAATTTCGATTTACCGAATTTTTTATAATAAAATACTTAAGAGAAAACCACGACAAAAAGTTCTCTGCTATGCTCATTTTGGGAGAAAAAATCTTTTGTATATCAGTTATTATTTATTATTTAAAATTATTTTTGGAAGTTTTTGCAAAATGCTTTAGCTCACTGTCGGGTTTTTGGTATAGCCAAAATATTTTGGGGAATCATTATAAAATACATCAAGATTCATTTTAGGATGGGTACAAATGAAACTTTATTTTCAAGGCACCTTAATATACATGAATAAAACAAACTAACTTTTTAAAAATGAATTTAAGTAAACTGTGTTTTTTATTTCTTTGGTAAATTTGTTATTTTAAAAAAATATCCTAACTTTCCAACCAAACATATGAATTTATTTATTTATTAAAAAAATTGCGTTTTCTCTGTGTTCCAAACAACTCTAGTAGAGACGTACGTCACGGTTAAATTACCTTGAATGTAAAATATCTGATAGTTCCTTTGTAAGTTTTCTCGCCTTACCAAAAAGAAGTACAAATGAACATTAAAAGATGTTGTGATCATTTTTATGGCCTCATCGTCAGTATATGTTAAAATCATCGAGTTCTTCTTCTCCATCAGATAACGATAAAGATGATGATAAAAATGTTGATTTTGGTATCATTTGGGTGAAAGCAATGCTACGTAAACTAAGCCGTTCAAATTCGATTGAGTGCAACACGTGCAAAGGTGCTGCACCTTTGCAATGTGCTAATATCTAGTTTTATTACATTTTTTGGCTTATTTTTCAGATTGTTTAAAGCGCTTATTTGAAAATTTTTTATGACCTAACTTATACGTAAATTTTTATTTGGCCAAAGAAGTTTTGTTCATTAAAAAGGCTATAATTTTGACCCGATGACTATATCAATTAACTTCCTACATTAAAGTTGTAGCCAATGACCATACCTTTTTATTGGTTTATCTCAGTAATCTTTATTCTTATAATTTTCAAAACTACACTCCCAAAACGGAACCCGTGCCAACCTTAACGACATTCATTTACTAAAATATTACATTTTTCATTCACTCTAATAAATTTTATGAATTCGTTTTTTAGGGTCAGATGAATTTAAACCAAATTAGTACTAGTACCAATTTAAGCAATTTTATTTTTAATTTAATAATTATTTAAGTAAAGGCGTTAATGAATGAACAATCCGCCAACACATTTATATCTAAATATAGACACATGAGCACCCAATAAATCTTATATAATATCAACGTTCATTACTCGACGCTGGAAATCGACCCGCGCATATAAACTGCGACCGTCACGACCCCACACAGCTTTGTACCCGTGAACTTATTTTTCCATTCACACATTCCATTGATAGTATTCATAGGAAGAGCACTTTGAATTGTTTATAAGCAATTTTCACACTTAACAAGAAAGCAAAAGCAAAAGTAAAAGAGCACAAAACGAACAAGAGATTTCATATTTCGTTCTCTTAACACTTACACCACGGATGGTTCAACGTATTACCGTCAAATGTTTTATTTGGTTTAGAATTATTCATTCTCATTTTATATTCTCATTCACAGCAATGATTAAAACTAAGAAATTAACTCCATGCGAATCCAACCGTGAAAAAGCTTTTAACCCCTCTATGCATTTGCAAGAAACTAACTTTTTCTAGTTTTTAATGCAATAATATTTTACGCAGGAGATCTTTTCAATGAATATGACATTTTCTGTTCTTTTAGGTCGCCAATACATATTTTAAATTTTAAACTCAAACTTTATATATGTGCTCAGTGAATTCAAAACTCCTCTAATAATGCTTTTTTAGTCAAGTTGAAACATTTTCGAGTTTATTCATTTCAGCTGAAAATTTAATAAATAAATTAAAATAATTTCATTTTTGGTCTACTTCATGATAAAAGTAACCGATAAGCTTTCATTTGCGGGAAGTGTCATTAATGCAATTCATCATAACTTTGGTAGTCTGGGCACATATAGTCTTAGGCTCGTTGGGATAATCGAAGTTGTCCGAACTATAGAAGTAAACATTTTTGATGATATATTCTCCTCAGCCCACACAAGATAAATTGCAAATGATTTATTAGGAGCTGTATGAGTGGTTTCGTTTTTACATCTATGTCTTCTTCAGATTCTGCAAGAGGAAATTCCTAGTACATATGAATTGTACTAGTGCTGCATTATTTCTTCATATTAATCATGAATATTCTTCTCAGTGATATTTTTATGTTTTGGATGGATTTTAAGTCAGCATTTATGGGACCGGACAGCAGTTCAAGTCGTTATTCTTCAATCGTTATCAAGTCTTTATTATTCTAGTGAAGACGATGAAGAACAAAAGACGGCTACAATGCCGTTTTTAGAGGTACAATTTTGAAATTATCCAAATTATGGAAATTTCCAAATTATTGGAGTGTCCAGATAGCCGCTTGTCCTGACTTAATAAGTTGTACTATACATTAAAAATTATATGTTGGACGAGATATTTCGTCATAGCTCAGTTTGCTGTAACTTCGTTTGGATGGGAGACTAATATTGAAATCACATGTAGTGGGTAAAGAATATAAGACTATATTTAAGTGTTTCATGACTTAAATAACTCAAAAATTATGACCATTCGGTATGGGCAACCAAAATATATAAATAATATCAAAATTTAATTTTAATGTATCACATCGAAAACTGGCTTGAAAGGGTTAAAGAAAATTCGTACAACCCTCTTTTCAGCATTCAGATTTGCATCATAATAGCGGCTGGCTATTTTCATGTGCGCTATATGAAATGTTTGCAAAAAAACAGCGGCAAGTGGTCAGTTATAAGAATAATATTCGTACTTTGTTCAAAAATTAAATTTTATTAAATCAAAATTGGCAACGATCTCCTTTCATAACAAACAAACAAACTGAGAAAAACTTATCTTAAAGACGAGAAGAAATCATAGCGATGTTTTTTTAAGTTGATGCTTTTTCCATTGACGTCATCCGCGTCATACGTAGGTTCGGCGAACGTCATTCGTCAGAACAAATGAGTCAATTGATCTAAATTGCGCACTCGGCACAAACATGGCACTAACAGCCACATAAATGCGCTAAAAATCATAATCATCCGATGGATCTTGGCAAGATTTCATCCAATGATTTCTTGTGAGTCTGGCATGGTTTTTTTATTTTGCTCGTCAATCTAAAGATATTTAGAATTAATTCGTGTGGCAGTAACGCAGAAAAGGAGGTCTGGTAAATTTAGATAGAAAAACATAATGTCTTTACCTTTTGTTACATATTCCAATCTTTCGAACCGACTTCACCTAAACCCGACGAAACAGAATAAAGCAGGGACCGTAGTTGTTATGACTTTTTTCCAAAAATGTTAAAATATGACTTATATTTTTCCGGTCAGAAAATAAAATTTGACTTTAATTTGTTCGCATTTGTTTTGCAGCCTGATTTTATTTGCCGTGCTTCTTTTAAAATTTAAAATAAAAAATTTCCATAATAATATGGTTCGATTTTCGCGATTTTTCGCTTGTTTGAAAATGACCTTTATTAATATTTTATTGTTATACTGTACTGTGTATTGTTATACTTGAAGATGAAAACTAGATGGAAAAAAATTATTTTCGGCGTCCTTGGCAACATTCTTATCACTTATTTAATGGTAAAATTAATTGATTTGAGTGAATGATTTGGATAAGATGCCAAAGGTTTTTAAAAAATAAGCAATACTCTTTTAACATTTTATGTTGAGATGCCAACATAAAAGTCAAATTTTAACTTATATTTTTGACCGAAAAAAATCGGTAAAAAAATAACTATTATTTTTGTCTTTTTTTATAAAAGTCAAATAAATAAAAAGTTTTTAAGATTATTATTCCATAGCTGACAAGCATCGCACTGCTGTATTCAAATATCAAATAAACAAATTCTTTCTGTCTGACTTTTTGAATTGAAACTTCAATAAACACTGTAATTTGCGGTCCCTGGAATAAAGCGCTTCTCATTTTGACTTCCTAACACACCTAGTAGTATATCTCATCATATTCTTTTAAGATAGATATAATAATAAAATTTTTTTCGTGTAAGGTACAATGAAACTTAAGGGTCAGTCCGCCAAGATTGATCACAAAATAGCAAATTCGGTCGCTCGACTATTTTATTTTAAAAAAATTTTCTTTTTTTACCATAAATTTCGTTATGTCTCAGCACCTTAGAACTATTTTAAAAAAAAAATTTTTTGTTGTATTAACAAAATGGCGGCCATGTTTGTATTCAACCACGAGCGATTTCCGAATCTTATAGAGTTTGCGGTAATGATCATATCTCAGCTCCTACTAAACGTACAGTAATAAATGAAAAAACTAAATATTAATTTTACCTTAGGCTATTATCTTGCATATCAGAAAAATTAATTGGGATGTTACTTAATTTTAAAAAAAACATTAAAGTTACCAAAAAAATCGAAATTTTTGGTTAAAAAAAAAATCCTAATTTTTTGCACATTTTTTGCGTGAAAAACGACGATTTTTTATAAAATCACATACAAATCATAAACTATATTATGTATTGTATTCTATTTTATCAATTTAGCTATAATCCAGACATTTCTAGTATATATGAACGTTTTTATAGCGATTTAAAGTTGGAAAAATGCATAAAGTTTGAGATGGTTTTGAAGAAAAAATAGAAAAGTTTAAATGAAATTTGTTTGAAGCAAATCGGTCCATTAGTTTCTTCACAATAGCCAATTTCGTGAAGCTCCAAAACTGCAATTCAAATTTTTCATACATGGTGCCCTAATATCGAAAGGTAAGAAAGCAGTTCTAAGGTGCTGAAACACAACGAAATTTATGGTAAAAAAATAAAATTTTTTTAAAATTTTGACCCTTAAGGAAACGTTCTCATCAGAGTCGGCCAAAAACCTCTATTCATTATTTTGCATTTTTCGACAGCTTTTGAACGATTACGAAGAAATCGTTAACTTAAAAAAAAAATTTCCAGAAAAATCATACGATATCTCAAGAACTCTTAGCTGTATTGACTTGAATTTTTTTATACTCTCAACCTTCAAGGTCAGGGTATATTATTTTGTGCAAACGTTTGTAACACCTAGAAATAACCAACTCCAGTTAAGAAAAGAACATACTTTTTTGATCAACGTCACTTCTTGAGTCGATAAAGCCCTGTCCTTCCGTCCCTCCGTCTATGTGTTGCCGTAAACTCATGTTCACACATGAAGATTTGGAACAAATGTTCACGTGGATCCAAGGATCTGCACTAATGGAATCTTTTTGGAATCCATTCACGCACATGCCTACCTCCTATACAGCAACAAAATCAAAATCTATACTATTATATAAAATTGAAGTGGAAATATTAAGTACGTCAATGACTCCAAAACTACTGGACCGATTTTTATGAAAAAAATTTTAAAATATCATATTTGTGCTACAGAATGCCATAGGTGGGGTTTATTTAAGAAAATTTAACAATAAATATATTTAATTAAGTTGTTAAGTTTTTTAGGAAATTACCACCTATGCTAAGCATTGCTTGGTCGTTTGCTTTTCACGCGTTTGTGTTACGAGAGTTTCAACTACATGTTGCTATCAACCCTTCTCTTTAAAGTTTATTGATCTTGCTCTCCACACTCATCCGAAGAGTAACCAAAAGCAGTTGGCGCTCTTTAACGTAATGGGAATACAAGTTAAATAAAGCAGCATATTTTGTATAGATTAAAGATAAATTAAAAGTTTGAAAAATTAAGTGTTCGTATTTCCCTTAAACTACAAATACAGCTACAAATAAATACCTCGACGTAAAACAAGTTTGACAAGTTTAACAGAAAATGCAAGAGCGATGCTCCGCGCTAAGAGAGCAAGAGCAGCAACTCAAAGAGAAAATTGTTGGTAAATTATGCATGTAATTATTTGCTTTCACGACTGCAATTGGAGTGAGGCAGTGGCGTAGCTAGGGTTGCTGGCACCCGGGACCAAAACTAAATTGTTAAGTAAGCCCTTTTAGAAGGTTATACTTAACCTCATAAAAGCAATGCTTAAAAAGTACTACGAAATTAATATAATTCTTTTAAATAATAGTTTACTGTTATGATTATTTTGTTAAAGTGCAAATGAGTAAACATAAATATTTTAATTCATTGTATTATTTATAAAAGTCGGTAACAATATACAAAATTAATCTCATCGATAGTAATATATTAGATATCATTTGAAAGATAAATTGGTAACTTATACAAAACTGAAAAATTTTCCGCAATCAAGGAATTTTTCAAAAATGTTTTGTTTACGCAAAATTTTGGCTAGCAATAGTGAGTTATCCCAAAAGATCCATTTTGAATAATTTTGCATAATTGAGGAAAAAATAGGACCGGGAAGTAAAACGTCAACAAATTTTCCCTCAGTGACCCTGAATAACTATCAATTTAAATATTTTTTCGAGATCAATCCACGTCTTCTATATAAAAGTTAAGTGAAAATTAGAAAAAAATATTAAAATTAATTTAAAAAACTTTTTTTCTAATTTTTATAAATTTCTTTATAGTACTCTTTATACATTTCGACATTTTAGCTTCGACTTAAATAGACAAGACTGAGGTCTGTAACATTTGACTGCCTTATTCTTGACCATAAATATCACAATATCACAGTGATACCAAATTGATATCAGAAATTTGTTTCATAGTCATTATCTACATAATTCCCAAAGCAAACTTGCCCTGGGAGAACAAGGCCAAGAGTCATGAAAATTAGAATAGTTTTTTTTTAAAAAGTGTATTTTTGACAGTTTTTGTTAGTTGATTTGAACAGAATAATAATTATGTATTTTAGTAAATTAAAGGAGTTAGGAAACCATCTTAGAGTTTTAAATAGACATTTTCAAAATAGATTAAAAAAACATCAGAACGCCAAAAAATTGTTATAAAACGCCATTTCTTCAATTTAAATAAAAAATGTTATGAATTTTAATTAATTTTTTTTTTTTTTAGAAATTTTGAAGTAAGTAATAAAAAAACATCAGAACGCCATAAAATTGTTATAAAACGCCATTTATTGAATTTAAATAAAAAATTTAATGAATTTTAATCCTTTTTAAATATTTTTAGAAATTTTGAAGTAAGTAATAAATTGAGCTTTTAAATTGTTTTATGTAACAGGACTCAAAAACATATTAGTATTAAAAAGTATGTTCTAGCAGGTTAAGAGCTGCAAATAAGGTTTGTTTTTCGATGTATAGTCTCAGAACTTAGTAATCACAAAATTATAAAGTATATTTTTTAACCTTACATTTATGACACGAGGACGTTTTTATAAAAAGCTCTGAAGAAATGTATTGCTGGAGAACATCCCAGCAAAATCTTCGCTTACATATAATCGAAAAAGTAATCCAGAAAATTTCATTCATCGCTTACCCTCTCGCTTACTGAACCCATTATTTTTATATATCCATGTCATTAGAGGTAATCGAAAGCGCTGTCACTTGAAAAGATTAAGCGCTTAAAACGGTTAGTTTATAATTGATTTCACGAAATTAATACTTGAATAACAACTTTCAAGTTGATGTGAATGCATTGCCGTGAATTTATTACGGATTAAATTTAAGTTCTTGCATTAGCATTTATGTTATGCATTTTAGAATCGATTAAAAAACAAGACCCAACGAAAAATTTTGCTGGGATATTGGATGAAATGTCTACTATACTAGCATGTTTGAGCACTTCTTAAGATGAATATTTGAAGTACAAAAGCTTTTTTAAAAACTTTATGGAATATAAAGTTAGGAATATATACATAGAAATATACTTTAATTCATCACTTTAATGATGAATAAAAGACAAATAAAAAATAAAACCATTAAAAAATTATCTTCGACTTGCCCGAAGTCAAAATACTCAGGTTGAAGCTTATTCGGATTTATTTAGGTTATATTTTTTCCAACTTTTCATATTTCAGACTCAGATTACGTTTTATTTATCAAGAAAACAAGACTTATGTATGATCTTTCAATTAAACACATTAATTTTTGTATAAATTATGAAGGTTTTGATATTTTCGTGACATCACTTTCTATGGAAGTATTCACAAAATTTTGTTGAATTTCAACTGCAGGGTATATGTTTCAAATTTAAGCATTATAGTGGTGCTCCAATTTAGCGAACACCGATTTAACAAACTCCCAATATAAGGAACACTTATTTAATGTTGTTGACTCTATATTCCGAACATTTGAAATTGTAGGTATTCTATTTAACAACATTTGCTTCTCTGAGCTCACTTCGTTTGTTTTTGAATTTGTTATAACATTAATATGTATTTACTTATCTAATTCTCAAATAGTCCCCTCGGGTTAATATACATATTGTAGGGTTTCCTTTTTAAAAAACATTATAGGAATGTATTGACATAATCTTGGATTTTTCATTTGGAGTGTGAACAGATTTTAACCAGCAGCTTTCTAAACATTTAATAATAATAATTAATAATACCTAAAACAAGTTCAAAAATTCAACATTATTGGAGTGCATAGTTGAAACAAAAAATGTAAGGATATTTGTTTCAAGTTGACAAATTTATTAGCTTTGTTATATGGTAAAAAAACTCAAAAATAGTATTACCGATTTAATGAACTTTTCGATTTACCGAACGACCTTGGACTTTATATCTTTCGTTAAACTGGAGCACCACTGTATGACAAATCTCAAATCATGAAAATTATTTCATTATGGACTTTAAAGAGATTTGCAATAAAGACACGGCTGTAATCGTGTGGACAAACTAATGAGCAGATAGACAGACCAACATGGCTTAATCGACTCATGGTCGTGAAAAAAATTTCGTGACAAAATTATTGTGCCCGCTACGCTTTGCGGATGGAGTATAATAAATATTTAATACAAAACTTTGAAAAACGTAGAAGTAGATTATGGTAAACGAGTCGGTACAGCAGATAATCAGATTTTTCTTATTCCTGGTAATGCCAATGAATCAAAAAACTTTGTTAATACTGAAGTATTAAATAATTAAAATGGAAATATCTTCACTTTATTATAGTTAAACTATTTAATATAATTTGCTTCCAAATACAAATAATATGCTAATATTTTAACGTTTTTTATTATTGAAATTTTTCAAATATGCAAAGGTATTATTGATAAAGAGAAAATGTCCGTGGCGAAGCCTCGGAGGACTGTGGCCTGCTAGTCTCTATATAAAGGGTTATATTTAAGCGACAGAAGTCAAATTTAATATGTACAATAACGTACTCAAAATGAGCGTGAATCACCCACGAACACGCGTACCAGAGAACAACTTGAGTGCATTCAAATGGCGTTTTGAATGTGTCGTCAAAATACGAGCTACGAATGTGCCTTCTGCATTAAAATTAATGCGCAAATACATGTACCAATCGCTGTGGTACGAATGCCTGCGAAACATGTATGTCCGTCGACGCCAGGCATTCGCAACATTCGCAACATGCAGTCTGCAGCAGCGTTCACCATCACCTAACTCTTTCCACTAGCGCTTCAGCTCAAACACGTGTTTCGAACTACGAGAACGAGATAGGCTAAAAATAAATAAAATATATAAATACACTCGAGCTTCCGGCGAATCATTTGAATGTCAGCATTGTCTGGATGCTGCCTTTGTATCGATTCGCAGTCATCACCAAAGATAACAAGATAGGAAACTTCTGTGGGGAATCCGAAATTACCAAAAAGTAAACACACGCATGATATAATAAAGAGGTACGGTAAAGAGATTCACCACACCGTCTACGAATGTCAAATCAAAAAAAATCAGTGCTGCCGTATCTTAAAAAGCATTCATTAAATATCCATGTTTGTCCACAGTGATTTTGTTGAATTGCTTGGGCAGAAAACGGGGAAGTACATGTTTTGTAATTAAAAAATTATGCATCAACTTTTTCGCTGCTCCACATTTGCTGATGTTATGAGGTAAGTCATTCGCTGAAATCCGTTCTGTGATACAGTACACGTTTCCTTGTGATACAGTCCACGTTTACAATACACGTTTCCTTGCCAAACGATGTTCAAAATTATTTATTAGATTTAGAATGCATGCAAGAATAAAATCTTTAAATAAAAAATTAAGAATACAAAAAGCTAAACAAAAGCTAATGAGCAATTCTAAATTAGTAAAAATAAAACTTTAAAATTAAAATATAAGCGTTTCTTATTTAACACATTCGTTCTTACGTTATCCTTTTAAGCCTTATAAAATTTCAATAAAAATAATTGTTACTACAAAAAACTAAAACGAAATGAAATGATGAAAGTTTGCTGTTTGCAAGATAACAGCTGACTTATCTCTTCAAATGCACAATCAACTTAAGGGGACATTCACAAATCTATCTGATAAAAATAATTTATTGCCCAAAATATCAGCTTGCCGCTTTTCATGAATACCCTCAATATCATCTCAAATAATATGAAGTTCATAGTTTATTTAATTATAAATACTGCTGGCATCAAAGAAATAAAATTACTTTTAATTTCAGAACAATTTATTATTTACAAATCGATATCGATATTTCTTCACGTTATTTCCCAAACTGAAGTAGTTTAAAAATTATATAAAAACGATTTAATAACGATATCGAGTTTAAAAATGCATTTCTTCTTATTTTATCCCTTTTACCCTCATATTTTTCCCTCTCAAAGTGTTTGTCCCACATTTATCAACTCAAAGAAAAAGTGGCATCGCTAATTTTCATTTTCACGTGTGCATGACATTCGTAGACGGTGTGGTGAATCTCTTTACCGTACCTCTTTATTATATCATGAACACACGTATGAGAAAAATTTGTTCACCTCGAAAGTGAGGTGAATATGCCACTTACTAATTTTAATCTTAACCCTTCCAACACATTTTATACTGATTGACTTCATAAGGACAACAAAAATCTGTAAAGTGCACTAAATATTGTCAAATATTGTAAAAATATTTACTGCTGTAGTTTAACTTCATGTTAAATTAAATTCTATTCATGAGAAACCATATTGTTTTCTTTCGAAAAGTACAAAATGATTAGATGAAGTGTAAAGGTTAATAAAGTCAGCTGTTGAATTTATGAATGAAATAAATTCTTTCCATTCAGTTGTCAATTGTAGTGTTGCCAATTTATCTTTTTTCGGGCTATAGCTTTTATCATGAAAAAACAACATAACTGCGACCACATGTGCAAGAAATAATAGTTAATGACAGTGAAGGTTTTGGTTGGTTTTGTTTTTGGATATGTACATATATAAAACAAGTAAAGAAAGTCTAAAGTCGGTCTAGGCCGACTATGAAATACCCTAAACCCACTTTTCAAAAAAAAAAAAATTAATTGTAAATGGGCGTGTCCGTGGGCGGATGAAGTCCATTTTTCCAAACCATCTTTGTCTTGTCATAAAAAACATACGTGCCAAATTTTAGCTCTGTAGGTTAAACACATGCTTATTTATTGCGTTTTCAATTTTTGGGTTGTATGGGAGGTAGGCGTGTCCGTGATCGGATGACGTCCATTTTCCGAAGACATATTTGTGTTAGTATGAAACACATACATATCAAATTTTATTGTTGTAGGCTAATTATGAGCTGAGCTATGCAGTTTTCAATTTTCGCGTTGTATGGGAAGTAGGCGTGTCCGTGGGCGGATGATGTCCATTTTTCAAAACCACCTTTTTTTTATTATTAAAAACATACGTGCCAAATTTTAGCTCTGTAGGTTAAACAGAGGCTTATTTATTGCGTTTTCAATTTTTGGGTTGTATGGGAGGTGGGCGTGTCCGTAAGCGGATGACGTCCATTTTTCAAAGACATCTTTGTGTTGGTATAAAACACACACATACCAAATTTTGTTGTTGTAGACTTATTATGAGCTGAGTTATGCAGTTTTAAATTTTTGCGTTGTATCGGAGGTAGGCGTGTCCGTGGGCGGATTCCAAAAATATTCAATAGTGCAGATCCTTGGGTACATGTGACCATGTGTACCAAGTTTCATCCAATTATCTCAACTCCTTCTTCTTATCCTGTGTATACGGACAACACACAGACGGACGGACGGACGGACGGACGGACGGACGGACATAGATAGCTCGACTCACGTGGTGACGCTGATCAAGAATATATATACTTTTCTATACCGGACTCGCTTCGTTCTATGCGTTACAAACGTTTGCACAAAGTTAATATACCCTGACCTTTCAGGTTTAGGGTAAAAAAATAATAATAAGACCAACATTACTGGGAAATTTGTGGCGTATTTTTAAAATTCATATGTGGGAAAAATAGAATTTTTGTGATAATTTGGTTGGCAACTATAACTAAACGCGAAATCATTTGTATAGATATTAATTTGATCAAAAATTCATGCGAAAAATATTTTGCAACAAATATATCGCACACTAAATACAAAACAGTCACAACTCAAAATTTTTTTATACCGACTTTTTGTTATAAATCAAGTCACAAAACACATATCTCAATATCTTTGTCATTATTTTCTTCATTAACTGGAAGAATGAAGTTCGTGTGTTTAAATGAAAATTGATTTTCTTCTATAGTATCAACCAAAGGGTTTTATTTTTCACTTCTCCTGAAAAGTCATGTTTTTTGAGTTGTGACTGTTTTGTATTTAGTGTGCGATATATATTTTTTTATATGTATTAAAAAATTGAAATCATTTGTATAGGTATTAATTTGATCAAAAATTCAAGCAAAAAATCAATACATTAATTAAAAACATATTTTTTTTAATTTTAGTGGTGACCGTGGCATGCAGGTTAAGTGTGTGGCTTAGCATGCTCGGAGCCCGGGTTCGATCCCCAGCCGTGGCGAAAAATTTTTTCAATAAAAAATTTTTCTGATCGGTCACCACCTCTCTGCAGACAATGGCAAACCTCAGAGAGTAAAATAATGCCATGTAAAGCTTCTTGAGAACATGAGCCGTTCGGAGTCGGCATAAAACATGTAGGTCCAGTTCTCGGTCAATTGTGTGCAAAATTTAGTAACACACGCGTCACACTGCGCTAAGCAGCAATCGTTGTTTACGAACTCAAGTATGCATGCATTTTTTGGTTTCTCTGTTTTTTTTTTTTTTTTTTTTTTTTTGTGAACTCCTAAAGTACTTGCCCGATTACCGTAATTTTTTGTCAACATATAGAGACTATCAACGCGGAGGTGCCCGTCTATGAAAGTGGGCGGTATTCAGCAAAGGGGCGTGTCTCTATAAGAAAAACACTGTATCTCAGTAAACATTGACACAAGGGTAATAAAATGTACAGTAAAATTACAAGGCAGGCACACATATTAAAAGTGACGATCACTTAAGTGGGCGTAATTCTAAAAAAGGGTGTGGCAATATTGTAAAAACTCTGTATCTCAAAGAAAATTGACAGAAATTAAGTACAGAGGTAGGCACAATTATTGAAAATTACTATCAAAAAAGTGGGCGTTATTCGACAAAAGGGTGTGGCGATATAATAGAATTACTGTGTCTCGAATAATATTGATACTAGGGTACAGAAATTTATTACAACGCAAGGAAAAATTACTTCAAATTTTTGTAAAAAATAAATGGGCGTTATTCGAAAAGGGGAGTAGCAATATTAAAACAACACTGTATCTCGATTACTATTGACACTACGATACTAAAATTTAGTACAAAGGTAGGTACAAATATAACAAATTACTGCCAGTAATGTGGGCGGTATTCGATAAAAGGGCGTGTCACTATAAGAAAAACACTGTATCCCAGTAAATATTGACACTTAAGTACTAGAGTTAATAAAATTCACAGAAAAAATGCAAGGGTAGGTACAATTATAAAAAATAACTATCAATTAAGTGAGCGTTAGTCGACAAAGAGGTATGGCAATATTAGAAAAACTCTCTATCTCGTATAATATTGACACTAGAGTACTTAAGTTAACTACAGCCGTAGGCACAGTTATAAAACAATTAATTTCAAGAAAGTGGGCGTTGTTTGATAAAGGGGTGTGGCAATATATGAAACACACTGTATCTCGAATAATATTGACACTAGAGTACTTTAGTATAGAGGTAGGCACACTTATAACAAGTTACTGTCAATTAAGTGGGCGTCATTCGACAAAGGGGTGTGGCAATATTAGATAACACTAAATTGAATGCTGACACTACTAACTGAAAAAGTACAAACGTAGACACAATTATTACAAATTACTACAGAGGAATTGGGCGTTATTCGACTAAGGGGTGTGGCAGTGTGTAAAAAAACTGTATAATATTGACTTAAGGGTGATAAAATTCATTGTTAGAATGGGTAGAATTAATGAAAACACTATGACAAAGTGGGCGAAATTCGTCAAAGAGGCGTGTCACTATTATAAAAACACTATTTTTTACTCAATATTGACATTGGGGTCCTGATAAAGATACAAGGTACTAATAAAGATACTGACAAAGAACAGAATAAGAAACAACAGAAAAGCATTTTCCATATTATGAGCGTAAATAATTGGTGTTTAATTAATTAATACACTTTTCAATATATACCATTTTCTCTAAAAAGAGAGAAATAAAAACTTTTTAACAAAAAAAAAAATCTGCCTCAAAATCACTACAAAGTAAAAAATAATTTAAATTACTTTTTACTATTTATTTCTTGGTCAAATTTGATAATTTATTTATATTCATTATTATATAGGAAATCTTATGATATCAATTATTCTGATTTTTTTTATTTTCATCATAAATATATTAATTTTTTATGATAATAAAAGCTTCGAAGTCGGCGCTAATATAATCAGATTTTTTTGTGCAGCTGCAACACACATATAGCATTTTAATTAAGATTTAAGAAAAATTAAGATAACAAAATTAATACAGCGTCACCTAAGCAGGATATTCACAAATAAAAATGTCTTAAATAGAGTAGGGATGGCAAAAATATCATGATTTTATGTCAATGATTAGCGCTGACTAGAAGCTTTTATTATCATACAAAATTAATATATTTATTAGTGTCCGACCGAAGGTGAATTTTTGCCGAAGCCGAAGCCAATTCTTCGGCAAAATGGAAATAATCGGCCGAAGGCCGAAGCCGATGCCGAATAAAAAACAACTGTTTTCAAGTAGAGAAAATTATAAAATTTATTCTTTGCTTTTGTTAAGGGCCGATGTTGAATGTGAACCACACCTAAACGTCAAGTTTTTTCTGCATTTCATTTGGCATTTCTCAATTTCAGACTAACTCAATTTGAACCATGGAAAGATACATAATCGAGCCACGCGTTAAAATGGCAACAGTGGACGATCAATTTTCGAAGAAAATCATCTTCAGTTATGAGGCATATTTTCACCTCAGTGGATTCGTCAATAAGCAGAATTGCCGCATTTAGGCGAATGCTAATCCAAGAGTGATTGTCGAAAAACCAATTCACCCGCAAAGAGTGACTGTTTGGTGCGGTTTATGGGCTGGCGGCACTATCGGGCCATATTTATTCCAAAATGAGACCGGTCAGGTAGGTACTGTGAATGTTGTTCGCTATCGTGAGATGATAACGAACTTTTTAAGGTCCGAATCAGTAGATATAAATGTGGACATTATGTGGTTTCAAAAGGACGGTACACCTTGCCACACAGCTAATGAAACAATGACTCTTTTGCGCGACAAATTCAATGGCCGTGTCATCTCACGTGGTGGCGATGTCAATTGGCCACCAAGATCATGTGATTTGACACCGTTGAACTTCTTTTTTTGGGTTATTTGAAAGAAAAGGTAAACGTTGATAAGCCAGCAACAATTCAAGAGCTAAAGGATGAGATAATTTGGCACATTAACGGCAAAGAACCTTAATTATGCCTCAACGTCATAGAAAACTTAGACCATCGGATGGAGGTGTGCCGCCGAGGTCGCGGAAGCCATTTGGCCGATATTTTTTTTTCATAAATAATTGAACCATACCAATATTATCATAATAAAAAGAATTGGCAGTCATTTTCTGAATAATTTGTGTTTTATTATTTAATTAACCATTCTTTATATTCATTTCAGTACAAAAAAACTTACTGAACTCATTAAATTCGAGTTAAATGGAAGAGTATTTTCTGCAAGATTCGGATTTTTCTGTAATCGAACTATTGACGTCAGGATAAAGTAGAAAAAATTGAATATATTTTCGATCCATTCGAGAAAAGCTACAGAAATGTAATACTAAATATGAAATCTGGCAGAAAATTTCTAGCGTTAACTCGGCTTTTATATTTCAGTCCATAACAAAAGCAAAAACGTTACAGTCGGACTCGCTGCATTTATCATTTGAATAAAATTTTCACTGAATGAACACCAACTCATGAAAGAACAGAAAATGAGAGAAACACAAAACGAACAATGAAAATGTTAAAAATATTTACTGAATAATTCAAAAAAATTCAAAAAACTTTTTTAGTAAAAACAAAAAAAAATTGTTTAGTAAAGCAAAAACATTCGGCAAAAATAATCGGCTATTTCGGCCGAAGCAGAAGCCGAAGCCGAAGATCAAAATATCGGCCGATTATGCCGATTACCGAAGCCGAAGCCGAATAATCGGTCGGACACTAATATTTATGATGAAAATAAAAAAATATCAGAATAATTGATATCATAAGATTTCCAATATAATAATGAATATAAATAAATTATCAAATTTGACCAAGAAATAAATAGTAAAAGTAATTTAAATTATTTTTTACTTTGTAGTGATTTTGAAGTAGGTTTTTTTTTTTTGTTAAAAAGTTTTTATCAATCATAACGGTAGTGCTGCATAATGAGCATGATTGATATAATTTTTATACTATAAGTTTTTGAAATATAACTTATTTTAAATTTTCATTCATTTTAAATTTTTTACCAAACCAAGAAAGAAATTACCATTTTACCAAGTCAAAATCTTTTTACCAAATTTGGTAATGTTTTACCAAAACGGCAGCCTTGCATAACGGGTGTTCCATTCGCACAAATAACAAACAAACTTCGTCCATCCAGATTGCATTCCGGTTACGATCGACACAACTTTCAAATCGCCGCACAGTCGCCAACGATGATCATTATACTTTACGCATTCCAAAATCGTTTTCATATTGTCATACGTCTTTTTCATTTCTATCGCGTATGCTATCGAAACAGACGGTTTTGTGTTATCGTGGAGCAGGTGATCGATGTCCAGTTGGAGCATATGTTGAAGCATTAAAGACTATATTGTAGTCGCCAAAAAGTAGTTATAAATAAATGGAGTGCAAATAAGGAGCTAAATTGATCAAAAATCAAAGAATCGCTTACATGACGGTTCAATAAATCCAGATAAATTTTCTGATTTGGCATCAATATTATTAGAAAACAAGTAAAAAAAGTCTAAAGTCGGTCTAGGCCGACTATGAAATACCCTAAACCTACTCTTCCAAAAAAAAAATAATAATATTTTTGAAAATGGGTGTGTCCGTGGGTGGATTAAGCCTATATTTTATATGCATTTTAATGTTGATGAAAAATTTACACATACCTACCAAGTTTTATTCCTGTAGCTCACAGTTAATGCCTTTATTGTGCTTTCGCTATGGGAGGTGTGCGTATAAATGGACGGACTACTCCCAAATTTTGAACACACCTTAATTTTGGTATAAAATACATACATACCAAATTTGATCTCTCTATGACAAACATAATCTTATTTATTGAGTTTTAAACTTTTTGGGTTGTATGGGAGGTAGGCGTGTCCGTGCGCGGATGACGTCCATTTTGCAAACCCATCTCTGTTTTTTCATAAAAAACATACGTGTCAAATTTTATCTCTGTAGGTTAAACAGAGGCTTAGTTATTGCGTTTTCAATTTTTGGGTTGTATGGGAGGTGGGCGTGTACATGAGCGGATGACACCTATTTTTCAAAAACATCTTTGTGTTGATACAAAACACATACATACCAAAGTTTATTGTTGTAGGTTAATTATGAGCTGAGTTATGCAGTTTTCAATTTTTGCGTTGTATGGGGGGTAGGCGGGTCCGCGGGCGGATTCCAAAAATATTCAATAGTGCAGATCCTTGGGTCCATGTGATCATGTGTACCAAGTTTCATTCAGTTATCTCAACTCGGACGGACGGACGGACGGACATGGATAGCTCGACTCACGTGGTGACGCTGATCAAGAATATATATACTTTTCTATACCGGACTCGCTTCGTTCTATGCGTTACAAACGTTTGCACAAAGTTAATATACCCTGACCTTTCAGGTTTAGGGTATAAAGATGGCACTGGCAACTCATCTGAGTTCGGTACAGTTAAAATATTCGATGCTTTGTCTTTGTATTCGTATCTGCGTTAATTTCTCATATTCAATTTAAGCACAGTTTTATTTGCGCAAACATAACAGTTGCCTTCATTAAGTGCGAAAACCGAATGCCAAATCAAGGGTATTCCAAAGGGCATTTTTATTTTCCTGTGCTTTCTTATTTGATCAAAAATTTAAGTCAATGTCGACGTGCATTGAACGCTGCACAAGTTTTTAAAGTAAAGTATTTTTTATTTAAGTAATTTCTACGCATTTTTTCCGGCGTGTGTTTACCACATATATTACAAAAAAATTTACTTTTATTGCGCAATGCGACATGATTAAGAATAGGGGTACTCACGATGTGGTGTATTTGCCTTTGTATTGTGTATTTTTGATATTTGTAGTTAAATTACAAAAACAAAATGTACAGTGTTTAAAATACAACCCTATGCCACAAATACAATGACACAACCCTATTGTATTCTTTGCAAATTTCGTTGTATAGTTGATCAACTGATCACAAAAGCTTTTTGACGCAGCGTGGATGAAAGTACTGGCTGCGTTGTGTGTTAATTTAATAAAAGTTTATTTAATTTGTTGCTTCGTTTCAATTCTTTTATTTTCTCGTATTGCCAAATTATGAACTTCCCAGACTTTATTGAAGGTTTGTCCACAATGCGTTGTAAAATATTGTAAATTTTGTAAGAATTAATCAAAAATACACCACATCGTGAATACCCCTAACATAAAGAGCAAATAACGAATTTTTTTGTGACACTATCACTATTAAACTCAAATTTTATTTGTGTAAAATTGTGGAACGGCAAATCGATTTGATGTAAGTTGAATAGTATAAAATATTAAAGTAGAAACAACATTTTTTTAAAAAAGACCACCTAAATAATGGTTAAATATATTTTATCACAAAAATTTATTTTTTTTTGGAATCAGCGACTAAAATTATGTTAGGAAAGTATATTTATGAATTTTTTCTCGACCACAACTTACGTTGTAAAAAGTAATTAAGTGATCGCAACGTACAAATTTAAAAATAACTATATCTCAGAACCCAGATGTGACCCAGACCTCGGACTACCTATATTGCACTCCTAGAGGTGCCCACTATCATGATTTTTTGGAATTATACTAGATGATTTTATTTGTCTTAATTTGTTAACACCGTGTATTTATCCACACTTACAGCTAAAAATGTAGACTATAAAAACATAAAAATAAATATTTGGGGTCGAAAGCCGCAGAAAAATGAATTTATCCGAAATCTTTTTCGGACAATTTCGGTACATCAGGTTTAAGGTTTTTTGATACCTTTTCTCAGTTTATAATTAAGCTGTTTTTAATTCAAAACTATCGTCAGATTCATTATTTTTAATTTAACAAAAAAATCTCTCTCTCCACTTATTATAACTCCCAAAAAACTTGAGGCGATACGAGTTCTATATTACTACGATCCAAAATCCAGATGCTATTATTTTTGCTCTGCAGTACAGCTTTTACAAAATTTTTAGCGCAATCTTCTGCACTTTGAGTTTCTGCTGCTAAAAATTTATCAGTCAAAGGCTTGGAATAATCAAACGTATCTTTGCCAGATAAATCATGAAGCAACGGTGTAATAGTGATACCTGGACATATAGCCACCACAGCAACTCCAGTTCTATTGTAATAATATTGATCCTAGTAATAGTATTAAATGGATTAGTTGTTTACTTTTTTTTATATATATATGTATTTGTTTTTTTGATTTTACTCACTGCTAACGATCGTGTGAACCCAATGACACCATACTTCGATGCACAATAATTTGCCAAAGAGCCACATGGCTCTAATCCCAAAACCGATGCTATATTTACAATCATACCTCCACGACCATTTTTATTTTTATCCATATATGGTAAGGCCTCAAGAGTTGTATTAATTAAACCGATCAGATTTATGTTAATGGTTAGCTCGACATTTCGATCTGAAATAATGCCCGCACCATTAACCAGTATATCAATATATTTCATTTGAGTAACTATCGCTTCCATGGCATGTCTTATCGATACCTTTTGGGTGATATCAAACTTAATGAAGTTTACTTTGCACTTCACATCAATAGACTGCAGTGTTTGGATTGACATGTAATTTTGATTTAAGTCTAAAATAACTAAATTCTTAAAAAGAATTCGATATATATTAACGGTTTTGTAATGGGCCTTATTTAATACTCACAGCTATTTGTTTTTTCATGAGTTCCTTGCATGTTTCAAATCCAATACCACCTAAGCCTCCGACAAACACAACATTTTTTCCTGATAGTTCCATTTCAATTTACTTTATATCAGTCAAGCGACTAAAAATCGAATGATGCAGTTTCGTATATTTTCGAATGCTTAAAGTAGAGTTTTCACATTTTAATCAAAGAGACCTCAAATTTATAATCAGTTCAAATGTCACATTGATAACAATTCTAGCTGTCAAAACAATTAATGTAAACACAACAATTATTTGTTTGAAACAAAGCCGTCTTATAGTTGAGACAAAAATGTACCTAGGCAGAGACGTTATTGAGTTCGGAGAGATAGCAGACTCTGGAAATCAGTGTTTCTTAGCTTAAATTATTTTGCCACTAAATAGGAAGATACTTTTAACTAGAAGATTAAAGGTTCCCAACCTTTTTTGATCAGGGACCACTATGTTACTTACACTATGTTTTAAGCAGCGAACACAAAATTTTAACAATAATAAAATATAAACAGTGGTTATATTTAAGTATTCTTTATTTTAAACTTTTAATGCAACTTAAATTTATGTAAGTTGTAACAATTAAAAATTACAAAAAAAAAAATGTGGTGCGGTCGGGGGACCCTCGTGTATAACGGAGTTCTACACAACATTTCATCAACTCCGATTGTATTCGATATAAAATCTTTATATTTCATTTTTGTCATTCTTTCAAGAAAATTAATGTAAATGAGAGAATAAAATCATAAGGTATCAGTTTATATTTAAGGAAATTATTTTAGGACCAAGAACGGCTTTTAAGATGTTTGAAAAATTGATTTACGTCAGGACTATATCACCTTTTCAACATGATTTCTTGACTGTTAAGTCCACCGTTACTTATCTGACGATTTTTAGTAACTATATTTTAAATAATTTTAAAAAATGGTATCAGTGTGATGTTATTTTTACTGACTTCTCTAAAGTGTTTCACAGAGTTCACCATCATTTATTAATAAACAAACTTTAAAGAATATTAATTCATATATTTTGAGATGGCTAAGTCCTATCTTACTGGTAGGGCGCAGTATGTACGTATTAACAATGAGCATTCAGATGTTATCTATGTTACTTCTGGTGTCCCTCAAGGAAGTCATTTAGGACCTTTTCTGTTTTTACTGTTTGTTAATGAACCTAAGATTCTAAAGTTCCCACAGTCTTTAATGTATGCTGATGACATTAATATTTTTTCTCGTCTGAAATCAATTTCTGAATGCTCAGAACTTGAGTTAGATTTAGAGAGGTGCAGTGTGCAAGTTTAATTGCAGAGGTGCAGTGATCATTTATTTCCGCTTAATATAGCAAAATGCCAATGTTTATATTTTTATAACATTTCTGTGTATGAATATAAATCCGTTTCTGTATATGTATATGTAAGCTCGGCCGAGTAACGTTATCAAAATTAACAGATATAAAAGATTAAGGTGTTTACCTTGATCATAAGCTTAGTTTCAGTAAACATATTGATTTTATGATCGCTAAAACCAACTCCATGCTGTTTTTCATTACCAGAAACTCAAAAGAATGCAATAATCCTTTTTCTCTCATTTCGCTATAATGCCTTTGTTAAATCAATATTGGAAAATTGCTGTATTATATGGGCTCCTTTTTACTCAGCGTCATCTGACCGAATTTAAAGAGTTCAGAGACGCTTCACTAGAATAGCAATCGGGCGCCCTAATTGGAATATTGAAATGTCGCCATATAATGTTCGGTGTCTACTCCTTGGTGAGGACACTTTGAAAATGCATCGCAAATATTTTGCTGTTATGTTCATCGCTTTTAACCGACTTCAAAAAGGAGGAGGTTCTCAAAGTGGTTGGTTACTCTGTTTTTTATTTGTTTGTGGTATGTACATCGATTACTTCTAAAGTACTTACCCGATTGCCGTAATTTTTTGTCAATATATATTGTCAATATTGGTAGGCGGTATTCGACAAATGGGCGTGTCGCTATAAGAAAAACAATGTTTCTCAGTAAATATTGATACAATGGTAATAAAATGTACAGTAAAATTACGCGAGAAGGCACAAATATTCAAAATGTCGATCACTTAAGTGGGCGTTATTCGAAAAAAGGGTGTGGCAATATTGGAAAAAACTCTGTTTCTCAAATAAAATTGACACTAGAGTACTGAAATTAATAACAGAGGTACATCAAATTATTGAAAACTACTTTAAAAAAGTGGGCGTTATTCGACAAAGGGGTGTGGCAATATAAGACAATAACTATGTCTCGAATAATATTGATACAAGGGTACAGAAATTTATTACAACGGTAGGCACAATTACTGCAAATTTACTCGAATTACTCTAATAATAATGACACTAGAGTACTGATATTTAGTATAGAGGTAGGCACACTTATAACAAATTACTGTCAATAAAGTGGGCGTCATTCGACAAATGGGTGTGGCAATATTAGAAAACACTTAATCGAATACTGACACTAGGATACTGTAATAAAGTACAGATGTAGGTACAATTATTACAAATTACTACAGAGGAATTGGACGTTATTCGACTAAGGGGTGTGGGAGTGTGTAAAAAAACTGTATAATATTGACTTAACCCATTTTAGCTGGTCGATTTTTCGACCACTAACGTTAAAATTCATTTATGGAAAAAATATTAAAAAATATTACATGTTCATGTAAAATGGAAAATTTGGAAATTTATATTTATTTTCTGAATTTCCATTTAACCAAATTAAGTGTTTGCAGAAAGAATTTGAAAATATTTTTAATATTTTTTTCAGAAATTAGTTTGAAAGTCAGTGGTCGGGAAATCTACCAGCGGACTAAAATGGGTTAAGGGTGATAAAATTCATTGTTAGAATGGGTAGAATTAATGAAAACACTATGACAAAGTGGGCGAAATTCGACAAAGAGGCGTGACACTATTATAAAAACACTATATTTCACTCAATATTGACTTTGGGGTCCTGATAAAGATACAAGGTACTGATAAAGATACTGACAAAGAATAGAATAAGAAACGACAGAAAAGCATTTTCACTATTATGAGCATAAATAACACAGTGCAACACAAAAATTCAAAACAAAAAAACAATTATCCCAGCCGAAAGTACTCGATGAGAGGAGAAAAGTAATTTCTGGATTTTGCTAGATTGGTTGCCGTTCGTTTTTTATGAGCCTCTATAGTTTGTATGGAGGCTTTGCTATATCTACATTTGTATGGCAAAATCCGTATCAAGGAGTGGTCGTATGAAGTTAGTATGTAACGGAAAGTTGTTCATAATTTTATAGGCTACATTTCTTCCCTTGATTGTTTGGTAAAATTTTCAATAGTTCAAGAGCTGTAGTCGAAAAACGGACAAAATCGGTGAAAAAAGTGGTAATTTTTTCGACATTTTTGGGGTTTTGAGCATGAAGATGAAATTTTTCCGACTTAATATATTCAGCGTTTTTGTTGGCCGAGTCAAGAGCTACAACTTTGCTGAAGACTGCAAAAAAAAATTCACAGCATTTTTCGAGCTATGGCCATGCGAAAAATAGAAGAAAATTGCAAAAAAGTGCTCAAAATCGAATTTGGCGAAAAAACTATAGAGGCTCATAAAAAACGAACGGCAACCAATCTAGCAAAATCCACAAATTACTTTTCTCCTCTCATCGAGTACTTTCGGCTGGGATAAGTGTTTTTTTGTTTGGAGTCAAAAAGTTGAATATTGCGTCACAGTGTAATTGGTGTTTACTTTAATCATAAAAAATTAATATATTTATGATAACAATAAAACAAATTCAGAATAATTGATATCATAAGATTTGCAATATAATAATGAATAAAAATAAATTATCAAATTTTACCAAGAAATAAATAGTAAAAGTAATATAAAATTATTTTTAACTTTGTAGTGATTTTGAAGTAGGTTTTTTTTTTTGTTAAAAAGTTTTTATGTTAATTCAAAACGTAAGGCCTCCAACTTTCCACCCCTTATCGTCTTGTGACAATGTTATTTCCAATATGTTTGCAAGCTACTTCAAATCAACTTACTCCAATATACCATTTAATTTGTGTACTGAGCATCCTAACCTCCAGCTAACTCTTTTGAAATTCCAATAATAGATTCAATTATTATTATGAACTACCTTCGTCAAGTTAAATGCTCTTTTTCGACTGGCCCTGATGAAATTCCGAGTTGCATTCTAAAGGAATGTGCTAGCAACTTGTGTGCTCCTCTATCAAACATGTTTAATATATCCTTGCAAAGTGGACATTTTCCCATTATATGGAAAGATTCATATATTATAATATATGTCTTCATAAATCTAGCTCCAAAATTGATGTCACTACCTACCGAGGCATCGCCAAATTAAGCGCAATCCCTACATTATTAAATTATTTGAGAAAATCATAACTGAACAACTAACCCACTTCGTATCTTCCTCCATTTCTGTCACTCAACATGGTTTTTTAAAGGGTAAATCAACTTCAACAAACCTTTTGGAGTTTACAACTCCTGTAATAAAAGGTTTTACTCTGGGAAAACAGACTGACGTTATTTATACGGACTTTAGCAAAGCTTTTGATAGCGTCAATCATAATCTTCTATTGAAAAAGCTTGAGCTAATTGGGTTTCCTGTCAAATTGCTAAATTGCATAGATTCGTATTTATCGCGAAGTTTTCAAAAAGTTTTATATAAAAATTCTCTATCACAAAATATTATGGTTACATCTGGTGTTCCGAGAGGAAGTCATCTTGGACCGGTTTTATTCTTACTATTTATTAATGACCTTCCATCGGCAATTAAACACTGTGACGTCTTAATGTATGCTGAGGATGTGAAACTGTTTCTTACCTACAAGTCACTCGACGAACTACACCTTTTACAATCTGATTTAAACAGACTAGTGGATTGGTGTTACTTCAACCTATTAAAACTTAACTTGAAAAAATGCAAATCAATGACCTTCTCACGTAGAACTGCTCAAAGCACAAACTACACTATAAATAACATCCACTTAGAAATTGTTCATAGTTTTGTTGATTTCGGAGTAATTATGGATCCAAAACTTCGCTTCAATCTCCACGTAAATTTGGCGGTAAATAAGGCTAGAGGTGTTCTTGGTTTCATTAAAAGATGGACGAAAGAATTTAATGATGCCTTCACTACTAAACTACTATATATATCTCTCGTAAGACCAATCCTTGAATATGCTTCCATAGTATGGAACCCTCAATATAATGTCCACATTGATGCAATAGAATCGGTTCAAAAACAGTTTTTACTTTTTGCTGTACGTCATCATCGTTGGAACCCAGATATTATTCTTCCTTCGTATGAAACCCGCCTTAAGCAAAAATTAACAAATTATCCATGTCCGTCCGTCCGTCCGTCTGTCCGTCTGTGTGTTGTCCGTAAACACAGGATAAGAAGAAGGAGTAGAGATAATTGGATGAAACTTGGTGCACATGGTCACATGCACCCAAGGATCTGCACTTTTGAATATTTTTGGAATCCGCCCACGAACACGCCTACCTCCCATACAACGCAAAAATTGAAAACTGCATAACTCAGCTCATAATAAGCCTACAACAATAAAATTTGGTATGTATGTGTTTTATATCAACACAAATATGTCTTTGAAAAAAAATGGGTTTCATTCGCTCACGGACACGCTCACCTCCCATACAACCCAAAAATTAAAAACGCAATAAATAACCCTTTGTTTAACCTACAGAGCTAAAATTTAGCACATATGTTTTTTATACCAAAACAAAGATGGTTTTGAAAAATGGACATCATCTGCTCACGGACACGCCTACCTCCCATACAACGCGAAAATTGAAAACTGCATAACTCAGCTCATAGTTAACTTACAACAATAAAATTTGATATGTATGTGTTTTATACCAACACAAAGATGGTTTTGAAAAATGGACGTCATCGGCTTACGGACACGCCCACCTCCCATGCAACCCAAAAATTGAAAACGCAATAAATAAGCCTGTGTTTAACCTAAAAAGCTAAAATTTGGCACATATGTTTTTTATGACAAGGCAAAGATGGTTTTGAAAAATGAACGTTATCCGCTTACGGACACGCCTACCTCCCATACAACCCAAAAAGTTTAAAACTCAATAAATAAGGCTATGTTTGTCATAGAGAAATTAAATTTGGTATGTATGTATTTTATACCAAAATTAAAGTGTCTTCAAAAATTGGAAGTAATTCGTCCATGAACTCGCCCACCTCCCATAGCGAAAGCACAATAAAGGCATTAACTGTGAGCTACAGGAATAAAACTTGGTATGTATAAATTTTTCATCAACATTTAAATGCATATAAAATATAGGCTTCATGCGCCCACGGAAACGCCCATTTACAATAAAATTTTTTTTGTTTTTGAATAGTGGGTTTAGGGTATTTCATAGTCGGCCTAGACCGACTTTAGACTTTCTTTACTTGTTTTTCCTTTATATTATTGCGTTTGATGAAGTAAACACCATCGAATATGATATGTATGCTTAAACTGGTTTGTTTTTAATCAAAAAGTTTGAAATGTTTCTTATTCATTTGACTTATTAGTTACTTAGTTTGGTGCGCAAGAGTTTATCTCTTTTCCATGCAAGTTTATGCCTGCGTTGGCCCAAATACATATCCAATTAATAACATTAGCACGGTGTTCCAAAATTACATATTGACCCGTATATATATACACTAGACCGTACCTCAAAAAAAAAGTGCGCCGTAAACCACCGACGCATTTGTGCAAGACAATTACGAAAAATTTTTTTTTTTTTTTTGACCGAATGTAGGGGTCACGCATTGACATATTTCTTCATATCTCTGGTGTTTACAGTCGGATTTTAAAGTTTGGTATATCAACGTTTTTGTCTCAAGAAGATCAATATGACCTCTTTAGAAGTCATTGACCTCAGGTGTACCGTTCTAGTACTTACCCTCCAGATCTCAGTTCCTACCATCCTAATGTACCATCCTTATATCAAAAAAATAAAGCTCTTAAAATATCATTAATCTTTTGCCCAGGAAGTATATCGAAATTTGTAGCAGAACTATTTTTAAAATATTTTTGAAAATTTTTTGCCGAACGTAGGGCTCCCTTTTTTCATTTTCATCATATCTTCGGTATTAAAAGTCTGATCATATTGAATGACATATCGATGTTTTTGTTTAAAAGAGACCAATTATTTTTATTCCAAAATAAAAAAAAATATTCCTACAAGTCCTTGGAAGGTCTTAAATTGATTTTGAGGAACTTTAAAGCTCGTAAAAGAATAAAAAATAATGCCAATGCTAACAGAGGTATCAACACTATTTTTGTTGTGATTTTCTAAATATACAATGTATAATTATTTTCACAGCCACATTGAAAATAGCAATTTCAAACACTGGCTATTGCAATTCGTTTTTCCCCGTGAAAAAACAGTTGAAAATTGCGTCTGTCTAATATTTATTTCAAACGAGAGTTTTATAGAGTTTTGATAATTTTCAATAAAAATCGAACAAAAAACATTTAAAAAAAAAATGTCTTTTATTGCGAGTGACTTAAATTATACCAAATTTCCAACGGAGTATGATAATAAATTTTTTTATTGTATCTGCGGCATAACAGTGATAAAAGTCGAAAGTTGGATGTTTTTAAACAAGAAGCTGTTAGAAATGTAATCGTTTTGTGGCAACGCGCCGGCATACCAATTGTAACCCTAACGGCGGTTCGGAAACGTGTTGATATACTTATGAATACCTATTATACAATTTCTAAAAATCGATTGAGATATAACGTGAATGCTTGGAATAAATTGTTTAAAATTTCGTGTTGCAAGTGTGGCATTGAAAGCAACAATCCGTGGAGTTGAAGCATCTCAAATAAAATTCCAGACGCAGCAAAAATGTTCTTTATTGATCAGTGCGGTCCAAGATCAATGGCATTAGATGATGTCTTTGAAACAGTGTCGATGAGAGCTGCCACTGTAGAAGTAAGGTCAGTTGCTGCAACATCGAATGCGGTGTACTTTGCCAGCGTTGGTTACGAGCCTGATAGCGAGGATGAGGAGGAGTTTGAACAAAACGTAAGCGAATCACAGACGATACAAAAAAATTTTGCAGTGGTGGACATATCACTGCGAAATTATAGTTCTGCTTTGGATCGCAGCGACACATCAAATCGCTTTGGTGCTTTTGGTGTTTTAAAAATCCATCAAATTTTGACGTGATTCAAGTTGGCTATATTTCTGACGGCTCTCGAGTTTTGATAAAATGTGGCCCATACGTTGTTCATCGGTGACCGCCAAAGCAGATTCATTTACTACATGAACAAAACGCTCGGTGTTTTGAGAATGGCATGGATAAGCTGTGAAGTTATATAGGTTTATTTAAGAAAATAATCAAATTAAGTCATTTTCATTGTGCGAACCTGGTAATTTGATTATTTCGTTTGAATATTGCAATGCTTCTAGCTGGTCTTGCGTGAAGAACTGCAAGCATGGCGGCTCCGTCAATTCAAATTTTGTCCAATTTATTACATTGGTGTATGAATCGCTCTCGAAGTTAATGAAGTCATCTACTTGAGGACTATACATTTGGCGAATGAATCCTGTTGCTTCCTTGCGGGCTGATAAAATCTTCTCATAGCCATCTGAACGCAATTGAGGATCGGGGTCTGTAATCATCGTTAACAAAATATTCTCCGGGTGCAAGAAGTACGCATTGTTTTTTATAAAAGGACGAACTACCAGTTGAATATCTTCTGGCAACTGACGTATCCAAGAGATATATTTGAAGACGTTGCGACTTCCATGAATTGCCAGTAGTTGGTTTTTCACCAAAAACCAGAATGGCGCATAAACTTTAGCGATGAATTCTACTAGTTTTTTTAATGTTACCGAAGGTTGCGTGCACGTTATATAAAAACGCAGAATTCGTGACGCTGTTGTTAGCCAGCGCGCTGTGCTTACAACACCAGACTTTTCACTGGCTAATTTTTCATCGCACTTTCCTGTATGCACGGCTTGAACCATACGAAATAAATATAGCTGGTCGCTCCGAATATTCCAACATTCAATGTTTTCCGGCATTTCACCCATTGGTATTCGTTCAAAATTTTGATTGAGCTGACAAAGCAGAATAGCAAAGTAATATTCAAATAATTAATATTTTAAGTATTAATTTTTTATTTTTAAAAAATTAATTTTGAGTTATTATTTTATTTTTTATTTATTAAAAATTAATTCTTAGTTATAAATTTAAATTTTTAAAGTTAATTTTTAATTCTTAATATTTTATTTAACAAAAATCATGTGTTCAACTTACAGTATAGTGCATGCAATTTTGAATACCTGCTCCAATAATTCCTGGCCAGATTCCAGGTCCCTTCTGTTTGCCAAGCAGAGATCTTAAAAGGGCATTAAATGGTAGCTCGATGAAGTAAAATAGACACACCAACCATTGCAGCGGTCTCTGTAAATGGCGTTCCATTCTTGCAATAACTCCTCCTTTGTAGCCGGTGTTGGCAGGTGTTCCGTCGCAACTAATTGCAAGTAAGTGATCGATGCTATAATTTTCTTTATTCAAATATTCCACGATGCTCCTCTGGACACCTACTGCAGTGCTGTCAGCGGGCGTAGCATAACCGATGAATTATGAATTTGGCTCTTTCACAATGGTGACATGCTCTTCATTCACAACAACGTTACGCGACACATTTGCCTCCGTGACTCTTTTAAGAGTTGGCTCTTTTTTCCCATCAAACGAAATACATGTCAGCAAATCATCACACTTTCTTGCTGCTAAAGACTCTTTTCAACATTTGACACGTTCTCTGAATACTTTATTTTTTGTAATGATAAGCCCATCCAAGAATTGAGTTATTTTTTCTGCTGCTTCGGAAGATAAATTCTCTTCAGCTTTTGCAGCAATCGACAATCTTAAATCTTTTATTAACATGGTCGCAAGCAGTGCACCAAAGCGATTTGATGTGTCGCTGCGATCCAAAGCAGAACTATAATTTCGCAGTGATATGTCCACCACTGCAAAATTTTTTTGTATCGTCTGTGATTCGCTTACGTTTTGATCAAACTCCTCCTCATCCTCGCTATCAGGCTCGTAACCAACGCTGGCAGAGTACACCGCATTCGATGTTGCAGCAACTGACCTTACTTCTACAGTGGCAGCTCTCATCGACACTGTTTCAAAGACATCATCTAATGCCATTGATCTTGGACCGCACTGATCAATAAAGAACATTTTTGCTGCGTCTGGAATTTTATTTGAGGAGTTACAACTACACGGATTGTTGCTTTTAATGCCACACTTGCAACGCGAAATTTAAAACAATTTATTCCAAGCATTCACGTTATATCTCAATCGATTTTTAGAAATTGTATAATAGGTATTCACAAGTATATCAACACGTTTCCGAACCGCCGTTAGGCCACAAAACGATTACATTTCTAACAGCTTCTTGTTTAAAAACATCCAACTTTCGACTTTTATCACTGTTATGCCGCAGATACAATAAAAAATTTATAACATCATACTCCGTTGGTAATTTGGTATTATTTAAGTCACTCGCAATAAAAGACATTTTTTTTTAAATATTTTTTTTAGTGAAAATTATCAAAACTATAAAACTCTCGTTTGAATTAAATATAAGACGGACGCAATTTTCAACTGTTTTTTCAAAGATAAAACGAATTTCAATAGCCAGTGTTTGAAATTGCTTGACTATTTTCAATGTGGCTGTTTTTCACAGCGAATCAGCGAAAGTAAAAAGCAAAAGTGAAAAAATTAAATAATGATACATTGATATATTGAATATTTAATAAATCACAACACAAATAGTGTTGATACCTCTTTTAGCATTGGCATTATGGATTTTTTATTCTTTTTTGAGCTTAAAGTTCCTCAAAATCAATTTAAGGCCTTCCAAGGACTTGTAGGAATGTTTTTTTTTATTTTGAAAAAAATTATTGTTCTCTTTTCAACAAAAACATCGATGCGTCATTCAATATGATCAGACTTTAAATACCGAAGATATGAGAAAATGAAAAAAGGGAGCCCTGCGTTTGGCAAAAAAATTTTCAAAAATTTTTTAAAAATAGTTCTGCTACAAATGTCGATATACTTCCTGGGCAAAAGATTAATGATATTTTAAGAGCTGTATTTTTTTGATATTAGGTTGGTACATTAGGATGGTAGGAACTGAGATCTGGAGGGTAAGTACTAGAACGGTGCACCTGAGGTCAATGACCTCTAAAGAGGTCATGTTGGTCTCCTTGAGACAAAAACGTTGATATACCAAACTTTATCCGACTGTAAGCACCAGAGATATGAAGAAATATGTCAATGCGCGACCCCTACGTTCGGTCAAAAAAAAAAATTTTTTTGTAATTGTCTTGTACAAATGCGTCATATTCGCTGGTTTACGGCGCACTTTTTATTTTTTGCATAGGAGGTGGTACGGTCTAATATACACATATATGTTTGTACATATTTACACGTATATATCTGCGTTATATTTGGAATTGGTTTGGTGTTTAAGAGTTTAATCTCTTTTCCACGTAGGGTCTTGGGTTGGATAGTGGCCGTAAACTTACTAATATTCATATTATTTATAGTTACGTTGGTCTCTTTGTTTTAGAGTTTTATGTAAAGTTTACTACTTATTTGATATTGTTTACTTTTTTAAATTCAAAAATTCTTAATAAATTCGTGTTTTTGTATAAAATTTTTAAGTTCCGCTAAAAAGCCAATTAATGTGCTTGGTGGAAATTCATACTTCGCCAACTGGGTGTGTGTTTTAGTTCGTAGGTGCATTCTGTCTGTTCCGGTTGATCCGGATAGATTTTAGAATGTAAGTCGTGCATGCGTATAGTACGGGCTATACGTATTCATGAGATTACACACTACTTTGGCGAACCCAAAAAAAAAAATGGGTGTCATCCACTCATGGACACGCCCACCTCCCATACAACTCAAAAATTGAAAAAGCAATAAATAAGCCTCTGTTTAACGTACAGAGATAGAATTTGGCACGTATGTTTTTTATGAAAAAACAAAGATGTTGTCGAGAAATGGACGACATCTGGCCACGGACACGCCTACCTCCCATACAACGAAAAAAGTTGAAAACTCAATAAATAAAATTATGTTTGTTATAGAGAGATCAAATTCGGTATGTATGTATTTTATACCAAAACTAAGGTGTGTTCAAAAATTTGGAGTAATCCGTTCATGAACACGCCCATATCCCATAGCGAAAGCACAATAAAGGCATTGACTGTGAGCTGCAGGATTAAAACTTGGTATTTGTAAATATTTCACAAACATTTCAATGCATATAAAATAAAGGCTTCATTCGCCCATTGCTTCATCCATTTTCAATAATTTCTTTTTTTTAAAGTAGGTTTAGGGTATTTCATATGTTAAATATTTCGACTTTAGTTCCACAATAAGAATCCTCCACAGGGATATGATGATTTAAATTCGATCATCATATCAGCCTCTATCACCGTCCGCGAGTCGAATGTTGCAGTCGAATCGACTCAACTGGCGAACTATTATTCTTGCGGTATCATCGTTAGCGAATAACAAACAAAAACTGTTAAAATATATAAACAAACGTCAAAAAAATGTAGTTCAGTTCAAATTTTGTATTTTATTCTTTAATATAAAAAAAAAAATATTAAGCAGCACGGAGCTTATCTTCTGATAACTTGAGAAAACACATACTTTGTGCAGATTACGGTGAAGGTTTTCTTACAGAGAGATAATATTCATCAACAGCTACCTCATCCTCTTCTTCATCAGCCGCTTCTTCGTTGATTTCAAAGGAATTTACATCTGTGGAAGCCGGAACTGTCGCAGTTTGGTTCTTGCCAAATTATTGTCCGGTGGGGGCTGCAGCATGCCTCAAGTTTAGTAAAGCATCAACAGCCAGTTCGAAGAGTGAAAGGGCCCACCGCCCTTTGCTTTTCTTTTCTTATACGTAGCGGCAGTTCCAGTGATTGAACTCCAACGCAAATCTATTCCGTGAAGTCTTTGTGGCTGACTTTTGTGGATCCAAATCTTCTTCGTTCAGACGCAATGTTAAAATTTTGCTCCATAAGCTGCACAATTTTAGGGAACTGCCGACTGTTGGTTTTTTTCATGCTAAAATTAATTTAAAATTTGCTAAACACCAGAAAGAAACGGTAAAAATATAAAAATATTGCACGTTACTTACCTTTTTGTATATTTTCTAAGTTTTTTATGCAAAAGTTTTATATTTTGTTATGATTCGCCAGCTGCTCACCAAATATTTTAATTCGTCTGTTTTTGACTTTTAAGTCGAATCGAATTTTTGAAATTCGCAAACAATGATACCAACTTGGCGAATTTTATGTTTTTTATTCTATTCACGGACGGTGATAGGAGTATTAAACAACAGAAATCTTTTTTTTTTTAATAAAATTTCGGCAAATTTGTCTAAATAAGTATTTACATCTAGAACAAAGTATGTGAATTCTGGCGTCCTCTGATTGCATTTCAATATTCACATTGTTTTTAATTTTTAAAATATAGATAAAAGAGAGAAATAAATTTTTATCAACGGGTCTCTGAGGAGTCCACTGCTCCAAAATTCTATCGACTGCATCCTAAATGATACCTAAATAACTGTTATATTTCAATCCATATTTTGTGCATGGATTAAAAAACCTGTCGGGAGAGTCATCGCGATGTAGCAAATCGCAAAATTTGGTGCATCTGGAAACCAAAATCTGCTTGAAGCTCGCTGAAGTCTTCTTTTCTGCTAACGCTATGACAAAAATGTTCATTGATGTTTATTATTAGTCTATTGACGGCTTTCGGAACTGTTGCAGCTGCTGCTTCAGACGAAAGACTTAAATTGTGGCAAATATCACCGTTGATAAAAATTTTGGGGCAATTTCAATTTTTTTTTTTTTTTCAATTTTGGGATTTTCATCTTGGCTTTCGTTAAGCCCAGCAGGTGCACTTACCACCTTTTTACATAAACAGATGAGGTTTGTTCAACGAAATTAATGCAAATAAAGCCCTGACCAAAATAGACGAAACGAGACGAGCGTGTACACTCGTTACGTCTGTTTTGACATTTAACCCAAAATGCAACGTTCTTGAACTCGTCTAGGCTGGTCAGCTACCAACTGTTTCAAATGCATATAAATGCCTTGTTCATCCCTAAGAATGGCTATTAATTCATTAAAATATTTTTTCTTGCACTAATTGATAAAAATGCAACAAAACTTGATGTAAAAATTCTCTGCACTGTTGTTGCTGACGAGTTGAGACGCTAAAAGTTCGGTTCTTACGGAACAAAACGTTTCGTCAAACCGTTCAGTTCAGTTTCGATGTGTTTACGTTAGCTTATTTTGGGCAACAACATTGAATTGCATTTAAGCGAACATTTTTGTCTTTGCTCGTTACGGAGCGAATCGTCTATTTTGGTTAGAGCTTATGTAGATGGTTTTGTTCCGTCAACAAAACGTAAGCGGTAGTTCCCTTAAAATATTTCGGCGCGCAGAACCAAGAATAAAATTTTACAATTCAAAGTCAAAATGAGCCTCGAAAAGCCCAGCCGCACATCCTAGGGCTAAGGTTGATACTATAATAAAGACATTTCCCCCAATAAAACGTGGCATTCTTTAGCTTACTTTGAATTAATGGTTACTTGTTCTAATGCTTTGGTCGCAGCCTAGCTTTCTGAAATTATGAAAATTTCTCGATTTGGGACAACGTTTTTTGTATAAGTATGTATTATTATTCTGAAAAATACATTAATTTTTTTTATTCAAATGAATGCTATTCATAAAGAATGCTTTTCATTCATTTATATTCATTGGTCATTTTATATTCATTATTAATTCTTTTATTCATTATTCCTTTTTTATTGATGCCTTTGGTTTGTCTTAATTTTGCAACCACCCACGAAACTAACAGGGGTTAATGTTTTATATTTTTAATAGAAGTAAAATTCCAGTTTAAAATTCACCGCTAGATAGCTTCGCGTGAAAATAGTTTTACTATTCTTTGTAAATTTGATTCTTTATGAGTAGCATTCATTTTAATATTAAAATTAATGAATTAATATAAAATTAATAAATCAATTTTTTTTAAATTGTATGTGTATTGTAGATAAACAGGTTTTATATACATAGTTTCACTATCAGAACTTGTATTACCCAGGAATTATAATGATTTCTATAAAGTGATCGTGCAACCACGCTCATTTTTAGTACATTTGCCACCATTCGACCGAAATTACAAAATTTTACTCTAATTCGACAAAAATTATCTGAAATTAACATTTTATTGATTTGTGGATGAAAAAAGTGGGTGTGGTATTTTTTCCTAAGCTACCCCTATATTGAGGCGAAAAAAAAATAAAAAAATCACTCAAACCGGTCCAGCCATTTTCAAGTTAAGCAAGACTAACGCAAGGCAATTTTTTTTATATTTATAAATAGATAAATTTAGATAACTATATCGAAAATTGAAATGAAACCTAAAATAAACGCTCTTACTTAAAGTATGAATTAAAAACATATATTTATTTAAAATAAAATTTAGCTTTAACATAAGCGATACAACATTTTTCTCTGCATGCGATGCTGCAATTCACCGCGACGTATCATTGTATGAATGACTTTGAGAACTGTGCGCTCCTCATATTTCTGCCGTAGGAAATCCTGTTATTAAATATTAAATTCATTAATTTTCAACAGAAAACATAATAATTCAAGTGCTGATTAATTACCTGTATCACATTTTGCTCAGATACTTGTGAACCAATTGCGAATCGACGCTTCAATTGCTTTTCAATGCGATTAAGGGTCTCTTGATCTTCTTCCGTTGTAAAGCCTTCAGCTCCAGCTAAACTTCCAGTCATAGCGGCATCTAGTGTTGATACTTGAAACAATCGTAGTGATTCATTTACATGCTCGTCGTTAACGAAAGGCATTAAATGCATTTTTGCTAATGATTCCGAAATGCGAATTATTGCTTCTAGCTGTCTGACAGTTATTGGAATGCTAAGACGTTTATCAGCAGATTTCTCTTGAGCTCCGGCGCCACTGCGCATTAGTACATAACGACTTTTTAGTTTTTCACCAGCTTCTTCACTCAATCGTGGGCCACAGCGTGTGCGACAGAAATGAATGTATTTTTTGAACATAGCAAGAGAAATTTCACCCTCTTTCAGCTCGGTTGGTCCTGTCTTATTAGAGGATATATGAACATTAATAATGTGTTTGGCCAGAGTGATATCACGAGATTCGTCATGCACATCCTTAACAATGAAGATCATGTCGAAACGCGATAGAATTGTTGGCATGAAATCGATATTCTCCTCTCCTTTTGTGTCGTCCCAACGGCCAAAGATGGAATTAGCTGCTGCAAGAACAGAGCATCGAGAGTTCAATGTTGTTGTAATGCCTGCTTTTGCAATAGATATTGTCTGTTGTTCCATAGCTTCATGAATGGCAACACGATCATCTTCACGCATTTTATCAAACTCATCAATACAAACAACACCTCCATCAGCAAGTACCATAGCGCCACCTTCCATAATGAAATTTCTCTAAAAAAGGAAGGTTGTTAAGAATGACTAGTTGTTAAGGGGACTTTTCCTTTTGATTTATTTTAAACTTATTTATATCTCTTGTTTTAAATATTGCATTGTATATTATTTACATATACAAGGTCCATGATATAATCTATATGGGCATTTCCGCAGAAAAGTCTACCGTGACCAAAAAATTAAAAGTTAACCAACATTTTTTTTACTTGTATTATTAAAGAGAAATATTCAAAATTAATTTAATTAAAGAGTTCAAATTTTTCCCATGTTGCGTTGGCAATATATCGGGCTACCAAGTTTAAGTTAATGTTTTGGTTAGTTTTGTTTATTTCTATAAGCATTTTCGCTTTACAATTTCCATTTCTAAGAGTAATTGTGCAATTGAATTCTTATGCAAAACTTTTGCTACAACTACAACTAACCGCAAAATAAATGCAAAAGAGCAAACAAATAGCAATTAACGGTAAAATTTTGGTTTGCTTTTAATGATATTCTGAGGTAACGTCACGCCAGACAAAAAACTATTTAGTTTTATTTTTTTCTACTCTGGCATTCAAAAGTACGTGAAATTTTGCATTTTAATAAATTTTAATAAAGTTAAGTAAATTTTATAAAAAAAATCGTGAAGAAGAAAAACCGTTAATTTTATATTAAATTTGAAAAGTGAGTAACGTCACGCTAAATTTGCCTGATTTCGTTATTGAATTTGGTTGCAGGTATTTTAGTGGAGTTTTTTTCCAACTTCTCATGGTCGATGGGGTAGGAGTTAAAAAAATATAATATAATAGCGGATGTTACCCGGTGTTACTCCGGGTTGTGGCTTGACCACAGGAAAAGTACGATTTTGAAAACTGCTCTCATTTTAACATTTTTAAATTATCAATTTAATTTTTTAATTTTTAAAATTATCGTTTTTTGGGGTTTTTCCACTTCCCTTCGTCAAAAGTGTGTAGTCTTATTTCCGTAAAACAGTACCTGCCGGTCATATTAAAAACAAAAATTTCATCTTCAACGTCTAGATCTGACATCTGGGTTCTGAGGACAATGGTCACGCAGTTTGTAAAAGTCATTTCGAGAACAATGCGAGAAGTTTTTCTTAGCATGCATTAAATATGGATTTTTATCTCAAAAACAGAATTCTAATTTTAAAAAATTCTTTTGGTATCGATTCGATTTTTGGATTGCCTTTGTTCAGCTTCGGCTTTGATCGTTACTGTTCGGTTGATTTTTGTTCATATTTATATAGCTTCTGCTCGTATTCGTTAAAAGTTATTTTTATTCATTAGCCTTTGGTTCTTGACTTTGTTTGCCTTGATTCCGAAAGAACTTTTAGAATCATAGGATCAATTTCAGTAACAGATACAAATGTTTACTAAGTTTCATCAAAATCGATTCATCCGTTTTGACGTGAATGAGCCAGACATTAATTGATTAGTTAACATTAGTTGATTATTGAATAAAGCCCCCTCCTACGGAAGTTTTTGAAATTTATGTAGCCTCAATTCCGTTGCAGGGTCAAGTTATTTCACGTACCAAATTTAAGTAAAATCGGTTAAGTCATTTGAGAGTTATTGAGTCTTCAAAGTGCACTACTTAACGAACCCTCTTGTGAAAATCTTTGGAATTTTTATAGCCTATGTTATATCTTGGGCGCAGTTGAACTTTCATATCAAATTGCATTGAAAGGTCCAGGTATTTAGGAGTTATTATAGAGTGCCATGCCCACATATTTCCGCCCACTTTTGTACACCCCCTATGAGCTTCCTCTCTATGAAACGTACGTGGTGGCCAAATTTCAGCACAATCGGAAATACGGTGCGCGAGCCTATACGGAGCAGACAGACAGACAGACAGACAACTTTATGTTTTATTTACGTAAAATATTTTTTAAACAAATTTTAACTTAAAATGTTCGGATGGAAATTTAAGTAATGTAACACCAGTAACGTCACGCCAGATGACTTAGCCTAATAAAACAAAACCGAGAAAAGATTTTTTAATTTGATAACCAGCAAAATAAACTCATATTATTTTAAATTCTTCCAAATAAAGTTTTCTATAAAGAGTCTTGCCCAATTCGCAGAGTTTTTCAAATTTGTTATCTAAGTCGAAAACCACTTAGTGCATACTTGTGCTTATATCTTTTAATTCTTAGAGTCGATTGTTATAATTTTTATACCCCCACGCGTACTGCGTAAGGGGTATATTAATTTTGTCACGACGTGTGTAACGCCCAAAAGGAGGCGTGGTAGGTAAAGAAAAGTATATATATTCTTGATCAGCATCACCACCTGAGCTGATTTAGCCATGTCCGTCTGTCTGTCCGTATGTCCGTCTGTCCGGCTGTCGACACGATTACAGCCCTAATTTTCAAGCTATCGTAATGAAATTCGATATTTAAGCCTTTTTTAAAAAAACTAAGATCAAGTTCGAGAATGGGCTAAATCGGATGAAAACCACGCCTACCTCCCATACAACCCCAAAATTGAAAACTCTATTAAAAAGCTAATATTAAAGCTACAATACTGAAATTCGATATTTGTGTATTAAATGTCAAAACTGAGACGTGTTAAAAAAAATGGGCAAAATTCACCCACAAACACGCCCACCTCCCATACAACCCCAAAATTGAAAACTCTATAAAGAGGCTAAAATTAAAGATACAAAACTGAATCTCGGTATTTGTATATTCTATGTCAAAAATGAGGTGTGAAAGAAAAATGGGCGTCATCCACCCACTAACACGCCCACCTCCCATACAACCCCAAAATTGAAAAATCTATAAAGAGGCTAATATTAAAGTACAAGACGAAAACTCGGTATTTGTGTATTCTATGTCAAAACTGAAGTATGTTAGAAAAATCGGCGTCATCCGCCGACTTACACGCCCACCTCCCATACAAACCCAAAATTGAAAACCCTATAAAGGGGTTATTATTAAAGGTACAAAACGGAAACTCGGTGTTCGTGTATTCTATGTCAAAACTGAGGTGTGTTAGAAAAATTGGCGTCATACACAAACTAACACGCCCACCTCCAATAGAACCCCACAATTGAAAACTTTATAAAAAGGCTTATATATAAGGTGCAGGAAAACAATTTGATATGTATGTATTTTAGACACATAAAAATAATAAAATCCCTCAAAATCTCATACAAAAAGCTCTCCAATTCAAAATTCTTTTACCCTTAAGAATCGGCCGTGGGGGTATTTTAACTTCGGCCAAGTCGAAGATATACCTTACTAGTTTTACTTAATATAGTGCTACTTTATTAGTACATAACGCCAGTTTGGAAATCTATACTATTATATAAAAGGAGACTCACGGATTTGGTCCGGCGTGTTCTCAATAACCGCTGAACCGATTTTTATAATTTTTTTACTATTCAATTGCTATGATAAGCGAAATTGAAATAGGGTACTACGTTTTTTACAAAACTTTTTCTTTAACTATTTAAGAATTCATGTATTTTAATTCATGCTAATGCTGTACAAGCAGCACAACAAGCAGCAGAAAACCAGTGCTTAAGCTCTGGCTGTGAGAGTAACTCACCACACAGCACGGCTGCCATGTTGTGTGGGGAGTTTCTTTCAGTTTGGTCTCTTGAGTTGCCAACAATCTGACATCGTATTTGTTATGGTTTCCAGACTTGGATTGTATATACATATATATAGTCAAAAAATATTCTTGTTATGCCCGATATATAACCAAATTATTATTTTGTTATTTATTGTAAATGTTATTCATCGACAATAACGCCATCTCGACGGATTGAAAGCTATATACAATAGATAAGATTTAAAGTTTGTTTTTATGGCACCACTAGCTACTTTATTCGCAGTCAACTTCTTGCTCAGAGAGAAATATAAATATATTAAAATCTCACCATGAAATGGGGGATGAAATTTTTTATTGTTGTAGTTATTTCAGTATACAAATATTCCATTGCATATGCTCAAATGCTTCTAAGAGGATCTCAGTACGATCTGAAATGTCGCATTGATATGTCATTGTTTGTGTGCATCTGCGCAGAAATTATTTTCATGTATACAGCCTTATAAAATAGATTTCCTTAAGATTAAGATTTCAATAGATTTATATTGGGCGCATCAGAAAATGATTTTTGTTTTAATTTTCCAACGTCTTTTTTAAAATCAAATAGGTTGGTACTATGAAATGAAGTTCAAAATGAATCAAAATGATAACCATAAATTTAGAGGAATACCTATATAACTTTTTTAATTAAGTTGGATTTTCGATTTTATTCCAAAACAGAAGTCTAAAATTTAAATGTTGCACAAGAAAGTGGTTATTGTGATTGGTGTGCAAAGCATATTTTTATTTTTAACCGACTTCAAAAAGGAGGAGATTCTCAAGTCGGTTGGCTTCTCTGTGTTTTATAATAGCATTATAAATAATGCATTTGCATTGGTCTCCGGTTGTTTTAGTTGAACCTTAATATTATAATTCAACTTTTGAATGGTTTTCCATTATATTAGACAGCCCGGCAAAAGCTACGCAGCGCATGTAAAACGCAAACGAAAACGCATGTTTAACGCAAATTTTGGCGTTTAAAGGCTTCTATGTAATAAAAACGATTGTATGTATGTTACAAGTAGACTCCAAAACCGCTTAACCAATTGTTATGAAATTTTCAGGGAAACTCTAGCAAAGTCTTAAGAATGTTCCTGTGAAGTACATTATTACATTATCGTACCGATAATTTTCGATATCGTATAGCTGTAGAATAACATGTTGCACAGCTCCAAAATTCGGTATTCCGGCTCAATTTCCACATGCTTTTTTACTGGTAACATTTCAAAGCCGTTGCAAAAGGGGCGCGACACTTTTAAAGCATTCAAACTTTTCAGTATAACTTTCGAAATATAAGTCACATATTTGTGAAACTCGGAACGAATATATTATTAAGTCGTGTCCTTCAACTGGAATTTCAGCAAGCATTGGAGAATGGGGCGTGGCACCAACCATACAGTTCAATTGTTTAATATCGAATAGCTTTGGTACTAAATGTCTCATAACATTTAAGCTCAGTATGAAGTTAATTTTTGGCCATGTCTTGCGACTAGAAAAATAGCACGGGCATTGGAAAACGGGGTGTGAATCCGCCCATACAAGCCAAATTTTTGATATCAAACAGCTTTGGAAGTTAAAGTCGCTAAGCATTGAAATTCAGAATGGACTTACCATTTGGGAATCTCAGCATGAAATACCGCTTCCCCATACAAGCCACATTTTTGATCGAATAGGCTTGGAAGTCACAAATAAAGTTAATGTGTTTGTCTAAAGCGTAGCAACGCGTGTCGGGTATTGCTAGTAATTATATATACAGTATTGTGCAATACCTTAGCAACTCTGTCTTCACATTTGAAGGATGTCATTAATTAACTTAAATGACCTTAAATTTATTATGAATTAAGTTTATCTTTAAGTTTAAAAGCGTTTTCTTTTCTCAACGAAAAATTCTGCCCTCTGGAGGTGCAGAATTTTTTCCATTTTGACCTGAACTCACAGAATTCTGTCCTGTTTAGATCACAAAAAAGGAACATTTTTTTAATGTTTTCGAGTTGGCACCCTTTTTGAAAAACTTCAAAAGAATTCAAGATAAAAAAAAATTTAAAACTTCAAGTTCAACCTTTTTTTTCCCGCTAAAAAAAAATTATTTTTTTTTTTCATAGAAAAGTGTTGACGTTTTCCGTAGAAGAGCTCAATCTTTTCTGAACTGTCAATGGTAACGTTAACTATTTTCCACATATGTCATTTATTATACCCTAAACCTGAAAGGTCAGGGTATATTAACTTTGTGCAAACGTTTGTAACGCATAGAACGAAGCGAGTCCGGTATAGAAAAGTATATATATTCTTGATCAGCGTCACCACGTGAGTCGAGCTATCTATGTCCGTCCGTCCGTCCGTCCGTCTGTGTGTTGTCCGTATACACAGGATAAGAAGAAGGAGTTGAGATAATTGGATAAAACTTGGTACACATGGTCACATGTACCCAAGGATCTGCACTATTGAATATTTTTGGAATTCGCCCACGGACACGCCTACCTCCCATACAACGCAAAAATTTAAAACTGCATAACTCAGCTCATAATAAGTCTACAATAAAATTTGGTATGTGTGTGTTTTATAATAACACAAAGATGTCATTGAAAAATGGACGTCATCCGCTCACGGACACGCCCACCTCCCATACAACCCAAAAATTGAAAACGCAATAAATAAGCCTCTGTTTAACCTAAAGAGCTAAAATTTGGCACGTATGTTTTTTATAACAAAAAAAAAGATGGTTTTGAAAAATGGACATCGTCCGCCCACGGACACGCCTACTTCCCATACAAGGCGAAAATTGAAAACTGCATAGCTCAGCTCATAATTAGCCTACAACAATAAAATTTGATATGTATGTGTTTCATACCATTACAAATATGTCTTCGGAAAATGGACGTCATCCGATCACGGGCACGCCTACCTCCCATACAACCCAAAAATTGAAAACGCAATCAATAAGCATGTGTTTAACCTACAGAGCTAAAATTTGGCACGTATGTTTTTTATGACAAGACAAAGATGGTTTGGAAAAATTGACTTCATCCGCCCACGAACACGCCCATTTAAAATAAATTTTTTTTTTTTTTTTAAAAGTGGGTTTAGGGTATTTCATAGTAGGCCTAGGCCGATTTTAGACTTTCTTTACTTGTTTTTTTATTCAGTTGGTAGCATTTCAGGTCAGAATTTTTCGAACCGTCGAAGAAGAGAGGGCAGAAATTCTGCATTTTTTATACTTTTAAGGTCAACATTTTCGAGAAATGAACACGATTCAATTTTAAAGGTCAGAATTTTATTTGAGAAAAGAACGAAAAAATGCAAAAAGGGCAGGAAAAATGCAAAATTTTTTGAGAAAAGAAAACGCTATAAGTTGTTATCTTATCAAATATAAAAAAATTTGAAACAGTTTTGTTTTATTTTGTGAAAATCGAAATATGCTCCAAAAGAAATCACTACCTTAAAAAGTTCGTAATATAGTAATATAGGGGTTTTATTGTGTGTAAATGGGTGTAACGGTAAAATCAAACTTATAATAAAAAAAACTTGAGAAAAATGTTTCTTACAACAATGAATTATTCAACAGTTCAACAGCTCAACAGTGTTCAACACTACATAATACATAGTACATAGTACAACAGCAGTTAATTTCTAGTTCTTAATTAAGATTATAATAACACGGTACAACACTCAAGAAATCCCAAGCGGTTTCTCAACGGTTTCTTAAGGTTTTGGGTTTGCTGCATCCGAATCTGAAGTCAAAATTTTCGGGTCACCCTAGGTTTTCGAGCTACAGGGGAGGCAGAACCCTAACCCCCTACTGTTAATCAAATCAATATGACCGACCCCCAATCCTGTTTTAAGAGGAACATTTTTTGCCTTGGAACCCATCCCCTCCGACCCTCCGTATGGTGGTTTCCATACGAATTTTATGATTTTTGTAAATATTTTATATGAAATTTTTATTTAAAAAAAAACAATTTTATTAATATTCATTTATTGGAATACAAAAAATTTCCTTGAAATTAATTTTTTTTTATTTTAATATGTTTTATTATTACTATTTTTTTTTTTTTGGTATTTCTTTAATTTAATGTTTAGAATTCTACATTAGCTGTGTTTTTTACCAAGCGAGTAGCCAAAAAACGACTGCTTACTCGCTTAAGAATTTTTTTAAAACTTGGAAGCATTTTCTGAAAAGTCAAAAACGTTGTTTATATTCTGATCAAATTTTTGTAAACAATTTTTGACAAATTTATTTTATGTATCAAAGTTCGGACAATTAGTGATGCATAAATTTTCTGATTTTAAGCATTGGAGACTCGGTTCTGAAAACAAACCCGATACTCAAAAGATTTTCAGTGCTAAAAGCTTAAGCAAACAACATAGTTTTACATAATGAGTATATTTGATAAATTTTGTTTATCTTACCTGTTAAATTATTATGTATTTTTATTGAAATATTGATCTAAAGCAAATTATGAGTATTTCGTGAAAAGTATTTGGTACAAAAAATGTTAATTTCATACATCACTATTGACTATCAATCAGATATAGTTGCCACCTTTGTAGGATATTTATACAATTATTGAAACATAACTTGGAAGCATTTTTTTTCGTTTGGTCGGCAAACTTTTAAGCGAGTAACAGTTTCCTGTGTTATTTAAGCGAGTATACATATGGTAAGCGGTCGTTTTTTAACTACTCGCTTGATAAAAAACACAGCTATTATTATAAATAGGCAAACAGAAAATTTGTCGAGTTTTTTGTTTAAATAAAAAAGTTAATATAAAAAATAAATGAAAATCATAAAATTTGTGTGGGAGCTCCTATATGGAGGAGTCGGAGGAGATGGGTTCCAAGGCAAAAAATGTTCCTCTTGAAAAAGGAATGGGGTCGGTCATATTGATTCCATTAACAGTAGGGAGTTAGGGTTCTTCCTCCCCTATGGTTCGAAAACCTAGGGTGACCCGAAAATTCTGACTTCAGATTCGGATTCAGCGAACCCAAAACCTTGGGAAATCGTTGTGAAACCTATTAGGATCTTTAAAAACTTAATTTTTGTTGTTCAGTGTTATAATTTTATTTTTTTAAGCTATAGCTTAATAATAGTTTTGGAGGGGTATGTAAAAAAAAGACAAGGGTAAAGGAATTGACAGAAATTTTCTTATCTTAATTTGGTCATGGCTATTTTTTCGCTGTGGTGACCGTGGCATGCTGGTTAAGTGTGTGGTGTGTGGCTTAGCATGCTCGGAGCCCGAGTTCGATCCCCAGTCGCGGCGAAAAGTTTTTTCAATAAAAAAATTTTTCTGATCGGTCACCACCAGACAATGTCAAACCTCAGACAGTAAATAATGCCATGTAAAGCTTCTTGAGAACATGAACTTTAGCCGTCCGAAATCTGCATAAAACATGTAGGTCCAGTTCTCGGTCAATTGTGAGCAAACATTTAATAACACACACAATACAATTGATCATAAGAAGCTCGGTCAAAGTCCTTTCAAGGGCTGAAATGGCCAATTTTGTTTGGTTGTTTGTATGTTTTGGCTGATGTAACAATTTTCGCACCATAATACTTTTGACCAAATTAATGTTTTTTTAGCTTTAACACAACCAGCATTTATACCTCTTATAACTTGAATAATTATGCAGCGTTAATGGCTATTACTTTTTTAGGTGTCGTGTTTGAAAAATTAGATTCAAAGGATTTACTTCAATCAATATTTCGAGGACAACCTTGACGTCGTCTCTTATAATTGAAGAATCTGTTAGCTGTCATAGGGATGATAGAAACTTTAAAACCACTATACATTTTACAAACAACACCACAGATGTTAGCGTGCCACTCATTTTAGAGTGAAAAATTCCACGTTGACTTCAGCATAGATCAATCGTTAGGATACTAATGTACCAGCACTAAACCAAGTTATAAACAAAGGTACCTATTCTATTTCAATTTGAAAAATCTTCATATGCTCGAGATTATATATGAATTGTTGGATGGAACAGACCTTTATATAGACAATAGGTAATTTTTAATGTGTTTTTCAGGAAAAAGTCGACAAAAATATAAAATTTACGAATGATAATTCGTAGAAAATAAGTGAACAAGAAACTTAAGAGGCGTTTTCTAATACTTTAGAGTAATAATAAAAAAAAATAACTAAACTAATTTAATTTTCAGAACTCACTTATCGAGCGGTAAAAATGTTAATTTATCGAGTAAAATGTAAAAATATTCTTACCGTGGCTGGATCCTTCATTACGGATGCAGTCAACCCAGCTGCACTTGAACCTTTGCCTGATGTATAAACACCTATTGGTGCAACTTTCTCCACAAATTTTAAAAGCTGTGACTTGGCAGTACCAGGATCACCTAAGAGCAAAACATTGATATCGCCTCGACGACACAAACCATCTGGCAGACGTTTGCGGGACCCTCCAAATAACATGCACGTTATCGCCTTTTTGATATCGTCGGATCCAAATATGCTAGGCGCGAGCGATTTGGAAAGACGTTCATAGATATCAGATGATGCAGCCATACGACGAAAGGTTTCTTCTTCTTCTGTAGAAATGTTACTGTAGCGGGATATGGCACCAGAGCCCTCGGTGTCTACGGTGATGCCTACAACACGCATATATGGTGCACGTACGCCTATAACTGCCTTTTCGCGACCATCTTGTTTGGAAGGTTTGCCCACCTTAAATATAATATTTAAAATAAGTGCATATATATTTACATAACACACATTTACATACTTTGCGAATGGAGAAAATTCCTTGAATTAGAACGCGATTACCTGGCACAACACGCTCGCATATCGAACGTTCGCAAAAGAGCTGCAGATGACGTGGTATTTCACCCTGAGGCACAAAGTCAGGCAATTCTTGCAATTTTAAAATCTGAAAGTCGACGCATTTGCATTTATCAGGCATTATAAAGAACGGATCAAGCGGACACTTGGGTCGTCCGGCTTGTTCTGTGTTGCACTTGCGTGGCAGAGCGTATCCCTCAAGACCTGGGTTTATTTTAAGATTAGGAATCACGTTGCTGCACGAACGACACATGATAGACATGCGCGTTGCCTTCGCTTTGATACCAGAAGCAGACACTATAATACCAGCTATTTTTACCAGTTTCGAGACACAGTCTGATTTCAAATCACGTACATTTGTTGGGTTAGCATTGGAAGATAACAAAATTTGAATATCATGAACATGTTCTTCATGCTCAGGACGAGGAGCTGTTATTTCATCGGCTACTTCACAGGCGGCTTCTTCAAATATTTGCAAGTGTTCTGTAGGTTGTTTGTTTAGTTTATCAGCCAAGGTTTCATCAAAGCCTGCCAAATCTTCAAGTTCAACTTGCAGAAAGTATCGTCCGTTAAGATAGTTGCGTTTCAAGGTATCCCTGCGAGAGATATACTTGTAAAAACATTCCAGCAGTTCAATTGAACAACCAACCTGTATTTATAGAAGAAATTGTCCTCATTGAATGTACGCAGAAACTCTTTGTATTTCTTTTTGACGGCTTGCAGATTAATTTGATTGCCATCCTGCTGTTGCTCACTTCCAAAATTGTCGGAAAAAAACACTCCTGCTTCATCGAATCCTTCCATTATTGTAGTATTAAGCTTACAATTAAAAAATTAAAACGTAGAAATTTAAATATTTTTTAACTTTATTTAAGAAATTCTTCAAAATTGCAGAGCATGCAATAGCTGAAAACCAAAGATAAAGATAAAGATATCTTTGCTGAAAACAATTTTCGCGCCTTAAAATGACAGCGGGAAACGTTCAGAAAACCAGGCGAGTGTTGTAAAATACTAAAAATATCGGTTAAGACCATAGATGCCAGTTTCGTGTGATAAATCACTTTTCGTGATTTTTTGAGGGCTGTGTGACAATGTGTGATTTCTGAAATGAAGCGAGTGATTTTTCACTCATGCGTGATTTTTTTAATCACTCACTTTATTGTTGAAGAGTGCGTGCAAGTAAATGCGAAAACACGTATATTAACGAACAAACCCAACACTGCAATTGAAATTTGTTTAACGCAGGTATAAAGTTTAAACTTTTAAAAAGTTAATATTAAGTTTATATTACAAATTCAGGAAATTTAAATTAGTTCCACTGATATATAATATATTGAATTACCAAAAATTTTCATATCTTCTTAATTTTGATCTAGTAAATAATATATTAATAAATTTTTAACAATAAGCTTTTGCTGATATTACCAAATAACAGAAAATATCTCATTATTTGTAAAATTGTATGGCATTAAATGCTCTTTTATGCTGTAATATTGAAATTGCTTCCGAGTGATTTTCTGCTCTGTGTGTGATTTTTGCGTGATTTTCTGTTCTGTTTGTGTGATTTTGCGTGATTTTTTTTCTATGTGCGTGATTTTTTTGCTGTGAGTGTCACACGAGTGATTTTTACATATATGTTGTGTGATTTAGTGATTTCGAGTGTGAATTTTGGTTGGCATCTATGGTTAAGACGGTATATCCAGCGTTGTCAGATGAATATACCTCAAAAATTACCTTATTCTCGCATTTAATTCTCTCAAATTACCACACGTCAAAAATACATCAAATTACCTCAAAATCGTGCAAATTACCACAAAATTACCGCCAATCAATGAAATACCTTAAATCACCTCAAAATCGTGCAAATTACCACAAAATTACCGCAAATCAATGAAATACCTTAAATCACCTCAAAATCGTGCAAATTACCACAAAATTACCACAAGTCAATGAAATACCTCAAAGTTGCTTAAAATATCACTTTAAGCAGTGTTTATAGCAAAGTATGAAAGTATGTAACGAAATTAAACTTAAATTCCAACATATTAATAAACAACAGTTAATAAAACAATAATTTTTATAATAACTCAATTCTTTGATGAGTTCAAAAATTATTTCTCAAAAAAATTTCTCCAGCCTAATAGCAGTCCTCGCACTGCTCATCATAATTTTTCTATTAACACATTCATAATATTAAAATGCGCCTAAAATATAAAAATACTTTGAGCTTACAGAGTTTTTGAATAACTATGCGACAATGATCTTTTTCTTCCAGACATAATTATTTTATTTTTCACTTTGCTATTAGAAATTATTTATGTTCTTTTGTTGTTAAATATCGAAAACAGTTTAAACACAAACAAACTACCAACAAGAATGCACATGAAGAATGCATCAACAAGCGCATTCACTCAGTAAACCTCTTCTGTACACATTTCATTCACGCGTACTTCTTCCACAGCAGGTAGAAATCACTTTTTGGTAATGTGAGGTATTTTGTGGTAATTTCGGTATTTTTATTCTCTCGCGTGGGAAATATCGCACATGTGGTAAAAATTTTCTCGGATGAGAATTTTTCTCACATAAAGCGATGATTTTTACTTTCTCCCGCAGCATCTCGCAAGAGCTCAAAAAATACCGAAACTGTTAACGCTGGGTATATCTGTCGGTTATGTGGCTTTCACATATGTGAACTCGTGTGGCAAGCAATATGGCGGCTTGTATGTGTTCGAGAAAGCGAGCGTTCATTACGGAATCAGTTTGGCACACACAGGGTTACATTTGAGAACAATAGAAATATGTTCTTCAGGGGACGTGACACCTTCAAAAAAATTTCTTTTAATGTTTTAAAATGCCTATAAGTTGAATAAAAAATAAGATATAATTTTGAGTGGTGACCGTGGCATGCAGGTTAAGTGTGTGGCTTGGCATGCTCGGAGCCCGGGTTCGATCCCCAGCCGCGGCGAAAAAGTTTTTTCAATAAAAAATTTTTCTGATCGGTCACCACTAGTGTCCGACCGAATATTCGGTTTCGGTTTCGGCCAGTTTCGGCCCTTTTAGTCAGTTTGGGCTATTCGGCATCAATATGGCCGAAACCGAAACCGAAACCGAATTACTCTAAACACTAAAAAGTTCCTTAAAGTGGTATTGAAAATTATCTCTTTATTTATTATTTTAAAGTTGAACTTTAATATTCAAAGAATATTTATCGTATGTATACTAAGGTGCCTTGAAAAAAAAAGTTCCATTTGTGCCCATCCTGAAATGAACCTTGATGTATTTTATGGTGATTCCCAAAATATTTTGGCTGTACCGAAATCCGTCAGTGAGCTAAACCATTTTGCAAAAATCTCCAAAAATCATGTTTTCCGTATATATATTAACTAGTGAAATAGTTGTAAACAAATAAACTGTCTCAAATTATAGGCCTGAAAAAGTTCGTTCAATCTGCATCAAAAATTTTAAAATATTTACAATTGGGTTAAGTATAATGATGTTTTCATGCATTTTTTTTAGATTATTTTCACAAAAATTCAAATAACTTTATTATTTCTTCTGCGATCGCCCTTATCAAGACATCATTGGAAAGGTTTGCACGGCTGTCATATATTTTTGACATTTTTCTTTGTTTAATAAAGTGTGGCTCTTATTTAATTTCTCCATTTATGTGCAGTTTACTTAAAAATAAAATTTTCAAAATTGAAAATACTGTATTTTTTTTATTTCAAGCGTTTGTTTCAATGTAGAATTTTTGAAAATCATCTAAGAAAAAAATTATGAAAAACATCATTATCTCTAATCCAATTGCAAATTTATACAAATTTTTGATGCAGATTGAAGGAACTTTTTCAGGCCTATAATTTGAGACAGTTTATTTATTTACATCTTTTACACTGGCCAGTATATATACGGAAAACATGATTTATGGAGGGTTTTGCAAAATGGTTTAGCTCACTGACGGATTTTGGTACAGCCAAAATATTTTGGGAATGATCATAGAATACACCAAGGTTCATTTTAAAATGGGTACAAATGGAACTTTTTTTTCTTCATACAAGTCGAGGCACCTTAATGTATACGTTATTATTATCTGTTTGAATTGTTTTGTTTTTGAAAGCTTTTAATAAAATTTAAAAAAAAAAATAAAATGTTTTTAAAAACAAATTTGTATGTAGACTTTCAGTTTCGGTTTCGGCCAAAATTTTGGTTTCGGTCGGACACTAGTCACCACCTCTCTGCAGACAATGGCAAACCTCAAAGAGTAAATAATGCCATGTAAAGCTTCTTGAGAACATGAACTTTAGCCGTTCGGAGTCGGCATAAAACATGTAGGTCCAGTTCTCGGTCAATTGTGTGCAAACATTTAATAACACACACAACACAATTGATCATAAAAAGCTCGGTCAAAGTCCTTTCAAGGGCTGAAATGGCCAATTTGCTTTTTTTTTTTTAAATTTTGAAATATATATTTTCTAGTAAAAAAATTACACAAAAAGACATTTTTTTTATTATTTACACATCGTTTACATTAGACAGTACTGTTAAGACAGTCAAGAATATGTATTAGATGTCAAAAATTCTTCGAAATTAGGTCTTTGACGTAGGCGTCCAGACAATTGGCAAGACAGTTGATAAAACAGTGAACATATTTGACATTTATTTATATCAAATATTCAGTGTTTCTAATATTATTGCAATGGTTTGAGCTGGTTATGTTTTTAAAAATACATATAACGTTTTATCTTCAATTTCCAATGAATTATTTGACGATTTTCCGTTTTCCATTTTTTTCTATATCCCAGCTACTGTCTCATCTGTCTTCAAAAAAGTTCAGACAGTTGACCAGACTGTTGCAAAAGTGAGTGTGTATTGGTAAAAATTGTGAATGTGTTGCAACTGTCTTAACACTACTGTCTAATGTAAACCCCAATTTATATATGGCTACTGGACTTATTTTAAAAAAACATCACAAAACCTTGGCGCGCGTGATTACAACTCACTGGGACATCGAGAAAAAACAAAAACAGGGTTTTATCAGCATCAAAACCGCCATGGAATGAACTAGAAAAAACAATTTTGGTTGAAAACAAAATCGGCCAAAAACTCAAAACTTATAAAACCGATTTTTCTGTCCGTAGTTCATTCCATGCATCGACAAGTGTAAAACAACATATTAAAATTTCACGCCTGTTTATCAAATTTGTTTTATCACGCCTGCCATGATTTTAAAAAAAATTCCAGTAGCAATATGTGATAAAAATAATAAAATAAATTGAATTTTGCGTAATTTTTTTTTACAAAAATATATATATGTAATTTTTCAAAATGATATCGTATTTTTTATTCAACTTATGCGCATTTTAAAACATAAAAATAAAGAAATGTTTGAAGGTGTCAGAAAAAATGCTTCCCAAGTCCTTGACACCAGCAAATTTTCTCGAAATAACTTCTATACTGTATCAAAATAAAGTTATCACATATACTGTATGCAACTTACATAGAGTACTACCAAATAGAAAAGAAAAAGTACCAAACATTCCTCACAACGTCGTTAAATCATCAAAATGTACTCCACATAGTACAAGACTAATTTTTCAATACAACCTTGGTTACGTAAAGACTATAGAGAATGTTTTTTTTTTGCTTTGTTGGATAGAGAAAATCAAAAATTTTTGTCAAAAAGCCAACTAGTGTGCCAAACTGGTGAACTAGCTTCTTAACTATCGAACCTGTGTGGAAATAGCTGCTGTGTGACATACAAGAACGCGAATTGAATTCTGCATTAAGTCAACGGCAAGTTGTAGTTCCTGTTACCTGCTAATCGGAAGAACAGCTGAGTAGAGTAAGCAATTTTGCATGAAATAAAACATAATATTGGAAAAAATAATGGATGGGTTATTTAGATGCACATTTTTATAATTAATTTTTAATTAAATTTATTGATTAATTGGACAATTGGATTTTGCATTTTAATTTACAAACATTAAATCTATATATAGGGGAGAGGTGTTGTGAGAGAGGTTTAGTTTATGGACGATAACTTCATTAAAAGTTAATATTTTTTTCTGGAAACATTTTTATTTCGCTTATTCAATTGCCTAATGCCCTGCGATCACATTTTTTTAAAATCAAAAGTTTCAAGAATTTTCTTGAAGCTTGAAAAATATGTGATTTTTGGATTTAAAAAATTATGGGGGTTTTGTTAAACACTACTATTAATATAAAAAATGGCATTTTTTGATTAAAAGTCTGTATTGAAATAGGAAAAAAAGTTTTCGTGTCAGCTCCGACGAGCGATTGGAGTTTACTTCTTATCGATTGCCTTGGAATTTAATAAAACCATGTACAATAGGCAAAGTAGGTAAATATATAAACTCATAATTTAAAAACAGTTAACATTATTAAATTTCATTACCAATTTGTTATGGCGTTACCAAAAACTGAGGCAATAAAATTTAAATAACTATTACTCAAAAAGTGAAAGTCTGAAGTAAAATTTTTTACAAATCGTGATGATTTAACCAAATCTAGACGTCTCCAGTATTTTTCTAAAAACTAACTCTAAATTAAGTTCATCTCTCAAAAATTTTATTTTAATATGAAATCCATTAAAGTTTCAGTAACCTACCCTAGACCTCAGGTAGTCCCGTTACATCCGTTTGGCCACAGAATGATCCATTTATGTGTAAATGCTTCAAAGAATCCATAAAAGTGACCAGTACCTCAGAAAATCCCATTGCATCTGATTGGCCATAGAATCATCAATTTTGGTTCAAATGTTTCATGGAACACATAAAAATTCCAATCACCCGTCTGTGACATCAGATAATCCCATTGCATCCGATTGGCCATAAAATCATCCATTTTGCTCCATATGTTCCATGGAACCCATAAAATTCCAATAACCCGCCTGTGACCTCAGATAATCCCATTGCATCCGATTGGCCATAGAATCAACCATTTAAGTCCAAATGTTCCATGGAACTCATAAAGGTTCCAATGACCCGCCTGTGGCCTTAGATAATCCAATTGCATCCGATTGGCAATAGAATCATTCATTTAAGTCCAAATGTTCCATGGAACCCATAAAGGTTCCAATGACCCGCCTGTGGCCTTAGATAATCACATTGCATTCGATTGGTCATCAATCAAAGTTGAAAACTCAAGCGTAACGAAAAAATGGTTGAAAATTCAACCATAACAGGTGTTACGGTTGAAAATCTGACTTTAACCCCTAATATAATTTCTTTTAATACAAATCGATTCTAAAGGAGTAAACTGCAAAAATAAAAGTATAGAAAAGAAAATTATTCGCTGCAAATAATGCAAAAGTCAACGTCATCCTCAACTTATGACAAAACTCTTACCAGTACGTATTTGGTATGACGAATACGCTTTGCTGGTTCCTTCAGCGATTTTTTTGTTTTCGTTTTTTTCCTTCTTTTGGTCGGATTTTTTCCTTAATAATGCCACATTCTTGGAAGTTGTAAATACGGTTGTATACATAGGCTTCCGGCCGCGTTTTGATTTTTGGAATAAGGGATCAAACTTCAGAGGACCTACCTTCTTTAGTGCACTGCTCAGCTCAGACGCCATGAAAAACCAATTTAATTTCTAAAATATTAGAAAAACAAGTAAAGAAAGTCTAAAGTCGGTCTAGGCCGACTATGAAATACCCTAAACCCACTTTTCAAAAAAAAAAAAAAAATTTATTGTAAATGGGCGTGTCCGTGGGCGGATGAAGTCCATTTTTCCAAACCATCTTTGTCTTGTCATAAAAAACATACGTGCCAAATTTTAGCTCTGTAGGTTAAACACATGCTTATTTATTGCTTTTTCAATTTTTGGGTTGTATGGGAGGTAGGCGTGTCCGTGATCGGATGACGACCATTTTCCGAAGTCATATTTGTGTTGGTATGAAACACATACATATCAAATTTTATTGTTGTAGGCTAATTATGAGCTGAGCTATGCAGTTTTCAATTTTCGCGTTGTATGGGAAGTAGGCGTGTCCGTGGGCGGACGATGTCCATTTTTCAAAACCATCTTTTGTCTTGTCATAAAAAACATACGTGCCAAATGTTAGCTCTGTAGGTTAAACAGAGGCTTATTTATTGCGTTTTCAATTTTTGGATTGTATGGGAGGTGGGCGTGTCCGTAAGCGGATGAAGTCCATTTTTCAAAGACATCTTTGTGTTGATATAAAACACACACATACCAAATTTTATTGTTGTAGACTTATTATGAGCTGAGTTATGCAGTTTTAAATTTTTGCGTTGTATGGGAGGTAGGCGTGTCCGTGGGCGGATTCCAAAAATATTCAATAGTGCAGATTCTTGGGTACATGTGACCATGTGTATCAAGTTTCATTCAATTATCTCAACTCCTTCTTCTTATCCTGTGTATACGGACAACACACAGACGGACGGACGGACGGACGGACGGACGGACATAGATAGCTCGACTCACGTGGTGACGCTGATCAAGAATATATATACTTTTCTATACCGGACTCGCTTCGTTCTATGCGTTACAAACGTTTGCACAAAGTTAATATACCCTGACCTTTCAGGTTTAGGGTATAACTAGTTTACTAATAGCTTTGCCACTTTGCTATGCAACACAATCGACTAAGTTAATTTTGCTGCCGAATATGTTATGCTAATTTTGCTTAAATTGGTACAACAATGTTAGCTCAGGGAATAGAGCTTCTGTCTGACAATTAAGAGATTGTGAGTTCAAAACCAGCCGTGCACATTAATTTTTATACCCTAAACCTGAAAGGTCAGGGTATATCACTAGTGCGAACTTAGTGTAACAGACCACAATAGTACAACCACTACACGGCTAAAAATCTTAGAGTAATTTTTAAACAATACATTGGACTAATACATTTTTTTATCCTTTTTTTATTAGAATTGATATGATTAAAAATACTAGACATATTTTAAGTCAAAGCTATATTGGGAATAAAATTTATCTTGGGTTAAAAAATTTAATATAAAACAAGTAAAGAAAGTCTTAAGTCGGTCTAGCACGACTATGAAATACCCTAAACCTACTTCTCCAAAACACAATAGTAGTATTGAAAACGGGCGTGTCCGTGGGCGGATGAAGCTCATATTGTATATGTATTTAAATTTTTATGAAAAATTTACACATACCAAGTTTTATTCCTGTAGCTCACATGTTAATGCCCCTATAGTGCTTTCACTATTGTGTGTTGTATGGGAGGTGTGCGTGTTCGTGGACGGACTACGCCTAATTTTTGAGCACACATTAGTTTTAGTATAAAATACAGACATACCAAATTTCATCTCTGTAAGACAAACATAAGCTTATGTATGAAGTTTTTAATTTTTTGGTTTGTATGGGAGGTAGGCGTGTCCGTCGTCGGATTCCAAAAATATTCAATAATGCAGATCCTTGGGCTCATGTGACTATGTGTACCGAGTTTCATCCAATTATCTAAACACCTTCTTCTTTTTACGGACAACACACATACGGACGGACGGACGGGCATGAATAGATCGACTCACAAGGTGACCCCGATCAACGGCTCCAAAATTTTTGATATATTTTAAATAATTATTTGACACTACCCAGCAAACATTATGACTCTTAAGACTCTTTCAAGCCTCACATAAATAAGGTTTTTCCTCATAATGTGCTCAAAAAACACTCTTTTATGAGTACATTTTCGTATGTTGTGGGCCCCAAAGTATGATTCATAATAATGATGGTTTTACGAGACTTTTTGGACTCATAGAAATAACGGTTTTAAGACTCATATTTTATACTCTTTTAAAACTCATACTTGGTACTCTTTTAATACTTATATTTAATACTCTTTAAAGACTCATATATTAAGTCTTTTCGCAATGAACGTTTGTGGTTCTTCAATTTTAATGCATGCTTATCGCCACAAACAAACAATTCTCCAAAAAGCGACGCCATAATAGCATGTGCGCATAACGGATAGTTACAAAGTTTTATATAATTAAATTAATTTATATGCTCGATTGATTTTTTATTTATTTATTAGAAAAGGTGCTTTTGCAATAATCCAATTCTATTTTCTCATGAAACACTCATGTATTAGACTCTTTTCAATCAATATATACTATATGCTATATACATGATATATCAATCAATATATGCTCCTTTTATGAGTTTTTTTTATGAAAAATCATATCAATGTCATATTTAGAACTCTTTAATGAGTCTCTTTTATGAGTACTCATAAATCAAATACGATAATAGGGCCAAACAAAATAGACGAAACGAAACGTAACGAGAAAATTCAAGCATACGTGAAACAATGTTATTAACCAAAATGGTCTAACGTATTTGATATAAACTGAACGAAACGTTTGATTAGACGCTTTGTTCCGTAAGAACCGAACTTTTACCACCTCAACTCGTCAGCAACAACTGTGTAGAGTATGTTTATATCAAGTTTTGTTACATTTTTATCAATTAGTGAAAGTTAACATATATTTATTTTTTTAATGTCGTTGTTGGGGATGAAAAATTAATTTACATGTATTTATTTCGGTTGTCAGTTGATCAGGTCAGACGTGTTCTACAACGTTTTATTTTGGGTTAAATGCCAAAACAGCCGTAACGAATGCAAACGCTCGTCAGATTGCAATCGTCTCGTTTCGTCTATTTTGGTTGGGCCTAATGACTCTTTTATGAGCCTTCTTTTTGAGCAATCATTTAACAATCATATTAAATAAAGACTCTTTCATGAGTTCTCATAAAACACGCATTAAAGCACTCTTGTTAGAGTAATTTTTTGGTGAGTCTCATAAAATGTTTGCGCTGTATTGGCCCGTGTGCATAAAATATAGTGAACGCTTCAGAGTAGTGTTATCTTTCAAGTAGTGAAAGTTCGGTAGTGAACACTTCCAGCGTTGTCAGATGAATATACCTCCAAAATTACCTCATTCTCGCATTTAATTCTCTCAAATTACCACACGTCAAAAATACCTCAAATTACCTCAAAATTGTGCAAATTACCACAAAATTACCGCAAGTCAATAAAATACCTCAAATTACCTCAAAATCGTGCAAATTACCACAAAATTACCGCAAGTCAATGAAATACCTCAAAGTTGCTTAAAATATCACTTTAAGCGGTGTTTATAGCAAAGTATGAAATTATGTAACGAAAGTAAACTTAAATTGCAACATATTAATTATCAACAGTTAATAAAACAATAATTTTTAATAATTCAATTCTTTATTGAGTTCAAAAATTATTTCTCAGAAAAATTTCTCCAGCCTTATAGCAGTCCTCGCACTGCTCATCATAATTTTTCTTTTAACACATTCATATTAGGTCTGTTCCCGTACTTTTGTAGCAGAAATTCGCAAGTTGAAAAATTTGAGAGAGTAAGTAAAAAAGTGCTCTCTTTGCGTGAAAAATTGCAAAAAGAACGGGAACAGGTTTTTTGCAAAAAGTTGCAACTTTTGATGAAACTTCAACAAATTTTTGGTGGCAGAATTGCTATAGTTGATATCTAAGGAAGAAAATACGCTAGTTGTTATTGAAAAAAATTATATAAAATATACTCACATTTTATTCTGCTTAATGTGTATGTGGAACAATTAATTTCTACTTTTCTCGACATGTTGCTTTAATGGCTGACATAAGCTGTTAAAATATTGCACTTGCTAATTGCTGCGAGTTTTGCAACTCCAAATTTGTGTAGCAGAAAATAGCAACATTTGACAAGGACTGGATTTCACATTTTCGCTCTCTTTTGCGATTTTTTTGGGTACGGGAACAGGAAATCGTAGAAAATAGCACGAATTCATGCGAATTCGTACGAATGTTCAAGTACGGGAACAGACCTAATATTTAACTGTTTAACTTGGTGGCAACACGTTCAATTTTTCTATCAAGTTGCCTTTCAAGTTGCAACACATTCACACTTTATTACTAACACACTGAAACTTTTCGAACTTGAAAACCAACTTGATATCAATTTTTCCTTTCAAGTCGTGAGGCAACTTGACGGTCAAGTTAAACAGCTGATCACAGTTTTGTAAATAAATTCTCGTGCTTCGTTGTGGAATTTTGAGTTGTTGCCTTGACGATGGCATCTTGAAAGTAAAATTGACTATCAAGTTGCACACAGCCTACGTCACAGCTATGAATTCGAATGAATTTTGACAAGCACTATGTGTGATCAACTTGAAAGCAATTTCTTGAACGTGTAGCTGCAGCGTTAAGCAAGCTCTTTTTTGGAATTTCGAACTTAAAGTGTTCACTTCTTTTATAGAGGAGATTTATACAATGAAACTCGTCGCATGAGATTTTTTGAAATTTTCTTTTCACGTTTCAACTTCAAATTACATGGTGGAACTGCGTTGCAGAGACTTTGCTTTCAAAATTTCATTAGTAACGAAAATATGAAACTATAACGTCAAAAAGTTTCATGAAATCACAACCCGCGAGACTTGTTGAATAATGTTTTTTACACACTATAGAACACTATATAGAACACACTATAGAACACTATATAGTGTTCACTTCTTTTATTGACTAGACTATTTTCGAAACACTACTTGCTAAACTTTGATATGCATAAAAGGAGTGTTCTCTACTTAAAAAGAAGTGAACACTATTATATATTGTAGTGTGGTTCTGATTAGACTTCTTTGAAATAATTCGTAACGAAATAGCAATGTTTTTTCATTTTAATCGTAAAAATAGAACTAAATGTTATTAAAAAAGAAGCTTTGCCCACGAAGACAGTTTTCGATTTCTTTAAAGATTGTCCTGTGAGAATGTTGAATTGTTATATTGAATTGAATTGTTAACATATTTATTGCCTGAAAATGTAAAAACTAGAGATATCATATTAAGTAATTTTACTAAAATGTAGTGTTTTCTTTGGAAACGTTTGCCCAAGCGAAACACTCCAGTTCAGTTTCTTCTGCAATTACCTTCTTTTACGGTCTATATTTCTATATCTTCATATACTTCCGTGTTTTTTGCTTATTAATGTAAGTTTATAATTCTTAAAAAAAACTTTTTTTTTAATAATTATATTTTGAGCTTTCAAATTGAATTTTTGATATATGACAAGAATGCAAAAAGTCTCGCGGGCTGTGATTCCATGAAACTTTTTGACGTTATAGTTTCATATTTTCGTTGTTGATTACATTTTGAAAGCAAAGTTTCTGCAACGCAGTTTCATCATGTAATTTGAAGATGAAGCTTGAAAAGAAAATTTCAGAAAATCTCATGCGACGAGTTCATTGTATAAATCCCCTCTTTAAAAGAACACTAAAGTTCGAAATTCGAAAAAAGAGCTTGCTTAAAAATGTTTATTCATACCAAATATAGTGTTCACTACCGAACTTTCACTACTTGATAGATAACACTACTCTGAAGCGTTCACTATATTTTATTCATATGGGTCATGTTATGGGTATATGTTAGCATTCGACGATCATGCCTGGGTGTATATGGGCTATGTTATGCTGGCGGTCATGGGCTCGTCATGGGCACGAATTGTTGTTGTTTCAATGCAAAAGCGAAATTTGAGAGAGTGAGCGAGGGAACAAATTTTGACCACCGTGGTCACCAAATGATTTGGCTGTCGCTACCAAATCACTGAATCAAAACAGTGTTGCGTTGTGGAAATATTCTATTTAGTTTTTAGTATAAAAATAATGCTGCAAAGTATGATAATAGTGCATTTTAGTAAAAAATGTATAAAGGAACAAATAAAACTTAATTAATAGGAACACAAATTGCTAGAAAGTGTTAAAAAATTTACTTAGGTTGCTTTTATAGTGAACGCCGAGTCAGACAGGCAGGCAGACAGGCAATGTGAACAAGCGAGATGGATAGCTATTTGCATCTCGTTTTTTCACACAGATTTCAGCCTGCCTGTCTGAGTCGCGTTCACTATAAACGCAACCTAGTACAATGCTGAACACAATGCATAAGGGGTATTCACGATGTAGTGTATTTTTGATAAATTCTTACAAAATGTACAATATTTACAACGCATTGTGAACAAACCTTCACTAAAGTCTGGGTAGTTCATCATTTAGCAGTACGAGAAAATGAAAGAATTGAAACGAAGCACTGAATTAAATTAACTTTTATTAAATAAACACAAAACCCAGCCAGGACCTTCATCCACGCTGAGTCAAAAAGTTTTTGTGATCAGTTGATCAAATATACAACGATATTTACAAAGAATACAATAGGGTTTCGCCATTGTATTTTTGCTACAGGGTTGTATTTTGAACCCTGTACATTTTGTTTTTGTAATTTTTCTTCAAATATAAAATTTATCAAAAATACACAATACAAGGGCAAATACACCACATCGTGAATACCCCTATAGATGCCAGTTTCGTGTGATAAATCACTTTTCGTGATTTTTTGAGGGCTGTGTGACAATAGGTTTGTTCAGTAACAAAAAATTGTTACAAATTGTTACCAATTATTGCAAGTTTTTACTAGTAAAGCGTTCACGTACTCGAAAAACTTGCAACGAGAGAGGAAAACGAGAGCGTAAAAAAGTGAGAGAGAAAAAAGTAGTTGCAAGTTTCTGCAAGCAAAATTTCTACTTGCAAGAACTTGCAACTACTGAAAAAACTGTTTGTCAAAAAAAAAACAATCTGTCAAAAATTTTTCTGTGGATTTCCTATTAAAATGGATGGAAAAAGAAACATTTATGATGCTGAGGGAAATGTAAGTATAAATGTTAATGTTGGTAGGACACTGGAAATGATTTCAACAATTTATAACATTTAGTTACAGCAGCAGTTTTTTGCAGTTGAAATAAGCTGTCAATTCGTTTGATCAGCTGTTGTTAACTTGCAAGTTTCTACTAGTTTTTTGTTCACGTACTTTTTCTGCTAATTTTCTCTTTGTACATATTTCTTTCTCAATTCTTCTTTTACTCTCTCCCTGCAAGTTTTTACAAGTAAAGTACGTGAAAAGACCTAATGTGTGATTTCTGAAATGAAGCGAGTGATTTATCACTCATGCGTGATTTTTTTAATCACTCACTTTATTGTTGAAGAGTGCGTTCAAGTAAATGCGAAAACACGTATATTTACGAACAAACCCAACACTGCAATTGAAATTTGCTAGCGCAGGTATAAAGTTTAATCTTTTAAAAACTTAATATGAAGTTTCTATTACAAATTCAGACAATTTAAATTATTTCCACTGATATATATAATATTGAATTACCAAAAATTTTCATATCTTCTTAATTTTGATCTAGTAAATAAAATATTAATAAATTTTTAACAATAAGCTTTTGCTAATATTACTAAATAACAGAAAATATCTCATTATTTGTAAAATTGTATGGCATTAAATGCTCTTTTATGCTGTAAAATTGGAATTGCTTCTGAGTGATTTTCTGTCCTGTGTGTGATTTTTGCGTGATTTTCTGTTCTGTTTGTGTGATTTTGCGTGATTTTTTTTTCTATGTTCGTGATTTTTATGCTGTGAGTGTCACACGAGTGATTTTTACATATATGTTGGGTGATTTAGTGATTTCGAGTGTGAATTTTGGTTGGCATCTATGACACAATGTATCACTTCATTTAATTCTTTATTAAACATAGAAATGACCATGGTTGAATAACAAGATTGCTGCAAAACTGACTGTGCTCTCTTTCGCATATCCAAAAGTGTCAAAATCAACTGGCTATCGAAAAAAAGAACAACAACAACAACAGCTGAAGCAGTTCGCTTTGACATTTCCGGCAGTCGCGCTCTCCGTGTTGCGGCTACCTTATAGCCTCAAACGTCAAATTTTTTTTACATGCTTTTCTTAAGGAGGTGAATGTGGTGAAAATGTTGCAACGACAATGCGTCATTGCGGCAATGTTGCTGTCGTCGATTTAGAACTTTTTCTATTTTGACGTGCGAAAAGAGTAAGAACATCGGCATATGTTAATGTTTTCGTTTAATTTCGTACTTCTTTTGTATTTTTTATTGTTCATTCTCATTAGTGGTATTCATGCAATGCCGAAAACGTGCCGAATATGCCGAAAATCGGAAAAACCGTAAACGCCATATATCAATTGTCAAAATTTGTATGGAATTTGATATACGCAAAGTTCCCAGTTTTCCTCACGATTTTGATGCGAAAACAGCGCCGAAAACTTTCGGCAAAGAGTTGTTGCCACCTTTAAAATATTTATTACAAACTATAAACTTCTTACTCAACTTCCAACTTGAGAATCCTTTTAAACGACAAATTGCATGTTGTCAGTTGTCGAATAATAAAATAATTTATCTGGAATTTCGTTGTCTTCACCTAAATTATGAAACCATTTATTTATTTATTTATATATTTACTTTTCAGCTCATTTATTAAACCAAAGTGGCCACTTTTGCAATATAACTTTAAGAACAGCTGATTGATATACGCCACTAACCGAAAAATACAAAAAGGTGCCTCATGCAAAAACAGCGTATATTTTCCTATATACGGCATCGGAAAATATTCGGCATTGCATGAATACCACTATTGTGTTTGTGTTAAATGTTTGTTTTTTAATGATAATTCGATGTTTAATAATAAAAATATATGAAAATACGGCTTATCGAGCTGCATCCAAATTAATCAAGTCGTACACAACATGCCAACATTTTCATTTTCACCTCTTCTTGTTATGTTGCAGCCGCAGTCAATGACTGCATTCAATCCGAAAAAGCGCTCAGGTAGCGAAGTAGCATAAACTGATACTTTCTGCTGAATGGGTTTGTTGGCGAAATGTCAAATTTCCAACAAACTGATTGTTTATCTGTCAAAATGAAGTGAGCGTAAACCGCTCAACCGAGGTAGCATAAAATATTTTTGCTACCTAAGATGGCGACCGCTCAGGGAACATGTTGTGTGAGCGGTTTATGCTACATACCATTCAGCCGGAAAGTTGTGGAGCAGCTACTTAAAAAATTTTCCGCTGAATGCACACAATGTGTCAAGGCTATTATTCAGTGTACCCTGGAAATGACAACACTTTTTTGCATAAAGTACTAAAAGCAGCAAAAAGTGTACCAGTGATCAAGGATCATATGACCGCCAGCATAACATACTTTGAGCACGATATTCATGGTTGAATAACAAGTTTGCTTCAAAACTGACTGTGCTCTCTTTCGCTTATCCGAAAGTGTCAAAATCAACTGGCTGTCGGGGAAAAAACAACAACAACAACAGCTGAAGCAGTCCGCTTTGACATTTGCGGCGGTCGTGCTCTCCGTGTTGCGGCTACCTTATTCAGTGTACCCTGACGGTATTCAATAAATGGAAAAAGAGAGAAAAAACTCGTGTCCATGACGATCCCATGACCGTTAGCATAACATAGCCCTATGATGACATAGCTATTCCCTGCTAAGACAGACAGTTATGGCTAGTCATAGTTATTATAACTTACTTGAAGTTACTCCCTTAGTTCTAAATGATTATCGATAAGAAAACCATACAAATGTTTGCATCCCGCCAATTATAGCAGTTTTTGGCATTTGGAAAAATTTGCCGACATGCGGTACTGCTCTCTGCCCGCTGCTTTTGTGAATAGACTCGGTCACCGACACTTTTTTGTGTGTTCGGTTTAAATTGAAACATTTTTAGTTAGAGTTAACAAAAATCGAAACTTTTGGACAAGATAGTGTTAAATTTCAATTAATTTATTTAAATCATTATAATATACTGTGTGATCTAAAGTTAATTCGACTAAATCATAAAGCTGAGGCACTTGACATTGGTAGAACAAGAAATATTGAAATAGAATTTATTCATAGGAAGAATTATTAAAAAAATTCAAACAAAGTAATTATTTCCAAAATATGGTGAGTGAAATCTTCCAGAAAAGTTAAAATCATAAGCTTTAATAAAGAAATATTTGTATCGTGAAATTAAAACTACAATCTAAAGCGTACATCAAGCGTGCTTTTAACACGCATTATTGCATACATTAAATTGACAAGTCTTTGCCTCTAATCTAAGGCCGGATTTCGTGCAAACATTGGTTGTTTGTTTGTTACGGATTGAAATTGAAAACCGTAGATATTATATTTTTGTGTATTCTTTAGTCCGACGATATTGCAATGGAAACCTCTACAAACAGCAACATGAATGTGTCAAATTTAACCAATAACGTTCCCAAAAAGTTAACCGGTTCTGCTTCCGGCCCTGACGACATGACATCGCGGGATTACTACTTCGATTCTTATGCACATTTTGGAATCCACGAGGAGATGCTTAAAGATGAGGTCCGCACAATAACTTATCGTAATGCCATGTACCATAATAAACACCTTTTCCGCGGAAAAGTAAGCAATAGCTGTTCTATAGATTTTTTTTCCACATTAATAAATCAATATATTTCTTATTAGGTGGTCCTAGATGTCGGATGTGGGACTGGCATATTGTCCATGTTTGCAGCTAAGGCTGGTGCCGCTAAAGTGATCGCTGTCGAATGTTCAAACATTGTTGAATATGCGAGACAAATTGTAATTGACAACAATTTAACTGATGTTATTAAAGTGGTCAAGGGTAAAGTCGAAGAAATTGAAATGCCAGACGGGATAGAAAAAGTTGATATCATTATATCAGAATGGATGGGGTGAGTTCGATAGAAAATATTGATGGTGGCCGTTCAAACGAAAAGGAGTGTTGGTCAAAATATTCAATTATATATACATTTAAGCGCCCACCATAAACGTCTTCTGTAAAATAAGTTTATGAATATATTTCATTCCTTTCCTTAGACAAAGTTCGAAGTCATGAGCATAACATAATAAAATTATAGTTATTTTATTATAGAAAATAATAGAACATATCTTATGAGATAGAAAGGACTTAATAATTTGTCTGCTAATTATATTTCTTGTTAAGTTCTTTCCAAATGTGTCATTTTACTGCTAGCATAATTCAATGCTGTCGTTTCAAACCACATTAATTTCGCTCTTCTTCTTAACATTATGGAGTTATTGTGGAATTAAATTCTCCAAGGGGTATATAGATGTGACTTTAAAGAGTACGAAACCAGCAAAACAAGAAACTACAGACATGTCTCCTTTTGAAATTTTCTGTTCTGATGACGTTATTACCGTCATCTCTCATCCAAAATCGTTATCTCGTAAATTTTAAAACACCATTTTCCGAATTTTTTTCATGAAAATCTTCCAAAATATGCATGAATATTTATTTCTTCTGCTCATTAAGTCCTTTCTACTGAAGCCTTATTCGTTAATATCGGATAACATTAGCTCTATTTTGAGAGATTTTTATGAAATACGGCGCATTACTGCCGCCGAAAAATAATTGCTAACATATCGTTTAAAATTTGAATGTTTAATTTGGAATAATAGAAACAATTATATTTATGTAGATTATAAATTTATTCATCGAAATTTTGTGTAACAAATGATAAATATATATAATTTTCATATATTATACATTCAAACCTTGTTTCAGACCATAAGCAGGCTCCTTGTCCAATGCCTGTTCAAGTTTGCCAATAGAAAATCATCAATATATAGTATTTATTTTCATTAGCAAGACACCACCAAATAGTACTCCATTCTGAGTTAAAAGGTTCTGTAAATATTACTTCGATAGCTATTCTGTATCGAAAATTTGAATTGAATGGGAAGGGCCGCGCACGTTTTCCAATGCCCGTGTCAGTTTTATAATTGAAAGACCTGGCCAATATGTTACTTCATTGTTATTAGTTTCAAATCTATTCGGTATCAAAAAATTTAATTGTATGAGCGGAGCCATGCCCCACTTTCCAATGATCGCTCAAAATTGCCAGCCGAAAGGCACAGCTTTATAGTAAGTTCTTGCTGAGTTTCACTGATGTCTGTTCGAAGTTTAAACCGTAAATTTGTGTTGAAAATTCTCATACCTACGAAATATTAAAAAAAAATTAAAATTTAATTAAATTAAATCGGGACACGAGATTTCTATATTATGATATATACTTCTATTCGGGAAAATCCGATGGAAAATTATGAATTGTGATTTTTTTTGCACTAGTTTTGGAAAGCAATCTAAATTATTTTTTAACTCATTCACGTGGCTTCTTTAGAAAATTATATTCTGCAAAGAGTTTGATGTTATTTTGTGCGTATATAAAAAATGACGATGAAAAAATAACGCAAAAAAACGATTTTGGAGAAAAATCTTTGATTATTTCGGTAACGAAGGAGGAACTCGACCGATTTTCTTCAAATTTTATTTAATTTAATTTAATCTACTGGGCTAAGCCCTTACAGATTAGAAAATAACTTATGCTATAACAGTTTATTATTTTAGAAGATATGACTAAAATAATACAATACAATCATAAAGTAACTAAGTAAAATTACGAGATCATATAAGAAAACTCACTCAAGGTTGGTCTAGCTAAATCCAAATTAATTCCTACTTTATTACATAAATTAAGGAACCTATTTAAGGCACCTATTACATAAATTAAGGCAGCTATGTATAGGATCACAATGACCATAGTTCGTACTATGAAATTTAATGTAGAATGTAATATGTCCCTAAGCGGTCTAGCGGGAGCGTGGAATTTGATTAAAAATAATAGCTCGGTTTAATCAATTCTGCCACCTAAAATATCTTTGATAAAGAGAATGCTAGATTGATTAAATCTAGTTTTTGTAATTTGAGCATTTGCCATCTTGTCTCATAAGGAGGCATGCTTTCATATGAATATGTGCGTCGTAGCGCAAACTTAGTAAGGTTTTTTTGTACTATCTCGATCCGGTCTACGTCATTCTGATAAATTGGGTACCAGATTATAGCAGCGTATTTGAGAACTGATCTTACTAAGGAAATAAAGGTTGTTCTATGGGTAAAAGCATCGTAGAATTCTTTAGAATTTCGTTTAACGAAACCGAGCTGCGAATTGGCTTTGGAAATTACGTAATCTCTATGAGGGCTGAAAGTCAGTTTAGAATCGAAGTAAACTCCGAGAAAATTCGAATTTTTTCTTAGTTTTTAATTCATGGAATTCAGAAATTGAATGTGATTTTTGACTTGCTTTTTTGTTATATAGTATACTAGCAATACCCGGCGCGCGTTGCTACTTCATTTGTGACTTTAAAACCTATTCGATCAAAAATGTAGCTTGTATGGGGAGGCACACCCACTGGTTCAGTGAAATAACGCCCAAAGAAATAACGCCCAAATAAAAAATGAAAGAAGGCCCAAAATTTTGGGCTTGGAGGCATTTAGTACCAAAGCTATTCGATATTAAACTTCAACTTTTGCAATTTTTTGAAGAATCATCAAAAATACTGGAAGGTGAAACTTATGTTATTATACATTTGGTAAATGTATACATTGATCGATTAAAAAATGTGTGCTTGCGTCTCTGGTGACTTGGAAATTGTTCAACAACTAAAAATGAAGTTGAATTCGAATTAAGAAACTATTGTTATTCAAAATCTAACTGAGTATCATAAAATCGCAGTATTTTTGTTTCCAAACCAACAAATAAGTTAATACAATTTTCTGAAAGCGATAAACAGCTTGTAAAAGATGAGATGATGCATTTACACCAAGATCAATTTCCATTGTTATATAAATTAAGCCTGAAATTAAAAATTAAAAATTAGCGACGCCTGCAAGCAGTTCCACTTCAGAAAGAACATTTTCCTCTGCTAGAAATTTAATTTCAGAAAAGATGACATTAATTGGAAAAAATTCTGCAACAGTTAACCAAATAATGATCTTACACTCAAATATTTCTAAAGAGGACATCTGCTCAGAATTGGAAAAAGATATCATAACGAAATAGTTTTTTTATTTTACATTTTAATCGGCCCAATCATGAAACATTTTCTCCCGGGAGTTGTAAATGGGAGTTTCCGTTTTTAAGATGAAGTGAAAATACTTTTTGGAAATTTTTAATGCAATTTTGTTCATCAACCGCCAATATTCATGAGTGTAAAATGAAAAATCTTTATCTGCTATCTTAAAACCGGAAACTCTCGTTTACAACTCCCGGGAGAAAATGTTTCATGATTGGGCTGAATATCTTATGTTTGCATCTCATTAAAAATTAAAAATTATTTTCCAGATAACGTCCCTTTTCCTAAAAACGTGTTCAATGAAACTTATTCATTATGACATCTTTCCCTAATTCTAAGGAAAAGGCCTTTTAAGAAATATTTGAGTGCAAAAACATTTTTTGGTTAACTGTTGCAGGATTTATGACAATTAATGTTTAATGCCAATTAATTTATACTTACTTCATTATGATAGGTACATGCAAGTTCGCAGGTTAATTTGAACTTGCGATTATAGCAACTCCAACAAAATCACTAAAATAATTATTTTATAAGACGTTGCTGCATATGAGGATGCCACTGTTAAAACATTAACCTCTTAACATGTCTTCCAAATAAGTTTTCATAATGCGCTAACACTCAACTTTTACAAGGTTTTTATAACTTTCAAAAAACTGTATTAACTAATTTATTGGAGGATACAAAAATACTGTAATTTTATGATATACGGTTAGATTTTGAATAACTATAATTTCTAAATGGGATTCAACTTCCTTTTACACCCTTTTTTAAACAATGAATGTGTACATATACTAAATGTAATGCGCCAACTAATTTATTTACTCATTCTTTTCCTGTTCTGCTCAATTCAATTAATTTAATATTTTGTTCGAACTGTAACATTTCAATTTTGACGTAGAATTACGTCTTACAGCGCGGTTTGTCTGGGGTCGTTTTAACAGATTTTTTCAAGGTCATTAGGCAACGTTTTTGGCGAATACTTTAGGGTATACCTACAGCCTTTAATACTCTTCGTTCAAAGATAATATATATATTAAAATATCAGATATATCCTGCGCTGAATGAATATCTAACTTTGGATTTTGTCACTATTATATTAAAGTCACAAAATAGTAAAATATAAGAAGAAAAATGCATGTTTTTATATAAGAAAATCAATCATCAGCTGCTTATGTTCCTGCTGCTTTCTTTGTTTTTCTTTCGTTGTTTATGCTTGTATGCTTTGGTTTTGCACGAACTGATTAGTTCGCTTTGGCAGCACTGTAAGCATTAGTTCGCATTGGGTTTATATATGCACTACTATTCTAGTATACTATTTTGAAACCAGAGTTCATGAACCTCTTTTCAACTCAGTCAATGAACTCAATCTGTCAAATTTAACGAAATGGGTCTTTGATCCGGTTAGATTTAATTCTTATGAAAAAAACGAGTTGGATCATATTTCTTTTTATGCTTTTACCCAATAGATGGCGTAAAATTTTAATTTTTATTTTTAATGCAAATTAATTTGGATTACACATCCCACTAGCACTAGCGAGTGTAGTTTGCAAACTATACATCGAACAGAAAGTGTAGCTAGCAAACTAAATATAAGACAGAGACGAGAGGAAAGGACATGTGCTCAGCGTGAAATATAGTAACCATACGATTTTTTAAAAATGGGAGTCTTCATTTTAATTTGAAATTAGTAGTTAAACTGACTGTAGCTCGCAAACTATATATCGGGCAGAGACGAAAGTGGCAACAATGGAAAGTGCATTTGCAAATGATCGAAAAAATTTGAAATTTTGCTTGTTTCTTTTTGCTTGCGCATTTAATCATACTTACTATTTAACTTTTTCTTTGTTTTGGCATCGATAAGTAGTCCATAATTGAGTGTTATTAATTTTTTTTTTTTTAATTTTTGGAATATCAATAAAAATACGTGCAAAATGACAAAACAATCGGACCAAAGAGACAAAGTAGAAGAAGTCACAACTTAAACGGAATTCTACGTCTACACTTACGATACTATCGAAACTGTTTCTTTTTTTATAACAAATATACATATTTGTTTATGTAGAAAATAATAAAAATATCCGAATACTCTTTATTTTCCTTCTCATTATTTCGAATATAGCTACAATTGCTTGTGCTTGTTTGACTGAAGTTTTTTTTTTTTTTAAGTATTTCGTTATAATTGATTTGCTCGTTTATATTTGCTCGTATTCGTTTGCCACTGTATTTGTTTTACTCCATATGCGTTTTACTCCATAATTGATTGACGCCGCACTCATTTTACTCGTTATACATTTTGTTTTCAAATTGAGAGTCGAATAGAATAAGCCCTGCAGATAAATGGACTAGATTTAGAATAGTTCTAAACTAGTTCCAAAAGGGGCCAGTACTGGTCCCACTACAATACCCTTTTACATTGAACGAACTGACGCTTTTTACGGGTTAATGTCATAGGAAAAGACAATTGTCCTCATAAACATTCGTTTTTCCCTATATCTGTACTAGTTCCATTATGAATAGTTCTAAACTGGTCCGTTTTGGTACAGTCCAGAAGTGGTCATTAGTAAGCTCTATTATTCGCCTTATTCAGAACACGGGTACGTACAATATAACTAATTAAATTTTTGTATAAAGTTTTACCTGTATATTACCATTTACCATTTTCATCGAAAATGTTTGCGAAAGTTAAAATAAGTTCGGAATCTAAATGAAAAAAATGAGCCAAAACACGTTTTGAGCGTATCTGTTTTTTTATTTTGTGTGTGCCTGCTGACAAGAAAAACTAAGAATATAAAAATTAATTCAAACTGTTCTATTCTGAGCGTCTTTTGGACTAGTTCGCAACTAACTCCACTTTCACTAGAAATAAACTAGTTGGTTTTTCCAATTGTCTCCAAAATAACTGCTGGGAGCATTTGAACAACAAACGAATGTCTTGTAAATACATCCTTGCAGATCTTTATTATGTACAATTCAAGTCTGAAAATTATAACAAATACGATGTCAGATTATTGGCAACATTACTGAAGAGACCAAACCGAGAGCAACTTGGCAGCCGTACTTACTCTCACAGCAAGAGGTTAACTCTCTCATAGTTACCATAGATTTTCTGCTGTTTGTACAGAATTAGCATGGATTAAAATACATGAATAATTAAATCAAAATGTTTGTAAAAAACATAGTACCCTATAGTAATTTCGCTTTTCATAACAATGGAATAGTGAATAAATTACTAGGTCGTAGCAATTGCTTAGCAAATGCATAATGCTGGCCACATAAATAGGTACGTTGAGGATACAAATTAGTTGAGTCGCTAGCTTTAATCTTTTTTTTAAAAAGTTTAAAAGATTTGAGTTTTGTTGAAGATTTTGTATAAATATCTCAAACGGTATAGAAGTTATAAACGATAAAGGTAAATGTATGAAAAAAAGAGATTGGGAAGGAACGTGTGTTATTTATATTTTGTTTTTTTTTTCATTTTGGATTTCTTTCTTAGGTGTACTTCTTTTGTACTTATTTTTAAAGTTTGTGCTCGTACTTCTTATTGCCCTGAAAATGTTGCTCAGATTAGGTATACCATACAAACGGTTGTTCGATGTACCATACACTCAATATTAACCGTATACATATCTTGACGTAAACTTGTTAACGCAGACGTCAATAAAATAAAGGAAGTTCTTGTAAATTTATTATTGCTGCGTTCGATTCGCCAGTGCTCAACTCGCTTGTGAAAAAAACGGTTACTCATTTTGCTTTTATTTCCTCAATAGTTGGCAACACTTTTGTTATGACGACCACATCAATAAATAAATTAAAATTTTTAACCTGCCAGTAAATCAATCGACATAAGATATTTTGAAAATAAAACAGTTGACTGCTTGACGGAAATTTAATTTTGTTTTTGTACTCACATCACATTTTGGCAGAATCTATGACATTTCACCCTATCCCGTACACAAACCAACTTTACTCAACTCAATCAGTAGTTGACTTTCTCTATGCTCAACTAACTGGAGAATATGTTGTTGTTTTCTCATAGAAATTTGGAAATAAGCGACATTAATTGAGTATAGTCTGGGGAATCGAACGCAGCTACTATAGTTGTTGAATTTATATTAAAAACACGATTTATTAACAAATTTTTGTTTTTGTAATGCAGTCATAGAGATTTTTATCGTAACACCCGTCACAGTCTGTATAACACGCGGCACACATTAATATCGACAGTAATTTATTTTAGTTTTATTATTATTGATTCATTTGTAACACAAAAAGCCTTATTGGCCAATCACTATATTATAAGTTTATGTACATTCGAGGCATAATTTAAAACTAATTTATATATAAGTGTACCTAAAAAGAACATGGCTTACCTGACTAATTACGAAATAAATTAAAGATTTCACAATTAAGACGAAATTGAGATTGTCCCAAATGAAACAATGACAGAAATTAAAAAAAATAAAAAAAAAACAAAATAAACATTACTTCAAATAACGATTTTATTTCTAAAAGAATTTTTATACTTTAACGAACCAAAAAGTTGCTTCTAAAGGCTCTTGAGGTTCCCGAACAAGTACGTAAGGAACTAGGAAGTCTATTCCAATAACGTGCTGTGCGTACAAGAAATGAACGTTCAAAATAGCGGATGTTATTCTAGGTATAAGAATTTGTTTATTTCTGGTAGAACGGCTAAAAACGATTTTTTGTAACAAGTACACACTACTAGACCATTTGCTTTAACAAGCTTATAAAAGGAAAGTAATAGTCTTAAATTTAAAAAATTTCGGAATGAACAATTTAAGAATTTAACGACATATGCACATATGTGTTCACGTCTTCCAACTCCATACACAAAACGTACAGTGTTATTAACTATTAATTCAATTCTTTTTATATTATAAGGTAACGTACCCGAATAAACTTAACACAATACGTTATGCAAGACATAAGAAGAGCATGACCTATTTTATATTTAACATTTAACGGCAAATACAAATTGATACTATAAAGCTTTCTTAGGCTAAATCCAATTTTGAAACTTAAAACATCTATATGGAAATTAAAATTGAATTGCCTATCAATAACGACACCGATACATTTTATTTTTTAAACAAACTGAATCTGCTCATTATTAAGTTTAATATTTAATTCATTTTCAAGAAATTTTGCAGAACTAAATTGAATACACTTGGTTTTTTGAGAGTTAATAGTTAAGTAATTTTTAGACGTCCACAAAGAAATAAGAGAAAGATTATAATTTACTAAAGATTCAAGTGACCGTGGCATGCAGGTTAAGTGTGTGGCTTAGCATTCTCGGAGCCCGGGTTCGATCCCCAGCCGCGGCGAAAAGTTTTTTTCAATAAAAAATTTTTCTGATCGGTCACCACCTCTCTGCAGACAATGGCAAACCTCAGAGAGTTAATAATGCCATGTAAAGCTTCTTGAGAACATAACTTTAGCCGTTCGGAGTCGGCTTAAAACATGTAGGTCCAGTTCTCGGTCAATTGTGTGCAAACATTTAATAACACACACAACATAATTGATCATAAGAAGCTCGGTCAAAGTCCTTTCAAGGGCTGAAATGGCCAATTTGTTTGTTTGTTTTTAAAGATTCAAGAACATCTGGAAACTGATCATTACTTGAAAATAACAGTTGGATGTCATCCGCATAAATAAACGGTTTACAAGAATTCAAATCAATAACATCAACAATATCATTTATATATAACATAAAGAGAAATGGACCAAGAACAGATGTTTGTGGAACACCAGAAACAATATTAAGTAGACTAGACTCATGGCCATTGTACAAAACAAATTGTTTACGATTGGACAAATATGATAAGAGTAGCCTGCACGCAGTGTTTGAAAATTAAAACTTTAATTTTAGTTTCTGTATTAGGTTGAAATGATTTATTTTATCGAACGCTTTTGAAAGATTAATAGAAACCAAGACACTTACTTTATTTGCAATTAATATTCTCTGTAATAGAGTCGGTTAAGCCAAAAAGAAGTGTGGAAGTAGAGTGCCTTTTCCGAAATTCAGATTGGCCATCCATCAAATCAATATCAATAAGAGTCAGACGATTTGTAAATTCCATAATTTGAGTTTAGATTAAATTTTCGACTACTTTAGATAAGGCAGGCATTATACCTATCGGTCTTAGATTGTCTATTGAATTTTAAAAGTTATTCTTTGGAATAGGTTCAATATTTGCAACTTTCCACGCTAAAGGGTATTTCGATGTTGTGAGAACATTATTAACAAAATACAACAGGTGTTTTAGAATATAAGGCAGAATGCGTATTCTTCTTCTCTCATTTGAGTTAGAAAAAGTTCGTTCCAGCAGCTTCCAAGTTACTACAATCGAGTATGGAAGCAGACCTATTTTAAATATGCATTCAGTATTATAATTTTATAGGTGGTTCTCACGTAATTTTTGCTATAGTTTTCTTTAGAATTTTTGTACAAAATTAAATGAAAATTCGGACTCATTATTATTGAATGTGGTCTACATAAAAAAGGTTTATATAATAATCTTTTATAATTATCTCAATTAATTATTATAATAACCTAATTAATTATTATAAATATAAAGTTATATAATTTTGACATAATTTTTTTATATTTTTCAGTTATTGTTTATTCTACGAGTCTATGTTGGATACAGTCTTGTATGCACGTGACAAATGGCTCAAATCTGATGGTATGCTTTTTCCAGACCGTGGAACCTTGTACATTACAGCCATTGAAGATCGTCAATACAAAGATGAGAAGATTAATTGGTGGGACGATGTGTACGGTTTCGATATGAGCTGTATTAGAAAAGTAGCCGTAACCGAACCACTCGTCGATGTTGTCGACCCAAAACAGGTGGTGTCAACGTCATACATGGTTAAGGAAGTCGATTTATATACTGTCACCAAAGCAGATTTGGAATTTTCATCACCATTTAGTTTAATTATTAAACGCAACGACTTTGTTCAGGCGCTGGTCACGTATTTCAACATTGAATTCACAAAATGTCACAAGCGCTTAGGCTTCAGTACATCTCCTGAAGCCGCTTACACTCACTGGAAGCAGACAGTATTCTACTTAGATGATTACATGACCGTAAAGAAAGGCGAAGAGATAACGGGTACTTTTAAGATGAAGCCAAATGAGCGCAATAATCGTGATTTAGACTTTGGCATTGATGTCAACTTTAAAGGCGAACTATCAGATGTGCATGAAAATAACACGTATAGGATGCGTTGATTCGTTCTGTATGCGTTCTCTTATTGTTACGCACTTCCACAATTCCTCATTAACAAATGTTATATATTGTGACAAATTATAAAATATTGGCAATTTCAACGAAAAAGTCATAAGTAAACAACAACATGTCTTCTTTATATCTGCATTTTCGATGAGTACAAAAATCTATTTAGATATATTGGAGATAATACATATAAATTAATGGCGGGACCTCAGAAATATAAAACACTTTTTTTAAGCATGTGCAGTTAATTATTTTTATTTGTAGCGTGAAAACGCTTTCGTGTTGTATTCGTTGAATTTTCTCCAGATACCTCAAATATTTCTAACAATTTTTTCGCGAAAAATTATATTTTTTAGCTAAGTAAACATATTCGTTCGTTTTGTTCGCCGTCCGGTTAGTACAGTTAGGTCGTTTAATCATTTTTTTTTAATTTCGTTTGGCAACGATTTAATTGCAAAATCAATCAAAAGTGAAATACAGAACCTAGCTGTATATAAGAAATGGGTTTCATATGCGACTTATACAAAAGTTCTATTTCCGTACCCACTTCAAGTAACTTGAAGTTACTCGAAACCGTTTAATTCTACTTTAAGGCCCATGTCCCTTGTTTATCTGATTATATTTTGGTCTCCTATACAATAGTGTCAGAAAAAGGTCTTATGGTAAGGGAGATAAAATTCACCAACGCTTTTGAATTATTGGTATATATGGCTTTTTTAATTTCATATGATGAAATATTCGTCAAAGAACATCAAGAAATCCAAAGAACTAAGAAATAAGGAAGTGGTGTTTGCCTCACATACAGTGTATGTGTAGAGAAGCACAGCACAACAAAAAAAAGTCATTTTTGACATTTCAAGTTTCAAAAACAAAACCTAGCGCCAGCGAACGCAAGTGCCTTTAAAAGTGCCATTGAAAGAAATTGAAAACTTAAATTAAATAGTGATTGTAATCGATTTGAAGTGTTAAATTATTAAATTTTAATTGTTAAACAAGTGAAGTTTAACGTTTTTATTGCAAAATGCGTTGCATAGTGAAGAATTGTGATAGCAGCCAGCGACTCGAAAATAAGCTGATTTCATTTCACAAGTAAGTATAAGAAAATAAGTGTAGTGTTTTAAATATATAAAATCGTTATTAATATTAAAAAGATGTGTTTGAAGTGAATTCTTATAAGAACAAATTGATTTCTTATAAGAATATTAAGAAAATTTCATTCTTCTTATCCGCAGCTTTGGCGCCATTGAAAGTATCACAAGGTCTGTTCCCGTACTTTTTGGACTAAAAATGGTAAAACTGTCAAAAGTCTGAGAGTAAGAAAAAATCTCTCGAAAATAGAGAAAAACTCAAAAAAGTACGGGAACGCTTTTCGGACTAAAATTGTAAAAACTGTCAAATAAGAATGTTTGTGCAGCGTTGGCTTGATATGGAACATCGGCAGTCCAAGCGAAATGCTTGAGATTTTTAATAATATTGAAATTAATTCTGATGTTCAGCATTTATATTAGTTTTTACACATTTTCCCATGTTTCTAGTTTTCATTTTCATAGTTTCAAAGAAGTTTTGATGCATCGCAATTTCTTTGCTAACTTGTAAACAGCTGATTTTAAGCTGTTTGACACTTTTACCATTTTTACCCGAAGACATTTCTCGGACTAAAACTTGCAACTTTTGACAAGGAGGGTGTTGGGGACAGAAATTCCACTTTTTGAGTTTTTGCTTTTCAGCTAAGAACTTTATTTATTAATATAAAAATGAATGATTTTCAGGTTACAAATATTTACCTAAGAACTTTAAAAAATTTGGTTTTTCTGCCTCGTGCAATCGCTGTTCAAATGTAATGCAGGTTAACTTTTACTTTTGACATTTCTTAAGTTTCAAGTTAAGCACTTGATGCAATTTGCACTTAAGGGTTGCCATTAAACTTCAAAGGTAATAAAATCAATTATAATGGATAAATAAAACTAAATAATAATGTTGATGTTGAATCGATGCGTTTGTAACATTCCCCCTTCCGTATCTTGACCAACGGGAAGGAATACACCTCAAGTTTGAACAACGCTGTCGACGGTCTTCGGTTTGACATCAAGCACGGCTATTTTAGCAGCTGGGCGGTGGTATTCACCATTTGCTGTGCGCACCCTTGCACTCCTGACCTGGTTGTCTTTACCTGTGATTATATCCGTCACAATTCCCTTGGGCCAGCAGTGACGAGGTGAATTCGGATCGGCAATAATAACGACGTCTCCCTTTTCGATGGGTTTCGCTTTGGTGAACCAATTAGTTCTGCGTGTCAGCGTTGGTAGAAATTCAACTAACCACCTTTTCCAAAATTGATCAGCAAGGAGTTGGGAATGTCTCCAAGACCTTTGCGTGTAATTGTCTGTTTCATCGAAGTCTCCAGGCGTTTTGTGTCCAGACGAGGAACCTAACAAGAAGTGGTTCGGCGTGAGAGCTTCCTGTTCAGCAGTATCGAGTGATAAGTATGTCAACGGTCGAGAGTTCAAAATACTTTCGACTTCTAAAAACAAGTTGTTTAACTTTTCATCTGTGAGCTTTGTCGATGGAGTGATGACCTGGTATAGTACAGTCTTGATGGATCGCACGAGGCGCTCCCACGCGCCGCCCATATGCGGACTTGCTGGGGGAATAAACGTCCATTTGGTTTCTGGGGACGTAAATTCTCCTTGAAGGTCAGCGAAATTTATTTGCTTATAGGATTCGCGCAGTTCCTTTTCGGTGGCAACCAGATTAGTGCCGTTGTCACTATAGAACTGTACGGGTTGGCCTCTGCGTGCAATAAAGTTACGAATGACCATGACGCATGAATTCATAGACAAACTATGGGCTACCTCTATGTGAACTGCACGACTAGTCAGACAGGTGAATAAAGTCCCATATCGTTTCTCCGTTCGTCTTCCGATTGAGACTAAAAAAGGGCCGAAGAAGTCTACTCCAACATGGGAGAATGGTTTCGTATGTACCGCGAATCTACCTCGAGGGAGAGACCCCATTTCTGGAATATGTGGTTGTGAAGTTCGTATCATGCAAGTCTTACAGTGGCTGCGAACAGTGCGCAGAAGTTTGCGCAAACTCGGGATGTGATACTTTTGAAAGAGTTCGTTAACCACTGTTTCGTGGTTTATATGTTTAAATTTTCTATGATACCACTCTACAATCAATAATGTGATGTAGTGGTCTTTAGGTAATATGATGGGATTTTTGGTTGCATCATCGATAATTGATGCGTTTTCAAGGCGTCCACGTAGGCGAATGATGTTATCAGTGTCTATGAATGGCGAAAGTTTTCGGAGTGGACTTGACTTTGGCATTGGGAGTGTGGCATCTCGTTGTAAAAGCTTTATCTCATTTGCAAAGGAATGGGACTGGACGTGTCGATATAGAAATTGTTGGCTCCAAAGCAGTTCTGCTTGAGTGAGATTGGATATCTGCTTGAAATTCATGTTGATTCTCGGAGACTTATGTCTAGCAGTGGATTTTAAAAGTGTTATAATCCGTTTAACGTATGCCATACACCTGAGTAAGCGTTCCCAACGTGAAAATCGTTCACACTGTATTAAGGGCCATTGCTGTGCAATCTGGGTGGCTACATGTTGTCCGTCACGTAATTCTGAATCAGGCGGCTCTTCACTCGTAATGTTGCTGACTTCATCATTTAAGAATGTGTTTAAAGGTTGTTTCAAAAAGGTTGGTCCTGTAAACCATGGACTTTCAGGGTTGCATATGGAGTGGCTTATCCACTTTGTGGCGAGATCAGCTACATTTTGCTTCGAGGGGACGTAATGCCAGCTTGTCACATCTGTTGACTCTTGAAGTTCTCCAATACGAAACATAACGAACTGCTTATACCGCCTTGGATCAGAGCGCAGCCATAACAAAACTGTTTTTGAATCCGTCCAATAAAATGTTGATTGAATTTTCATGTCATGACCTTTGTGTACTGTTGCAGCCAGGCGTGCACCCATTACAGCGGCGCAGAGCTCCATTCTGGGTATCGAAATTGGTTGTAGGGGTGCTACTTTTGTCTTTGAACATATCAGCGCCGTTTCGACTCCGTTTTCACTTTCAATACGAAAGTAGGCCACAGCAGCGTATGCAACCTCGCTAGCATCCACAAATATGTGTAGCTGCACTCTGCTAGTGTTGCTATTTGCCAGGCCGAAATAACATCTAGGTATCTCAACATCGTGAATATTTGTTAGAGCTGCTATCCACCTTGTCCAAGAGTGTGCCAACTCAGTGGGAATGGCTTCGTCCCATGCGATGCCTTTGCGCCAAACGTCTTGTAATAGCACTTTGACATGGACTGTAAAGAAGGATATAAGACCTAGAGGGTCATATATTGACATTAATAATCGCAAGACTTCACGCTTAGTCGGTAGAGCAATGCCGCGTAAGATTTCATTGGTGGCTTTGGTGTATTTTAAATTAAATGTAAATGAATCGTTCACTGTTTTCCACCACAGTCCAAGCACCTTTTCGGGCTCGACGATGTTTTCTACTGTTTTACCAGCTCTACAAAATGTGTCTGCTCTATCTACTTCACCAAGAGCAGTTACAACCTCCGCTGAATTTGAAGACCAATTTCTAATATGAAAATTTCCGCGTTTGTGCACCTCTCGGACATCGCATGCTAACTGAATAGCTTCTTGGACACTGTCGACACTATCCAACATATCGTCGACGTAATGTCGCTCGATAATCGATTTTGAAGCGCGCGGAAACTCAACTTCGTGTTCTTTGGCATTCCTGTTTTTGACGTATTGTGCCAGAGATGGAGAACAGCTTGCACCGAAGCTCAGTACTTGAAGTGCGTATACGTCTGGTGCACGTGTAGTTTCTCCATTTCGCCACAAAAAACGCTGTGAATGCGTGTCTTCTTTGCTTACAAATATTCTGTGGAACATTTCACAGATATCGCCGCACACTCCAATCTTGCCTACACGAAAGTTGAACAGGACACCAATTAGAGATGTTAATAAATCTGGCCCTTTGTCCAGACACTTGTTCAATGACACTCTATTACATTCTGCGGCTGCGTCCCATACTATCCTTGTCTTTTGCGGCTTGTTTGGGTTCTTTACAGCGAAAATTGGCAAGTACCATTTTCTTGGGTGAGGTGCGGTGACTTCTGTTGGGCCTAATTTTCGGATGTAGCCTTTATCTTGCATTTCCTTTATTTTGTGCTTTACTTGAATTTTAAGCTCAGGCTCCTTGTCTAGCCGCTTTTCAAAGCAGTTCAATCTACGCAAGGCCATTGAATAATTGTCTGGCATTTCTAAATCAAGCGATTTCCAGAGCAGCTTCGTGGTAAATGTTTTTCCCGTTCGTATAACGCATTCTCTGAGACGACTTTCTTCTGCTTGATTTAGCTTCAAATTGCGTAGGTTTTCTGATGAAACATTTTCGACTTGCATGCTTTGCATCATCAACTTATGAAGTGCCACATCGTCGTCGCATTCACACACATGAAGTTGCAGGTGCGCACCTATGCTACTTGGTTTTTTTAAAGCGCTGTCACCGAGCTGACCGTAAATTGTCCACCCAATACGTGTCTTGGTAGCGGCAGGCTCTTTTGGTTTCCCTTCGCGACATTTTAGCGGCATGGCTACACTTCTATTACCCACGCCAATGATGAGTCTTGGTACTACATTCTTGTAGGATTTAATTGGCAAGCCCTTTAAATGATTGTATTTATTCGTAAGTTCTTCATAAATTAGGGTTTGAGAAGGCAAGTCAAGCTTTGACACAGAACGCACATTAAAAAGTGTATGTTTCTTTTGATTAATGCCCTGCGCTGACAATTGTAAATTTAGCTGCTCAGAATTCTTCTCCACACGTAGAGTGCCATCTGTCCATCGCAAACATAAATCAGAAGGTTTTCCTTTCATCTTAAGGTTATCTAAAACAGTTCTTTCTATTAATGTCGGGCCCGAACCTTCATCCAAGAATGCGAATTCATCTACAGAGCAGTTAGCGCCGTAAATTGTAACTGGCACGATTCTATACAGCACCTCCGTGGTTTGCATGTGATGAGCAGCCACAACATCCGTTGAATTGTTCGCGCTCGTGTTTATTTCAGGTTTGTGGAGGAAAGGATGATGTTTTTTAGTGCATCCGTAGCTGCCGCATTCCTTACGATTTTTGCAAAATTTTGCATTATGTTTTTTCAGGCATGTGCGGCACAACCCTTTGTCCTTTACCTCACCCCACCTCTCTTGATAGTTAAGTTTTTTAAATTTGTCGCAATTTTCAATTTTATGCACTTCATTGCATATAAAACATCGTGGGATTGTGTTGTTATAATCCTCGTGAAAATTCACTCGAGCTGCCTTACGCCTTTCTGGGTCTGTGGCTGCAACATTAGCGACCGGAAGAGTCACAATGCTACTTGCAGCTTCTGCAAATGTAAAAAGCCAATTGCTGAAAACAGTAAGGTTTATATCTGGCAGAGATCGAGCATATAGCGCCCACTCTAAACGAGTTTGTGCTGGGAGTTTATCCAGCATCTCTTCGATAAGCATTGGGTTATTCAAATGTGATTGAAGACCAGCCGCTTGCATTGTTGCGGCAAGGTTTTTGATTTCTAATGAAAAGCAGATTAGTGTTTCTAATTTATTTGCATTAACATTTGGCGACGCCCGCAACTTGATAACCAGGTTACGAATAATCTGTTCTGGTCTACCAAACATCATGCGTAACGTTGAAATCACTTCTGGTACTAACTCTGGAATCATAAGCTTGCTGCTTACGTACTCAAGTGCCTTGCCCCTTAAAGCACGCTGCAGGCGTAACAAGTTTTCATCATTACTAAACCCGCACACCTTTGTCGAGTTCTCGAAATTGGTTATGAACAGTGGCCATTCGTCCGATTTACCACTAAAGGTAGGAAGGTCCTTTGGAATGACGTGCCGCGCGTTAATTTGTTGAATATTTAACAAAGATGCTGTAGTTGGTGGTGGACCACCTTTGCTTTCTGATGGTGCCGACTGAACGTTTCTTACACAGTTGCCGACTCTTTTTTCAACATTTTCAGAGTTACGACGGTCGCCTAAAATTAAGTTACGTACGTCCAAGTCACCATCATTGCAGTTGTCATTACCGCCACCCCCTGTGCCATCATCACACTCAAAGTCAGAATCATTTTCTTCCTCATACCTTTGCATAATTGCATACTTTTGCTTTAAATACGCCAAATTTGATCTACGTTCCTCTTCGAGACGCATTAGTTCTAATTGCATTTTTCGCTTTGCTTTTGCAGAACTACTCACACTTGCATGAGATGATACGAACTTACCCTCATTGTGCTCAGGCTCCATATAATGCCTCATTCCCATCATGTCACCAGTTGGAGACTGAAATTCATTGTTGGCCGCATGCGCACTCGCTTTTTCATCTGCTTCCTTATTCGGCCCCATACCTACGGCTGCTTTACTTTTTGTGTGCTTTTTGGCAGCGCTGCAGCCGTCACACTCCCAGTCGGCTGAGGCGATGCTGTCGTCGACGTCGACGCACTCGTAGTGGAACCATAATTCGCATGTGTCGCACTGAACCATGCGCTCGGTGTCTTTTTGCTTGCATTTGGGACAGGAGGAATCTGTTGTTGCAACTTTCTTTGCACGACCCATTTCTATGGCGATCACTTGGCCCAAGTTTGTGAAGCTCGCAGAATCGCTAATTACTTTTTTATAGTTCACAAACTCAGCTATCAAATTTTTTAAAGAAATGTTGGAGACAGAAATTCCACTTTTTGAGTTTTTGCTTTTCAGCTAAGAACTTTATTTATTAATATAAAAATGAATGATTTTCAGGTTACAAATATTTACCTAAGAACTTTAAAAAATTTGGTTTTTCTGCCTCGTGCAATCGCTGTTCAAATGTAATGCAGGTTAACTTTTACTTTTGACATTTCTTAAGTTTCAAGTTAAGCACTTGATGCAATTTGCACTTAAGGGTTGCCATTAAACTTCAAAGGTAATAAAATCAATTATAATGGATAAATAAAACTAAATAATAATGTTGATGTTGAATCGATGCGTTTGTAACAGAGGGGAAATGTTTTACTCTCACGATTGCACTCTCTTTTACCATTTTTTCGAGTGCGGGAACGCTTCTCGGACTAAAACTGGTAAATTGGACTAAAACTTTAGAGTACGGGAACAGACCTACAATTGTGATACTTTAAATGCTAAAACTGAAACAGAACTTCAGGTGCGCATTCAAAACTCGTGTTGGCCGGCATTTTAGGGCGCAAATTTTCAACCATATGAAAAACTAAAAGTGTTATTTTTTACAGATTTCCACATGTGTTGGATATGAAAAAACTATGGATATCTAAATTAAAATTAGATCCTTATTATTGTTTTTTTTTAAATAAATCCTAATTTTATTAATTTTTTTTCATTTATTATTACATTTTGTTGCGTGTCGTTTTTTTTTGCTTCATGTTTTTCTTTTAACTTCAGGTTTAAGAAACAAGTTATGAAACTTGCTTAAATTTAAAATAACCGCCACAACAAGTTCAAAGGCGACAAAACTTTGAATGGTTTGAACGGTTACCAAAAAAATAAATAAACCTGTGGACTCGTAGATTTTTTTTTGCTAAGCCAGCTCAGAGACCTGTTGCAAGGAGATTCCAAAGCTTGTATCGGGCGACACTGGCTAGAAGGGTAAACGGTCAGCGGCGCTCTCCTGCGTCGCTTCCGTCCCAGTCAGGACACCGGTATTAGCAAGGAGTGAGCATCGACGGCCATCATATGGACGTGCTGCCACTTCATTGATTGACGCAGTGGATCGGGTGCGAGACGGATCAATGCAGAGGTGCAGTACTAGCCCTCGCGTCTCTCACGCTGGGTGCACATAGCTGTGCGGATTTTGTGGATCCAGATTACTGTGTGCAGCAGGTGGCAGCCATAGATGTCCATTGAATGGCTGGGGTGTTCGATTTAAGCACACAGAGTGTTCGTGTTGTGATTGTGCGTCGACGGACACGCACCACCAAACAATCGTCAGCGTTGACGAGAAGAGCGCAGTCAGCGTTGTATTGCTGGCAAGGCTTGCAAGGAGCCGCTACTGCAGAGGACGGAAGACTAGCCCGTTGCCACTTTCAAGCGAGTGAATGGGGGAGTTGACTGGTGGTGCTGGTGTTGAGAGTCTGCGATCTCTTGCAGCGTGTACGATGTGGAACAGCAAATATAATTTCTACCGCAGGAAAATAAAAGAAAAAAATCAGTAATAAACTGTTCTGCAAGTTTTGCTGTGCACGTTGCTGGCTAGCTGAATCTAAGCTGTCACTTCAGTTCCTCGCGTTGCCAACGTCATGTGTAAACTTCGGTACGGCAGATTAATGCGAACAGTCGAACCGTAAGAACAGTTTAAAAATCCCACGTTAGGGGATGTAATTGGCACATCGAAAAGGGTTGTGGGATGAGATAAGCTCAAACACGATCAGAACAAGATAGTTATATTGATAGGGGGTGTTCGAAAATTTGGGTAGGAAAGAAAATTAAATGACCAGATTTAGAAGGCAAGGAAAAACCTACAGGAGGAAAGAGTGGCGAGGGTATAAACGTTGGAGAGATAGGGACAATTAATGAAAAGTATGGAAAAGTCCAGTTCCTGCGAAGATGAGTCGAGGGTTTTCTAAAGAAAGAAAACTTCTAGAATTTTAAAACGATAAGGAACGTTAAACAGAAAAGGTGTATAAGTTTAAACAGTTTTAGTGAAAAAAAAAAGAAAAAAAAAACACAACTAAAGAGTCAAGTACATATAAGTACAAGTGTGGTTCACGGAGGAAGAAGGAAATTGTTTGTGGATTTAAATCCAACATAAAAATCAGAAAAAGGACAAAAGGGTGAGATTTTAAAATGTAGCTTTTAATTTTATATGTGAATAAAACTAAGCATTTAAAAGGCATAGTGACCCAAAGCAGACGGACGGAGAAGAAAAACAGCAAGTCGAAGAACTGAAAGGAGCTAGTGGAGAAAAATTTATTGTATGTGTCATGTCATGGTGATCAAAAGAAAGAAAAATCAGAAATTTATAATTTTTGTTTCACAGTGTGACCGACCGGAAATTGCGGACCTATCAGCACAGGAACAAGCAAGCCAAAAAAAAGATAAGTCGGTCACAAAATTTTTATCCACATATATATTATACGTATACATATACATACTTACATAAATTAAGTTATTATAACACTTTGATAGCGAAAGTATACAAAGTCAGGGGTTCCCAAGCAAAAATTCGTCGTGTACTAGCATCATATCGGCACATATATATATATTGTCATCGTCAGCAAAATTAGGAAAATGGTCACTTCTAACGGAAGCCATGTAGTACAGCGTAGCTTCATGTATTAGCATACTATATAAAATTTATAAAATTTCATTTTTTTGTGTTATTTATATACCCAATTTAAAATTTTAGTTCTTAAGATATATAATTAATAATTTTAATTTTGCTTTGCTGAATGAGTTTTAGGCTTATTTTAAGTTTGTATTATAAACCTTGTCATTCTTTTTTGTAATGCGTAAAATTTAATTAATAGTAGTTTCCTCAATGTGCATTCGGTCTTATTCAGAACACTTTAAAGTATTTGTTTCGAAATTCGCGATTCAAATCCGAGAACCCTAAGCGAGCTCCTTTAGGTAGAAAAAAAATCTTCTTGAAAACATCGTTCAACTTAATTGAAGTTTCGACAAATTAAGGTGTTGATGTCTTGAATGTGTCTGAAATTATGTATGATTCGAATTTAATTTTTTTTGTCCAATTAAAATTTGCTTTTTTTTTTAATTTAGTATAAACGCAATAATTTTTTTTATATTTTATATATTGTTGAATTTTTGATGATACACCATCAACTAATTACAAGTTTTCATGCATATTTTTTTTTGTTTTGAATTTTCTTGTATGTTCAACTTTGTTAAAATTTATGAAGGTAGATTTTAGTTTTTAGTTTTAATATTTTTTTTATTATATTTTGTCTTTGCGTATATTTTGTTTTCCCTAATTTAATCAGCAATGTACTGTTAATCATAATGTATACAAACGGAATTTCTTGAAATTGTTCCACGTACCTAGAAATAGAAAATTAGAATTAATGTTAGTTATAGGAAATAAAATGTGAATTTAGAAATTTAATAATGATGGGTCTCTAAATTTATTTGCGGTGGGGTGATAAAATACGGGGGCGTTCTTAAAGGAGTGCTAACAGGTGACATGGACTTCTAAACGCAAGTTTCTAATTGCGTTATTTTTCGTAATGGGGTTACCAACAAGAAATGATGGCATGTGGTAACCATGGATGGGAGGGAGCATAAAGGAGGGTCAACATCTCCTCCCTCTTTTTTTTTATGTGTTTGGTGATTAAAAGTTATATAGACGATGTTAGTCGAGTTTAGTTCGGTTCGATTTTTTTTTTGCGATAATTCAAATTTGTCTGTTTAGAATAAACCGTTGCCTTCATTTTATTGTTTTTTTTTGTGTATTTTTTTTATCGCAGTCGGAGGTTTACATTAGTGTCGTTTTTGTTTATTTAAATTTCGCTATGATTTAATTTTTTTTGATTTAATTTAACTCTTTTTCTTTTCAGTTCAATAATGATTTAATTTGATTTTCTTTTCCTTAATTCTAATTTTGTGATTTGGCTTGACATTATGTTTTAAATATTTAACATTATTCGTTTTGATTTAGTTATTTTTTTTTAGATCGAATTTGAAACGTTTTAATTTTGCTTAAGATTCCTTAAATTATTTAAAATTTCTTTTCCGATTTCGTTTAATTGTTGTTTTAATTTTTGTTTTAATTTAATTTTAAACTTTGCGATAAGTTGGTTTCTTTTGTTTAAATTTTACTTTTTTTTAGTTCATAATCAATTTGAGTTTTTTTTTGTTTACTTCCGGTGCAAACCGGAAGTTATTGTTGCGTCCTCGACCTGGCCTGACGGGTTAAGAACAGCGCCGTCAAAACGCTGAGCTAGTTGGTGCAAATCAGGCCAGGTACGATACAATGGGACACGTAACAATTTTTTATTTTACATAAAAGATATGGCAGCATCGTATTTTGACAGCATAGGTATGCCAATTTTTGCTCTCATTCTAATAAGTCTACCTGAGTCCTTATATCATGATAGAGTACTACCCATGGTTGAATAACAAGGTTGCCTCAAAACTGACTGTGCTCTCTTTCGCTTATCCGAAAGTGTCAAAATCAACTGGCTGTCGAAAAAAAGAACAACAACAACAACAGCTGAAGCAGTTCGCTTTGACATTTGCGGCAGTCGCGCTCTCCGTGTTGAGGCTACCTTATTCAGTGTACCCTGGTACTACCCAAACAGAAAACAAAAAGTACCAAACATTTCTCATATCGTACTTATATCATTAAAATGTACTCCACATAGTACTACACTTATGTTTCAATACAACCCTGGTTTCGTAATGACTATAGAAATGTTTTTTTTTTGCTTTGTTGGACAGAAAATCAAAAATTTTTGTCAACAAGCCAACTAGTGTGCCAAGCTGGCGAACTAGCTTCTTAACTATCGAACTCGTGTGGAAATGGCCGCCGTGTGGCACACAAAAACGCAGATTTGAAGACTGCATTACATATATGTTGTGTGATTTAGTGATTTCGAGTGTGAATTTTGGTTGGCATCTATGCTTGTATGTTCAGGCGGTCTAAACAAAAAATTATGCATTCGGCGAAACGCAGGGTTGATAGCTGTTTATTTATATATTAGTAGTAAAACTTGTAGTAGTAAAACAACAAATTCGTCTGGTAAGCATTGAGTGACACATAATCGCGATTTTATTTTAATATTTCAATTTATTAATTTATTTTTAATATTCATAATAAATAAATTAATATTATTATATTAATATTTATTTATTTTCAAATACATTTTAAAATATTGTATGCAAGAACTATATAATTATTATTATATAATAATATTTAACTTACAACAATTAAATTCCAGCGGAAATTAGCAGAACACGTTCAAAAACATAAGCAAACCTTGAACAGTACTGCTTTGCGTTGTTTTGAAGTTAAACTTACTACGAATTTTGGTACTTTCCGTGATTTCTTCTTTGAAGATACTCCTTTTTAGGAGTAACTCAATTAGGGAAATTTACCTCAATCTGTCAACAGTGATTCTTTCATTCATGTGTAATAGACATGTGCATGAATGTGCTTGAAACAATTTTTCAACAGTGCCCACAATGTGCAGTGAACCGGTTTTAGTTGAACACATGGTACAACAAATATGGTAGCTACAGGGCTGAGAGCCGAAAGTCAGAATTGCCGAAAAAATACTGAACGAAATTGGGCGATAAAACGAGACATCAAATAAATTAGTATTGATTTTGACATAGTACAAGAAATAAGGTAGCTGCAAGGCTGAGAGCCGAAAGTCAGAATTGTCCAAAAAATACTAAACGAAATAGAGCTAGAAAACAAGACACCAAATAATTTTTATTGCGTTTGACAATTTTAAATTCCTGTCAATTTATGCTAAAATTTTAACTTAGTAAACTAGGTCGTAGCAATCGCTTAGTAAATGTATAGCTGGCCACATAAATAGGTACGTTGAGGATGCAAATTATTTGGGTCGGTCGCTTTGAAAAATTATAAACGAAACTTAAAACTACAAAAGAACAGATATTATCTCTTCCGATTATCTTAAACGAAAAAATTTCATTTTTTTAATTTATTCCAGTTTTATGGGCAAGTCACTCACGTTTGAGGTCATTACTTTATATAAAATAAATATTGGCTCTAAAAAGCAAACAGTTTTTTTAAAGATTTTGTGTAAATATCTCAAACGGTATAGAAGTTATGAACGATAAAGTAAAATGCACGTCAGAAAAAGAGATTGGGATAGAAGGTGTCATGTGGCCATCGTAATTCTTTGTTGGTGAAAAGTTGATTCACGTTGATGAAAAAAAAACGAAAAAATACACAAATGCACTTTTTGAGATATATGCAAATAAAAGTTTTTCAAAAAGTGGCATTTTTAGCATACAAATACCACAAATATTAAATTTTTTCAAAATCGCTGTTCAATAGTTTTCTAATGATACTTCATTTACAAATATAGGGTAACAGATACCGGAGATATGATTTATTTTAAATGACTTCATTTTTATACCCTAAACCTGAAAGGTGAGGGTATTTTAATTTTGTGCAAACGTTTGTAACGCATAGAACGAAGCGAGTCCGGCATAGAAAAGTATATATATTCTTCATCAGCGTCACCACGTGAGTCGAGCTATCTATGTCCGTCCGTCCGTCCGTCTGTGTGTTGTCCGTAAACACAGTATAAGAAGAAGGAGTTGAGATAATTGCGTGAAACTTGGTACACATGATCACATGCACCCAAGGATCTGCACTATTGAATATTTTTGGAATCCGCCCACGGACTCGCCTACCTCTCATACAACGCAAAAATTTAAAACTGCATAGCTCAGCTCATAATAAGCTTACAACAATAAAATTTGGTGTGTATGTGTTTTATATCAACAAAAAGATGTCTTTGAAAAATGGACGTTATCCGCTTACGGACACGCCCACCTCCCATACAATCCAAAAATTGAAAACGCAATAAATAAGCCTCTGTTTAACCTACAGAGCTAACATTTGGCACGTATGTTTTTTATGATAAGACAAAGATGTTTTTGAAAAATGGACGTCATCCGCCCACGGACACGCCTATTTCCCATACAAGCCAAAAAGTTTTAAACTCAATAAATAAGATTATGTTTGTCATAGAGAAATTAAATTTGGTATGCATGTATTTTATACCAAAACTGAACACGCCCACCTCCGTGAACACGCCCACCTCCCATAGGGAAAGCACAATAAAGGCATTAACTGTGAGCTACAGGAATAAAAATTGGTATGTGTAAATTTTTCATCAACATTTAAATGCATATAAAATATAGGCTTCATTCGCCCTAGGAGACGCCTATTTACAATAAAAAATTTTTGTTTTTTAAAAGTGGGTTTAGGGTATTTCATAGTCGGCCTAGACCGACTTTAGACTTTCTTTACTTGGTTTTTTAATTTTTTATTATTATAATCTTATTTTATTAATTATTTAATGTAACAATTGCATAGTGCAATATTTTTATTTTTTGTCAAATCCTGTTGCTTGCGATAGCATGAACAAAATGTAAGCAAAATACAGCTTTTATTACTCTTTTAGTTATTTTGTATTCAATTTTTAACCTAAGTTACCATAATTTAAATTGTATTCCCAATTTATTAAATTTATGTACAGCTTTGACTAAAAATATGTCTAGTATTTTTAATCGTAATGTTTAAAAATTACTCTAAGACTTTTAACCGTAAAGTTGTTGTGCTATGTGATCTGTTCACACTAAGTTCACACCTTAAGATATGTACAAAATTTGAATTTGTCACTTCATCCGCCCAAGACGGCCCATTGAAAAATGTTAAAACTGTTTTGTTTTAAGACCGATTAAAAAATTCTTAGAGTAAATTTGATCTTCATTTATTTCGAATTTTTATAAGTCATTTAAAATTTTGTAAACTTACTGCAAATAAAAAAGAAGGAACAAAAAATTTTGTTCAAGCTTTTTACAGTTTTATGGTCCAAGATTCCTTTATTATATACAAAATAATTATTTGACCTGATAAGAAAAACATTTTTGCTGCAGATTTTAAAACAATATCTCAAACGGTATAGAAGTTATGAACGATCAAGTGAAATGTATATCAGAAAAAATTTCTAAATGTTTCTAAATGCCTGATTGGGTACTGTCCTTTTTATTGCTAGAATACAAGCACATGATTTTAACTTTTGCACAGTCGCTGGCAATGTGTGGTTTTTGTATATTTTTATTTGTTCCCAATCAACCATTTAGAAATAGTGCTTGGATTAAGCTTAATGCAATACAAAAAGCAAGCCTTACTCAAGCACGCTTGAAAAACACTTGCCCAGGTAATAAATTTCCAGGTTCCTTTGTATAACTATTGCGTAAAACACAAAAGGCAAGTGATGCACAATAATACTTGGAAAGGCTTGCATTAAGTAAGTCAATCATACTTAGAAAACGCGGAAACGGTAATAGTTTTACAACTGTTCAAAGTTGTTATGCTCTCATATATAAATAAATTTATTTGATTTTCATTTTGTTCGCTCAGCAGCCATAAGGCTTACGGCAAGCTGTTAGAGTGTCCGACTCATATGCGGTGGTTCGCGCGTTCGATCCATGGGGTAGCAAACACAAACATTTTTGAAGGCATGAAATTTTTCATATAAATATATGCTTCAATTTTAACAAACGAAAATAAAAAATAAATAAAAATGTTCCGGTTGGGAATTGAACCTTGGATGTCCAAATCACAACAAATCAAATAACCAGTGGCTTACCAACTGAGCCACGGAATAAAAATTTTTCGTGAGTGGTAATTGATTTGTTGAATGTAGCACACTTAGAAAAAGCTTATTAAAACACTTATATCCAATTGCAAAAACAACACTTGGATTAAGCTTGAAGTAAGGAATATTATGCCAAGGGCTCACTTTCGTTTATCCTACAATTACATGTAAGCGTTCTACAATAGTAAATGAAAGCGTTATCCAAGCTTGAGGCTTACGCTTGTAAGCTTGTTTAAAGCTTATTCCAAGCTTGCTTGGCCGATTGGGTTGGTACTTGCTTAGGCTGCGTTTAAAGTGAACGCGATTCAGACAGGCAGCAGACAGGCAGGCTGAAATCTGTGTGAAAAACGAGATGCAGATAGCTATCTATCTCGCTTGTTCACATTGCCTGTCTGCCTGCCTGTTTGACTCGGCGTTCACTATAACCGCAACCTTACTGTGCCACGTATCCAACTATTTGTTGTTGGTGTTGGTTTTTTGTTGTAATTATTGTTGCACTCTTCAAAGAAAGCTTTGGTGATCGGTGGTCTGCAGTGCTGTGTCACACTTAAAGGTATTTGAGGTATTTGAAGTAAATGCACCAATTTTTAATGTATATTTTTATTATTAAAGATTAATAATTTTATTATAAAAGATGAGTAACTACGCAGAAGTAGTTCGTAAAATTGGTGACGGTTCTTACCAATTAAGTGAAAAAAGAAAAGGGAAAAGCAAAATTTTGACCTTTTTTTCTGAAATACACGATGGAAATGGAATATTTTTAGAAAATATTGTTTATTGCCGTATTTGCTGTAACGTATTTAAATATAACGGAAGTCGAACTTCTAACTTGATTCGCCACAAATGATATGTTTCTCAAAATACGGAAAAAGTCCTTAAAAAGTTAAACCAGGCAGAGAAGGCCGACCTTTTTCTTCAGTAGACGGGAGAGGCTTTCGCCGAATGTTGCAGATGTTTTTAAGAATTGGATCACAACATGAAGAAAATATTGACATAGTTGACTTTCTACTCTGTTCGGTGACAATCTAACAAAAAAAGGGAAGAAATTAAGCCAAATATAAAAAAAAACAATGAGGAAGGAAAAGCGTCAATAACAGTTGATCTATGTACCGACAATTTTATAAAACGGAACTTCTTGTGTGCAACCATTCAAAATCTTAACAGCGGTGAATTCAAGGATATGGTGTTGGCAGTTAAATCACTGGACTTCCAAAAGTCGACCGGAGATAATACTTTGACTAAAATCCATACCATTTTGTCAGAATTCGATGTTAGCAGATTTGAAAAAAAAGTATTTGTTACGGATAGAGGAGCTAACATAAAAAAAGCTTTAAAGGACCACGAGAGGTTGAATTGTTAAAACAATTTATTAAATAACGCATTGGACTCGAGTTTTGATGAGACAGTTGAATTACATTCAATGATAAATGCATGCAAAAAATTTGTTAAGTAGTTCAAAAAAGCCAATTTACAGCATTTACCGCCATCGTCACTAAAAAGTCCATGTGTTACCCGTTGGAACTCTCATCTACACTTGCTTAAGTCAATTAATGAAAACTGGTTAAAAGTGACAGAAAATGGAGAAATTAATAGAATTTCAGAAATAAATATTTCTATTTTACCTTTGCGAAAACTTTGAAATATATGCAAAAAACTGCAGGGATCAAAATATATTACAATAGCTTTCGTTTATCCTTCAATAAACCGCCTTAGAATGCTATGTGAAGAGAATTCAGGTGATTTTCCACCTATTTCCATGCTAAAAAAACAATATTTTAAAACACATTGAGGCTAAATGGGTACCAAAGTTACAAATCTATCACAAATCTGCAAATTTTTTATATCCTCCAGCAAACAATATCGTTGAAAAAACATTGTTGCCGAAGTTCAAGATTTTTGTGTTTCAAAAATAATGCATAACGAGTTATCAACAATGACAAATACTTCAACAGAAAGCCAAAATCTATCTTCAGGTTCCAGTTCAGCTCATGAGGGCATTTCATCGTCTCCTCAAATTTCAAAAGATATTGAATTTTTCTTTCCTAAATTATTATCGCAAGAAATTTCAATGCCTCTCACTGTAAGAAGCGAAATAGAACATTATGCAAATAGTAGAGTACGAATAGATTCGGACTTTAATGCAATTTAGTGGTGAGATAGACATAGGGCTGAATATCCTACACTTTCAGATTTAGCTTTAAAAATTTTATCGATACCAGCCAGTAGTTCAGCGTCTGAGCGATTGTTTTCTGGAAATATAATTACTGAGAAAAGGAATAGAATAGTTCCAAAAACTGTAAATAGCTTACTATTTCTTAATTCCTTTTTTAAAAATGAAAACTAATATCTCTTTAAGATTTAATTTAATTTAAGATATCTACTACACATATTTATTATTTAATTTTTTTTTTCATTAAATCCTTTTTCAACTTTTTAAATTTTGACTTGAACATACTGTGACGAAACAAATGAACTTATATATTTACTTTTATTTAGCCAGTAGTTCAGCGTCTGAGCGATTGTTTTCTGCAAATATAATTACTGAGAAAAGGAATAGAATAGTTCCAAAAACTGTAACTAGCTTACTATTTCTTAATTCCTTTTTTAAAAATGAAAACTAATATCTCTTTAAGATTTAATTTAATTTAAGATATCTACTACACATATTTATTATTTAATTTTTTTTTCATTAAATCCTTTTTCAACTTTTTAAATTTTGACTTGAACATACTGTGACGAAACAAATAAACTTATATATTTACTTTTTCTTAATACTATGTTCACACTGAGATCAAATTAACAAATTAGTAATTTCCCATACAATTTGTTGATTTGGAAATTACCTCAAACAAGGTAATTTCGTTTAAATTACTCACGAAATTAGGCAAAAATGCACTGCAACTCTGAAATCTGAATATAATGTGCATTAAACACACCCTTTATTTGGCGTATTAACAATCTTGCTATCCATTCCAGCTGAGCCGTCAAAATTATATATGACACATGATAATGGCCACATTCAGATACTTAGCTGTTTTGACCCTTCGGTTAGCAGCCCATTCAGTGAAACTTAGGTGAGCGATGTTTTCAACGAATTAAAGTTGCACAAATGATAACATGTACGGCTTTATGCGAAATAATTTTGCAAATTTACTTTGAGTAAGAATTTTCTAATTTTAATTGAACATTTAAGTTGGCAACTGTCGAGAGTGCTGAATGTTGCCAATAATGAATTGAAAAAATTAAATAAATCAAACGTCAGTTTTTCAGTGCGGGTTTAAACTCGAGTCAAATTAAACAGAGCTAAACTCACCAAATAGGGACGTTAAAACTCTGTTTAACCAGATATTGTAGCATTCGTTTAAATTGAATTGACTGAAATAAAAAAACAAAATATCTTAACAATATTATGTTATTGTTATTTGAAGAAAATCTTAAATTTAATTTTAAATGACACATTTTAATTGTTCTCAAGTCTAACTGAAAGAAATAATGGAATAAAATATTGAACTGGTATACATAATAAATAAACATAAATTGGAAAAAAAACTATAAAATTAATAATTTACTATTAAATTTGTTTCTTCTTTAATAATGAAAACGTAGCAAAAATAAAAAATACTGCGCACAAACAAAACGCCAGGCAAAAAAAAAAACAAAAATAAAATTCCACTCGAGCTCGAGTCCAGCATCAAACACTCGAGCTTCCAGCGAAACATTCGAGTGTCAGCATTGTCTGGATCAGTGTTGCCAGTCAAGCCTTTTTGAGGCTAGATCTAGCCTTTGTTTTTGTCGTCTAGCCTCGAAAATTATCATCTAGCCTCTAGCTTTTTTTGTAGCCTTTTTTGTTTTGTTCTAGCCTTTTCTAGCCTTTTTTAATATATTTAAAAACGCGTTACCACATCCAAATTTTCTTATTTTTGCATCCAATTTTGAAAGTGTTAGCCTTGTATTGCTCTTATTATACTTTTAAAGTGGATAAAACCGAAATATTTTCAGTTATAGAGAAAGAAAAATCCATTTACTCTTTATGAAAAATAACGATAGTTAAAAAACAATGGCAAAAAAATGTAAATCACAAGTGGGACAAACTGAAGTCCCACAACTGAATTCTAGTCAGAAGTTAGAGGGTATACAAATTCTCTGAATGAAGAACCGTTCCAAGAACTTTCAGTTTGGTTTTTAGTTGAATGAATAATACCTATTTTTAAGATTGAAATAATGAATTTGTTTTTGTTAATCGTTTTATTTTAAAAGCTTTTTGGTGCTATTTTTCAACTGTAAGATTTTTATTCTCTTATATTTTTAAACGTGAAGGACTGAATTCTATTTAATGCCCCATTAAAGTTATATAACGAAAAAAAAGTAAAATTGAAAGTTTTATTGTAAAGGGACTGTTTATTTTATGTAATTTTTATTTTTGCATAATAATTATACAATGTTTAAGGACCATTTTTAATGTTTTTTAATAAAAAATATGAACATACCCAGAATCCGTCATTTAGTAAGGATATTTTTTTAATAATAACGATAATAGTACTTGAAAAACCGATTTTTGAATCTTAAAACTTCATTGATTTTAGGTTATGAAATAAAAACTATTTCTCTAAAACAAAAATTTAAGGATAAAAAGTAAATAAAAGTAAAATTAAAAAGTAACTTTGCAAGTGAAACAAATTTGGTAGCGATCCTTGGAGCCGTTCGACTTAAGTCTTTCTGAGTCTTCCTGAATTATGCATTCCAAAAATATAAAAAGAATAGAATTTACTTTTGGTCTCTACAAAACTTTAATTGGTCCTTAAATCAATTTCAACATATTTAGTTTTCGGTATTGTTCCTTTTTATATCATATTCATTAAGGTGCCTTGAAAAAAAAAGTTTCATTTGTACCCATCCTAAAATTAACCTTGATGTATTTTATGATGATTCCCAAAATATTTTGGCTATGCCGAAATCCGTCAGTGAACTAAACCATTTTGCAAAAACCTCCAAAAATCATGTTTTCTGTATATATATTAACTAGTGTAATAGTTGTAAACAAATAAACTGTATCAAATTATAGGCCTGAAAAAGTTCGTTCAATCTGCATCAAAAATTTGAAAATATTTGCAATTGGTTTAAGTATAATGATGTTTTTATGCATTTTTTTTTAGATTATTTTCACAAAAATTCAAATAACTTTATTATTTCTTATATGATCGTCGTTATCAAGATATCGTTGGAAAGGTATGCACGGCTGTCATATATTTTGGACATTTACTTTGTTTAATAAAGTGTGGCTCCTATTTTATTTCTCCATTTGTGTGCAGTTTACCTGAAAATAAAATTTTCAAAATCCAAAATACTGTATTTTTTTTATTTCAAGCGTTTGTTTCAATGTAGAATTTTTGAAAATCATCTAAAAAACTAAGAAAAAAATCATGAAAAATATCATTATCTTTAATCCAATTGCAAATTTATACAAATTTTTGATGCAGATTGAAAGAACTTTTTTGTGATTAAATGGTAGGCAGGCGTGGCCGTGGGTGGATTCTAAAGATATTCAATAGACCAACTCTTTGGGTTCATGGAAACATGTATATCAAGTTTCATCCAATTATCTCAACTCTTATTAACCCTTTACACTTTTCTCAATAAAAACTCCCACTTTTTTTCCCAAAAATAACATGGAACAATATGGCACCTCCACCAATTTAGAAACGAAAAGTTTACTTAAAAATTGTCTAAATTGTAGGTAAGCACTGCAATACCGTCAAGCTTCCAATAATTTAGTTTAGACACTCAATTTAGATCAATTCGCACACAGCTTTAATATCAAAATATTTTTTTTTTGAGTTATACATTTTTTTCATTTTTCATATATAAATATTCATACTAAATATACATATATAAATTTTTTTTATATGAAATAGTATTGTTAAATTTCATTGTCAATAGGTGAAATCGTACTTGGAACAATTGAAGATCACTGGAAATGGACTTTTTTTATTTTTTTTCACGTTTGTGAAAATGGGCTTAAAAACTTGTGATTTTTTTTTTGTAAACAAAACAAAAGTAAACGTTATCGAAAGAAAGGTTATGCTAATACCTTTTCAACGAGCTATTAATCCTAAAAATCTATGGGTTAATTCGGAAGATATCACTGTTTTTGTACTCAAAACATTTGAGGTGTACCAATTTTGTATGTCCCTTTGCAGTGTTTGTCTTTGAAACTAGATAAATAAATGTTTTCATAAAAGTCGTGCAAATATTGTTGTGATTAAGAAACAGTGGATAATATTTATAGTTTTTAATTATTATTTCGTAAAAGGGTGAACAGTCAAGAGTGCACGATACATTAAGTGTTACCTATGTCTTAACAAATAATGTCAGTATTTTTAATTTTCAAGTTTGTTGTACACTTTTATTATATTGAGACAAGAAAAGCGCGGCAGGCAAAAAACTTTTATAAAAAATCGCACGATTTTTTATAAAAGTTTTTATGTTCTGCCATATATATGTAGCTGGAAGGGTAAACCGTCAAATGTGCATATTATATAAAATGCAATATCTTCAAAAGTAATCCATGGATTCTTTTGATTAATAGCTCATTGAAAAGGTTAAAGCATTACGATATCCATAATGGTTAGATTTGTAGGAAAATTTAATTAAAATCACTAGTATTTCAGTACGATTTTTGCAACTTTGTACCCCCTATAACTTCTAAACCACTTGAGAGCGGTCCGAAATTTTTCCATAATTGGACTTAGAAGGTCTAAATACATATAATAACAACAAAAAGTAAAATTTGAGTTTCCAGTGATCTTCAATTATGCCTCGTACTTAAATATTTCTTAAATTGCCGGCTGGTGCTCTAAAATGAGTGATTTTCTCCAATTTATTTTTATAAATTATTTTATTTTTCCACTGAAAATTGTAATTTTAAGTGGGACCACTTTTCAGTGTATTTAGTGCGTGGTTCTTTGTTGAATAAAATAGTGCTTGTACTATTACGTTTGAACTTCATAAAACGTTCTTTAAATAGTACGAAAGTATGTATTTTTGCAACCTTGCTATCTACGAATAAAATATATCGATAACAAAACAGCTGGTTGTATTTGGAACTTTTTGGTTACCTCATTCAACCCAACAAATAAAAGAAAGATTTTTTATAAATTCTTAAAACAAAATTCATAAAATATGCGATTCACCAATAAATTATGTGCCCAGCATTTGGGTTGGACCTTCAAAAAGCACTGGCAAATCCAAGGTCAACGAGTTCCGCGTGAAACTGGAGCTATGGACGAGTTGGCCAAATTGGGAATTCAAGTCAATAACGCAAACGATGTGCTTAGTCCCAAAATTGAATATGAACGGTAAATTGTCTAAAATTGAATATTGATATTCTCAGAGCTGCAATTTTCAGGATTGAGATCGTTGGTTATAAGCCAGAGGTCATTCCAGAAAACAAAACACATCCTAACTGGTGCGACAAACCTGCCCATATATATGGAAATTCGAATGTGTTGTTAGAGGGGTTGCCACAGGCTCAAGTTCTTATCAACACCATTGAAATTAATGGCTTGCCACAGAACATTGAGGAGTCGGTGGCAAAATTGGAATTGGCTAGTACTGTAGATCGGAGCATAAGAAAACTTATTATGGCTTCTCATGTTTACGATGCTCAGCAAGTGAAGTTGCCAAAAATAAAGTTACCGGAGCGTCCTGCATATAATTTGCCTAGAGACTACGGCATTTCCCACGAACGTAAAAAGTATGCGAACAAATTTATTTATCTTTACTCATTCTTATTAATATTTATCTCTAACTACCTACCTCCAGTCGACTTTTAATTAATAAATTAATTTCCGAATGTGAAAAGCTAGTTGGCCCTACTGTAACAACTCGCAGGAGACTGATAGACAATGTCGATTTTAAAGTAACCCTCTTGAGAGAAGATGATATTTTGCAGTTTGATGTCAGTGCTGAGAAAATGATAACGACGACTCGCCCTATTGAGCCGATAAAGGGCAAATATAATGGCGAACTACCAGATTTGCATCCTATTAAATGTACTATCACAATGCCAAAAAAACATATATACACAAGAAACAACGTTTATCGTAAGTTACTTCTATACAATACCCGCAAAAATACGGTTTTATGAAATCAGGTCCCAAAATAGACTTGAATTTTTGTAATGAATTATAATCTAATTAAATGAAATCTGATGTAATGTCTATTTTGAGGCCTTTTTTATAAAACCAAATCATTCATTAAAACTACAAGTCCCTAAAAATCAAGTGGTTTGCATTAAGGCCAGCAATACACGAAATCAAGGTCAAAAATAAACGTTTCTCAAAAGTAAATTATTGAATATATTTTGAAGATACAACTAAACAAATTTTGTTGTTTTAAAAAATCACGCTGACATATTTTCGTAATTCGCAATAATGCACGCCATTTATAAAAATTCAGTTTTGAGAAAAGCATGTTAAAAGTTGAAGAAAAAAATGTAGAAAATGTAGAGTTTTTGTTAATTATCAACTCTGCAGCTGAGTCTTCCGATTCTTCAAAATTTATTTGGTTTGATTGTACTCACAGTTGCGCTACCAACCATTCGAAGGCTGTAACTTCAAACGGTTCGAATTTCGCTTTAACAGAATTAAAAAAAAATGTTCTCAAAATGTTTCTAAAGTTAAATATCGATGTGTAAAAATTACGATTTTCAAAAAAATGTTCATGTATTGTTGGCCTTGAGCTTTTTTGTTGCATAACGTTGTCTAAAAACAAACTCACCACAATTTTTTATATATTCTATAGCATTCAAAGATTCAAGTGCATTCTCGAATCCACATACTATTTTTCTTCATTTTGACAAAGAAATTGTTGGCAATTTGCACGAAACAAGCGTGACTACAACCCAATTCCAGAGTAGGACATTACTTAAAGCATTTACGGTCGCAGCGTCTAGGGCAAAGCAATTATACGGAGTAATAATTATAAAACTATCAAATATTTCAACTCTTCGTCCATTAATGAGTTCGATTTCTTTCTTCAGGAATCAACTACAGAGAAACTTCCCAAACCTATTGTTGTACAAAGCATTCAAACAGATGGGAAAACTTTTCACTTTGGAGTTATGCAGCTGAACACTCTATCTCTTGACAGCAATAACAGCCATAAAAACTACTGGTTTCATCAGCCAAGTTTAGATCTCTTCTCAGAATGTGGTTACAAAGCCGGTCGCCCCATTCTAGAAGGATATAATAAAGATATTTTCCGTTTGCTTTATGCATTCTATAATAACTTCTAAAGATGCTCTTCTAAATTTATGAGTAATAAACTTGTAAAAACATACACCAAAAAAAAATATTAACTATCTGACTTTTGACGTCGAATTATGTTATCTCGGAGGTAAGTAGGGTCTACAGACGGTCTTCAAAAAATTCAATTCTAAAGTCCAATATTCAAATTCATAATTGCTACATTTCTAAAACAGAAATAGCGGAAAGGGATACATACAACATGTTGACAACACGTTGTGTGTCTTCTGAACGGTTATTTTCATTTTCTGTAAACACTTCCAAAAATTGACTTATTTGAGCGCCAAAATTTTAATAAATATTGGATGTATGAATTTGGACGAGATAATTAATATTTTCATTAAAGAATTATCACTTTTATTTGTGTCAAATTAAAAATTACAACATGTTGAGTAAATGTAGCGGAAAAATAAAGCGCTCCAAAAATTCACAACATGTTGTGAGTAGCGGAAACTGATTATTGCCGTTCAGAAGACTTTTACTCAACAGTTGTGCAACTATTGAGAAAATTTTTGTATTAGAAACGCACTCAATATTTCGTATTCTCCCTTTCGTTGCTTTGAATTCCATTCTAACGGTGCTTGTTATAATGCGTTCAGTTAAATAGTTTAACAGAAAAATCTATTTCGCTGAACATTTTGGAGAAAACAGACACGAAAATTATTTGTGATTTTGGTGCGAATTAAAATTGAAATACAAATTTTCCAGCTGCTCACTTGACCCTGGATTGTTTTTGGTAAGTTGTTTGAAGATGTGTTTTGATAATTTGTTCTTATTTTGATTTGTGAAGAAAAATATTTGCACGATTCGAGGTTTTTATGAAGACCGTCCGTGGACGGTGTTCTTCGAAAGCAAAAACTTTCACAAAAACTTTCACAAAGTACCACAAAAACGGATAATTCCTATTTGCCAATATACCAGGCATGCGCAAAAGGCCGCCCATGGGCGAATAGCTTTCACATGCGTACGACAGCTTTCATCCAAAAAAGCTTTGCAGTCGAGACTCGCACTGTTAAGCCCTTACCAAAATAGACGATTTGCTCCGTAACGACCGAAGACAAAAATGTTCGCTTGAATGCAATTCAATGTTGTTGCCCAAAATAAGCAAACGTAAACACATCGAAACTGAACGAAACGGGTTGACGAGACGTTTTGTTCCGTAAGAACCGAACTTTTAGCGTCTCAACTCGTCAGCAACAACAGTGCAGAGAATTTTTACATCAAGTTTTGTTGCATTTTTATCAGTTAGTGCAAGAAACAATATTTTAATGAATTAATAGCCATTCTTAGGGATGAACAAGGCATTTATATGCATTTGAAACAGTTGCAAAAACATATATAGAGAAGACATTTGATGACGGCGATTTCGTATTCGCTCAAAAATTTGTAAGATGCAGCTAAGAGGACGGCACATAATGGAAAATGAAATGTTTATACAAAGTGTTGGAGCAACATTGCTTGTAAACATTTTGAAGCTACAAATATATTTCCAAACCGGTTTGCTTGGTAGCTCTCTACATTTGAGTTGCTGCTGACAGAGAACTTCTTTCCCTTTTCTCTTGTCAATTTGTTTCCCCCCTATGCCCAATGCTTTATTTTGTTTGTTGGTTTTGTTGTTGTTCTTAACCATGGTCATTGTTGTTGTTCTTTTAGCTGCCGCTATAGCTGAAATGGAAAAAGTTACAATTTTTGATATTTTAGGATTTTGACAATCTCATAGAAGTTGCTGTGGAAAAACCATTGTAACTTTTGTGTTTCTAGTCGGATTAAGTTACATCAAAGGACAATAATAAATAGAATTGATTGTATATTAATACTTCATCAAAAATAAATTTTCATAAGAATTTTAAAAATTATATATTAAAATTAAAATTAAAATTAAAATTAAAATTAAAATTAAAATTAAAATTAAAATTAAAATTAAAATTAAAATTAAAATTAAAATTAAAATTAAAATTAAAATTAAAATTAAAATTAAAATTAAAATTAAAATTAAAATTAAAATTAAAATTAAAATTAAAATTAAAATTAAAATTAAAATTAAAATTAAAATTAAAATTAAAATTAAAATTAAAATTAAAATTAAAATTAAAATTAAAATTAAAATTAAAATTAAAATTAAAATTAAAATTAAAATTAAAATTAAAATTAAAATTAAAATTAAAATTAAAATTAAAATTAAAATTAAAATTAAAATTAAAATTAAAATTAAAATTAAAATTAAAATTAAAATTAAAATTAAAATTAAAATTAAAATTAAAATTAAAATTAAAATTAAAATTAAAATTAAAATTAAAATTAAAATTAAAATTAAAATTAAAATTAAAATTAAAATTAAAATTAAAATTAAAATTAAAATTAAAATTAAAATTAAAATTAAAATTAAAATTAAAATTAAAATTAAAATTAAAATTAAAATTAAAATTAAAATTAAAATTAAAATTAAAATTAAAATTAAAATTAAAATTAAAATTAAAATTAAAATTAAAATTAAAATTAAAATTAAAATTAAAATTAAAATTAAAATTAAAATTAAAATTAAAATTAAAATTAAAATTAAAATTAAAATTAAAATTAAAATTAAAATTAAAATTAAAATTAAAATTAAAATTAAAATTAAAATTAAAATTAAAATTAAAATTAAAATTAAAATTAAAATTAAAATTAAAATTAAAATTAAAATTAAAATTAAAATTAAAATTAAAATTAAAATTAAAATTAAAATTAAAATTAAAATTAAAATTAAAATTAAAATTAAAATTAAAATTAAAATTAAAATTAAAATTAAAATTAAAATTAAAATTAAAATTAAAATTAAAATTAAAATTAAAATTAAAATTAAAATTAAAATTAAAATTAAAATTAAAATTAAAATTAAAATTAAAATTAAAATTAAAATTAAAATTAAAATTAAAATTAAAATTAAAATTAAAATTAAAATTAAAATTAAAATTAAAATTAAAATTAAAATTAAAATTAAAATTAAAATTAAAATTAAAATTAAAATTAAAATTAAAATTAAAATTAAAATTAAAATTAAAATTAAAATTAAAATTAAAATTAAAATTAAAATTAAAATTAAAATTAAAATTAAAATTAAAATTAAAATTAAAATTAAAATTAAAATTAAAATTAAAATTAAAATTAAAATTAAAATTAAAATTAAAATTAAAATTAAAATTAAAATTAAAATTAAAATTAAAATTAAAATTAAAATTAAAATTAATTATTTTATATTTTATATTTTATATTTTAAAATTAATTATTTTATATTTTATATTTTATATTTTATATTTTATATTTTATATTTTATATTTTATATTTTATATTTTATATTTTATATTTTATATTTTATATTTTATATTTTATATTTTATATTTTATATTTTATATTTTATATTTTATATTTTATATTTTATATTTTATATTTTATATTTTATATTTTATATTTTATATTTTATATTTTATATTTTATATTTTATATTTTATATTTTATATTTTATATTTTATATTTTATATTTTAATATTAATTTTAATTTTAATTTTAATTTTAATTTTAATTTTAATTTTAATTTTAATTTTAATTTTAATTTTAATTTTAATTTTAATTTTAATTTTAATTTTAATTTTAATTTTAATTTTAATTTTAATTTTAATTTTAATTTTAATTTTAATTTTAATTTTAATTTTAATTTTAATTTTAATTTTAATTTTAATTTTAATTTTAATTTTAATTTTAATTTTAATTTTAATTTTAATTTTAATTTTAATTTTAACTTTAATTTTAATTTTAATTTTAATTTTAATTTTAATTTTAATTTTAATTTTAATTTTAATTTTAATTTTAATTTTAATTTTAATTTTAATTTTAATTTTAATTTTAATTTTAATTTTAATTTTAATTTTAATTTTAATTTTAATTTTAATTTTAATTTTAATTTTAATTTTAATTTTAATTTTAATTTTAATTTTAATTTTAATTTTAATTTTAATTTTAATTTTAATTTTAATTTTAATTTTAATTTTAATTTTAATTTTAATTTTAATTTTAATTTTAATTTTAATTTTAATTTTAATTTTAATTTTAATTTTAATTTTAATTTTAATTTTAATTTTAATTTTAATTTTAATTTTAATTTTAATTTTAATTTTAATTTTAATTTTAATTTTAATTTTAATTTTAATTTTAATTTTAATTTTAATTTTAATTTTAATTTTAATTTTAATTTTAATTTTAATTTTAATTTTAATTTTAATTTTAATTTTAATTTTAATTTTAATTTTAATTTTAATTTTAATTTTAATTTTAATTTTAATTTTAATTTTAATTTTAATTTTAATTTTAATTTTAATTTTAATTTTAATTTTAATTTTAATTTTAATTTTAATTTTAATTTTAATTTTAATTTTAATTTTAATTTTAATTTTAATTTTAATTTTAATTTTAATTTTAATTTTAATTTTAATTTTAATTTTAATTTTAATTTTAATTTTAATTTTAATTTTAATTTTAATTTTAATTTTAATTTTAATTTTAATTTTAATTTTAATTTTAATTTTAATTTTAATTTTAATTTTAATTTTAATTTTAATTTTAATTTTAATTTTAATTTTAATTTTAATTTTAATTTTAATTTTAATTTTAATTTTAATTTTAATTTTAATTTTAATTTTAATTTTAATTTTAATTTTAATTTTAATTTTAATTTTAATTTTAATTTTAATTTTAATTTTAATTTTAATTTTAATTTTAATTTTAATTTTAATTTTAATTTTAATTTTAATTTTAATTTTAATTTTAATTTTAATTTTAATTTTAATTTTAATTTTAATTTTAATTTTAATTTTAATTTTAATTTTAATTTTAATTTTAATTTTAATTTTAATTTTAATTTTAATTTTAATTTTAATTTTAATTTTAATTTTAATTTTAATTTTAATTTTAATTTTAATTTTAATTTTAATTTTAATTTTAATTTTAATTTTAATTTTAATTTTAATTTTAATTTTAATTTTAATTTTAATTTTAATTTTAATTTTAATTTTAATTTTAATTTTAATTTTAATTTTAATTTTAATTTTAATTTTAATTTTAATTTTAATTTTAATTTTAATTTTAATTTTAATTTTAATTTTAATTTTAATTTTAATTTTAATTTTAATTTTAATTTTAATTTTAATTTTAATTTTAATTTTAATTTTAATTTTAATTTTAATTTTAATTTTAATTTTAATTTTAATTTTAATTTTAATTTTAATTTTAATTTTAATTTTAATTTTAATTTTAATTTTAATTTTAATTTTAATTTTAATTTTAATTTTAATTTTAATTTTAATTTTAATTTTAATTTTAATTTTAATTTTAATTTTAATTTTAATTTTAATTTTAATTTTAATTTTAATTTTAATTTTAATTTTAATTTTAATTTTAATTTTAATTTTAATTTTAATTTTAATTTTAATTTTAATTTTAATTTTAATTTTAATTTTAATTTTAATTTTAATTTTAATTTTAATTTTAATTTTAATTTTAATTTTAATTTTAATTTTAATTTTAATTTTAATTTTAATTTTAATTTTAATTTTAATTTTAATTTTAATTTTAATTTTAATTTTAATTTTAATTTTAATTTTAATTTTAATTTTAATTTTAATTTTAATTTTAATTTTAATTTTAATTTTAATTTTAATTTTAATTTTAATTTTAATTTTAATTTTAATTTTAATTTTAATTTTAATTTTAATTTTAATTTTAATTTTAATTTTAATTTTAATTTTAATTTTAATTTTAATTTTAATTTTAATTTTAATTTTAATTTTAATTTTAATTTTAATTTTAATTTTAATTTTAATTTTAATTTTAATTTTAATTTTAATTTTAATTTTAATTTTAATTTTAATTTTAATTTTAATTTTAATTTTAATTTTAATTTTAATTTTAATTTTAATTTTAATTTTAATTTTAATTTTAATTTTAATTTTAATTTTAATTTTAATTTTAATTTTAATTTTAATTTTAATTTTAATTTTAATTTTAATTTTAATTTTAATTTTAATTTTAATTTTAATTTTAATTTTAATTTTAATTTTAATTTTAATTTTAATTTTAATTTTAATTTTAATTTTAATTTTAATTTTAATTTTAATTTTAATTTTAATTTTAATTTTAATTTTAATTTTAATTTTAATTTTAATTTTAATTTTAATTTTAATTTTAATTTTAATTTTAATTTTAATTTTAATTTTAATTTTAATTTTAATTTTAATTTTAATTTTAATTTTAATTTTAATTTTAATTTTAATTTTAATTTTAATTTTAATTTTAATTTTAATTTTAATTTTAATTTTAATTTTAATTTTAATTTTAATTTTAATTTTAATTTTAATTTTAATTTTAATTTTAATTTTAATTTTAATTTTAATTTTAATTTTAATTTTAATTTTAATTTTAATTTTAATTTTAATTTTAATTTTAATTTTAATTTTAATTTTAATATATAATTTTTAAAATTTTTATGAAAATTTATTTTTGATGAAGTATTAATATACAATCAATTCTATTTATTATTGTCCTTTGATGTAACTTAATCCGACTAGAAACACAAAAGTTACAATGGTTTTTCCACAGCAACTTCTATGAGATTGTCAAAATCCTAAAATATCAAAAATTGTAACTTTTTCCATTTCAGCTATAGCGGCAGCTAAAAGAACAACAACAATGACCATGGTTAAGAACAACAACAAAACCAACAAACAAAATAAAGCATTGGGCATAGGGGGGAAACAAATTGACAAGAGAAAAGGGAAAGAAGTTCTCTGTCAGCAGCAACTCAAATGTAGAGAGCTACCAAGCAAACCGGTTTGGAAATATATTTGTAGCTTCAAAATGTTTACAAGCAATGTTGCTCCAACACTTTGTATAAACATTTCATTTTCCATTATGTGCCGTCCTCTTAGCTGCATCTTAAGCCCTAACCAAAATAGACGAAACGAGACGATTGCAACTCGACGGGCGTCTACACTCGTTACGTCTGTTTTGACATTTAACCCAAAATGAAACGTTCTTGAACTCGTCATGGCTCGTCAGCTGCCAATTGTTTCAAATGCATATAAATGCCTTGTTCATCCCTAACAATGGCTATGAATTCATTAAAATATTGTTTCTTGCACTAATTGATAAAAATGCAACAAAACTTGATGTAAAAACTGTTGCACTGTTGATGCTGACGAGTTGAGACGCTAAAAGTTCGGTTCTTACGGAACAAAACGTCTCGTCAAACCGTTTCGTTCAGTTTCGATGTGTTTACGTTTGCTTATTTTGGGCAACAACATTGAATTGCATTCAAGCGAACATTTTCGTCTTCGCTCGTTACGGAGCAAATCGTCTATTTTGGTTAGGGCTTTACAAATTTTTGAGCGAATACGAAATCGCCGTCATCAAATGTCTTCTCTATATATGTTTTTGACAGTTGGCAGCTGACCAGCCTAGACGAGTTCAAGAACGTTTCATTTTGGGTTAAATGTCAAAACCAGTGTTGCCAGTCTAGCCTTTTTGAGGCTAGATCTAGCCTTTTTTTTTGTTGTCTAGCCTCGAAAATTACCATCTACCCTCTAGCCTTTTTTTTAGCCTTTTTTTGTTTTTTTCTAGCCTTTCCTAGCCTTTTTTAATACATTGCTTAAAGATGCATTACTACATCCAATTTTTCTGACGTTGCAATTTTGAAAGTGTAAATCTTCTATTGCTCTTTTTATTCTTTTAAAGTGGTTAAACTCAAATATTTTCTGTTATAGAGAAAGAAAACTCCAGTTACTCTACAGAAGAAATAACTATAATTGAAATCTAATGGCAAAAAATTGTAAATCACAAGTAGAATAGCTGGGCAGAAGCTAGAGATTCATTGAATGAAGATCCGTTCCAAGAGCTATCAGATTTGGGTTTTAGTTTTATTATTTTAGCATTAAGCAACGCTGAGGTAGAAAGAATTCTTAGTACAACGAAATTTAAAAAAAAAACCAGAAAATAAACCGTATTCAACTGTTCTTAAAAGAAAACGAGTAAAGAAAGTCTAGTCCGACTATGAAATACCCTAGACCTCCTATTATATTTAAATAAACTATATATAAAAATACTAAAACAAGTAGAAGTAACTTCCTATTTTTGTTTAAAATCCATGTATTTATAGAACTATATAGGTTTAACTAATGAAGGTTGTATGGGAGGAAGGCGCGTTCGTAGGTGGATTACGCCTTTTTTGTGAGCACACCTTATTTTTATATACTATGATCTCATACCAAGTTTTATCTCTGTAGGCCAAATATAAACGTTTTATAGTGTTTCCAGTATTGTGGGTTGCATGGGAGATGAGCATGTTTATGGGCGGATGTCGCTCAGTTTGTGAACACATCTTAGTTTTGATACAACAATCTCAATACCAAGTTTTATATTTTTGGCTCATATAAACCTCTTTATAGCGTTTTTACTATAGTGGGTTGTATGGGAGGTGGGCGTGTTTAAGGGCGAATGACGACTATTTTACAACTAAGTACACATCTAAGTTTTAATATAAAATACATATCTGATAAGTTTAATCCCTGTAGTTCAAATAAAAGGGTCTTTATAATAGTGTTTTCAATGTTGGAGTTGTATGGGAGGTGGGCATGTTCATGGGTAGAGCACGCCCATTTTTTGTGTACGTCTGCGTTTTGATACAAAATAAATACATTTAAATTTTATTTTGGTAGCTTAAATAGAACCATCTATACAGCGATTTTTATTTGTTAGTTGTATGGGAAGTAAGCGTGTCCGTGGGCGGATTCTAAAAATATTCAATAGTGCAGATGCTTGGGTTCATGTGAACATGTGTACCAATCTCATCTCCTTCTTAACCTATATTAACAGATAACACATAGACAGACGGACGGAGGGACATGGTTAGCTCGACTCAAGAGGTGACACTGATCAGGAATATATACTTTTCTATGCCGGACTCGCTTATTTCTATGCGTTACAAACGTTTGCACAAAGTCAATATACCCTGACCTTACAGGTTTAGGGTATAATAGCGTTAACAAATCTAGCCTTTTTTTAGCTTTTTTTTTAAAGCCATCTAGCCTTTTCTAGCCATTTTTTAAAGGCCATCTAGCTTCTTTTCTCAAAACTTTCTGGCAACACTGGTCAAAACAGACGTAACGAGTGTACACGCTCGTCGAGTTGCTATCGTCTCGTTTCGTCTATTTTGGTTAGGGCTTTAAACCAGGGGTGCGCAAACTAATACATACAAAGTTATGTGTTTGTATTGCAAAGCTTTTGTTTTTCAAGTTAACACTGAACGAAAAGCACGCGTTTGTTCATTGCAACAATCCCAACATAAGTTCAGTCGCTGTGCGAACTTCATGCTGAAGGGTTGCGGTCGCTTGCAACTGCGTTGACATATTCAATACTACAATCTTCGTTTAAAAATTAATTAAAATTCTACGAATTAATTAAATCCCTATTATATAAAACCAAAAAATTATTACAGACAAACAAATACAATAAACAAACGCATATTCATGCGTATGAATGGTAGTTTGTCGTTTTTAAGAAGGCAACGCAGGAGCAAGCGACCGCAACCTTACAGCATGAAGTTCGCACAGCGACTGATCGTGTGCTGTGATAGGACGAATGTGAATAAATATTCAGTGTAACAGTTCGAGTCTCGACTGCAAAGCTTTTTTGACTGAAAGCTGTCGTATGCATGTGAAAGCTATCCGCCCATGGGCGGCCTTTTGCGCATGCCTGCTTTAAACTGAATATTTATTCCAGGGGTGCGCAAACTAATACATTCAAAGTTTTGTGTTTGTATTGCAAAGCTTTTATTTTTCAAGTTAACACTGAACGAAAAGCACGAGTTAGTTCATTGTTACAATCACTACATATGTTCAGTCGCTGTTTGAACTTCATGCTTAAAGGTTGCGGTCGCTTGCTACTGCGTTGACATATTCAATACTACAAGCTTCGTTTGAAAATTAAGTATAATTGTTCGAATTAATTAAATCCCTATTATTTAAAAACAAAAAATTATTACAGACAAACAAATACAATAAACAAACGCATATTCATGCGTATGAATGGTAGTTTGTCATTTTTAATAAGGCAACGCAGGAGCAAGCGACCGCAACCTTACAGCATGAAGTTCGCACAGCGACTGATCGTGTGCTGTGATAGGACGAATGTGAATAAATATTCAGTGTAACAGTTCGAGTCTCGACTGCAAAGCTTTTTTGACTGAAAGCTGTCGTATGCATGTGAAAGCTATCCGCCCATGGGCGGCCTTTTGCGCATGCCTGCTTTAAACTGAATATTTATTCCAGGGGTGCGCAAACTAATACATTCAAAGTTTTGTGTTTGTATTGCAAAGCTTTTATTTTTCAAGTTAACACTGAACGAAAAGCACGAGTTAGTTCATTGTTACAATCACTACATATGTTCAGTCGCTGTTTGAACTTCATGCTTAAAGGTTGCGGTCGCTTGCTACTGCGTTGACATATTCAATACTACAAGCTTCGTTTGAAAATTAAGTATAATTGTTCGAATTAATTAAATCCCTATTATTTAAAAACAAAAAATTATTACAGACAAACAAATACAATAAACAAACGCATATTCATTTTGAAGTAGTTTGTCGTTTTTAAGAAGGCAACGCAGGAGCAAGCGACCGCAACCTCACAGCATGAAGTTCGCACAGCGACTGATCGTGTGCTGTGATAACACGAATGTGAATAAATATTCAGTGTAACAGTGCGAGTCTCGAGTGCAAAGCTTTTTTGACTGAAAGCTGTCGTATGTATGTGAAAGCTATCCGCCCATGGGCGGCCTTTTGCGCATGCCTGTTCTAAAACGAACATGAGAAATCGTATGATGTTGGAACAGGGGTGCGCAAACTAATACATTCAAAGTTTTGTGTTTGTATTGCAAAGCTTTTGTTTTTCAAGTTAACACTGAACGAAAAGCACGAGTTAGTTCATTGTTTCAATCACAACATATGTTCAGTCGCTGTTTGAACTTCATGCTGAAAGGTTGCGGTCGCTTGCTACTGCGTTGACATATTCAATACTACAAGCTTCGTTTGAAAATTAAGTATAATTGTTCGAATTAATTAAATCCCTATTATTTAAAAACAAAAAATTATTACAGACAAACAAATACAATAAACAAACGCATATTCATGCGTATGAATGGTAGTTTGTCGATTTTAATTAAGCAACGCAAGAGCAAGCGACCGCAACCTTACGTGATCGTGTGCTCTGATAGCACGAATGTGAATAAATATTCAGTGTAACAGTGCGAGTCTCGACTGCAAAGCTTTTTTGACTGAAAGCTGTTGTATGCATGTGAAAGCTATCCGCCCATGGGCGGCCTTTTGTGCATGCCTGTGTTGGAATCGCTTTCGTCTATTATACGAATAAAATGTCTCATGAAAGCCTTAAACGTTTGCTGTAAGACTTTTCGACAACAGAAAATATGATTTCTAAGTGCAACAGCTCTATATATGAAAAAAAAAGAAATAGATGAAGAGGAACTTGATGAAAGCGAAAAAGATATTGAATGTCTTCTTCAGAAAACTTTTGATATGTTTTAATTATTTGTGTTTAAAAGAAAAATTTATTTATTTTATGTAAATTTCTTTGAATTGATTTTTTTTTAAAGAAATGTTTAATTTATGTTATATCTTCTTAACACATTGCAAATTTTCAATACATACAAATATAAACAATTTGTTTTAAAAATTAGCTTAAGAGAAAATTTTTGTGACTTTATATTGTAAATGTCCCCCAAATTTGCGCTTTTTTGGGCTACAAAATATTAAAAACTGAAAAATTGGGCGATTTTTGGGCGATAAAAATTTTGTAGTTCGCGCTTTTTCTAAAAACTATCTGGTCACACTGGGCTCGAGCTGGCTGCAGCTAACATCAAAACTTTACGAAAAGCCAACTTGAGAACTGTCAAATCGTTAATTTAACCATAACGACTTGAGCTAGCTCGGGCTTATATCAATAACATTTCTCTATTATATAACAGACCTGCCTCATTTTTACTTGACATTGTTTTAAAAGAACACAAAATAAACACAATATTTCTAATGTTTTCCCATTTTTGTTACGAAATATTCACAAACAAAATGCTATTCATTGTAGTTTGACATAAACTCAAGCAACATGCGCTTTGAATCGCTCTCTCTGCAGCCAGCTCAAGTTAACGAAACTTGACGAAAAAGCTGGCTGGAGCTATTATGGCTGCTACGTACAATTTCTATGCATTCGTAGAAAATTTGAGAGTGGCTGCAGCCAGCTCGAGCCTATTATGGTTGAGCCTTAACTCGTGCTTTTCGTTCAGTGTTAACTTGAAAAACAAAAGCTTTGCAATACAACCACAAAACTTTGTATGTATTAGTTTGCGCACCCCTGTTTTAAATATACGTGTTGAGTTTGTTCGTAAATATACGTGTTTTCGCATTTACTTGATCGCACTCCTCAACAATAAAGTGTGTGATAAAAAAATCATGCATGAGTGAAAAATCACTCGCTAAATGTATATAATGTGGCTTTCACATCTGGAACTCGTGTGACAAACAATATGGCGGCTTGTATGTGTTCGAGAAAGAGAGCGTTCAAATTACGGAATTGGTTTGGCACACACAGGGTTACATTTGAGAAGAGTAGAAATGTACTCTTAAAAAGTATTTATTGCTTCAAAATAAAATTATTTTTGTGTAGGAAAAATAAAGCAAAAATGCTCTCCAAGTCTTCCACACCTATACAAAGTTATCACGTATACTGTATGCAACTTACATAGAGTACTACAAAACAGAAAACAAATAGTGCCAAACATTTCTCATATCGTACTTAAATCATTAGAATGTACTCCACATAGTACAACACTTATGTTTCAATACAACCCTGGTGTCCTAATGACAATAGAAATTTTTTTTTTTTGCTATGTTGGTAAGAGAAAATCAAAAATTTTTGTCAACAAGCCAACTAGTGTGCGAAACTGGCGAACTAGCTTCTTAACTATCGAACTTGTGTGGAAATAGCCGCCGAGTGGCACACAAAAACGTAGATTTGAAGCCTGCATAACATAGCCCTAATGTGGCTTTCACATCTGGAACTCGTGTGGCAAACAATATGGCGGCTTGTATATGTTCGAGAAAGCGAGCGTTCAAATTACGGAATTTGTTTGGCACACACAAGGTTCCATTTGAGATTAGTAGAAATGTACTGTTAAAAAAGTATTTATTGCTTCGAAATAAAATTATTTTTGTGTGGGGAAAATAGAGCAAATATATAAAACAAAAAGTACCAAACATTTCTCATATCATACTTAAATCATTAAAATGTACTCCACATAGTACCACACTTATGTTTCAATACAACCCTGGTGTCCTAATGACAATAGAAATGTTTTTTTTTTTGCTATGTTGGTAAGAGAAAATCAAAAATTTTTGTCAACAAGCCAACTAGTGTGCGAAACTGGCGAACTAGCTTCTTAACTATCGAACTTGTGTGGAAATGGCCGCAGTGTGGCACTCAAAAACGCAGATTTGAAGCCTGCATAAAAAATCACACATTGTAACACGCCACTTAAAATCACTTATAGTTATTTATCACACGAATCTGGCATCTATGAAATCAGTAATAGATTAAACTTTGCACCGCTGTTCATAGATGCCAACCAAAATTCACAACCGAAATCACTAAATCACACAAAATATATGTAAAAATCACTCGTGTGACACTCACAGCAAAAAAATCATGCACATAGAAAAAAAATCACGCAAAATCACACAAACAGAACAGAAAATCACGCAAAAATCACACACAGAACAGAAAATCACTCAGAAGCAATTCCAATTTTACAGCATAAAAGATCATTTAATGCCATACAATTTCACAAATAATAAGATATTTTCTGTTATTTGGTAATATTAGCAAAAGCTTATTGTTAAAAATTTATTAACATCTTATTTGTTACATCAAAATTAAGAAGATATGAAAATTTTTGGTAGTTCAATATAATATATCACTGGAAATAATTTAAATTGTTTTTATTTGTAATATAAACTTAATATTAACTTTTTAAAAGTTTGAACTTTATACCTGCGATAGCAAATTTCAATTGCAGTGTTGGGTTTGTTCGTTAACCGAAACCGAATCCGAATATTCGGTCGGACACTACTCATATCGTACTTAAATCATTAAAATGTACTCCACATAGTACCACACTTATGTTTCAATGCAACCCTGGTGTCCTAATGACAAAAGAAATGTTTTTTTTTTGCTTTGTTGGTAAGAGAAAATCAAAAATTTTTGTCAACAAGCCAACTAGTGTGCCAAACTGGCGAACTAGCTTCTTAATTATGGAACTTGTGTGGAAATGGCAGCAGTGTGGCACTCAAAAACGCAGATTTGAAGCCTGCATAAGAAATCACACCATAGATGCCAGTTTCGTGTGATAAATCACTTTTCGTAATTTTTTGAGGGCTGTGTGACAATGTGTGATTTCTGAAATGAAGCGAGTGATTTTTCACTCATGCGTGATTTTTTTTATCACTCACTTTATTGTTGAAGAGTGCGTTCAAGTAAATGCGAAAACACGTATATTAACGAACAAACCCAACACTGCAATTGAAATTTGCTAGCGCAGGTATAAAGCTTAAACTTTTAAAAAGTTAATATTAAGTTTCTATTACAAATTCAGACAATTAAAATTATTTCCACTGATATATATTATATTGAATTACAAAAAATTTTCATATCTTCTTAATTTTGATCTAGTAAATAAGATATTAATGAACTTTTAACAATAAGCTTTTGCTAATATTACCAAATTACAGAAAATATCTCATTATTTGTAAAATTGTATGGCAATAAATGCTCTTATGCTGTAAAATTGGAATTGCTTCTGAGTGATTTTCTGTTCTGTGTGTGATTTTTGCGTGATTTTCTGTTCTGTTTGTGTGATTTTGCGTGATTTTTTTTGTATGCGCGTGATTTTTTTGCTGTGAGTGTCACACGAGTGATTTTTACATATATGTTGTGTGATTTAGTGATTTCGAGTGTGAATTTTGGTTGGCATCTATGAATCACACATTGTAATACTATGTTCACACTGAGATCAAATTAGGTGTTTTCGCATTTACTTGAACGCACTCTTCAACAATAAAGTGAGTGATTAAAAAAATCACGTATGAGTGAAAAATCACTCGCTTCATTTCAGAAATCACACATTGTCACACAGCCCTCACAAAATCACGAAAAGTGATTTATCACACGAAACTGGCATCTATGCCGCTGATGAGCAATTATTTTTTGTATCTGGTAATGCTCAGCAAGATAGCCAACCGTGCGAATAGAAAAATATTTATTTAAAAACAAGCTCAAAGAAAGCGGTTTGCGATTATTTTGTGGTTTTATAATATTATGTTTATTTTAGTGTTGTAAATATAAGTTTCTTTGGAAGATTTGAATGAAATAATGGATTCCAAAACACGTAGAAGTTCGGTTCGTATCAAGTTTAAATTCTACTCTGATAAACTCATGCCAAAGCCTGGTCCACAGATTCTTAAAAAAGTTACCGAAGAGGACATCATTGATGAAGGGTCAACTAAGCTAAAGAGGCGCATAAGCTTCAGTGGCAAAAAATCTATTCGGTTAGTGGATAAACCTATAAACAGTGGATCATTTTAATTCCCCCTGGCTGAATTTCGGAAACTGCAATATTCCTGAAAATGGGCATAACTTTACTTTGGGGACCAGGTCCAACTATATATTTCATATGTGTATTTAATGTAGTTTGAGCTTTTTAGCGTAATTAGTGAAGAGGTGAGAATAGAAATGTCGGTCTAGATTCATTTGAGTTCAAATTCTTTGTGCGGCAGTTGTTAAATTTAGTTGCAACTTTATAAGTTCGAAAGCTTAAATGTATATTTGGCATAATTGAAGAATAATGGAAATGCAAAATTTGTGTTTTTTTTACATGTAATTACATGGATTTGGGGCTCCTAAGTTCGATTCTGAAAAAATTAAGAGTCGCTCTCAAGTGGTTTAGAAGTTATAGGGATCAAAATTTGAAAAATTACTACACATTTGCCTGTTTTTCAATTTTTTTTAATAAAATTTAAGCAATATGGGTAGCCAGAGGTCATACCATGACCTATTCAGTTAGGTATTAATTATAAAAAATCCATTTATTGCTAACTATCCAAATATGAAAAATCGCGCGATTTTTTATAACAATTTTTCGACTGCGGCGCTTTTTTTCGTCTCAATATACTATCAGCCCAATCATGAAACATTTGCTCCCGGGAGTTGTAAATGGGAGTTTCCGGTCTAAGGATAGCAGATAAAAATATCTCAGTTTTTTCTTTTACACTCATGAATATTGGCGGTTGATGAACAAAATTACATTAAAAATTTTCAAAAAGTATTTTAACTTTATCTTAAAAACGGAAACTCCCATTTACAACTCCCGGGAGAAAATGTTTCATGATTGGGCTGTATATGTAAGTGTACAACAAACCTGAAAAGTATTTGCATTAATTGTTAAAATATAAAACTTTATATATTGTCCACACTTGACTGTTCACCCTTTTACGAAATAACAATAAATAACACACTCCTATGAAAACATTTATTTTTCTAGTCTCAAAGACAAACACTTCAAAAGGACAACCAAAATTAGCACACCTCAAATTCTTTGAGTACAAAAACAGTTATATCATCCAAAATAATGCATAGATTTTTATGATTGAATGCTCATTAAAAAGGTTTTAGCATAACCTTTCTTTTGATATCCATTACGTTTACTTATGTTCGAAAACAACTACAAAAAACACAGGTTTTTAAGCTCATTTTCATAAACGTTGACCCCTATAACTTCTAAACCACTTGAGAGCGACGCTTAATTTTTTCACCATTCAATTTGTTAGCTCAAAACACGCATTTTAAAAAAAAAAAAAAAAAAGACCATTTCCACTATTCTTCAATTGTTCCGGATATTTATATAAGTAAATCTATCCATATTACTTGGAGGCTCCTGGAGTATAAAATAATTTAAAAACAAACAAGCTTGCCCAGGCACACGTTTTTCTGCTCTTTTCGCAAGTGCAAGATGAGGTAGATTTGGTTATAGTACCTTTATAAAAAATGTTTAACATAATAGTTTGGCGATATCAAGCGCATTGAAACCTGGGCAATTTTAATTATCGCTTAACATCCCGTAAACATGTATCCATAATTATGGTTTAAGGAAAGTGGCCGTAACTACAGTGCGACCATTCCTATTTTTAGTACAGTTGCTGAAGTAACTATATAAACTTAACCATAAAATTTTAGTCTTATATGACCCAAATCGTCTGAAATATAGGTAGCAGTTTTATTTGTCGTCGATCAAAGGGGGTGTAGAAACATATTATGCCTAAACCAGCTGAGTCCCAAAACGCATTTATGCATAACATCAGTGTGTTTTTATTTGAACTGGTGCATAAAAGATTAACCAAAACAGTGCATCTAAATCGTGCTAAACGTAAAAATAACAATAACAAATATTAACCACCAATTTAATAAAAACTAGAATGCTTTGATCAAATGCGTTTTTCAATTCATCCACCATCTTGTACTGCAATGGAATGCAAACATTTTATGAAACGAAATGAAAACAGCGTAATCGGTTTTGGGTCGTAATGAACTCCCGCTCTTTCAATGTCCACATAAGCACTACATCGGCACTCCAAAATGATGCGAAATGGTTTTCACAGTCACTCAAACCTGTCGAACATTAAAAACTGAAGAATATTGAAATCCCCACACTATATCCTGTAAGCCTCTATGATTAAGACTGGCCTGTAAAGTAAATTTACCTCAAAATAATTCTAATGTTGTTTGAATCGAGGTTATTGTTAATCTTCTTTAGATTGGAGCTGTTTGTGATTCAAAAGAAAATCTTTTCAAAAGAAAGTCTTTTTTATTCTAAAAATCGTATTTTATAGTCCGATCAATCTAGCATTAAAAATAGTGGCAAATAACAAAAGCTCCCGGAAAGCTATAAACCAAACAATTCTAAAATTATACACTTAAAATATAGTCCCCAACAGAATGACTCTTAGAAAACAAATCATAAGGGCCATTTTTGTAATATGTAGATAATTTTAAGATTAAGAAGAAAAACCTCAATGGTTGACCTTTGACCTCGAATAACTTTTTTAGCGGACATGGGATTAATGGAGACTTTTAAAACTTTCTTTCTCATGGTAAACCCAACCTCTCCACAAAATGTCAGCTTTCCGGGATTTTTTGTTATTTTAAATTTTAAAATGTCTTACTTCTCACAATCCTCTACCTTTTTTTGGACAAAGAAGAGATTTTAAACATATTTAAAAAGTAGGTGTGGCAAATTTTATTTTTTTATAAACTACCTCTGTACAGAGGCGAACAAACCAAAAAATCATTCAAATCGGTCCATCCATTTTCAAGTTTGAGTGAGACTAACGCACGGCAATTGATTTTTATACTTAGATAGAATGAAACATATTAACGAATCAATCATGCAGTAAAAAATTGCACGTAATTTTTATACATCTGTGATTTTTTCTTCATCATTGGATGTAGGCGGCCAAATAATAACTATAAAAAAAATTTGGCTTCGGCCCCAAAGTAAAACAGTTCCACTTTTTTATCATATCTACAATATCAGACGAAAAATAGTCTGCCATAGCAAGCGAGATTATTTAACAATATTTTTCAGTTACAAAATTGAGTTAAGATAATTTTTTTAATATAGAGATTTAATCACCATTTGATAGTTAAGTTTTTTTGCTAGCGAGAAAGTAAAGCTTATCGAGAACAATTTCGTACGTCTTGAGTGAACGCTACATATTTTTACGTAAAATACGAATCTAAAATAATACCATTAAACACAAAAAAATAACAATGTTCTGACAACAGATTATGGTAGAATGAACCAAACGTATTGCGTGTATCGGTGTTTTGAAACTTTAAACGGCTGCTAAATCCTACTTACTCATAGTATCATTTTTGATACTATTTTTTTTGGTTTTTTCCGTTTTTTCTTTGCACGGTTTAACCAATTTCAAAAATAAAATTTCGTGATCTAGCTGTGGAACATCGTGTTTGTGGTAGATGCACTCGAAAATTTTTTAAAGAAGTTGAAAATAAAACCCTCTAAAATAAAACTCATATGTAAACTTTTTAAACGCCGATACAGTACATGTTTTTTAGTCCTTTCTACCAGAATCCGTTGTCATAACGTTGTTATTTTGGAAAAAAATTTGTTTTGTTGAACATTGTAATTAATAGGGTTACAATTTAAATGATTCAAATTTACCTTGATTTGAATTTAAAATAATTTTTTATTTAACTTGAAATCGTCAATGTTAAATTCACTTTTAATTTTCAAGTTAAAGGGTCACTTAAAACAACTTCCAACATTTGTCTGAAAAATTTTACGCCATCTTGCTTAGTTTCCGAAATATTAGCCTGGGAAAACTAAAATGTATCTCTCTACATGGATATGCTTTGTAAATGCCCTGCAGAATTTTCAGCGGCGAGGAGAAAACGCAAGCTTGGAACAATTCTTATGAGGAATCCGATAATGCAATCAACGCATCAGGAGATGTAGAGCATAAAAGCGACAAACTTACTTTGCTAAGGCTCGGAAATGCTGTACCTTCAACTAAATGGGCACCTAATATCAAGTCTAATGTGCATCACCAACTTCGACAAGCTCAAACATCAGAAATTGACAAGGAAAACATATGTATTGGTGGAGAAAATTTCGATCAGAATATAAGCGGTTCTGTTCCCGAACAACAACAAAATATCCCAGCAAATGCGCAGGCGCATCGGCATTCCGTAACATCTCAGAAAAGTATACGGAACTGCTTTGCAACCTCTCTGTACACAACGATGGATTTTATTAACAATACTCATCACATTGATTCGTTGCACATAGAAAATAGCGTTGATGTGTCCTTACACGATCGTGAACATGCTCATCCTTTAAGAAGTTTTTCCATAGAAGAATTTGAACGCGAAGTTCTGTTGAATGTAAGACGGGTTAGTTTGAAGTCTAGTTTAGCGGACATGAGCTGTAGAAAATCATTAGAACTCCCAACCGACAAGGCGTTGCAGTTAAAACATCAACCTGTGGACTCAACAGCTTATTTAAACAATATCGATCTTGACGCGAAATGCAATAAAACAGTTTATAATAAGGAAAATATGGAAGAGGTAAGTTAAGAAAAGTAATAAATTTAATATACACATGGTACAATTTAATTATATTTTACATTACTAAATGCAACACAATTGATGAAAAGTAAAAACAAATTTGTTGGGTATGTTGCTATAATTTTTATATGTATTTTTCATTATGTAAATAGTGCAGTTTCATTGGCTAATGACCAAAATTAGTATTAAGCAATCTCCGTTTTGAAAACTCAGTTAAAATAAGCAACCCCCTTTTTTCTTGCCTGAAGATATTTCTTAAGTACTGTCCTTTTAATATCCTACATAATGAGTGATATCGCAGTGATACAAATGGAATGTAGTAGCTTGTGAAGTGATATTATTTTTCGTATAAGTAAACACTCCAAAACCTTGAATTACCGTCCAAAAACCGGATTTGCGTTCCCTTGTGCATTTGTAATCATGAGACTTTGTTGATTATAATCAAAAAGATCCAAAATACAGGGTTTCAAAAGAGCAGCTTACTTAAAATTGTAAAATTTTTTCGACTTGGAACGTCGATATCTTCGAAACTGCCAAATATATTGTCATTGAATGTGCAAATATTGAAAGGTCTAATATTTCTTCATTGAAATCAGCCATAGTAATACAAATTGGTAGATCAATATAATACATATAGCAAAATCATCAGAAAAATAATTGATTTTCATGTTTTTGCCTATAACTCAAAACTCATAAACTCATAACAAAACTCATAAACTTTAATTTTGTTACTCTGTGTTATCAACCGATTTTCAGTTTCCACCGGATTTGCACTTTCAAATGAAAATCAGAATAAGTCAAAAACTATAAATTGTGAGAGAAACTTAAATTAAAGACTTTTATTCTGATGTTAACTTTCTTACTCAGTGCTTTTGTTTTATTCTATTAAACAAAAATTGTAACTTGGCACTTAGTGGATTGCACCAGTATGTAAAAGACCATAAGTATAAGAGCTCGGTTGACTTGACTTAAAACATGTGCTAATTAAGTAAATTTAAGATATATGTGTGCATTTTTCCATCAAAAACATTTTTTTTTAAATTTTTTTTTCAGCTTGTTCCATTTTTGGCTATATTTGTATACACTATTTTAGAAGGGAACCATACTTTTGGTGAATTAATTAAAACTAGTAAGGTATATCTTCGTCTTGGCCGAAGTTAAAATACCCCCGGCCGACTCGTAGAAATAATTAAATATAGTTTTTATAATTTAAAGGAATGAAAAGTGAACGTGTTAGTGGGTGGACAATAGACCGGATCATTCTTATATGGATACAAAAAATTTCCACCGGTCGGGGTCTCAAAAGTTAGAGGAACTCATTAAAATGATTTCTGCATACTTTTTTTTCAAATCGGAGAAAAACCGCCCAAGCAATTTTGATTCTCCTGAAGGTCCTTTTAAGTAAAAAAACATGTTTTTTGCTTATAACTTTTTATTTTGCACAGAACGCATACCCAAATCTTCTTAAATGTTAAATTTCTTACTCATACTAACATTTTGACATAAAAAAATTGTTAAAATTTTGTTTCATTATATAAGGATAAGGACCTTATTGGATTTTCAAACATTTGGCCATGACAACTCGTTGACGGGTTACGGCCGACTTCATCAGCTCTCGCCAGGCGTCTCTGCTTCGCGCGCGCCGTCTCCAATCTCTTTCACCAAGCGCGGTAAGGGCTTCCTCGGCCTGGTCAATCCATCGGAGGCATGGTCTTCCTCTTCGTCCTCTACGACCCTCGGCTTTCGCCTCAAACACTTTTTTCGCTGGAGCTTCTTCATCCATACGAAAGACATGACCGAGCCAACATAGTCGCTGAATTGTTATACGCTGGACTATGTCAATGTCGTCGTAGAGCTCGTACAGTTCGTGGTTCATTCGAATGCGATACTCGCCGCCAACTCGAACAGGACCAAAGATTTTGCGAAGAAATTTCCTCTCGAACACCCCAAGAGCGGCTGCATCTGTTTGCGATACCACCCATGCCTCAGCGCCATAGAGAAGCACAGGTATGATGAGCGTCTTGTAGAGTGTTAGTTTTGTCGATAAAGAGAGAGCTCTGGAACCTAATTACTGACTTAGCCCATTGTAGCACCTATTAGCAATTGTTGTTCTTCGCTTTATCTCCAGGCTGACATTGTTGTTGCTGTTTACGGCGGTGCCAAGGTAAGTAAACTCCTTGACAACTTCAAAGTTATATTTGCCTGCTGTAACATGGGAGCCTAGACGCCGCACTTCCCTATTTGCAGACAGCATATACTTTGTTTTGCCCTCGTTCACCGTCAAACCCACTTTGGCTGATTTCTTTTCGATAGCGGCGAAAACAGCTGTTCTGCCGATAATAAAGGTTCTCTTGGTTCTGCCGATAATATCGATATCATCAGCCTACGCAAGGAGCTGGACACCTTTGTAGAAAATGGTACCATTTCGATGTACACCTGCCTTTCGTAGGATCCCCTCCATGATGAAATTGAAGAGATCGCATGATAGCGGGTCGCCTTGTCTGAAACCTCGTTCGGTATTAAAGGTTTAGGAGAGGTCATTTCCTACCTTGACGGAGCTGCATGTATTGCTCAACGTCATCTTGCAAAGCCTTATCAACTTTGCAGGTATACCGAACTCAGACATTTTTGCGTACAGGCAATCCCGAATCGGGCTATCGAACACAGCTTTATAATCAACAAAGAGATGATGGGTGTCGATTTGGTATTCGTGGGTTTTGGACATGCTTTCCGCTAGCCATATTTTGCTGATGAGTTGATGCATGCACCTTATCAATTCACCGCCGTCGGTTTTAAACAATTCAGCAGCCAGGCCGTTAGCTCCTGCGGCTTTGTTGATTTTGAGTCGCTGGATAGCAACTTTAACCTCTTCATGGCTAGGTGGTAGAATTTCCACTCCCATCATCGTCGATTGGTGGTGTCAGACTACATTCTCCAAGGGCGGAATTGTTGGTATCGTCGCCTGCAAACAGATTGGAAAAATGCTGTCTCCATAATCTCAATGCGCACTGCGTATCTGTTACCAGATCACCATTCTCATCTCTACAAGTGAATGGTGAGCATCCTTCTTGAGCATCCTTCTTGCCCTGGTACACCTCAATTTTTTCTCGCTCACGCTTTTCCTGCTCTCTTTTTTTACGTCTGAAAAGGCATCTCTCTTCCTTCCCCTTACCGCGATAATTTTCGTGCATGGCTCGCATTGCAGCTGACTGCAGCGTTTTTTTATATGCGGCGTATTTTGCTGCTGTCGCGTCGCGACACTCCTGGTCATACCATAGGTTGCGAGGTTGCGGGCGCCGAAAACCAATGACTTCTTCAGCAGCAGTGCGCATGGAGTGGGATATATGCGCCCAAAGTCCGCCAGCGTCGTCGAGGCAAGAGTAAGGTTGGTTGAGCTTAACCGAGAGTTGAGCGGAGTAGGCCTCGGCGGTCCGTTGTGATAGCAGCTTATCGACATTAAGCTTTCGTTGCACACCTGTGCGTACATTCTTCGCATTGCACAATCTCATGCGGATCTTTGCTGCAACAAGATAATAATCGGAGTCAATATTGATCCTCCGAAATGTGTGCACATCCATTAGACTTGAAGCGTGCCTTCCGTCGATCACAACAGGATTAATTTGGTTTCGCGTTTTTTTATCCGGGGGCAGCCAGGTTGCCTTTTGAATATCAAGGTGTTGGAATATGGTGCTACTAACTACCATGTTTCGCGCCGCGGCGAAGTCGATCAGTCTTAGACCGTTATTTGAAGTGGTCTCGTGGAGATTGAACTGACCGACAGTGGAGCCAAAGATGCCTTCTTTTCCGACCTTCGTGTTAAAATCGCCTAGAACTATTTTTACGTCGTGGGTCGGGCAGCGATCATACACGTCCTCTAGGCTCGCGTAGAAGGTATCCTTGACAGCATCGTCTTTTTCCTCCGTCGGGGCATGTGCGCAAATTAGGCTTATGTGGAAGAATTTAGCCTTGATGCGGATTCTCGCCAGCCTTTCGTTCACAGGTGTGAACCGGGAAACAAGATGGCGTAATTTCCGACTTACGACGAATCCGCATCGAAATTCGCTCTTCTCCGCATGGCAGCTGTAGTAGATATCGCAGTCTGCTCTCTTGTCCTTTCAGCAGCCTGAAACTGATCCGACAGTATCACAAATAAAGTCTCTTATACTAACCAAGAGATAGTATGAAGTTTAAAGTGCATTTTGACCATGATTACACTGAACTACATACAAGAATAAAGCAGTATTCAGGTCATATAAAAGCAAAACTCTTGCAAACCGATCGACTACATATTTTATCATATATCACGCATTCCGTGTTGCGTACGGGGACATTTTTCAGTACTTTAACGTATATTTTGATGCATTTTGCTTATAAAACTAATTTTAATTTTTTTTTTCTTATGTCCAGTTTGGTTCATCTTTTATGCGCATCTTTAAATTTAAATTTTGTTTAAACGATTTATTAAAACATTAACCTAAATATAAAGTATCTACTATGTTGCGTACGGAAGACACCAAAAATACCGCATTTTTAGTTCATTTAAAAGAAAACAACAAATCAGCTAAATGTGTTGAAATTTCAAGACACATTTTATTTGTACGAAAAGTGTTAATAGTATAGAATGCAATATTTTATTTTAAATAAATTCAAAATGATAAACGAAAATTATAAAAATTAATAAAGCCCCTCTAAAGTTGGTATAGCCCCTCTACGGAATACCCTTAACTTCCTATAATATTTAAATTTATATTAAAATGTTAAAACAAACAGAAAGAACTACCTATTTTTGTTCAAAAGCCATGCATTTCTTTAAAGTTTAATACAAGTTTAACTACTTAGGTTTAACAACTGTGTGTCATCAAAATCTTTTTAAAAAATCTATCAAAATCTTTGTAGATTTTCACGATTGAGGGCATGTTCGTGGACGGATGACGTGCATTTTTTGTTCACATCTTGGTTTTAATATAATATACGAATATGGCAAAGTTTATTCTGTAGCCCAAATATGAATATAGTATTGTGAGCTTTACGTGAGATTAGTTCTTCGAATCTGCGGTTTACTATATCACGGAATGCGTGATATACAAATTTAATTTTCAATGCAATACTGTATATCTACCATAGCAGCTAAAATAACGCGAAATGTAATGAAATTTTTAGTTGCGGCGGTTCTTATGCAATTTGAATCAATATTGTTGAAGATGGGTTCATTAAAAGTGTTGCTAATTAGCGAATTAAACAGTTTTTGCTCTCCCGAAAACTTGTGTTTATTGTTATTGTTATTGAATATAAGCCCTCGATATAAAGATTTAGTGACTAGAAGTAGTATGTGTTTGGTGACTAGATTTTTTGATTTATTTATACATATAAAAACAAACATTTTTAAATATATATATGTATCTTTAATGGTTACAATTTTCATTAAACCTCTTTTTTCCAGTCCTTTAACAATATGAAACACGTTTTTTAAAATCTTCGGAAGAAGACAGTAGGGGTATTCTCGCGGTATAGCAAAGATGCAAAATTTGTGAAAATGCAACCTTGCAATACTGAAATATGCAACGCTGCGGGAGCGCATAAAATCACAAATATTGTGAATATTAAAAGACATGTTGCGAACAGGCGAAAAAACAAATTTAAATACTTACTCTGACGCACACGAACTAAAATTAACAAATTTGTCTCAATCAGAGTGCAAGGTTGCACGTCCACACAAAACATGGGTATCACTGTTGCACAGATTGCACGAATTGCAAAACTTTTATCGCCTGTATTTTGTTGTTGTGTCGTTGCACGGGTTGCAAGATTCTGCAACTTTTGCAATTCTTACACCTTGCAAGGGTTTTGCAAGACAGCGAGAATACTAGTGTAATTCGGTACTAAATAAAACGTGACTAATTCTGTTTAAGGGAAGTTTTCGGTTTAGCTTAGTTTTGGTAGACCTATAGATGTTGTCAATTTAAACCTATTGACGTTCAAAGCTCTTTTTTACCGTTTTTGCAAAAAGTCTTTTTTCTCAAATTTTTAAACAAATTTATTAATTTTATCTTAATTAATCTATGGGATGCTCCTGTGTAAAGGATAGTTTTATTACCATAAAGCTGGCCTTAGTTTTGACTATGATTATTCCTGTGTCCTAGTATGTAAGAGTTAAAGTATTTATTTTTCAATAAATCAATAAAAAACTAATACATTATATAATTTTTTTTAATATTTCAGTCTTTTACGAAAAATAATAAAGAAATGACAATCATTGGGTGCCATACTATCAACACCGAAGATCCAGTCTCAGGAAAAAAAATAAATGGAGCGGTTCAAAGTATTAAGCGAAAAACAAATTGCAAAATTGAAAACATGGATGTATCGCTTTTGGGCATTGAACAAATATCTAAAGCCGAAAACAATTCTACAGATTATTTGACTTCGATGGCGGTATCAAGCCATGACTGTTATCAAGAACTTGTGTCTCCTATGCTGGAAAAACAATACAAAGATCGAAAAGGTGAATTAAACCTTGCAAAAGAATCTACTGACTTTAATGAAAAATTAAAGAAAATCTCGCTTCAAGCGGAATCGGATGAAAGCGGAGATCTCGAAAATGATTGCAGTAGTACAAAACAACAAAATAATATGTGTCAGTTAACAATGGATTCTTCAATGGTAGTTGGTAACTTGTCCCATTCACCAGCAGAGTGTACATCAATTCCAAAATTTTTCCTAGAAAATCAATCAAAATTTAATAATAAATCTATGAACTGTAAAAAAGATGATAATCTATTTAGCCAGAATATGGATTTATCTATAATCTCATCAGTTAACAATGAGAAGAAAGTTAGAGGTAGTCGAAAAACAATTATATATAATGCAGAGTCTTCTAAACTGGATGTTTCAAAATTGAATGCATCACCTTCTCCATCAGACGAAAAGGAAAGTGGCTCGACTAAATTTTCAGCATGCAGCAGACTTCAACAAGATTCGTCACAACAGCAAAATAACAAAAAATGCCATTCAGAGTTTAATCATGAATCAGTCAAATTAAAAGCCGAAAAAAGTAAATCAAGTCAGAATTTCGATTTATTTTCCCCTTCAACAGCTTATCTCTATAACGAGAATAAAAGAGGAGATTGTCGTAAAACAATTATTTTTGATGATAAGTCTTCTCAACTGGATATTTCAAAATCGAATAAAACAGAAACTACTGCCACTTCTGAAGTTCAAATGCGGACAGAATATGATGAAGAATGTAGCAAACTTGATTTTACACTAGTTCAGAGTTCCGAGTTAAATGATGAATCAGTCAAATTAAAAGCCGATAAAAGTAAAACAAGCCAGAATTTCGATTTATTTTCCTCCTCAACTGCTTACCTCTTACCCGAGAATAAACGAAGAGATTGTCGCAAAACAATTATATTTGAAGATAAATCTTCTCAACTTGATATTTCAAAATCGAATAAACCACAAAGTACTCTCTCATCTGAAATTAAAATGCCGACAGAATATGATGAAGAATGTAGCAAACTTGATTTTACACTAGTTCAGAGTTTCGAGTTGAATGATGAATCAGTCAAATTAAAAGCCGATAAAAGTAAATCAAACCGGAATTTTGATTTATCTTTGTCCTCAACTGCTTATCCCTCTCAGGAGAATAAAAGAGGAGATTGTCGCAAAACAATTATATTCGAAGGTAAATCTTCTCAACTTAATATTTCAAAATCGAATAAAACACAAACTACTGCCTCATCTGAAATTAAAATGCCGACAGAATATGATGATGAATGTAGCAAACTTGATATTACACAAGTTCAGAGTTCGGAGCTTAACCATACATCAGTCAAAATAAAAGCCGATAAAAGTAAATCAAGCCATAATTTTGAGTTGTCTTCGTCCTCAACAGTTTATCCCTCTTACGGGAATATAAGAACGGAATGTCGCAAAACAATTTTATTTGATGATAAGTCTTCTCAACTGGATATTTCAAAATCGAATAAAACACAGACTACTGCCTCTTCTGGAATTCAAATGCCAACAGCATATGATGAAGAATATAGCAAACTTGATTTTACACTAGTTCAGAGTTCGGAGTTAAATAATGAATCAGTCAAATTGAATGCCAATACAAGTAAATCAAGTCAGAATTTCGATTTATTTTCCACCTCAAGTGCTTATCTCTCACATGCGAATAAAAGAGGAGATTGTTGCAAAATCATTATTTTTGATGACAAGCCCTCTCAATTGGATATTTCAAAATCGAATAAAACACCACCTGCAGCCTCATCTGAAATTAAAATGCCGACAATGTGTGATGAAGCTTGTAGCAAACATGATTTCACACAACCAATTGCAAGTCCACAAGGTACGAACTGTTCATTAAAATTGTGTTTTTGTATTTGATTGTGCTTATGTAATGTACTAGCTCTATCAAAATACTGCAGCGCTTAGTTACAAGTGTTTCTTATAAAATATAATATATACAGTGGTTGACCCAATGATGATGGGGGCTAACCACACACTTAAATTTTATTATAAATATTTTTGTATCGTTCAATTAAATAATAATATATTTATTTTGTACAAACGTTTGTAATGCATAGAAATAAGCACGTCCGGTAAATGAATATCAACAAAATTATTATACATAAGTCATTAGCCATAACTATTGTTGTAAATGTGTACTAATTCCAACTCAACAAAATACTTTGACTCATTTTCACTAAAACCAAAAAATAGTCATAGTTCTCTAACATTCATGAGTGTCTGCAAATTATGACTATTTGAAGTGGGTTAATAATCTGATGTAACTCACTATATAAGAACTATGAGTGAGTTGAGTATTATTTTCTCTGCTGATGATTTTTGCTGTTTTGTTTATTTTTTGTGTGAGAAAATGAAAGAGTTGAGTAGTAATTTTTTGTTATGCTTTTTGTAAAACAGTTATTGTTGGTTTGGCACGTGTTGCTGGACATTTAATATTAAATTAATAAAATAAATATATTAATTATATATTAAATATTCAATATTATTTACAATTAATTAAAATTTATTTTAATTATTTCTGACATGTTCTCATTTCAGTTTCACTCAAAAAACCTGAGACGGACTCTAACAGTTTAGTTAATAATTATAAGCAAGGAGCACTTCCCAAAGTTTTCGTTAGAAAGGTCTGTACACCCCTGCATAAGCAAGAAGCAGTGAATGACTTTGAAATGAAAACATTTTTTCAACAACAATACATCAACGAAGAAAAAGATACAAAGTTACATTGCAATGAAACCACCTCCAATAGTAAATATGGAAATGAAATATCCTTCAGTAACATGAATGCTCCACTCTCTCCCATTGATATGTCATCGCCGTTGTTTTCAAACGAACTTATTCAAGCAAGTAATAAGAAATATAATTTCCGGCAACTGAATGAAGAGCTTGAGCTTGGCAAACTTCAAATTTTTCCAAAAAATCCAAAGATTTCTGCTTCGAATAATAAAAAAACTGGTTTCAATTTTAAAAATGCTTTAATCAGCGATACATTAGAAACAAAATGCATGGACCTCACAGAACCGAAAATCTGCTGGAAAAATACTGATGCGAATGAAAAAGTTACCAACAGTAACAACAAAACAAACATAAAAACTGATACAGGAAATAATATTGAAGAACTGAAAATAAGCACTGAAGATATACAGTTAAATACAGTTCCAGGATTGAATATCGAAAACAATGTCACAAAAACGACTAAACGACAACCACTTTATTATAGTAAAAATAGTAGTATAAATCTTGACACTTCGTTAACTGCAGATCATTTAGATACACAAAAGAATTCATTGCCAAATTTAGATAAAAAACCGAAAAGTAGTTCTAAGAGACAAAGTTTACTTTTTACGGAAGGAGAAGATATGGACTTAGAAGGTGTAAATTTAGATATTGAAGAAAATAATAACTCGGAGTTTGGGCTTCCAAACAGACATACAATATTTTGTTTTTCAAAAGAGAATCAAATTGATGCAGATCATTCGCTCCTAAACACAAATAAAACCATCGAAAATGTTAACGTTGCAAAACGTATTTTATCTAAACAGTGTTCAGTTGTCTCTTCATTGTCAAACGATTCGAATGTTTTGGAAGATTCACTGAATCTCCAATTAAAGGAAATGCGGGAAACAATCAATAAAAGAAATACCACGATTTTTACTAATAATAATAACATTGGCTTTAATATAACTCCGAAAGCCAATAGCAAAAGACAAGCAGAGGCCTCGCGTAGATTGTATGAAGGTACACCGCATCGCTCTGTCATAGAATTTGAAGATCTCGAAATGAAAATGAACTCGGACAAATCAGATGAATTCGAATGTAGACTACAACCAGAACTTCATGCAAAGACTATAGATGGTACAGGAAAAAAGCGCCGCTTCACTTCGTACAACCAAGTAGAAATTGACCTCAGTGAGTGTGAAGTCGATATAAATCCATCATATAAATCCGAAGTAGCTAAACCAGATGCTCAGAGAAAAATTATTTTCAGTAGTCAAAAAGAAGCTCATAATGCAGAAAATGTTGAAAGAAAAGATCGTATTCAAAGTCGAAATACCATCTATGAGTCTGCAGACATTGTACTCGAAGAGTCTGGATTAAAGTCGCTTGCCATAGGTGATGCAAAGGATGCAGACATTTTATTTGAAGAGTCTAGATCAAAGTCACTTGACATAGATGATGCAAAGAATGCAAGCATTGCTTTCGAAGAGTCTGGATTAAAGTCACTTGACAATGATGATGTAAAAGCTGCAGATGTTGTCCTCGAAGAATCTGAATTAAAATCGGTTGACATACACGATGAAAATGATAAAGTAAGGCTCAATGGTTTCTCTGCAATAGATATGGTAGCCGAAACAAGTAGAAAACGAACAACCATAAACTTGACACCTCTTCACCCAGTGGCGAAAAAAAGACACACACAGCTCTTTACCGACTGTAGTATGGATGGATCATTAAATAACACAAGTGTAGAAGAACAAAACATTGTCCAACAGGCAGAAGAACTTATCAACAATGAAATAGTTGAAGAAGTAAACAATGATTCTTGTGACGATCAATATGCCCCTGAAATTTCATCAGCTGGGGTTGCAATTTATCCCAATGTCATGGTCAAAGACTTAAAAACTTCACCTGATCGTATGCAATCCTCTCGGATTCCCATTCACATCGAGAGTGCCAAAAAGACCAACTCAATTTTATCACGTTTTCTGTCTCCACATCAACCGAATGAATCAAATATGGATCATTCACTAGAAACAATTGCAATACCGCGTCGAGCTACAACCTTTGCCAATCGTAAGGATAGCTTTTTTCCTTCATTATCTGTAGATGAAATACGCAAATCACACGGAAACGATATTCAGTTTAAACCACATTTTGAAGAAAATCCTATTACCATATCCGATGTTTCGGTGTTCTACTTATCTCAAAGAGAAAAAAAAGCACCAAATCACAATGAATGTCCCAATGAAGAAACCCAACTTCGTGAATCGAGTGAAGACAACAATATAGCCAGGTTGAAATTGAAAAGGTATATAGACCTAACTTGTGATAGTCCACTATTAAGTTTTTGCTTGGACGATATAGACAAAACTCGTTTGAGTTTGGTCGAAACGCTGCTTGATGAGGAAGATGATGATGAAGATGAACTGATACAGGTTGAAGAAGATAAACCGGAAGCGCTTGAATCATCAGCCAATATTATGGCTAGTCTTGCTCAAACACCGGCTGCTAGTGTTCGAACTTTAAGAAATGTTTCCGCTGTGTGTCGTGAATGCAAGCGGTGTCAGGCAACAATTCTCAATGAAACTTCTTCGAGTGCTGCAGATTCATTTGTACTTCCAAAAATGCCACCTAAACTTGATTTAGGCTTGGACCGTTTAAATCGATTGCGCTCAAAACCATCAATTGCCGAAGTAAACAAATATTGGCGACGCATTAGCTTCAATCAACCAGCTTTAAGCAATGATGATTTTGTCATTGACCGGGACGATTATTCGGACGCTGAAGACGGAGAGGATGATGAAGCAGGCATATCAATTAAAGCATTAAGAGATAGCTTAAAAAGGTAATTTAATATATATTATTTTAAATAAAGAATAAAATAAAGTATATAAAATAAAGCAGAATTTTTCAACTCCATTCAACACAAATTACTCTCAAATAAGTTTTTTGCTCTAAAGCCTAGTACAAGCCTCGTTTGCGTGAAATTTCGCTCGCAACATTAATTTTTTTGTTGCGTGAAAATTCTGGCATATATTTTGTTTTAGAAAGTCATGCTTTACTTCTCAAAATAGAGAAAAATAAATTTATAAAAACAAAAAAATTTACGAGAACAGCCACTTTTCACTTCAAAATAAATAAGCAGTTCAATTAAATTGTAGGAAAATGTTGCAAGAGAAATGTTGCAAGCATATTTCATTAAATTTCACATGAAACTGAACAGAGTACTAGGCTTAAAGTTTTTTGTATGTAGATTCGAGAGAAATTTCACATGAAACTGAAGATAGTACAAGGCTTAAACTAAAACTTATTTTGAGTTTTATTGTTTCGCGCAGGAATAACAATTTTTTCTTGAGTTATATTTTTTAATCAGAAAATAAAATTTATTATAGAGTTTTATTTTGTTTTGCTCTGAAATAATACTATAATACTTCTTTTTTGAGTTTAAATTCTTTAACCCTACACTGCATGACGTTATTTTGTTTCAAAAAAAAAAATTTTCTGAAAGGATTTACTTCTCTAAGGTCAGAAAAAAATAAAAAAAATAAATAATTCTAATCGGCCATCATATTCTAGAATTGTTACATGTGATACATAGTATTTTAACCGATTTTCAATGCAAATAATAACGAATAATACAATAAAAAGTTATATTCTTATCAAAATAGCACATTTTTAATAAGGTACATTTTACTTATCATTTATTTTTATTCACAATTTAATTTTAAGAGTAATTTTGCTTCTGCACTTTCAACACTTTCAGTTGTATCGGAGGTAGGTGTGGTTTTCATCCGATTTTGCCCATTCTCAAACTTGATTTTTTTCAAAAAAAGCTTAAATGACGAATTTCAGCACGATAGCTTCAAAATTACGGCTGTAATCGTGTCCACAGACAGATAGACGGACATGGCTAAATAGACTCAGGTGGTGATGCTGAGCAAGAATATATATACTTTTCTATACCTACCATGCCTCCTTATTGGCGTTTTGACACACGTCGTGATAAAATTAATATTCCCCTTCGCAGTACGCGTGGGGGTATAAAAATAACAAGTCTTATTTAATGAGCAAAAAAAAAACAGGAGTTGTATTTTGTAAGAAAAAAAATTAAACTAAAAAATAAGCGTTCATTTCTGGATAAAATAATGAAAAAAAATGAGTAAAAAATAAAACTAAACAAGAGCTTATTTTGTGAAAAAAGAGTGATTTTCAAGAAAAATTAAACTATAAAAAAAGAATTTATTATATTGTTGTTAGAGCAAGACGATTAAAGCTATAAGTATTCTTTTGTTGCTTGAAAATCTTTATCTAAAGTTTTATTAAATTAGTAAAGTCGAGGTCAAAGGTCAAAATTTGAGGTTTTTAGGATTTTTTTCGAAAACAGTAAGTTTTATCGAAAAAGTACCTCTGACCAAAGTTGTAGATCTTACAATTATCTACCATTGTAACCATTTTTGAGATATCGTGAGTTCTACATATATTGACAAATGTCACTTACCATACCTTTTTTTTTACGAGATAAAGATAAAGATAAACAAAATCGGTCAAGATTTGACGAAATGGCAACACATGCATGGGAATCCTTTCAAAAAGTTGACTGCAACAACAAAATCTTTTCCGAAGCAATGCAGTCAACTTTTTGAAATTTCGCGACAGTTTTGATAAAGTGCCTGCATAATTCCTTTTGGGTTTTGCGGCAGTTGCACTTATTAGCTTCTCATAGTTAGTGGACTGCATGAACCACAGTGACTACTAATGAGTCGGAGTAGCATCCGACGAAACCATAGTCTAGTCTGCTCGGTTCTTCTAAAAAGAATTTTGTTATTGTAGCAAACCTGTTACCTCATGAATTATTTGACATAAAGCTCAAAATATAATTCTAAAAGAATATGTTTTTGAAGAATTATAAAGAATAATTACACAGTGCGACACGAAAAAATAACTTCAAATATCTCAATGGTTTCTAGCAGTGCATGGTTTATATAGTATGCCCTCATACTCAGTTTTATCGGATTAGGTCAAATAAAAGAGAAATTCAAGGTCAAATTTCACCTTTAAGTCACAAATTTTTTCTTATAACTCTTAAACTAAATTCAAATCCTGTGTAGTAACTGCGTCTAAATATTTGCAATGGATGGTTCTTAACATTTTGAGACCATTTTTTACTCAAAAGGTTTCGTAAGGGGTTTAATTTTTTCTTCAAAAACAGGGCTTTTTTAAAATAAAAAAAATGTTCAATAGTTCAGGTATTTTGTATTTGTCTTCAAAAACAATCAGATTTTGCTGAATTTTTGCATACACCTAAAGTAAAATAAAGTTATCCACCTCTGAAAAGATCACAACAGTTACATGTGCGCATCCAAAGATATTCGGATTCAAAGATTACCAAAGATGGTAACTTCGTTAATGTCATCCTTAGAGTAAAATCATTCAGATGAAAATTATAGAGCCAACAATTTTCTTCAAAACTGTTCTTAACATCTTTACCGAAAGAGTTACCGTTTTAAAGATATACGCGTAAATATGTAATTACAACATGTATGAAAAATGTTGATCTTGGGAAGAAATAGAAATAAAAATAGTTTTTATTTTTACCGTTTTAATTTTTCATGTATGTTGAAATTACATATTTACGCTCATATCTTTAAAACGGTAACTCTTTCGGTAAAGATGTTAAGAACAGTTTTGTAGAAAATTGTTGGCTCTATAATTTTCATCTGAATGATTTTACTCTAGGGATGACATTAACGAAGTTACCATCTTCGGTAATCTTTGAATCCGAATATCTTTGGATGCGCACATGTAATTGTTCTGATCTTTTCAGAGGTGGTTTATTTTATTTTACCTAAGGTGTGTGCAAAAATTCAGCAAAATCTGATTGTTTGATGACAAATACAAAGTTACTGAACTATTGAAAATTTTGTTTTTTATTATAAAAAGGCCTGTTTTCGAAGAAATAATACCCCCCTTACTTAACTCTTTGAGCAAAAAATAGTCTCAAAATGTAAATAACCATCCATTGCAAATACTTAGAGACAGTTACTACACAGGATTTGAATTTAGTTTAAGAGTTATAAGAAAAAATGTGTGACTCAAAGGTGAAATTTGACCTTGAATTTCTCTCTTATTTGACCTAATCCGATAAAACTGAGTATGAGGGCATAATCTATAGACCATGCACTATTATAAACCGTTGCGATATTTGAGGTTATTCCAATTGGGCCTTAAATTGTCGCACAGTGTTATTATTGTAAATTATTAATATTATTAATTATTAATATTATTAATTATTTATTAAAGAATTATTTTATTTTTAATAAATATATGCAATCAGGTATACTCACAAAAACTAAAAATTAATATACTAGTAACACTGTGCACGAATCGATCACTTCTTTTTGCAAACAAGGAATATCATTTCGGCATAATTCGAGGACGTTTTTGAATCCTTCGGCCTGTTTTGAAGAAATTCAAGTTTCAAGGTCAAATACATGTTGATGTAGTTTTCGTTAGAAAAACTTTTTTCTCATTAACTCATCGACTTCATATCAATGAGTGAAACATTAACAATTATCTGGAGAATAATTTCTTAGAACTCTTAGAATTTAAACCTCGAAACCAAACCCTTATGGTGCAAATTGACCCCATAAATAAAAAAAACCAATTTTTGTGTTAAAAGCTTTGTTTAAACAAAAACAAGTAAGTCTTGTGATGCAAAAATATTCCACTGATATACTGGTGCTAAATAAAATTTAATTAAACAAAATTACCTCAAATCTATTAAAGCCAAAGTTTTCATATTTTTTCGATTATCGGGCAGAAAAGGTTACATTTTTGGCATTAATATTTGCATTAAGTAATATTGAAAATGTTCTTAGTATTTCAAGCTATATTTACTCACATTTGGGATTTATAATCCTCCTATTGTAAAAAAAATAAGTTTCCTGTTCTCCAACGAATTTTTGCAAATAAATTTTCGTTACGCATATCAATGTAACTTCGAATTTTCAAACAATGGAACCTCGTACGTTATCATTTCTTTATAAGGAAGTTTCTGTGTATCGCGCTTTTCATTGATCGTCTTGGTGAAAAAATAAAAATGGCTTCAAATATTAATTTTAAGAACTTTTGCTATGTGCGTAGAAAACGCACGCTAATGATCTCAGCGCGAGATTAGTGAAAATATCGTGGAATTATACGGGGAATATTTAACTCAAGACATGATTCGCAATGTAGAATGGGCTTCGGCTATAATTTGTACGTGTTGCTTACCGCAGTTAAACAAATGGAAGGAAGGTGGAATTTTGCAAAAGCCTTTCGGTATTCCAATTATATGGACGAATCAAAAAAAGACTTAATTCGGAAGATTACTATGCGTGCCTCAACTTTGTTCGTGCTACAAATAAAACTTAATTAAGAAGTTTCATATACAGCGAAACTAGGCATGTATTGTTTTCTATAATGCTGTTGAATGCCTTTTTATAAATTTCAATGTTCCAAACCAGGTATGCTTAATTGCCGTTGCCACACTGTATTGTCGTGTATGCCGTCAATTTATCTCGAAGAAGGAGCTGCTGCTTCAACATAGCAAACATCCAATGTCAATCTCAATTGCAATCACGTCGAAGGCACCCAAAGTCGCTATGAAAGTATGGTACGTCGCGTCAAACTATGGCAGCGTCAGTCGATTGTTTTAGCTAAAGATTTGAATAAAGAAAATATTCTTGCACCAGATGTTTTGATATAAGGAGCAATTGGCCGTCATGGCCTCTTTACAAATTTTTTTACATCGGTTGAGAATAATTCATTCGCTTTTGAATTTTTCCTCGGTTGAGTGGGATGAAAATAACAGATGGTTGGTGTTTACATTGTTTTTAATTTAATACAGGAATACAAAATGGACCCGATATTCGTCGATTATTAAACGATGAGCCATTTAAACACGTTCTCAGCCATAATGAGTTGTTGGCATGAAATTGTGTCAAAGCGGTAATTGAGAATGTTCTCGAAATTCATCGATCCGACGATTGGCGATTTCACATTGAAAAAATGCTACGCCTTTCCAAACTTTTAAAGTAAGAATGTCGCTGCAAATTCACCACCAAACAAAATCTAAGCACGCTTGAAATCGCTAGCAAAATCGGAAGAAGGCAAAACGTAGTATGCAATTTTTAAAGAAATAAAACCGACTATAGAAAAAACATGAAAAGGTGTATGATAATGCACGTAAATTAGTGTTAAATGCTGAAGAGTTGAAACCTTGGCACTTGAACCAGGTTTCTTTGTTGATGATTTGAAATCATGGCACTTGAACCAGGTTTCCTTGTTGATGGTATCAAGATTAAACAATAATGTTTACTTGATAACTGAACTTCTCAAAAGAAGTGTTCTTTATTTAAAATTGATTGACTTTTATACATAAGCATACTAACTGTAAGCGAAATAAGCTTAATTAACAAAATCTTATATATTAATACGTGAACATTAAAGTTTGTCGTACGCTTTTTTGGTATTAATTAAAACTCAAAACAATTGAAACTTATATCATTTGAAAGGTTTTGTTGTCCAGATGTGCAGAATGTATATATAAATGATATATCTGATAGAGGGGGTTCCCAACCTTCTAAGAGAGAAATTAAATTTTTGAGAAAAAATCTGCTCTTTGATTGATATGAAATTTGGTTGGAGGAGAGCTCTTAAGTCGCTCGAATTTGAATTTTTTTTAAAAGTAACAATTTCTTAAAAAATTGTAGTTTTATGCATTCATCAATTGTTAAATTTGTAAAAAAAGGGTTTTGAACTCAAAAATTTGACTTTCCATGTGAATATCTTGGTCGGATTTTAACGGTTTTTAAATTTTTTTCATTTTTTCTAAAAGATTGATAAATTTTCTTTTAAATGTGTTAAAAATTACAGCAAAATTCTAACCAAAAGTATTTTTAATGAATTTTCTTAATATTGCCGTTAGTTATTTAGCGTGTGTTTCAACCAAATGCCAAGAGAGAGAAAAAAACTGTCTCAAATTGAATGTTCTAAATTGGGAAGCCAATATCTCCGCCATCTGTGAATAGATTTTATTTATTTCTTTTTTGTATTGAAGTCTTATCAGTTAACTTAAAAAAACTTTTGAAAATAATACCGTTTTTTGTTTGTTTATATTTAAATTATTCCTTTTAAAAAAATACCATAAAATTTGATTTATTCTTAAAATATGGGGTAAAAATGATTTTTGTTGTAAAAAAACAAAAACTCAAAATTGCATTTTTGATTTTCTTTCAAAGTCTGTACCGAATTTGCGGTGAATTTATTTTGACTCGACACTAAATTAATAAACTGTCCGTGCCATCAAAAAATCAAGGCTACCCCCATTGATTTTTTTGACAAAATTAAATTTTTTTAAAATGTTGTTTTTCTGTTTTTGAAAGAAATAATTAAATAAATAAATAATTTTTCTGAAGAAAAAAGCTTAATATCTCCAATCAATGAAAAGTTATAGCCTCGAACTTATTTTGATCATCTCGCATATACAGTGGCTCACAGCTTATTTGATACAGTGCCTGATTTAAAATAAAAATCGGTGTAACTTCAAAACTAAAAAATGTATAGACAAAATTTGAAAGTAGCTTAATAGGCGTGTATTCAACGAAAATGATGCACAAAACGAAATTCACAAAAATAAAACTCCTCGCCCCACTAGAAAGGAAAACCAGTTACAGAGCAAATATTTATCTCTCAGCTTATTTGATACAGTCCCTTCTATACGCATATACCTTATAGTGTCCAGCTATTGATCGATGTTTTATTTTTCTCTACATTTACCTTTATTTTCGGTGTCAGTCACAGAAAATTTTTAGTTTGACCTCGGAAGTCTAAGTGTTGATGTAAGACTTTAAAATAATGGGTCGTCGCACCATATTTGAGCAGCTTTAGTTGGGTTTAAGCCAATATAAATATGGGTAATCGGTGCGGAAAATTGCTCAAAATGTTAATTGAAATGCGTCTACAGTACAGCATATCATTGAACGCTTTTTTCGCGAGCATCGGGTGAAAGATAACGGTAGAAGTGCATCAAACCAAATTTTAAATGCGTCTAACGAGCGATATATTGTCCGGAAATATAAGGCAAACCCGAAGTTGTCGGCCACAAAACTGGTTACCGAGCTACATCACGAATTGGGTAAGTCGTGCAGTGCAGAAACCGTCCGCCGTATGCTTCGCGACTGTGACTTTCATGGTCAAGTAGCTTGAAAAAGCCTTTCATAAGCAAGATAAATCAGCAAAGACGACTTGTTTTTGCTAAGGAGCATGTTTGCAAGATCTCTGACTTCGGGAACACCGTAATTTTTTCTGATGAATCCAAGTTCAACCTTTTTGGCTCCGATGGCATGTCCTACGACTGGCGGAAACCAAACACAGAGCTAAACAAACAGATCCTCGAAGCTACTGTAAAGCCATGGCGGCAGTAGCATTATTGTTTGGGCCTGCATGTCTGCAGCCGGTGTAGGAAATTTAGAATTTATTGAAGGAATAATGGACACAAATATGTACCTTGACATACTGAAGAACAATTTGCTGCAAAGTGCTGAGCCACTAGGTATACTCGAAAAATTCCGGTTTTATCAAGACAACGACCTGAAGCATAAGTCGGGACTCGTGCAGTCCTGGCTCATATGGAACTGTCCTCACTTGATGACACCACCTGACATGGACGTCATGGAAAACCTGCGGGACTTATTGGAAAATAATATTCGTAAAAACAAAATCTCGAACAGAGAAGCATTGAAAAAGACGCTACTGGAGGAATGGCAGAAAATTACACCAGACATTACACGAAAGCTTGTCGATTCATGCCAAACCGGATGCAAGCCCCTGTTAAGGCATAAAGGCACAACACAAAATACTAAAAGTAAAATAAGACCTATAGGGTACAAGATTTTTGAGTTTAAATTGAACTGTATCAAATAAGCTGTGACTTAAAATTTTGCATTTTTTTTTTGTTTTAGTTTTTCTGTTGTTAAGTAGCCATTTGCAGGAATAAAAAAGTTACTTGGTTAAACTACATACATTATCCTATAAACTAGCACTCAAATCTTTTCTTAATTCTCTTCAATTATTAAAATAAAAGCGCTTTAATTTTAGAAAATGTAGTGTATCAAATAAGCTGTGAGCCACTGTATTTATAAATAGGCAATCAATAAATTGGTCGAATTTCGGCCCCAGGCGATACTAGTATATTTAAATACTTAAATCATCATTGCCAATTTACCAATACTTAAAATTGCTGCCAATTAATTGCAAATAACAATAAAGTAAGAATGTGTAAATGTAACTTCCGACTACATCGCTGATTAGGCAAAATGTTCTTATTTATTAATGTGGGTCAAACTGAATACGTTGGCTTGGTTGTTGGCTTGTCCAAGCATAGTAAACTAAAGCTGTTGTTGTTGCCTTAGGTTGATGACCACAACAGTTGATTTTTTGACAACAATGTTGAAATTATTGTTGTTGTTTTATTTCAAAACTGATGTAGTTGCTGCAATTCAATGCCAGATAAACTGTACTTATACTGCGGTATCAGCTGCAGATACATATAAGTAACGTTGGTCATTAATGGGTTAAACAACAACAGAAAATGAACGGTTACTTTATTTAAAATTTCACTTTACCTAATTTTTTTTTATAATAAAACATTAGAGAAAACAAAAATAAAATGTTTTCTGCTGTGCTCATTTTGGGAGAAAAACCTTTTGTATATTCTTGAAACAGCGAACCTATTCTGCTCGGGTTCGGACACGCCTACCTCCCATATAACCCAAAAAGTTTAAAACTCAATAAATAAGATTTATGTTTGTCATAGAGAGATGAAATGTGATATGTATGTATTTTATACCAAAACTAATGTGTGTTCAAATTGGGAGTAATCCGTCCACGAACACGCCCACCTCCCATAGCGAAAAGCATTAACTATGCGCTACATAAGCTTCATCCGATATGTAGCACATTTTATTTTGATATTATTTTGTTTTTTGAAAAGTAGGTTTAAGGTATTTCATAGTCGGCCTAGACCGACTTTAGACTTTACTTGTTCTGGTTAAACACGTCTCAAAATGCATTGTATCGTTATAAAAGATATTAAGACAGGCATATAGGATAATTAGCGGAAAAGGGATTGAACCGGACGAACCGGGTTTAAATCGCATTTAGCACGAAAAATTTATAGAAAAAAAAAAAAAATTAAATTAAGATCGAAATTAGTCTCTCTGCAGAAATAACCGGCAAGCGATTATCGCTTGTGACCACAGATATAATGTAATGAAAATATTTTTGAGAACATTAACATAAGTTGCGCAGAGTCTGCATTACAACATGTACAATCACAAGATGCTCAATCATAGCCTTTCCAAAGGTCTGTAAGCTGAAATGAGAAATTTTGTTTTTAAAAAAGAAGTGAGAAATCCTAAACTCAGGCCAAAATAGATATTTCAATATGATATATGTGTTACGGTACTATACAGCTTATGTAATGCACTCAATTCCTAGTGATTTAGATACTGTTAGGTCTCGAAACAGAATCTGGGTTTGCTAGAGTAGAACTTGGAGTTTATCGATTTACTTTGGCATGCATCAAATAACTACACACACACACACACTGTATATGTCCTGCATCGCATAGCAAGGCATCGCTCTAAAAGATTTTCAACTTGAAAATTTGAAAAGCCACGTACTTTTACATTCTGTATATATATGATGTCCAAAACAAACTTTCAAAAACTTCCAAAAGTCTTATCGTATTTCATATCATTCCAGGACCAATATTGAAATTGCAGAACAGCGCTGTAAGCAAGTAACAACTTTACCAAAAAACTTTGTACAAAGTTTAAAAATGAAATTGAGGTATTTTCAATTCTCACGTTCTATTAACATAAAAACTTTATATGTTTATTTGTCTTAAAACAGTTCAGGAGGTAATTGGATATTTGACTATCAAATGCAATCGAGAAACCTATATCAATTCGATCACAGGAAAATAAATACCTTTTCCGTAATAATCTCTTTCATAGAAATGGATTCTTTTGGTTATGAAATAGAAATAAAAAACATTAAACTTCAGCCAAGCCGTGTTCCACGTAGTAAGTACTTAATATTAATCAAAGATAACAAAACAAGACAAGGAGTTCCTCGTAAGTATTTAATAATAAAAAAATACTTGATTTCATTTTCAGAAAATTGGAAGCCCTTCTCTTATGTATTGGATTTTCAACTAAAACTTGAAATGCCATTCGATTTGCGAACACTTTGCTCGGGAAGCGATGCGGAAAATATATTTCAAATGCTAAATGAAATTGATAGAATTTGTGTTAACGTTGAAAAGTTGGGACGATCCTTCTGGAAAGTTGTTTGCATGGAAAGAAGCTCACTAATAAGGTTGATTATACGATGATTTAAGACTCGTAAGCAGTTTTTTAAGATAATGTTTTGTTTCAGGGAACTCAATACTATTTATGTGCGAAAAACTGTACGATCAGTCATAGATCCCTTAGGGGAGAAATCAGTGGAAGAAGTGGAATTTAAAATTGAAATAACAAACTTACGAAAACTATGTTACAGAGATATTGTTGCTCCTCCACTTCATCTATTTCGGGAAGATATCCAATATTTGCCAGTTGGATTAGATTTTTTGTTCATATTTTTAAAGGATCCAGTGAGCCATTTAAAGAATTAGCTTTAATTAAAATATTCTTCATATACAATCTTATAATTTCATTTATTTGTTGTAATTTTTTTGTATTATTATTATTTCTATTAAAATAATTAAGTTTATATAAATAATTATTTAAAAATTTGATAAATATATAATCTATAGTTTAAATGACTTTTTAAAGAACCGGTAAAAAATGCCTGCCGCCGAAAAAATCATTTAAACTAAAGAAAGAGTCGATTCGTTTTTACCATAAAGTTTTACCTGGTTTCTAATCAAAAGTAGAAGTATAGTTTCTATATATAGGAATACTAATAGAAAATAGTTTTGTCCTTTAAAAATTGGACAGCACTAAAGTAATAGGAATAGTAATGGAAAAAGTGATTTTTCGAATGAAACTGGTCTTGTTTATTGTCATTAATTTTAAAGGGTTGGCTGCATCGAGGAAAAATCCAAATGAAATTGTTAAAAGCTATTAATTAATAATTAAGCAATAGTTTCTTCTGGAAAAAAGACCAATAAGCATACTTGAATGATAGCCCAAGGGAACCGGGTTCCAGGGCAGCCTTCAATCGCCGGTCGAAAGGCTAAAAAAGTCTTCACGAAAGTAGCAAAATATCAAGAAATAAAAAATCAGAAATACCGATCTCTGCCCCAGTGTGAGGGTATAAAAATGCTGAATAAAATGTGAGTTTAAGGAATGTTAAAAATTAATTTGGTAATCTCTTGTTGCAAATATTTTTAGGGTGAAACATATAACCCAAAAAGTTTAAAACTCAATAAATAAGATTTATGTTTGTCATAGAGAGATGAAATGTGATATGTATGTATTTTATACCAAAACTAATGTGTGTTCAAATTGGGAGTAATCCGTCCACGAACACGCCCACCTCCCATAGCGAAAAGCATTAACTATGCGCTACATAAGCTTCATCCGATATGTAGCACATTTTATTTTGATATTATTTTGTTTTTTGAAAAGTAGGTTTAAGGTATTTCATAGTCGGCCTAGACCGACTTTAGACTTTACTTGTTCTGGTTAAACACGTCTCAAAATGCATTGTATCGTTATAAAAGATATTAAGACAGGCATATAGGATAATTAGCGGAAAAGGGATTGAACCGGACGAACCGGGTTTAAATCGCATTTAGCACGAAAAATTTATAGAAAAAAAAAAAAAATTAAATTAAGATCGAAATTAGTCTCTCTGCAGAAATAACCGGCAAGCGATTATCGCTTGTGACCACAGATATAATGTAATGAAAATATTTTTGAGAACATTAACATAAGTTGCGCAGAGTCTGCATTACAACATGTACAATCACAAGATGCTCAATCATAGCCTTTCCAAAGGTCTGTAAGCTGAAATGAGAAATTTTGTTTTTAAAAAAGAAGTGAGAAATCCTAAACTCAGGCCAAAATAGATATTTCAATATGATATATGTGTTACGGTACTATACAGCTTATGTAATGCACTCAATTCCTAGTGATTTAGATACTGTTAGGTCTCGAAACAGAATCTGGGTTTGCTAGAGTAGAACTTGGAGTTTATCGATTTACTTTGGCATGCATCAAATAACTACACACACACACACACTGTATATGTCCTGCATCGCATAGCAAGGCATCGCTCTAAAAGATTTTCAACTTGAAAATTTGAAAAGCCACGTACTTTTACATTCTGTATATATATGATGTCCAAAACAAACTTTCAAAAACTTCCAAAAGTCTTATCGTATTTCATATCATTCCAGGACCAATATTGAAATTGCAGAACAGCGCTGTAAGCAAGTAACAACTTTACCAAAAAACTTTGTACAAAGTTTAAAAATGAAATTGAGGTATTTTCAATTCTCACGTTCTATTAACATAAAAACTTTATATGTTTATTTGTCTTAAAACAGTTCAGGAGGTAATTGGATATTTGACTATCAAATGCAATCGAGAAACCTATATCAATTCGATCACAGGAAAATAAATACCTTTTCCGTAATAATCTCTTTCATAGAAATGGATTCTTTTGGTTATGAAATAGAAATAAAAAACATTAAACTTCAGCCAAGCCGTGTTCCACGTAGTAAGTACTTAATATTAATCAAAGATAACAAAACAAGACAAGGAGTTCCTCGTAAGTATTTAATAATAAAAAAATACTTGATTTCATTTTCAGAAAATTGGAAGCCCTTCTCTTATGTATTGGATTTTCAACTAAAACTTGAAATGCCATTCGATTTGCGAACACTTTGCTCGGGAAGCGATGCGGAAAATATATTTCAAATGCTAAATGAAATTGATAGAATTTGTGTTAACGTTGAAAAGTTGGGACGATCCTTCTGGAAAGTTGTTTGCATGGAAAGAAGCTCACTAATAAGGTTGATTATACGATGATTTAAGACTCGTAAGCAGTTTTTTAAGATAATGTTTTGTTTCAGGGAACTCAATACTATTTATGTGCGAAAAACTGTACGATCAGTCATAGATCCCTTAGGGGAGAAATCAGTGGAAGAAGTGGAATTTAAAATTGAAATAACAAACTTACGAAAACTATGTTACAGAGATATTGTTGCTCCTCCACTTCATCTATTTCGGGAAGATATCCAATATTTGCCAGTTGGATTAGATTTTTTGTTCATATTTTTAAAGGATCCAGTGAGCCATTTAAAGAATTAGCTTTAATTAAAATATTCTTCATATACAATCTTATAATTTCATTTATTTGTTGTAATTTTTTTGTATTATTATTATTTCTATTAAAATAATTAAGTTTATATAAATAATTATTTAAAAATTTGATAAATATATAATCTATAGTTTAAATGACTTTTTAAAGAACCGGTAAAAAATGCCTGCCGCCGAAAAAATCATTTAAACTAAAGAAAGAGTCGATTCGTTTTTACCATAAAGTTTTACCTGGTTTCTAATCAAAAGTAGAAGTATAGTTTCTATATATAGGAATACTAATAGAAAATAGTTTTGTCCTTTAAAAATTGGACAGCACTAAAGTAATAGGAATAGTAATGGAAAAAGTGATTTTTCGAATGAAACTGGTCTTGTTTATTGTAATTAATTTTAAAGGGTTGGCTGCATCGAGGAAAAATCCAAATGAAATTGTTAAAAGCTATTAATTAATAATTAAGCAATAGTTTCTTCTGGAAAAAAGACCAATAAGCATACTTGAATGATAGCCCAAGGGAACCGGGTTCCAGGGCAGCCTTCAATCGCCGGTCGAAAGGCTAAAAAAGTCTTCACGAAAGTAGCAAAATATCAAGAAATAAAAAATCAGAAATACCGATCTCTGCCCCAGTGTGAGGGTATAAAAATGCTGAATAAAATGTGAGTTTAAGGAATGTTAAAAATTAATTTGGTAATCTCTTGTTGCAAATATTTTTAGGGTGAATGAATTATTTTGAACTCTCCCCAAAATTTGGATAAACCAAAATTGAGAAACAATTTACAGGTAAAAGTAATTTCAGCTTGAATTCAGGCAAGAGATCTTTTTACAATAAACAATTCAATAAAAATTAAAAACTGCTCTCAACATAAGCTTTCATATTAGGGGCGGTAAATGCAAACTTTTTCCCATATGGGGTGACCCACCTTAATATACACTTACTTGAAATATATATATAAAAATTTTTTATATTATAATTTTTTTATAAATAACAATGTGTGACGAAATCAACCCAAAAAAAAGCACACGCAAACCTTGTAGAAGTTCTTAAAGAGGGACATGTTGCGAATCCATCGCACCTTAACAGACCTCTCAATGTCGTCACAGTTGTTTTGTAATTAATTTTTTAAGTTGAAGTGTTCAAATATTGTTGTGCCGACTTTCATTGAATTTTAGTCATATTTATCGTGTCTGTTTGACAAATTATGAGTTCCAGTTGCACTTGGCGAGGCCAGCATTATCCATGTCGAAATCGTCTCAAGTCGACTCAAACCTCAGCGTGGTGTCTCCTGGAAACGTCAAAAATCTATCACCCGATATACTTTAGCGGCGAATCTGAGCGGCGGGCTTCCTTTGGCCATCAAGCAAAGGTTGTGCGTTGGGTTTGAAGCCCACCATGTAATAAAAATATTTCAATGAAAAGTCAGATCCCCAAATCTGATGACGACTACCGCAAACGAAAAACTGATGATGATTTACGGATATGCACCTGGAATGTCCGAACCCTAAATTGGGATGGTGTCTCTATTCAACTGATTGATATCTTGGAAAGATATAATGCTGATATCACTGCAATCCAAGAAATGCGATGGAAGGGACAGGGTTGCTTACGGCAAGCATCCTGTGATATCTACTACAGCGGCCATGTGGAAAAGCACGAGTTTGGATGCGGATTTGTAGTTGGCCAAGAGAATACGGCATCATGTCCTGCGATTCACTCCTGTGAACGAACGACTTGCCATAATCCGCTTCAAGGAAAATTTTTTTAACATAAGCCTAATATGTGCGCACGCTCCGACAGAAGAAAAAGATGACGAGACCAAAAAAAGTTTGTACGAGCGCCTTGAATACGCATACGAGCGCTGCCCCCGTCATGACTTAAAAATCGTGCTTGGTGACTTCAACGCCAAGGTGGGTAAAGAAAACATATTTGGTCCTACAGTCGGAAAGTTCAGCCTCCACGACAACACATCCGATAACGGAATGAGGTTGATTGACTTCGGCGCAGCACGAAACATGGTCGTTAGTAGCACTAGATTCAAGCATCTCAATATTCATAAGGCCACCTGGTTGTCCCCTGATAAAAAAACATGCAACCAAATTGATCACGTTTTGATTGATGGAAGGCACTCTTTCAGTGTACTAGACGCACGATCCGTGGTGCTAACATAGATTCGGATCATTATCTTGTCGCAGCCAAGTTCCGCACACGTCTGTGCGCAGCTAAGAATGCTCGCAATCCTACACAAAGAAAGCTAGACGTCGACAAGCTGCAGTCAAAACAGACGGCCGAAGCCTTTGCTACTCGACTCTCACTCCTGCTTCAAGAAAGCACTCCTCTGATCGACGATATATGCGGGCAGTGGACGCACATATCCCACTCTATGCGTACGGCTGCCGAAGAGGTGATAGGCTACCACCACCCTCGCCGAAACCAGTGGCACGACCAGGAGTGTCGCGACGCCACTGCTGAGAAGAACTTCGCCTACAAAGCCACCCTGCAGTCGGTTGTAACGCGTGCTGTTATGGAGCGATACCGTGAGAAGAGGAGGGAAGAGAAACGCATTTTCAGGCGAAAAAAACGAGAGGCGGAAATGCGTGAGTGCGAGAAAATTGAGATGCATGGCGACAGGAATGAGACTCAAAAATTTTTCAAAAAAATAAGACGCCTGGCTGATGGTTTTAAGACCGGAGCCTCTTTCTGCAAGGATGAGAATGGGAATCTAGTGTCAGATATCCAGAGTACACTGGTGTTATGGAGGAAACACTTCTCTAGTCTTCTAAATGGTGACGCTAACAACAATCCCGCCAGTGGAGATGATATCCCGGAAACCCCAATTATGGATGACAGCGTTGAAGTTCTGCTGCCCAACTATAACGAGGTCTTAACATCTATAGCTCGAAGAACGCATTCCAGATGATTGGAACCTCAGTGTGCTCTGCCCAATCCACGAGAAAGGCGATCCCACCATTTGCGCCAACTACCGTGGGATTAGCCTTATTAATATCGCATATAAGGTCCTGTCGAGCGTATTGTGTGAAAGACTGAAGCCAATCGTTAACCAACTGATGGGACCTTATCAGTGTGGCTTCAAAGATGACTTAATTTCGAATTTTTATGCAATGGAATTCGGTTTCCAAACTTACTAAAAATTTGTTTTAGGGTATTATTCTGACTGGTCCAGCAAAGGAGAAAATATTTTAATGCCTCGAATCCCTTTGATCCCCTCAGATCTACCGGTCCAGTTCAAGCAATTACAATTCCTGTACGAACATTTTTTACTCTGACAATAATCCAAGCACAAGGTCAATCCTTTTAAATCGTCGGTGATTATAATTAGATAATTATCTAAGGCAGAACTGTTTTTCCGTAATATTTTTGTGTTTTTGGATAGAAAATCCAACCACTCAATTTATTCTTCCTAATATCAAAAACAATAAAAAACAATGTAACTATATAAGTTTTAAAATAATTTGAATTTTGATTACATTAGAAAAATAAGTCTCTTCGAACAATAATATAATAAATCAGATAAAACATTGTTTCTTATATTATATATATATATCGCGAGCAAGGCCGCGGAGGGTTGCTGGTATAATTATATATTTATTTATTATAATATATTATAAGAAAATTTTTTCTTTTATTTTTTTTTCGGTCGCAGATAGCAAAATTATAAGATTTATTTAAATTTATCCGAATAGTTTTGTTTTTAATTTTAGTCCATCTAGGTTTTTTTTTACAATGTATTCAGGTCAAAGATAAATTCAATCGATACATATTAAATAATTGCTTTCAACTTCCTTCCATGACAACACAGCAAATTGAGTTTCAACAACAATTTTTTACCCCTGTGCATGTGCACGTCATTCAATCTTTTTAATTCCATATAAAAGACAGAAAATCTATTGCATCAAACTATTTATTGTATAATTGGATATATAAATATATCATCACTTAGTGATACCATGAATAAACAAAATGTATCTAATTCATACAACAGCGGTACATCGTCTGAAACAAGTGAAACTCAGAGCGTTGAAGATAATAATACAAGTGGTCTAGGTACACCGGAGCCAGGAACACCTCGAAATACCGTAAGTTCTAGGTAAGCAAGTTTTGACCACACGCATTTTTTTAAGTGAAGAGAGGCACAGTCATTTTAAATTAGCATTAAATATTGTGATAATATGGGTCGAGGCTTTAAATGGGTTAATGTTAAGAAAGTGCGAAAAAGATAGCTAGTGATAGAAGTGATGACTGTACTTATTCCCAAAATGAGTTCAATGTGTCTGATTGTGGGTATTATTTTTAGTTAAAAAATGTAACTTGTTTTAACATACAATTTTTAAAGATAAAATTACAGTTAAACCCATCTTATAACAGACATTCAAATATGTTGAATACAACTGAGTGTAATGTTGAGACCCTGCTATATAATACTACTTACTCTTTCACGAAATTTTTTTTATGTTAATAGCTTTTAGAATAACAGTTGTCTATTGTTAGATCTGCTGAGAGTATCCCTAACTATAAATCTAGAACACGTTCAGAGTGTTTTGTGTGAGTGATGGTAGGCTAATTGCTTTCAAGTCCTTAGTTATTTAATGACCTCGACTACCTGTTAAGAATACAACCTTTTTCGAATCTCGAATAACCTAATAAGTATTAGGGATAAGGTTTAACAGATTTTTCTTATGTCAGAAATATACTTACTCCTCCATGTATTACAAAAATTCTTCCTAAGTACATTACGAGCATTACGAGCCTACAGGCAACCTGCATGAATTTATCAAGGTTTTAAATAGAATAATTAAATTTCGACGCTGTCGTTATATAGGTACAGTAATCCGTGTTTAATAGAATCGCAGTTAATTGATTTCTCCGCTTTATTGACAGAAAAACGTGTCAATCTTACGGTCCCAAAGGAAATGTATGGTGTAATTCCCGTTTAATTAATTCCCGCTTTATTGAATTTCCCGGTTATATGCACAACAAAAATTTGGATCTTTTAGTTAAACAAATACAAAAAATCCCGCTAAATTGTCCCCCAAAAAATTACACAACTTAAATAACGTTTAACGAAACTTTAACTGGTAACAATTTAAAAAGCTGGCAATACATATTTGTGAAATATGCTGACAAGTTTTTCGACTTTGGTCTTTAACGGGACTTCATTGATTGTAACGTCGACAAATAATGCTATGGATAATTAACCGTCTAGGAAATTGCAGAGAGCGTTAAGGATTCATCTGGGATGAGACGGATGCGGAGAAAGAGGAAGTCTTAAATAAACCCAGGGTACACTGAATAAGGTAGCCGCAACACGGAGAGCGCGACTGCCGCAAATGTCAAAGCGAACTGGGTCACCTGTTGTTGTTGTTCTTTTTTTAGACAGCCAGTTGATTTCGACACTTTCGGATATGCGAAAGAGAGCACAGTCAGTTTTGCAGCAACCTTGTTATTCAACCATGAATAAACCCATTCCACCGAAAGAACTGCTGGGAGCAGTTGAACTTTTTCGACAACATTTTCTCACCGAAAATTCATTTAGGCACGACATATGACAAACAACAGTAACGAATTTCATCGAAAAATTATAAGTTTTACATTATTTAAGTAATCCCATAATATATTAAACGGGATTTCGTTAATTGAATTTCCCGTTTAATTGAGCAAACGTGTGAACGTTTTTTCGGGGCTTTTGGGTTCAGGGGAAGGCAAGGTCAACCATTTCGTGCCCCAATACTATGGTAAGTTCAGTGTTTCTCTCTGACACGGTCAGATCAGAGAGCACACCCAGACAAAAAATTTCTTGTTAATTTAACCAAATTTTAACGAAATCTCTGGAACAATTTTCCAACATGAATCGTCTGGTTTAGGTAATTAAATGTTTTTCATGTCAATTGACACTGTTTTTGTGGCTTAATTAAACTGAGAAATGTGGAAATAAAATCAAATATTTACTTTTTTATGGTTAAATAAACTACTAAAAAAAAAATTAATGAATGGAATTTATATAATTAATAGGCTAAGGTTTTTTTTGTGACTTCAACTCCTCCCAGACCAATGGACCGATTTTATCGATTCAAATGTCATTAAATAAGGTTTAGACTGTAGATGTGCACCACTTTTAAAAATTGTGATTTCACTTCAGGGGGTTCCCAACCTTTTAAAACAGAAATCAAATTTTTGTACAAAAATCCGCTATTTAATCGATTTGAAATTTAGTTTGAAAAAAGCTTATAAATTTATCGAATTTTAATTTTTTTCAAAACTAAAAATTTTTCACCAAAATTATCTTTTATGCATTCCTAAAATGTCAATTGCCCGAAAAATGCAGTTCCAAAATCAAAAGTTCCACTTTCCGAGCAAACAACTCAGTCAAATTCTAACGGTTTTAAAAAAAAACCGTTTTTTTTTGGGTTTTATCATCAAAATGTGTTATAAATTGTGTTGTAGATGTTCTGGAAGTATTTTTTATTAAGTTTTGAATTATATCTTATTATTTATTTATTTATTAAATTAATTTTTCATTTCGTTTTTATTTAAATTAATTATTTTTTATAGCTTGAAAAGTTAAGCAGCGATTTTTTTAATAGTAATAATATTTATATCAGTAGTAATATTAGTGTAATATTAGCGTTTTAAGTCAAAGCATTCAGATAATGATCTTTTATATTATTATTGAGACTGAATATATCGTTTTTAATGAAAAAAGCTTCTTGAATAGAATATCATATATTAAACGTCTATAATGTTTCTTACATTTAATTTTTATTGAATTGCTCGAATTCGGGCAACAGGTTTACTAGTTCCGTGGCTATTGCATGAGAGTCCAACGCCTAACCAACAATTCATGCTATTACATTTTTGACGTGAGAAAGACGAAAACAAAAATCATACCTTATTTTTACACATGCTTCTGTTTACAATATCAGTCAGCTTCAAGTAGCATGTATCAGGTTTATAAAATATGGTTGACTCTCCTAACCAAATTGGTCAGGTAAAAATAACCTGGGTCATGTAAGAGCATTTTTCCCTGAGTGTACATCCGCTAGAATACAACAGTTACTCTTGGTTGCAAACTGAAATTCGGTACTCATCCACAGTATGGGTTTACGAGATGTTGATTTTCTTGAGTTCTCTTTGTTTTGTCTCTGGACTTTAGATATAAAATTTTGCAATATTGCAGCAGTATAAAATCAGAGTTTTAAGTAGGGTTTTATTGCAACACTGTAAGCTTCGAGCAGTGAGTTGCAGTGCAGGTGCAGTGCAGAAAAGCAGTGCTACTTCAAGGCATGCGGAATATTGCGCTACGCCGAACAAACTCATTGCTCAAAATTCTGAATTCAGTTTTTTTTTCTCCAAACTCGTTTAAACTATTCCTTTTAGATAAATTATTGATGGTTCAACCCATTTGTGATCATAGTTTAAACTCATTCGTTTCCATTTTTAAGACATTAGTGATGTCGTTATTATAAATTTAACACAATCGCACCCCATAGCCAATGAACTAAATTTAAAAGGAAATTTTTTACCGATTTGCCTTTGGCGACCAAAATAACATATATTTAACACAATTTTCAGTGTGTGGAAACTTTCTATAAAAGTTTATTAATGTATTTATAGTAAAAAAAAATTTGCATTTTTCGAGAGTAAGCTTTAATTTCACTACGACGTTGGAAGAGGGTTCTTAATCTGGCTTTTGAGCTCTGACAACATTATCTTTGCCAATTTCTCTGTCGGATGAGCAAAACCGAAAACATCACGAATATATGTATATTTTTAGCATATTGTGTGCTATTTTTAGCATATTTGCTAATCTACACAAAGTCGAGTTTCCAGTCAAGACCTCAATAACTGGACGAATTTCGAAGATCCTATTAACGTCAGAATAGATCTTGGGAAGACATTTTGTGTTGTTATTGAAATTTAGGTATCTTTTCAAATTTATTAGAAAGTCTGGTCTGTTAAATTAGAAGTGTAGTAAAGACGCAACTCACATGGTTGGTGACTTCGAGCAGCCGAATCAGTGAAATAATATATACCAGGGGTCAGTTGTCTGTTCTGTGCACGATACGCTAATCGTATGAATGAAAATTACGTTACTCAGTAAAAAAAGACATTTGTGTATTCGTAAACGTTGATAAAAGTAATGAATAATATGTAATCTAATTCGATCACGTACCAAAAATAAATTTTGAATTTACGAGTAATACGTTCACGGAACAGATAATTCGTACCTAGGCCTATAAATTGCAGGATTGCCATCTCAGATACACGAAAATGGCTTTTGAGATCAAATCGTGGCTTGTTCTTTCAGGAATTATATTTTTAAGTTCTTACTTATTCCATAAGTAATGAAAGAAATGTAAAGAAGTTTCAAGATCCAAGATATCAGAAATCAATGACAAGTTGATAGTAAAACACAGATGGTGGCATTCTTCTTTTTCCACCATAAGGTTAGTTTATGTTTTAGGTCGAATTGTGGGAGGAGCTGAGGAATCTGGAATGTCTAAACTAGAAGGTGTCGGATGAGAACTACGACTGGCATCGTCCAAACTGATTTAAACCTTCAATAAGCATAAGCAATTAACAAATTAGTATCACATTGCAATATAATAATTTTATATATTATACTATGCAAAACTTGGCCTAAGGCAATTGCAAATCGGACACTATAAAATATTAAAAATTTAGAGAACGTCAAAATGTCTTATTAAATCTTAACTTATCTGATCTTATCTAATTTATTCGCTGAACAATTTGTAGAGCTATAAAAGTTTGGAAACGCATGAAGGATTCCACTATTGATAAGGAAGCTGCTGAGGCTAAACGACCACCTTGGCGTGCAGTAAGCGTATCAACGCTACCAAAACCAGACAAAAATGCACTGCTGCGTGCAAAACTACTGGATGCATCTAGGTGAAAATAAATATTTTTTTATTGGAAAAAACATGTTTATAAATAATTTTTGTGTAGACGTTTACGAGCAGGAAAGTGTTCCATTGCCATTCAGACAGACATTGTACCAACAAAATTGATGAAGGAAGTTAACCTGGGCGTCCAGTTAGATTTGATAGATTTGAAGGACGTTGGTATGTTGACTGATGGTTCATTTACAATGAAGAGAGAAGGAATGGGGGAGTGTAAGTTACCGATTTTATCAATCTTAGAAAGTTATTCATTCCGCTGTATTTCAGTTATATTAACTTATTCAGTTTCCCAAATGACAGAGCCCGTTCCAGTTACAAATTCTTCAACACAAACTTTACTTCCTAAAGTACCCGGTGATGGATTTATGGAAGCTTACTACACTAACGATCAGGACACACTTAATCTTAGCGAGTTTAGTCCTGTTGAGCAAAAATTGCTCCAGCAAATACGAGATATACGGGAGGCTAGAAGATTGCAGACGTTACATAAACCTTCAATATCTAATGATCCAAATGATAAAATTATTTCAGAAGACTCCCTGTCAGGAACGGAAACTGATACAACAGATTCAAAAACTACCGTCGAAGAAATAGCACATCCACCATTAACCCAACGCTCGTTTCTTAAACCAACTTATTCATCATGGAATTTTAATTATGATGAAGAGAATGATTATGCAAAATTCATTCAGCCGTACACTATTCTAAGAGCTAGACCATCTTCTATTTATGAGGGTGACACAGATGCGGATCGAAAAATATTGCAACACAAACATTTTGATGTTGGTCAGAAACATGTACAGGAATACCGGACAGTGAATATGAATGCATTCTATATAAATGCTATTGATGAACTTATTCTAGAGTCGAATAATTTAGTTGACTTCATTGAAGATCTCTGCGCTAGACGTGAAAAGAATAAAAATCACCCATTACATGAACCCGATATGGTACCACAACAAAAAATTACAAAACCGATATTTCCATCTGAGCATTGGCTTCCTATAATAGAGAAACAGGAAAAAGATTTGGCTGAAACAAAAAATACCCTCAAATATCCGAAAATACGAAAAGTAACAAAACTCAATTTACAAACAGAATTTTAAGCAGCAACAACAAGAATTTACGTTGAAGTATCTTATAAATTACATTAAAGAAAAAAGATAATAGGGGTATTCACACTGACTTGGGTAGTTGGGTACGAGAAGATTGAGTACTTTTGATTACTGCGAGCACCCTTAACTGCAATTGGGTACTTTGTAGAATAACAGCTGATGAGAGATGAGTGACAGATAGAAAAGTGTTGCCACCATATTATTCACGTCATTTTATGAGCGCAAAATTTAGGTGTAAAAAAGTTATTTTATATAGGAGTAATAACGTGAATTTTGAGGCATTTAATAATTTTTATCTCAAAAATTTTAAAATAAATAATAAAATTTGTTATTAACTTATAATTTTTTAAAAAATTATAAATAACTTATAATTTGTTTACTTTGTTTTAGTTCTTTGTCAATTCAATTATTGCCTACTTTTGGAAAAGGTGGTAACCCATTAAAAAAGTACTCAATCAATCTACCCAAACAAGTCAGGGGGTCAGCTAGAGTAGATTGGTACATTGGTACTTGGGTAGAATGGCACTTTTACATAAACAAAATAGGGGTATTCACACTGCCTTGGGTAGTTGGTTAGATTGGCAAATGCCATTCATTTTATATAATAAACATCTGCTTTCAAAAAAAACCTTTTTCACGCCTTCTATGGTTAAATACCAACAAAATTTTGCAAATAGATCTACACGTGTGAACAAGTAAAAAGCTTTTTGGGTAATTCCGTTTTGGTTTTACTGCAGTTGAGCTTATTAGCTTATCAAAGTAAGTGGACTGCATAAACCACAGAGATTACTGATGAGTCGGATTAGCGTCCGACGGAACCATGGTCTAGTCTGCTCGGTTTGTTCTGCAAAGAACATTGTTGTTGTAGCAACCTGTTTGGCTTCACAAAGTATTTGACATCAAGCTCTAAATATAATTCTGGAAAAATATATTTTTTAAGAATTATAAACTAATATAAACAATTATAATGCCACAATTTTTTAAGTCATACGTACCAAATGTTATCTCTGCAGGTTGAACAGAAGCTTATATATTAAGTTCTCAATTTTTGGGTTGTATAGGAGATGGGCGTGTCCGTGGACGGATTACAAAAATATTCAATAGTGCAGATCCTTGGGCCCATTTGACTATGTGTTCCGTTTGAAGTCACAAAGATGCCTTCGAAAAATGGGTATCATCCGCTCAAGGACACGCCCACCTCCCATACAACCCAAAAATTTAAAACACAATAAATAAGCCTCTGTTTAACTTACAGATATAAAATATGACACAAACAAAACAAACAAACAAAATATGGTTTTGAAAAATGGACATCATCCGCTCCCGGACACGCCTACCTCCCATACAACCAAAAAAGTTAAAAACTGAATAAATAAGATTATGTTATAGTGAAATCAAATTTGGTACGTATGTATTTTATACCAAAACTAAGGTGTGTTCAAAAATTGTGAGTAATCCGCCCATGAACACGCCCACCTCCCATAGCGAAACTTTATGTTTTTGTGAGTGTTTTTTTACTGTTTTTTGACACATTACTTGAAAAACCACCGATAAATTTAATTGTGTTATTAAGAAATCTATTTTGGGTCGCATGATATTACAGCCAAAGCCTTGAATCCTTTTTCGTACTTTATATATAAAAAGAAATTATTTGCTTAAGAAAAAAAATTGTGAAGTGAAGTTCCGGCTGACAAATTATTTTCTGTGACAAATTTTGCTTGAAATTTTGATTGGTTGATTTTGAAAAATAAGATTCAGTGCTTCCGCAGCGCAGTTGCGATGAACAACAAAATTTCAGGAATATACAATAATTTTTTTTGCATATATTTTGCTGCTCAGGGAATAATAAATTTTATTTTAAGCTAATTAATTTGATACGTATGTATTTTATACCAAAACAAAGAAGTCTTCGATAAATGGATGTCATCCGTCCACGGCCACCCCCACCTCCCATGCAACCCAAAACTTTAAAACTCAATAAATAAGCTCATGTTAAACCTACAGAGCAGTGTTGCCGTTTGGATCCATTTGAATACTTTTTTCTTAAAAAATTGATGGATACTTATTATTTAGCTTTAGTGGAAATTTGGATACTTTTATTGAAAAAATCAGTTTTATATGAAAATATAGTCATATTAAATCAAAAATGCCCTAAATTACCAAAAATTCAAAATCGAGTTTTTGATTGATTATGATGCACCGTATCCAAATATATTTTAATGCAAAATGCTACACTCCTACTACTAAAATCAACGATTTTATTAACAAAATTATCCTGAAAAAATATGGTTTTGTTTTTAATTTACACGGTTAAAAATTTTGGACTAGTTTTTAATCCAAACTTTGGTTTAAAGCAATTTTTAATCCTAAAAGTACTAATTTTTATTCCATATTTTAGTTAAATTTTTTTTTTTATCCGAAAAAGTTTAAGTTTAAGACTATTTTTGGACTACAAATTTGTATTAAGGTAGTAATTTCAGGAAAAAGTATTTATGTTATTTAATAGCTGAATTACAATGTAGCAGTGGCAGCGGCAGTGATCAGCTGTTTCGTATTTTACTGCCTGCCAATTACAATCTAGCAGTGGCAGCGTCTGCATCAAAATCAGTGAATGTTGAATTTTTCTAAGTAGTTTAATTATTTGCATGTTGGCAGTGAATTTAGAAATAGGGCTGACCTCGGCAGTACTGCTTACTGCCACTGCTGCTATGTAAGTTTTACCATTGAACAACAGTATTCCTAAAATAACAGCTGATCAATGCCACTGCCACTGACGCTGCCACTGCCGCATTGTAATTCAGGTATAAGATTGATAACTACTACTACTACGAAATTTAAGCTAAATATAATTCTAAATATTGTTAAAGCATCCGAAAGTTATTTTTAATCAAATGAAACAAATTGTTTATTAAAATCTGAACCAAAATATTATTTTATACATAATTACAGTAAACAGTGTTTAAACCTTTGAGGATTAAATAGTAATCCCTTTTCGGATTACAATGTTTTAAACTTTTTTGGACTAAAATCTAATCCTTTTTGTATTATAATATTTTAAACTTTCTGTGGATTAACAATTATTCCTTTTTGGATTAAAAAATTTTAAACTTTTTGTGGATTAAAAATAAATCCTTTTTGGATTAGTATTAGAAATATTTTAACGTTTTTCCAAAAAGAAAAAGTTTATTATTTTTTAAAATTTAAAACTTTTCATTGGATTAAAAAATAATCTTTTTTTGGTCGTGTCCTATATGTAATCCAAAAAAGTTTAAAATTAAGTCCAAAATAGTATTACCGATTTAATGAACTTTTCGATTTACAGAACGACCCTGGACATTATATCATTCGTTAAACAGGAAGCACTACTATATGATAAATCTCAAATCATGAAAATTATTTCATTATGGACTTTAAACTTTTAAATCTTAACTTTAAAGTTTAAAGAGATTTGCAGTAAAGAGACGGCTGTAATCGTGTGGACAGACGAATGAACAGACAGACAGAATAAATATTGAATAAAAAACTTTGAAAAACTTAGAAATAGATTAAACGAGTTTGAGTCGGTACAGCAGAAAATCAGATTTTTCTTATTCCATGCCAATGAATCAAAAAACGTAGTTTTTACTGAAGCATTAAATAACTAAAATGAAAATATCTTCACTTTATCATTATACTATCATTATACTATTTAATATAATTTGCTTCCAAATACAAATAATATGCAAATATTTTAACGTTTTTTATTATTGAAATTTTTCAAATACACTAAGGTATTATTGATAAAGAGAAAATGTCCGTGGCAAAACCTCGGACGACTGTGGCCTGCTAGTTATTTTATATTTTGTCATAGCTTTAAGTCTTAACTTTGCGTTGTTTATTACTTGTTGTTATTTATTTTAAAATTCTAACTGCATTTAAAAGACTATGTCTTATATGAGAACATAATTATTTAAATAAATTGAAATTGAAATTGAAATTAAAATAAGCTTATTTTCTACAAATATTATTGTACGTCCAAGTAAGTGTATTTATTTATCTCCTCTTTTCTTCTTGCGTGGAAAAATTGTCGAAAACAAACGTTAACAAAAATCACTCACTCTAATCTAGTACTTAATATGTTCATAACAGCTTCTTATGTCATGATAGTAAATTACAATTATTCAAATATACTAATACAAACAAACAATCAAATATAGTCAGTCTTCGATTAAGCAGTTGAAATTCATAAAAAATTTTGGTTGCTGATATTATAGAAGTACTTATTACATATATTGAAAAAAAGCTACAGTCTGTCAAGTAATTGTTTGCAAAATGAAATTAGCGATACAATTCTTTTATTTAATGATGTAGATCAATAAGATAGCAAAATACAGTGGTTCCAAAGGACTAACCGGACAACGCAGCGAGCGACTTTAAAGGCCATTTTTTTAACAAAATACCTTATTTAAAATACGGAAAGTTTTACAAAATGTTTTATTATTGTCTACTTTTGTTTGGTACAAAGAATTTGCAAAAAATTTACTCCATTTTCATTCAGTTCGCAAATATATAAAATAATCCCCTTTTTAAGGATCAAACGTCTAACCGGACATTTCAAATTAAGCATGTTGTTGTCTTTAAAAAAGAATTCAAACCCAATTTATATTGATTCCGCTCATTGTGTTTTGTCTTCGGCAATTGCTTCTATAAAAAATTCTACAATGGTGCAAAAACGTACGCACACAACATTCGAAATTCGGCCGCTAATTATACGGCAATACAGTGAAGGTAAAACTATTCGCTAAATCGGTGATATTGTTGGTCGAAACCATTCTACTGTACACGACATTATTAAAAAAGTATAGTAACTATTTCCGAATCCTCAACAAAAGTCGGGCAGGGTCAAGGTAAAACACTAGGCGACCGTGATGAGCGCCAAATTATCCTACATATAAAATACTTATCATTTCAAACTGCAAACGAGCTGAAAAATTATGCAAAAGGAGTTAAGAAAAGGACTTATGTGTGGAAACTATTCGTAACACACTACGTAAGAATGATTTTCACGGAAGAATTGTACGAAAGAAGACGTCCATTAGCCCAAAAAACAAAAGACTATGACTTCAGTTTGCTAGAGAATACTTACTTAAAAATTATGCTCTTTGGGATACGTTAAGTAAGGTAATATGTAAAAAATTAGGTTAAATTCAAGTGGTATGTCTTATTTAAGGTACTATTTACTGATCAACGCAAATTCAACTAGCACGGTTTAGATGTAGGGATTAAGTATGACGACAACCAAACACAGAGTTTAAAAGCAAAAATATTCGTACTACAGTGAAACATGGAGGTGGTTCTGTGATGATTGGGACTATATGTCTAGTGCAGGTGTCTGGAATCTAGTGTTTATCAATGGTAAAACGGATATATTCGACTAACTTACCATATTAAGGCAAATGTTAAGCAGAGTGCCTGCTTGGAAAAAGCTTGGAATATTACAGACCTTTGATTATTATCATGAGAATGACCCAAAACACACTTCTGCTGTGGCAAGAGTATGGTTCGTACATAACTGCCCCAAATTATTGTAAACCCTTCCCCAATCGCCTGACATCAACGTCATTAAAAATGTATGGAATGAAGTGCGTAAAAGACTCTACAACACAAGCATTCGAAACATAGCTCAGTTCAAGGAGGACTTAATCAAGGAATGAAACAGCATTCAACCAGATGTTTGCAGAAACTTGTTCGCCTCCATGAAAAATCGTTTGTAAGTCATAATTGATGCAAAAGGTTCCTCAACAAAGTATTGAAATAATGAATTTAACAATAATTTGTTTGTGTCCAGTTAGACGTTTGACCATTAAAAAGGGGATTTTTTATATTATTGCTAACTGAATGGGATTGGAGTACATTTTTGGTACATTCTTTGTACCAAACAATAGTTTAAAGAACAATAAAACATTCTGTAGAAATTTTTTTATTACAAATACCGTCTTTTTCATAAAAAAATGTCTTTTAAAGTAAATCACTGCGCTGTCCGGTTAGTCGGTTGAACCACTGTATATTATGTTAATTTTTGTTTTGTATTAAATACATAAAATACATAATTGAATTATTCTTTTATTAATTCCTTAATAAAAAACAACAAAAAAATATTTTATAAAAGTTTATAAAACAAAAGATCAGAAAGAAACAAAAAATTTAACGGTAACAGACTTTAGTGACTTTGACTAGCGGTGCATTAGCTATTACGCAGCATGATCTTAAGTAGTCGGTGATTAATATTCGGATAGTGTTTGTTAACCAAAACAAAGAGATTAAAAATATGTCTGTGAAATGGATTGATTTCAACCTCATACAACTGGTGTATTTAAATTACCAGAAGGAAAAATCAGCTAAAAAATTAGCGCAAATGTTCTCGGTTAAACTAAGAACGATGAAGAACTTCTTAAAACGTGTTGAGAAATAAATTCGACTGGAGTTAAATAATTTAGCAGGACGATAAAAGAAGCTATCCAGAAGAGATGTGTCTTGAATTCTTAAAGCCGTGTATAATAATCCTCAAATAAATACGTGACAGTTAGCAACCGATTTAAAATTAAAGTTCAACACGCAAATTTCACATGAAACTGTCCGGAAAGTGATAAAAAACATAAGTAGCCCTCAAATGAAAAGCCATTGCTTTCTTTAATGAATATTCAAAATATATGAAGTTTTTCTACTGCAAATACTTCAAAGACAATGGAGTGTTGGAAAGATGTAATTCTAAGTGTTGAAACAGAAATCATGCTATATTCTCACGATGATCCGAATAAAGTTGTCAGTAACCAAATACAGTGCTGCAGAAGAAGAATATAATCCCTACTGTGAAGTTTGGAAAGTTGTCTGTAATGGTATGGAGATGTATGTGTATCATGGAAAGGCGTTGGTGAATTGAGAGTTTTTACTAATATCATGACGAAGCAGTTTTACTTAGCTATTATGCAAAACAAGTTGAAAAAAGTGGTAAAAATTTGAACGTTACTGACCACCAATATTCCGAAAAGTTAAAATTCAAATTGTATTAGGACAAACACTCAAACCACAAATCGGATTTTTAAGAATCTGATTGCTGCATTATTGCACTAATAGACACACGAGCGCAAAGTCCCGGTATAAACCCAATCGAAAATTTAAGGACATAATATAAGCGATAATTTGAAATCTTATTTAAGTTTTCCCCTTGGCTGTCATAATGAAATACACCCCAAATTTCGGGGCATATTTCATTTCCATTTTGGGTGTTATTTCATTGCGTTTGGCTATTATTTCATTTTAAGAATTTGGGGCTTATTTCATTTTCGTTGGGGTTTATTTCATTGGGGGTTATTTCGTGGAACCGGAAAAATTGTCGAAAACATCATTACAAAAATCATTCATCTGTAATCTAGTACTTAATACTAATACTCATACAAACTAATTACAGATTGTCTGCCTTTGATTTCGGAGTTGAAATTTATAGAAAAAGTTGCTTGCTGCCAATATAGAAGTATGACATATATAAATTATTTAATTTAATTTATCATTGGCGTATTCATACTAAAATCACTTTCCATAAATATTATTTTTTTATTGGTTACTGGAGTCTTTTATAAAAGAAGTACTTATAATCTGTCGAATATAAAATAAATTTGAAGCAACTAACTTAATTTAGAATTATTTCGAAGCTTATAAGATTTGATGCTTATAAGATTTTATCAAAAAAGTTTGTGCTTTAGATTTGTCCGACACTGTGCATTTGGATTTTCCATTTTTTTCCCATTTTTGACATTTTGCCAATAATTCGTTTTGGTTTAAATCTGATAAATTGCATGGATTAAGTTTTAAATTTTTCAATGTTCAAGAAGAAAATGTATGTTATTTTAAAATGTTTTTTATTCAACATTATATTTGCTGTGCAGTCTTGAGTTTAATTTTCTTAAACTTGCACTAAATATCTTCCTTACGCCGTTTTTTTTATATGAGTTCAATAAATTTAAACCGTGTTTCGAAAAATTAATCACTGAAGAGAAAATATATATTAACAATTTAATTTACCGCAATATTTATTTACAATAATTATATTAAATTAATTAAAAATTTCAAAAAAATTCTTCATCAAGATGTCTTCACTGAGGATTTGATGGTGATGTGGATTTCTTTGGAAGCAATTTCATTAGAATATTTGTAGCAGTTTTACTGTCCACAGGACAAGAAATGTAAACTTCTTCGCACGGTTTGCTGTTTATTTTCTTTCCATGCTCGAGTGCCTCTTTAATGGCAGTACCGTCTAGCAGGTAATCGACCAACGAGTTGCTAAAAATAATAAAAGTAATACTTAAAAATAAATATAAACAAAAACAAACAAAATACATTTCACGTTTAAAGGTTTAAAATAAATATAGTAAGCCTAAAATAAACTCATCATATATTAAGAGAGAGAGAGAGAGAGAGAGAGAGGGACTGAGAGCTATATATAGAGAGTGCGAGCGAAAGTGATCTTGATAATGATTTTAAGTTAGTTTTGTTGTTTATGTTACTATTTTTATTGTTTTAATTCAATTTATTGCAAATCGGAGCCAAAATAAATGCAATTCTTAATTTATACGAGCGGACTCACCGCTGACTAATTACTGTGCAATTCTGCAATACAACAAAGAAAGCATAAGTAAAACAAAAAAGAACAATTAACTTACTCAGACAACATGTGAATGAATTCATCCATTTGATCGGATGCTCCGTTTTTCATGTTGAACTCTGTGGACCGAACATAACTACAAACAGCGCGCTGCATACAACTCGTTGAGTCTATATTATTTTGTCCCAAAATATCGTCAACCTTGCTCATCATACTGGCGAAAGATGACAGATCGTTATCGTTCTCACCTTTTTTAAAACGAAAAATATTTCTTATATCAAAGCAAAGAATTTCTCTGTCAAAGAAAATAAATAATTACTTCGACCATAACCGGCATAACCACCATGAAAAGCTTGAAGTATTTTTGGAATTATAATAATAGCGCCAATGCCAACCAATGTTCCGAGTACAACACCGCCTAGATCCAGTTTTATCGGATTATAAGCTGAGATACCAGTACCACCCGGATATCCCTATAAGATACGAAAGAAGTATTGCGAGAAGAGTTATCTTCGGATATATTAGAGTACATACGTTAAGAGTACCATATCCTGTTGTATATCCAAGTCGTTCCAAACGATCCTTTGTCGAGGCTGTATCCTGCTCCAACTGCTGCGTTTTGTTTTCCTTATAGAAGTTGCGACGCCATTGCGCGTCGTTATCGGTTGGGGATCTATTTTTATAAGAATTTGTATAGCATTATTTTGTATAGAGTTGGTGACTAGAATATTTATTAATTTTTCGGAGAATATTTATTAATTATTAATCGGAGACAAATGCAAATGCGTTATTTATGCCAATGTTATAATAAAAAAAAAAATATGGAGATCGTGGCGTGCAGGTTAAGTGTGTGGCTTAGTACGCTCGGAGCCCGAGTTCGATCCCCAGTCGCGGCGAAAAGTTTTTTCAATAAAAAATTTTTCAGATCGGTCACCACCTCTCTGCAGAAAATGGCAAACCTCAGAGAGTAAATAATGCCATGTAAAGCTTCTTGAGAACATGAACTTTAGCCGTTCGGAGTCGGCATAAAACGTGTAGGTCCAGTTCTCGGTTAATTGTGTGCAAACATTTAATAACACACATAACACAATTGATGATAAGAAGCTCGGTCAAAGTCCTTTCAAGGGCTGAAATGGCCAATTTGTGTTTTTTTTTATTATAAAAAAAAAAATTATACTTTGCACACCAATCACAATACTCACTTTATTTGCAAAATTTATTAACACGCGATATAAAAAAATTGAAGGCTACTGTTGGGCATAAAATCGAAAATCTAACTAAGTTAAACGTTATATATCTCCCTAAAATTATTTTTGTCATGTTGGCACAACTTCACTTCATAGCACCAACCTATTTGATTTTAGAAAAAAACTTTGGAAAATAAAAAAAAAAAATTTCCGAAGTGTCCAATATAATGGACAAGTCCATTGAAAGGGTTAAATAGATTTTTGGCGATACTTTGAGTCCGAATAACATCAACCGTTATTCCAAAATTTATATCCTGTACCCAAAAAATTCCGATGTGAACGAAGTCAACGAGCAAGTTCTAAATATTTTAGTTGGTGACACAATGAGAGATCTGAGCACGAATTAAATTGAAGACAGTGATGATAACGATAAACAAAATTACCCTGACGAGTTTTTGAATGAAATTTTATTCTTCAGGAATGCAACTGCATAAGTTAAACCTCGAAATTGGAAGTTTTATAATACTTCTTCGAAATTTCAATACCAAAAGAGATGTCTGTAATGGAAGGTGGTTAGTTTTGAAAAACCTAAAAACTTAATTAATCATCGCACAAGTATTGACAGGCGCACTGGTGAACATTAAATAGTTTTCATACCTTTAATTGATTTGGCCCCGACAAACACAGATTTGCCTTTCACTCTCCGGAGGCGACAATTTCCAGTTAAACCGACATTTTCAATGACCATAAATAAATTGTAAAGTTAAATATTGCAAAAAGTAGGAGTTTTTCTAAAAGAACTGGTATTTAGTCATGGACAGTTTTAGCGGGCTGATGATGTAAAACTAAACATTATAGATGGCAAGGGACAAGGTTAAAAATTCTAAGAATTTTTTTACTAGAAATGTTGTATATAAAGAAGTTTTATCAAAATAATTGAATAAATATGTTTAAATAAAAACCTTTGTATATAAATCCAATAATTTTTTTGTCGCATTTTGTACTCTAAATGGTTCCTTCCCGTCGAAGGACGGGCTTTTACACTAGTTTTTAATAATTTGGATTTAAGTAATTCGTTGGTTTTATAATGCTCCAGATAAGATAGTCAGTAACAATGGTGTTTCCTGTTGGCGGGAAAAGGAACAAGAAAGTGTTCTGTGACCGACTTTTTGGTCAAAATCAGAAAGACATTAATAGCTTTATTCTGTATCCCTATCCGAACACTCGTTTCGTTCAAAACACTGCTCGTTCGTTGTTTTCAAATATATTATTCGAACAGAATAAACCAACGATAACAGCTGATCAGCTGGCGAACGATACGTAAAACTTTGAAATATGTGAAATTTATATTTCCAGCAGTGAGTCAAATCAAAAGGAGAAACTTCAAATTCAAACGACCACTTCTATGTTATCGTTGTGCAGCACTCGTTGATACAAATTTTGTTAAAAATACCTTTGGCTTGATAAAGGTAAAACTCCACTCTAAAAAGTAGAGCGTATTTTAAAGACTGCCTTTAAACCAACTTGTGCCTGAATTTAAACATGATTTGCATTTTAATATTCTAAATGCTTAAAAACCCCAAGAAGCATATTTGAAGTCGGCTTTTGGAAGTTGATTTCAAGAAAAGTTTGCTTAATTTAAACATATTCATGGGTTTTTACAGTGAATCAAAAAAGTTTAGGCACAAAGCAGTTATGAGTTTAAATTTGTTAGTAAAACTTTCTCCAGTACAATTGCAGAAAAGAAAAGTATAAGCATTTAAAAAATAAACATTTCACTTTGTATTTACACCAAAATAAAAATTTAATTTCTATTTTAATTCATATTAAATGTTAAAAAACTAAAAAAAACATGATTTTGACATCAAAAAAGTTTAGTTAGGCACAAGTGATTATATTTTTATCAGAGTGAGTAAATTTCAAGTCCTCTAATATTTGGCTAGACCTGAGACATTAAGGTCTTCAAATTTTTACAAAGTTTGATCTTTTCTGGTGATATTATTGACCATTCAGTGCGTATGGCCTACTTGAGCGTATTTTTAGAAGCATGTAATATGAGATTTGGTTTTTTTTTCCTAGTAAGTACCAAATATGCTGAATGGTGTTCACATTGGGTGGTTGCAAATGTGTTTCTAGCTGATTTCATAGCTAGATAAGACCAATTTTTTGGGTGGTTATCTTGTTGAAATTAATATTGTATCCCAGTTAGCCCCAATTTTTCAACACTGGGTGTCAAATGGTCATTTAAAATATTTAAGCAATGGTGTTTATCCATTTTCTCATCAATAAAAATGAGATTCCCAACTCCAGACACCGCCACTCAGCCCTCTATCATACGATTTCCGCCACTGTATTTCACTGTTTTCATTATGTTATTTTCCTACACCTTTTTGTTCAGTTTTCTTAAACGGTTTTGAGCGCCATAGGATGCAAACAAATTGTATTTAGATCCATCACTAAATATATTATATATTGTAATACAATGTCAAAACTAGTCCGGCTCATTTACGTAAGGTTTTGGGAACTCCAACCTCTTTTTTTATTTGAATCTTCAATTTATAGCTTGCGTCGAGAAACTCGTACCATATATCCAGCTTTATTAAGTGTATTGCAAAGTGGTCGAATGGTCAAAGTTTTTTCAAAGCGTTGCTGTATTTCGTGTCACAATTTAACAGCTAAATTTTAGGGTTTTGAGCAACTACAGGCACTACAATCTACTCCTGGTGTAGTGTTAATGTTTTGGCACGACAAGATCGGCTCTTACGCTTTACTCTACCGGCATTTATATAATGATTTATAATGTTACTTACGCTTGAATATGATCTCTTTACTATTTTACCGGTTTCGCGATATGTGTTTTTCTGTATTTAAACATTTGTTATTATTTTACGAAACCGAAATTTCTGTTCCACTGCTTATTTTGCTCAATCTTTACCGAAACCAAGATCAAAACTCAGTAAAACTTGAGTGAGTAAAAAATGAGACACACACAATGTGTGCCTAAACTTTTTTGATAAGGATTTTTCCTTTTTCCGCTTAAATTTCAATTTGTGTTTGAAGTAAAGGGACATTTTTTGGATATTAAGAAAAAACTATTTCTATTGGTACTTACTTCATTAAAAAGTTGATCAAATTCGTTACTATTAGATTATTAAACAACACTTCGTTTCAGACACATTGCTTGTGCCTAAACTTTTTTGATTCACTGTATATTAAAAATGGCTACAATTCATCATATCGCTCTTAATTTAAGATAGTTTGCATTGCTATTCAAGCCAGTTTGTTTCCGAAAAGAACTGAAATTCAGCAAAGGTAAGGGTGAATTTACCATTTAACTGCCTTTAAGTAAGACATCATTGAATGCTGTTTTAAAGGAGAAAAAGGCAAACGTAATTTCAGCAATAGCTGTCTTAATGCTGTTGCAGCTTATTTTAAGACAGTTTTTTTAACCTAATATGAAGATTTACTTTTTACAGTGTCCCCGTGTAGTGGCCTAAAGCAGTGAAGGCACTTGAAAATATATGAATTTCAAAACTTACTCAGCGTCTGCAACTTAAACGGAATTCTACGTCTACATTTACGATACTATCGAAACTGTTTCTTTTTTATTCTCTCTTCGTCATCTCTTGTTGCAAGATTCTTGAATTCGTGAACGCATTTCAAGTAAAAATTTTTAACAATTTTTTGTAAGTGAAAAAACATAAAATAAAACCAATAAAGTTTCTGTACTTCTTTTGTTTTGAAGATATTTTTTTTTAATTTTTCTGGTAGGGGCCCTTTTTTAATTTTGCACACAGACTCTTGATCATCTAGTCACGCCACTGGCTAGCTCCAAACATTTGTTAGCATTTTTCGCGGTGTTTGCCTTTGCAACTTTTCTAATTGAATTGAACATTTTTACATAAACAAAATATTTATGGAATTAATTGTTTGTAAAAAAAAAAAAAACATATAAACACGAACAGCTGTCTTTAAAAATAAACAAACTGAAAAAAAGAACTGCCAACAAACAAGAAACAAAGAAAAATGTTTATAAAATTTTTAAGAAAATTGATAAAATTTAAAAAACTTCGGATATGTTTGATCTTGCAATCCTGAATTTAACAAATGTTTGTGTATACCATGATGGAATAATTTTACCAGGTAGTGTTGACAAATGTTGATTCTCTCAGCTACAAGTAAACGAACCCTTGTCAAAAACAGCTGTTCGTTGTTATATTCGTTGGCCACATTCAGCTGTGTCAACTGTTGTGACAGCAACACATCGGGGAGCGCTATCAGAAAAATTGTCAATTTTATGAAATATTAAGCTTTGTATCAAATACGAATGGAAATTTTACCGACAAATTAAAAATTTTCTATTTTTAAATGCATTTTAATGCGCAACTTCATATTTATGTGCATCAAGTTTTGACTTAGCAGTTGGCAACTGTTGGGTACGCTGATTGTGACCAGTGAAAATTAATTGTATGCTATGACGGATTGTGAGTGCTCTCTTTCTTGTTATATACGCCTTTCGACCGGAACCGCGTACTGAAGGCTTTCGGCGACTATAGAAGGCGGCTAAAGAAAGCGATCAACCTAAGAGATGCGGGACTTGACTCTGACGCTAATGTGTATATCCACGAAAGCCTTACAGTCGAATGCAGAAAGTTACTTCAAGCAGCTATTTCATGTAAACGTAATAGACAAATTTTTAATGCGTTTACTATCCGAGGAGCAGTTTTCGTCCGATTGCGCAAAGGCAGCGATGCTATTAAAATCAACAGCGCAGATGAGCTTGAAAATATTCACTGTGATGCGGTTGCTGGTGCTTATAGCGAGTAGATCATCTCATCAGTTTGCAGTTGTCTTCTTTTTCTGTTCTTTTTTCTTTCGCATATTTTTGTTGCTTCTTTTGCTATCTCTGTTTACTTTGTCATTTGTCTATTATCTCTGTTTATATATTGTAATGATGTTTGAAAGTATTTTTATTTCTTGCCTTATGTTTATTATAATCGAAGCTTTTTGTTATTCGTTTGATGGTTTCTTCTGTGTCTTTTATGTCGTCTAGTGTTTCTAGTGGCGTTGATGCTAACCATAAACTGTTAATTAACATTTTATGCAAACAACGTGCTGGTCTCTCTGTTGTGCATTTCAATGCTAGAAGCTTAAACTCTTTTAAGCTCGATTATGTTAGAAATGTTTTTCAAAGTTCAACTGTTGATGTAATTTGTGTCTCAGAAACATGGTTCAGTCCTGACATTCCTGACTGCTTTTTGAATATTCCTACTAAGGGGGGTGGAGTTGCTGTGTATTGTAAGACTTTTCTCAGTTCAAAGCTTGTAAACAAATCTTTTGGTTCTGATATTGAGTTTTTAAATGTTGAGATTTGTAATAATAATAATGTAAAATTACTTGTTTCTTGCGTTTATAATCCTAACAGATGTTTCAGTCTTGACCCTTATTTTTCTGACTTACATAATCGTTTAACTGACTTTGACTTTTATGCTATATGTGGAGATTTTAATGTAAACTTACTATCAAATGACAATGTATCGGACAGTTTTAATGACAAAGTCAATGCTGCTGGAATGACAATTATTAATACTACGACGCCAACTCGTTTTGCATCGGGTGTTTGTCCTAGTCTAATCGATGTATTTATCCTGTCTGATGTTTTATTAGTTTTACTCTTTGACCAAATTTCATTTATATCTGACCATGATCTCCTGTTTTGTACCATAAGTTTTAATTCCTGTTGTAACTCTGTTCCTTTGTCGATATCGTATCGTGATTTTAAGTCTATTGATTATTCTCTGTTGTATGATCACTTGTCTCGTATTTCTTGGAATGACTGTTGGTTTACTCAGTCTGTTGATGAAAAACTGAATGTTCTTGTCACACAGGTAAACAGTGCTTTTGAAAATTGTGTTCCTCTTCGTACACTCGTTGTTAATAATCAGTCTTGTCTCTGGTATACGGCAGATGTTATAGTTGTTATTAAAAACAGAAACAAATTATACAATAGATGGAAGAAGCATCGTAGTGATGCTAACTGGAAGCAATTTAAGATTGCACGTAATCACGTTGTTTCAGTAGTTAGGCAGTCAAAAAAAAGATATTTTCATCGAAAATTAAATTGCTCTCTTCCTTCCAAGCAATTGTGGAAGAATATTCGAAGTCTTGGAGTTTGTAATAAGAATGAGCAAAGCTGTGATATTGACCCCAACCTTTTAAATGATTTTTTTTTTTCTAGTAATTCTGTCTGCAATAATAACTTTCAATGTAGTGGTCGTCAGTTTTGTGATGCTAATAAGTTCTCTTTTTCTAATGTGGCTGAAAATGATGTAATAAAATCCATCATGAAAATTAAATCAAATGCAATTGGCGAAGACGGTATTTCTTTAAAATTCGTTAAACTAATCTTACCATATATAATAGCACCATTGACACATATTGTAAATCACTGCTTTACTACCTCCTCTTTTCCTAAATCGTGGAAACTAGCTTCTGTAATTCCTATTGCTAAAGTTACTCGTCCAACAACGATGAGCGATTACAGACCAATTAGTATTCTATCCTCTTTTTCCAAGATTTGTGAGTCCCTTATGGCCAATCAAATTAATCAATATCTTTTAAGGCATAAACTCCTGTCACCGCACCAATCTGGCTTTCGTACCGGCCATAGCTGCGCAACTGCAATGCTGAAAGTCATTGATGATATTCGAACATCATACGATGAAGGACATCTTACACTTCTTTGTCTATTGGACTTTTCGAAAGCATTCGATCGTGTTAATCACTCTATCTTAGTTCAAAAACTTAAACTACTTTTTGGCTTTAATAATGATGCTGTGTCCTTAATAGCAAATTATCTTGAGGGTAGAATGCAGAGGATTAAGATTGGAGACTTATTTTCTGCCTACAAGGAAACCAAAATGGGTGTTCCTCAAGGATCGATTCTTGGTCCTCTGTTATTTAGTATTTTTATAAATGACATCTTTACAGTTTGCAATGACGTTACTATGCATGCTTATGCAGATGACATCCAATTATATTCCTCTAACCGCATTGGTTTAGTTGAGGATTTATGTTACAGACTTAATGATGATCTTAAAGCTATTTCCAAGTGGGCATTTGATAATGATCTCTGTCTGAATGCTACAAAATCGTATATTCTCCCAATTTATAAGGATAAGATAAATCACCTACAAATCCCGCCAATAATTTTAAACGACAATAGTCTACAAATTGTTTTTAAGGTTAAAAACTTAGGATTTTATGTCAATTGTAAACTCTCCAGTTCTGACCATATTAATTATGTTATTAAACGCGTTTATTACACATTACGATGCCTGCGACTATCTTCACAATTTGTTCCCATTGAGACTAAGAAAAGACTTGCTGTTCAATTAATAGTACCACTAATAACTTATTCTGAGTTAGTCTATAGTAATCTTGACTGTCACTCTACGCATAAAATTCAGGTTGCATTCAATGATGTAGCAAGATATGTATTTGGATTAAGACGATTTGAGCATGTTTCAATAAAAAGTGAAGAAATTCTAGGATGTAGCATTATTAACTATCTAAACGCAAGAAATTGTTTATTCTTACATAAATTAATATACAATCGGACTCCATCTTATCTCTATAATAAATTACGCTTTTGTGTTTCAAATCGAACTGGAAACCTTATAATACCTAAATTTAAGACTCTGCACTCAAAACGGTTATTTTTCGTCAACGCCATTAAACTATGGAATTCACTACCATATGGAATAAAATCAACCATTAACTCGAATCACTTTAAGCAATCTCTTATGTCCTACTATTCAAACATCTAACTTCCACTAACTATTTGTTTTACACTTCATATTCTTAATCTTACTATACTTTTCACATAATTTCTTTTATAAGTTAAGCTCTTTTTCCTTAATATTGATTCTCAAATTAAATTTAATCTTAAATTATTAAGTTTTTATTTTTATTTTTTTCTAATATTATTTAGCTTTATTTTTTTATTTAAGCTCTAAAAAATATTGAATTTGTGATTTGTTGATTATAATTCTCCATTGTTATTGTACTATTAAAAGATCTTATTGCATCTTATTGTACTAATATTGTCTAAATAAATAAATGTAAATGTAAAATGTAAATATTTTTTGACAAACGTCCGTTTCCAACAGAAACGTCAATACTACCTTGGAGTAATTATATCATGGTGTATACATAAAAGTTTGAATAAACGCATAAGTTTGCCGTTAGGGTTGGCCAGCAAGTTCGTTAGAGATACAGATTTCAATTGAATCACAACATCGTTCGTTTAAATCCATGGCTGGATATCTTTCTTCTGCGACAAAAACAGCATGCCGTTTTTAAAAATCACGTTGGTATCATCTTTGTGGCATCACACAGAATACTGGCAAATAAATGATTGAAAGGAAATTTAGATACCTTGCAACTTACAAGTCTTTGTTTTCGATACAAACAGCAAAAGATATAAGGGCGTTTTTACGTGTGGCGCACGGACATTCGTACAATTTTTTCTCCTTTTATTTACCTTGGAATTCGAGAATGGGCTTTAGGTGGTTATACTTTGTAACCTATTACTTAACACGCCCCGTTTCAGAAACACTAAAAATGTTTGTTCTTGATGGCTTCATTCGAAAGTTATTGCACTTTTTGTCTAGCGTGGCGCACGGACATTTTTAGGAAATGACTTTTGAGGTTGTGTTACATTTTTCAAAATTTCAGCTAATTGGTGAACTTTTTAAGAATTTTGGGAACGCAGCCTGATGTATTAAGGTTAACGCAATAACATGGTACGTCATTTTCACAAAAAGTGATATTTACGGAAGTTATAACTGTTTAACCAGCGTGACGTTACGGACACAAAATCGTGTTGCACGGACAAAGTACAATTTTGTATACAAATTTGTTGCTTTTAAGCAAAATCGAATTCAACAGTTGCGGGTTGCAACAATTTAACAGATGCAGGTTGCAAAAAAATGCATCTTTAAAAATTAAAAATTGATTTATGGGGTTGAACCCGCATGCTGCCGAACTACAATAGAGCACCCATTCCTAACACGGATATCATGCATCTTTTGCAGATGCATTTTGCACTACATTTAACATGGCTACAGCGTTTAAGTAGCTGATCGATACTGCTGTCTTTATCAATGAAAATAACATTTTCTTTTGAACAGTATAATAATATGACTTAAGGCGTTGGCAGTTCTTATTTTCCACCACACCGCTCTTTTGACGGTAAATTTGTAAAAGAGCATCTTCTATGCTTGGATGGATTCATGAAATGATGGACAAACAAATTGAACAACATGAGTATAAATACAGCGTTATACTATGTTATAGTGCGTCCTCACTTGGAGGACGCAAGTCAAGTTTGGTCCCCAAGTTACAATGTGCATGTTGAACGAATAGAGAGGATCCAAAAACGTTTTGATCTGTTTGCTCTAAGGGGCTTAAGTGGCCATTACTACCATTTTAATATATGTTATCATATATTTACACCAACTCATGACCGGTGTTTTCGATTCTCCAGAAATTCTTTCTCTCATTAATTTTAACTCTAACCGTAGAAGCAGTAGAAACGCTAACACTTTAATTTATTTACCTTTTAGTAGAACGAACTATATTTTAACTGCTCCTTTAAACCGCATGAGTACCTTTGTTAACATCAGTTTTTGATGTTAACTTATCAACTCAAAAGATCAACTCAAAAGTAGACTAAAAGCTATTCTGTAACAATATTTATGTGTGCATGGTTAGTAGTACCGTCCTATGTTGTCTCTGAGCCCAACCCAAACTTTGGTGAATACATTTTTTCCACATTAACTTTGTCTTGAGCCACTGGAATCCGTATCATTAAATTTTGATCAATCAATTAATGTTTTGTTCAGTTTGCTTTTAGGGGCTGAAGTGGAACTGAAATTTTAAAACTTCCTCCTTATGAATTTCTTTTAAAATTAATAAGCCTTAAATAATTAAATAACTAAGAAGGTTTGCCTATAACCCAACTCAAATTTGGTACGCAAATTTTGTCCACATTAACATGGTTTGAGTGAGTAGTATTCAACACATTACATTTTTTTGATAAAATGGGACATGACTTTAATGGGTTAACGTTAAAGCCAGTGATAGCTTAACTCTATTGTTATTGCATGTAATTCAACACCTACGCCACAATAAAGATGGAGGATATGCGAAATATGTTGTCTGTAGTTATTCATTGTTTCATGTTGGTTGATCAATTGAAAACAGCTAATATGAAAAATATATACAATGTTTGTCCGAGCGTCACGGCTCTAAAATAGGTTCTGTGCGTCTAATCAAAAAATTTGTTAAAACCAAAAATCTTCAGTACAATATGGTGGCTTTGCTTATGAATTTTTATGCTACTCTGATGAAGGGTTATTTTATGACACGGACACTTTTTCTTTACAAGGTTTTGATTTTAAGTTGAAATGAACCAATAAGAGAATATGACCAAGAGTTAAGTCCACTATATTCTTTAGGAATTTTTACATGAATTCTCATTTTTTTATACCCTAAACCTGAAAGGTCAGGGTATATTAACTTTGTGCAAACGTTTGTAACGCATAGAACGAAGCGAGTCCGGTATAGAAAAGTATATATATTCTTGATCAGTGTCACCACGTGAGTCGAGCTATCTATGTCCGTCCGTCCGTCCGTCCGTCTGTCCGGCTGTGTGTTGTCCGTATACACAGGATAAGAAGAAGGAGTTGAGATAATTGGATGAAACTTAGTACACATAGTCACATGAACCCAAGGATCTGTACTACTGAATATTTTTGGAATCCGCCCACGGACACGCCTACCTCCCATACAACGCACAAATTGAAAACTGCATAACTCAGCTCATAATCAGCCTACAACAATAAAATTGGGTATGTATGTGTTTTGTATCAACATAAAGATGTCTTTGAAAAATGGACGTTATCCGCTTACGAACACGCCCACCTCCCATACAACCCAAAAATTGAAAACGCAATAAATAAGCCTCTGTTTAACCTACAGAGCTAAAATTTGGCACATATGTTTTTTATAACAATACAAAGATCGTTTCGAAAAATAGACATCATTCGCTCACGGACACGCCTACCTCCCATACAACGCGAAAATTGAAAACTGCATAACTCAGCTCATAACTAGCCTACAACAATAAAATTTGATATGTATGAGTTTTTTACAAACACAAAGATGTCTTCGAAAAATGGAAGTCATCCGCTCACGGACACGCCCACCTCCCATACAACCCAAAAATTGAAAACGCAATAAATAAGCCTATGTTTAACCAACAGGGATAAAATTTGGCACGTGTGTTTTTTATGACAAAACAAAGATGGTTTTGAAAAAGGAACGTCATCCACCCACGGACACGCCTACCTCCCACACAACCCAAAAAGTTTAAAACTGAATAAATATGATTATGTTTGTCATAGAGAGATCAAATTTGGTATGTATGTATTTTATACCAAAACTAAGGTTTGTTAAAATATTGGGAGTAATCCGTCCATGAACACCCCCATCTCCCATAGCGAAAGCATGATAAAGGCATTAACTGTGAGCTACAGGAATAAAACTTGGTATGTGTAAATTTTTCTTCAACATTTCAATGCATATAAAATATAGGATACATCCGCCCACGGACACGCCCATTTTCAATAATATCATTATTTTTTTTTTGGGAAAGGAGGTTTAGGGTATTTCATAGTCGGCCTAGACCGACTTTAGACTTTCTTTACTTGTTAGTTTTCAAATTACTCACCAAACCTTTGTTTGACATGTGTTACAAATTTTGTTGTTTAAAACAAAAAAATTTCACTTGATGACTTCACTGGACATTAACGCTAATAACTTTTGTCTTGGAATTCCCCCATTATGTTTTATTACATACTAGAAGAAAGCCCGTCATACGACGGGTCGTATTTAAAATAATTAAGTGGGAGACGATATGACATTTTTCATTCATCTCAAATGTTATTTTGTTCCAGTCGTCGTCAATGTGTTCTTACTGATAAATATCAAATAAATTTTGGGTGCATACTTTTAGGCTTACAATTTTTTTCATATCAAAAGCATTGTAATATCAAAACAGGTTGTGGTCCAGGCTAACATGTTCAGCCTATATAAAGCAATAACAACTATAACAGTTTGAGCGATATAGAGCACGGAGCAGGACGCTTGCCTTTTATATATTAAGATATATTAAGATTCACAAATTTCAGAGTCTTACCGTTCATTGTATATACATAGTTCATATATTAACCTAAATTGATTATCATGCACTCATGTCTCTGTTTTCGTAAAAATGCCCATAATAGTTATTTATAAAACATTCAGAAGGCAGTAAGACAAAAATATAATTCCGAAATGAAATAACAGTCAAGAGAGTTTTTGAATGACAATGTGCAGACTCTGTGTGGAGAACTTGTATTTTATATTTTGATAACAATCTGAATTCATTCAGAAAATATTTTTGATTTTATATGAGTTAAATATGCGATAATTTTTCTTAAAAATATATTTTAATTTTTGTTTTATTCAAACCAAGGTATATCCTGGATGCTGTTATGTGAGCAAATCAAGTTATATCCATGTTTGGTGCAAAGCAAGTTATATCCAAATTGAAAAGCTCCATAATTTCAAAAGTTTTCCAAATTATAGAATTTTCGTTTTTGTATCCAAATCTATATAGTTATGTCTACGATCATACAAAATATGAAAACAATCCGTTGGAAAAATAACGTGCTAGCATTTTTTGCTCATTTACTCAGAATTATAATTTTGTGATATAACATGATTTCAGCAGGAAGAAATTATTTAGCAGGATAACAAAATCAACGAACATTTAGCTGCGGTTGTGCTACCGAAAGTTGTCAACACACTATTTTGTGTCTTGCCGTAAAATAACTGTATTTGCTTTGCTGAAGTTATGCTTATTAGCTTTTCGATTTAAGGGTTAAGATATTTTGTAAAGTTATAAGTAGGTATATCCTAAGTTAAGATTCACACAGAAGTTCACTTAAAATCACATTTTTTATAATTTTTATGATATTCATTCAATCGATGAACTTTTATAGCTGAATTACTCACTTAGGTGTTCCTTCATACTTTGGTATTGCCAAAGAACTATCGAAAAGGATAATTCCCACAAAAAGACACGTCGACAAAATTATATTCGAATTCATTTTCAAAAAATTCTCGCTTGACTTCACTTTGTACCACTTAAGTTTTTGGATAACACCGTGACAAGAGACAATCGTCGACTGATGACAATTTTGCAGTCGTTAAACCTTTTTTATAGTCAAAGTGCACATGCGTGGCTACGTAAACGTAACAATTTGAGCAAATTACAAAATTGCCAACCAAGAAGTAAATATTGTAAAAGCATCACAGTCAGGTACCATGGTTGGCAAGGAAGGAGGCATTCTACCAAAACGATAACTAAAGTAATTGTATTGCGTTAAAAATGTGAACAATTATTTAGTAAAACTACTTCAGTGCTATTCATTCAGCGTCGCTAAACAAAAGTTTCAATTGCTTTCAAAGAAAGAAAACAAAAAAGATAAAAAAACACTAAATATATAAATCTTTGTCAACTCGAAAAATGTCGTCAAAATCATGAAGTTATCAAAGAAGCGCTCAATTACCTAATATTTAGTATATTAAAGACTGTTGAAATGACGAACACAATAATTTAAACGCCGTGCTGTCTATGAAGTATTCGAACCACGCATGTGTGACGTCGTAAAACGACCGAAGATCTCTGCCAACGTTTCATTAAAAGACAGAATCACCACCATCTGAATCTTGTTTGCCATCATCACCATCAAGGTATTCCAGCCATTCATGTCATTGTACAAACTTGTGTTGAAGCGTTGGAGGCTGTTCACGCTCAGTCAGTTGAGCTGACTAGTTTGATAATTGCGGAATTCAGAGAATCTAATCTGTCAAGGGAAGAGTACAGTAGGTTTTATTTTCTTCTATTAAATAAGTTCAGTTATGGTGATAACTTCACTTTCAATGGGGGCCAAACCGTCTCTTTGTTTTGTCAAATACTCACATTTTCACCTCAAGTTGAAAATTAATTGTGGAAACGAATTTGTTATTTGGAGAATTTAAACTTTTTATTTGAATTAGTCATGGATCATGACTAGAATCCATTTAAGATTTATACCGTAAATATTGTGACTTTCTAAGCCCTTGTGTCTACACTGACGATATGATTGCGATCGATAATGATTTTCAACTATATTTATAAATTAAGTTATTCTCCCACATTTGGTTGTAATCACTTGTGATGATAAAAGTGAAATACAGTATACGTCCGTTATACGAAAACGTCATAAAACAAAATCTTTGTATAATGTACAATTTTATTTTTATACCCTAAACCTGAAAGGTCAGGGTATATTTACTTTGTGCAAACATTTGTAACGTATAGAACGAAGCGAGTCCGGTATAGAAAAGTATATATATTCTTGATCAGGGTCACCTCATGAGTCGAGCTATCCATGTCCGTCCGACCGTCTCACATAGGGGTATTTGGCTCGAAAAACCGCTCATTAATCAATTTCTCAAAATGTAAAGTTGAGAAGGAAGTGAAATTCTTTTCTAGCTTTTGTAAATACTCATTAAATAAGGTACCGTTTGTTTTTTTAATTTTAATGCACACACTTCGTCGCAGCATCAGTTAAAAGTCATCGATCGTAAGCTTGCATTGTGATTGAGTTAATTTGAGTGAAAAAGATCACATCTAAATAAATATTTTTTTTTGTTTTTAATATTGTGAAAAAAGTTTGTTGCTATAGAAGATTTTGCTGCAGGTGTGTACTTTAAAATAAAACTTTTTTTATGGATATTGAACCTTTATTTATATAGATATAGAATTTGTTATGAATGTATGAAAATGGGAAATTTTTTTAATATTTTTTTTTTAGTATATTCCTTTTGTTATGTTATTTGGTGTTATTGGGTAACATTTTTGGTATAAGCTAATGAAGAAAAATGTCAAAAAGCAAAAACCGAAAAAAAATGCTGCCCGAAACCACCCCCCCCCCCCCCCCCATATTTCATTGTCTTTGATAAGTGTCTAGTTTGAAGTCCAAAATAAAATTAACGGGTGACATTACATTGGCCGTTTTTTTAAATTGACTTTTTTTATAATTTTGTATTTTAGTAAATATTCTTCAGATACTAAGAAAAAAATCATTGAAAAATTTTTACGGGTTCAAAAGTTGAAGCCGGATTAGTGAGAGCGCATTTTTATCTTTCCTTGCATTTTTCTGTGTTCACAAACTTTGTACGCGTTTATCTCGAAACCATGTTCTTCGTACTGGTTGCGGCACTAGCGGGTTCATTTTTTGAGGAATTTTTTTTTTGATTTTTTTGTATTTTTTAAACTTGATTCACTATCTTACGACACGAGCTTTTTTTTAGTTTTTTTTTCGATTTTTATGAATTTTTAAAGTCAATATTTTTTTTCGAAAAACACACTTTCAAATTTGGAACATCACCAAAAAGTGAAAAAAAAATGTTAAAAAAGCTCCTATCATACGATAATAAATTTTGTTAAGATTTAAAAAAGTCATTTTTTTTCCCAATTGGACAATTTTTGCGACTCACAGAGCTGCAACCACGAGGCCCCGTTTTTTTCTCTCCCGCCAGTTTGGAGCTCTATAAAACCATTTTGGAGTGAAAAATATATTTTTTGAATTTTTTTTTCTTGTAATGTGTTCAATTCTCTACAATAATAAAAAAAATTTTGGAAAAATGTTTGTTTTTGACTGAGTTATGAATTTTTCAAAAAAAGGTCTGTTATCTCTGCCGCGAATGTTAAGTCCCCCCTTAAGAAACTTAATTTACACCTTGATTTGATCGAAACAAGCTTTATAGCCCTTTTCAAGTTCTTTTGGGTAAGTTTCATTTGCTTAGGACAAACAAATATTTTTGAGCGGTTTTTCGAGCCAAATACCCCTATGTGCGTCTGTCCGTCCGTCTGTGTGTTGTCCATAAACACAGGATAAGAAGAAGGAGTTAAGATAATTGAATGAAACTCAGTAAACATGGGACCAATGATCACATGGGCCCAAGGTGTTATCCGCCCACGGACACGTCCACCTCCCATATAATGCAAAAATTTAAACTTAATGAATAAGGTTATGGTTTACCTACAGACTTAAAATTTGTATGTGTTTTATAATAAAACAAAGATGTCTTCGGAAAAAGAGTCTAATCCGCCCACGAACACGCCCACCCCCGTTCAACAATTAATGCTTCCACGGTTAATAAAAGTACGGTGGTTCATAAACATTTATTTCTTTGATGTAGTTATTTCTCAATTTATCGACATATTTTTGATACCTTTTAACCATTCTTACAGTATTAAGTGCTAAATCTAGTTCTTTACTTAATTAAGTGATAAAAGAATCACTTATCGTCAATGAGGTAAAAAGATTTAGTTAAATAATCAGACAGCAAAAAGATGTTAACATTGTTGACAATGACGCCTTAACTCAAGCTATCTTAAAAAACTGACATGATTTTCGAAAACAGCACTCAATATTCGTCTGCAATAAATTTTTATTTCGATTAAATTGTCATATTTATTCCCCTTATTAATTCTTATTCTAAAAAGGCTTTTGCGTAAAAAAATGCAACGTAATTAGAAACCTAATGCCTCTTATGCCGTGATATATAACAGAATTAGGTAACGTTGAAGAAATTTTGAACTTTATTCCGTTAACGATTTTTCGGCATTCATTATTGTTTCAAAACAAAAATTTAAAATTTAATATAAGAAATAAAATGTTTTGTACAATAAAAACTAGCAAACTGACTTGATTTTGTTTGCACGTTTTCAAATAGACAACAAATATCTATACTTCCATAACATCCTTTTTCATAAATTAAAAGGAAATTAATGAATTACAAATGCACATATTCAGGATTTGGAAAGTAGTTTTATATCACGTAATTGGATCAAAATGTTTTTTATGGATATATAAAGTCAACAAAACATTATAACAATAAGAAGTATAAGAAGTATTAATTATGAATATGTTATTTAGTAATTGAAAATGCAATAACTTTCCTTAAATCCGTTACTATCACGTCATTAGGTTCATTCAAAAAGTTGTTTGTCCTCAATTACGTAAATCACTAAAATAACTGCTATTTTTTAATACCTACTTTATTAAATCAACAAACACTATTAAAACACTTTAAAAACACTGCTTACTTTTCGTTCAAAATAAATTTTATAAAACTTCCGTAAATTTTCAAATTATAAGCTTAAGAAAACATACTCTAAGGCTTAACCATTTTGATTAGAGAAACAGAACAAAGTGCGCATGCCGCGAAGTGTGTCGACTAACTCGGAAACTGTGAATGATCTAACGATATCTCGAAAATGAGTGTGATGCAAATGTGGGAAGGACACGTTTCTCGAGACAGTGGCTTGAACAAATTTTTTGATTTTTACCATGGCATCTTATTTTCTGGCATTAAAAACTAAATTAAAAAAAACTCGCGGGTAGCAACGTACACGTGGCAGAAGTGAAACTTCTTTAACAGTAAGAAATAAGAGAGATTTTAGTGTGAAATAGAGAGAGAAAGCATCTGAAAAGAAATTCAATCAATACGAAATGGAATAATAATTTGTTGATTCAATATTTGCATCCAGGGACCGTACCGAATATGGTTTTTGTCGAAAGTGTCACATATTAACTTTTATCTCTTAATTTTTATTTTTTCCGACAAAAAGAACAGTTTTTTGTGCCTTATAGTTTTTTTGGGCAAAAATAACAGTTATTTTCTGCCGTTTATTTTTCGGTCAAAAATATTAGGTAATTTTTATTTGTTCAAGTCATTTTACCGATAAAAAAATTTTGATATTATTATTTTCATCTCATCGGTGAGACATTTTCACATGGTGTCAACAGTTCAATCTGTGAAGCGGCCTTTAAGAAAACACAAATTGCTTGATATTTTTGACCGAAAAAATTAAAGTCACAAAATAACTGCTATTTTTGACCGATAAAATAAAAATCAAAAGTAACCTTTATTTTTCCTCGAAATATACTAGGCAAGAAATTAACTTTTAAAGAATCAGTTTCAAATTTAAAAGCGACTTAATATTCGTGAGGCTGAGGACATTTGTAACATAATGGTATATTTGAAAAAGTCTTTCGACAATTTTTTTCATTTGAAAATTGTAAAATAACAGTTACTTTCGGTACTTGTTTTAGTTCAGTTGGTGTTTTTGTTGCTTTCGAATGTCTTCTCAACATTGTTACTTTTTGAATGCTGGATTGCATTTGCATAGTACTCTTTGAAGGAGCCTCCGAAAGCAGAGGCAAATCTTGTTCATTATTACCTTCTGCTTCCTGATCATAATAATTGCTATGTTGATAGAGGGCCTCATAAAGCAGCGATCGTTGATTGTTGAGTGCATCAACTTGGTTGGCTTTAAAATTTTGTTGAGATGCATCAGTGTGTTTTTTGGGGATTGGTTCTTTGTAGATTCACAAAATACACTGATGTTTCTAAAAAATGTATTTTGAAACTCAGCCGTTGTTGCAATCACCTTACCTTCATCATAAGTTGCAGACCCAGCTGCGGCTGCATTCTTAAGAGCTCTAATTCGCTCTCTATATTCACGAACGCGTTCTGCTCCTGTTTTAGCTATTTTTCTATTTTTTTTTCCGTGCATACTTGTAGGATGAAAATTAATGTTACGGTTATGTTAATAATGTAATGTTAATGTTAATCTAAAGTTAATGTTATTTTCTTTATGTTACGTGTTCAGTTTTAATTACATTTTGTTTGAACCGTTTTATGTGCCTACGTGGCGTAAGGGAATAGATTCCGTCTTATAAGCAATGATGATGATGATGATGATGATGTTCGGGGTTGAATTCTTGGCATCGGCAGTAATTTTTTTTTATTTTCATATGAATTGAAAACGTTAGCCTAGCGTCACGAATAAGAGACCTTGAAATTTCACTCGCCGCCAAAGAAGTTTCACTTCAAAAATTTACGGGATAAGGTTCACTTACGGAATTACCTTATATTAACTTTGTGCAAACGTTTGTAACACATAGAATGAAGCGAATCCGGTATAGAAAAGTATATATATTCTTGATCAGGGTCACCTCGTGAATCGAGCTATCCATTCACGCCTACCTCCCATACAACGCAAAAATTAAATACTGCATCACTCAGCTCATAATTAGCCTATAACAATAAAATTTGGTTCGTAAGTGTTTTGTATCGACACAAAGATGTTTTCGAAAAATGGATATCATCCGACAACGGACATGCCCACCTCCCATACAACCCAAAAACTAAAAACTGTATAAATGAGGTTATAATTACAACAATTAAATTAGGTATGTATGTATTTTACATCAAAACAAAGATGGTTTTGAAAAATGGGTGTCATCCGCTCACGGACACGCCCATCCCCCATACAACCAAAAATTAAAAGATCAATAAAGAAGCTCATGTTTATTGTACAGAGATATAATTTGGCACGTATGTATTTTATATCAAAAGTAAGATGCATTAAAAAATTTGACGTCATACGTCCATTAACACGCCCACCTCCCATACAACCCACAATAGCGAAAATACTTTAAAGGCATTAACATGTAAGCTACAGGAATAAAACTACAGGAAAAGCTACAGGAAAAAATTAAGCAATATTAAAACTAAACACGGTAATTATCAAAATATATTACCAGATTTATGCAATGGAATAACAAATGAGGATTTCCAGGCAGCTGGCAAATAGCACGATTTGAAAGAAGAGGTGAAAATCAAAGTAATTGGAGTTACTAATTCTTTGCAGCTATATTTCAAAATGCAAGAGGCAATGTTGTTGTGACCACTCTTGTACGAAGTTTTAAGATTTTTTAAGTGAGATAAAACTGTATTGTTGTCAATTACACGGTTAAAAATTTTGGACTAGTTTTTAATCCAAACTTTGGTTTAAAGGAATTTTTAATCCTAAAAGTACTATTTTTTATTTCATATTTTAGTTTAATTTTTTTTCAAAAACTACAACAGTGAATTTTAAGAGATTTTTTTTAACATAGCTTTAAAAACTTTAACAAAAAAAAAAAAAAAAAAACGGATTCTTGTACTTAAGCAAAACTTTGCATAAACAAGAAAATTATGCAGTATAAAAAATAAGGTCTAACTAATTTCTGTAATTTTCAATAAACATCTATTATCTATATGTCTAGCATTCTCACTGAGTTTTGTTAGGATCGGGTTACTTTTGTAGGTACCTTCCATACAAAATTATGTAAAATTTAAATATACATCCTATGAAGTTACCCCTAAGGTCTTATCAATTTCTACCATTTTTAGTGCACATCAATTTATCTAATTGTTAGCCATTTGACCAAATTTTGTTAAGATCGGCCAACTTTGGCATGCATCTCCCATACAAAATAATGTAAAAAATTAATATAGGAAAAGTACCCAAGGAAAGTACCCCTAGGAACTGACCAATTTCAACCGTAGTGAAGATAGCAACGCACGCCCATCTACACGTTTCGAAGTTCGAAAACATTTAACCAAAAATTCACCACACACAAGATTTTGACCATAAACGAAAGTGGTCAAATGCTAAACTAAATATTATGCGTCTGCTAGAGGTGTCAAACTATCGATGGCACTATGGATAGTATCGATAGTTTCATATTTTTGTGAATATCAATGAGTATTGATAGTTTTTGTTTTATTATAAGAACTATCGATACTTCAGTAGGACTATCGAACATCTCTACTGAACATTAAAAAATAACCAAAGCGCGGGTAAGTTGTTTTTTAGTAGGAATAATTAATTCTGCATTGTTAAGTTTATCGAAAGTATTAAGTTTTAAAAAACATATGCTGTTATTTTAGTTGGTTTTTGTTATTTTTAATTGTTTCCTTTTTTATACTGTTACCAGCGACTAAAAATCCGATAGTGCCATCGATAGCGCTATCGATGATTTCCTTTTTTTTGAGACTATCGTGAGTATTGATAGTTTTTTTGAAAACGATCGAAACTATCGATGGTAAGACCATCGATAGTTTGACACCTCTAGCGTCTGCTTGTCAATGCAGTCATTTTCATATTTAAGTACACAATTAGCACAGGCAAAAAATTTCTATTCCGTGGCTCAGTTGGTTAAGCAGTTGATTTTATCGATTTGATTTGATTTGATGAATGGAGTGGCCCTGGTTCGATCCTCAGCAAAACCGTATTATTTTTTTTGTTATTTTTATATAATTATCTTATATTATTGATTATTTAATTAATGAAAAAATTGAATTGAGCAACATTTTTTTTTTGTCACATCCTAGTATCGAACCGCGGACTGCGGTAACCATCGCATTAGAGTCGCGAGTTTTAACCCGGGCTAATCTATTGCTTTTTCTGTTGTTAACAATTGTACAGTGTTCTACGTGCTATGATTTCGAAAGAAAACCTTAAGTATAAATAATAAACCTTCAGGAATTATATATTTATAAACAAATATGTGTATATAACTTTTATGGGTTTGCTTTATAAATTTTACAGTTTTAAAATTAAACTTAAAGTCTAAATAATAACCCTTTTGGCCTTAAATGTCGCAAGTCGCAAGAAGTTTAGTGGGTTTATTATTTAAACCCTTAAGTTTTAAATTATTGCAAAAATAAACTTCGGTTTTAATAATACACTGTTTGGTTTAAATTTTACAAAACATTACTTCTTAGATTAATTTTTAACACTTGATAATTTTAAAAAATAAACTTTCGGCTTAAATAATAAACTTTCTGAGCTTAATTTTCACAATACAAACATTTTTAAACTTTTTGGGTTTACTTTTTGAAACCCAAACATTTAAATTCGTTAATTTTTCTTTTTTTTTTTTTTTTAGGTTTAAAAAACGAGTCATAAATTCAAAGAGAGTTTTAAGGGTTTTAAATTTAAACTCAAATTTTCGCCTGTATAGATGCTGGAATTGTGTGGCTTGTCGTTTGTGGCTAGGTTTTTGTGGCTAGGCTTTTGGCTGGGCTTGCGTTGGTAGGTTTTTGTGGGTAGGCTTACGTTCCTAAGTCTTTGCAGTAAGGAATTGTGCAGTTAGTCTTTTGTGGCTAGACACTTGTGGCTAGGCTTACGTTGCAAGGGTTCTGTAGCTAGGTTTTTGTTATTAAGTCATATTTTCTAAAATTGTGTGGCTAGACTTTTGTGACTACACTGAGAAAAAACACATACCTTGCTCCGGTAAAAAATTTCTCTATTTTTGATAATAGCAATTTTCTCTTTTTCAAATACAATTTTCTTCAATTAGAATAAATTTTCACATTTTCGAAGAAATATTTCTTTACTTCTAGGAAATGGAAATATTTAAATGTCTCTAATAATGATAAGTATTTATCTCGCACAAAAAATTTCTCATTTATAGAGAAATTTTATTGAAAATGAAAAACTTTTCTTATATTTTGATAAAAAGTTCACTATGAGAAGTATTTTCTTCAATAAAAACAAATATTTTCTCAAAAAAAAAAAATATTTTTCTCTAAAAATTATATATTTTTCTATTTCATGGTAGATTTTTATCATTTTTAGAGAATTTATAGCATTCTCTGGAGCAAAGTCTATACCATTTTTCTCTAAATATGATGCCTTTTTTATCATATTCCGAGACACTTTTTTCTGAGTGTAGGCTTACGTTGCTAGGTCTTAGTTGCTGGAATTGTGTGTCTTTTTGTGACTTGGCATACGTTTATTTACAATTTTCAACTTTTGGGTTGTATGGGAGGTAGGCGTGTCTGTGGGACTACTAATTTTGTTTTTGCTTTGCATATTACAAAGTAATAATCTTGATTATTTTGATGCGAAAGGAACTTAACTATTATTACTCATATTTATACTTTTCAAAAAGTTTTTCGTACGAAAGTACCATCTTTAAATATTTGTGGTCAATATTCTTATCAACGTTTGTTTTATAAAATTGAATTCACGGTTATTTGTTGGAATAGTTAAAAAAAAAAAACAAAAACAAATTGGCCATTTCAGCCCTTGAAAGGACTTTCACCGAGCGTCTTATGATCAATTGTGTTGTGTGTGTTATTAAATGTTTGCACACAATTGACCGAGAACTGGACCTACATGTTTTATGCCGACTCCGAACGGCTCATGTTCTCAAGAAGCTTTACATGGCATTATTTACTCTCTGAGGTTTGCCATTGTCTGCAGAGAGGTGATGACCGATCAGAAAAATTTTTTTATTGAAAAAACTTTTCGCCGCGGCTGGGGATCGAACCCGGGACTTAACCTGCATGCCACGGTCACCACAGTTAGTTGGAATAGTTAATTAATTAATTTTAAATGCTCTTAAATACCTGCATATTTGTTTAAAATATTTGTTTAACTATTCTGCTATGATATTAGTTTGATTTGTTTTTCAATACTTTAACACTGGATTGAACGTGGTGAGTTCAAAATCGTTGCTGAACTTTATAAGATGAGCAAGAAAAGTGTTGAAATATTTTCCAAAAGCAATACCTATGTACTAAAATATTGCAAAATATTTTAGTGAGTAAAAAGTTTTAAAATTATTTGGTGAAATTGTTCTTGATTTTTTTGCATATTTTTTTTTATTTTATTTAACAATTTTAAGTGCTGTAAAGCAATGAATAAAAACGTAAGCATTAAGAGTGTGCAGCAGCGCTTGCATACCGATTATACACAAGATAAAAGAAATAATTGCAAACATTGGCTTCAGCAAGCAGTGTGTTCGAAATTGCTGTGTTGTATTGTGGTGAATTTAAAAACTGTGGCTGAGTTCGAAAAAATCCGACGCTATCTTCACCCATTGGGTGAAGATAGCGTCGGATTTTTCAGCCACACTTTCGAATTCGAATATTCATGCATTGCTATCTTCCCTCCGGTCCAATTTCAACCATTTTTGCAATTTTTGTTAAATTTAACAATCACGACATTTTTAATAAAAAGGTTTCGCCTGCAATAATAACTTATAACCCTCTTTTTAATCATTTAATTTATAAAAAATAAAATATTTTTATTACAAATTGAGTGGAAAATTTTTCGGTACAGGCGATTTTTTATAAATTAAATGATTTAAAATCGCGCGATTTTAATACAAAATTTTTGCCTGCGGCGCTTACTATATTTTGCAATAAAAAATTCAAATAACAGTTAATAAATTCTTTATAAACAAAAACAAATTTCATTTTACTACAATAAAAACAAAAAATTTTCAAAATGTAATATTTTTTCTGTTTTTTTAACGATTTGTTATTGTTTGTCATCTGTTGTTTTTTTCGGAAAACATAAAGGAAATAATAAAAACACAAAATCTCATCGAATTGGTTTCTTATTGCATTTAGAAATTTCTTATAGGGGTGATACCATGGGTATCCGCCCTGGGTGACACCAAGCCTAGGAACGCCTCTGGAGCCATATGGCACTCGCGGCGGTGATAGAGTTAAGTATATAAAGAAAAAATTAAGATAATAAATTTGTGGCAACTTTAAAATTTGTTTTAAAAATTCCATGTCAAAATTTTTTAAACGAATGACAAAATATGGAATGAAAATTATTTTATTTTTTATTTCTGTTTTGTGTGCTTAAAAGTATTTTGAAATATATTTTATCATAATATTTTTTTATATGTATATAATTCTGCTTCTTATAAACTGACTTTTGAAAAAAATTGTGTTTTTTGTAAATAAATCATCATTAAAAATCTACATTGATTTCTACTCCTCTCTTCTCTTTATTATAAATGGTTTCCGAAAATTTCTACGTTGTTGTTGTTTTTTAAAATTTCACAAATCCGACGAGCTGAGTGCAAAAGTTACGATGCGAACATTTTTTTGATAGCAACATTTGAAAACAGAAAAAATTCACCATATATTTTCTATTCATGAATATTTTATATTCATTGCGAAATATTTTCTTCAATAAAAACAAATCCTTTCTCAAAAAAAAAAAAAGTTCTATTTCTCTAAAAACGATATATTTCCTTAATTAAATTAGGTACGAAAAAAATGTAGAAAGCGTGCGAGTGTATATTTTGAAATAAAAGCATCGAAATTCATTCCATTGATGGTAAATAGAATAAAAATATCAATTTGCTGGTTCATAGCTAGGCTTAAATTAATTAACAAATACAAAAACGTTTTTTTTTAGTTTTTAGATGAGCAGTACTTAAATATGTTTGGCTACAATTAATTTATCGCTACCAACATCTCAGTGGAAGTGTGAATGACTGGCATGCGGAAGATGTAGGTTCCTACCCCGACTGCGTAAGTATAAAGTTTTAATTTAATTAATTATTATTATTCCGATTCCAATTCTATGATTCATTGGCTGCTTGGACAGAAACAACCTCCGAAATAAGATTGCACATGCATCTGAAAAAAAATTTGTCTTAAAATAAATTGGTGGGGTTTGAAGCTAAAGCTGATGAGAAACTAACTATTTGTCTCTTTCATGGAAGCTTTAAACCATTTGCAGGGAATTTTTGGGATCACATGTAGAGAAAAGCATTCTCTGGAGCAAAGTCTATACCATTTTTTTCTAAATATGATGCCTTTTTGTACGTATTCCGAGAAACTTTTTACTGAGTTCTGCTACAGAAATAAAATTTGAGTGCATTCATTTTATAATCTTAACTTGAACAGATTGATGACGGATAACAACATAACTTCAATAAGTATAAAGAGACTGTTGTAACGCTCATTCTGGCATGAGCCTAAGACTAAGATATGAGGGAAATTTCCAGAAGCATGGGTGATCTTATTTAATTCTTTTCGAACAAAAACGTATTTTTGTTAAGTTATTGACTGTATTAATACTGCAAATCGAATTGATGTTGCAAAATTTACAGTTTTTGCTAAAGATACTGCTTACACTCTTTTACAGCGATACAACTGTTGATACTGACTGTTCATACAATTTTGCTTCATGGCGGTGACATTATTCTACTTACATCTTTACTAAAAGGGTTGGTATATTATCAAAAATACACTTAGGCGTATGAGTGTCATTAATTTTTTATGTGACTTCAATATTAAAGATTAATATTAGAAAAATATTTATAGAAATGGTATCATGTTCTTGCTTCGGCAGAATATATACTAAAACTAGAACGATACAGAGAAGATTAGCATGTCCCCTAATGATGGAAAGCACGCAAAATCGTGGAGCGTTACATATTTTTAACTACCTACATACATTAAAATTCTTATAAAAACCAAAAATTACATCTGCGTCAATGTTCGAGCTATAGACAGGAACCGGATTATATAGTTATTACTAAATAGGTACACTGCATTAGTTAGCAATGAAATTTTCAATTTTAAAAATAAGCTTACGTATATAAGATAATGTTTCATCAGACGATTTAGCATCTATTATCCGGGATCTGAATGCTAGAAAAGCTAACGGTCATGATAACATTAAAAACATTATATTGAAAAACTTTGGAAAAGGTTGTATATGAAAGGCTATGGAAATTTATTGATCAACAAAACATCATTAAAGATGAACAGTTTGGTTTCAATCAATCATACAGCAACAAATTAAAAGAATTTGTGATTATGTCAAATATAATTTCACATTAAAAAAATGTTTGAGCTACTTGATGTGGTGACTTGATGTGGTGAGCGTGGCATGCAGGTTAAGTGTGTGGCTTAGCATGCTCGGAGCCCGAGTTCGATCCCCAGTCGCGGCGAAAAGTTTTTTCAATAAAAATTCTTCTGATCGGTCACCACCTCTCTGCAGACAAAGGCAAACCTCAGAGAGTAAATAATGCCATGTAAAGCTTCTTGACAACATGAACTTTAGCCGTTCGGAGTCGGCATAAAACATGTAGGTCCAGTTCTCGGTCAATTGTGTGCAAAAATTTAATAACACACACAACACAATTGATCATAAGAAGCTCGGTCAAAGCCCTTTCAAGGGCTGAAATGACCAATTTGTTTTTTTTTCTACTTGATGTTAAAAAAGCCTTTGACTAAGTGTGGCACAGCGGACTATTACTTATGAATAATTGCCTTCCTATTTACTCATGATATAATAATTTTACCAGGTAGTGTTGACAAATGTTGATTCTCTCAGTTACAAGTAAACGTACTCTTGTCAAAAACAGCTCTTCGTTGTTATATTCGTTGGTCACATTCAGCTGTGACAGCAACACATCGGGGAGCGCTGTTATCGGTATTGAAAATTCGGAAAAATTGTCAAGGTTATGAAATATCAAGCTTTGTAGCAAATACGAATGGAAATTTTACCGACAATTTAAAAAAATTTTCTATTTTTAAATGCATTTTAATGCGCAACTTCATATTTATGTGCATCAAATTTTGACTTAAAAGTTGCCAACTGTTGGGTACGCTGAATGTGAGCAGTGAAAATTAATTGTATGCTATGACGAATTGTGAGCGCTCTCTTTATTGTTATATTTTTTGACAGAAGTTCGTTTCCAACAGAAACGTCAATACTTCCTTGGAGTAATTAGATCATGCTATTTACTTAAGTAAAATTATGCAAAGCTTCTTATCTGATCGATTCTACTCAGTTAGCTTGAATAATGAATTTTTCGACATGTTGCCAATACCTGCTAGAGTTCCTCAGGGATCCGTGATGAGGCCTACACTCTTTCTTTTATTTTGTTCGGATTTTACACGAACAAATAATTGTGAAGGCATTTTATGCTGATGACACGGGAATATTCTGTTCACATGAATTTGGTCAAAATTCAGTTCTTGAATTGCAGAATGCTCTCAACTCTGCAATGATATTTTTCAATAAATGGAAGATTGAAATTAATTCTAATAAGAGGCAAGCATTAGTGTTTTTCCAAGTGCGAAAATACAACTAAATGGAGTTAAAATTTCCTCTGGTCAACTTATAAAAAATATTTAGGTACTTATCTAGATTCTAAACTTACTTTTCAACTTCAGTTACAAAACCTAATTAAGAAATTCAATATTGCCATTAAAAGGATAATGTTATTTATGTTATGTTATTCTATCATCAACAAAAAATCTGAACTCCGTAAAGAAAACAAAGTTATTCTTGTCAAAGTTGTATTTCATTCAATAATTTTATATGCATGTCCAGTTTGGGGTAATTGCGCAAAAACGCAGATAAAAAAATTACAAATCTGTCAAAACAAATTACTTAAAGTGTGTTTAAAATTACCTTGGCATATTTCAAACAAAAATTCCATTAAAGTCAGTCAAACTAAAGATCATATTGTTAAAATTACAAACAAATTTAAAGTATTATGTAGCAAGTCAGAAAATAACTATATATTAAATTTAGTATAAATTTTAGTATAAATTTAAGGTAAAATATTAGCCTCATTATAGAGTTTTCACTAATGTTGGTTCTATGGGGAGTAGGCTTGCTCGTCGGTGGATGACGCCCATTTTTCCAATTCGTCTTGGTTTCGATATAAATTACACACTTATCGACTTGGTCTTCCAATTCCGGGATCCCGACTTTTTTCAGTCCCGAAAGCACCGGGATTATAACGACTGAAATCCTGGCATTTTCTTGATTCTCAGATTGCTTTCTGAGGATTTACATCACGACCAACCAGTAAAATTAACTTTCAACGGAAGCAGACCGGAAGTGTACTGAGTTCTGTGTGACTAATAAGTTTCTCTGACAAAAAATTGGTTTTTCTCTAGTTTTTCAACTTAATATTGAGTTGTGCCCTTCGACGGACAAAGTTGAGCAATCTTTGGAAAGGTACCGTGCTTAGTACATACAATTAAAATTTTCGATATAGAATAACTTAAAGGGACGTGACACCTTCAAACATATTTTTTATTTTAATGTCTTAAAATGCGTATAAGTTGAATAAAAAATAAGATAAATAAGAAATTGTAAAATTACAAATATATTTACAAATTACACAAAAAAAAGTTTTTTATTATTGGAATCACATATATTGCTGCTGCAATTTTTTATAAAATCATTAAAAAAATCATGGCGGGCGTAATAAAACAAAAACTACTCGACCGATCGAACTGAAATTTTAATATGTTGTTTAACACTGGTCAATGAATGGAATGAACTACGGACAGAAATATCGGTTTTATAGTTTATGAGTTTTTGGCCGATTTTGTCGGAAAAGCTTGACAATTTTCGAAAAAACGCCGCCATTTTGTTAATTTTCAACCAAAATTGTTTCTAGTTCATTCCATGGCGGTTTTGATGCTGATAAAAACCCAATTTTTTGTTTTTTGTCCGGTGTCCCAGTGAGTTCTAATCACACCTGCCATGGTTTTTTGATGTTTTTTAAAAAAATTCCAGTAGCCATATTGTGTAATTTGTTTATTACAAAATAGCTGTGTCGACAAGGAATAACCGCATAAAGTCGAGTCGAATAAAGTCGAGTTAGGACAAAGTGATGTTATTACTTTAATTGAGTTTTTTTCGCAATGAAATACACTAGTACGTAAAATTTTGTGGTTGTATGTTGGTTATTAAATGTTTGAGGCCACCAAATCTAAACAGCAAAAGTCAGGGTACCCTAATATCTGGGAGCGATTTTAATCTTAAAAATGCTCTCCTGAAAATTTTTAAATAAGTTTATTATTAAACTTATAGGCATTTTAAAACAATTAAAGAAACTTTTTAGAAGGTCTCACGTCCCCTTAAGAAGTTAAAATATTATTTGAACAAAGTTTTATCTGCGGCAGCAATGCGGGTACCAGCAAGAAACACTTTAATAATATTAGAATCTTAATATATAAAAACAAGCGTCCTGCTCCGTGCTCTATATCGCTCAAATTGTTCATAGTTATTATTGGTACGCTTCCTAAAACATGTTTAGCCTGAACCTGAACCAGCCTAAAAGATTGCACACAAAATTTATATGATATTTATCAGAAAGGACCATTGATGACATTTATCAAAAGAACATGTGAGAAAAGAAATGTAAAAATGTTGCCATATCTTCTGCAACTTAATTATTTTTAATACGACCCGTCGTATGACGGGCCTCTATACAAGTAATATATGTTACAAGTAAAGAAAGTCTAAATTCGGTCTAGCCCGACTATGAAACCTACTTATTGCTGCAATTAATTAACGCAATATTTTTGTTTTTTTTTTTAAATTCGTGATTCCGTCAGATTTTTCAAAGCTTGAGAAAAAATAACAATAAATTCTTTTGCCTCAGCTGGGAGTCGACCCCACGTCTCCAAGCGCTTGTTTTCATAATGAAGCAAACAAAGTAGCTAAAAAATAACAACTGTGATAACGTAGAAGACTGGCATCCAGGGATACATATCCTGAACATGTGTTTTTTTTTCTTTTTTATAACAATTATAAAGAATCTTTTATCATCATAATCGATTTGCGTAAAACACGAATACATTAAAAAATTTTATTTCGAAAAAAATTGCTAAAATTATTCGAAAACGATTTGCTAATGTTAAAAATCTCGCTTCGGTAGTGATTCGATTATGATAAAAAAACTCTCGTCTCGAGAATGAAATATGCATTTCTCCCGCCCTCGGGTTCATTACAAAAACGTTTTCGAAAAAAACCGAGATCTCGGAATCACCTCGAATACGAAGCAAATTCGTTTGGTTTATTGAGTTGTTCCAACAATTAGAAAAGCTTTTAATCTCTTTAAAACTTTCCTTGTCATAGTTACCCTCCCGAAATGAGTAAGTATGTAATTTTCCTATTTAATAACTTAATTATTATCTAAATATATTTCTCTTTCGAAACCAACTTGCAATTTTTTAATCCATTTCATCCTCCATCAATCACATAAACTATACTGTAAAATCTAAAGCTGTAAGAAACTTTAAATAGCCGGTATTTTTCTTACAAATTTCTTTCAAATATTTTATTGTTGAAAAAATTAGGATGAAAAGACTTCAATTTTAAATTTGGCTGTCATTTTCGAAAAAAAATCTTGCAAAATTTCAATCTCCGATAAAATGTACTTATTTATAAAATGGTATTTAATTTAAAACAAACCCAAAGCAACATACCACCATCTAGGTAAGTCAATAACAGATATCAATTAAACTAATGCTAAAGGACTCTTTTTTTTTTAAATCTCTAGCACATCAAGTTGCACCGAATACATTTCCGAAATTAATTGTGGAAACACTCGTTGCCCCAAATGCTGCATCAGCTCAGCTATTAATGATCACACGTACGAGGTTTTAAAGAAAATATGTAAAAAAATCATCAAGGACTTAAATCGCAAACAGTGTCGCGAGAACTATTCAATCTTCGATGGTGGAAATAGTGTCAAAGTAAGGATTCAACGTGGACAAAATATGGATGCCGAAAGATGTGAGCACCAATTAAAATATTATCACTACAAAAACAATTATTATTTCTTTTTTTATATAAAGTACCTACCATGAGTAAGCTTAGGATGACTGATTCAAACTATGTAGGAGCAAAAGGTCGCCAAATTGACGAATTTGGAGAAAAGGGAAGAACCCGTCAGAAAAGTTCCGGAAGGCTAGGAAAGAACGGGGATAATGACGAATCTGTTCCTGGAAAAACACGCGATAGAGCTCGATCGAAGAGCACCAAACGTGGTGGGGAAGATGGTGATGATGAAGCTTACGGTGATAAGGCAAAGGGTGGTAAGGCTGGATCAACAAAAAACAAGAAGAGTGTAGATGGTGACGAAGACGACTATGATCCGCGCTCGAAGAAGACGAAAGATAGAAAATCCAGCAAACAAAGTGATGATTTTGAAAATGACAACAAAGCTAGCAAAAGTAAGGCAAAGGAAAAAAATAAGCCCGATGATGACGTTGAAGAAACTGAACGTAGCAAGAAAGGCAAAAACAAGGGTAAAAACTTAGATGATGACTCTGAACGTAGCAAGAAAGGCAAAAACAAGGGTAAAAACTTAGATGATGACTCTGATACAGACTTGAAAAAAGCGAAACCAAAAAAATCCAAAGGTGATGATGACTATGACGAAACTGACCGAAATAAGAAAGGCAAAGGCAAGGGCAAACCAAAAGGTAGAAATTTGGATGATATTGATGATGACTCTGAAACCGACCTAAAGAAAAAGAAGTCAAAACAGGATAAATCCAAAGCAAAACGCCGAAGTGGCGATGCTGATGACGATGATGATATTGGTACTCAAAAGAGGAATTCGAAAGGAAAGAAAAAGGGTAAAGGACGCAATGAAGATGACGATGATATCCCAACTGGAAAAAGGAAATCGAAACAAAAACCCAGTTCTGATATGCCAATTATAACCGATCTTCGTTCAAAGGTTCGTAAGGGTCAGGAAGTACGTCCGGAAGCTAAACAAGGACGAGCCGGAGCCAAAGAGCCAAAGAAAGATAAAGATCGTTTAATGTCATTGGATAATGAGTTGTCGAAATTAAAAAAGAAACAGAAATCTGCCAAACAACTGCTTGCTGAACAACAAGAAAATACAAAAGGTAGAGGTAAATCTGCCAGAGGAGGCAGTCGTCTTAAGTCTCAAAGATCTTCATCGAGACAATATGGAAGCCGTTCTGCTCACGGTTTTGTGTCTGAAGCGCGAATCCCATCGAAACTTAGCCGTGGCGATCAAGCCCGACCGTGCGATTTCCTACGCGCAAATATGGAACAACGTGAATTGTGTAGACAGTGGTTTGTATTTTTTTGTCATCGCTTCACTTGTTCCCAGTGTAATTTTTTCTTCTTTACAGCGATCAAATCTGTGTTAGCAATCGTGCACCTTGCAGTGATCCATGCAACAATCGTGGTCGTGCTAGAAATGTCTGCAGCGAGGTTATCCAATCCTGCTACTATCCCCCAAATACCTGTTTTTAGATACTTTATTTAACATATTTTCTTATTGTGTAAAAATGTACATGTTGATCGACTATTTGCAACACGCAATGGAATTTTAAGTGCTAAATACAAGGAGAAAATTATAAATCTTTGAAAATGTTCACCCCCACGAATTATATCCACCAATACTCCAAAGCATGTGTGGGTGTGATAACGTAATTGTCAGTACCAGAGAAGTTCAACCAACACACAAATTCCGACATTGACAAATTCGGCCGCGTTATTTTATTATATTTTCATAGTTTGTGACCACATTCATTTGATTTTTCATTTATTCATTTCGTTGTGCTTCTCTAAACTTTGTTGACGTTATTTTTTTTTTAATTTCGACAATATTTCGCATTTGAAAACATTTAAAATGAACAAGGTTATTTTTAACCTCTCAATTGTTTGTTGCCTTGATACGATTGCATGGAACTCCTTGAGACAGTTTGAACTTAGTCATGGTCATATCATTTGGATGCTTTAATACTGAAAAAGTTAACTTTGTTTTTATAAATTCAAAAATCATTCAAATGTCAGAAAGCATGTAAGTTGTTGATCTGAGTATATTAATCTGTCTCAACTGTGCTTAACATTAACTTTATTTGATAGTTGGAACGAGTAATTAATTTTGTATTTTTTATTATAATACAAGAACTCAGGTAGACTTATTAGAATTGAGTTCCGAGAAATCAACCTGCCATTGCTGTCAGGCTCAGCGTCAATACTGCCACATCTTGAATTTTGTTGGAAAAAATTTTTTTTTACATTTTTGTATGGGACAAAAGGGATAAAAACTATTATAATAATGCACAAAGCAACTTTAGTTTATGTTTGATAATAAACGCAACTTAATTTTAAAATTCAAGTCATAAAAAATGTTGGCACAATTTCATATGCACACGCTTTTATTTTCATATGCACCACAATCCTGTACAACTTAATAATAAAGGAGTTTAAAAACAGAAAACAGTAATCTAGAAAATTAAAAACAAAAAGGTTTTATAGCAATATTTTCGCTAATTTATTATTGCCCATTATTTTCTTGTTAGTTTTTTGGTATTCTGATTTTTTTATTAAATTTTTTATTTGAAAATGCATTCTGCATTAAAAAAACTTTTACGGCATTTGGTACATTGATTGCACAATATAATTTCCGTTGATATTATTAAAAATAGGTTTCGAGATGTTTCAATCCTCCAAAAACTTTGTCGACGGTTTCTTCAGTCCTCCCCTAGATACTTGTTCAATTCATGTCCATGAAACTCCTTCAAATTCATATTCATCTAGCTTCAGTTTGCTGATGATGTAACTCGACACGTATTCCAACGCATCCTCGTGTAAAAATTCGATTTCCAGGGGCCTTACTCTGTAATGCGATTCGTAACACAAAGCTATTCGAAAATTAAATGCGATTCGAAAATAAAATCTCAATGTATAACTGTTTCCCACAAGTAACAGTGAGTTAACTTATCATTCCATCAAATATTTGGCTAAATAAAGCATTACTGACTTTTGAACGTCAAAAATGCAAAAAACAGTGTGAAGAAACTGAAGAAATGCCAAAATATCTAATCCGAAAGTCGAATTGTAGAGTATCATATTTCCAAATTCGAATAATTTAACTTTCGAATCACGTTACAGAGTAAGGCTACTGATATTTAACCATCATTTCGACAGCATCAGGAAATGTATGCTCTAAGCAATCTTCAGAGTCCAAATAAAATTCCAAAGGCTGTCCTGAATCTGAAGAGAGATTGCTGATTTCAATGACTTTGGATACAGATGCGTTGATCAAATCAATATTCAGCCAACTTGTTCGATCAGCTTCAACGTTTCCTGTGTTGTCGAGCAACTCTGTATTTTTGCTGTTTTTAATAAGAAGATCCCTCCAGTACTGGCAATCACAATTAGTCTTTTAACGGTCATGATATCATGTATGAATAGTAGCTAGTGAATTCTAGTACCCGAGGTAATGTAGCAGGTAATGCAAATACATTTATTTCATCTTTTTTTTCTTCCACATAAACTGTATAACAAAAGGAATGATGAGTGTACCTTATGAAACAGCTAGTGAATGGTAATGCAGAGAAATGGAATCATTACCGGCAATGACATTCCCGTGTTAAATTCATGAGTAAAATGCATTGCAGGTAATCTAGTGGGTAACCAGTGGTGATTACCGATAGCTAAGGAACTCAATCATTCGTCACTGGTGAGTTGAACTGGAGGGATATTGCTCAATATTGAATTAAGTTTTAACACGTTTATATTAATATATTCAAAGTGTTCAAGTTATCTAACTTTTTTCAAATAATGGAAAAAGATATTGAAAAGTAATTGAAATGATATTTACCTATCATATATTTGCGTAATCTATTCTTAAAATCATTTGGGCTTGGATGATCGTGTAATCCCCCTTTGCTGCGGATTGCGCTAAAAAAGTACTCCAACAAGTCTTGGTTTAGTCTGTTCGTCAATAGGTATTCCATATTGTACATTTCTTCCACATACTTATGAAAAAGTCTTAATGAAGTGTTGGATATGAGAAAACTTTTTTGAAATGGAGCTAATGATTTTTTGTTCGGGATTATAAGCGTACCCATAACATTACTCATTTCATTTAAGACTTCATCTTGGTACGTGAGATCATTACCATATGGTCTCTTGAGAGGCATATTGGATGTCGCCATTTTAGAATTAAAAATATCGAACCAATTATTGGCGAATTGAAAGAAATCTGCTGTGGCTACGTCATTGTCAGTTGCATAGCACCGCCGAATAGCATTTGCGGAAGTATTGGAGAAGAGTTGTGCTGCTTACTTAACTTTTTGTCTTCCTAAATATTAATGCAAAGTTATTGTTATGCCAACGACAATACAATTTCACACATTCACCTGCATGATGCACAGTTATATGCTCGTCTGAGATTTTGTAAATAATTTAGAGATCAGATACCCGTGTCAATTGCATAATGTCCTTGATGGTTTGCGCTGTTATTATTGTATTTTTAAAACAAAGACCAGTGTCTATAAAATGGTTCCTTATTAACTTTAGTAAGTGAGGAACATCTGCAAATACGAATATTTTTTCCTCCAATCTAGCAGAATTCTCAAACCACTTTTTACCTTTTTGAACACATTTTTCAAAAATAATTTAGAAAGCACTTATTTATAGTAATATTCGACACACTCACCTATTGAAATATCAAGTTCTCGCCATAAGGACTGGTTGGAAGAACCCATGTCTGACACCTTAGCGACAACAGGATATCCGGACGCGTTCAGTGCCTTGATGATTTCAAACAAAATGGTCTTTGTCATTTTACAATCAAATGAGTAAAACCCTGTTTGCTTCCAGGAGGACTTTAAACCGCGTTCCATTACCACTTGGACGTAGTTGGAAGGTGCTCTTGCTCGATCCAATGAGGAGTCATGCTCGTAAACTGCAGTCACTTTCATTTCATCGAACATCAGGACGCAAATTCGCTCCTCCACTGGCAAATCGTTGATGTTCTTCATCGCATCCAGTGCGAACTGCAGGATTCCTTCGGTGAAACTTATTTCTTGAGACCATCTTCTCAACGTGTCTACGCATGGCAATGGGAATCCCAAGTTATAAATATGCCTATAAGCTCGAGGTCCAGAAGCATGAAGACTGATACCGAAGGAAATATCCTCCAAGCACCAATGAATTTTTTGTTTGGGTTCCCTAATTTGCGCATTTGACCTTTTGTAAAAATTGCTTGCAATCCTTCTATTTCTTGGGATCGCTCCTTAAGTCCAGCAACTTCCATCTCAAGAATTTTTACTTTTTGGTCAAGCTCCGTAATTTGATGTAAATCGTTGCAATCAGAACTGAACCATCGAATAAAAAATTAAAAAACAAGCAAGATAAAACACTGTTAACAACTACTTACTCAGTTTGAGTGCTGCAATCAACCTAATTTTTTTCAACTAATATAATAATGGATATAATAGGTGTGTTTCCGTACTCTACACTGTGTAAGTTCTGTGTAAAGTTCGGGCTGCGAGAGTAAAATGAAATTTGAGAATAGTGGTTAAAGTACGGAAACAGCTTCTAGTAAGTTTCGAGCACAAAACAGCTGATTCTGACAGCAGACGTGTCATACGTAAATAGCGCCAATGAAATTATCGTGCATTTGACATATGCTTGTTCTTCTTGATGCTTCTTCTTAATTTACTCATAGTCTTGAGTTCAAGCACACCCTGGTTAACTTCTGTGCTCGAGATAGCGATTTATGCTTGTTCTACTTCTCACATTTTAAGCACAGAAAGTACGGAAAAATAAAATAATAACACACAAGTTACACAGTGTGAGTACGGAAACAGACCTAATAACTCCAAGGTAGTATTGACGTTTCTGTTGGAAACGGACTTCTGTCAAAAAATATAACAAGAAAGAGAGCGCTCACAATCCGTCAAAGCATACAATTAATTTTCACTGGTCACATTCAGCGTACTCAACAGTTGGCAACTGTTAAGTCAAAACTTGATGCACATAAATACGAAGTTGCGAATTAAAATGCATTTAAAAATAGAAATTTTTTTTTTGTCGGTAAAATTTCCATTGGTATTTGATACAAAGCTTGACATTTCATAAACCTGACAACTTTTCTGAAACTTCAATACCGATAACAGCGCTCCCCGATGTGTTGCTGTCACAACAGTTGACACAGCTGAATGTGGCCAATGCATATAACAACGAACAGCTGTTTTTGACAAGAGTTCGTTTACTTGTAGCTGAGAGAATCAACACTTGTCAATACTACCTGGTAAAATTATTATATCATGAAATCAAACATACAAGTTAAGGGTTAACTATAATAGCCACATGCTGGCAGACTGAATTGTCAAAATGAAAACGAGCTCATATAAATATATGAGCATACCCATAATTGGAATTGCCACAGTTTCGTTAAGTTTCGTTGGCTTTCATTGGCTTATTGGAGAGCGATTCAAATCGCTCACAGCATAGGCAAGTGTCAAAAACAAATTGAAAACAAAAAATTCATACAGTACAAAAAACAAGGGCTGTGTTTGTTAATTTTTTTTTTATATCATTTTACATATACTTTTTTCAAAAAAACTGACAAATAAACAACGTCGGGCAATTACACTACTCCACAAATTTACGAAAAGTTTCACCACAACGAATTGCGATACCATTTTCAATAGTAGAATTTTCCATAGAATCCGAATATCGTAATGATTTTTTTCGATTAGCCCCCATTTTTTATGTTAATGGCAAAATTAAAAAAATCCACTATTGGGAACACATACTTCACATAAAGGCTTGTAAAAACTTACATGTTCAATCAATGAATTGATTTTATTGCATGTAGTAGAAGAGAGTCTGATGAAAATTTTAAGGTATAACATGTGCCAATAGCATTCTTGATATGGCTGTTATGATCACAAACAGGTAAAATAAAATCACTTTTTTCGTTTTTTTATAAAAATATTTTGTGTTTGAAGCCCTATATCTCGAAATAATTCTCTTATGTGATAGAGAATTTTATAACAAAAATACATGTCCAAAGAAAAGTCATAATTCACAAACTTTTTTAATATCAATGCAAAAACCATTTTTTTTTTTTTTAATCTACTATATAAAAATTATTAAATTATAAATATCCCTTTTTTGGGGTCCAATTCATTGATTGAATATGTAAGTTTTTACAAGCATTTATGTGAAGTATGTGTTCCCAATAGTGGATTTTTTTAATTTTGCCATTTACATAAAAAATGGGGGCTAATCGAAAAAAATCATTACGATATTCGGGTTCTATGGAAAATTCTACTATTGAAAATGGTATCGCAATTCGTTGTGGAAAACCTTGTTGAGTAGTGTTATGGGTATTCTTCGATATTGACAACAGCCGGCTGGCTTTCCGTTCAGTTTTTGACATAAGCGTATGCCAGCATGTGGCTATTATAGTTAGCCCTTTAAGAACGTGTTGTGGCTCATTAGTTTTCTATATTTTCTACATATGGCTCATTCCACAGAAATGAGGAACGGAAACGTGAATTCTAAAATGCATGTATTTGAAGTAATTTTTGGTTTTCGAATTGAAGTGGAATCTTAAGTTAGTCCTGCTGCAAGAATATTTTTAAATTAAATGCTTTTTTATATTATTTTGACAATTTAACTTAACAAACTTCGAGTTGAAAAAAATTTTTTAATATTTTGATTTAATTTAAACCTTAAAATCAGTCATCTTTTGATACAACTTTTAAAAAATAAGGTTAGTAATATTAAAAAAAGATATTAATGTTGTGTTAGAATAGGTTGTAATAATGATTGGTTACTGCGTTTTCAAAGTACAAAATATTTAAACTGAGTGTTTTTTCTGTGTCACACCCGTCCCAAAAAAGGCTAAAGTTTTCCTAAGAAGCAACATGGGCTAATGATACGAATGAAACTTTCCTAAAGTAAGGATGTTGATGTTTTACATAAATTTGTTAACTTTTTTCATTCAATAAATTATTTTTATTCTTTATTTTCGTTACAAGAAGTTGGTCACACCCGGAACGGTTTTCAAATTTTTTTTCTAATAATGAAATTTTTGCAAGTATATGAATAAATTCTTTGATTAAAACAAGTTTTGTAAATTCATGTAAAGCGAAATCATTTGTTTAGGTATTAATTTGATCAAAAATTCATGCGAAAAATTTTTTGCAAAAAAATATTTTTTTTTAAGTATATTAAAAACTTGAAATTATTTGTATAGGTATTAATTTGATAAAAAATGCATGCAAAAAAAATTTTTTGCAAAAAAATATTTTTTTTTTTTAATTAATACATTAATTAAAAACATATTTTTTTGATTTAAGTGTCAAAAATATGTGAAAGTTATTATACCCATTAAGTTCTTATATATAATTCCCACATCATTCGCACTCGTCTCACCCGGGACAATCTAATGTCACACCCGTCCCATTTAAAAGTTTAAAAAAGAATGGTTATCGCCACTTTTTCAAAATATTTTTCACTGGTATTCAACAGAAAATATATTTAATTTGAATATATGCAAGTCAAAAATGGTCTCATTGTGGCAGATGGACTGAATTTCAATGTTAAACTCAGAATTTTTAGTTTTTAAACTTGTGCTCGTCACACCCGTCCCAGGTGTTTAAGCGAATGTAACTATTGAACTAGTATAAATAACTGCATTATGTTTTAGCATTTTGAAACCTCGGGGCATCTTCTAAAATACCCTATAGTAAATTGCTAAAATTTTAACCGGTTAATACCATTTTCAGCACGATAAAGTAGTCAAAACGTCACACTCGTCTGTATGGAATGAGCCATATGTAAATAATATATTTTTTGTGATCATTTTGAAAATTTCATTAAAAAACATTTGATGAAAATATTAGGTAAAATTTCGTACATATTCCAAATAACCTGTACACGTATTTCAAATAAGGTTGATGTCAGAGTGAACGCAATAAGCGAGGCGATGCTATAATGCTTAGATGACCTTTTTTTTGCAAAAGTTTTTTGGATCCAACCTGCAAAGGCAGATTCTTAATCTGGCAACCAATAAACATAGGTAGGCTAAATATAAACGAAGAAATTGTAAAAAATGAATGCACTTCTCGTAAAGATGTGATTTTGAAGAGTGTTTTTTTCTTGAAAATTAACGATAGTATTTTATGTTTATACAAAATTGGTCGCTGAATTAATATTGAAATCAGATTTTTAATAAATGTGAAATTAAAGTCAGCAGCACTTCTTAAACCATAAATTTGGTATTGTTTTTCATCATTTTGCACAAAGAGTTGACAGGAAAAATGGGATTTAATACGGAAAGTACGAGCACTATGTTTCGATAAAACACGTTCAAATAGTGGAGCTATACATCTCGAGGAGATGCTGAAGACCTTAGTTTTATTTTTTGCCTGTAGCCATCACATTTCCGAGATGTTGCTAAAAAAACATTAGAATTCAGTTGCACCAGTAAAAACCATTTTCAAAAGATATCAAAAGGCATGGCCAATTTCAATTCAAGCAAACAGCGCAATAAATGATTCCTGCATTGTTAAATTTTTCCCCTACACATTCGCAACGGTCAAACAATTAAATGTATATCATGATCCTGCCGACAAATCCGATTTTGCCCACATGATGCTTCTATTCTTAGGAGAAACCATTGAATTCAAAAATAAATTTCTGGAAGATCAAAGTACCGGGTGCTTTCAGTATTTAATTTCATTGTTAAAAGCTACGAGTAGTAACGAAAAATTACGAAGTTCACGAAAAAAAACAAATCGCTAATTGATTTTACACAAAATGCAAACGAGATTAAGGTTATCCCGATATTTGACGTCTTCTCACGAAAATGGATACAGATACCCTTATTTGAAGAGGAGAGCATTTTTAATGACACAAAAATCCCACAGCTGCTTGAATATCATACTATTTCCTTGTACAATATATCTTGAGAATTTTGAGTCAATACATTTTCTGCTACTTTTGTATTTTAAAGCATCCATCAGATGATTTTTAGAGGTTCTGCGACTTCATAGCGTCCAATCTTGAAATATTTTCACGAATTTATTGCCTTAAAAAATCCAATGAAAGCATTGCATACTTATTTTTTTTTTCTAAGCAGTAAAATATTGAAAACACATACTTAAAAAAAAAAAAACACAACCAAACACTGAAAAATAGAGTTTTTTGAGCAAAAACCCTGGTTGTCATTCATTTTTGAGAGAGAATTTATTTTTGTTTACAAAAAATAAGGATATGTCAAATATCGGGATAACCTTATAAATTATTAAATCATGCGCTAGATGAGAGCGTACTGCCGTTTTGAATGTCAAAACGAAGTTGACAACTCATATAAAATCTCAAAGTTATGAGAAAGACATAAGAAAGCAATAATTTTCAAATTGTAAACGAACTAAAATAGTTGAATTTGTCTTGTTGCTTTATTTAAAAATTGTTATTTTTTGTGTTTTTATTAATATTAAATTGAAATTTATATAAAACTGAAAACAAACTGCAATCCACATATTCGACACACAGCTGATTTTGGAAATATTGACATGAACGAAATAAGAGCACAACCAGCGCTACAGCTACCTCAGTATTATACCATGTAATGCAGGCTTCAAATCTGCGTTTTTGTGTGCCACACGGCGGCCATTTCCACACTAGTTCGATAGTTAAGATAGTTGACAAAAAATTTTTGATTTTCTCTGTCCCACAAAGCATAAAAAAAACATTTCTATAGTCATTACGAAACCAGGGTTGTATTGAAATATAAGTGAAGTACTATGTGGAGTACATTTTAATGATTTAAGTACGATATGAGAAATGTTTGGTACTTTTTGTTTTCTATTTGGTAGTACTCTATGTAAATTGCATACAGTATACGTGATAACTTTGTTTGGATTCAGTAAAAATTTTGTTTCGAAAAAAGTAAGCAGGTGTGGAAGACTTGGAGAGCATTTTTGCTTTATTTTCCCCACACAAAAATAATTTTATTTCGAAGCAATAAATACTTTTTTAAGAGTACATTTCTACTCTTCTCAGATGTGAAAGCCGCATAACTTGCCTTTTTTCGTTTTTTCAAATATCTGCTCTATTCTGTTCTGAAAATATTTTTGACGACTTTATTGATAGAGAAGATCTCCGCTTTGTTCTGTTCCTGAGAATTTTTCAACGAACACAGCTATACTTACATATATACCAAGTCTTATCCTTGTAGCTTAAATATCAACCTCTTTATAGAGCAAACCTTTTCCCACCACTTCAGCTGTATTTTTATGTATAGCTAAATAGTATAGATTCCATATTCACGTTTTGATTTGTGAACAGTTGAGACAAAGTTGCGTAAATTAAAGCGACCGCTACCTCATCAGTTTTACTGAGTTTTACTGAGCGCTGTTAAAATTTAATTTTTATACCCTAAACCTGAAAGGTCAGGGTATATTAACTTTGTGCAAACGTTTGTAACGCATAGAACGAAGCGAGTCCGGTATAGAAAAGTATATATATTCTTGATCAGCGTCACCTCGTGAATCGAGCTATTCATGTCCGTCCGTCCGTCCGTCTGTCCGTCTGTGTGTTGTCCGTATACACAGGATAAGAAGAAGGAGTAGAGATAATTGGATAAAACTTGGTACACATGGTCACATGGACCCAAGGATCTGCACTATTGAATATTTTTGGAATCCACCCACGAACACGCCTACCTCCTATAGAACGCAAAAATTTAAAACTGCATAACTCAGCTCGTAATAAGCCTACAATAATAAAATTTGGTGTGTATGTGTTTTATACCAACACAAAGGTGTCTTCGACGTAAATGGATGTCATCCGCTCACGGACACGCCCACCTCCCATACAACCCAAAAATTGAAAACGCAATAAATAAGCCTGTGTTTAACATAAAAACCTTAAATTTGGCACATATGTTTTTTATAACAAAACAGAGATAGTTTTGAAAAATGGACATCATACGCTCACGGACACGCCTACCTCCCATACAACGCGAAAATTGAAAACTGCATAACTCAGCTCATAGTTAACCTACAGCAATAAAATTTGATATGTATGTGTTTTATACCAACACAAAGATGTCTTCGAAAAATGGACGTCATCCGATCACGGACACGTCCACCTCCCATACAACCCAAAAATTGAAAACGCAATAAATAAGCCAGTGTTTAACCTAAAGAGCTAAAATTTGGCGCATATGTTTTTTATGACAAGACAAAGATGGTTTTGAAAAATGAACGTCATCCGCTTATGGACACGCCTACCTCCCATACAACCCAAAAAGTTTTAAACTCAATAAATAAGGTTATGTTTGCCATAGAGAAATTAAATTTGGTATGTATGTGTTTTATACCAAAACTAAGGTTTGTTAAAATATTGGGAGTAATCCGTCCATGAACACGCCCACCTCCCATAGCGAAAGCACAATTAAGGCATTAACTGTGAGCTACAGGGATAAAACTTGGTATGTGTAAATTTTTCATCAACATTTAAATGCATATAAAATAAAGGCTTCATCCGCCCACGGACACGCCCATTTACAAAAATATTTACAAAAATTTTTTTGTTTTTGAAAAGTAGGTTAAGGGTATTTCATAGTCGGCCTAGACCGACTTTAGACTTTCTTTACTTGTTTAAAATAATTCCGTTATACAGGATTTGAAAAAAGCATAACAGAAGCTAGATTGCTTGTGGCGAAAACTATTTATGAAATTCAGTCTCAATTTAAGGAAAAAAGAATAGACAGGAAAATAACGAATGTTCAGTAACGAGCATACCGATGAACCAGTTGAATCTCCTGAAATGCAGTTCAGAGTCGACTTTTTTAACAGATGCTATAAAAGTCGACACCGCATGTTGATTTTTTGACTGCGAAGTAGAAGAGGCCTTGCCATTTTGATGTCGCCGATGTACATTTCAAAATCCCTCCCTCCCTCTAAATCGGCTAGTTTATGGACGACCACTTAATACATCTATAAGTGTAATAAATTGTAACCTTGCGAATTGTCATGATAAGAATAATGTATGAATCAGTTTTTTTTTTTAAGCAAACCTAAAAAGGTAAGGGTTAACAACGTTTTGCGTTCATCAAGGCGTGAAATGGTCATAATGTTATTCATAACGAATAATTTAACATTGAAAAAGCAAAAATTTCTTCTCTAATGAATTTACTGTTAATGAAATTCTAAAAAAAGACTGCGTGAATGAGTCGTCTTTTATCAAACGAAATTCCCAACCAAAATAAAAGCGAAAAAAACAAAAACAGAAAACAAACAATAAAATTATTATAAAAATTAAATTAAAAAAGAATAAATTTCTAGCCACGTAGCAAAACTTAATGTTTAAGTAAAAATTTTGGACAGTTCATAAAAATGTTCACCTTTCCATACCAAACACACACACACACTTACCGACACATGCTTTTTGAATACACTCAAAGACTCTTACATGTTTGTAAGTAGGTGTCAGCAATAATCACTCTAGTGTAGCCAGATGAGGCTGTGTGTATTAGCAAATTAAATGATGATGATCACGAACACAGATCAGCAAGACCATCACAAATGTGGCATGTATTAGTAATTCCAAAAATAATTCGGCACTGAGAGAGGCAAGCTGTGTTTCGCAGTCAAAATTTTCAAAAATTCACTTCAAAATCGATTGCTTCGAAGATTTCAGAAAACAGAAGATCTCGAACGGGCGTTAAGTGAACACACGACGAGTTAAGCATCCAAACTTAAGAAATCTCAAGTGAATCTTAAACGAAATATTTTTAATAAATATTTTTTAATTTAATATCGCATTAAATTCAAAACTAACCAAATCGAACGAAAATGGTTTACGAAAGTGGATTCACAACCCGCAGAACCTATTCAACAAGGCCAGTCGTTTCGTCGTATACCGTCTCGGTAAGCGCTTCACTTTCTAGTACCATCAAATCCTATATATCAAAATATATATATATATCTAAGTAAAGAAAGTTCATCGCTAAATAGTATTCCTTCGGTTAAAAAAAAAAAAAATATATAGTGTAGTGTGGTTATCCTCTGCTGAAAATTGTGATTCCAATAAAATTTGCAATATCAAAATTTTTAAAATTTTAAAAAAACCCGTGTGTGCCTATTACATATAAAGAATTGAAGTGTGAAAGTCTAAAGAACCGTGTGCAAAATTAAATCAACAAAATTGTGGTATTCAGATGCTTGTTTTGAAAGAGTCTGAATTGCAAATGTTTGGAATCACATTTTTTAGTTAAATTTCTATCTATTTTGTTGTTTATAATTTAAAAAAAAATAAATTTGAAGTGCTTGTACCCGCCCCATTTGCTGTGTTGTAAGCCAAATAAGAAAAAAAAATTAAATTTTTCACAGTATTCTAACATGGCATTTATTTAAGAACTTTTAGTTTATAACAGATATGCAAGTTTTTTTAAGCTTAATTTCAATATTTAAGCAATGGGCAAATTTATTTAAGCATCAAAAAGAAAGGAATTGAAACACGTTTGAAGAGCTCAAAAACAAAAACTAAAACCAAGTTATTTATTTAAAATGTTTGTCATGTGTTTTAAAAACATGCCAAAATTGAATATCTTAAATGAATATCGCATTTTCCAGCATTTCGCATTAGTGACGAATATTAAAAATACATCGTTAACTAGCTCACACCATGTACACGAACCACGAACTAATTAAGTTTTACACTCTTTGTTGTAACTAAAACTCACTCTAAAATCTAAAGATATTATATTAAGTTTAACTTAAGCAGTACAGAAATTCTAACATTAGCAAATACGAATTAATCATTTAAAAAAAAAAAAAAATACGGTCTTGTTAATAACAATTAGTCCATAGAAATCAAATCATGTATACAAAAAATAATCTACTAGCCGTTAAGACTTTAAACTATATGAGAACAACGTTTCCAGCAAATTTTACTAAAATTCTTCTCTTTGGTTTTGGCAAAATAAAAAGCTTCGTCTTTTTTCTCTCAATGAAATTCAATACAATTGCTGTGGGCGGTCTTGAGGCATACGTAATAATTTTAAAAAATAAAAACGTTTTTCACTTTTATAATATAAACAATTTTTACTGTTTGTATGGATGGCTTTGCCAAAATATTTCAAGGTTAAAAATACATTTTGAAATGCTCTCCCGATATAATAAGCAAAAAAATCGAAATTGGCATAACATTCTATATATTTCCGAATATTTGTTGTACTATCTATCTATATGCGTGAAAATTCTATTTTATGAATATATTTGTGAATAGCTTAGAATTATGGCTAAACACATGCTTATTACGTCATACTATGTATGTATGTATGTTGTGCTCAATATATTCGAAATTGAAAATGTTTTTGAACAAAATTTGTTTCAAATGAGAGATGCATCAGACAGTTTTTCCCTCTACAACAACAACATTGCAAAATAATTGTACATATTTCGTACAGTTTCTCACTTATGACTCGATCATATCTATATTAAGCACACAGCGCGCTTTCCTCGGACACACAAATTATAAACAAAGTTTGTTTGTTTTTGTTTTTTTTTTTTGTTTTGTTTATCTGTGTTTTGGATTCAAGTGAAATACATAGAAATTTTTGAGCGAAAAAGGGTTTCATTAGCCATGCCTTGGCGAAAATTGTTGTTTTTAGAATTATTTTTAAATATTAGCTGCGTGCGCAAGAAATTTCATTTCGCCTCCGTTCTATTTCGTTTTTTGAGTGAGAATTTTCCAAAAATAAATTCGATATTTCAATGTTTGTTTATTTCAAAGATTTGGAAAACAATTTAAATCGATTACATACACTTTGCAATTAAAGAGAAGAATAGACTTGGATACAGAAGTCACTGCAACAATTATTAAAACCAGAGAAGACTTTTGGCAGATGAGTCCATTCATATTTAAAGATACCTATTTCGATATTTTTTAAAGAGTTTAAAGATACCTATTTCGATATTTTTCATTATTATTTGAACATTCGCTTCTAAAGTTCAACGGAGCATACAATCACTTCAATATAAAATTATTAATTAGTTATAATTACACGGAGAGTCAAAAATGCAAATGTCTCGATTTGAAAGACTTTTTAACGGTGTCTATTTCTTTGGTTCGAATTTTCTATTTCGAGAAAAATTTGTTTTATTAAGAAAACGTGGTAGAGAACTTTGACTGAATACATGCGTAAATACACCAAAATAGGCACACTTCCAAAATCTTACTCTAACTCCATTTCAGCAATTGTTAACTATATAGCATTGTACATGTAGTACATAAAGAACATACTTTCGGAAATTATATCCTTCTTTAAGCAATGAGGAAGTTGCCAAATGCGGTGAAGGAACAGAGAATAAAATAGATTTTATTTTTCTAAATGACGAAACCATCATCAATGTGGGTTTGAGGGAGTTTCGGAGCTCTCACGCAGAAAATTAATTGACCAGGAAGTGTTAAAAAGGAAGGTTTAAATATAGCGTTACATTACCGCTCGATATTAACTATGAAAACACAACTTTGTGCTAATAAAACACTGTGTAATTATTAAAAATGCATTTGTTAAATAACATTATTATCCATTGGATTTACTATTGCAGCACCAATTCTGGTGTGCGTTACGTTGTGGAACCGCAAACAATATTATCCACTTCTCCCCTGAAGTCGAAGACTTCGTTGACGAAGTATTTAAAAGAAACTTGTTGCTTTAGAACTGAAAAATAAAAATTTTATGAACTGAAAACCAGTTCAACGTTTCTAATAGCGCTCGTACACAAATTTGGGAATTTTATATGAAATTTTAGCATATTTTGTCAAAAAGGAAAACAAATTGTACATGATTCATTTAAGGAAAATGGGTGTTTCAAGGAAATACATACGGCCTTGTTATCAATAGGTCTTTGAATTATGCTTACAAGATCATTTAGCGATGACTCTTGTGTAAAGGATATATCGACAGAGTATTTTCTGTAATGTATTTTTCAATGATTTTCTTAATACTTTTCAGTATGAAGGATTTAAGGCTGATAAGCATGAACAATTTTTGATAACTTCCCAAGCTTATGCCAGGCTAGGCAGGTATGTTGTTATCACTTTTCGCCATGGCACAGGTAGCTTGCCATAGGCCAGACTGCAGGTGAATTGTTTGAATAGATGGGGGTATTATACTTCTTACATCAGCAGATTTTAATGGCTTAAAAGAGTTTATAGCCCAATCAACTGCTTATATACTGGTTATTTGTTTAGAGGTGTTCATATATCATCCAAAATTATGACTGTAGTGAAAAGAAGAATTACAATCAGTTCGAGTTCTTCCACCATCCTCATATATAAAAAAACAAAACAAACAAACAAATTGGCCATTTCAGCCCTTGAAAGGACTTTTACCGAGCTTCTAATGCTCAATTGCGTTGTGTGTGTTATTTAATGTTTGCACACAAATGACCGAGAACTGGACCTACATGTTTTATGCCGACTTCGAACGGCTAAAGTTCATGTTCTCAAGAAGCTTTACATGGCATTATTTACTCTCTGAGGTTTGCCATTGTCTGCAGAGAGGTGGTGACCGGGCTCCGAGCATGTTAAGCCACACACTTAAACTGCATGCCACGGTCACCACTCATTTATAAGGCTACCAAAAGATTGTGGACTGACGGTTGCTTAGATTTTCTGAAGGCGTCAACTTAAGGGAACATCCTTCATAGAACTACAGTAGATCTTGAATGAGTGTTATTCCTAAGGATGACAGTTTGCTCAAGACATACCGCCAATCTGTTTACCCGTTTTGGTGAAAGTGTTAAAATAGTTTTGAATGAGTTGTGTTAAATTATAATTAACTTTTACTTTTTTTCAAATAGTCAACTTAATAACATGTTTCACATTCAAAAGTATTTTTCAATTGTTGGATAAGTAAAGTTTATTTGATTACTAGTTTTTGAAAATTTTGGTCTAACGCTTATAACTTACACTTTTCAAAAATTAGATAAGTTGAAAAGTGAATATGAGTGAAATGGAAATTTTAGTATAGAAAAACCTTATCACTTACAAAAGAACAAAAATAAACAAATAAGCCATTTCAGCCCAGAATTGACGGAAAACTGGATCTACATATTTTATGCCCACTTCAAACGGCTAAAGTTCATGTTCACAAAGAGCTTTACATGGCATTTTTAATCTCTGAGGATTGCCATTGGCTACACAGAGGTGGTGACCGATCAGAAAATTTTTGGATTGAAAAAAACTTTGACGCGAGTGGGATTTGATATCGGGCTCCGGGCATGTAAAGCCACACACTTAACCTGTATGCCACGGTCATCAGCTGTATATAAAAAGTCGTAAAATATGTTTGAACTTCCATAGCTCGAGAATGGTTGGAAATTTTTTATTTTCTATTCAGTTTCTGTTGAACTTTTAACGAATAACACTAACTTTTCGATGAGCTTTTTCATATGAAGTTCTACGTGTAAAATACTTTAACTGATTTTCAAACATTTTGTCAATGATTTTTGGTTTTATTGCACTTTTTGGACGTCTAATACGTGGTTCATCTTCAACGCTAGTACGACCACTTTTAAAGTCTAAAACCCATCGGTGTACAATTGGAAATGAAGAAGTAAATTAACACTTTCACAACTTTGGTATGAATTTCTGTTGCTCACAAACCTTTCAAAACAAAGAAAGAAGATTTTATCACTGTACGGTATTGGGTTTTTTTCCATTGTAAAAAATACTCTAACATGTCAACATGTTGAAATGACTTTAAAACTAGTAAGGCATATCTTCGACTTGGCCGAAGTTAAAATACCCCCACGGCCGATTCTTAAGGGTTAAAGAATCTTAAATTGGAGAGCTTTTTGTATGAGATTTTAGAAGATTCTGTTATTTTTATGTGTCTAAAATACAAAAATATCAAATTGCTTTCCAGCAGCATTAATATAAGCCTTTTTATAAAGTTTTCAATTTTGGGGTTGTATGGGAGGTGGGCGTGTTAGTATGTGCATGACGTCCATTTTCTCAACACACCTCAGTTTTGACATAGAATACACAAATACAGAGTTTCAGTTTTGTAACTTTAATATTAGCCTCTTTATAGAGTTTTCAATTTTGGGGTTGTATGGTAGGTGGGCGTGTAAGTAGGTGGATGACGCCCATTTTTCAAACACACCTCTGTTTTAACATAGAATACTCAAATACTGAGTTCCAGTTTTGTAACTTTAATATTAGCCTCTTTATAGAGTTTTCAATTTTGGGGTTGTATGGGAAGTAGGCGTGGTTTTAATCCGATTCAGCCCATTCTCAAACTTGATCTTAGTTTTTTAGAAAAAAGCTTAAATATCGAATTTCAGTATGATAGCTTCAAAACTACGGCTGTAATCGTGTCCACAGACAGACAGACAGACGGACATGGCTAAATCAACTCAGGTGGTGATGCTGATCAAGAATATATATACTTTTCTATACCTACCACGCCTCCTTTTGGGCGTTACACACGTCGTGACAAAATTAATATACCCCTTACTCAGTACGCGTGGGGGTATAAAAAAACGAATGAATAGAGAAATCGAAATTAAATTTTTGTTGAGTTGAAATGAGAGATGAATATTTAAATGGCGTATTAATTTTAATTCTTCTACTGGTAAATAGGTGCCGCTTTTAAAACTCTTCTATCAACCTGTTTTATTTGTGCAAAGAAGCGGTAGTGGTGCGCTGATAAATGATAAACCAAAGAACCACGCGCTTGACTAGTATGAAAATCAATATCAACCTTCCGACTTCAGTGCTGCAATTAACAACCCGCCATATTTTGAATTATAATAGACATGTGGTCAATAAAATTCGTAGTTTTTGTTTTCATTTAATTGTCAATCAATAGTCCTTACAAAACTTTTTCCAAGAATATTTGAGAACAAAGTGTAGACCTACAGGTTTTATGGTTGCGAAATTTCTACAAAAGAGGTCTTCAGCATAGATCGTCAGCCTACTTGCCATTCTGAAAGAAATGTTTGTACTCGAATCTAATCAGAACCCTTTTAAATCGATAAATGTAGCTAGCTAGCTTTGCCAAAAAAATTGTCCCAAAATCTTTTGTTGTTTTCTATGCCTATGGTACAGGATGTTTTTTTTTTAAATTTAAGTAATAAATAATTCAGACTTGTTTCAGTGCTGCATGCGCTGAATTTTTTCTTATTGGATTATAAAGATTATGAGCAGTACTGTCGTTTTGGTAGAAGTCTACCAAAAATGGTAGTTTTTTTGGTTTGGTAGGTTGATAGGCAGATTTCTATTTTGGTAACTATTCAGATAAATTATTAGATTTTAACTTTTTGTGAAATTTAACAATGTAAGCATTATATTGTTGTATATTTGAAGATCATGATGCTCCCTGTTGTATTTTCTATCGAAGTTATCGCCAATTTGTTTTGAAATAAACGATATTTAAGTGTACTTGGAGGAGTTATATCGTCTTCATAATCACTTTCCTTGGGTCCCATAAATTGTTTGTATTCTAAAATGGGTTGTCAGAATTTTTGTATTCCATCAGTATTAAATTGATTCCAGGACCTAAAAGACCTAAGGTCCATTAACTAACAAGGAGATTGCATTATTTAGGGTAACAGTCTTCAAGAAGTGGTTAAAATCTCCTCTGCCAATAGCTATGCCAAAAAGATTCGTTCTATAATTTATCTTTGCAAGGCAAATGACATTTTGGTCCATTGGTTGGATATCGACGAATATGAAGTCATTATTTGTTGTCAGAACATCATAGGGTGGACGGCAAAACTTCTTGAAAAAAAAACTTTTTTACTTGAAAATTAATTCTTAAAAAGTTTTGACATTCCATAAAGTAGCATTTTGTGCAGTATCTGCAGTCGCCATACATTTTTTTTAAACTTTTATAATCTACCAGAATAACGAAGGCTTTGAAAGACTTTGCTTTATGATATCCATTATCTTTTGTGCATGTCTAAAAAATAACTTGAGGTTCATCTACGTTATAAATCTTAAGCTCATTGGTTGTGTTACTGAGACGTTATTGAATAGTTCATCTGTTTTCTCAGGTTCAAGTTATTGTTCGCATATTTTAAAGAGTTAAATACCAAAACTCAATTTCAAGCATCCAGTCACATATCATTGGCATCTTTTAGTATTATTTTGCCAGAAATGAGAAACCCAAGCCCTTTCAATTGTTTCAACTATGTCCACTTTTCTATAAAAGATATTTGCATCCGATGGCTTTTTTTAACTTGTTTTGACGAAACTCTTCACAAATTTGCCACAAAATTACAAGGAAAATATTCCATACTTTACAATTTTTTCTCTATTTTCCGACTTTTTATCCTTTTTCTTATACGAATGAGAAGGTTGAGCTCCTTAGGTTTTGCACATTACTGTATATTGTTCTGTTTGGTAATAACTAAGTATTGAATTTGTAAGTCTTGGATGAATAAAATGCGTTTTTAAAAATTTTTTTTTAATACTAGTGGAAATATTTTCGTAACTTTTGCCAACTTTTTTGAAAATTTTTGAGTTATTGTGATACATTTTTTTGTTGCGGCAACCCTGATTATGAGCAATGAAACTTCAAGTCTTTCTTCTTGCAATCTTTCTTTTCTTGAGAAATTTTGTCTTCAGAATGTTAAACCATTTTATTTCCAATAGCACTTGAAGACTTGTAAAGGATCCCTTCAAACCTGGATTATTTTAAATTATCTGTTACTGAACTGGTTTTCTTTAGTTGATACACGTCTTTCATTAATTTTTTTTTCAAAATTAATACCATTTCTTAGAAGTCTTATTGATGTAGCAATGTTGCAATTTATATGCATTTTTTTTCTGTACTCTTTACACAGTTTAGTTTCGTTGTTTTTTTTTCGTGAAAAATTTTTTTCATTTCACAGTTGCCATCAAAATCCTATATTAAATATTTAAAACGAAATTTAATTTATTTTTTTGTATTTAGTTTTCTTATATAAACTTTATGCATGCGGAATTTTTTCACATCTATTTTATTGACGAAGTATTCATGTTTCTCTTACACGAAAAGTAAAAACAATTATTTTGAACTCTTTGAGTTTTAACGATTTCTAAGCAAACAGCAATTCTTTCTTCAAGAAATTTACCTATTTTATACGATAGTTATACTTATTTTGCTGCAGCTACTCAGATTTTCAAATAGCATAGTTTGATATATGTTTTAAATAGGTACTCAATGAATATAAGAAAACAAATACTAGAATACTGTTATATGAAATACTTGAAAATTCATTGAAATGTAAATAAAACTGTACATATAATTATAAATATTAAGCCATAAAAACGAAAATACTAAAAAACTAACTAAAGCTACTAAAAAGCGCAATAATCATTCCAATACTGACCACCACACTGCGCGCAACTAGGTCTGTCTATAGCAAATCAAAAATTATTTTACATGCACTACTCTAACCGCCATACCATTCACCAACCAAAGCAGCAGCAACTTACCATGTAATACCACTAAAAAAACCTGCTGTTTACATCCTGTAAATACTCCAATACCATTCTATCTCCATGTCAACAAGCAAAATTATGTGAATCCTGTAAATATGATGAGTGCTTGATGTAGTACGTCCGCAGCTTAAAAGTCACCATCTCTTCGTTATCAAAGATTTTATATGAAGGTAACCCAATGAGTTAATTTGTTCGGCTTGAAAACTATAACGCATTAACTTAGTTAATTTGTAGCGCTATGATTTTTTATATTAAAAATATCTTGAAATTTGCTTAATGAACTACTTGTGTGGGACTTGCAGAGAAAAATGCCGATTGACTGGGAGAAACATCCCACTGTGCCAAGGCCCACACTTATTGCCGATCCAGTGACAGCTTTTGGCAGGCACAGACCCGAGCGTGATATGCGTAAGAGTTCCATACTGGATCCAATCAACAGGGATGCCATTAGACCAAGTTACCGTGTGCTGCTCGAACCAATCAAGCCATATGTCCCAGCACGCGATCAGAACCGCGAACGGATTTTGAGCATGGTTCGCCAACACATCGATACCGTAGAGGCTGGTGGCAATACGGCAGCCAGAACATCACGGGACAGCATTGATACTGTTTTGCCACGTTTACATCGTGCGGCATCTGAAAGCATTCCCAGACGTGCGTCGTATCTGTACGATCATCGAAATGAGTTGGGTCCTGCAGCGCTTTATGGTGGTCCAGTAAAGCGCGAGATCGTAGTTAATGAGCGTTCGGGTGCTACCGTCACAAGATACTATTGCTAAACCGCGATATTCATGCGAGATTGTTCAAACGAAATTTACGAATTAAGTTTAGGGCGAAATTATTTAATAATATTAAATTATTTTTTGTTTTATTTTTTTTTTTCATTATCATGCTTTGTTATTTTGATGTCTAACAACCACGTAGTTAATATTATCTTCATAAAACTCAAAACATTATCATTTATTTTAACGTTACTGGTGCTCCAACACCCGATGTTAAGTATGGCAAATAAGGTTTTGAGACTATTACAAACTTATTACAAAAATAAAAACAAAAGATATTCACAGTTAAGTTTTTTAAACCTTATTTGCTTTAGGACGCGAAAAAAGCTATAGAAAATCAAACATGTTTCAATTTCCGGCCACATTTCTTTCAGTCTTATCAAACTCAATCCTGTAATGTAGCTATATTAAAGTAAATGTAGAAAATAAAGCAAATCTAATGTTTAGTGTAACGTATTTTTATACAATTATTGTCTAATTCTTCTGGACACTTAATGATTTTAACATTTGAAATACTTAAACAAATTCGCAGACTCCACGCCTGGATCTCTGCACCGACAGACCCGGTCAGCATCGTAGCCATGGCTCATCTGATTACTCGTACTCCTACAAGTCGAACGTAGAAAAGTCAGCATATGACTCGAGCAATCCCTATTCCAGGCCAGAGCGTTCCAGCTACTCTTCGAATTATGAGACGACCTCTCGCAGCGGTCCCGGTGGATCTTATAACTACAATACCGAAAGGACCAGCACCACTGGCGCAGGCCCAGGCGGCTATAGCTATTCATCCACTACAAGCGGCAGCTTGCCTGGTGGCACCAAATATCGTCATTTCTCTTACCGCGTCTAAATCCGGTTTATGACTTTTATGCGCCTACTTATAGGCGAAAAACAAAAAAAAAAAAAAGAAGCATGCTAAGATATTCAAATAATTCTTTTGAACAATATCAATTAAATAAACTAACACACTAACGTACCTAACTATATGCATTATGCTCAATGCTCGAAAAGCAGATTTATTAGAATCCGAATATCCTTTATTTAACAGCACCTAAAAACAGCTATAAAACACTGCTTATACGTAATTTCATTGTGCTATAAAATATATATTCTATTTAAACCACATGTTAACCTATTAGAATAGTTCAAAAATAATTAAAATTAATCGAACGATTAACAAGATTTTATAAACAGTAAAGTACAATTTATTCATGGTTGATGTTCATAACATTGTTATAAAAAGTTTACAAAAGTTTCCAACCAATGTAGACGATAAAAATGTTTACTTTAACATATTTGTGATACGATAATGTAAACGATATTCAAGGAATAAATAAAATAAAAAAAATAAATATATCTGTATTAACTGCAATTGCAAATAATTTTAGTTTTATTTTTGGTCTTAAATTTTTGGAAATTGTAAAATGCGATATTCATATTAAGCTGTCTGTAGACCGTTACGAAGTGTTGATGCGAGTAGGTTAAATAGCTAAATCAATTTTGAACGCGTGTTAGTCTATGATTTTGAGTTTTGACTAGTTTTGATGTTCTGAGAAAATTGTTTCAGAAATTTTGTGTACCTTTTCAGTCGTAGCGTTTGAAAGGAATTTACAACTTAGCTATTTTAAGGTCATTCCATGAATTTGTAAAAAATTTCGAAAAACCCAATTCTTATGTTTAGAAAGTTGAAAAAAAATGTGTTGTCACCAATAGCTTTTTATTTATGTATAAAATAGTATATAAATTGAATATAACAATAAAAATACTCTTACAAATTACAATTTATTAAAAAGAAATTCACAAGTTTGGACAGTTTGCAGTTGTAACCAAATGGAGACTGCATAAAAAAACAAAAAATTGGCCATTTCAGCCCAAAGGACTTTGACTGAGCTTTTTCTGATCAATTGTGTTGTGTGTGTTATTAAACGTTTGTGCACAATTAACCGAAAACTGGACCGACATGTTTTATTCCGACTCCGAACGACTGAAGTTTATGTTCTCAACAAGCTTTACATGGCATTGCTTACTCTCTGAGGTTTGTCATTGTCTGCCGAGAGGTGACGGCTGATCAGAAAAATTTTTTTTATTGAAAAAAAACTTTTGCCGTGATTGGGGATCGAACTCGGGCTCCAAGCATGCTAAGTTATACACTTAACCTGCATGCCACCGTCACCACGGTCACCTTTTTTTATTTAGTTTATGCAAAATGTATAGATTGATGACAAAGACAACGGCAAACCTCAGAGAGTAAAAAATTCCTTGTAAAGCTTATTGAGAACATGAACTTTAGCCGTGCGGAGTCGGCATAAAACATGTAGTTCCAGTTCTTGGTCAATTGTGTGCAAACATTTATAACACACACAACACAATTGATCATAAGAAGCTCGGTCAAAGTTCTTTCAAGAGCTGAAATGGCCAAATTGTTTTCTTTTTTTTTTGTTTTTAAATAAAAAAAGAATTACAACCTTAAATTTCTATGATTTTCATAGTGTTGAATATGATTTTTATTCAAGAAAATTCCACAAAAATTTTTTATTAGGAGAAATTTTTGGTCTATTATAGGAAATGACATATTTTAAAATGAAAAATTATCGATTTAACATTTGTTTTGTGCTCTAACTTAAAGCGCATATATTCTCTTCAGAGTTCTACGAAAAATTAGCTCTCAATTACTGATTTTCCTTGGCGAGTTAACTCGGTGCTTACTCGGGGCTAACTCGCTATGGAAACGTGAGTTGAGTTTTGTTAAATCCATGAATCTTGTTGGATTTAGCTGAGTTCAATAGTCAAAATCTAGTATGGAATTTTTCACCAAAAAATGGCGGCTGCAAGAGTCTGTTAGAGTGCTGCGGGTACTTTACTCTTAATAAATTTGACAAGCCTAACTAAACTTGCATAGAAACACTACACTTAGAAAAAAAAACATATCTTTCTTTTATAAAAAAATTTCTCTATTTTCGATAAAAGCAATTTTCTCTTTTTCAAATAAAATTCTCTTCAATTAGAATAAATTGTCACATTTTCAAAGAAGTATTTCTTCACTTGATAATGATAAGTATTTTTCTCGCACAAAAAAATTCTCATTTACAGAGAAAAATTTATTGAAAATGAAAATATGTTCCTATATTTTGATAAAAAATTCACTATGAGAAGTATTTTCTTTAATAAAAACAAATAATTTCTTGAAAATTAAGTATTTTTCTTAAAAAACGGTATATTTTTATGTTTTTCTCTTTTTCATAGAAGCTTTTTATGATTTTTAGGTAACTTTTGGAATCACATTTAGAGCAAAGCATTCTCTGGAGGAAAGTCTATACTATTTTTCTCTAAATTTGATTCCTTTTTATCATATTCCGAGAAACTTTTTTCTGTGTGTATAGAGTTAGAAACGCCATTTTGCTAACTAGACGAAAATCCAAACCCCGAGTTAACTCGCCATGTAAACTCAGTAAATAAGTCCAGCTTTTGACAGTACAGCGAGCATAGATGCCAACCAAAATTCACACACAAAATCACTTAATCACACAGAATATATATAAAAATCACTCGTGTGACACTCACAGCAAAAAAATCACGCACATAGAAAAAAAAATCACGCAAAATCACACACAACAGAAAATCACGCAAAAATCACACACAGAACAGAAAATCACTCAGAAGCAATTTCAATTTTACAGCATATAAAAGAGCAAAATTAGCAAATTTCAATTGCAGTGTTGGGTTTGTTCGTTAATATTCGTGTTTTCGCCTTTACTTGAACGCACTCTTCAACAATAAAGTGAGTGATTAAAAAAATCACGCATGAGTGAAAAATCACTTGCTTCATTTAAAAAATCACACATTGTCACACAGCCTTCAAAAAATCACGAAAAGTGATTCATCACACGAAGTTGGCATCTATGACAGCGAGTGCTACATAATAAGGCATTGCCACTGTGAAGAAAAAGTTTATTTTAGGGGACAGTTCGCTTTAGGAGAAGGTCCACTTTAGGAGATCTTTTTAGTTAAAACTTTTAATACAAAATAATGCCATCTGGTTCCATCTAAAAACTAAAAATAAATTCGTTGTATTAGTTCGTTTATTTCGTTAAGTTGAGTTTTAGGTATCTTTAAGTTGTCAAAGTCATTTATTAATGAAATGTATGTTTTATTTGGAATAAAATCAAAACCCCGAGTTAACTCGCCATGTAAACTCAGTAAATAAGTCCAGCTTTTGACAGTACAGCGAGCATAGATGCCAACCAAAATTCACACACGAAATCACTTAATCACACAGAATATATATAAAAATCACTCGTGTGACACTCACAGCATAAAAATCACGCACATAGAAAAAAATCACGCAAAATCACACACAACAGAAAATCACGCAAAAATCACACACAGAACAGAAAATCACTCAGAAGCAATTTCAATTTTACAGCATAAAAGAGCAAAATTAGCAAATTTCAATTGCAGTGTTGGGTTTGTTCGTTAATATTCGTGTTTTCGCCTTTACTTGAACGCACTCTTCAACAATAAAGTGAGTGATTAAAAAAATCACGCATGAGTGAAAAATCACTTGCTTCATTTAAAAAATCACACATTGTCACACAGCCTTCAAAAAATCACGAAAAGTGATTCATCACACGAAGTTGGCATCTATGACAGCGAGTGCTACATAATAAGGCATTGCCACTGTGAAGAAAAAGTTTATTTTAGGGGACAGTTCGCTTTAGGAGAAGGTCCACTTTAGGAGATCTTTTTAGTTAAAACTTTTAATACAAAATAATGCCATCTGGTTCCATCTAAAAACTAAAAATAAATTCGTTGTATTAGTTCGTTTATTTCGTTAAGTTGAGTTTTAGGTATCTTTAAGTTGTCAAAGTCATTTATTAATGAAATGTATGTTTTATTTGGAATAAAATCAAAACCCCGAGTTAACTCGCCATGTAAACTCAGTAAATAAGTCCAGCTTTTGACAGTACAGCGAGCATAGATGCCAACCAAAATTCACACACGAAATCACTTAATCACACAGAATATATATAAAAATCACTCGTGTGACACTCACAGCATAAAAATCACGCACATAGAAAAAAATCACGCAAAATCACACACAACAGAAAATCACACACAGAACAGAAAATCACTCAGAAGCAATTTCAATTTTACAGCATAAAAGAGCAAAATTAGCAAATTTCAATTGCAGTGTTGGGTTTGTTCGTTAATATTCGTGTTTTCGCCTTTACTTGAACGCACTCTTCAACAATAAAGTGAGTGATTAAAAAAATCACGCATGAGTAAAAAATCACTCGCTTCATTTAAAAAATCACACATTGTCACACAGCCTTCAAAAAATCACGAAAAGTGATTCATCACACGAAGTTGGCATCTATGACAGCGAGTGCTACATAATAAGGCATTGCCACTGTGAAGAAAAAGTTTATTTTAGGGGACGGTTCGCTTTAGAAGAAGGTCCACTTTAGGAGATCTTTTTAGTTAAAACTTTTAATACAAAATAATGCCATCTGGTTCCATCTAAAAACTAAAAATAAATTCGTTGTATTAGTTCGTTTATTTCATTAAGTTGAGTTTTAGGTATCTTTAAGTTGTCAAAGTCATTTATTAATGTAATGTATGTTTTATTTGGAATAAAAAAAAAAACAAAAAATGTATAAAACTCATGGATGTTTTTTGTTTTAAATTGTGCATTTCAGTATCCAACCGTGGAGAGAGTCCAACGTGTAAGTATAAAATATATTTATAATTTTATAGTATAACTTTCATTCATAGATCATTTTCATGGAGCACTTTTTTCTTATGATTCAAACTCTTTTGAACATTGAACAAATTAACATACATTTTTTTCACAACACATCTCATCCTCATAATCTTTCAATCTTGTGCGGTTCCAGTCTTAAACATGGTTAGTAACAACAATCAAAGAAACTCAGAATAAAACAAACTCTTAATCTTACAACAAATAATTTTCAGTCAAAAATTTTACCACAATATATAATTTGTCGATACAATTTTAAAAAAGAAATTAATTTTAATTATTTATACCAAAAGTAAACTTTAAAATCTTTCACCGATTTGGCGGAGGCATAGCAAAATAAATGAGCTTATGGGCAGATAACGGACGGCATATATTTTTAACTCGCTAAAAGTGATCATTATTAATTTAGAGTTCACTGAGAAAAAAAATAAACTTTAAAATTAAACAAAAATTGTATCATAAAAATTTTAAGGCTTTTGTGTTTCTACAAAACAAAATTTAAAACAAGTGTGTTTAATTTTCAACTTCCTATAAACACCTTTCTTTTTTTTTATTTTCTCTCATTATTTCTTTGAAAAGCAAACTAAAATCTGAAAATAATGAAAATTTTTGAATTTTTTGAATTGGTTTGACAAATATCGACCATATGATAAAATAAATACTAATATTTACTAATATTGAAATATTTAAATGCAAGCTTCAACAAATGGAGTTAACATTTGGTATTCGGAGGGTCCTGGGGTAGGTGATTATGAATCTCATGCTAAAGACTCGGAAAAGCTAAAAAAATGACATGGAAAAAAATATGCTTTTAAATATTTGTTTTAAATTTTAAAATGTTTGCTTTAAAGTGTTTTTCATAACAAAACGTTGGTTGGTTTAAAAACAAAAATTTTGTTTTTGAATTTAACTTTAAAAACAGTAGTGTTTAATTTTGATGAATTTGTTTCAAGCCCTTTTTCAAAAACAAATTCGTTTAATATGAACACAATTTCATTTAATTTTAACACATATTTTCCTCAGTGTTAAAGTATCTTTAAAAATAATGAAGAATTTTGTTTTCAATAATAGGTAATATTGTTCTAATAGTGGTTATAGTAACAATAATTCCATAGAGGTTTAATAAACTTAAGTGGTCTGATAATAACTTGTTTGAAATAATTTATTGATGTATTTAATATATTACATTATCATGTATTACATTATTGGAATAAAAATATGATATTTATGAATTTATGGTATAAAAATTAAACTATTTTAGATTAAAATATCTTTTTGAGTGGTAATGCTAGTTTTATAGTATTGAGAAATGAAATGTTATAAAAAAGATAAAATTTACCCTAAAATTTTTTACTGTGCAGTAATTAACTACACTGAAAATACTACATTTTCAAAACTTTCAAAAATGTGATATTTTCGAAAACGTTTAACCCATATTTTGTACCTCTGACGTTTATTTAAATTTTAAAAAGAGGAATTTTAAATTGAGCGTCTTTAACGTTCGTGTAATTTTCTATAATAAACATTTTAAAATTAGATTTTATAAAGTGTTAAGCGTGCTTGACTGCCAACCCATAGGTTACCGTTTCGAATCCCAGTCTAGCCATGGCTCTTCGCCTTTACCTTTCTTTAATTTTTTCCTCATTTCTAATCAACTGAAAGTTAGAATTCACCAAAATATACGACATTGGGAGTTGTAGTTTATGGTAGACTTTCTTGTGGAATGAGACTGCTTAATAACTAGAATTGACTGAGGAAAAGACATAAGACTTGAATTGGTTCGACACCTTGCTTAAATGCTTAAAACAAACTACTAGATGCTTATTTTTATACTAGCTTATAGTAATTGCACATATTTTGCGACTTTTTTAATTTTGTCTGGATTTAAAGAAATCATTTATTCAAAAATTGTTTCATTAAGTATCAATTCAATACCAATAAGTATCACTTTTTAAAAAAGAAAGAATTTATTTTTTACGTGACATCTCAATAAGTTATGGTCAGTTGGATTTTATTCGGCTATTTGTGAGATATTTAAAGCAACTATATTTAGACAACTGCTTGAATAAAGTGTAACAGGGGTAATAAAATATATTAGTTTGGCATATCATACTATCATAAACTAGTAAGGTATATCTTCGACTTGGCCGAAGTTAAAGTAACCCCACGGCCGATTCGTAAGGATAAAAAAATTAAATTTTAACGCTGTAAATATTAGCCTATTAATAGAGTTTAACCTATTAATAGGGTTGTATGGGAAGTGGGTGTGGCTTTAGGCGGATGGCAACCACTTTTCTTCCACAATTTAGTTTTGATATAAAATACAAACATATCAAATTTTGTGTCTGTACCTTAAAGAGAAGCCTATTTATAGAGTTTTCAATTTTGACGTCTTAGTTTTGATATACAATGAACATTAACCTAATTTTATTTTTTTAGCTTCGTCAGAAGCCTCTTTATATAATTTTCAATTTTGGGGTTATATGGGAGGTGGGCGTTGGAGTGGGTCGGCCTCCATACAAAAAAAAAAAGTTTGAAAAAACCACCATCTATTTTAAAGTTGACCTCGAGAGGATTCTGAAAACAAAAAAAATTTTTTTTTGGACCACCGGAAAAACAGCCAAAATGGTCCTTTTTGCATAACTTAAGCATTACATGTCAGATCTTAAAAAATTATATGTCGTTGAAAAGGGCTTTACGAGCACTACAATGTCTTCTTAGAACATTTTTACTTCTGAGGTCATATTCAACTAGTAAGCCCCATTAGCTGAATTTATCCCCCTTAAATTTATTTTTTTTTCCCATGTAATTAAACTCCTTCAAATTTGTTTAATTTGTGTTATACCCCTTACGCTGTACGCGTGGGGGTATAAAAATACACTTTTAGCGTTTATGTACCTTGCAAACATTTCAATTGGCTGAGAGTCTCCAGCGAATAGCTTGGAAGATGTAATAATCGCCGGCAAGGTCTTTAGAGATTCTTCAGGAAGAATCGCCTGGGTAGAGTCGCGAACGATTCGCAAAGAATTCGTCTAAAGCGATTTTCCTGGAAGATACGCCTACGAATCGCCGAGAAGAGTCTAAAGCGATTTAGGGATCCATAGCGATTTGTTGTGAAGCATAGTTGTTGAACGTTAAAAGTTGTTGTCAGTTTATTTTTTAACGATAACAAATTTTTTATAAGTTTTAACGATCTTACAAAGCCTGCTACACAGAAAAATAGTGCCACATTAAATCTATAAGATTTCTTCTTAAAACGTATTTAGAACAAGGGGCATGAAAAACGAAAGAGAAGAGGTATTTTGTAAGAAAAAATCTTTTTGTTTTTCAACAAAAATCTTCTTAAATTTATTTAATAAGATATCTTCTTTATTTCTTCTAAAATTTATATTATCAAGACTTTTCAAAAACAAGGGGCATGAAGATGAATGAGAAAAGGTATTTTTTAAGAAGAAATCTTTTTGTTTTTCAGCAAAAATCTTCTTAAATTTATTTTATAAGATATCTTCTTAATTTCTTCTAAAACCCATAATTTCAAGACTTTTTTTCAAGTCATAGACTTCGTGTATCGTTTATTCATTATTTCTTATTTATTTATGCCTATTGAGAAGAAAAGCAATCATGTAGAGAACTTAGTTGCTTCATGAGATTTCTTCTTAAAAAAATCAAGAAGAAAACTTAGTTGTTGTGCAAGATTTCTTCTTAAACAAAATCAAAAAGAAAACCTAATAGATATATGAGATTTCTTCTTAAGGAGGGACATAACATTCGCGGCAGAGAAAACAGACAAATTTATTTTTTTTTAAAAATTCATAACTCAGTCAAAAACAAACATTTTTCCAAAATTTTTTTAATTTTATTATTGTAGAGAATTGAACAAATTACAAGAAAAAAAATTCAAAAAAATATATTTTTCATTCCAACATGGTTTTATAGAGCTCCAAACTGGCGGAAGAGAAAAAAAACGGAGCCTCGTGGTTGCAGCGCTGGGAGTAGCAAAAATTGTCCGATCTGGAAAAAAATTACTTTTTTAAATCTTAACAAAATTGATTATCGTATGACAGGAGCATTTTTTACATTTTTTTCAAGTTTTGGTGATGTTCCAAATTTGAAAGTGTTTCGAAAAAAATATTGACTTTAAAAATTTATAAAAAATCGAACAAAAATTTAAAAAAAGCTCGTGTTAAAATAAAAAATTTTCGTCAAAAAATGAACGCGCTAGTGCCGCAACCAGTACGAAAAACATGGTTTCGAGATAAACGCGTTCAAAGTTTGTGAACAAAGAAAAAAAGGCGAAAATTAAAAATGCGCTCTCACTAATCCGGCTGTAACTTTTGAACCCGTAAGAATTTTTCTATGAAGTTTTTTCTTAGAATCTTAAGAATATGTACTAAAATGCAAAATTATAAAAAAAGTCTATTTAAAAAAACGGCCAATGTCAGTCATGTCTCCCGTTAAACAAAAATATGAAAAAAACCTAGTAGTTGTACAAGATTTCTCCTTAAACAAAATTAAGAAGAAAACCTAGTAGCTGTGCGAGATTTCTTCTGAAATTAATTAAGGAAGACATAGCCAATAATTTTAAGAAAAACATCTTTTTCAGTAAAAACCATGCAGAAATATCTAAATTTTGTTATACTTATTTTGGTTTTTATGTGGCTATTTTTCTATGTGCATATTCCATTAATGGATTTAAAAAATGTTCGATAACCTATCTTCCAACGATCACCGGAATAGCAAAATGAGATTTTGAAAATTTTTTGAATCGCGATCGCATTCATTCCTTGAGCGATAGAAAAACGAACCATCTTCCAACGGTCAACAGATTGAGGGAAGAAAGATTTTGAATTTTTTTTTCAATCGTGCATTCATCGCTTGGGCGATCAAAAAGCGTTCCATCTTCTACGATCGCTGAAATGAGTGATGAAAGATTTTGAAAATTTTTTGAATTGCGATCGCATTCATCCCTTGGGCTAAAGAAAAACGAACCATCTTCCAACGATGAACAGATTGAGGAAAGGAAGATTTTGAAATTTTTTTTTCAATCGCGCATTCATCGCTGGGCGATCAAAAAGCGTTCCATCTTCTAACGATCGCCGGAATGAGTGAAGAAGATTTTGAAATTTTTTGAAAAACGCGCATTCATCTTTTCGGCGATCGAAAAGCGATCTATCTTCCAAAAAAACTCTTGGGCGAATTTCTTTTCTCGACCGTGGCTGCAGAAAAAGTTCATTTTAACTCGGCCGCTATGGCTGTCGTAAAGTATCTGTACGGTCCAAATGTCTTGCAAGCGCCTGTTGTACAGCCGTTGTACGGCTTTTAGCTTACTGAGTTTCTTGTTTGCCTGTTGTACAAACGAACGTTGTACAGCTTTGTAGGACACTTTTAATCTTTGTTTTTTTTATAGAAACAATTTTATTTTTAAAACATTAATTAACGGTCATTATTATTAAATTACTTTATTATGAGTTATAGTATATTTTATTTGAACATAAAAAACACAACGCATTTTATAACAAATTCAAAATTTTGTGAGAAAATTTTGGACTGGAAAACAAGAATTGTATATGTTACGTCGGTTCAAACTTAAACGTTCAGTCTCATAGATCTGTAGTTATGTTCATTCATTCGACATACATTCAATATATATTCAAAAATACATACATATATCCTCAGAAAGGTAGAATGAAGCTTTTTTTTTTTTTTAGCTTTGAACCAAGGATTTCAGGTGTCAAACCTATGCAGTCAAGTCTGCCTTGGTTCGGAAATAGGGAGATAGATAAGTAGGAAAGAAAGTGTAATCAAGATTCAATTCGAGTTATCAAGCAATCTAATTCCACAAACATCTCTACCACCAACTACAACTTCCAAGGTCGTATATATTGATGAATTTTGAATTACAGTTGATTAGAAATGAGGAAAGAATTAAAGAAAGGTAAGAGCGTAGAACCATGGCTAGGCCGGGATTCGAACCCGGAATCTCTGGGTTGGCAGTCAAGCACGCTAATCACTCGACTACCGAGGCCCCAAAAGGGCTCCATTAGGACACTTTTAATCTTTGTTTTTTTTATAGAAACAATTTTATTTTTAAAACATTAATTAGCGGTCATTATTATTAAATTACTTTATTATGAGTTATAGTATATTTTATTGGAACATAAAAAACACAACGCATTTTACAACAAATTCAAAATTTTGTGAGAAAATTTTGGACTGGAAAACAAGAATTGTATATGTTACGTCGGTTCAAACTTAAACGTTCAGTCTCATCGATCTGTAGTTATGTTCATACATTCGTCATACATTCAATATATATTCAAATATACATACATATATCCGCAGAAAGGTAGAATGAAGTTGCTTAACATAAATGATTATCCTATCGCAAGGATGCTACAGGGAGTATATTTTTATCTTTTGGAGTACCTTTGCAATACCATTAGTACGAAAGTACGCCTTTTTTCAAAAGGTACATTTTTTAATTTAAACATGAACTGTCATCAATTTAATAATTTATTTAATACAAGTTGTTTTAAAAACAATTATTATTACTATATTTTTTTAATTTTATCAGCGTTGAGGCACTTTTTTAGTAATCATTTTCAAAAAAATAGATTTTCGACTAAAAAAGTACGTTTTTCTCAATTTAAAAAGTACACTTTGAAAATCTTTCATAGCATCATTATCGTATCGTTATGTTGTAATGTACTCTTTTTGAAATAAACATTAAATTTATAAAAAGGACTTCATTCTTATTTTCTGTGAGGAAATCATTGAACATATATAATTAACACCAACAAACTTATACAGGTATACAAATCGAGTTTTCCAATCTACTCGTCCTACACGATTCCACACGTTAGCCACAAGCGCATCGTTTCTGGAACACGTATTGTTTCGTCGCCTGTTCGTGTGATCACCTCGCCAACCCGTATTGTATCGCGAGTTATCTCCTCGCCTTCACCAGTGCGTGTTGTTCGCACAACGACTCGTGTGGTCTCCTCACCAGAGCGCTCAATCGCCTACTCCTACACGCCTTCGTCCTACTATAGCTCATCCTATGTGCCATCACGCTATGTGTCATCGACATATGTGCCGTCGACAACCTATCTACCATCCACTTACATAACACCATCCCACGTTTATCAACCTATCTCACGCATCTACACACGTTCTTCTGTGAGTCCAGTTAGAATAACCACATCACCAGTACGTGTAACACCCTCCATTCTGAAGAGAATTCCACCAGGATATGGTGAACGCGCTCTAACCAATTACCTCAACACTGAGCCATTTACTGTGAGTGTGGAATGCATATTTTTATATATGACGTAATCCATTCCAATAGTTTTGCTCGAACTGTGCCTTTCAACAATTGTTAAAAACAGACCTACATATAGAAATTTTTTAATTCTGTTCCATTTTATTAGACTTTCTCTGAAGAAACAAGCAGGATTCGTCATCGTGCTCAGTCACTTGTCCGGGAACTGAACGCACCAGTTATTCGCCGTGCACGTAGCTGTACACCTTTTCCCGTCACTGGGTTCGTTTATGGCGTCAACAGTCATTAGATGAATATCGATCTAAGCTTGATGGTCTTGTTTTATTTCCACAGATATACTTATGAACCAACTTCTCAATTGGCCTTTGATTATTACTTGGCCAGAATAACGAATCCAGGTCGCCATGTAGCTAAAGAGGTTCACAACATGTCGCACTACCCTGAACCTGCACGCAAGTATGTTGGTAAGTAAAAAGAAAAATTGAACAGTCAGATTTTAAATAATGGACAAAAAGATGATCAAGGACAATATGTAGTGACTTTTAAAATATTTCGATGTCGATATTATTATTAAATAATATTTCCTTTAAAAATTGGCTAAATTAAAAATATTGCAATCTCCAAATTAAATATTAAGGCAAAAGTCATCTTTCATCTGTGAGGATTTGCGGAGATAAAGCCTATAATGTTAGGAGGCCAATGTATGATTCGGATAAAATCCGAACTGACATTAATCTCAAGTCCTGGTATTTAAGACATCCCTCAGGAACAAGAGAGAACAAAATAGTTAGCAAAAAAACTGACGAAAAAGTCGAAGTTAAAAAAGGTAAGTTTGCTTTTGTCTCTACCGCATTAAGAAGTTAATTCAAGCTTTTGTAAATAAACGCATTCCATATGTTTAATTTTTTCATTAAGCTTTTTAGTTTTTGCCTTTGATTTAAGAACTGATCATATAAAATATATAATTTAAAGGGTTCTAGAGCTGTTGAGAGGCTGAGCTGTCCTTATCACTTGTTGTGTTGTGGTATCATCAGTTATCACTTAACTGAGAAAAAGCGAGGAACTTAATCTTAAAATACTATTCTATATATTTATTCCATTCCCCTTCAATAGCAGTTTATAGCTCCGCATGTGGTTTTAGCTGCCTCTTGGCAAATGGGCTGAAGATCCCGTCCTTGGGCCAGTGTACTTGTATCTTACAATTTTTCACAGTTGAAGGGTGTGAAAAACATTCATTTTTCAGACCAAAATGATCACTTTTTAAAAATTTGTTACGATAAAAGGCAGAAAAATATTTATGCTATTCTGTTGTCATTCATAACAGATTTCATAGCAGATTTTGTCATGCCGAATACCAATTTAAGATTTTGTAAAAGATTTTTTTTTGTCATTTCGAAAAATCTGCTATGATTCACGAATTTTGGTCTCGTAACTGATTTTTTGATAGCACAAAAATTTGTATGGAAAATCATAACAGAATTTTTTATTAACAGATTGTGCGGAATAGGCCCAATTATATAGTTTGGTTACATGATAACAGGTTATCTTATAGCTTTTTGGTTATCTTTATCTATTATCTGGTTATCTTTATCTTTACCTGTATTAACACCAAAGGCATGAATAATGAATAAAAAATGAATAATGAATAAAAAATTAACAATGAATAAAAAATGAATGCATAATAATATTCTATTCAATAACTATTCTTTGTGAATTGCATTCTTTGTGAATAGCATTCTTTATGAATAGCATTCATTTGAATACCAAAATGAATGCATATTCAGAATAACGACAAATGAATAATAGAAATGAATAATTAATCAATTTTTTAAAATTGATTGTGAATTCAAAATTTTATTCATGGATCAATTTTACATTCATTGAATGCATTCTTATTTCGTTATTCACTGATTCAAGTTTTTGTAAAAGTAATAAAATTGAATGCATTCTTTTACAGCTCTGATCTCAATCCTCGTGATTTTTGATATGGTCATTATAATATATTTTTGCTCGCCGAGATAAGGGGCGTTTATTAATTTCGTGAGGCGTTCACTCTCACGTAGGGATTTTAACCACTGCTTACCGATTCAACCTGTGCATGCCTTCATGGTCTTGTCCTATGACATCTATTGACACGTGGTGATCTAGACAGGAGGTGGTAAGATGAAAAGAGAGGACATGCGTTATTGACTTTTCATCCATCACAAGAGATGCAGAGCATCGATGCGCAGTCTATCGTGCACCAGCTGCACCAGCGCGCAAAGTGCGACCTTCACGGATTATCACACGTCGAGCTACTTAGCTTCTGAGTCCAAGCGATAACGGTTCAGAGTGGTTAAATCAGAGCAAGGTTGAAGGAGCAGATGATTTTACTGAAAATCACATGGACATGCTGGTTCCACTATTCACTCTTTAGACTGAATGGACTCCCATGGATTCAATTAGAATGAATATTCTTTCATCAATTTTAGAAGTTCTCAGTTAGGTATTGCATTATTCGATTTTTCCATTGTGGTTTCATACTACGATCTCAGTAGTCTTAAAAACTAGTCTTAACTAGTTCTAAATAAAAATAATAAATTGAAAATAAATTTTGTTTGGTTTTTGAATAAATCCAATACAATGAAGAAAAGTTCAACATGTTTATACTGGAAACACGCATTTTGAACAATCTCACGTGGGGGAAGAGGGGAAACAAATCGCCAAAATCACCTAACGTTTAATGGATGCCCCATTAGTTTTATGAAAGGGAGGAAAACGCTCTGAAACGATTTTTAGAGCATTTTCAAGTCAGCTATTTAGGGCTATTCTGGAAGAACCAATATTCATCACTGTTTAACCTCAAGGATTTTTGGACGAAAAACTTTAACAAGTGATTTTCGGTTTTAAAGAAATTGTAGCAGAGATATAAAGAAAAAAGGAATGATAATCGCTCGTGGTAAAGTTCATAAAGAGTTTGGTCTAAAACTTTCCAGACAAGCTCCCTGAATTTTTTCCGAGTCGACTTGGTCCATACATATTTAAAATAAAGAAAATGTTTTTAGAGTCTTAATAAATTTTTTATTTATAAAATCAAATTTAAGGGGACGTGACGCCTTCAAAAAAATGTTCTATTAATGTTTTAAAACGCCTATAAGTAAAATAAAAAATAAAATATCATTTTGAAAAATTATATGTGTATATATTTTTAGTAAAAAAATTACACAAAATTTTTTTTTTATTTTTTATTTACATACTAGTTCTTTCCCGTCAAAAATGACGGGCCCTGTTTTAATAATGAAAAACGTGAAATATTGTTTTTCTTTAAGGTGAATTAGAAAACAGCGATGGTCACATTTTCGATTTTGAGTTGTGCATATAACAATTTTTAGTTTCAAACATTTAAAAAATTCGACGAATAAGTTTAAAAATTTTTTGTAAAACTGAGAATTTAAAAATGAAAAAAAAACTATAAAAGTTTTTGAAGTTTCAATAAATCACAAACAAAACATGCCTAAAAATATGCTATGAAATTTTTCAAAAAATCAAGCGTTCCCCAGTCATATTTTATGCTATGTCTACACAGAGAGTTAAGTTAATTTTAACTAACATTTAACCGAAGTTGTTCACACAGAGATACCCTAGCATAAGTGAGTTAAATTTGCCGATAATGCTGCTGGTGTCTCTGCGTACACATGCGTTTCTTTCTTGCTATGCGAAAGCTCTGCCCATATTTGGATGAAAAATACTTTCCCCACTATTGCCCAAATCCTTTTCTAAGTTCTTTTACTCATTTTTAAAGAAAATAACAACATATAGTTAAAAAAATAAATTGTATAATTAACGAATCAGCTGTTCTATTTTGACAGTTCTTGTAAAAAAAAGTTTCTTTCATGAAAAATACCACTGAATATAAACATTTATATTATTTTGTAGTGTACTTTTAGGAACTTTTTACATTGAGTCATAAAAACTCAGAATATATAATGAGTTAAGTTGAGTTAAATCGTATATTTTTGTACTGGTGACGCAAGAGTTTATTTCTCGTTAAATGGGAAAACTCAGCTTTGCACTGGTAACTCAAACTTAACTCTCTGTGTAGACGTAGCATTACGGAATTATGCTAAAGTAATAATAATATAATATAATATGGCTACTGGAATCATTTTTAAAAAAACATCAAAAAACCATGACGGGCGTGATTACGACTCACTGGGACATCGGGAAAAAACAAAAAGTAGGGTTTTTATCAGGATCAAAACCTCCATGGAATGAACTAGAAGATACAATTTTGGTTGAAAAATTACAAAATGGCGGCGTTTTTTGGAAAATTGTCAAGCTTTTTTGAAAAAATCTGCCAAAAACTCGAAAACTATAAAACTAGTTTTCTGTATGTAGTTCATTCCATGCACCGACAAGTGTAAAATATATATTAAAATCCCAGTACGATCGGTCGAGTAGTTTTTCTTTTCTCACGCCCGCCATGATTTTTTTAATGATTTTTTAAATAATTCCAGTAGCAATAGATGTGATTAAAATGGTAAAAAATTTTTTTTTCCGTATTTTTTTTCCGAAAAATATATTTGTAATTTTTCAAAATGATATCTAATTCTTTATTCAAATTGTACGCATTTTAAAACATTAAAATAAAAACATTTTTGAAAGTGTTACGTCCCCTTAATCTAACTGAGCTAAAAATAAATCAATGATTTTATCTTTTCCCTTCATAAAAACCTGGCCGGCATTTTGGACGGGAAATAACTAGTAAATAATATTATTACATACATTAATTTTAATGTTAGTGAATGTATAATGGGGTATGATATACCCCTTAACACTTACAGTCAGCGTCAAAAAAAAGTGTACAGAGAATAGTTCAACATTTACGAACTATTTGATCTTAAAGGAAGGATGGAACAAAAAAAAACTTTCTGCTTTTTAGAGAGTATTAAGTAGTTGTTTGTATCAGCAAAAACAAAAATTCATTCGATTCTTGTTAGCCTTGAAATTTTTAAAAAAATGAGAAATGATCGGATTTTACGCATCAAAACAAAGTGTACACTCTCACATTGTTTGATTGTTCTCTTGTTATAACGGTATTTTTATACCCCCACGCGTACTGCGTAAGGGGTATATTAATTTTGTCACGACGTGTGTAACACCCAAAAGGAGGCGTGGTAGGTATGGAAAAGTATATATATTCTTGCTCAGCATCACCACCTGAGTTCATTTAGCCATGTCCGTTTGTCTGTCCGTCTGTCCGTCTGTCCGTCTGTCTGTCTGTCTGTCTGTCGACACGATTACAGCCGTAATTTTGAAGCTATCGTAATGAAATTCGATATTTAAGCTTTTTTTAAAAAAACTAAGGTCAAGTTCGAGAATGGCCTAAATCGGATGAAAACCACGCCTACCTCCCATACAACCCCAAAATTGAAAACTCTACAAAGAAGCTAATATTAAAGCTACAATACTGAAATTTGGTATATGTGTATTCTATATCAAAACTGAGAAGTCTTAGAAAAATGGGCATCATCCACTCACTAACACGCCCACCTCCCATACAACCCCAAAATTGAAAAATCTATAAAGAGGCTAATATTAAAGTTACAAAACTGAAACTCGGTTTTTGTGTATTTAATATCAAAACTGAGGTGTGTTTTAAAAATGGGCGTCATCCACACATTAACACGCCCACCTCCCGTACAACCCCAAAATTTAAAACTTTATAAAAAAGCTTATATTTAAGCTGCAGGAAAACAATTTGATATGTATTATTTTAGACACATAAAATAATAAAATCTCTCAGAATCTCATACAAAAAGCCCTCCAATTTAAGATTCTTCCACCATTAAGAATCGGCCGTGGGGGTATTTTAACTTCGGCCAAGTCGAAGATATACCTTACTAGTTTCAACTAATTTCATTTGTTTTGTTGTATTGGCATTGCTGATATTTAGAGGTCTTCATGTCAATGAACCGTACAGTTTTAATTTCGAGTAATTATTTCGAGTATTCGAGTAAATAATAATTTAATTTATATTAAACATGGGCAAACAAACTGCAATAGAAACGCGTATTTTTGTGGTAAAGTTAGCTTCTCAAGGAAAATCTTTGAGAGAAATTACACGTATTATCGGAAAAAGTCATAATACTGTGAAAAAAATACTAGACATATTCAAAAATTTGAGAAGTGTAGAAGATCCTCCCCGATCCGGCAGGTCGCAAATTTTGTCAAGCGTAGACAAAAGGGCGATAGCACGAAGGGTCAGGACTAATCCCTCTGAAAGTGCAGTCAGAATAGCGGAGGAGCTCACAGAAATACTAGGATCAGAAATAAGTGCCAGTACCGTTCGCCGTGCTCTACATGAAAATGGGTAACATGGCAGAGTACCGAGAAAAAAGCCTCTTATATCTAAGAAGAACCAAAAAAAGCGGCTAGATTATGCAAAAAAACATAAATATGAAGATATGAATTTTTGGAATAACTGTTTTTTCAGTGACGAGTGCAAAATAGAAATTTTTGGAAAAAAAACTGTGTCGAAAATATGGAGAGAAAAGAATAAGGCGTTTGAAGAGCAGAATGTTGCCAAGACCGTAAAGCACGGTGGGGGTTCAGTCATGGTATGGGGGTGCATGGCAGCAAGTGGTGTTGGAAATCTTGTGTTCATAAATAGTACTATGAATAGCATAGATTATCTCAACATTTTAAGAGAAAATTTGCGGTCAAGTGTCGACAAATTGTGCTTAGGATCGAATTGGGTCTTTCAGCAAGACAACGATCCTAAGCATACTGCTCGGATTGTGAAGGAATGGCTGCTATATCGAACTCCAAAATAGCTAGATCACCCCCTGAATTACCTGACTTGAATCCCATCGAGCACTTATGGGAACATCTCGACCGGTAGATACGAAAACGCAGAATTAGTGACAAAGAATCCTTAAAACGCGCAATCACCGAAGAATGGCATAATATTCCGTCAGAGGTTACTAAAAATCTGATTGAATCCAGCCTAGATGACTTGCAGCAGTTATTAAAGCTAAGGAAAAGCAAACGAAATATTGATTATAAAAATTTGGTATCGTTTTCAATCATTTTCCTAAATGTACACTTTCTTTTGATGCGTTATAAAGAGCAGTTATTTTATAAATTAATAATTTGAAGTTTAAGAAGAATTAAATACATTTTTGTTTTTGTTTAAATAAACTACTATTTAATGAACTTTTAATAAACGAAAGGAATTTTATTGTGCTATTCTTCTTTAAGGAAATATTAGTTCGTATTGTTGAACTCTTTGATGTACAGTGTACTTTTTTTTGTACACTTTGTTTTGACGCTGACTGTATATTACATATATGTATGAATAAATTAATAAAAACTTTATAAACTCAAAAAACAAATTTTTAAAAATCCATTTAAGAGCTTGTAAGAACCAAACATTTTAGATAAAAGAAAATGTGAAAGTTTAGTTACCAATGGTTTTCACATAATTTTCAGAAGAATTCACTTATGTGTTCAGATAAATGTATAAGATAATTTGAAAATTTTTCATTTCTGTAACGTAGTTTGGTATATATTTACATATGTAAATATTTTGTATTTGAAAGGCTTTTCTGGTGTTTTAACGCATTTTTTGTATTATTTATAGAAAAAAATGATAAGGAAAAACTCTTCACATATTTATTATATGTGCCTTGAAAAAAAAGTTTCATTTGTACCCATCCTAAAATGAAAATTGATGTATTTTATGATGATTCCCAAAATATTTTGGCTATGTCGAAATCCGTCAGTGAGCTAAACCATTTTGCAAAAACCTTCAAAAATCATGTTTTCCGTACATATATCATCTAGTGTAATAGTTGTAAACAAATAAACTGTCTCAATTTATAGGCCTGAAAAAGTTCGTTCAATCTGCATCAAAAATTTGAAAATATTTGCAATTGGGTCAAGTATAATGATGTTTTCATGCATTTTTCCCAGGCCCATTTTCCCAACATGCGAACCCTATAACTTCTAAACCACTTGAGTGCGGCGTGAAATTTTTCCGGAATTGGACTTAGAAGATGTTAATACATATATTCCGCCTAAAAAATAATGTTAATTTTTAGTTTCTGTTTATCTTTAAGAATGCCAAAAATATATTTACAAATGTAAATAGTGCCAGATTACGTAGTAAAATATTGGTGCCAAAGTGAGGGTTAACCTGTCGATTTTTGAGATTTCACTCAAACAAAGCACAGAATAAGGAGTAAAAAGCTTCGCTTGAAACAAAAAAATAAAAATTATGTTCGTCTTAGGTGTTCCCACATATAACACCCACAACCAAAAGTATGCGAACATACATTAGTTTTTTTTTTATTTTTTTACTTTTATATCGGTGCCAAAGTTAGTTTCAGTTCGGTAGCACAACTACTTAAATATTAACCAATATAGCACAAGTGTTAAGCTCGCTCGGTGAATTTTTACGCTCCAGTTCCCTAAATTTATTGCATTAATTATTATCAGATGTTAGCTTCAGTTGCTGTGACCGACCATTTTATCCGCCACCAGTACTTGTTCGGAATGGGCTCACTTGCCATTTAGCTTGCATATTATTTAACCTTATCTTATTTTATCATGTTTCTATGTAATTCATTTTGCCACAATTTGTTTCATACCAATTTCTAGCATCTAATTGTTATCTCTTTACTAACGTTATTTTGTCTTTTTTTATGATTGATTGATTCTTTGCAGTTGAAGCTGTTGAAGTTGAGGCCTAATTGATTAAGTGCCTGTTATAGATATGGATGATTATCATTTGTATTATTTAAGTAATCAAAAGACTTTTCTATTTCAACTCGATTATGAAATTAATTTGACGCACAACTAACTCATACAAACACACACACACACACACACGCACACACGCACGCACATACGCACATACTACATCTCAATATAAACGGCGACAAAATGAAAATTATCCTACATAAATAACATGGTCTTAATATTAATATGTGTATTTTTGTTTTTGTTTTTTTGGCTAATACTTGAACGAACTTGAACGTTTCAGACGGTGATTCTATAACTTGCAACTAATAAACATTTCATAAGGTCACAAAGAGTAATTTTTGTTGAAATTTTTGATTTTTGTCTCAACAAAAAGGTCGTTTTCGACAATTTTGTTCATGTGTTTGTAATTTTAAATAATTTTTTGTTTAATTTAATTTATCTAATGAATGTATGTGTTTCAATAAGTTATGACGATACGAAAGTTTTTCGCCATTCGAATTTTATATATGTAAATGAATTTATTTTTTATATGTGGTTATTTAATTATACATCGAATCAAAACAATATCCAAAAATAAAATTGTGTTTCCTTTCTAATGTTGTTCATGTAGTTGTCGTTAGTTTAAATGAGCTGTGTATTCTGTATTATCTGTATTCGACCGATCAAAAGAGATTCATATAAAAACTATAAAGATTTTTATATAAACGTCTGTATACTCATGTGTGTATTTATATATACTGTTTGAGTTTTTAGGTTGACGTTATTTTTAAATATTATCAAAAATCAAAATATTAAGATTTCATTTTGTGCACAACTATCTACGATTCTTAAGATATACGAAGTGGCCTTGACCCATTTTATATCAAGCGTGACATTGACACATTTTAGCACATGATTTAGTAATAATTGTCATACTAATGATTAATAAATATTTAAATACAATCAAAGTTAATTTCACACACTTGGCCTTCATTTTAAAATAATTTTTGGCTTTCTCAAAATGATGTTCAATGAACAGATGAACGCTGTTTAATTGCTATGCGTGGGAATTAGGATTTTAGCAAAAACATAATAATTTTAAAAGAACATATAATTAGTTTGTCTCACATCTTAATTCATCGAAACGCCACATGAAAGAAAAACGAAAAAAGTCGCAAACGACGCCTTTTTACGTCATAATAGATAAATATCGTAGACCATTTGATTAGTTTTCGCTTCAACAATTTAAAAATTCATGTATTTTTGGGCTAGAAAATGTGAAATAATTTGCAGCAAACTTGTTATGATAAATTTGTTATTTATTAATATATGAAATAAAATCGCTTCTATAACATTTGCACTGTCCAATACCTAAATAATTTATGTAAGATAAGGTCTATGAATAATAGCACAAAAAAAAAAAAAAATTGTAGATTCGCTTTGGCATCTTTTATTGCGGTATAATTTTGATATGTCAAACATCCGCATTAAGTAAATATATGTACATATATGTATGTGGTTATGTAAAAAAAGCTTCCATGTCACAAGTAATTTATAACTTACTTTATTTGTAAATAAGTTTTTCAAAATAAAAACAAATGTATTAATGTATACAGTACCAGAAATTCACACATGCATGACTACCCCAATTTAAGTTTTGGCTTTTTAAAAAAACAAAAATACTTATTTTATTTATATTATCCGTTCTATGACAGCAAAAAAAATATGCTTATTAGAAATCACTTAAAATTGAATCGAAAGATTTTTATAAAATTTAAGCAGTTTGTTTAGATAGAAGAAAAATAATAATATCTTTTTCTTTCTTGAATCCTATTCAAACAAACAATTGGTGCATAGTTTTTGAATTCGGAAAACTATTTACTTTGAAAGCAGCATTTCAAAGACGTCTTCATTTGTTTGAAATGAACTTACCAAACTATTACGTGGTAGATTCCCAAGGCATAGAAAACTGTCCCAACTCTGCCAGCAACATGTGCTACCAACCGGCTACTTTTACACTGCTTTGTTATTGACAGCGCTCAACTGCCACCTGCTGCATGTTGGACCTGTCCAGTAATCCTTTTAGAAAAACTGAATGTTGACCAGTTCTAGAGATGTCAACTACAAGTTTTAATTTATTTATTAAATTACATAAATCTTACATTTCCAGTGATGAGTTAAATGAAATCTGTCCTGTGACAGCCGAAAAAACCTGCTCCGTGTCGAGTTTCGAACCTTTCGTGTGATAGGTTGAATTTGAGAGTAGGTGCTTACGAGCGTTTTACTCTGCTTTTTCTGTAGGAATTATATTGCATTGTAGTGCAAATTATCTGTTGAGGCTAAACTCCAAAAGTACTGAGCCAATTTTTATGAAATAAGTTAAGTTTAAATCGATTTTTTACGAACAGTTGCTGCTTTGAGTTAAACACAATGTTAGGAGGAAGTTAAGGAAATTGTTCGAAGAAAAAACTTAATATAAAATATTTAAAAATGTTGTGTTTTTTCAAGGAAATTATATTGAAAGTTAAGTTTTTTAACAAAAAACTATTTTTTTTGACTTTAAGTGCCAGTAACTTTTTAAGTTAGGACTAAATGGAAAATTTGCTTTGATAACCTGCAGAAAATTAATTTTTTTTTTAAAGTTATTGTGTTTGGTGGTTGTTGTAGAGATATATTAGTTATGGATTTAGACGTAATGACAATTATGTTTTTTGTTTTTTGTTCCTCGCTCCCTAGGGGGACGTTTGCGACCACCCTCACCCATACAATTTTTTGCTTGCATCATGACGGGGAATCACCCCCGCATTATTGTCCCCTTGGTCTGGAACGCTCCCTATTTTGTGACATGCAATATTCAAAGAGGATTCACTGGGCACTTTCAGCGTGTTAAGGAAATTTTTATATGCATTTTATATGCATGTATGAAAACTGCATATTGCTGAATACTGTCACAAAGTTCTGAACACTATTAAGAAATAGACTCATTTTTGAGATGAAAGATTTGGAAAAAGTGTTCTATGATCAATGATCTATTTAAAAAAAAAAAAAACAAATTGGCCATTTCAGCCCTTGAAAGGACTTTGACCGAGCTTCTTATGATCGATTGTGTTGTGTGTGTTATTAAATGTTTGCACACAATTGACCGAGAACTGGACCTACATGTTTTATGCCGACTCCGAACGGCTCATGTTCTCAAGAAGCTTTACATGGCATTATTTACTCTCTGAGGTTTGCCATTGTCTGCAGAGAGGTGGTGACCGATCAGAAAAATTTTTTATTGAAAAAAACTTTTCGCCGCGGCTGGGGATCGAACCCGGGCTCCGAGCATGCTAAGCCACACACTTAACCTGCATGCCACGGTCACCAATGATCTATTTGGTAAAGTTAATATTTCTTTTTTGCGCAACTAATAGCCGATACACATTGACAGCAACATTAAACGAACGACAAAATGAAAACTAGTCGTCAACAGCGCCGGATTAAAACATGGCGGGGCCTGCGGCTAAAATCGACCAGGGGGCCTACTCAACGTCAGAGCATTTTTGAATAATCAAAATATTTATTTGTACTCCTTTACTTATGTCTTAAAGTGAAACAATAACTCTTGAATTTTTAATAACTTTTTCTTTCTCGATTAAACTGTGGCAAAAGTTTCTATCAACTCGTCAAAGTAAAGCGTTTGCAACAAATCATTTTCAATACAAAGTTGTATTCTTTTAAATACTAAAAATCACCTGTCAGCTTCACAATTTGACATCGGTACTGTTACAAGCAATCGGAAGGCTATACAAGCATTTGGAAAAATGTCGATCATGCCTTAGACCATATTCTTTTTTTAATAGTTTGATATCTATAAAAAAAAACATCACTCAGAGAGATCCTTCACGTAGAAGTTTCATAGGCGAAATTAGGTTATTTAATGAGTAATTCTATTTGAATATCATTTGGTTATACTTCAACAAGGACTTTTACTTTCACTTCTAATTTATCGTTTTCAATATCCATTCATTTACACAAGAATCCAAGAATCCAGAAAAAACACCTATCTTTATCCATTAAAAAATTTCTCTATTTTCGATAAGCAATTTTTTTTTTATATAAATTTTTTTTTAATTAGAATAAATTTTCACATTTTCGAAGAAATATTTCTTCACTTGTGGGCAATGGAAATATTTCATGTCTCTAATAATGATAAGTACTTTTCTCGCACAAAAAATTCTCATTTATAGAGAAAAATTTATTAAAAATGAAAAACTTTTCCTATATTCTGATAAAAAATTCACTTTGTGAAGTATTTTTTTCAATAAAAACAAATCTCTTCTCAAAAATAGAAGTCTTGTTGTCTAAAATCGATATATTTTTATACAGTTTTCTTGTTGAAGGAATATTTTAATCATTTTTAGGGAATTTTAAGGATCACATTTAGAGGAAGGCATTCTCTGGAGCAAAGTCTATACCATTTTTATCTAAATATGATGCCTTTTTTATAATATCCCGAAAAACTTTTTTTCTGACTGTAGCTTATAAACTAAAGCAAAAGTTTCGATTTTGAATCTATCAGCACCAGACATATTGATTGTTTCGGGTTCTTTGTTGCTGTTTTTTTTAGTTATTTTTCACTTATAGTCTTGGCAAACAAATCAATTCAGGTTCTTAGCACTATTCTCAAACCCTGAAAAAGCAACTTCGCAAATCTGTTACGAATTCGACAATTGAAGAAATCAGCTATCAAATCAGTATCTACTTTTTGCAAATATTAGTTGATTGCATTGAAACGTTGTGTCTCTTGATGTATTATCACCATCCACTCAAAATATTTCGACCATTACTAGATGCATTTTGGCCCTATACTTAATATAAATTTTAAGCATTACCATGATTTCTTACAAATAAACATTTTTTTTTAAATTTTAAGGTCGATTACTTCCAAGTATTTTTTATATAGCATGTCATGTTTTTACAATAAGCACTTCATATATAAGCGACTGCGGGGCCCCTACCTGCTCGGGGCCGGGGGCTGCAGCCTCCCCTAGCCCCCACCTAAATCCGCGCCTGGTCGTCAGAGAGAATTGTCGCAGTGTTCTCGATGACTTGAATATAATGAATGCAAGAGCAACAATCTGTATTTCTAATAAATTTTATTAAAGTTATTAACTTACTTTTAAACTTTATTAAACAAAACTAGTAAGGTATATCTTCGACTTGGCCGAAGTTAAAATACCCCCACGGCCGATTCTTAAGGGTAAAATAATCTTAAATTGGAGAGCTTTTTGTATGAGATTTTGAGATATTTTATTATTTTTATGTGTCTTAAATACATATATATCTAATTGTTTTCCTGGAGCTTTAATATTAGCCTTTTTATAAAGTTTTCAATTTTGGGATTGTATGGGAGGTGGGCGTGTAAGTGGGTGGGTGACGCCCATTTTTCTAACACACCTCAGTTTTGACATAGAATACACAAATACCGAGTTTCAGTTTTGTTACTTTAATATTAGCCTCTATATAGATTTTTCAATTTTGGGGTTGTATGGGAGGTGGGCGTGTTAGTAGATGAATGACGCCCATTTTTCTAACACATCTCTGTTTTGACATAGAATACATAAATACCGAATTTCAGTATTCTAGCTTTAATATTAGCTTCTTTATAGGGTTTTCAATTTTGGGGTTGTATGGGAGGTAGGCGTGGTTTTCATCCGATTTAGCCCATTCTCGAACTTGATCTTAGTTTTTTAAAAATAAGCTTAAATATCGAATTTCAGCACGATAGCTTCAAAATTACGGCTGTAATCGTGTCCACAGACAGACGGACAGACAGACGGACAGACGGACAGACAGACGGACATGGCTAAATCAACTCGGGTGGTGATGCTGATCAAGAATATATATACTTTTCTATACCTACCACGCCTCCTTGTGGGCGTTACACACGTCGTGACAAAATTAATATACCCCTTACGCAGTACGCGTGGGGGTATAAAAATAATCACAAAACTCAAACAACGAATATAACGAACAACGCTTGAATATAATTAAAACATAAACGCAAAAAAATTTCATAGTCCCGTTTTGTCGTCTGTCAAATTATTATAGATCGAAGTCTGCGGCAGCAACAATTGTGGTCGCATCATATCTTTGTCGTGTGGCATCCAAAAATTATATTTACGGAAGAAAACATGCGTTCTAATTTTTGACGTTTGTCGTTTGTTGCATGCTGCAGTCAATGTGTATTAGCTGTCAGTGATTAGTAGCAGTTAATTGCTGATGTAAGCTTACAGCGTCCTTAAACTTTTAAACGAGTCTACTTCAAGTGTGCAAATTTTTGCATCAAAGTTTATTCGCTGATTATGGCTCAGAAATGAATCTTAGCAATTTCGTTGTCATTTAAGTGCCATGTAAGTAGTGTCCGACCGAAACCAAAATTTTGGCCGAAACCGAAACCGAATTTCGGCCATTTTTGTAATATTCGGCCGAAACCGAAACCGAAACTGAATGTCTACTTGAAAAATGTTTTAAAAAACAAATTATTTTTTTAATTTTTTTGTTAAAAGCTTTCAAAAATATAACAATTGAAACATATTATAATAGCGTATATATACGATAAATATTCTTTTGCCTTTATTCATAAAAATTTACGAGCCTCTTATAAAGCCTTTACAAAAAACAAAACCCATAAACAGTATTCATAAACGTCTAATAACGAAACTTTCAATAGACCTTCAATAAACCTTTAATAAAGCCTTTTTAAAATTTTTACTCTAATGTGAGCACAAATATTGTCAAAAATACTTCAAACTGTTTCAAAAAATATGGAAACATGGCAAAACATTTCAAAATATTGAAAATAACAATTATAAGTGACAATTTTTTTCAGAGAAGAACATAGATCAAACCATGATTCAATAATTTAAAAGGTTATCCCGATATTTGACGTCTTCTCACGAAAATGGAGATAGGTACCCTTATTTGAAGAGGAGAGCATTTATAAATACACAAAAATCCCACAGCTGCTTGAATATCTTACTATTTTTAAGTACAATATATCTTAAAATTTCTTGTCAATACATTTTCTGCTACTTTTGTATTTTGAAGCATCCATCGGATGATTTTTAAAGGTTCTGGGACTTCACAGAGAGCAAGCTTGAAATATTTTCACGAATTTATTGCCTTCAAAAATTCAATGAAAGCAATGCATACTTATTTTGTTTCTTTTTTTAAGCAGTTTAACACATACTTTTTCAATAAAAAAAACCCAACACAACACTGAAACATAATTTTTTTAAGGAAACCACAAAACCCTGTTTGTCATTCATTTTTGAGAGAGAATATTTTTTTGTTTACAAAAAATAAGGGTATGTCAAATATCGGGATAACCTTATAAATTATTGAGTCATGAGATTAAACATTTTTTTGACGTTTGCATGTCAAAATATTGATAAAATTATGACAAATAAACAAAAAATTATTGAATTTATCAAATTCACAAACCATTCTTGACACTGTTCCCATTTCAAATTGAGATTGTTCCTATTTTAACAAATAAGCTGAGAAAATATTTTTATGAATAACAAAATTTTAAAAAGCATTTTATCTCTAAAAAGCTTTTTGACTATTGAGCACTTTAAATCTATTTCAAGATAATTTTATGAATAAAACCGTTTGAATATTAATGTTCAACTTTAAAATAATAAATAAAGAGATCATTTTAATATCACTTTAAGGAACTTGTTAGTATTTAAATTTAAATAACTTAATATTATAATCTAAAAAATAAATCTACATTTATCGTTTTGTGCTGGACCCAAGCCACACGGTCAATCAAATGACTGAATTTCACGTTTGTGTTCTACTTAACACCATTAAAAATATTGATGAAAGCGAACTCACATCTACCATTGAAATATATGTAAGAACCGAATTAGTAGTGTCCGTTCAAATCCGTTCAAAACAAAGCTCCATTTTATTTTTCATAGCTTATAATGTGTGTTATAACAAAAAACTTGATGTAAAATACTAAAAACTATTGAAAACATCCTTTTGGTACGACAATAATCACCCACCCATTTAAAACGACTTTTTGTGTAGGCATTATGTTCTCTTAAATCATATCCAAGGCTTGAGGAAAATAAACAAGAGGTAAAGTCTGCTCCTATCTTAGAAAAGCAAAATTTTTCGTTTCTTCTTGAAACACTTTTAAAAATTAGAATTGTTGTAAAACAACTGCTCCTAAACATAGTATACAAAAAATTTAAAATTATTTGATTGACAACTAAATTGCGCGATTTTTATTAACAATTTTTCGACTACGACGCTAATTTCTCTAAAAAACAAAATTCTAATAACAATATGATAATGAAAATTCAAATTAAATCTCGCTTGCAAGTTAAATTTATCTTTTAATCACGTTTACTTACTTTTCATAACTGTTCAGGAATATTGTTCAGATAAAACGTAGAGCATTCAAATGGAACTCCAAGTACTTCGATCATGTCAACGCAACCTTTTTTTATTTTATTCGAAACGTTAAGAGCCTGATAGGCTTCTTCGTCATTTCATGTCTGTGTTCTACATTATTTTTTGGTAAAACACAAGTGTCTTTGGGTAAAAGATAAATTGTCGAAATGCAAAAGTCCTTCAAACACTCGTTTTCAATTATTTATAAAACAACTTTTTTTATAAATAATTTTTTAATCACGCTCATAAATGTGAATTTTTCTCTCAGCTAAATGATACTGCGTTTAGCATCAAAAGTCCAAAAAAAGCAAAAAAAAAATATGCCCCAAACTTAATTTTTGGTTTAATTTTTCATTTGTGGCTTGAGGCATAATTTCATTATGAAAAATAACCCCAAAAAATAAATAAAATATGGCCCCAATATCTTACACACACAAATTTTTTTGGGCCTTTTTTCATTTCTGTTTGGGGCCATATTTCTTTTGGGGCTTCAATGAAAAGATTCTAGCAGGTATTTTAGGTTAACAGGTATTTTTAAGAAGGCATTCCATTATTCAAAAATATATAACCATTGCCTTGTACAAACCATGTCATGAAAGCATTCTTGGAAGCTAGTCAAATCGCTTTTTAGAAGTTTATGAGAATGTCTCCTAAAAGCACTTTTCGATAAGGCTGCGGAGAAATACAACTGGCGTTTTAGAATGTCTTCTGGAAGCAGTGTATCTAAGAATGCATGTCAAGTTTGTTTCAAAAATTTTGCTGGGACTTAAAAAATCAATAAATAACTATCAAAAAAATCACGATGAACACTTTTTTCTTCTAAAAAAAATCAATCACAATCAGCCAGAGAAGAGAAATGTTCGAAAGCATAAGAATAGTTTCGTGCATTCAGTGCTGGTTGGAGAGCTTCGGTATAGCATGTTCTCAAAGCCTCAGTGACTTATATCCATGTGATTCTTTTAACTTGCTTAGCTTTTCTATTCTAAGGATTCAACATTTTTCTGCGAATATAGCACAGTATTTCTAAATAAGTTTCACAATTTATCAAGAGTTATCGATACGACGTATCGTTAAGTCAAAAGAAAAAAAGAGCTTTTATGAAATCAAGAGATGTTTTGAGTAATTTGGTAAAACTGTCACATTTGTTTGTATATTAATAGGATTCTATCTAAATGCTCGCTTAAATATCGTATTGAAATAAATAGTACTTAAATTTAATTAACAGATAAAAATGTATATAAAAAAATAATGATAATATATGTTAATAAGTTAATATGTACTATATAATCGTATGTGAATTTCCGGTACTGCATATAAACATTTTACCACTTAAGTAACATAACGCATAAAGCAGCATTCGATTCTTGAATCATGCGTTCCCAATCATCCTTCGCTGTACTATTTCAACCTTATTGCATTCATCCTGTTCGTTTTGTACACTAGCGTTTCTGCATTTTGTTTTTGTTTTTTGATTGCCAAAAGTAAAAACTTATCGATATCAATAACACACCTCCGATACCAAAATCCGACGGCCAATATTACAATACATCAGAATCAAACAAAAACACAGACCATATTCAAGGATCATAAGAAATGTAAGTAACATTTGCCTTAGATCTCCAGGACTTATCAATGAGTCAAAAAGACTTTACAAACTTACACTGAGATTATTTTCATTTAAACTATATCATCTTTAAGCACACTCATGTTCCTACTAATTCATCCTAACTTGTGCTTCGTTTGCACGCTTCATTTTACCTCTTTAGTGGCCGACTTGGATCCATTCAGGCCATCAAGAAAATTCTCTGAACAGAAACCTTTAGAAGATTCAGTTGATTTGGAAACTAAGGAGAAACAACGATTGCGCCAGGAACGTTTGATGACGGTCAATGAAGAAGCAGTGGACGAGGTAGCTTTGGAGAAGAAGAAGGCACAGCGTATCGATGAAGCTAAACGTCTGGAAGAAAAGTAAGTATTGAAATTAATTCGTACTGAAGAAATAAGTTATACATATTAACTTTGTAACGAACAGGGCTCTCGAAGAAGAGAAAAAACGCAAAGCTGAAGCTGAGCAGAAGAAACGTTTGGAAGCTGAACGTAAGGCTCAAGCTGAAGCAGCCAAGAGGGCTGAAGAGGAAGCAGCAATGCAAGCTGAGGCAGCTAAGCTTGCAGAGCAAGAACGTCTTCTTGCGGAAGAGGCCAGACAGGCTGAGGAAGCACGTTTGGCAGAAGAAGCACGATTGGCAGATCAAGCTCGTTTAGTTGAAGAAGCACGCTTAGCTGAAGAGGCACGTATTGCAGAGGAAGCACGTCTTGCTGAGGAAGCACGTCTCGCTGAAGAAGCACGTCTAGCCGAGCAGGCTAAGCAAGCAGAAGAAGCTGCGCGCAAAGCAGAAGAGGCTCGCCTGGAGGAAGAACAAAGATTGCGCGAAGAAGAATTAGCTCGCTTGGCGGAGATTGAAAGACAAGCAGAAGAAGAACGTGAAGGTGAACTTGCTCGTCAAGCAGCCGAATTGGCAGAAATAGCCCGTCAAGAAGCTGAAATTGCAGCACAAGAATTGCAAGCAATCCAGCAGGCTGATAAGGAAGCTCAAGGCGGTGCTGAGGAGCCAATAGTAGAGGAACCACAAAGCCCCATTGATGAGGCCAAACAAGAGCCAACCATCGAATTAAGCACCAGTATTGATGAAGTCAAATCTGCCAATGATGCATCTTCTTCGGAAGAAGAAGAAGAAGAAGAAGAGGAAGAATAAGAATTGGTAATTCTTCCCATATAAAAATTTAAAATAATGACGATTTATCATATTTCAAAATTTAAACTTCGATTGTGTTCAAGCAGTTTTTAAGTTGATATTCTTATTGCTGAATTACATACTTACTTTTTAAGACCATTTAATAGAAAAAGGCTATGTATCTATGAAAACTAAATACTAAAATTGTACTCCACGAAGATTGTACATCTCTTGGAATAACATTTTATACGACAACATTACAATTTTCTTGCATCTATTTGAAGGGCGCCGTTAGCTTATCTGGCTGTTGGCTGTCCATAAATATTAATCGCTTCAATGTCTGATCATCGCTAGTCTCATCTGATGTACTAAACAAGAACAACTTCAATATTTATGTTATACATTGTAAAGTTGCTTCTTAAGTGCATTTTTGCATCAATGCATTTTCTTTTAGTTAATTCATCTGATATTTATTTATTTATTTAAATATAAAGAAATAAATCGAATCATTTCATTTAGAACAAACTTTTAAAAATAAATAAATTACATAAAATTCAAATTGTTGCGTGAAGTTATTACATTAAGTAGTTTTTGTTTTTGAGGCTAAATTTCTCAGAGTCCAGCGAAGACAACTCGCGTAAGTAGCTAAAAAGAAAGGCGAAATTGAAGTTTCTTTTGGGGGTTGTGTATCCTTGTGGTTTCAAAAATCTATCAAATATCTTTAGCAATGCACTGAAATATATGCAAAAGTTGAAGAAGTTATTTTTTTTTTAAGTTATCACTTTCACTGAGCACTGGGAAAAAATCATGTACCGGCGAGACATTTCGAATATCATGTTAAATGAAGGACGTCCCGAAGATAAACTAGTTGGCACAAATGAAAGGTACAAATAGAATATTAATTGTTATTTTTTAATAATTTCATTTAAAAGTTGTAACAATTTTTAAGCATACAATGAGAAAACTCACATTTTAAAAACGGTTAGTAAAATTTATATTTTAACGGTCTTATTCACCAAAATATCTTAAAATAGATTTAAAACGTTCAATAGTTAAAAGTATTTGAAGTATTTTTGTCAATATATCTGTGTCGACAAGGAATAACCGTTAATGTCGAGGTAGGACAAAATGAAGTTATTACTTTCATTGCGTTTTTTTGCTACGAAATACACAAGTACGCAAATTTTTGTTGGTTGTACCTTGAAAATTAAATGTTTAAGGCCATCAAATCTTTACAACAAAAGTCAGGGTACCCAGATATTAAGCAGCGATTTTAATCTTAAAAATGCTTATTTGAAATTTTGAAAATGAGTTTAGCAGTTATTCCTTGTCGACACAGATATATGTGCTCAAATATGTGCTCATGATAGTAAAAATTTTAAAAATGCTTTATCAAGGGTTTATTGGAGGTTTCTCATGTATGAAGCCTTTATAAGAGGCTGATCAGACTTGCCTCAAATGAGGCGACTCACCAGCCTCATTTGGATAGAGGCCAGCTCTCAGGTGTTCACACAGAAATTATTATTTAATTTTGAGGCTGCCTCATTTTGACGTATATTGTTCTTTCTGTCTGTTTTAAATAACAATATAATGCAATATACCAGTGACTAACAGTCGAAGTGATGGTGTAACTATATACATATGACAATATTAAACTAAATTAGTAAGATATATCTTCGACTTGGCCGAAAATAAAATACCTCCACGGCCGATTCTTAAAGATAAAAGAATCTTTAATTGGAGAGCTTTTTGTATGAGATTTTGAGAGATTTTATTATTTCTATGTGTCTAAAATACATACAGTGTAAAACTAAAGTCTTCGTACATTAGCTATTTAAAATTTTATTGATAAAAAACAGTTATATGTAGCAAGGGTTTTGAAAATTTTTTAATTCATATGTGTTTATTTAACACTTCTCTTCAATACAGCAACAAAATTTAATACATTTCATTAATTAATCCAAAGTTATTAACTAAAAGTATAATAAAAGCAGTAATTTGACTCCAATAAAGTCTTCATACACTTATAAGCCTATTATTAAAAAAGGTCTTAGAATTACACAACATATATTTTAATATTTTGTTGGGTAGCCTTTATTTTTAATAACGGCTTTAAGGCGGTCTGGCATTCCACAAGTTTTTAGCATAACATGGCTTGATTTTTTTCCTATTCCTCCTGAAGAACATCTTTAAGCTGAGCCTTCGAGGTAATGTGATGAGTTCCGATTCTTTTCTCAAGCATATTCCACATATGCTCAATGGGATTGAGATCAGGACTCTGCGTTGGTGTTTTGAGCAAATGTGGAGTATTGTACGCCAAGTACATTCTAGTGCTATGGGCAGTGTTGCCAGTCTAGCCTTTTTGAGGCTAGATCTAGCCTTTTTTTTGTCGCCTAGCCTCGAAAATAACCATCTAGCCTCTTGCCTTTTGCTTAAAGACGCGTTACCACATCAAATTTTTCTGACGTTTGTATGCAATTTTTAAAAGTGTAAACCTTGTATTGCTCTGATTATACTTTTAAAGTGGTTAAACCCTAAATATTTTCTAAGTTTCACAACTGAATTCTGGTAGAAGTTACAGAGTATAAGAATTATCTGCATGAAGATCCGTTCCAAGAACTTTCAGAGTTGGTTTTTAGTTTTCTTATTTTGTAAAAAACAAGCAAAGAAACCGTATTCAAACTGGCTACTAAATTCTCTTCTACCGATACGATATACTCTTAAAAGAAAAAAGCACATGCTGCCATAATTTTGAAATCACAGATGATATAATAAGTTTTACAAATATTGTGATTAATAAGTCAATTGTGATTCTTCTGAAGAGGAGGAAATATTTTTTGAGATGTAGACTTAAAAAGTTGGGAGACAAGGGGACGATCTTCTCATGGCAACGTGTCTGACTGTCTCAACTTGGTGAGGCCAGCATTATACATGTCGAAATCGTCTCAAGTCGACTCAAAACCTCCGCGTGGTGTCTCCTGAAACGTCAAAAACTATCGCCCGATAAACTTTGGCGGCTAATTTGAGCGGCGGGCTTTCCCTTTGGCCATCAAGCAAAGGTTGTGCGTTGGGTTTGAAGCCCAGTACATAAAAACAGATTTCAATGAAAAGTAAAAGAATAAATGAAAGAATGATCCCCAAATTTGATGACGACTACCGCAAACGAAAAACTGATAATGATTTAAGCATATGCACCTGGAATGCCCGGAACCTAAATTGGGATTGTGTCTCTATACAACTGATTGATATCTTGGAAAGATATAATTCTGATATCACTGCAATTCACGAAATGCGATGGAAGGGACAGGGTTGCTTACGCCAAGCATCCTGTGATATCGACTACAGCGGCCATGTGGAGAATCACGAGTTTGGATGCGGATTTGTAGTTGGCAAGAAAATACGGCATCATGTCCTGACGGCATTCACTCCTGTGAAAGAACGACTTGCCATAATCCGCTTTAAGGCTACATTTTTTAACATTAGCCTAATATGTGCGCACGCTCCGACAGAAGAAAAAGATGACGAGACCAAAGAAAGTTTTTGCGAGTGCCTTGAAGACGCATACGAGCGCTGCCCCCGTCATGACATAAAAATCGTGCTTGGTGACTTCAATGCCAAGGTGGGTAAGGAAAACATATTTTTGTCCAACAGTCAGAAAGTTCAGCCTCCACGTCAACACATCCGATAACGGAATGAGGTTGATTGACTTCGCCGCAGCACAAAACATAGTCGTTAGTAGCACTAGATTCAAGCATCTCAATATTCATAAGGCCATCTGGCTGTCCCCTGATCAAAAAACATGCAACCAAATTGATCACGTTTTGATTGACGGAAGGCACTCTTCCAGTGTACTAGACGTACGCACGATCCATGGTGCTAACATAGACTCGGATCATTATCTTGTCGCAGCCAAGATCCGCACACGTCTGTGCTCAGCTAAGAATGCTCGCAATCCTACACTGAGAAATCTAGACGTCGACAAGCTGCAGTCAAAACGGACGGCCAAAGCCTTCGCTACTCGGCGGAAATGCGTGAGTGCGAGAAAATTGAGATGCATGGCGACATGAATGAGACTCGAAAATTTTTCGAAAAAATAAGACGCCTGAAACACTTCTCTAGTCTTTTAAATGGCGACTCTGACAACAATCCCGCCAGTGGAGATGACATTCCGGAAACCCCAATTATGAATGACAGCGTTGAAGTTCCGCTGCCCGACTATAACGAGGTCTTAACAGCTATAGCTTGGCTTCAAAACAACAAAGTCGCAGGAGCCGATGGCCTACCGACTGTTTAAGACCGGTGGCGAAGCTCTGTTTAAATGCATTCACAGACTTCTATGCAGAAAGGCGATCCCACTATTTGCGCTAACTAACGTGGGATTAAAAAAAAAAAACAAATTGGCCATTTCAGCCCTTGAAAGGACTTTGACCGAGCTTCTTATCATCAATTGTGTTGTGTGTGATATTAAATGTTTGCACACAATTAACCGAGAACTGGACCTTCATGTTTTATGCCGACTCCGAACGGCTCATGTTCTCAAGAAGCTTTACATGGCATTATTTACCCTCTGAGGTTTGCCATTGTCTGCAGAGAGGTGGTGACCGATCAGAAAAATTTTTTTATTGAAAAAACTTTTCGCCGCGACTGGGGATCGAACTCGGGCTCCGAGCGTGCTAAGCCACACACTTAACCTGCACGCCACGGTCACCACAAGTGGGATTAGCCTTCTTAATATCGCATATAAGGTCCTGTCGAGCGTATTGTGTGAAAGACTAAAGCCCATCGTTAACCAACTGATTGGACCTTATCAGTGTGGCTTTAGACCTGGAAAGTCCACCATTGACCAGATCTTCACGCTCCGACAAATCTTGGAAAAGGCCCCTGGAAAAACAAATCGACACACACCATCTTGTTGTCGATTTCAAAGCCGCCTTCGACAGTCCAATAAGGAGTCACCTATATGCCATCATGTCTGAATTTGGTATTTCTGCAAAGCTAATACGTCTTTGCAGGATGACACTGAAGAACACCAACAGTGAAAATCGGGAAGGACCTCTCCCCTCCGTTCGATACTAAGCGAGGTTTCAGACAAGGTGATTCGTTATCGTGCGACTTCTTTAATATAGTAATGGAGAAGATCATCCAAGCTGCTGACCTGAGAGGCAGCGGCACAATTTTCTATAAGAGTGTTATGATGCTGATGATATTGAGTCAATATCATCAGCATCTAGGCTTGTGCTAAACAGTTCCGGAGCCGGAACGAACATGGAACGTTTCTTTTGTACAGCGGAACTAGTTCGCAGAAACATGTTCGCGGAACTATGTAGTTCCTTTGCAATTTTCAAGAATGTTTGTGTACCTAAATTTATGAGGAACTCTGCTTAGATATTAACGGCTGTATTCATAAAAATTTATGAGCCTCTTATAAAGCCTTTATAAGAAAAATATCGAAAACATTATTCATAAACGTTCAATAATGAGAAAAACCTCTTATAAAGGCTTCATAAATGAGAAACCTTCAATAAACCCTTGATAAAGCATTTTTAAAATTTTTACTCTCATCTGAGCACAAATATTATCAAAAATGCTTCAAACCAATTCAAAAAACATGAAGGCATTGCAAAACATTTCAAAATATTGAAAATAAAAATAATAATTGACAGCTTTTTTCAGAGCAAAACATAAATAACAACATTTTTTGACGGCTTGAATGTCAAAATAATAATAAAATTGTGACAAATAAGCAAAATACAAAGAAGTAAAATATAAGGAAATGGTGTTCTTCTCACATACAGTGTACGTGTGATGCGGCATGTGATGAGCGAGACGAAGGGTGTTTTTGACAGTTCAGTATCCACTGTTGGGATATCGAATTGTCAAAGTACAAACATTTCTCCATAGGTGCATTCATTTTCCATAATTTCACACAATTTTAGGGCGCGTTTTTTAAATGAATGAATGATTGAATATAAACCAAGTGTATAAACAATTTTTTTTTTTTTTGAAAATTAATAACTTTTTATATTATTTGCTAATTTTATTCTCAACTTTAGAGTGAAACCGAACCGAACGGGGACCGAACACCCAAAAAAAAATCGGTAACGCACCAATTTGTGTACCTCAAGGGTGGTGTAGAAATAGTAAAGTAGTACAATATAGTATTTTAATGAACAAAACAAATAAGATAGCGATTGCTTTAAACTTGATCACATATTGAACAGTCACGTTGTTCAAGTTTCCGAAATCCGAAACTTTGGCCCTTTTTTAACGATGCCACCCAATTCGGCCCTTGTGGATGTTAATGTATTTTTGAGAACCAACACAAATATGAGAGGTGCCGCACTTTTGTTCAACTACAGCACTTCCTTATATTTTACTTCTTTGGCAAAATATTATTATATTAAACGTCCAATAATGACAAAAACCTCTTATAAAGGCTTCATAAATGAGAAACCCTCAATAAACCCTCGATAAACCATTTTTAAAATTTTTACTCTCATCTGAGCACAAATATTGTCAAAAATGCTTCAAACTAATTCAAAAAATATGAAAGCATTGCAAAACATTTCAAAATATTGATAATAAAAATGTTAATTGACAGTTTTTTCAGAGAAAAAAATAAATATCATATTTTGTGACTGCTTGAATGTCAAAATATTAATAAAATTGTTACAAATAAACAAAAAATTATTGAATTTATCAAATTCACAAACCATTTCTGACACTGTTCCCACTTCAAATTGAAAGTGTTCCTATTTTAACAAAAAAAGCTGAGACAACATTTTTATGAATAACAAAATTTTAAAAAGCATTTGATCTCTAAAAAGCTTTTTAACTATTGAGCATTTTAAAGCTATTTTAAGATTTTTTTATGAATAAGACCGTAAGTATTCATTAATGCGATACTCATTTGAATAATATAACAAACATTATTCTACATTCCTTGCCTGCAATTTATTCCACATATTTTAATTATTTAAGCATGTTCATGTGCAGCAGTTGCCTCGAAAGCAAAACATGTCCCGGAGCTATCTAGTTCCGCCCATTCGATTGTTCAACCAAATGAACAAAATAATGCGCATAACAAGAACGACAATATATCTTCCAATAGTTCTTTTATCATATCTTTCAATCAGATTTATGCATGTCCGCGGAACTATCTAGTTCCGCTAGTTCCATTTCATTGAACGAAAGCATGTTCAAAATGAAATGAACAGAGCATTGCACACAACAAGGACAAGGAATTGTCATCTTTTCATTTCATACATTTGTTCTTTCGTTCGCTCACAAACATCATCTTGCACTTGTAGTCGATCACAAAAATCGTGTAAGACTTAATATGTAAGAAAGAGATGTTGTTTTCATGTTCATATTGCGTAAGAAGAAAAAAACATTCATTGCAGCCGGAACTGTTTGAACATGTCAAAAATGAATCGAAGGAACGATTGGAACTATGTCCGACTGTGAACATAGTTCCGGGAACTATACAGGTTCGGAACTACACATCTCTAATATTGACATCATCGGGCAAAATACGCGCGAAGTCAGTGCAGCATTCTTCAGGCTAGAAAAAGAGTAGAGTCGAATGGGTCTTGCAGTGAACGAAAATAAAACGAAGTATCTTGTGTCAACAAACAAACAGTCCCGGCGCCTTGGAAACCACGTCACTGTTGACAACACCTCCATTGAGGTAGTGAAGGTCTTTGTTTACCTGGGATCCAGCATTAACTCCTCCAACGACATCAGTATTGAGATTAAACGAAGGATAACTCTTGCCAACAGGTGTTACTTTGGGCTCAGTAGGCAATTGAGAAGCATAGCTCTCTCTCGACGAACACAATTGACGGTCTATAAGTCAATAATCATGCCAGTCCTACTGTACGCATCACAAAGCTGAACGTTGAGCAACTCTGATGAAAGGACTTTGGGAGCGTTCCAGAGAAAAATCCTTTGCAAGATCTGTGGTCCAATCTGCGTCAATGGCGAGAACCGAATACGATGGAACCACGTGCTGTATGAGCTTTATGCCGACATCGATAGGTCATGTTGAGAGAATGAACGACGAAGCTCCAGCGAAAAAGATATTGGATTCGGTACCCAGCGGTGGCCAACGCAGACGAGGTCCAGGCATTGGATAACCTGGCAACGCTTGGAATTTCCAACTGGCGCCAGCAAGCGCACGACAAAAGAGGCTGGCGCAAATTCTTAGACGAGGCCAAAACCGACCAACGGTTGTAAGAGCCATCTAAGTAAGTAAGTAAGTAAGTAGACTTAAAAAGTGATAGAGGTTCAACGATTTTTTTTGTTTTTTTTTCCAACGTATTTTTTAAAATCAAAAAGGTTGGTACTATGAAATGAAGTTGTACTAACATGACAAACATAAATTTAGAGAGATATGCAAGAGAGATATGTATTTTTTTACATGACAGTTTTAACATAAAATACACAAATACCGAATTTCAGTATTGTATCTGTAATATAAGCCTCTTAATAGAGTTTTCAATTTTGGGGTTGTATGGGAGGTAGGCGAAAATAATATACCCCTTACGCAGTATGGGTGGGGGTATAAAAAGTCGAACGATTGTCAACCAAGCCCTTACACACTTCAAGCCGCTTGACAATCGTTGCAAAATATCAAAATATTTTGATTTTCTTCAATCAAGCATCAACGAGTCTGTGTAATAAATACAAGCAAATATTTACTTACACATATAAGTGATTGATGTTAAATGATTGACCGTGTAGAGGCAGCATAAGAGTTAAATCTAATCGTATCGCAGACCGAAAAAGTGCAGTTATTAGGTGTTTTTCCGTACTCGATTGTAGTAACTTGCAAGCTGCTAGAACGTGTTTCCGTGCTTTTTTTAGCTCAAAAGAGAGAAGAAGAACAAGCACAAAATCGCTCTCTCGATCTCGAAACTAGCTCGAAATGTGCTGGAAGAATTTTTTCCAATGTTCTAAAAAAATGTTCCTCCTAGTTTTTTACATACACTTTTCAACACATCCCATAGCTAAAGTGTAAGGGTCACATGGTTTCCTATTACGATTCGCCATAAGAATTTGTAAAAAGAGGAATAATTACAACCCCCAAAAATAAAATTCCGACGCAAACTTTCAAAACACGGTACATGTAAATTTTTTTTTGTTTTTTGTCCTCTAACAGAATTTGTTGTCGGAACCTTGTAATTTTTTTTTGTGTTGTACAGTGTAATTTGAGCATTAAATGCATCATGTTGTATATCAAATTAAAGGGCATAAATTTCGTTTTCTTAATATAATATTTTAGTTATATCTTAATAACTTGTTCTTTTAAATAAACTTTAATCTATATATATAAAAATAAGTCCGTATATGTACGTCGCCGAACTACTCGTAAACGCGTCGTGCGATTTCAACCAAATTTATACACTAGGTAGGTAGTGGCCCATATATGGTTTATATGAAGTTTGGTTGAAATCCGATAACGCATGTGTGTGCGGTAACTAGATGGTGGTCGGACAGCCCATTCTGCACTTAAATTACCACTGAATATGAATGTAAATGAAAATCCCACCTGTAATGTTTCCAAAAATTTCGGGAATGGGCAAAGTCTTGCAACAATGCAAATTAATAGTGTGGGATGAATGTACAATGGCCCATAAAAAATCAGTGGAAGCGTTAGGCAGGACATTGCAAGACTTGCGTAGTAATGATCAACAGATATTTGGTGGCGCTTTGATTCTGTTGGCTGGTGATTTTCGTCAGACATTGCCTGTGATTCCCCGTTCAACACCAGCAGATGAATTAAAAGCATGTTTAAAGTCATCTCATTTATGGAGACATGTACAAATACTCAATTTGACTACAAATGTTCGAGTACAAATTCAAAACGATACATCGGCCGACACATTTTCAAGGCAACTGTTGGCAATAGGCAATGGTCAACTTGCTGTTGATCGTGAAACTGGCTTAATCACTTTACCAGATAACTTTTGTAATATTGCACCGACAAAAGAAGAATTGGTGTCAAGTGTTTTTCCAAATATTGCAGAAAATTATCGCAATCATAATTGATTAGCTGAAAAACTATACTGGCCGCTAAAAATAAAGACGTTGGTCAAATGAATGCAGACATTTTAACCCATGTTCCTGGCGAGGTTGTAACATATCAATCAGTTGACACGGTTACGAATCAAGACGACGCTGTTAATTATCCGACAGAATTTTTGAATTCATTGGATTTACCCGGATTTCCACCTCATCGTTTACAATTGAAAGTGGGTGCTCCTATTATTATGCTTCGAAATATAAATCAACCACGATTATGCAATGGGACAAGATTAGCGGTTAAAAAGGTGATGAACAATTTGATCGAAGCAACAATTTTAAAGGGGAAGTTTAAAGGTGAAGATGTATTGATTCCACGAATTCCAATGATTCCATCAGATTTACCTTTTGAATTCAAAAGACTACAGTTTCCAATACGTCTTTCATTTGCTATTACAATAAATAAAGCGCAAGGGCAATCGTTGGAATTGTGTGGAATTGATTTAGAATATCCTTGCTTTTCACACGGCCAGTTATATGTTTCGTGCTCACGTGTTGGCAAGCCTTCAGTTCTCTTTATCTACACAACAACTCATGGCAAAACCAAAAATTTTGTCTACGAAAGAGCTCTAAGATAGTTTAAGTGATACATAGTCTAAAATTGTAAGAAACTAGAATTAAAAGTTGAATAATAAGGAACAAAACCAACTTTATTAAAAACAAGTGTGTTTCTTTTCTTATTTTGTTTTGCCGTGCGAAGCAGGCACTGGGCCCGCTAGTAATTTAAATAAAAATTTAAATAAAATAATATAAACCGTTATAATTGCAAAAGTAATTGGATAACAGAAAAGTTTTTGAACACACAAAATAACCGCGATGACATTACCTTTCAAATGATACCAATATTGATACAATTTTTTCTAAACTGAAAGGACAATGCTTCCGGCTATATCGCTATTTTTGTACCCTTTTAAGTGCCTGGCTTAAGGAACCCCCTCTGCCAGGTGTCTGGCAGTTGGTTTTTGTATTAATAATGATGTCCTCTATAACATACAGTGGAATTATAAAGAAATTAATTCCAACTATCAATATTAAAAGCTAAAACATAAAACTTAGTGGAAATAAATACAAAGACGATATACGTTATAGAAGTATATTTATGAACAAAATAATAACATATGCATATGGGCATCTCCCAAAAAAGGTCCACCAAAAGTGAAGAAAAACATTAAAATAAAACACTCTAACAGCTTTTAACTTTATTTATTTTTTATTTTGATTAGTATTTCTGCTATGTAACTTGAATTGAACTTATTATGATGTATTTTTATTAAAATTTATAATGAACATCTTTACTGTATTTTACTACTGTGGAAAAATTTGTCGCGTCCATGATGTCGCGTCCGTATTCATGCTATATCTATTTAAAAAAAGATAAGAGATATTTATTTTATTTCATAAGTCTACGAAGAATAGTTATACTTTGACCTCCATTAACATGTATATTATAAATAAAAAAAAGTTCTCAAAATTAGCTAAATTTTGCATATTTCTATACGAGCTTAAAAAAACTTCTGTTTTTTGTCGCGTCCGTTCCATTGAATGATTGCTTATTACTTTGTACTAATTTGTACTAAATTTCGCCAATATTTTTATAAAAAGTAGCACTCTTTCGTCGCGTTATAAAACTTAAATACATATCGGCTCATTTTGTTTCTTTCTTGTTTTTCGAGTAATTAAAACCGTGCGAATGTCGCGTCCGTGCCACTGGGAGATGCCCATATGTAATAAACTTAAATTTGCTTTAAATAATCGGTAATATTGACTTGGCGTAAGCTGCTCTTTGCAGTGTAAATCCGTTCTGACTTTCGTTCAAGTTCAAATAGGTATTCAAGAGACAAATTTTCAGCACCTTAACCGAATTAAGCAAACCTTCAAAAACTTTCAAATTAATGTATACCTTGTCTGTAACAAATAAAAACAAACCACACAAACATATTGGCCATTTCAGGCCTTGAAAGGACTTTGACCGAGCTTCTTATGATCAATTGTGTTGTGTGTGTTATTAAATGTTTGCACGCAATTGACCGAGAACTGGACCTACATGTTTTATGCCGACTCCCGAACGGCTAAAGTTCATGTTCTCAAGAAACTTTACATGGCATTATTTACTCTCTGAGGTTTACCATTGTCTGCAGAGAGGTGGTGACAGATCAGAAAAATTTTTTATTGAAAAAACGTTTCGCCGCGAGTGGGGATCGAACTCGGTCTCCGAACATGCTAAGCCACACACTTAACCTGCATGCCACGGGCCCCCATACTGTAATAAATACAAACCTTTTCAAAGAAGGTAAAGCATTAAATGCCGCTCTGGCTGAAGGAATTTGATCCTCTAATGCAATCTTAATGTGAATTTATTTTATAACAGTTATTTCGGTTTCAACAAAGCGAGAATTTTAAAGTCTAGTCACATTTTGCTTTTGACATGCGTTCGTCGTCATATAGTGAAAATACTTAACCATTTTTTATGAAAACTGCGTCGCTTTATGCGAACTCGTCGTTATATCCGACGACGTTAAAAGCGAACTCAGTTTCTAAGGAATAATCAATTAAAATGTGCGGACTTCAAGAATACGACGTTATAACAGAAATGTTGTTATAACCGAGGTCGTTATAAGTGAATTCCACTGTATATAAAACTCAGCTTTGATACTATGACGTAAGTAGGACCCTTTTTTGGAACTTTTCAAAGCTTAAAGCTTCTAAAGTTCCCTCGACCTTGGATTCATAATATCCAAACATTGTTACTCACTGTTGTATGCAACCACACACAAAATCTTAGCTTTGATAAAATGACATAAGTCTGGCGGCCGCTGGCTCTTTGTCTATAATTTCTTGTATCATATCGCACAATCTTCGCGCGTTGCCAACTAGTCAATTGAATAATTTTTATCTGTATTCAGTGTTGCCGGAGTAAATTTATTTTTATATCCAAAATACAAAATAAAAATAGCCAAAATGTAAAAAAAATAGCCAAAAGATTAATTAATTGTATTAGAAAAAAGAAACAGGACCAACATTCATACCTTTTTAACTAACTAGTTTTTTGTACAACATAGTACCATTTTTTACTGGAAACAGATTTATAAACATGGTTGTTTTAAAATATGTTATAAAAAATTATATGTTCAAAATATTAGAGCATATTTTAAAAATATTAAGGGCATATATCCTTTAAATAGACGGACCTTTAATATAGAAGCACGTTAGCTCATTTATTTTTTACTTGATAAAAGAAGAAAAAACTTTATAAAAATAAGGTTTGCATTTTTATCTTCGAACCAACTATTTCAGGTGTCAAACCTATTCAGTCAAGTCTGCCATGGTTTAGAAATGGGAGATAGATAAGAAGGTGAGAAAGTGAAATCAAGTAAAATAAGTGAAGAATGTTTTATGTGTGGCGGAGTGCAACATCAACTTACTTTTCCATGCTGACTTGCTTAATTTTACTTTTGAAAACAAACCACAATTACTTTCAATGATCAAAATTATATACATTGTTGCTACTCTCATGTGGCACATGATTATAGATGTCAAATTATTGGATATTCTTGCGCTCGGCTGCACGATTAGCATCACTGGCAGGTCGTGTTCAAATGAAGAGAGAATTCACCCTCACGTGAATATTTTAAATCATTTCCCTGCAAACATTTGGAAGACGATTGGCAGAGAAGTGGATTTTACGATGCACCAGTAATTCGCCCAAATGTTTTTTGGGAAAATGCATCGCTTTTCAAATGCTCAAGCAATGAATGCGCTAGTCACGAAAATTTTCAAAATCTTCCTTCACTAATTTCAGCAATTGTGGGAATATGGGAATATGAAGCAGGCTCTGAAAAATCGTTAAATCAATTATAAAGTTCAACTAGTATAGTTTTGAAGCAACGTCACATTATATCGAAGAGAAATAAAAACAAATTCACAAAAAATTCATTGAAATTGGACAGAACAACGATGCTTTGGAACAAATTGCTGAGGACTCTTAAATAGACTTCGTTTGACACCCTTTTCGGCGAATTTCTTGTTACTCCTCTAGGCGGTTCATTGGCGAATCTTCCCGGCGAATCGGCCTAAGCAGATTACAATAGAAGGCATTTGCTTGATCTTCCCAGCAATTCTTTGGGGATTCTCTGGCAATTATACGTGAAAAAAAAATTAATTTTCGCCGGAATGCAAAAACATAGCCGAGTAAAAAAAAATAGCCAAATGAAAAATAAAATCGCCAAATAGCCAAAATTCAATACGAGCAAAAAAAATAGCCACTTTTGGCTATAAATAGCCAAAACGGCAACAATGTCTGTATTCAATTCTTAAATATTTCGTTCAATTATGTTATGGTGTGTGTATAACATAATATTGTACTGTTGTAATAGTGAAGACACAAACCGTATAGAATATTGCTAGTAATAATTTTGGACACCGCATAAAAATAAGTCGCTGTGCACGCTAGATTGACTGACATCACTGACAGTTTACAAACAGCTGTTGCAGAATGTTTGTATTTTTTTTCTGTGAAATGTTGACGCGGCAGCGTTAAGAATTTGCCTAACATTTTTAACTTTTTTTTCTGGTTATAAATTCAAGTTGTTTTTACATATGATAATAAAGGAAACGCCTTCAAGTTCTTCTCCAGTTAACCATGGATGATATGCAGAAGAAGCTCGAACAGTATCGTTTAGTTAAAAGAAGAAAGGAAAAGTTTGAGGACATAAAATCAAAAATCAAAACATTCCTTATGCTTGGAACAGGCAGCGGAAAGGATGATCAGCTAAAAACTGATCACGTAGTAGATGTAAAGGTAAATACATTTATATGATAAGCAATTCACTAATACTATAAGTTTTTTCACACAGGATGAGAATGTATCTGACCAAAAGAAAGTCTTAGAAAGTGATGAAAATGTATCTTCTGATGATGAGGAACTGATACTTTCCACAGAAGATGAACAAGAAATAGCTAAGATAACACCTGATACTCATGCCAATACAGAGTTAAGCAAAGAAGATAGGTGTTTTAAATATACTTTATGGACAGTCTATACAATGTTTTGGTGTACATTGTTTATTATTGCAATTGAATTGCAGTTTGGAATCGTCTTCCTAATGTTATCAGCATTATTTGGTATATATTTTAATACCAGAACTGGTCCCAGAAAAAAGAAAGAGATAAGTGCATACAGCGTTTTCAATAAAAACTGTAAAAGCATCGATGGAACCTTGAAGGCAGAACAGTTTGAACGTGAAATGCGGTACGGCGCCGCTAGTGTAAGATGATGGCTCATGACAGAATTTTTAGTCTGCAAAACTTTATAAAGATTTTTCGATTTAATGCAGATGTTTTATATGACCACGCAATAAACTTTTATAGATTTTAAAGATTTCATTCCACTGTATTATCTTGAATGATTTTCTAAGAAAATCTTGGTAAAATTTCCTGTTTGCTTTCAAGGTTTCAAAAAGACACTTTAATACAGTAATTAAATTACTACAGTCAACTGACTATGGTAAGCGGTATAATTATTGACATCCATAAGGAAATTTTCGATTTGAACTCACTTCATTAAGAATTGATTTATTTGGAGTAGACTGGACTACTGCTCATTTTTTATGAAAAAAAAAAAACCAGTAAAGAAAGTCTAAAATCGGTGTAGCCCGACTATGAAATACACTAAACCTGCTTTTCCAAAATACAATAATAATATTGAAAGCAGAGCTTCCAGTTTCACGTGAACACGTGTTGCACGTCTGAGGTCACAGGTGGGTCATTGGCACTTTTATGGGCTCCATGGAACATTTGGACCAAAATGGATGATTCTATGGCCAATCGGATGCAGTGGGATTATCTGAGGTCACAGGTTCTAGTTCAAAGTTCAAATCATTCTAGTTGAAATGTTCCATGGAACCCATAAAAGTGCCAATGACCCGCCTGTGACCTCAGATAATTCCACTGCATCCGATTGCCCATAGAATCGTCCATTTTGGTACAAATGTTCCATGGAACCCATACAAGTGCCAATAACCCACCTGTGACCTCAGATAATCCCATTGTGTCTATTATCGGTTCAGGCTTAAAGTACATGATTACTATTCACGTGAATGCTTTGCACGTGAATACGAACTTCACGTGTAGTTCGTGAATAAAATACACGTGTAGTTGAGGTTCGTGTTTCAGAACACGAACTACACGGAGTTCGAACTTCCGTGAACACGTGTAGTTCGAAACACGTGTTTGAGCTGAAGCTCTAATTGAAAGGTAGTATCCGAGGGTGGTTGAAGCACATATTTTGTATGTATTTCAATTTTGATGAAACAATTACACATACCAAGTTTTAGTTCTGCAGCTCACAGTTAATGACGTTATATCGACGGTCATATGACGGTTATATGACGGTCTGTTCGAGTACTTATCCAGTGAAAAATATCCAACAGCAACTTGCAAGAGAGTAACACGCAATTCTCCCTCAAATAGAAAAATATCATACAAAGTACGCGAACGCAAAATTTGCAAAAACTTGCAAACCACGATAACAGCTGGGGCTTTACTCTGTATCGCGATTCGAAAGGCAATGCGATTCGAAAATTAAATGCGATTCGAAAGTTAAATCTCAAAATGTAACTATTTCGCATTAGTGACAGTGACTTAACTTATCGTTTCAACAAATATTCAGTTAAAGATAGCATAACTGGCTTTTAAACGTTAAAAATGCGAAAATCAGTGTGAAGAAATAGAAGAAATGTCAAAATATTTAATGTGAAAGTCGAATTGCAGAGTGTCAAATTTCCGAATTCGAACAATTTAGCTTTCGAATCGCGTTGCAGAGTAAGGCCCCTGACTAACGTCTTGCTTACATTTAAAGTGGAAAGGCAAGCAAACGCAAATAGGACATAAAGTGTTCTCCTGGAACATTTCACAAGGGTGAAAACGGTTAGATTTAACAAGTATACCAAAAATCATGGTGACTTTTACTAAATTTTACAAAATTTTTACTAAATTTGTTTGGATTGTTTGAAAGTTCAAACTGCAACTGTCTGAAATCAGCTGTTTTCTAGCTTGCAAATTCTCGACAGTAAAAATTTTTCCAGCAGGAATTTGCAACTTCCCCTCCGAGTCAACTGTCACTTTGCGCTCTCAATTTCTCTCATTCTGCAAGTTTTTTGCGTACGCGAACGCCAAAAGCTGATAATTTGTGAAAATTATCACAAATTATCAGTACTCGAACAGACCACATAAGATTATTGCGTGGTGATAATTTTCATAAATTATCAGCTTTTGGAGTTCAGCATCTTTGGTTTGTTATAAAAAACATACGTACCAAGTTTTATTTCTGTAGGTTGAGCAACAGCTTATTTATTGAGATTTCAATGTTTGGGTTGTATGGGAGGTGAGCGTGTCCGTGGGCGGATGACATATATTTTTCGAAAATATCTTTGTTTTGATATAAAATGCATACGTTCCAAATTTTATTATTGTAGGTTACTTATGAGCTTATGGAAATATCTTTGGACTTATGGAAATAACTTAAAAGAAATTTAATTTTATTTTAAAAATTTGTAATGTTTGATAACACTGGTTTACAGCCAATATGTACTTTGAATGCCACTATCCTTTTCTCATGTAAAATCGGTCGCTAATTCCGAAAAAAATTTTTTTTTCTGTCACTCCGTTTTCGAGATATTGCCCACTGTAGGGTTTTCGACAAAAAAAAAAGTTGGTTCCACTTAATTGCATATATCTCCAGAACCAACAACAGTAATCAAACAAATGATATATCAAATAAAAGCTAATAAAATTTCTTACAAACAATGCAAGCATCATTTTTTGCTCGAGCTGTTAGTTTTGGCGAAATAAATTCAAATTTCGGGGATTTTTTTTATTTTTCAGAAAAATTTCCAAAAAAAGACAAAATAGTTGCAAATTTCGTTAAGAAATCAAAATATTTTGTTGCTTTTGATATTTTTTACTAAAAGCCTTTATTTTTCCAAAAAAAATAAGCTATTGTTGAAGAAAATCTATTGAGAAATGCAAAAGTTGTGTTTAATAGAACGAAATCACCCAAATTGTGTGATTATCAATTTATGCATTTCGACTTATTTTATTGCCATGAAAAAAAAATGAGAACTAAAGGTTGTTGTAATAAAACCATATATTCTTAATTTTTATTGTTCTTTTAATAATTTACATTATTTTTAAATTATTTAAATTGTATATAATTATTATTAATAATTTTGATTGTTCCCTTAAATCATTTATATTGTTATTTACATTGTAAATAATTTTTATTTATCATTCAGAAATTCAAAATGATTAGAATTCTTGTTTTGTCGTTTATTTAATTTGGGATTGGTTTCTCTGATGAGAAACCAACAATAGTCGCCCATCATTCCTTCGTCCCAAAATCCTTGGTACCGATTCTCACTTGCTTTCATCTGTTGGTGGAATCTTTCCCCATGCTCGTCGCTCTCGTCACCGAGATTCTTCGGAAAAAAATTCAAATGGGAGTGCAGAAAGTGAATTTTCAGAGACATATTTACGCCCATTTTTTATAGTTCTTGAGTAACTCGTTGACTATTTTCTCGTAAGATTCACTTTTATTGTTCCCGAGTAAGCTAGAAACAGTCGTCCGTAAAGAATCCCACGCCGCTGCCTCAACTGGTGATAATAGTTCTGCGAATTGAAGATAGTTTAACACCTTCTTTATTTGCGGTCCAACAAAGACACCTTCTTTTACCTTGGCATCAGAAAGATTTGGAAAAATCGTTTTCAAATATGTGAATGCTTCGCTTTCTTTGTCTAACGCCTTAACAAAGTTTTTCATAAGTCCAAGTTTGATGTGCAGCGGTGGGAGAATTATGTTTTCCTTTTTGACGAGTGGAACGTTTTTTACGTAGCTCTTTCCAACTTTCGACTCAATTCTTTCTGGCCAGTCCTTTTTGTAATAGTGGTGTTCACGTGCTCGACTATCCCACTTGCAGAGAAAACAGTAGTACTTTGTGTAGCCACTCTGTAAACCACAAAGCATACCAACGACTTTGAGATCAGAACATATTTTCCAGTCGTGTTGTTCATATTTAATACATGTCAATAGCTTCGCCATTGTTTCGTAGGTTTCCTTTGTAATGAGTGCATGTGCGATCGGAATCGATGGCTTTTTGTTTCCTATATGAAGTAATACCGCCTTCAAGCTCACTTTGCTGCTATCAATTAAAAAACGCCACTCTTTGGAAATGTACGGCTGACCAAAGGTATTAAATAAGCCAGGAATGTCTACGCAATAGCAGATATTGTCATTCTTAGTAAAGTGTATAGCAAACGGTTTTTCACGATTTCTGTAGTATAGCTGCGTTCGATTCGCCAGCCTATACTCGCTTATTGTCGCTTATTTCAAAATTTGTATGAGAAAGCAACAACAAAGTCTCCAGCTAGTTGAGCATAGAGAAAGTCAACTACCTATTGAGTTGAGCAAAGTTGCGTTGCCAAGTTCCTTATTTTTTAGTTGGTTTGTGTACGGGATAGAGTTAACTGTCATAGATTCTGTCAAAATGTGATGTGAGTACAAAAATAAAATTAAGTTTCTTCAAGTAGTCAACTGCTTATACCCTAAACATGAAAGGTCAGGTTATATTAACTTTGTGCAAACGTTTGTAACACCTAGAAATAAGCGAGCCCGGTTTAGAAAAGAGCATATATTCTTGATCAGAGTGACCTCGTGAGTTGATTAAGCTATGTCCTTCTGTCCGTCCGTTCGTCTTTGTGTTGTCCGTCAACACAGGATAAGAAGAGAGAGTTGAGATAATTGCATGATACAATACAATACACATATTCACATGGACCCAAGGATCTGCACTATTGAATATTTTTGGAGTTCGCCCAAGGACACGCCTACCTCCGATACAAGTCACAATATTGAAAATACCATAAAAAGGTTTGTATATAACTTACAGGGATTAAACTTTGTGTGAGAGAATTTTATATGAAAACTAAGGTGCGCACAAAAAATGGGTGCCACCCGCCCACGAACACGCCCTACTCCCATACAACCCACATTAGTGAAAACTGTAAGGGAATACATGGACTTTGAAAAAATAAGAATTTATTTATGATTGGAGGTTTAATGTATTCAATAGTCGGGCTGGACCGACTTTAAAGTTTCTTTGCTTGTTTATTTTCAAAATGTCTTATGTCGATTGATTTTTTGGCAGTTAAAAAATTGTAATTTATTTATTGATGTGGTCGTCATGACAAAAGTGTTGCCAACTATTGAGCAAAAAAAAGTTAAACGAGTAGACGTTTTATTCACAAGCGAGTTGAGCACTGGCGAATCGAACGCAGCTTATGTCACCTTAACATCGGGTCTCAAAAAGTTGAATTGTTGCATACGAGAAGCATGCAATTCCGATTTTTCCTTTGACAGTTCCAAATCTCTTATCCAATCATTCAGCTGCGCTTGCGGTAAAAAGTGAGTTGTGCTTTCAGTTGTAATAGTACTACCACCTGTGGTTCCTTCCGACTCCACAGAATCTACGGATTTTCGATTGTTTTCACGTGTTGAATCGGGACAAGTAGGATATGGAACATCGTCAGAATGAGATACTGGCAATGAAACATTCGGGACAGTGGCGTATATCACTCGTTTGTGTTTTCCAACACCAGTCACTTTGGCCAGACAAAAATAGCAATTGTTTAGGTGGCAAAACGGTTGTCTCCAGTTCATCGGAACATCGAATTTCATGTATCGTTTTTTACCCGAGCTCCATTCAGACAATATTAATTTGCACGATTGACACAAAATACTTGGCGTCCATGATTCACCAATGTTCTCAGCCGCAATACCAAAATAATGAAGACATGACATTTGCAGTAAATTCGTAAAATTCACTCGTTTCTTTTCGAAAGTAAATTCACCGCACACGTAGCAAAAATATCTGGGTCGTTTTTACACTGAAATTCTCGCAGTCTTTAACTCATTTTATTTTGAAGTATATCTTATTTTTTATTTTTTTCTTTCGTTACAAATTGTGCGTCCGTTTGCTTGCCACGTTTTTTAGTACAATTTTTAGTAAAATAATCTCGAAAGTGCTACAGATATGGTACAATAAAAGGTAGGTAGGTCCACGACTCAGAGCGCGACCGCCGAAACTGTCAAAAAACACAAAATAAGGAATCACATGATATAATAAAAACAGGTAGGCTCTCTCTGTCTTATAGCCATAAGTGTCGAAATCAGGTGTTTTGCTGTGACGGTTTCGACGGTTGCTCTCTCAGTCGTGAGCCTACCTGTTTTTATTGTAGCCTGATTGTTCATATCTTTTCTTTCGCAAAACCCTTGACTTGATTCCTATGAACAATAAAAATGAAAAATAAAAAATTATAGTACAATAACCCAATTTATTTATATGACAATAAAATTTTTAAAAATAACATAACTTGGGTGCTTTCGTTCCATTGAACACAACTTTTTAATTTCTCAATAGATTTTCTTCAACAATAGCTTATTTTTTTTGGAAAAATAAAGGCTTTTAGAAAAAAAATAGCAAAAGCAATAAAATATTTTGATTTCTTAACGAAATTTGCAACTATTTTGTTTTTTTTTTGGAAATTTTTCTGAAAAATAAAAAAAAATCCCCGATATTTGAATTAATTCCGCCAAAACTAACAGCTCGACCAAAAAATGATGTTTCCATTGTTTGTAAGAAATTTTATTAGCTTTTATTTGATATATCATTTGTTTGATTACTGCTGTTGGTTCTGGAGATATATGCAATTAAGTGGAACCAACTTTTTTTTTTGTTGAAAACCCTACAGTGGGCAATATCTCGAAAACGGACAGAAAAAAAAAATTTTTTTTCGGAATTAGCGACCGATTTTACATGATAAAAGGATAGTGGCATTCAAAGTACAAACAACTTTTCGTTATTTGTAAACCAGTGTAATTGTTGTAGAGATGTGCTAGTTAGGGATTAAAACGTAATGACACCTTTGTTTTTTGTTTTTCCATCCTAACTCCCTAAGGAGACTTTTGCGACAACTCCCACCCACACAATTTTTTGCTCGCATCATGACGGGGAATCACCCCTCGCATTATTGTCCCATTGGTCTGGGGCACCCTGTATATACAGCCGTTGACAACTAAAGGCATTGGTCTAATATTCACTTTGTTGCTGGCACAATGGACAAGGAACAATACGTTGATATTCTAAGAAATGTTATGCTGCCTTGGGCTGAATACAATATCCCAGTGATTTAGTCATTTCATAATGAACCCAAGTATACGGCAAAACTCACCAACAATTTTTTTGATTTGAATGCTATGACTGTTCTTGACTGGCCATCGTCAACTCCTGATGCAAATCCCATCGAGCATTCACTGGACAATTTGAAAAATGCCGTAAGCACACTAAACATAACAAATCTGGATTATTTTTTAGCAAGAATCAAGGAAGCTTTGTTCGCTATTCGGTAAAACGATGCCAAGACCTTATCCACAATGCAAAGACGATGTGTTGCAGTTTTAAAGCACAAAGGTTTTCCAACAACATATTATTCAACAGAATTTAATGTATTTTGCAAGCGTTTCTTATTAGTTGTAACAGATTTATTTAAGGTTTTAGAATAAAAGTTTCTTTTATAGCAACTGCCTTTAAAAACTTTTCAACTAGTTTTTTTATTATAAGATATATTCGTGTAGTTGCAAAAGTAAGCAAGTCAATATGGATAATTGATATTTTAAAAAAGAAATCGGCAGATGGTTCATTTCATAGAGATAGGTGTGACGTTTTGATTTCTTTATCTCGTTGAAGATGTTATTAACTGGTTAAAATTTAAGCAATTTACTATAGGGTCTATTAGAAGATGTCCCAAGGTTTCAAAATACTAAAGCATAATGCAATTATTTATACTAGTTTAATAGTTACATTCACTTAAACACATGGGATGGGTGTGACGAGCACAAGTTTAAAAACTAACAAGTAAAAAAAGTCTAAAGTCGGTCTAGGCCGACTATGAAATACCCTAAGCCCACTTTTCAAAAAAAAAATTTTTTATTGTAAATGGGCGTCTCCGTGGGCGGATGTAGCCTATATTTTAATTGCATTTAAATGGTGATGAAAAATTTACACATACCAAAATTTATTCCTGTAGCTCACAGTTAATGCCTTAATTGTCCTTTCGCTATGGGAGGTGGGCGTGTTCATGGACGGATTACTCCCAATTTTTGAACACACTTTAGTTTTGGTATAAAATCCATACATACCAAATTTAATTTCTCTATGACAAACATAACCTTATATATTGAGTTTTAAACTTTTTGGGTTGTATGGGAGGTAGGCGTGTCCGTGGGCGGATGATGTCCATTTTTCGAACACATCTTTGTGTTTGTAGAAAACACATACATATCAAATTTTATTGTTGTAGGCTAAATATGAGCTGAGTTATGCAGTTTTCAATTTTCGCGTTGTATGGGAGGTAGGCGTGTCCGTGGGCGGATGATGTCCATTTTTCAAAATCGTCTTTGTTTTGTTATAAAAAATATATGTGCCAAATTTTAGCTCTGTAGGTTAAACAGAGGCTTATTTATTGCGTTTTCAATTTTTGGGTTGTATGGGAGGTGGGCGTTTCCGTGAGTGGATGACACCCATTTTTCAAAAACATCTTTGTGTTGATACAAAACACCTACATACCAAATTTTATTGTTGTAGGTTAATAATTATGAGCTGAGTTATGCAGTTTTAAATTTTTGCGCTGTATGGGAGGTAGGCGTGTAAGTGGGCGGATGATGTCCATTTTTCAAAATCGTCTTTGTTTTGTTATAAAAAATATATGTGCCAAATTTTAGCTCTGTAGGTTAAACAGAGGCTTATTTATTGCGTTTTCAATTTTTAGGTTGTATGGGAGGTGGGCGTGTCCGTGAGTGGATGACACCCATTTTTCAAAAACATCTTTGTGTTGATACAAAACATCTACATACCAAATTTTATTGTTGTAGGTTAATTATGAGCTGAGTTATGCAGTTTTCAATTTTTGCGCTGTATGGGAGGTGGGCGTGTCCGTGGGCGGATGATGTCCATTTTTCAAAATCGTCTTTGTTTTGTTATAAAAAATATATGTGCCAAATTTTATCTCGATAGGTTGAACAAAAGCTTATATATTGAGTTCTCAAGTTTTGGGTTGTATCGGAGATGGGCGTGCCCGTGTGCGTATGACACCCATTTTTCGAAGACATGTTTGTTTTGATACATAGTATACACATACCATATTTATTGTTGTAAGTTAATTTATGAGTTTAGATATGCAGTTTTTAATATTTGCGTTGTACGGAAGGTAGGCGTGCCCGTGAGTGGATTCCAAAAATATTCAATAGTGCAGATCTTTGGGTCCATGTGACCATGTGTACCGAGTTTCATCTAATTATCCCAACTCCTTCTTCTTATCTTGTGTTTACGGACAACACACAGATGGACGGACGGACATGGATACCTCGACTCACGAGGTGACGCTTACCAAGAATATATATACTCTTCTCGTTTATTTCTATGCGTTACAAACGTTTGCACAAATTTAATATACCCTGACCTTTCAGGTTTAGGGTATAACTTATCCTCCTATCTCCGATACAAAGTGACTTTATCAAAACGGTAAATCTCTCTGAATTCCATAAAAATTAATCTAATCTAAATATCAAGCTGTGTTCTCAAAGAGGGGATTTATACAACGAAACTAGTCGCATCATGAGACTGTCAAAAGTGAGGGTGTGAAGTAGAAAACAAAAGTGAATGCAAAAAGTCTTGCGGGCTGTGATTTCATGAAACTTTTTGACGTTATTCTTTCGTATTTTCGTTGTTGATGAAATTTTATTTTCAAAGCAAAGTCCCTGCAACGCAGTTACATCATCCAATTTGAATATGAAGCTTGAAAAGAGAATTTAAGAAAAACGGTCTGTTCCCGTACTTTTGTAGCAACAACGTGCAAGTTTCAAAAATTAAGAGAGCAAGCAAAAAAATTGCCACTGAGTTAGAAAAATTACAAAAAAGTACTGGAACGCTTTTTAGTAAAAACTTGCAACTTTTGATCAAAGGCAAAAACATATGTTGGATAATCTATATATGTATGGAATAAATATGTATGGAAGAAAAGGTAAATAATAAGTAAACTTTATAAAATAAATAATAGCCATGTTGCCCTGCCTGACGAACAATAAATTTGAATATTTGCATTTTTATTTTCCATCTTTAGCGCAAATTTTTACTTAATGCACTTGTCTGACGATTGTTTTTTTGTATTTTAGTGAACATTTTGACAAACCGAAAAAGAATGCCTTTGATTTCTTTTCACCTTTAAATGGAAAAGATTTTTCTGAACATACCCTCAAAAGAAAAGTTTTAAGAACTTGTTCACTAATTTAGGCAATTTTTAATGTGAAAAAATGTGACGTTTCTGACATGAAAAAATTAACAAAATCCCGTAGGAGGTTTCCTATTCCAAACCGAATTGAATTTTTTTTTTTTGCATTAAAATGCATCAGATGCAATTAAAAACAGAAAATCGATTTATTTTCACACTGGCATTTTTTGGGATGAAGGGAATAATATGTAGGGTAGGGTACGATATGTAGTAGGGTATTTTAACTTTGGCATTGTCGAAGATAATATTTGTTAGTTTAAGACTTATTTTGGTGTTTCTGATTTCCGTTTCTGATAATCTCTTTTGTATACTCATTAGGAAAGAAGAATTCAACATCATTCCGTGTAAAATTTGTAACATTGCTTAATCGCGTTGAACTGCCAAATAAGTAAAAAAACCACATACATGTTCATAGTTAATACATTTATTACAGTCAAATTTTCAACATAAATAGTAAAATAGTTTTAACAGAAACTTTCTATGCATCTATTTAAATGCAGGGAGCGTGCTTAGGATTCAATTTTCAGTATTAATATTATAATTTTTTTTATTTTACTTAAATTATACATATATGTGTGTCCTCTTTTCTACACTACTATTTACTTATTCTCATATGATATTTTTTTCTAAACTTAGTTCATTTATCTACTACAAACTTGGATATCTTCATCCTTAGTCTTTCATACCTATTTACATATCTGACATAAACACTATCAAAAGCTTTTACAATTACATACCTATGTGTATAAATTCAAAGATTGTTTGTATGGTACATTAATATAATTATGCTATATGTTAGTTAGTATGTATATAAGTTGTTTAATAATCTCTTGCTTTTGTCTAGTAAGGCTTTGTGAATCTTCCCATTGTAATATTTTGGTTTAGTTGAGTTGAATTGAGCTTAAATTACAATTTTACAAAGTATTTATAAGGTATCTTATATGAGCACTGATCATGATTGCTTGGCTGTATTGCCGTGGTCATCATAATCCTTACGTAGATTTAGGAAAGCATGAGGCTTTTGTTGCACTTGTCCAAAGCTCAAGCTGTGAAAAGTGTGTATCTCTCATGGTAGTTGGTAGTTGATAGTTGGTAGTTTGTAGTTTCTAGTTGAGTTGCTTACAGATATTTTACGTTAAAAAATATATTCAAATTTGATCAGGATTGTATTAGGGTGTTGCTGTTGTTGTTGTTAAGTGTCTGTTGTAATGGGTCATGTTTTTCTCGCACTGACACTTCAGCTAAAGTTTATACGCGAATAATTGATTCTACGGCCCAGCAGAAACGTTCTTCTTGTCCACACACGAGCACGGCGCCTTCACTTACGTTCTCTTCACATATAAAATTCCTGCTCAATGAGAAGAAACTCACGGGTATATGCCGAATGCTAGCATTTCGGTATGAAGGACTTGCGCGATGGCAAGAGGCACAGAATGCTCAGTGCCATAACCATGTGCCAGATCGAGTGTACTATGTGATAGTTTTGTTTGGTTTGAAGAAAGGCATAACAAATCAGGCCCACCATAACAAGAACCATGCCAAGTGGCATGTAGACAGTAAGATACTTCCTGGCAGGATACCATTTTCGTGATTTGTAACAACGAAGACCCCAACTTGCTGAAATAATACATATACCAGTCAATGCTGGTGCCAGGAATACCCATAGGCTTTGCTTGTTCAACTCAGTGCCAAAAGCTAGTAGAATTGCACCAAACATATGCAGCAGTGATACAAACTGAGGTCTTATGTGTGACATGGCCACCAAGGTCACCCATATCGCTAGCAGGCCGCAGTAAAAGTCGCAAAATTGTAGCACTCCTATTTTGACCAGACAGAAACTATACTCATCCTCGCCCGAGTCGCAGGCATGATAGAAAATTGAGAAGAACATGGCAAAGAAATAGATCACAGCTTCGGTGTAATACTTTCGACGTACTGCCATATAAATGCTGGGAAAGAATAGCAAGTTGCTGAGAGTCAGCAATAACGAAGCCAGCAAGATAGACATACTTGAGGGCACTTGAGTGTCTTCTGTGCAATCCCAGCCACGATAGCCTTTCATACAAACGCAAGTTGAAAATACAAAACCACCGGACATGTAGTGATAACAGCGTCCAAAGCGACCACATCTGCCAGCAACACACGGACTGGAGGAGATCGTAAAAACAACCGAAGTATTACAGTTCTCCAGTGCAAAGTGCTGCTCGGTGGCGAACTTATGATGGATCTCAAACCTTTTCGTCATTTCGATATAGTTCGGCGTGCACTTTGAGTCCATCAAACACTCCTTCAACTTCAATGTCTCTGTTTCGTTCAAAGCCGTTAGGCATTTGTTATCATTCACGCAGCCATAAAAGTAAGATGCAGCACTTGCACAGGCACAAGGTGGACGCATTAATTGCAGCATTGCAGCATACTTCTTGACAAACTCCTTTACGCTATCAATGATGGTAACACGTGCTGCTGTCTCTGCACCATGACAATATAGTCCCATGGTAACGTACCACTGTCCACTCTCCGGGAATGGCACATGAATAAGCCCCGTGCTAGTATTTAAGTCTGTGTTGTTAACGATACTTGAAGCAGGCAGTATTTTACGCCCATAACGGCATTTGTCAGGCCATGTAGGCTCACCTGGCTCACCGAGATGCATGCAGACTATTATGGTTTGGTTGCTACGTGGCAGTGCCTTTTCACTTTCACTCTCTGTATTGTCATCGCCGGACTTTCCTAAGGGTCGACCTATCAGCTTCTCCGCAAGTATACCGCTGCGTTCGGTAGCTGCGGATATTGCAGGCATTGCCTTCAGCTCGTTGCTGCCCTTGAGACCATGCTTCATAGATACACCGAATGAAAGTGTGCCACCAATGTCGTAAACGTCACCTACATCGAATGAAAACCCTGCAGGTGTGCCAGCAGTTAGATTAAGTAAGGTGGGCACAGTTCCATTTGCATCCGGAATGAGATCGTAGTCGAACATGAAGAATTCTCGGTAGGTTTGACGTAGCAAAGGATAAAACTCCATATCGCGGAAACGAACTGGTCGCCAGGCATTAGGTGCTTTGGTCGTTGAACTATTTGTATTTTCGGTGTTGTTTGTTTTTATTGCCTCAGTGAAGTTGGTGTTAGCTGAGTTTTCTTCATAATCTTCATCAAATTCATCAAATGGTTCGTGAAAATCAATTCCAATCGAATACTCCAGGTTGTACCAGACCGTAGTTGATTTTGCATCATTGGTGTCATGTTCTGCTCGATGCTTCTGGTTGGATGATTGTGTTGGGGTCACATCTCTTAGTGGCAATGGCGATGCAGATGAACTCATTGCTGGCCTTTCAAACGACCTGGCTCTTGTTGACTCTCTGGCTGCCGGTTCACCAAATACGCTGACGAACTTTAACTGTGCATAATGCCAGGCATTTGGCTGCACATAGAACTCGATTGAGATCTCACCCGTTTGGTTCGGTTTGATGATGGTGCTATGCATGTAATTGCTTTCGTCAGTTCTGGTTGCTGTTGTGCGTGGCAAAGCGTTTGCTTGTATGTAGAGTCCGAGATCCGGGCATTGCACACATACTTGGGCAATTGTGATGCGTGCTGTGGCCACTCCAATGTTTTGAGGAACATAGAATTTATAAATGATTTCATTGTTTGTGGTCGAGTTACTGTTGGTGTTGTTGTTTTTATCATCATCATCATCATTATCATTTAAGGATTGTAGTCTTTTGGATGATTGGGTCTTCGAAACTCTTTTTTGCTTAGATCCGGTATTGGAGGGTGGTTGTGTGGAGGTTTGGTTGATAGATTTGTTAATGCTGCCGTTTCTAGTTGTATTCGTTGTGAAAGCGGCGGCTGCAGACCAGATGATATTTTGTTCATCGCTGTTACTCGTTAGTGTGCTGTTATGTATTTGACCATTGTTAATGATAATAGGTCGGAATTGTGACACCGACATTTCGCCCAACAGCAGGGTGTCGCAAGATGCAGCCAAACCTGAAAGAGAGAGAGAGTGAGAGAGATGAAATATCGTAAAAGCTGGAAGAAGTGGGTTTTAGTGGGTGTATTTGTACTGAATGCATAAATAATTGGTAGGAAAAAGTTGAATGAGGGAAAGTTGGACAAAAATATGAAATTTCAGTATTCTTCTTTTTAATAATCTTGGCAGCTGTTAAAATATTATTTTTTTTTTTTTTCAAAATAATGATAAGATTTCAATGGCCTAGAGCCAACCATTGACCTCATTCCATAAAAGTTTGTATTAAAAAATCAGATCACACGATAGAAGTAAAAACTTATAATTTTTCAATTCTGAAAGATAGAAGTGTTTGTATTTGAATAATTATGTATATTTATGTATTTTTAAATCGTGATGCAATAACTAGGGGTAAACTTGCAAGATAAGAGCGTACTCAATTTCAAAACGAAATTGACAACTCATATAAAATCTCAAAGCTACGAGAAAAAGCAAGAATTTTCAAAATTAAATGAAGTTATATAGTTGAAGCTGTCTTGTTTTTTTTTAATTAAAAATCCGATACTTATGCGTTTTTCTATGAAATTCCTCTAGATACCTTTTTCGGATACATCTCGAACTCAGAACGGATACCAGATATGAATCCGTTTCGGACTCTTTTTTTCAATTCGAGAGACTTTTTAGATTCGAGAGTAGCGACGGACTCGTTTAAAAAACAAAATATGAATTAAAAACGGAATATAATAATTTGATAACATGAAAACTTGTTTTGTCAAGCTGCTTCATCAACTATTTAACTATGTGAATAGTACAGAGGAATTGTGTTAATTCAAGAGATTTTGTTGCATTTTGTACGATTGCGAACTCAGAATTTTTGCTTAAATTAATACACAGTCTGTCTAGTAATTGTTTTAATTGCTCAAAAATAAGCTCTTTTATATGTTCAAATTGGTAAAAAATCAAAGTTTTTATGCTTATTTGACTACTTAGTTATAGATTAAATGAAAAAAAATTGCAAATAGTGTCCTGAATGTCCTGATTCCAATATTCGGGAGCAAATTGTTGTGTGGGCAATAGTGGAAACATTTATTTTTAATTGGTTCATAAATTATAAACAACCTTTAAATCTGTTGTATGAAATGCCTATTCAAACAAATTGAATAGGACATTTCCATAACACTTAGGAAGACGAAAAATGTATTCACTATGAAATAAATTCTTATTGAAACTCTCCTTGAAACATCCAAATAACTTTTACAGCTATATGAGTTTTAATTAAGAATTCCGTTTTTAACATTTATTTTTCCAGTTTTATTTTTTTAACTCAGAATATATTACTTATTTTCGGGTGTTATTTTTTGCCCACAAAATAACACTTATTTTTGAGTTTTATTTTTTCGCTCTAAAATACAACTTATTTTTTGAGTTTTACTTTTGTATTCAGAATATAACTCTTATTTTTGAGTTTTATTTTTTTGATGTGAAATAAAACTCAAGTTTCGAGTTTCAGTTTTTTACTCAGTAAATAACACTTATTTTTGAGTTATATTTTTTCGCTCAAATAAAACACTTCTTTTTTGAGTTTTATGTTTTACTCAGAAAATAACACTTGTTTTTTGAGTTTTATTTAGTGTCCGACCGAACGTGAATTATTGCCGAAGCCGAAGCCGATTCTTCGGCAATATGGAAATAATCGGCCGAAGCCGAAGCCGAATAAGAAACAAATGTTTTCAAGTAAAAAAAATTATAAAATTTATATTTTGTTTTTGTTAAGGGCCGATGCTGAATGTGAACCACACCTAAACGTAAAGTTTTTTAATGCATTTAATTTGGCATTTCTCAATTTCAGACTAACTCAATTTAAACCATGACAAGATACATAATCGAGCCAAGCGTTAAAGTTATTCAAGAAATGGCAACAGTGGATGATCAATTTTCGAAGAAAATCATCTTCAGTGATGAGGCACATCATCGTCAATAAGCAGAATTGCCGCATTTGGGCGAATAATCTAAAGGTGATTGTCGAAAAACCAATGCACCCACAAAGAGTGACTGTTTGGCGCGGTTTATGGGCTGGGGGCATCATCGGGCCGTATTTATTCCAAAATGAGGCCGGTCAGGCAGTTACTATGAATGTTGTTCGCTATCGTGAGATGATAACGAACTTTTTAAGGCCCGAATTAGTAGATATAAATGTGGACAATATGTGGTTTCAACAGGACGGTACCACATGCCACACAGCTAATGAAACAATGACTCTTTTGCGCGACAAATTCAATGGCCGTGTAATCTCACGTGGTTTGATTTAATGTAATTTGACACCGTTGGAATTCTTTCTTTTAGGTTATTTAAAAGAAAAGGTGTACGTCGATAAGCCAGCAACAATTCAAGAGCAAAAGGATGAGATAATTCGGCACATTAACGGTATAGAACCTCAATTATGCCACAGCGTCATCGAAAATTTGGACCATCGGATGGAGGTGTGCCCTCGAGGTCCCGGCAGCCATTTGGCCGATATTTTGTTTAATACATAATTGAACCATACCAATATTATCATAATAAAAAGAAATGACAGTAATTTTCTAAATAATTTGTGTTTTATTCAAAACCAACATCAAGTTTTTCGCAAGAGTTTTTCTGCAAAATTCGGATTTTTCTGTAATCGAATTATTGACGTCAGGATAAAGAAGAAAAAAAATAAACAGTTTCGAAAGTTCTAACAGTTTCGTAACCTCTTCTACTTTGTCTCTTTGGTCCGATTGTTTTGTTCATTTTGCACGTTTTTTTATTGATCTTCCAAAAATTAACAAATAAATTAATAACACTCAATTATGGACTGCTTATCGAGGCCAAAACAAAGAAAAAGTTAAAAAGTAAGTATGATTAAATGAGTAAGCAAAAAGAAACAAGCAAAATTTAAAATTTTTTCGATAATTTCGTTAATTTTGACAGGTTGAGTTCATTGACTTAGTTGCACAGAAGGCGATGCAAATGCACTTTCCGTTGGTGCCACTTTCGTCTCTGCCCGATATATTGTTTGCGAGCTACAGTCAGTTTAACTACTAATTTCAAATTAAAATTAAGGCCCCGATTTTTAAAAAATCGTATGGTTACTATATTTCACGCTGAGCACATGTCCTTTCCTCTTGTCTCTGTCTGATATTTAGTTTGCGAGCTACACTTCCCAATAGGCAATTAAGTCACCGCTCTTCAAACGAAGGCCTGCATTGACTGCTACTTTTGAAAAATCAAACACATCCTTTCCTCGCTGCTCTTATGAGCCCTTCTTGAAGTCTTTCTTGAAGTCTTTCTTTTTCTGCACAAAAGGCAGCACAACAAACTTTTTTCCCTTCAAAGACTAACTTTTCATATACTTCAGGGCAACTTTTTCGTTTAAAGTCAAAATATATGACGAATAATGGCCCTTCTTACTGCTGTATCAAAGTTTATAGATTGAAATTTATCTGACATAAAAAACATAGGAGTGAAGATAAAATAATAGAATTTATAAAAAAAGATAAAGGTTTAAAACATGATATAATTAGTGTCCCACCGAATATTCGGTTTCGGTTTCGGCCCTTTTAATCAGTTTCGGCTATTCGGCATCAATATGGCCGAAACCGAATATTTGATCGGACACTACTAATTCGGTTCTTACATATATTTCAATGGAAGATGTGAGTTCGCTTTCATCAAAATTTTTAATGGTGTTAAGTAGGACAAAAACGTGAAATTCAGTCATTTGATTGACCGTGTGAGTTGGGTCCAGCACAAAACGATATATGTTTTTATTTAGATTATAATATTAAGTTATTTAACTTTAAATACTAAAAAGTTCCTTAAAGTGGTATTAAAATGATCCCCATATTTATTACTTTAAAGTTGAACATTAATATTCAAACGGTCATATTCATAAAAATATCTTGAAATAGATTTAAAGTGCTCGATAGTCAAAAAACTTTTCAGAGATAAAATGTTTTTTAAAATTTTGTTATTCATAAAAATATTGTCTCAGCTTATTTGTTAAAATAGGAACACTCTCAATTTGAAATGGGAACAGTGTCATGAATGGTTCGTGAATTTGATGAATTCAATAATTTTTTGTTTATTTGTCACAATTTTATCAATACTTTGACATGCAAACAGTCAAAAAATCTATCTATGTTCTTCTGTGAAATAATTGTCACTTATAATTTTTATTTTCAGTATTTTGAAATGTTTTGCCATGTTTTCATATTTTTTGAAACAGTTTGAAGTATTTTTGGCAATATTTGTGCTCACATTAGAATAAAAATTTTAAAAAGGCTTTATCAAGGGTTTATTGAAGGTAACTCATTTAAGAAGCCTTTATAAGAGATTTTTGTCGTTATTGGACGTTTATGGATACTGTTTTTGAAATTTTTTTTTGTAAAGGCTTTATAAGAGGCTCGTAAATTTTTATTAATAAAGGCAAAAGAATATTTATCGTATATATACGTTACTATAATCTGTTTCAATTGTCATGTTTATAAAAAAATAAATTGTTTTTAAAACAATTTTCATGTAGACATTCAGTTTCGGTTTCGGCCGAATATTACAAAAATGGCCGAAATTCGGTTTCGGTTTCGGTTTCGGCCAAAATTTTGGTTTCGGTCGGACACTAGATATAATTACCCCAAGGTAGTATTGACGTTTCTGTTGGAAACGGACGTTTGTCAAAAATATAACAAGAAAGAGAGCACTCACAATCCATCATAGCATACAATTAATTTTCACTGGTCACATTCAGCGTACCCAACAGTTACCAACTGCTAAGTCAAAACATGATGCAGATAAATATAAAGTTGCGCATTAAAATGCATTTAAAAATAGAAAATTTTTTATTTGTCGGTAAAATTTCCATTCGTATTTGATACAAAGCTTGATATTTCATAAAATTGACAATTTTTCTGAAACTTCAATACCGATAATAGCGCTCCCCGATGTGTTGCTGTCACAACAGTTGACACAGCTGAATGTGGCCAACGAATATAACAACGAACAGCTGTTTTTGACAAGGGTTCGTTTATTCGTAGCTGAGAGAATCAACATTTGTCAATACTACCTGGTGAAATTATTCTATCATGGGTTTAAAAGAAAAAAATATTTTTTTTCAATACTTTTTGTTTACCCCTTCTTTTAGCCATTCTTAAGAAGTTCTTCTATCAGGCCTCTTTTGAGCTATCGGAGCGGAAGACCTGCGAAATTTTTCCACTTCATATTTAAAAAGAAAGTGTAATTGTATATGAATGCGGCAGTACTACAAAATCCACAGGAAGGCCTGCTAGCAGCGCTGTCATTGTTTACTGGGTTTCGTCTCTGTTCGATGTATAGTTTGCGAACTACACTCGCTAGTGCTAGTGGGATGTGGAATCCAAATTAATTTGCATTTAAAACAAAAATTAAAATTTTACGCCATCTATTGGGTAAAAGCATAAAAAGAAATATGATCCAACTCATTTTTTTTTATAAGAGTTAAATCTAACCGGATCACAGACCCATTTTGTTAAATTTGACAGATTGAGTTCATTGACTGAGTTGAAAAGAGGTTCATGACCTCTGGTTTCAAAATAGTATACTAGAACAGTAGTGCATACATAAACCCAATGCGTACTAATGCTTACAATGCTGCTTAAGCGAACCAATCAGTTCGTGCAAAACCAAAGCATACAAGCATAAACAACGAAAGAAAAACAAAGATAGCAGCTGATGATTGATTTTCTTATATAAAAACATGCATTTTTCTTATTATATTTTACTATTTTGTGACTTTAATATAATAGTGACAAAATCCAAAATTAGATATTCATTCAGCGCAGGATATATCTGATATTTTAGTATATATATTATCTTTGAACGAAGAGTATTAAAGGCTGTAGGTATACCTAAAGTATTCGCCAAAAAGTTGCTTAGTGACCTTTAAAAAAATCTGTTAAAACGACCCCATACAAACCGCGCTGTAAGACGTAGTTCTACGTCAAAAAGCAATTGATTATTGACTATTTTAATAATTTTTTAAGTTGATCCCAAACTAAAGTTGAGAAAAAATGGAGTAAACTGAGAAAATGTTGGAAAACCAATATTTTAAAATTGAGAATCATTTTTATAACATTTTTAAATAATATTTAATGGGCATTTTTAAAAAAAATGGAGATATCGCTGAGAAAATATTAGATAACTAATGTACTAAAATGGAGAAAAAAGAATGAAATCCATTGGAGGTCAAGTAGAGAAAATGTTAGAGAACTAATTTACCTTTTTCCTAGTGAATGCCATGTTTCTCCGACTGAGAAATTGGTTTTGAATCATTTATTGGGTATGTTTTAAATACAAATTTTTTGTATAAAAGCTAAAAATCAATTTAATATCAATCAATGGTAAATATTTTTAGGTACATTCGTGCCCAAAAAGGTACATAATTTTTGAGAAATTAGGTAGATATTGATATTTTCATTTTTCATCCCTGATCTAAATTCCAAATCAAAAATTGGGGTTTTTACTGAACATTGAAAATTTGTTAAGTAAGTATAATCCGGATAACGATCTTGAAAAGAATTGTACAAATTTGGGTAGGTTTTATTATACAGATCTATTTTTGCACGAATTTATTTCGGCGGTAACTTATATAAACAAACAAAAAATTTTTTAAGATCAAATGGTAAAATTAACCACTTTTTGAAGTTTTCGATTTTTTATGAATTTTTAAATTATGATATCGCAAAAACTTCTTATCCAAATGTAAAAATTTGTTAAACAAACATGCAGAAATTATAACTTTCATTAGGCTTAGTTTGATAGGCGTGGTTATTAGTATCGAACAAGTAGAGTAAAAGATATATATATAAATATATGCGACTATATATGAAAAACTTTAAAAAATCTTTAAAAAAACACATAACCATAAAAACTTGTTTTGCAATTAACATCTACTTTTTTTTAATGATTATGTTTAGATCTATCCCAAATCTATAAAAAAATATAATTAGCTGTCGTATAGAGCCATTTTTCTGATTTCGTCGCAAAGTGTATTTATGTAATTTTATAGGCGTATTATAATTATTTGTACTAAATATTAAAAATTATATATAATATACAATCATTTTTTCATAATATCATTGGGGGCGCCAACAAATTGTTATGTCCCGTGCGCCAGTTATGCTCGCTACGCCACTGTTGTGCACATTGGGTTATTGAAAGTGGTGACCGTGGCATGCAGGTTAAGTGTGTGGATTAGCATGCTCGGAACCCGAGTTCAATCCCGTCGCGACGAAAAGTTTTTTCAATAAAAAAATTTTTCTGATCGGTCACCACCTCTCGGCAGACAATGGCAAACCTCAGGGAGTAAAAATGCCATGTAAAGCTTCTTGAGAACATGAAATTTAGCCGTTCGGAGTTGGCATAAAACATGTAGGTCCAGTTTTCGATCAATTGTGTGCAAATATTTAATAACACACACAATACAATTGATCATAAAAAGCTCGGTCAAAGTCCTTTCAAGGGTTGAAATGGCCAATTTGTTTTTTTTTTTTTTTGGGTTATTGAAAGAAAAATTTATTTTTTCAAAATCTTTGGAATATTTTGTTTACATTTATTAAAATCTGAATTTTGTTTTAAAATTTGACAAATCAAAGGTGTTGCGACAAAGTAATTGTTTTGAGCTCTTGTTGAAATTTCTCTACACAAAGGTTGCCTTATCATTTCCATAATATTCTGTATCAGTCCCCTGGTCGTGTTTCTCAAGCATACAGACTTTAAGTTTACATAAATTGGATGTAGGAAAAGGTGGAACTCCATCAAAGGTACCACTGTATCTCATGGCTTTACATTGAGCCATTTCTGTTGCATACAATATTTGTATAAGGGTGGGTGGCAGCAATAAATTGATTATCATCAAAACGTTCAAACAGATACATTCCTCATGTTAGATATCCATTCGTTTTCAAATTTAATAATTTTAAGAGCTGAATTGTAAGACTTTAACGAAAGGACTTGATATGTATGGTAAAACAAAAGCTTGACGACCAGATAATATAATTAAAATTTCATGTGTGCATGTCACAATCTGAAAAAGATTTCTATGCCACAATCTATAACCATGTATGTTTGGTTATATAAGCCTATAGAGTGCACGAGTATTTATGGATTTTACCTTAATTTTGCTGTCACATGGCTTAAAGAAATTGAACAGTGTATGTGATGTCAACTTTTATTTGAGGCAGTTTATTTTGTTTTTCTTCATATTTATGAAGTGATTTGTATGTATAACACCTTATCAATCAATTTTGCCTTGTTACGAAATGGAATAATAGAAGGAAGAATATCATTTGGGAAAGGGGAAAATTGAAATCACGAATGTGTGGTTAAAACTGCTTCGACATGTGTTTTGCTTTGACGTACAAGATGGGGTTACGACAACCTTACCTTGAGAGCACAAATTGTTTCGTAATACAAATAATTCATGTTTAAATATGGATGGCTATATTTAAATAAGCATTTAATTGAAAATAAAACTTATATACCAATTTGTTTAAGAAAAACAAAAATTAAACTGAACAAAACTGTCGTCAATTTCATATAATGCTAATTTTTTAGTGAACTATATTAAGTTATGAAAGAAACTCTTTGATTTCTTCAGAAAAGCTAGTCTTGTCTAAAACTATGAGAAAAAAATACTATATGAACACTTCAAGTCAATTGAAATTTTTGTAATCGTTGTAAATGCATAATATTCTTCAAGAAATACTATGCATACTATGGGCAATATCGAAAATCTTACCTTTATCTAAAATTGGTATATCGACAATAGCCTAATGTTGGTATAATTTTGGCTACCTTTTTTGTGTTTATTAAAAAAAATCCACTTATAAAAATAATTCGGAAAGTTCCATATTAAGCGTAGAAACTGTTATGTAACTTGTTTTAGGTACTTATATATTTTTGTAATCAAACCCCTCAAAAATATTGGCTACGGCCCAAAGTTAATAAAAAAAGTTTTGTTTGTCTATAATTCTTTTTTATTAGAAGTTATAGCGAAATTTCTGATAACATAGTATACCTACATTTTACTGACCATATTTCTTTTCTGATTATTTTGTGCAACTAACTGGTTTTGCCGATCTTACAGATATTTTGCATGCTTGATAACTGAATTATTACTTGCCATATTCTAAATTAACTTTTCAATTCGGATAATTAATAAATTAAAAAAAGAAGTTAAGCTCGTGAATTAAGCAAGTGGCTTAGAAAATTAAATTTATTGCATAGTACTAATTATGCTTCTTTTAATCAAAGATTAATGCTAAGTCTTATTTACAGTTACGGGAAATTTATGATGTAAAAAGAAGTGATGCTTTCTGTACCTGATAACATATCTTTTCAAAAATGCGATGTGGTGGAAGAATGCAAGAAGAGCGAGATATGGCACAATACCATATTACCATCCATAAGCGCAACCAAAGGGGGATTTCGGGGTTTAAACCCCCCCAAAAATTATTGTAGTACCAACCAAAATAGCATTCAATCAAAGTGAGTCACTTGAAAAGCAATCACACGTTTTATGAAATGAGTGGAAACCCCAAATGTATATTTCAAATCGATTCTGGTTGATCATATCTATTAAATTAGTCATATTTTTTCCTACACACTGCACATTAAACCGGATTGATTTTGTATAGAGAAAAAAAAAGTGAGCCGGATTCCGACTCAAAAGTAAGAGGAACTCTTAAAAACTATTTAATGTTTTTTAAACACCTATTAAATATGTTTTTTCCATGGTATTCTTTTCTTATTTTCTTATTTTTTCTTATTGGAAAAGTATTGAGTCTTTCTTTTTTTTTTGTATCGTATGGTGTGGTTTAATCAAAACTGAGTACTTTGAAAAATACGTTTTTTAAAGGCGTTAAAAAAATATATATATATTCGAACATTATGAACGTTGTACTTGGGCGCTATATGGCGTACATTTGACTTAAAACTGGTTACCTGAAATCGATTTTGCTTACCTAAAAACCTGTATATACCAAGATTTTCCAAAATCGAACAGTAGTTATGGCAATTAAATAATAATTAAGCTGAAGGAAGCTTTTCAATATCGATTTCTCACGTTTTATATCATCTGGCACTAAGTTGGTTAAACCACATCATACGTTATATCAATGGAAAGAAGAACTCAATAAATTTCTAATAAGTTTAAATGCATGTGAATACCATGAAAAATACATATTATACAGGTGTTTTAAACAACCACTCTTCGAAAATGATGAAATATCGATTTTTGGGATCTCAAAAGAGTTTGTTAAGATAAAAAATTTCAAAATTTTTTAGTTAATGTGCCATGAAAATATTTAATTTTTTGCTTATCTTGATTATGCATTCTGAAGAAAAAAAGTTATATGCAAAACTTCATTTTCTATAGAAAAAGGGTTCAGAAGAACCAAAACCGCTCCATGGGCATTTCTCTGGTAAAAAAAAAATTGTATACTGATATTTAGAGTCTTTTAAGAGCCTTTTAACTTTGAAGACGGTATCCGGTGAAATTGAAATTACGATCCGGCTTACTAAATATGTTTAATTTTTATTATGTTCTGGTTCTGTTGGCAATATTTCAATTTGAGTTATATTTTCAACTTCTAGCATATAACCCTCTAAGGCGACTTGAAATATTTGGAAAAAAATTAATTAAAAAGTGAGACAAAATAAGAAAGCCTGAATTTGCGAAAAATCGGTTTATTCCCTTGCCGCCGAAATAATCGAAGAAATTTCCTCTTAAATTGTTATTTTTCGTCCTTTTATTATAGTTATTTTTGTAAACATCTATAACCCAAACTTTGCAGAATTAAGTTAATAGTGAAGTCGTGTGATTCAGTAAAAAAATAATTCCTTTTGACTTCCGAAACTGGAGAAAAAATTTATATTTCGTAATTTTCCATTGTATTTTCCCGAATCTATTTCATAAAAATATTTCTAAATTGTCAAATATTATCCGATTTTAAGGAACAAGGGCCTATTATTTAAAAACGTGTTATACGGTATAATTATAATTATAATATGCAAATGCATACTTAAATTAAAATATAATATCTATTTAACGATAGGTCTTTACCACACTTTTCCAAATAGCCCTCATTCATTAAGTTCGGATAATATTTGCGCAATTTGGATGAATTTTCATGAAACTAATTTTGAAAATCCAATGGAAGATTATGAATGAGAATATAATAGTCGATTTTAGACGAAACTTCATCGGCTATTTTGGTGGCGAGGGACTCAAACGATTTGTTTCAAATTCCAGCTCTTTAGTTTTCATCCCAAGGTGTCAGAAATTCAGCGTTTTTTTTTCTATCGGAATTGAGCATAATTAGTACTCACCAAAGGACGAACTTTAAGGCAAGTGCTGTTTTTACAACGAATTGGAGTATGGATGGAAAATGTTCACTGTGATGAGAAAAAATTGAATTTTTGTTGACCCTATTGGGACCCGAGTCAAAATTAAAATATTTTAGCTTAAGCCCTACAACCTTCGTATAACTGCCCGAACAAGAAAAAATCCGTAAAACGGCGTACAAGTAGCGCTTGCAAAACATTTTGGCCGTACAAATCCTAAACAACGCTGAAGCAAGTTTATTTTATAACGACCGCTTCCACCTTCTGTACGGACAAAATGTCCTGACAGTCCGTTTAAAATTTTTTTGGAAAAAAATATGTGGCTGGTCATGCCTGAAATTTTAACAAGGAACCATTAGTGCAAAAATATAAGCTGTAAAATTGAATGCACTAACCGTTACAACACAGTCGTTGTCATTACGTAAAATCGCTTTTATATCAATGGTTAAGCGCACTAAAGTGATAAGTGAAAAATTTCAAAAGTTCAGGAACGTCGATTTTGTTTTTAAATTTCAATACATCGCATTCACTGGTTATGCATTTTCAATAAATTTACACAAGGTAGATATTATATTGATGGATTGAAAAATGCAGTTAACCAATTTTCGTCAAAAGGTCACTTATCACTTTAGTGCGCTTAACCATCGATATATAAGTTCTACATTTGATAAAACCCCCCACAAAAAATTCCTGGTTGCGTCCCTGTTACCATCCTATACTGAACTTACTCTACTTACTTAAGTTTTATACAAGTTCTGAATCACATAAGCTGTAAGCCACTGTTCACATTTGAATTGATCTTTAGAAATAGGGGGCGTTGTCGTATGACACGTTATTTGTTTGTTTTTAAGCAGATTTCTTTGTTCTTCTTTAATTCCTATCCCATTTCCCCGTACTGTGCATGTTTTGTGTCTTTACAGCCTTTTCCGTTTTAATTAATGGAATATGGCTCAATGTTTGTCCATGGAAACAGCTGACTGCATATTTGCAAACGGCATTTTAAATGCAAAATCATTTGAGTCCTTGTTGTAGATGCTTCGCCGCAAATTTGGCACCCGCACCAACTGTAGCTTGAGCATAGATCTTAAAACATTGGATGCTTTGCCGCCCGCAGTGCATAGTCATTAGTTTGCTTATGCTTTGACAACAATAACGTCGACAGCATGCCCAACAACAAATAGGAATTACTATTTAGACCTTATACAGCTAAACTTTGCCGAAAGCGTTTGGAGAACATTTTCAGACAAGGCAAGGCAAGGCCATCATCATACATCGCCATTGAGTGGAATGCGTTGTTTCCGGTGTGAGTCTGACTGTCTGTGGCATAGCCGACATCTATTATTTTGTTATGTTCAGACTATTAAAATAGCACACAGTGTGATTTTGTGTAGATATGTGTGTGTGTGTGTGTGTGTATGTGTGTTTTGTTTATGTTAATGTATGTTTCCTGTGTAAAGTGACAGTTATTTGGTGGTATTTTGGGTAACTGCTGCTGATCGAGGCCGGTTACGGACAAACATTTAATTTAATAAGTATTATGTAGGAGCCACGTTTTACTTCCTGTTTGCAGAAAGGACTATTATGATGGGTTATTTAACTGAAAGCACAGTTAAAGCTTTATCTTAGGCATGTAGTTTTCAATAAGCGAAGTTTTTTTACATTATTTTAATTTTAATAATACATACATACGTATATTTGTTTTAAATGCAAAAATGTTAAGCAACATCATATTGTTAGTTAATGTTATCAGCAGAAAAATCACAGTTATAAGACCTCATTACAGACCCATTGTGGAAAATGAAATAAGCCCAAATTACTAAAATGAAATAATGCCCAAAGGCAATAAAATAACAGCCAAATGAAAAATGAAATAAGGCCCCAAATTTTTAATTTATCAAAAGAAAAACGTGAAATTATCCGCAAAATATAAAAGGTTTAAAATCAAAGTTAAATAAACCCCAAAATGAATGAAATAACCAGCAATAGTTGTGTGAAAAGTTTATTTAGTAGAAAAAATAAATAAATTATGAACCAGCAAGAGATAGTTTGCAGAGATATCGCTAGAGAAAGAATCATTTAGATGCCCGAAGTCGAGTTCTTAATTAAAAGGATATGATTAATTTTCATGTTGTTTCAGAATGTATTTTTCAGCGAGTGAACTTACAAGTTACGATTAGTAACAGCTAGCTACTTTTAGTTTTGGGAAAGATCTTAGTACAATTCAGTAGTTATCTTTGATACGGTAAAGTTTTTTAATACCAATGATGGCATTAATTTGCCGGTGTTTTAATTTGCTCCTTTAAGAGAAAAATATTTTGTAAATCGTGTAACTATACAGAAAAAAATGATGCCAAAAATGATAACAATTACAAAATGCGAAAAAAGTTTTGTAACATTGAGAAAGCTTTGCACTTTTAACGTTTATTTTGCCAATAGCTCAGTGAAAGTGCACTAGACTGTCATGCGGGGGACGTGGGTTCGAAACCTAGCTGTGTAAGTATCAAAAATTGTAATTTAATAATTTAAATAATAATAATTCTGTTTCATTAATAGTTTGGTCAAAACTAACCTTCAAAATAAGTTGCTTACAATCTTGCAAAAAAAAAAAAAAAATTGCAAATTTCATTTTTTATTTAAAAAAAATATCTTAAACAAAAAATTTTTGTTGGCCTTGCCGGTATTTGAACCTAGGACAGTCGAGTACTAGACGCTCACGTCAGCACACTCGGCCATACATGAACTTTCAAAACAGTGATAAAATTTCAATAAATAAGTTTTTATACGGGTTTCGTGTTCTATAGAGCAACAGTCAACCGACTGTTGATTTGAAAGTTTCATTTGTTGGATGGTATTTAACAGTGAAATCTGTTATTTCAACCCATGATTTGTTTGATATAACATCATTTTTTCCCTAAGTGTACTGACTGAAACTTTCAAATGCCTACACTTGCCCTTTTTTAATAACCTAGTGGAGTAATTATAACGGGAGTCTTAAATAAAACAATTCTCATAAAAATGTCGCTTACAACGTTATTCGCGTCTTCTCTTCAATCTTCGGTTTCATATGTGCCTTTTACAAGAATGAAATAACCCCCAAATAAGAAAAAAAAAAAAACAAAAGGATACAGTTTCGAAAGAATGTTAAGTGTAAACGTAGAATTCCATTTAAGTTGTAACCTCTTCTACTTTGCCTCTTTGGTCCGATTGTTTTGTCCATTTTTCACGTACTTTTTATTAAAAATTTCGAAAATTAACAAACAAATTAATAACACTCAATTATAGACTTCTTATCGAGACCAAAACAAAGAAAAAGTTAAAAGTATGCATGATAAAATGAGCAAGCAAAATGAAACAATCATAATGTCAAATTCTTTCGACCATTTCGTTAAGTTTGACAGGTGAGTTCATTGACTCGGTTAAACAAAAGGCGACGGAAATGCCCTTTCCATTGGTGCCACTTTCGTCTCTCCCCGAAATATAGTTTGCGAGCTGTAGCCAGTTTTACTACTTATTTAGAAATAAAATAAAGAACCCGATTTTTAAAAAAATCGCATGGTGGTTATATCTCATACTGAGCAAATCTCTTCTCTATAAGTGCTACTTTCGTGTCTGCCCGATGTATAGCTTGCGAGCTACACTCAAATGAGTAGTAGGATGTGGGATCAAATTAATTTTAGTTGAATTGAACAAAAACAAAAATAACATTTGATGCACAATGTTTAATAACACTGTACACCAAAACAGAAGTTTTTAAAAATTCCAAGAGGTTTCACAACGGTTACCTAAGGTTTTGGGTTCGTTAAGCCCGAATCTGAAGTCAGAATTTTCGGGTCACCCTTTTCGAGCTACAGGGGAAGCTGAACCCTAACCCCCTACTGTTAATGAAATCAATATGACCGACCCACATTACTTTTTTCAGAGGAACATTTTTTGCCTTGGAACCCATCTCCTCCGACCCCTCCATATGAGGGGCTCCCAAACAAATTTTATGATTTTCATATATTTTTTATTTAAACAAAAAACTCTACAAATTGTCTGTTTGCCTATTTATAATTATGTAGAATTCTAAACATTAAATTTAAGAAATACCAAAAACAAATAGTAATAATAAAATATATTAAAAATAAAAGAAAATTAATTTCAAGCAAAATTTTTGTAATCCAATAAATTAATAAAATTTATATTTTTTTAAATAAAATTTTCATACAAAATATATACACACTAAAAAAATTCCAAAATAAATTCACACCGGTGAGCGGATATTTACATTTTTTACACCCAACGGTCTTAATTTACACCGCTTATCTGGTGTGAAATGACAAACTTGTCCGATTGGTGTGAAATAAGAAAATCAATGAAGAAAACAACTAACAAATCACATTATCATGCAGAAACAAATTAAAAACTGAATATTCACAAGACTGAAATTGAAATTCTAGAATTAGAAGTCATGTTCGGTAAAAACCGACATCAAAACTTTTCATTCGACTTTTTTAAAATTTAAATCCATTGGAATAAAATAAAAAAAAATGTTTCAACATAACTTAATCGAAATGTCATTTTGTGCATTTGCGCTCTTTTATTTGGCTTATCATTATTTTTTATAACAGTTATAAATTGATTTCATTAACAGTAGGGGGTTAGGGTTCTGCCTCCCCTGTAGTTCAAAAACCTAGGGTGACCCGAAAATTTTGACTTCAGATTCGGATTCAGCGAACCCAAAACCTTTAGAATTCATTGAGAAACCTCTTGGGATTTCTTGAGTGTTGTACCGTGTAATCGTTTTTGATTTCACTGACGCATGCACTGGGTTCAAAGTGTTTTCCAAGTTATTCCCCTACACTCAGAAAAAAGCTTATCGGAATATGATAAAAAAGGCATCATATTTAGAGAAAAATGGTATAGACTTTGCTCCAGAGAATGCTATTCTCTAATTTCGATACTAAAAATTCTCTAAAAATGATAAAAAGATTCCATGAAAACGAAAAATATATCGTTTTTTGAGAAAAAACTTTTTATTTTTGAGAAAAGATTTGTTTTTATTGAAGAAAATACTTCTCTTAGTGAATTTTTTATCAAAATATAAGAAAAGTTTTTCATTTTCAATAAATTTTTCTCTATAAATGAGAAATTTTTGTGCGAGAAAAATACTTATCATTATTAGAGACATTGAAATATTTCCATTTCCTAGAAGTAAAGAAATATTTCTTCGAAAATGTGAAAATTTATTCTAATTTAAGAAAATTTTATTTGAAAAAGAGAAAATTTTTATATCGAAAATAGAGAAATTTTTTACCGGAGCAAGGTATGTGTTTTTTTCTCAGTGTATGCATTAATCAGTGCCTGACTGCTTTGAATCGTCGGGCCAAGTCAAAGCAAAAATTTGACCGATCCGAATGAAATACTTGTTTCATAAGTAGCCACCTCAGAAGGACTATTGAACCTAAAATGAATCATTGGGTTATTCAGTACACTCAGAAAAAAGTGTCTCGGAATATGATAAAAAAGGCATCATATTTAGAGAAAAATGGTATAGAATTTGCTCCAGAGAATGCTATTCTCTAATTGCGATACTAAAAATTCTATAAAACTGATAAAAAGCTTCCATGAAATAGAAAAATATATCGTTTTTAGAGAAAAATACTTTTTTTTTGAGAAAATATTTGTTGTTATTGAAGAAAATACTTCTCATAGTGAATTTTTTATCAAAATATAAACAAAGTTTTTCATTTTCAATAAAATTTCTCTATAAATGAGAAATTTTTTGTGCGAGAAAAATACTTATCATTATTAGAGACATTGAAATATTTCCATTCCCTAGAAGTAAAGAAATATTTCTTCGAAAATGTGAAAATTTATTCTTATTGAAGAAAATTTTATTTGAAAAAGAGAAAATTGCTATTATCAAAAATAGAGAAATTTTTTACCGGAGCAAGGTATGTGTTTTTTTCTCAGTGTATGTAATAAAAATATTGTATGTAACGTAATTGGTTTTTATTATTGTCATCGAAGGGATATTTCAATAACGGTGATAAGTCCACTGACGTTGGTAAAGACTACTACATATCTGATGTTTTAAGCTGTCTAAAGGAACGTGTGCAGCTGCTCGAAGTTTTTCTAGTCTAGAGAAATCCATGGTAAAATTTAAAGGTAAACCAATAAAACGTGGAATGAAAATTTAGTCACTCAATATGACTCAAAGATAGGATACAATTAAGATTTCAATATTATTATTGGAACGGAAGCAAATGATGTGCATTCAAAACCCGCCACTCTTGGAGAAAAAAGTCGTATTTGAATTGGTATCTTGAATTCATGAGAAAGGTGTGTGTTGGGCCTTTTTTTCAATCAAATTTATCTCGCACCCGGCACAAAGATACACTTAAAAGGATACACCCAAATATGTTGGAAAATTGGCCAGAGGAGAAAGCCACTTTCAAATTAAGTCGGGTGAAACATAAAAAATTTTTGTTGCAAAAAGATTTATTTTATGTGTCTTAAAAGAGTATTAAGTATGAGTCTTAAAAGAGTACTGTATATGAAAAAAACCCCCATTATTATTATTATTATTTGTCTAAAAAGAGTTTAAATATAGTCATTAGTATGAATCATATTTCGGAGCCCACAACCTACGAAAATTTACTCATAAAAGTCTTTTTTGAGGGAATTATGCCGATAAATCCTCTTTATTATGAGTCTTGAAAGAGTTTTTTAAGAGTCATAATGTTTGCTGGGTTGGCTTACAAAATAAGACTTCGTCCAGCTTGAGCTTGAGGTGCTGCAACCGCCGGCGCCAAGCAGGCAGGTGCCCCGCAGTGGATTCTGTCAAAATGTCTTATTCGATTTGTTGAATGCATTTTTCTATCCATGAGGGTATGAAAATTATATCCCATCGCGTGATAGTTTTATACACTGTCCACCAATCCAAAAATCTTCAAAAAGCAAAGTTTTTTAAAATATATCAATAAAAATGCTTCTTGTACTTACAACGTAATGTCATAAAAATTCAAATGGAATTATTCCGTGATTTACATGAAATCATTCCGCTTATGAAAATGCAATCTTAAGGAATTTTTTTGATCTCTTGTGTGAGATATCACGATATCAAGAGAAAATTTTTTAAATAAGAATTTAAAAGTTAATGAAACCAAATATTGTTTTACTTTTAGACATAAATGCGTTCAAATTAATATTTTGATTATAAAAAGATTCGAACTTAATGCTCTATCCTTATTTAGGCCCCGTGTCGATTTTAGCCCCAAACACCGCTATGTTCTAATATGGCGCTGGTCCCGAAAAGGTAACAGGTAACAAGATAAACGACCGTAATGAACCTAAAAAGGCACGATACATTGATTTTGCCGGAAGACACCTGAAGTTAACTGTTAAAACTCAGTAAAATGTTTTAGAAATATCTAGAAAACCAAACCCAGAAACGATAATTACAGTCCAATTGCTTGCATTTCTCTGCATATTCTAATGGGCTGTTTGAATTAAGACTTTGTACTCCTTGTTACATATCCGAATTGCAAGAACTAAACTGCAATAAATATATTAAAAATGAGTTCAGAAGTTTTAAATTATGAAAATCAACAGCATATATAAAATATGTATTTTAAATCAGGGACCGTATCGGTTATGGGTTTTATCGAAAAAATCGCGTATTAACTGTTATCTATATACCCCCCCGCGTACTGCGTAAGGGGTATATTAATTTTGTCACGACGTGTGTAGTGCCCAAAAGGAGGCGTGGTAGGTATAGAAAAGTATATATATTCTTGATCAGCATCACCACCTGAGCTGATTTAGCCATCTGTCGACACGATTATAGCCGTTATTTTCAAGCTATCGTAATGAAATTCGATATTTAAGCTTTTTTTAAAAAAACTTAAATATAGTTCGAGAATGGGCTAAATCGGATGAAAACCAGCCTACCTCCCATACAACCCTAAATTGAAAACTCTATAAAAAAGCTAATATTAAAGCTACAATACTGAAATTCGATATTTGTGTATTCTATGTCAAAACTAAGACGTGTTAAAAAAATGGGCGACATTCACCCACTAACACGCCCACCTCCCATACAACCCCAAAATTGAAAACTCTATTAAGAGGCTAAAATTAAAGGTACAAAACTGAATCTCGGTTTTTGTATATTCTGTGTCAAAAATGAGGTGTGACAGAAAAATGGGCGTTATCCATCTACTAAAACGCCTACCTCCCATACAACCCAAATAATGAAAAATCTATAAAGAGGCTAATATTAAAGTCACAAGACGGAAACTAGGTATTTGTGTATTCTGTGTCAAAACTGAAGTATGTTAGAAAAATGGGCGTCACACACAAACTAACACGCCCACCTCCAATAGAACCACAAAATTGAAAACTTTATAAAAAGGCTTATATTTAAGCTACAGGAAAATAATTTGATATGTATGTATTTAAGACACATAAAAATAATAAAATCCCTCAAAATCTCATATAAAAAGCTCTCCAATTTAAAATTCTTTTACCTTTAAGAATCGACCGTGGGGGTATTTTAACTTCGGCCAAGTCGAAGATATACCTTAATAGTTTAACTTTTATTTTTTCCGACAAAAATACAAGTTTTGTTGTGCCTTTTATTTTTTCGGGCAAATATAACAGTTACTTTTGACTTTTATTTTATCGGTAAAAAATAACAGTTATTTTCTGCCTTTTATACCATTATTTTTGTCTCATCGGTGCGCACATTTTGCACATGGAATCAATAGTTTTTTAATCGGTCAAGCGGTCTTTAAAAAAACATAAATTGCCTGATACTTTTGACCGAAAAAATAAAAGTCAAAAGTATACGTTATTTTTGACTGAAAAAATATAAGGCAAAAAATAACAGTTAATTTTTAATTTTTATGGAATCAGCCGAAAATTTATAAGGCACTTAATATTCGTGAAAGTTGAAAATTTAAAAGGCACTTAATATTCGTGAAGCTTAGGCCATAAGTAACATAATGGTATATTTTCAAAAGCCTTTCGACAATTTTTTCATTGTGTCTTTTTCATTTGAAAATTGTCAAATAGCAGTTATTTTCTGTTCCTGTCTTTAATATATATTATTCTAGCCATAAAAAAATTGATTTTAAAATATGAAAAATATTCCACCTACTAACGAACTAACGATGGCTCAACGGAAAATACTTAGTTTTTTTTTAATTAAGCATTATATGTATGAAAACTTTTTTTCCAAAAATATGTAGTAAATTCTTTAATATTTAAAATGCTCCCATTTATGGATCTTGAGTTACTTAAACTCTTGCATTTTACAAACAAGTACATTGCGGAAATGTGCTTAAAATGTTTGCTTAGCGACTGAACGACATGCGCTCAGCCTTTGTATGAATGTGGTTCATAAGGACACAGGCGAGGATGCTTATGTACACTTCGTTGGAAGAGGCTTTGGCGGGCAAATTTACGTAATATACCTTGCTTAAAAGGTACACACACTCCGAAGAAGACACCAAACGACACAAGCACTGACACTGTGAAAGTCTTTTACTATGAAACTGACGTACATAATTGTCTTTGAGGTGAGTGAGTGTGGTATGGTGTGGTGTTACCTAATGGGGTTGAAGCAGTAAACGGATTAGCGCGTATGCACTGTAAGAAAGTTGCTTGGGTATGGTTCGTTGAAGCTTTATGAAAAGTACCAACCAGAAATGAAGGACATATATAAAAAGAAGAAGAGGAAAACTATTATATTAAGCAAATGTTGTTATGTGCATTTGTTTTGAAGTCTTGAAGGATGCTCTTGAACCACAGTAAATATGTTTATAAATGAACGTATGATGGAATGTTGTCTTCTTAATTTTGTATGATGCTGTGTAGTACTGTGCTGTACTGTGTAAGTAAATAAACATTTCTATCATTTATTTGGGGAATTCATGTGCAAGCAGGGATTATATTCTGAAGACATTCAAATTTTGTTTACCTCAAATACATATATAAGTGCATATTTGTCAAAAGTACAAAAATGTTTCAAATAAACTTACCTTGCTGTTCTATGCGGTCATTATTAGGATCAGTCCAACTCACAAATGCAACTGCAAACCAGTTACCGACCTGAGGTCCATTTACGGTAATATGTTGTTGAACTTCATCCGATTGGAATTGCATGTTGTATATTTTAAATCTAAATTGAAAAGGACAAAACAAAAGAAAATGAATTTTAAATTGTATTTTAAGACATAAAAACATACAGTTTAAGCACAAGTTTTAATATTTAATACATAATTATATGAAGGTATTTCAAGAGCCTTATTCTTGCGAAGGACAATTGTAAATTTATTGACAAGCCTAAATATTTATCATTCTTAAATGCACGCTTCGAATTGTTGATGAAGTGTTTAAATATTTTCTAGATTAGTTTTTAAAAACATATTGAATGAAACACACGCTACGAGATCGCTGCGTCAACTTCTATAAATATGAATGAGGCGACATATTTTATGTATCCCAACTCAATATATAAAATAGGGGATATAAAAGATAACCATGTAAATCACGATAGAATAAACAAGGAAGTGGTGATAGCTGTCTTTTATCTCACAATGGCGAACATAAGTTGTCAAAGTGTTTTTGTTAATTCTACTATTCCTATTGTTTTTAGCGTTTTCAAGTTTATTCTGTTTTTGACAACTTACAGTCAAGAAAAGTTGAAAATAACACAATTTCTACTCGTGATCAGCCAAAAACGGCCCTTATTGAGGAGTGGCAGAATATGGAGCAGGCATGATATTTGTGGTGGATATCCACTTTTTTACCTCTTTCGATTTTCGAAAGTCCCCAACTCCTTTTAGCCCAAAACAAGTACTTTCGGAAACACTAACCATAAAAAAAAAGTAAAAGTCACCCATGAAGATTTTGTTCTCAATATTGAGACCGAAAAAATTGTTAATTGTTAATAAACGTAATCTACACGTTGTCAACGACGCCAGCAAAATAGGCTTAATATTAGGAAAGAATATTTTTGGTTCAAATTCAAATCGTCGCCGAAAATTGAAAGAAATACATATTGTCATCCCATGGCAAAAAGAAATTAATTTTGATTAAAATTTTCTTACAATTTTCTACAAAAGAAAAGTTAATGTGGGTCGTTCTCTCATTTCAGCCTTTTGGAAGGCACTCTGGGAGCGATGGAAGCCGGTTTTAGAAAAAAAATTTAAAAAAAAAAATTAAAAACAAAGAGCTCCTTCATTTAAGAGTTGGAGGTAGGTTTGTTGCGATAAAGTGTTGGAAAGAAAAAACCAATGGCGGTCACGCACACATTTTACCCTACTAGGCGCACCCTGTGAGTGGTGAGGTCAAATTTCCTTAAAATATCAATTTTATTTAGAAACCCCTTTAGGGGTGGAGATTGGGGCAGGTATGTTCTTTAAAAATTTTGGCGAAAAAAATGTAATGGGGGTCGGTTGAACATATCACCCCTTTAGGGACAACACTTGGATAGTTATGGAGGTTTTCGTCTAAGTTTTCCACTTTTCACTAACCTTTAACACCGATGCGGCACAACTTAACCCCACGCTACGCCAAATTTGTTTTTTTCAAAAGCAATTTTTTGTCGAATCTCACAAAATTTAAGTTTCCTGGGTATCAAAATCCCGTTAATAAAGATCTTCATACACGCAGAGAAAAAAAACGTTTATCGCCAGTTTGCTACAAACGAACTTCGTTTGTCGTGCTTCAAATCATTGTTTGTAAACGTTTCAACAGTTGGCATAATAATGGTTAGTTGCGGGAAACACGTTATTTAGTTGCAAGAAATTAATTTTGTTTGTCATAAACGGCAGTGATTTTTAAATTGCAGCAACCGAAAAATTTGTTTTTTCCAACTGAAAACTTAGTTTACAGGAAAAAAAATTAATTTGTTAGAAGCTTTCGTTGATGACAATTGTTAAATATTTGCCATAAACGAAAAAACAAGAATGTGTTACAGTTTAAGTAAGCGCAGCCACACAAATGGCAACTCGCTTTTACCTTTGCACTTTGTCTTAACAAAAATTTTAGTTGTTGTTGTTATAGTAATAGTCAGAACGTAAGTTATTTTTAAATTTCAGCAACCGAAAAATTTGTTTTGTTCAACTGAAAACTTCATTTGTAGAAAAAAAGATGAATTTCTTATGACATACACATTTGTAATCTAAAAAAATCCTTCTACACAATATCTGACAATAGCTCAATGGAAGCATGCTAGACTGTCACGCGGGAGACGTGGGTTCGATTCTTGGCTGTATAAGTATCAAAAATTTTAATTTAATTATTGAAATTCAAATTCTGTTTCATTAACTGCTTCGTCAAAAATGACCGTCAAAATAAGAATAATAAAAATAAATAAAAAAAAAAAATTAATTAAAAAAAAAATATTTAGTGTTCCTGTAGGAATGAACCAAGGTCACTCAAGTTCCTAGACTCGAACGCCAGCACGCTCGGCTAAATTTGAACTTCCAAAGCAATGACAAAATTTCATTAAGTTCGATGTTTCTTCGTTTCAAGCAAGAATATTTTTAAGTTGATGACAACTGAATACTCGTTTGCAGCAAATACAGTTTGCAAACGAAGTATAGTTGGTGAATTTTTCAGTTACGGTAAACGAAAAATTTCTTTGCGTGTATATCACTGTCCCACCCCTAGTGCATCAGCAACAGAACAAAACCTTGAGTTATAAAATTGTGGCATTTTAATTTAATTTTAATTTATAATTCTTAAAAAAACATATACTTTAAGAATTATATTTTGAACTTTATGCCAAATAATTCATGACGTAACAGGCTTGATACAACAACAAAAATCTATACAGAACAACTGGGCAGATTAGACCATGGTTTCGTCGGACACTACTCCGACTCATCAGTAGTCTCTGGTGGTTCATGCCGTTCACTTACTTTGGAGAAGCTAATAAGTGCAACTGCCGCACTTATTATTCTTAAATAATAAAAATAATAAGCCTATTGTGTGAAAGACTGCAGCCCATCGTCAACCAACTGATTGGACCTTATCAGTGTGGCTTCAGACCTGGAAAGTTCACCATTGACCAGATCTTCACGCTCCGACAAATCTTGGAAAAGACCCTCGAAAAACGAATCGACACGCACCATCTCTTTGTCGATTTCAAAGCCGCCTTCGACAGTCCAATAAGGAGTCACCTATACTCCATCATGTCTGAATTTGGTATTCCTGCGAAGCTAATACGTCTTTGCAGGATGACATTGTACAACACCAGCAGTGCAGTGAAAATCGGGAAGGACCTCTCCCTTCCGTTCGATACCAAGCGAGGTTTCAGACAAGGTGATTCCTTATCGTGCGACTTCTTTAATATAGTAATGGAGAAGATCATCCGAGCTGCTGACCTGAGACGCAGCGGCACAATTTTCTATAAGAGCGTTATGCTGCTGGCGTATGCTGATGATATTGACATCATTGGCCAAAATACGCGCGAAGTCAGTGCAGCATTCTCCAGGATAGAAAAAGAGTCGAGTCGAATGGGTCTTGCAGTGAACGCAGATAAAACGAAGTATCTCGGATCAACAAACAAACAGTCCCAGCGTCTTGGAAACCACGTCACTGTTGACAACACCTCCTTTGAGGTAGTGAAGGACTTTGTTTACCTGGGATCCAGTATTAACTCCTCCAACTATATCAGTATTGAGATTAAACGAAGGATAACTCTTGCCAACAGGTGTTACTTTGGGCTTAGTAGGCAATTGAGAAGCAGAGCTCTCTCTCGACGAACAAAACTGACGCTCTATAAGTCAATAATCATGCCCGTCCTACTATACGCATCACAAACCTGGACGTTGAGCAGCTCTGATGAAAGGACTTTGGGAGCGTTCGAGAGAAAAATCCTTCGCAAGATCTATGGTCCAATCTGTGTCAATGGCGAGTACCGAATACGATGGAACCACGAGTTGTATGAGCTATATGCCGACATCGATATAGTCAAGCGTATTAAAATAGAGCGGCTTCGCTGGCTAGGTCATGTCGAGAGAATGAACGACGAAGCTCCAGCGAAAAAAAATATTGGATTAGGTACCCAGCGGTGGCCAACGCAGACGAGGAAGACCGCATCTTCGTTGGAAAGACCAGGCATTGGATAACCTGACGACGCTTGGAGTTTCCAACTGGCGCCAGCAAGCGCACGACAAAAGAGGCTGGCGCAAATTCTTAGACCAGGCCAAAACCGACCAACGGTTGTAAGCGCCATCTAAGTAAGTAAGTAAGTATTGCCTACACAAAATATTTGGTGCACTTATTCTTCGCACTTGGATTGAATTAAAAAACAATTATCAAAATCGGTTGAGAAACACGGGAGAAAATTGTTTTGAACTGTTTTCCCTACGTCTATTTATATATAGACTAACTAAAAGTACTCTAGCGTCCGAAAAAGTACTTTCAGAAGAGTAAAAAAGTCTTCTCCAAAATTATCAAATATCGTCACTGATATGGAGCCGTCCTACTGCCGAAAACTGGTATATCAATCTCAAATCATTTAGAAGCGGTTATTATGGGCTTACCAACTTAATATTTACTCTGAATTTTTTAAAATTATTTTGCTCATGATTTCCATTATTATTTTGATGTTGGTTTTTGGTATTAATTTTGTTTTTTTTTTTCATTTTTTAAAATCAATTAACTGTTAATTCATTTTTCTTATAATTATTTTCTATTAACCACATCAAACTCTTTTTAAAATATACAAAAACTTGCCAGTTGGACCGTAAAAATAACTTAAATTTGGGTGAATGAAAGTTTTAAATTTGTTCCATTATTAATTTGAGCCACTGTATTTTCGCCAAAAAAACTGTTATAACAACCATGTTAACTCTATCCTGCATGTAAATAAAATAACAATTGTCAATCGCCAGAATAAGACCGTTAGTTAAACTCTCAACTTTAAAATGAATGTAGGAGGTTGACGTGCTGATGGTGAAGACAGTTTGATCTAAACACTTACAGCCGGTTTGTTCGCGAAGTTATAAATATATAACTTATTCTGTAACTGTTTTTGTGACTAAATCGGTTTGTTCGCCATCTACAACTCGTTATATATCAAATTAAAACGAACTTTAAACCTCGTTTTAAATAAAAATTCAGTTGTGCTAAAACGCCACAAAATGTGTTTTAAATTTGTAACGAGTTTTATAGCCTGGTTATGAATTAAACGTCAGTTCTATCAAATCTTTACAAAATGTATACATATTTTATGCTTTGAATTTTTCACCACGTTATAAAAGCATTTCACCAGTTTATAACGCGTTACGTAATGGACAGAAAAAATTTAATGAACAAATTGAAAAAAATTAAAACGTGTTATAAAGGAGTTTTATTTTATAGCTGGTTTTACATATAACGCGTTATAAGCAAATTTATAACTCTGTGAACAAACCGGACGTTACAGCATAATTCTTAAATATCTTATAATTTATATGTACATATTTTAACGTAAATTTTAATTTGTATGTACAATTTTAATTGCATTTATATAATATTAATGAACTTTTTTATTTTAATGTTTAAATTTTGAATAATGCTAAAAAGCCTAATAAGGCTTAGCGAATGAATAAATAAATAAATTATTATTCAGAATAGTATTTTAAAGGCTGCGTAATGTTAAGCAGGCGTTAAGCAACAAAACCTTATTCAGAATGAATGTTTCGTGTCTTACGCAACGTTGTTTAAGGGATGCGTTACGTAAACGCCGATATTGACGTCTAAAGGCTATGTAAATGCTACTTTAAAGCTTTTTTGTAATTTCTTCTTATAAACGTCAATTTTGCTCCTTTAGTGAATGTGAAATATTTTGCTTGTTTTTAATAAAGCTAATAATGCCTTTTAGTTTTGAAGATGTTTTTAACGATGTTGATTTGTTTGAACAGGATAAGAATATATATCATTGCTTTATCCTGTCAGGCGCGGATCCACGCTGGGGCGATCAGGGCGATCGCCCCCCCCCCAAAGCTTAATGAAAATTACTACTTCAACACATCTTCTAACTTAATTTCAAAATAAATTCGGATAAAAGCATTTGTAAATGAGTGGAGACATTCAATTACGTGATCGTTTAGAGCAGTGATGCCCAGACAAATTATTTGAAGAGTGCTACAACAATTACAACAAAAAGCCAACAACAACAACAACACACAAAACAACAACACGAATCCTTCAATGTGCGCAAATACAACAATTAAAAAGAAGAATAAGAGCCCGAACAGAACCAAAGCGGATGACGGCTGGCGGATTCGCCGTTCAGCAGAATACATTAAAATGTATGCACTCGGCAAAAACGAATTCGCTGGGCGAATCCGCGACGGAAAAACGCCAGAATAGAATCTATTCTATTTTTGCTATGGCGGCTGGCGGTCCTCTCTCTGAGTAACATAAATGTTGCCATACTTTTGCTAAGAATTGGCTGTGTTTAATGTAATTTTTTTAGTTTTTAGTATATTCTGACGTTTGGTTTTTTGTGTCTGTGTTATATTTATGTGAATTCGCAATAATATACGAAATAATTGTCTTCATAATGGATTTTGATGAACACTTAATTGAATAAGTCAAAATTTTTTCATATATGTTAATCATGTTGTCCGTCTGTTGCACCCCTATCAGTCAATTGTACCACTACCGTGACAAAAAGCAACTCTGTTCCGACAACCGCCAGCCGCTCTTGTTGTAGACGTGTTTCAGCTCAATTCGCCGAGAGAGGACCGCCAGCCGTCAGTCGCTTTGGTTCTGTTCGGGCTCTAAGGGTGAAGCTGAAAACTTAATTCGGCGAATTACAACAATCATTGCAATATTGAAGTTGTTGTAAAGAGTGCAAAGAGTGGAGCATGTTAAAAACAACAACACGAATTCTGGCAGCGCCCAAGCAAAAAAAAAAAAGACATACAAACAACAACACGAGTGCTGACCGTACCCAAGATCACAAGTTAAATTGTTGAACACACAAAAACAACAACATGCAAATGTAAGAAGCGTCATTTGATGGCTCTTAAAAACAACAAAGCATAAGAAGCAATGATTTTTCTTCAAACTGAATTAGTCGAATTAAAACAATCATGAAAACATCGAAGTTGTTGTAAAGAGTGGAAAGAGTGGAAAGAGTTAGGCGCTGGGCATCCCTGGTTTAGAGGATTCGTCCGTACGTTCAACATATATAAGTAAAACAACACAAAATGAACTCATTGTTTGTTGCGGACAAGAAATTCTGTCAACTATATATAATTACCAGAATTCAAAAAGCAATATATTATGAAATTATATTCGACGACAGTTAAGAAATATCTCACAAATCCCAGTTATCTCTAGCCATCAGATACATATATCGCACACTAAATACAAAACAGTCACAACTCAAAAAACATGACTTTTCAGAAGAAGCGAAAAATAAAACCCTTTGGTTGATACTAGAGAAGAAAAGCAATTTTCATTTAAACACACGAACTTCATTCTTCCGGTTAATGAAGGAAATAATGAAAAAGATAGTGATATATGTGTTTTGTGAATTGATTTATAACAAAAAGTCGGTATAAAAAAATTTTGAGTTGTGACTGTTTTGTATTTAGTGTGCGATATGATAACACTATTAGAGAAATTTTATTCAATTCATCGATCTTCATTATGAAATAATGAAAGAAACTAAAGATAAGGAATTAATAGAACTAAAAATTACTGGTATTAAATAAGGTAAAACTTTAGTGAATGCTTTGGAATCGCTGAATTTGGATCTTCAAAAGTGAGTTGCTGTGACAACAGATGGTTGTTTAATGATGGTTTCAGAATCTTGTGGAGCCGTTGAAGAAGTGCTTAAAGTTGCTATAAATGCAGTATACTGCCCTTGTTTTAATAATTTTTTGAACAAATCTTTGTCTCCATCTTCAGATGTTCAAATAATTCGAAATGCTATTGGTACTATGAAAGAGACGATATCGTTCTTCAATGCCTCAGCGAAGCGTTCCAATACGTTAAAAAAATGATGGGTAGTCAGTTATCTAGCTTGTGTGAAACAAGATGGGTCGAAAGACATAATGGAGTTTTGCAATTTCGTTTTGCGCTTCCGAAAAAAATTGAAACCCTTCATTACATATTTCAGTGGCAAGATAAAAACGTCGCCAAAAGCAAACGCTTTGAGAATTGTACTTTGTGAATTTGAATTTTTTAGTTGCAGTCGTTTGTCTCTCTGATGTGTTGAGTTACAATCAAGCCCTAAGCTATTTCCTTCAGAAAAAACAAATTGACGTTAAATCAGCACAGGATATGGTTCATGATACTTTTAAGTTATTACACGAGAAACGAGAATCCTGTGAGATAAAATTTAAAACAATTTTTGAAGAAATTGAAAACATTTCAAACAGTATTGGAGTGGAAATTAAAATGCCACTTGTAGCAGGTATTCAAAAAATTGTGATAACTATCCAGTAAAAAATCCCATAGCATATTTAAGGCAAGCTGTTTATATTCCTGTGCTTGATAACGTAATGATGGATTTAAAAAGTCGATTTTCAAAAACAACTTTGGATCTGTATTCATTTTTAGTACTGTTTCCTGATAGTGATACATCGAAAAACATTACATTATCTACAAAAGCTTTAAGAAAACTTTGTAAAAGATATTCGATTTTCTTCAAAGAATCTCCTGAGGTTTTAGAGAAATATTTGATTACTGAGTTGGAGATGTGGCACATGCAATGTGAAATAGAAAAGCATGATTCAAGAACTAGTGCTATATTCTTATTAGACTGCTGTAATTCTGAACTTTATCCGCTTCTTAAAACCCTTTTTAAAATTCTTATAACATTGCCTTCAAGTAGATGAACTGCTGAAAGATAATTTTCTACATTAAAAAAAAAATTAAATCATATTTGCGATCTACAACAACAGAAGAAAGATTGAACGGACTTGCTTTATTAAATATTCATTATGACATTGAAGTGATTGTGGATAAAATAATCGATGGATATGCCAAAACACGAAAGCACAGATTAGTTTTGGTGTTGTGATTTAATTTTTTCTATTCGCATTAATCGAGCTTTTTAATAGGGCTTTTCATGTTCGGTTTTTTCAAAGCTTCGAAGTATTCGAATATTCGAAGCAAACTTCGGAACTCCGAAGTTTTTGAGGCGAAGCTTCAAATAATACTATTCGAAACTTCGAAGAATTCAATTTTTCGAGTATTCGAATTATTCCCAGTTTGATATAACAAATAACAATCACTTGCAGATAATCGGCTAAAATTTCGGATGCGTGTCTTTCTTCTACTTCCTGCGTACTAAGCGTCAATATCTGCGGCTGCCATTGATCGTCAATTAAATGTGCATTCACATTTAGAAGACCATCCATGGCGCGAGAGGTCCAGCAGTCTGTATCCAATGCAATAAATTCGAATTTCTGCAATATTGCATCTATTTTGCATTTTATTCCATCCTCGAGCACGCGCAGTCGCTATACGATTGTCTCACTCGAAGGGCATGTAAAACCAGGTTCGACAACAACAATGAATTCCTTGAATTCGCGGCTGGACGTAAAGTTGAATAGCAGCCGACGGCAGGCTTCTAACTTTGTACATGCTTGTACAATTTTCTCGCTACGGTCTCGACTAATTGTTCTTCTGGAAAAATTGAATGCACCTTTAGATGCGCACGAAGTGAATTCGTGGACCCATGCGACTACAATACTCGCTCGCATAGATTGCAAATCGTAGATTGAGCATCAGAACTTTTAGTATAAATGCTCCACACCCAGGATCTCATGTTTTTTCTTATATCGAAGTGTATCACACAGGCACAAAAAATTTTGAAATATTTTGAGTAAAATCTTCGAAGCTTCGAATTTTTTTATGTTGAACGAATAGTCAAGCTTCGAAGCTTCGTAAATCCGAAGTTTTTTTCCTCTTCGAAGATTTGAAACGAAGCTTCGAACTTCGAAGCTTCGAATACTTCGAAGTTCAAAAACTTCGAATAAGAGTCATAGCCCTACTTTTTAATCCAAAAATTTAATTCGTATCTTTTTTATTTTTTTGTATAAGTTATGCATAATATTTGTTGTATTCATTCATATATGAACACAATATATAAATTCAATGAAAATTGCTAAAACGGTTTTTTATTTCAAATATTTGAAAAACTTGTTTTTTAAAAAACTCGCCATTTTTGATAAATCGAGAAAGGAGTTTTGACATTTGCCGAATAATTTGTTGTTTTTGTAAACTAGCACAAAGTCACACTTCTTGGATCGCCCCCCCCCAAATGGAAGTGCTGTATCCGCCCCTGTATCCTGTGGAACCAAGAAGAGTTAATACAAAAAGATTAACTCCTACGAAACTAAGTGAAAAGTTTCCTAAAGGTGGTCACTGAATTTCAGTGGAGCTACAAGTCATGATCACTATGCGCTATCGGAGCAGGTGCTGTTAGAGCACCTTATACTTAATAAACTGAATATTTTTGAAGAATGAGGAGGCTTTTCTTGAAACGATGTAGATTCTGCATTGAAATTGTTGTTCTCAAACAAGTGTTTGACAAATTTAACTTTTATTATATATACGCCGATACCGATGCTCACTCCATTTTAAAAACCACTACCGATGACGATACTTCTGCCGATTAGAGTTGCAAGCTCAGAATGGCAAGAATAAAAAAAATTTGCCATTTCAATCATTGAAAGGACTTTGACCCAGCTTCTTATGATCAAATTGTGTTGTGTGTGTTATTGTAAATCTTAGAGCACAAATAATCGAGAAATTGAGACCTACATACATGTTTTATGCCTACTCCGAACGGCCAATATCCATGCTCTCAAGAAGCTTTATATGGCAAATTTTAATCTCTGAAATTTGCCGTTGTCTGCAGCCAGGTGACAGCCGTACGTCGGAGCTTTGTTGGGATACCTCTCAAGCTCTCAAGACCGTTAGCTAGCAGTTTTGTCCATTTACGAATTCTTCTTTCGAGTTCTTGACAGTTTTTAGCTCTCCAATTGTTTTTGTCATGATATATTATATCATGGTTTTTGTATACCAACGAATGTTGGTATGATTGAATGTTGTCAACGACATTGAGGCGATCTGATTTTTTTCGACATTTAATCTGAAGTTTTTTCAATGTTTTGCAGATATAACTTTGATCGCATTTCATCTCAGCAGCTGCGTCACGTTGACTTTTTAGTCAAACATGTATGTAGGTCTCAATTTCTCGATTATTTGTGTTCTAAGATTTACAATAACACACACAACACAATTTGATCATAAGAAGCTGGGTCAAAGTCCTTTCAATGATTGAAATGGCAAATTTTTTTTATTCTTGCCATTCATTTTTGGAATCCTTCCACTTCCAGATTTTCTTCTCACTTGCATACTCTTCAGAATTCTGTATAAAGTTGATTTTGGGACGTTTTTAAAATGATTCACCGTAAATATTTTGCCAAGCTTTTCATTGCTTTTATAAAATTGTACAACGTGCTCACGGAGGATTTGTTGCTTCGACGACATTTTAATGAAAACTGTATTTGGTTTTCAGCAACGAAAATTAAGCAAATAATTTAGGAACCCATGGGAACAATAAAAATTAGCGCCTACTTATTTGATGTAATAGATTTCAAATTAGAGTAGTTTGAAATAAGTCTCATTTTTTTGTCATCACCCGTTATAAAGCTTGTAAAATTATATGTTTTAACAACCAAAATTTCTCCTTCAAAGCATTAGGCATCTCTCTATGTTTTGCCTAGTATTTTAAGTATTCTTGAATTTGGCTGTATTTCTTTATTCACAAGTATTACCGCACAGGCAATAGAATTAATTTCATTCTAAAATGGAAGCTTTTTAAGCTACAATTAATTTGTTTATTGTACTGATTTCGAAATATAAAAATTTTGTATTTCAGTCTGGCAACAATTTCTTTGAGTTCACATATACTGAGTAACATATACGTGGCGAGTAAAATCGGGGTTTCGTTATACACGTTATACACGAAACTCCACGAATCTTGTTGGATTTAGCTGAGTTCTATCTGTCAAAATCTATTATGGTATTTTCCACAAAAAAATGCCTGTTGCAAGAGTCTGCTGCGGTTACTTTGCTCTTAATAAATTTGACAAGTCTAACTCAACTCGATGTTCCACATGGAAACACTATCGAGTTAGCAACGCCATTTTCCTAACTCGACGGAAACCCTAACCCCGAGTTAACTCAGTAATAGGTTCAGTGATACGAAATTTTTCGTTATCTAATTTCGTTATTGTTAGTTATGACATAATATCGAGTAACATTGACTGTCCTTCGCTTTTTGGCACTCTTAAATTTCAATATACCACCAAGCCTGTTGCGACGTTTTTAAGTTTTTTTCAAATAATGAATGTTTTAAAGAAATGTTAAATAATTCATTTGTAGTGTAATACTTTTTGTACGTAACTTTATTTTATTTTATTTTTATATTGTAAATCATAGTCTGTAAAGATATTTTCTAAATACTCAATAAAGAAATCTTAATAAGAAAAGATTCTTTATTTATCTTCCTTATTTATCGTAGATACATTAAAAACATTGTAATTGTTTCCTTATTTTTCAAATTGAAACTGGCGCGCCATTCCGCAAAGAAAGTTAATCTTAAAGTTACGCACTAAAAGATTTATATTCTTAATGCCTTGTGGCAAATCATTATATTCGCACATAGATACAATCGAATTGAACTAATCGAATGAAAATGAAATCAACAAACTACTTCGAACTTAAAAAGCTCTAGGACGAACACATGTTTCTTCTTTTCAATCGTTATGTACTTTCAATTGTTTCTGATTTTTAAATGAACATAAGAATCAATCCAAAATTTAATTCCCAGCAGTTTGTTTTATGTGAGCAATAAGGTCGAAATTTTTTTTCTCAAATCCATTTGTAATAGTGAAAATATGTTGTACTTTTAGGTCAATTGTGGACCAGTAAAATATTATTTATTTATTTTAAGTGTAACAGCCCGCGCATCGATCATCGAAACGTCTAACGATGCACTATGGAACGTTTAGTACAAATAAGAGGGAAAAATAATTTTTTAATTTTTAGGACCGTTTTTGGTATTTAAGTCATAGCAAAGTATAGATATACTAGCAGGCCACAGTCGTCCGAGGCTTCGCCACGGACATTTTCTCTTTATCAATAATACCTTTGTATATTTGAAAAATTTCAATAATAAAAAACGTTAAAATATTAGCATATTATTTGTATTTGGAAGCAAATTATATTAAATAGAATAATGGTAATAAAGTGAAGATATTTTCATTTTAGTTATTTAATGCTTCAGTATAAACAACGTTTTTTGATTCATTGGCATTACCAGGAATAAGAAAAATCTGATTTTCTGCTGTACCGACTAGTTTACCATAATCTACTTCTACGTTTTTCAAAGTTTTGTATTAAATATTTATTATACTCCATCCGCAAAGCGTAGCGGGCACAATAATTTTGTCACGAAATTTTTTTCACGACCATGAGTCGATTAAGCCATGTTCGTCTGTCTATCCGTTCATTAGTTTGTCCACACGATTACAGCCGTGTCTTTATTGCAAATCTCTTTAAAGTCCATAATGAAATAATTTTCATGATTTGAGATTTGTCATACAGTGGTGCTCCAGTTTAACGAAAGATATAAAGTCCAAGGTCGTTCGGTAAATCGAAAAGTTCATTAAATCGGTAATACTATTTTCGAGTTTTTTTACCATATAACAGAGCTAATAAATTTGTCAACTTGAAACAAATATCCTTATATTTTTTGTTTTAACTATGCACTCCAATAATGTTGAATTTTTGAACTTGCTTTAGGTATTATTATTAATTATTATTATTAAATGTTTAGAAAGCTGCTGGTTAAAATCTGTTCACACTCCAAATGAAAAATCCAAGATTATGTCAATATATTCCTATAATGTTTTTTAAAACGGAAACCCTACAATATGTATATTAACCCGAGGGGACTATTTGAGAATTAGATAAGTAAATACATATTAATGTTATTACAAATTCAAAAACAAACGAAGCGAGCTCAGAGAAGCAAATGTTGTTAAATAGAATACCTACAATTTCAAATGTTCGGAATATAGAGTCAACAACATTAAATAAGTGGTCCTTATATTGGGAGTTCGTTAAATCGGTGTTCGCTAAATTGGAGCACCACTATAATGCTTAAATTTGAAACATATACCCTGCAGTTGAAATTCAACAAAATTTTGTGAATACTTCCATAGAAAGTGATGTCACGAAAATATCAAAACCTTCATAATTTATACAAAAATTAATGTGTTTAATTGAAAGATCATACATAAGTCTTGTTTTCTTGATAAATAAAACGTAATCTGAGTTTGAAATATGAAAAGTTGAAAAAAATATAACCTAAATAAATCCGAATAAGCTTCAACCTGAATATTTTGACTTCGGGCAAGTCGAAGATAATTTTTTAATGGTTTTATTTTTTATTTGTCTTTTATTCATCATTAAAGTGATGAATTAAAGTATATTTCTATGTATATATTCCTAACTTTATATTCCATAAAGTTTTTAAAAAAGCTTTTGTACTTCAAATATTCATCTTAAGAAGTGCTCAAACATGCTAGTATAAAAGACATTTCATCCAATATCCCAGCAAAATTTTTCGTTAAGTCTTGTTTTTTAATCGATTCTAAAATGCATTACATAAATGCTAATGCAAGAACTTAAATTTAATCCGTAATAAATTCACGGCAATGCATTCACATCAACTTGAAAGTTGTTATTCAAGTATTAATTTCGTGAAATCAATTATAAACCAACCGTTTTAAGCGCTTAATCTTTTCAAGTGACAGCGCTTTCGATTACCTCTAATGACATGGATATATAAAAATAATGGGTTCAGTAAGCGAGAGGGTAAGCGAGAGGGTAAGCGATGAATGAAATTTTCTGGATTACTTTTTCGATTATATGTAAGCGAAGATTTTGCTGGGATGTTCTCCAGCAATACATTTCTCCAGAGCTTTATATAAAAACGTCCTCGTGTCATAAATGTTAGGTTAAAAAATATACTTTATAATTTTGTGATTACTAAGTTCTGAGACTATACATCGGCAAACAAACCTTATTTGCAGCTCTTAACCTGCTAGAACATAATTTTTAATACTAATATGTTTTTGGGTGTCCTGTTACATAAAACAATTTAAAAGCTCAATTTATTACTTACTTCAAAATTTCTAAAAAAATTTAAAAAGGATTAAAATTCATTACATTTTTTATTTAAATTAAATAAATGGCGTTTTATAACAATTTTATGGCATTCTGATGTTTTTTTATTACTTACTTCAAAATTTCTAAAAAAAAACATAAATTGATTAAAATTCATAACATTTTTTATTTAAATTAAATACATGGCGTTTTATAACAATTTTATGGCGTTCTGATGTTGTTTTATTTTATTTTGAAGATGTCTATTTAAAACTCAAAGATGGTTTTCTAACTCCTTTACGTTACTAAAATACATAATTATTATTCTGTTCAAATCAACCAACAAAAACTGTAAAAATACAGTTTTTAAGAAAAAACTATTCTAAAAATTATTCTAATTTTCATGACTCTTGAACTTGGTCTCTCAGGGCAAGTTTGCTTTGGGAATTATGTAGATAATGACTATGAAACAAATTTCTGATATCAATTTGGTATCACTGTGATACTGTGATATTTATGGTTAAGAATAAGGCAGTCAAATGTTACAGACCTCAGTCTTGTCTAGTAAAGTCGAAGCTGAAATGTCGAAATGTATAAAGAGTACTATAAAGAAATTTATAAAAATTAAGAAAAAAGTTTATAAATTAATTTTAATATTTTGTTCTAATTTTCACTTAACTTTTATATAGAAGACGTGGATTGATTTCGAAAAAATGTTTAAATTGATAGTTATTCAGGGTCACTGAGGGAAAATTTGTTAACGTTTTACTTCCCGGTCCTATTTTTTCCTCAATTATGCAAAATTATTCAAAATAGATCTTTGGGGATTAACTTACTATTGCAAGTCAAAATTTTGCGTAAACAAAACATTTTTGAAAAATTCCTTGATTGCGGAAAATTTTTCAGTTTTGTATAAGTTACCAATTTATCTTTCAAATGATATCTAATATATTACTATCGATGAGATTAATTTTGTATATTGTTACCGACTTTTATAAATAATACAATGAATTAAAATATTTATGTTTACTCATTTGCACTTTAACAAAATAACCATAACAGTAAACTATTATTTAAAAGAATTATATTAATTTCGTAGTACTTTTTAAGCATTGCTTTTATGAGGTTAAGTATAACCTTCTAAAAGGGCTTACTTAACAATTTAGTTTTGGTCCCGGGTGCCAGCAACCCTAGCTACGCCACTGCCTCACTCCAATTGCAGTCGTGAAAGCAAATAATTACATGCATAATTTACCAACAATTTTATCTTTGAGTCGCTGCTCTTGCTCTCCTAGCGCGGAGCATCGCTCTTGCATTTTCTGTTGAACTTGTCAAACTTGTTTTACGTCGAGGTATTTATTTGTAGCTCTATTTGTAGTTTAAGGGAAATACGAACACTTAATTTTTCAAACTTTTAATTTATCTTTAATCTATACAAAATATGCTATCACACTTGTGAATGCACATTTTGAAATATTAAAATATCTTTCTTTCTCAAGTGTAAATTAAAAATTTGGAAAACTACAATAAAAATATGTGTAAAGAAATTGTATGCGGCGAAACAAATATGCACACATTGGTTTGCAGCTCATCATTCCACAGCAACAACAACACAGCAAGCTTTATTTAACTTGTATTCCCATCACGTTTAAGAGCGCCAACTGCTTTTGGTTACTCTTCGAATGAGTGTGGAGAACGAGATCAATAAACTTTTAAGAGAAGGGTTGATAGCAACATGCAGTGTGACCAGATAGTTTTTAGAAAAAGCGCGAACTACAAAATTTTTATCGCCCAAAAATCGCCCAATTTTTCAGTTTTTAATATTTTGTAGCCCAAAATAGCGCAAATTGGGGGACATTTACAATATAAAGTCCCAAAAATGTTCTCTTAAGCTCATTTTTAAAACAAATTGTTTTTATTTGTATGTATTGAAAATTTGCAATGTGTTAAGATGATATAACATAAATTAAACATTTCTTTAAAAAAAAACAATTCAAAGAAATTTACATAAAATAAATAAATTTTTCTTTTAAACACAAATAATTAAAACATATCAAAAGTTTCCTGAAGAAGATATTCAATATCTTCTTCGCTTTCATCAACTTCCTCTTCATCTATTTCTTTTTTTTCATATATAGAGCTATTGCACTTATTTAAATCATATTTTCTGTTGTCGGAAGAGTCTTACAGCAAACGTTTCAGAATTTTATGTGACATTTTATTCGTATAATAGACGAAAGGGATTCCAACATCATACGATTTCTCATGTTCGTTTTAGTAGCATTCATCACAGAAAATACTCTTTCAACAAAAGTGTTTGAGTGAGGCAGCGATAGTAAAATAAGTGCTATCTTAGAAATAGTTTCCAGCATTTTGCCTCCACCAGCGTTTCTTTAATCGTTCGCTTTCAACCAAAATTCTTCGGTATCTGACAGAATGTTTTTTTCAAAAATATCTTTCCATGGAATAACCAATAGCGAATCGTATTCTAGCTCTGCTGCACGTCTCTCCAACTGACTTAAATAACGAAGAAAAAGTTCAGAAAACGGTTTTCTAAAGTGGTTTAAACATTTCTGAAATGAATGGAATGACTGAATATATGTAATTTTTTCACGAATCTTCTGACAAAAGTAGCCCAAAAAAGCGCGAGGCACTTTTTAAATAAAAATAAGCGCAAAACTATAAAAAATATCGCCCAATTGGCGCTTTATCGCCCAATCTGGACACACTGGCAACATGTAGTTGAAACTCTCGTAACACAAACGCGTGAAAAGCAAACGACCAAGCAATGCTTAGCATAGGTGGTAATTTCCTAAAAAACTTAACAACTTAATTAAATATATTTATTGTTAAATTTTCTTAAATAAACCCCACCTATGGCATTCTGTAGCACAAATATGATATTTTAAAATTTTTTTCATAAAAATCGGTCCAGTAGTTTTGGAGTCATTGGCGCACTTAATATTTCCACTTCAATTTTATATAATAGTATAGAAGTATAGATAGCTTACCTTAAGTCAAGAAACTGTGTTTTTCTGCACAAATTAATACATGAAAAAACACCTTACTACCTGTATGAAAAACTACAGTTTTGTGTATCCAGAAGAAGCCAAGTTCTCATTGTTCCGAGATACAGTTCGCTAAATTCGTCTAATTTATTTTTCGTCAATGCCATGAGACTGTGGAACGCTCTGCCTCGTAGGTTAAGAGGAATCAGTGGGACAGGTGTTTTTAGACAATCTATTTTTTCTTTTTATTTTTCTCTTTAGTCTATTTTTCTTCTTTTATCTTTATTTCTGTTTTTTTCGCTATATTATCTTTTTTACTAGTTTAAATTATAATTAAGTAAGCAATTGTATATTTAATTTTTATATATAAGTGTGGTTGATGTAATAATATATTTAAGGAATTTGAGTAAATGTTTTTTCTAGTCGCACTATAAAAGAACATAGTTCTTATTGTGCAATCATTTGTTAAATAAATAAATAAATAAATATGAAAACGTTTCAAAAATTGCTGTAAGTATTGAACTATAGTTTTTTATTTGAAATGGTTAATAATTTCTATAATAAGAAAAACTTATTCTGCGTAAGAAAGTCTCCTAGGAAGTTTTTTTTTTTATTATTTATAAGTTAAAAGTAAATATTAATTACATTGCTACTGTTAAATCAAACTATAGCGATTCAGGCCCTTAGTTTAGAAAAAAAAGTAAAAATAATTTGAAGGTGAGCGATAAAACAAAACTCAATTGGATTAATTTAAACCCTTCATTAGGTATTGTCTTACGTGAATCCAATTCCATAATATTTGTTTTAACAATGATTAATGGCTTTCCGTACGCATACTCGTCTATAAGTTTTTTTTATTAGTACATATAAAGAATCACGAACATGCTATTCAATTTATTTTTTTATGAAACTACAACTTATTAAGAAGAAATCCTGGGCGCATGTGTTGCCGTTCTCATAATCAGCATCGTTATAATCAACTGTAGTAAAAAATAAATTTCATCTCATGTGCCGGAAGTAAAATGTGGTTGATACATAAGTGATGAAAGTAAAAATTGTGAAAATACGTGCACAGAGATGTTTTATGGTATGTTATTCGCAGATGTAAAGTACAATACGTTCATATTCATTGTCTTAAGAAGGTTATGGTTATGCTTCGCTAAAATAATGATAATATCAATTATTGCAAAGCGAATTGTGCATAGAGTTCAAACCCGGTTTCGGGCTAAGTGAGAAACTTGCTTTTTTTATAAATTTTATTGATTTTTCTGTTTTTTGGGTTTTTTGAAATCCACAATTTCGAGTTATTCGAGTTATTGCAAGATACGTATGCATTCCTTCTATATGGTGACTCCTTCAAATGGACCAAAGAATTTGTATGGGAGGAGGGGTCTATTTTTACCCCTCTGGGAGTTACAAGCTAAATTGATATTTTATCACATCTTATTACACTAAGGGAAAAAGTTATGTAGTCAGTACAGAGACAGCTATGTAAAATCTATGCACTGCAACTTGTATGAGAACGCAACAAGATCAGTATTTACTGAGTAAAGGGAGCGTGTACTGAATACATATCAATTTATTCACTTTTTAAAATGAATAAAAAATGTATTCAATACATCATGTTATGTGTTGAATACATAGCAGACTTCAATGGATACAAGCAACGTGTACTCAATCAACGTGTTATGTAATTTTTTACTAAAACTTTGCTCAATACATAAAATATAGACTCAGTACACGTCCTCCTTATACGATTGAAGTGACACATTTGTTCAGTACATAAAATATGGACTCAGTACACGTATCTGTTGCACATCGGCACACGATTTTGCTGTTTTATGTCATTCGTTTCTTGATTTTCAAATAAGCAACACCTCTAAAGCCTCTAGAAAATCAGAGCGGGAATGAGTTCATCCACTGTACTCTAGAACAAAAGCGATGATTGGATAAGAAATAAATGGCTAGGTTTCTTTAAGTAATTGCCAATTATTTTGTGAAATCTAGTCATTTCTTTATTAAGTTATTTATTACATTTATTGAGAGGGTAATTTAGGCACAGACATGAATTGTATATATATTCAATACATGGAATTATGAACAAAAAATATATAACGAATACATTATGCATGTACTCATTGCATAAAATTACGTTTTTAACATATGTAATGAGTAAATTATGTATGTACTCATTAAATAAATGTATGCACTAAAAATATGTAATGAGTAAATTATGTATGTACTCATTACATAAAATTATGCATTTAAAATATGTAATGAGTAAATAATGTATGTACTCATTGCATAAAATTATGTACTCCAAATATGTAATGAGTAAATTATGTATGTACTGAGTCAATAATTTATGTAATACGTACAAAAGATCTTTACTCATTACATAAAATTATTTGTAACAGTTTGCGTTGAGTACATAAAATTCTTTATTGACTACATAACCGCTTAAAAGCATTATGTAGTCAATAAAGATTTCAACATGTACTCAATACATGAAAAATGTAAAATTTTTGTGTGCAGAAAACTATGCGATGAGTACATAAATTTATGTATTGAGTCCATAGGTTTTTCCCTCTGTGTACGTTATTGCCTTTATAATCATAAATAAAGAAAAATGGGCGTCATTCACCCACTAACACGCCCACCTCCCATACAACCCCAAAACTGATAACTATATAAATAAGCTTCTGTCGAAACTACAAAAATAAAATTAGGTCTTAATTCATTTTATATCAAAAATTAAACGTGTTAGAAAACCGTCTTTAAGACCGACTCAAATGGTGATGCTGATCAAGAATATATATACTTTTCTATTTCTCCCACGTCTCCTTTTGGGCGTAACACACGTCATGACAAAATTAATATTCCAAAAAATTGGCAAAATTAGTAAATTAATGCCATATTTCAATTGTGGAGACAGAGCTGCTTAGCTTTTGCACAATACTGTACATGCCCTGACCTGTTCAGGTTTAAAAACCTGTTCTAGTTTAGGGTATAAGTACCTGGGCGACCGAGCTCCGCTCAGATTCCTGCCGTATATTCAAATGTTTTACGGTTTTTAATGTATCGGAAATGCCAACTTTATCTTAGAAACAACATATAAGATCATATTTTTAAATTAACTTTAAATACATTTTTATTTTATGATAACTTCGTTTTTCAACTAAACGAAATTTGTTTTGGTTTTATATTTTTTTTATATTTGGTTTAATTATTTTGATAATTTACTTTTGCTGAACTTATGCCGGCCATTCCAAGCCTAAGTAAATTTTTTTTTTCCCAAAATTAACCTCATGCTCCTTTTCCACTTACAAGAATAGGAGCATGAATCCACTTACAATTTTTGATCAAAGTAAAAATCTTGAAAATGGAGTCATTTTCAATAAAACATACCTCTGTCATTTGTTACCCCTATTTTTGTAAATTAAGTATCGTTAGAAAGCAATTGAAAAGCGATTATTAATAAAAAATAAAATACTTTTGTAATTTTTTTTCAAAAAAAAAGTAAACTGTTCATATCTCAAAAAATGCATTTTCGGTTTTTTTTTACGTCTTTCAGCGCGGTTTAAGGTCATACCTACAGCCTATAATATTCATCGTTCAAACATAATATTTATACTAAAGTAAACGAATAGTGTCCGACCGATTATTCGGCTTCGGCTTCGGTAATCGGCATAATCGGCCAGTATTTTGATCTTCGGCTTCGGCTTCTGCTTCGGCCGAAATAGCCGATTATTTTTGCCGAATATTTTTGCCTTGCTAAACAATTTTTGTTTAAGTTTTTTGAATTTTTTTGAATTATTTAGTAAACATTTGAAACATTTTCATTGTTCGTTTTGTGTTTATCTTCTTTTCTGTTCTTTCATGAGTTGGTGTTCACTCTTTGAAAATTTAATTCAAATGATAAATGCAGCGAGTCCGACTGTGACGTTTTTGCTTTTGTTATGGACTGAAATATAAAAACCGAGTTAACGCTAGAATTTTTCTGCCAGATTTCAGTTAGTATTACATTTCTGTAGCTTTTCTCAACTGTATCGAAAATATTTTAAATTTTTTTCTATTTTATCCTGACGTCCAGTGTGACCAGATAGTTTTTAGAAAAAGCGCGAACTACAAAATTTTTATCGCCCAAAAATCGCCCAATTTTTCAGTTTTTAATATTTTGTAGCCCAAAAAAGCGCAAATTGGGGGACATTTTCAATATAAAGTCCCAAAAATGTTCTCTTAAGCTCATTTTTAAAACAAATTGTTTTGATTTGTATGTATTGAAAATTTGCAATGTGTTAAGAAGATATAACATAAATTAAACATTTCTTTAAAAAAAAAAAAATTCAAAGAAATTTACATAAAATAAATAAATTTTTCTTTTAAACACAAATAATTAAAACATATCAAAAGTTTCCTGAAGAAGATATTCAATATCTTCAATAATTTGATTACAGAAAAATCCTAATTTTGCAGAAAAACTCTTGCGTTTAACTCGAATTTAATGATTTCAGTAAGTTTTTTTGTATTGAAATTAATTTAAGGGTGGTTAATTTTTAAGGGCCGATGTTGATTTTGAATAAAACACAATCTATTCAGAAAATTACTGTCATTTCTTTTTATTATGATAATATTGGTATGGTTCAATTATGTATGAAACAAAATATCGGCCAAACGGCTGCCGCGACCTCGGCGGCACACCTCCATCCGATGGTTCAAATTTTCGATGACGCTGAGGCATAATTGAGGTTCTATGCCCTTAATGTGCCGAATTATCTCATCCTTTAGCTCTTGAATTGTTACTGGCTTATCGACGTACACCTTTTCTTTTAAATAACCCCAAAGAAAGAAATCCAACGGTGTCAAATCACATGATCTTGACGGCCAATTGACATCGCCACCACATGAGATAATACTGCCATTGAATTTGTCGCGCAAAAGAGTCATTGTTTCGTTAGCTGTGTGGCAAGTGGTACCGTCCTGTTGAAACCACATATTGTCCACATTTATATCTACTAATTCGGGCCTTAAAAAGTTCGTTATCATCTCACGATAGCGAACAACATTCACAGTAACTGCCCGACCGGCCTCATTTTGGAATAAATACATTTTGGAATAAAATGGAATAAATAAATGATGCCGCCAGCCTATAAAGCGCACCAAACAGTTACTCTTTGTGGGTGCATTGGTTTTTCGACAATCACTCTTGGATTATCATTCGCCCAAATGCGGCAATTCTGCTTATTGACGAATCCACTGAGGTGAAAATGTGCCTCATCACTGAAGATGATTTTCTTCGAAAAGTGATCATCCACTGTTGCCATTTCTTGAATAACTTTAACGCGTGGCTCGATTGTGTATCTTTCTATGGTTCAAATTGAGTTACTCTGAAATTGAGAAATGCCAAATGAAATGCAGAAAAAACTTGACGTTAAGGTGTGGTTCACATTCAACATCGGCCCTTAACAAAAGCAAAGAATCAATTTTATAATTTTTTTTACTTGAAAACATTTGTTTCTTATTCGGCTTCGGCTTCGGCCTTCGGCAGATTATTTCCATTATGCCGAAGAATCGGCTTCGGCTTCGGCTTCGGCTTCGGCAAAAATTCACGTTCGGTCGGACACTATAAACGAATATCTAATTTTGGATTTTGTTACTTTTATATTAAAGTCACAAAATAGCAAAAGCTTAGAAGAATAATCTAGATTTTTATATAAGAAAATCAATCATTAGCTGCTTGCATGTTGTGTCTGCTGCTTTCTTTGTTTTTGTTTTTGCTTGTGTTGGTTTTGTTTTGAACGAACTGATTCGCAGCATTGGTACTCTGCTCCACGTTAAGAGGGTGTTCTAAGTTAAGAGGGTGTTCCGATTAGATTTAACACTTATGAAAAAAACTATTGGCATTATTTTTTCGTTGTATGCTATTACCCAATAGATGTCGTTTTCTATTCACTTAATATGATCTTTGCATCTAAAACAGCAACTGGTTGTTATTGAGTTGAAAAGAAATTAACAGAATCGTGGCTCAGTCGGATAAGCTGTCGTCGTGACAACGTTAAGAATCAAAGTAGTCAGGTTCGATACTTAGAGTGGTTGATAAGAATATTTTTTTTTATTATTATAATTTTATTTTATTAATTATTTAATGTAACAATTGCATAGTGCAATATTTTTATTTTTTGTCACATCCTGTTGCTTGCGATAGCATGAACAAAATGTAAGCAAAATACAGCTTTTATTAGTCTTTTAGTTATTTTGTATTCAATTTTTAACATAAGGTACCATAATCCAAATTGTATTCCCAAACGGTATAGAAGTTATGAACGATTAAATGAAATATATATCAGAAAAAATTGAAATTACAAAAAGCATAACATTTGGCCATTATATTTTATTTTGGTGGAAACTTAATTTGTTTCTTAAGATTACAAAAAAAAGTGTACTTTTTGAGATGTGAGCAAATTAGATTTTTTTTTTCAAAACGTAGGAAAATCTAGCATAGGAAACTCTTACAAAAATATTTTCCTTTTTAAAATTTGTTTAAGATTTGATGTAAATTACTCTATTTGTAAGATTTCTTTTTATATCAAAAATTGGTGCATCAAAACTGTACTAAAAACGTTTCTATAAAAAAATAAATGAATAATATAACAAATTCACTAAATCACTGTTTGGTGAAGCATAAAAATAAAAACAAAAAAACTAATGTGCAAGGCGGGATTCGAACTCACAACCTTGAAATTGTTGGACAGAAGCTCTATTCTCTGGGCTATCACTGCTATGTGAGCATAAGCAAACTTAACATAACATATTCGGCAGGAAAATTAACGTATTTATTAAATGCGTGAAAACTCGGAAAAACAGCTTTTCCCAGAGATGAGACCTAGCTGGATCGATTTTTCAGCCCCCTCTTCATCTATATTGTAAATTTCATCGAAATCGTTAGTGCCGTTTTCGAGAACGCAATTGCAAATATATATACAAATATTGCTCGTTTAATAGAATAAGATAATATCAATATCAACAAGCACCATATTAGCCAGATCTGGTTCCGTAAATACAGTTTGAGATAATTGAAGCCATCATAGATAAATCGCAGAGGAAGTTCCAGGCCATTCCGAAATCTGTCTACCAAACATTCTTTCAAGAAGAGAACAAACTTTGGGATATGTATGTATGTATATCGCTTCATAAGATGATTATTTTTAAAATGATAGAATAAATATTGAAAAATAATTAACCGTTGTTGTTTGAATTGCACAGTCCGGTTCAAATTTGAATAGGAAAAAAGTGTAAAATTTGTTCAAAATTAAAATTTTCTCTTACTACAAAACCTTAAACTTTGAAACTTTTGGAAACACGAATTTTTTCGAGTTTTTGGCCAAAATAAAAGTGTGCATAAAAAATACCCAACTGTCCCCTAAGATATTAAAAGCTAAATTCTTTTGTTTAGGTGGATAATCCAAAATTTAGTTTTGCTAGAGAACACTGCATTTTAGATGTTTTCCACGTTATAAATAAATATCTATGTTCTTTACAGATTTAGTAAGAAATTATTGATGAGTTTTGAAGAGGATATCTTCTTGAGTAAATTTATAAGCTTTATGGTTTTCTTTACAATCTTGTTTATTTTCATTTATTTATTGTAAGTGAATCTGTGTGTTTGAATATGCATGAACCTAGCTTGTATGCATATGTGTGTGGCTTGCTCTCTGCATGACCTAGTAACATGTTATGTCTCTATAATTGGGGAAACATAAGACTAAGTGGATTATTATTATGAAACGAACCGAAGCTTCCCAATCAACCATTTAGAAATAGTGCTTGGATTAAGCTTACATGCAATACAAAAAGCAAGCCTTATCCAAGCACGCTTGAAAAACATTTGCCCGGGTAATAAATTTCCAAGTTGCTTTGTATAACTATTGCGTAAAACACAAAAAGCAAGTGATGTACAATAATACTTGGAAAGGCTTGCATCAAGTAAGTGTTTTGCAATCATACTTAGATAACGCTAACAACGGTAATAGTTTCACAACGTTCAAAGTTGTGATGCTCTCATATATACATACATAAATGTATTTTATTTTCATTTTGTTCGCTCAGCAGCCATAAGGCTTACGGCAAGCTGTTAGAGTGTCCGACTCACATGCGGTGGGTCGCGCGTTCGATCCCTGGGGTAGCAAACACAAAAATTTTTGAAGACATGCAATTTTTCATATAAATATATGCTTCAATTTTAACAAACGAAAATAAAAAATAAATAAAAATAAAAATGTTCCGGCTGGGAATTGAACCTTGGATGTCCAAATCACAATAAATCAAATAACCAGTGGCTTACCAACTGAGCCACGGAATAAAATTTTTTCGCGAGTGCTAATTGATTTGTTGAATGTAGCACACTTGGAAAAAGCTTATTAAAACACTTATATCCAATTGTAAAAACAACACTTGGATTAAGCTTGAAGTAAGGAATATTATTCCAAGGGTTCACTTTCGTTTATCCTACAATTACATGTAAGCGTTCTACAATAGTAAATGAAAGCGTTATCCAAGCTTGAGGCTTACGTGTGTAAGCTTGTTTAAAGCTTATTCCAAGCTTGTTTGGCTGATTGGGTTCCTTATCCACACTTCCACACTCAGAACCATGTGATTCATATATATACACACAAACACACTAACATACACACACTCCCACGGACAACATATTTTACTGGAAAAATTACATGCAACAAAATGTTGTTACGATCTCATTTGCTTGGTTATAGCAGATGCTTGTTCAACATAATAACTTTGTATGTTCTATATTGGCTTGAGTGCGTGTCTGTGTGTGTGTGTTGTGCATTTGTGTATAAAAGTAAATTTATTGGAAGTGTACGATATAGTGCGTAAGTTTGTGTGCCTTTTACAAACTACTGTGGGGAATAAAGGCCAATTTGGCAAGATAACCAAAAAACAAAAAATGATTGTATGCACAAAAGCTCACAAAGAACAGATTTTCCCGCCTATCGTTATTTCGAGCAAAGTTTAACTTATGCAATATGATAGACAGTGATGTGTGTTAAATCAGCGAGCAAAAGTCATCGATCTCTTGAGTCTTGCTTTTACCGTGATTTGCGCAAAATCAATGAGTTTCAAATGCAAACTCAAAACTTTTGAGTTTTCATACAAAGAAATTTCCTTTTTTCTTACCTCTCTTATTCTTTTTTTTTATTTTTTCTTTGAAATTCTATGACATCGGGTGCAAACAATTTATAAAAACTATACAAAATACACCCATAAGAATATTTGAAAATATTGGTAAACGTACCTTTCATCGGAATTAAGGAAATTTCTAGGAAAAGTTATATTTTCTGGACTTATTACTGGATAACTGCCGGCCTTTAAGTGCAGAGTAACATCGCGGGGCTTGCATTTTCTCTCTGCGAACAAATCTTAAATTGGAAACTGCATTTTTGGTTTAAGTGAAATAATACTCACGAAAAGCACTCTTCGATTCTTCAAAAGCCTTGAAAGTAAAAAACGCCGTTCTAGTGTTGTGAGGTATACGAAAGTGCAAGATGGATACATCCTTGTAGGCGGTGTACTTGAGCAGTGTGTTTGAAGGTAGACGCACAATTAGCGTTTGATCTTTGGGTATTTTCAGCTGATCCATTTTCTCCTGTGGCAGTTCGTTGACGAGGTAATCGTTTTGCGATGATTGATGATGAACCTGAACACTAGCACCGCATCCGTTTTCATGATGACTACCAATGATAGACAGCAGTGCGATGGGAATAACAAGCACTCGTTCATGAAGGCGGCACATGATGTTGATGAGAGCAACGAATGTGAGTGAAAGTGTAGATATTTGAATACCTAGCAATTGCAACGATGACGTGCTTGATAGCCGTGCAGCTCTTTGTGTTAACTGTAAATAGCATTTAAATAAACAAATAATACAAATCAATTAATTCACATCAAAAAAAGTAATTAGAATAGCAATATGTGGTTTTCAACATTTTTATGATTACTTTTTTGAGTAAAACTTAAATAAGAAAAATATTATATAAAAGAGATAAAAACAAAAATAAATCGGCCGTTTCAGCCCTTGGAAGGACTTTGACCGAGCTTCTTATGATAAATTGTGTTGTGTGTGTGTTATTAAATGTTTGTACACAATTGACCGAGAACTGGATTGTCATTGTCTGCAGAGAGGTGGTGACCGATCAGAAAATTTTTTTTTATTGAAAAACTGGGGGTCGAAATCGGGCTCAGAGTATGCTAAGTCACACACTTAACATGCATGCCACGGTCACGACCGTGATCACCACCGTATTAAAGAAATATAAATCTTAATATATAAAAGACAAGCGTCCTGCTCCGTGCCCTATATCGTAAAACATGTTCTGCCTGGACCAGAACCTTTTGTAAAATTATCCATTTGAAATTTTTGTACTTACTAAACCTTTTGCTCTATATCATAAAATCTGTTCAGCCTGTACCAGAACCTAATGTAAAATTATCCACTTGAAATGTTTGTACTTACTAAACCTTTTGCTCCATATCGTAAAACCTGTTCAGCCTGGACCAGAATCTGTTGTAAAATTATCTATTTGAAATCTGTGTACGTACTATACTTTTTAGAACCTGTTCAGCCTGGACCAGAACCTGTTGTAAAATTATCCATTTGAAATGTTTGTACTTACTAAACCTTTTAAAACCTGTTCAGAATGGACCAGAACCTGTTATTAAATTATGTATTGGAAATTTTTGTACTTGAAGACTATCGTCATTTTCTTCAACTACTATACATCAAACATCATGTCTTGCTATTACAGTGCTTCTTAATTAAAAGAACCGCAACCTATACGGTCTACATAAACTGAACAGCAATTATTACATTCAGTGACGTTGGTGTCAATTGGAATTGCTAGAATTAAATCACAATGTTCGGTCTTCTTAAATTTTCTTTTTATATAAATTGAGGGAAAATAGCTCAATACTTACTTTTTTGTGTATTTTTAATATAATTTAGCGAAATTTTTCAATGCTTTGTATCACCGGTTTCACACCACCCAAAGTCTTGAGCATAGTGCCAATTGATTTACCTTGTCAAAGTACATTTATGAGCAAAAATCCAGGATGAGAACTTATCATCCTCTTCGCTGTTTGACGTTTTTTCCGAAAAAAATCTTCAAAATTACAATTGATGCATTTGGTGCAAATTCAACATAGGAAGGACGAATTTTATGATTAAAAGGATAATACAAATTTTTCCAGACACTATCAAGGTCTTATCTGGCCATTTGCAAGCAAATCGCTCAATTTTGACTTTTACACCTCTTTCCATTCATGACATTTTCAAAACCTGACTATTTCACTTCCTGGCCATTTTACGGTATGAAGGACGAATGTTGTGAAAATGGACATATTATGAAATTAAATTTCATTTGTTTATCAATTTTTAATTAAAATTTTATTTTACACTTGATTTTGTTGTTGCGGCGAATTCATATCTCAGAAATTATTTGCGGCGAATTGAGCAAAAATTTGGTCTGAAGATTTTGGGCTATCTTCACAGAAGTTTTTCATCTTAATATATAAAAGACAAGCGTCCTGCTCCGTGCCCTATATCGTAAAACATGTTTAGCCTGGACCAGAACCTATATCGTAAAACCTATTCAGCCTGTACCAGAACCTGTTAGAAAATTATCCATATGAAATGTTTGTACTGACTAAACCTTTTGCTCTATATCGTAAAACATGTTTAGGCTGGACCAGAACCTGTTGTAAAATTATCCATTTGAAATGTTTGTACTTACTAAATCTTTTAAGACCTGTTCACAATGGACCAGAACCTGTTATTAAATTATGTATTGGAAATCTTTGTACTTTAAGACTATCGTCATTTTCCTCAACTACTATACATCAAACATCATGTCTTGCTATTACAGTGCTTCTTAATTAACAGAACCGCAACCTATTCGGTCTGCATAAACTGAACAGCAATTATTACATTCAGTGATGTTGGTGTCAATTGGAATTGCTAGAATTAAATCACAATTTTTGGTCTTCTGATCCAAGTTTTAGCGATTAGCTACTCAAGTTAGGAAATGGAGATGAAGATATCATAGAAATTCCAGATTATTTTGTTTGTAAAGGTTCGCTTTTAACCCTTTCAATGGCTTGCCTAGAATAATCGTGGACAATTTTTTTGAGCTTATATTCCCATCATTTAAGCAATAAAAAGATTAAAAAACTTCCCTCTGATTTTTACATGAGCTGCTTTGCTTTTGGCAGGCTGTCTAATATAATGGAAAAAACCACGATAACGTTGTATTATAATATTTTAGTTCAACTAAAACAACCGGAGACAAATGCAAATGCGTTATTTATGCAAATGTTATTATAAAAAAAAAAAATTATGGTGATCGTGGCGTGCAGGTTAAGTTTCTGGCTTAGTACGCTCGGAGCCCGAGTTCGATCCCCAGTCGCGGCGAAAAGTCTTTTCAATAAAAAATTTTTCAGATCGGTCACCACCTCTCTGCAGACAATGGCAAACCTCAGAGAATAAATAATGCCATGTAAAGCTTCTTGAGAAAATGAACTTTAGCCGTTCGGAGTCGGCATAAAACGTGTAGGTCCAGTTCTCGGTTAATTGTATGCAAACATGTAATAACACACATAACACAATTGATGATAAGAAGCTCGGTCAAAGTCCTTTCAAGGGCTGCAATGGTCAATTTGTTTTTTTTTTTTCTTATAAAAAAAAATTATACTTTGCACACCAATCACAATACTCGCTTTATTTGCAAAATTTATTAACACGCGATATAAAAAATTGAAGGCTTAAACGTTATATATCTCCCTAAAATTATTTTTGTCATGTTGGCACAACTTCACTTCATAGCACCAACCTATTTGATTTTAGAAAAAAACTTTGGAAAATAAAAAAAAAAATTTTCCGAAGTGTCCAATATAATGGACAAGTCCATTGAAAGGGTTAAATAGATTTTTGGCGATACTTTGAGTCCGAATATCATCAACCATTATTCCAAAATTGCTATCCTGTACCCAAAAAATTCCGAAGTGAACGAAGTCAACGAGCAAGTTCTAAATATTTTAGTTGGTGACACAGTGAGAGATTTGAGCACGGATTAAATTGAAGACAGTGATGATAGCGATAAACAAAATTGCCCTGCCGAGTTTTTGAATAAATTTTATCCTTCAGGAATGCCTCTGCATAAGTTTAACCTCAAAATTGGAAGTATTATAATACTTCTTCGAAATTTCCATACCAAAAGAGATATCTGTAATGGAAGGTGGTTAGTTTTGAAAAACCTAAAAACTTAATTTATCATAGCACAAGTATTGACAGGTGCACTGGCGAACATTAAATAGTTTTCATACCTAGAATTGATTTGGCCCCGACAAACACAGATTTGTCTTTCACTCTCCGAAGCCGTCAATTTCCAGTTAAACTGACATTTTCAATGACCATAAATAAATTGCAAGGTTAAATATTGCAATAAGTAGGAGTTGTTCTAAAAGAACTGGTATTTAGTCATGGGCAGTTTTAGCGGGCTGATGATGTAAAACTAAGCATTATAGATGGCAAGGTACAAGGTTAATTGGTTAAAATTCTAAAGCATGGTTTTCACTATGTCAATTTTAATGGTCAGTTGTTGTCAGTCACATGAAAAATGCCAATACGTTGTCATTTTTTTCTGTTTGACAATGGCGAAAAATAGGAAAAACTGATCCCTTCACATGTTTATAGCAAAAATTGCAAAAAAAAAATGTTATTTATGTGATTTTTTAAACTTTTAAATTTCCTGTCAAACAAAAATGACTAAGGGCCAGTTTTTCAGTGCGGGTTTAAACTCGAGTCAAATTAAACTGAGATTAATTCACCAAAAAGAGATGTGAAACTCTGTTTAACTAGATATTGTAGCATACGTTTAAGTTGAATTGACTTAAATTATCATATGATGTGTTGTTTTTTGCTTAAACCGAGCTTAAACGTCCAATTTTGGTGAGTTAACCTTGGTTTAATTTGACTAGAGTTTACACCCGCACTGAAAAACTGGCCCTAAGTGAAAACCAAGCATAAGAAATTTTTTACTAGAAATGTTGTATATACGGAAGTTTTATAAAAATAATTTAATAAACATGTTTTCAAATAAAAACCTTTGTATATAAATCCAATAAATTTTTTGTCGCATTTTGTACTCTAAATGGTTCCTTCCCGTCGTAGGACGGGCTTTTACACTAGTGTATTAATAAAACGCTACTATTCTTTTGACCGCAAAAATTTGCATTAATTCTAAATTAAAGTGAATTTACAAAAAAAAAAAAAACAAAGAGTTGTAAAATTTTCCTTAAATCTGATTGCCTTTTATATTACAATAGTTTTTGCCTCTCCTCAAATTTTAAAATTTTGAGTTGTGTCATTTTTGAAGAGCGTGTGCGATATATTGAAAAATAAAATGCCTTCAACCAGCCACAAGCGTCGTTTCGACGTAAGCGATCAACCACATCCGAAGAAACGAGCTCAATGCGGCATATGTCCATATGGCAAATAAAGTAAAGGCAAATAAGTATGGTAGCAACTGTTACTCCTGTCGCAAAGCTTTATGCCCGGATCATTTCATAAAGTTTAATTTGTGTTAAGAATGCATAAATTAATAATAATTATAAATATTCACATTTTTAATTTGATTTGATATATTAATTTCTTTGATTATTCTTTAATAGTATCAACTTTGACCCCAATAGAGAATTAGGTACTTATTTGAAACAGGGAAGGAGGGTTAAGAGAACTGTATATCCATAAGTAGTTTTTTAAAAATACTTTAACTATATTTACAATGGTTTTGTGTGTCACTTTTCATTGAGAAAAAGTATTAAAAAAAATGTTTTCTTTAAAATTTTATTAATTGAAAATATATGTAGCTGTATTAAAGGATTTGCAGTAATCTTGAAAATAAAGAAAATGTACTTTGTAGTACTTTTCAGTTTGTTTTTATATGCAATTGTTTACTTTATTCGAAAACTGAATAGAGGCTTTTAATCAATAATTTTCAAATTTTTTACCCTACAAACAAATATTTTATCCATGTGCTAGTAATTGCATGAGAAGTTTCCATGAGAACTCACACAAATCGCACAAAAAGCCTACGGTAAGTGTGGTATAAAAACCAGAGGTTATAAATGAAACACTCAAAACAAACCAGCTGAACACCCTTAATGTATATTTACACATTTATTATTGAGTTTCTATTTTCAACGGTAAGTAAATTTATTTTGATTTATTTTGATTGATTTAAACAAATTATATAAATTGTTGGTATGTTTGTTGGTTGTGTGACTGTTTTGGTTTTATGCTGACAATTCCATGTATTTGTGTTAGCGTATGTGTTTTGGTTTGGTTTTGTGGTGATTGTTGCACACGAGTCCTGTTATTTGAAATAATTGGTTGTGATTGCGTGAGAATGCATTGCTTGTGCCTAATTACTTTAATAAAGGCATTTGTATGAATGTATGTGTGAATGCGTTTAGAATAGAGCTAGTATGTTGTTAGTATGGTAAAATATTTCATCCGATGTATATAACAACTATTCTCGCTAGTAACTCATTAAAATTTCTGTCAACAGAAAGTCAATCAAACTTGTATTGTTTCTCTTGTTATCCTTATAGTATGTTCTCATTGCATGAAATTTATTCATGGCCTAAGTTGGGTCAACGTTTATTTTGCTCGCTATTGAATTAATTTTGCAAATGTTGAAAACCTGCACTCCGTGAATTGTGAGAAATAAAAATGCTTTCAGTAGTAGTTGACGATAAATTATCCCGTACTGTGTTTTGATAATTAACAATAAATTAACAATAATAGACCTTGAAATTTCACTCGCCGCAAAAGAAGTTTCACTTCAAAAAGATTTCTTGCCCTGCTTTGTAAGAATATTGAGACATTTTTCTATCTGGAGTAATTTGGCAAAGACAGTGTTGCGTTTTCGCATTGATTTATATAAAAAAAAAAATAGTTCAGTTCTTAATTTTGTGATTATTTTTGTCGAGTTGTACAACTATTACTGTTGTCAGCGTTTTCTAAGTATGATTGCAAAACACTTACTTAATGCAAGCCTTTCCAAGTATTATTGTGCATCACTTGCTTTTTGTGTTTTACACAATAGTTATACAAAGGAACTTGGAAATTTATTACCTGGGCAAGTGTTTTTCAAGCGTGCTTGGATAAGGCTTGCTTTTTGTATTGCATGTAAGCTTTATCCAAGCACTATTTCTAAATGGCTGATTGGGCGCTGACAACTGTAATAGTTTTACAACTGTTCAAAGTTCTGATGCTCTCATATATACATACATAAATGTATTTTATTTTCATTTTGTTCGCTCAGCAGCCAAGCATGCAGATGTCTGACTTTAGTTGCGAGTTAAAACAATTAAAAAATGATCAAGGACTTGACAAATCAAGTTCAATTAGCAGTTTGACTCCGTTCATTGATGATAAAGGCATCATTCGAGTGGGTGGACGGCTGGAAGCATCAACACTAAACTACGACTCTAAGCATCCAATGCTAATTCCTTACAACGACCCGTTAGCAAAACTTTTGTTCATTATGATACACAAGGACAACAAACACTGTGGCTCCCAGACATTATTAGCAACAATAAGGCAACGTTTTTGGCCAATCAAAGGAAAGTTAACAGCCAGAGCAACTGTACAACAATGCATACGATGTAGCAAGGCCCGTCCAAAATTATGTCAACAGATCATGGGTAATCTACCACACACCCGAGTGACTCCAGCAAGACCATTTATTAACAGTGGCGTTGACTACTGTGGACCATTATGGATTCATTATAAAATCAGAGGAAAAAGAGCAACAAAGGCTTATATTGCTGTATTTTGTTGCTTCGTTACGAAAGCAGTCCACCTCGAATTGGTAAGCGATTTAACAACGAATGCGTTCATTGGCGCATTGAAACGTTTCATCAGCCGTAGAGGACATTGTAAAACCCTCTACTGCGACAACGCTACAAATTTTGTTGGAGCTCGAAACCAACTCCATGAGCTTAATGAAGCAATCCACTCCCAGAAAGCCAATGAATCAATAGTAAGGTTATGCAGTGATAAAGGAATAGATTTCAAATTCATTCCACCTCGGGCTCCACATTTTGGCGGGCTCTGGGAGGCTGCAGTCAAATCAGCCAAGCATTTGTTAATAAGGAGTGTGTCTACAGTGTCGCTAACCTATGAAGAGCTAGAAACAGTGGTGGTTGAGATTGAAGCTATACTCAACTCAAGACCACTCACTCCAATGTCATCCGATCCCAAGGATCTTACTGCCTTAACACCAGGGCATTTTTTGATCGGCGAACCACTGACAACATCCGTAGACACATATGCCACGCCAAACAACGCGTCGCTACTAACAAGATGGAAGTTAGTATCCCATCTGAAACATGAATTTTGGAGGCGTTGGTCGCGAGATTACCTTCAGGAACTGCAATATAAAAGCAAATGGAAACAACAAATGAACAACGTCAATCCAGGTTTAATGGTTATAATACAAGAGGATAACGTACCACCACTCCAATGGCCGCTAGGCAGGATTGTAAGGACATACACAGGTCCCGACAACAATGTTAGAGTGGCTGACATTCAAACAGCAGTAGGAACTTTAAAACGTCCGATACATAGGCTTGCACCACTACCAATAAAGAATTTTGAACAAGAAGACAGACTCATTCCATCAGATCAAAATGATGAAGGTAGCAAGCGCAAAGAAGACAGCTCCAAAACAAATGAAAGGAAGATTAAACACTCAGATCATACCAACTCTTCTCACCAATCAAAACGAACACGAATGAACACAAGTTCAGCATTTGTAACTATCTTGATGGCTTGCTTATTCATACCATACGCTTCCCCTGCGCCAATAGAGGTTCAGCCATTTGTGTCTAATCCGGGTATTTATTTCGAAAAATTAGGGTCGGTTGGAATAATCTCCAGTGAATGGAACCTAATAACCTACATTAATATGCAAACATACTGGAAGAATTTGGAATTAATGAATGGTTATCCACAAATATTACAAAAATCCTGCACAATCTTGCAAACGTCCAAACACTGTTCAGTAATAGTTATGTTAATTAAGCGTTTAATGGATGAAATAACACTGAAGAATGAACTCCTGAAAATACACAATGGACATCGAGCGAAAAGAGGTGCATTCAACATCATCGGCAACATTGCTAACTCTTTATTCGGAGTTCTAGATTCTCAGTATGCAGAAGATGTCGCCAGTACCATTGACAAAATATATCAAAATGAAAATTATCTTGAAAATAAAATCCACAACCAAACCTCATTTCTGGACAGCACAATAAACATCATGAAAAGGAACCAACAAAGTATTGAAGAAGAATTTGTAAAGGTCGAAAAGACATTGAAAACCCTGGAATTCCGATTTGAGAACGTGCAACAAGAAGTAAACAAACAAGGCATCGCTCAATCAGTTGCTGAACTAGCTCTTCAAACAACGTTGGAACTAATATACTTCCAACGCGTGCAAGATTCTCTTCTAAGCATTTTAATAGACACACATCATGGTAAATTAAGTCCCGAACTAATCTCACCTCAACAGCTACAAGAAGAGCTACTCCACATAAAGGCCAGCCTTCCCAGCCATCTAAGGTTACCTACCGAAGAATTGATACAACTATATAACTTGATGTCAATCGAAGGACGAGTCACTTCAAACTACGTAATTTTTAAATTGAAACTTCCACTAGTATCAACTGAAGATTTCGAGTTACTACAACTTACTCCTGTGCCGTGGCATCTAAACAATGAATTTGTCAAAATCCAGTCTCCCTTCTCATTTTTGATTGTAAATCTGCATCGTGATCAATACTATCCATTAAAGGAAGCTGATTCAAGGATATGCACGTCAACCGAAAGTGAGCACTATCTTTGTCAACAAATTCACCCACTTTATAAACGAGGATCCAACATAGCAATATGTGAGTTAAACTTGCTTAATCACATTGAAACAAACACGTCATGCTCCATCGAACATGCGGAAGCCGGCCCCCATTGGCTTCAACTACACAATCCTAACACATGGATATATTCTGTCAGGAGCGAAGTCGTGGTAAATGCAGTTTGTGAAGCAGTTCTAACGCAATTCACCATTCAAGACTCAGGACTTCTATCTATGAATGAAAACTGCGTCATTAAACAGCCACTGATAACCATTCAAGGCCACAAGACATTAAAGTCAACCAATCACAGATCATATATCCCAACCGTTCAGACATCTGATTTGGTGTTCTCGTCAACAGAACCTCCAGCAGTCAACATTTCCCTTCGTTACAACTCCCATCAAGAACAACTATCCGCTATCCAAAGTGAATTATCTAAGCTACAATTGAATCTTCCTAACGAAATTCGACCACATGACATTCATCACTACTCAATAAGTTATTTATGTCTCTTCTTGGTTGGTTGCATTATTTCATTCTTTGTTTGGAAACGCATCAGGAGATCTCACAGCATCAATTGCTTACCACCACAACCCACGCCAAGAATTCATGTCATCGCACCTGATACAAGCCATAAAAGAGATTCGGATTTTACGATTGAAGTTTAAATTTCAGCTGTTGAACCCATGGTTTAACGGGGCGGAGAATGTTCAGTTCCGAACAATACAAATAAATTAAGTTATTAATAAGTAGTTGTAGTCATACAAATATACAAGCATAACAGCAAAACACAAAACAACAAAGCATTCCAGTAACTACCAAAAAAGCTGAGCCTGCAAAAAAACGACACATGAGTCTCAGTGCAATGTTCTGGACAAAGTCAAGGCCAGTTTGGCTATGTTTTAATATGAATAGAATTTTGTAGTGCAATGTGCTGAACAATTATTTCAAGGGCAGCTTGGCCGTTTTTGTTGTGTGTGCATTTTGTTGTTATGCTTAATCATATGCTAAATTCAACATATATACATATTACATATTAGTTTTATATATTCTTTTTCTATGTAAAATTGGAACAAATTTTGTATAAAAGGAATCTAAATAGTAACAATAAATGAATATTAAAAGTCAACACCTTTGAAGCGGTTCTTTTTATTCCTCTGTAGTTGAACAGGTTCAAGTGCCTGGTTAACCAAAGCAAAAAAAAAAACAAAAATAATTATCCTTAGTTGAACAGGTTAAAGTGCCTGGTTAACTTTTGAATAATTATTTAAACAACTATTCCTTAGTCAAGTTAAGACTAAGGATTTGCAGTTGCGCCCATTAAGACGCAACAAGACTCATATGCGGTGGGTCGCGCGTTCGATCCCTGGTGTAGCAAACACAAAAATTTTTGAAGGCATGCAAATTTTCATATAAATATGTGCTTCAATTTAAACAAACGAAAATAAAAAATAAATAAAAATAAAAATGTTCCGGTAGGGAATTGAACCTTGGATGTCCAAATCACAACAATTCAAATAAACAAGTGGCTTACCAACTGAGCCACGGAATAAAAATTTTTCGCGAGTGCTAATTGATTTGTTGAATGTAGCACACTTGGAAAAATCTTATTAAAACACTTATATCCAATTGTAAAAACAACACTTGGATTAAGCTTGAAGTAAGGAATATTATTCCAAGGGTTCACTTTCGTTTATCCTACAATTACATGTAAGCGTTCTACAATAGTAAATGAAAGCGTTATCCAAGCTTGAGGCTTACGTTTGTAAGCTTGTTTAAAGCTTATTCCAAGCTTGTTTGGCTGATTGGGCATGCAACTCCCACATAGTACACTTAAAAAAATATCAAAAATCTCTCAAAATCTCAACAAAAAGAGCTACAATTTAAAATCTTTTACCCTTAACGGGGGACATGACATTGGGCGTTTTTTGAAATTGACTTTCTTTTATAATTTTGTATTTTAGAAAACATTCTTAAGATTCTAAGAAAAAAAAATTAATGGAAAAATTCTTTCGGGCTCAAAAGTTACAGTGAGATTGTGAGAGCGCATTTTTCTTTTTCAACCTTTTTTTTCTTTGTTCACAAACTTTGAACGCGTTTATATAGAAACCAAGTTTTTCGTACTGGTTGTGGCATTAGCGGGTTCATTTTTTGACGAAATTTTTTTTTTTGTATTTTTTTTAAACTTGATTCGCTATCGAATGACACGAGCTATTTTTTAATTTTTTTTTCGATTTTTTATGAATTTTTAAAGTCACTATTTTTTTTTGAGAAAGCGACTCCCAGCAACTTTTAAATTCCCAGCAACCACGGCAACCACGGGCCCCCTTTTTACTCTGCTGCCAGTTTGGAGCTCTATAAAACTATGTTGGAGTGAAAAATATATTTTTTTGAATTTTTTTTTCTTGTTATTTGTTTAATTCTCTACAACAATAAAATTTTGGAAAAATGTTTGTTTTTGACTGACAATGAGTTATGAATTTTTACAAAAAAGGTCTGTTTTTTCTTTCGCGAATGTTATGTCCTTCCTTTATTTTAACTTTGGTCAAGTCGAAGATATTCCTTACTAGTTTTACAATTTTTTGGTTAAGTCGCCAAAAAACTTAAATGGACCCTTAAAAGATTGACGAGGTAAAGCTGATCAAGAATATAGAAAAGGGTTGACCACGAGTGAGGCCAATAAGAATCACAAGCAAATTTGTAATGTCTTCCAAAGAACTACACTTTATTTAAAATGAAGAAAATACCCAAAATAAATTTAAATATAAATAAAAGGTCTACGTAATCGTAGGCACCTTAAACTATTTTGAGTTTTAATTTGAAGTTTTTAACAAAAACAACGCTCAGAGGATGTCCACTTTAATGCGGAAACGTTGTGTTGATTTTCGTAAGTCGGTGATAGTGTAGTTAGAAGTTGGAAAGAGAGTAGTGTCGCTAAAAATTTATTTACTTATCATCTCGAAACCTAAGGGGAACGCAGAGAGTTAAGTCCACCATTTTCAAAAAAACTAATTATTTTATCTGTATAACTTGATGATATATTGGCCATCAAGATAATGGTATAGAATGGGCTTGGAGAACTGCCCAATTCGATATAGAAAATATTTAAGCTGGTGGTGTGAGGCCACCTTTCTCACTCAAACTCTTTCTTTATTCATTCATTTGGTTCCCCAACTTTATTCCATCCATTCCGCATTTGGCTCCTCAACTCAAGCAATACCACTCTCCAACGCGCCAAGGAAGAGAAAAAATAAAACGGTAGTATAGTGCTGTTTGAACATTAAAACATATTTGCTTTGTTGTTGGTTTTCTTCTCTGCTGTTGTTTTTCAGGTTGTTTTCGAGATTTTGCGTTTTAAAATTTGATTTCAATGTTATTTTTCATATGAAGTAACTTCTTGAGCTATCCGAAATTTCCATCCCCTTAGAAATCTATAAAATGGTTATTTTTGGGGTATCTCGCTCCGTTTTCGAGAAAAGAGCGCTACATTAGATACGGTTTTGCTTTATTATCATGATCAAAAATCACAACAAAGCAAAAAATGTTTTATGCCCCTTTCATTATTCTCCACTCTCTTTCTTTGGCGATAAAGAGAAAATGGAAGTCATTGAATCGAAAAGCGAAATTCGAATAAAGCGAAAAAGGGCAGCACTCTCTTTTTAAAAATACCTATCAAAAACGCAAAACAAAAATAAATAGCTATCAAAAACGCATCATTCATTAATGTTTTCTTCCATTCCCTGAGTGGAAGAGCTTTATGTTGAATTTGAAATGCCATAAATTGTTTAAAATCTAAAAATTTCAACTCTCCTGCGTTTTTGTTAGAAAAAGTATTTCAAATTTTAAAAAAAAATTAATTTTTAGTTATATTGCACAAAAATAAATAATTAAAATAAAGGCCGCACTTTGCTTAACAACGAGACCCAAGCGGCTCTCTTGACCGCCAAAAATATGGCATATATTTTATAGGTTGCGTTCATAGTAAACGCCGATTCAGACAGGCAGACTGAAAATGTATATGAACAAGAAAGATAACTAGCTGTTTGTATCTCGTTTATTCGCATTGTTTGTCTGAATCGGCGTTTACTATGCACTCGGCCAAACGTTTGCACAAAGTTTAAGTTATAAAAACATAAAATAATAATTAATTTTGCTTTTCTTTGGTTTTTATGGAGACTCAATTTTTTGTGCTTCTCTGAAAAATTTAAAATTTAGAGCTGTGACTTTTGCATTTGCGGTACGAGTACGATTTCTTCCATCGTTAAGGAAGACAATACAGTTTTGTGCTGGCTTTATTTAAACTGCCGACACCGACACCGAATGCAACATGTGATCACAGAGTCCTTCACAGTGACACATTTAGAAGTTTTAATTTGAGTTAAACGAACGAAAACTAACGAGCGAACAAACAAACGAACTGATGCTTAAAGTCAAGTGTCGAGTCATGTATGCAACTCGTAGACGCTGACTTGTGGGGATGTACATTGCACAGTTTAGCCCCAAAGACTGATGGTGGAACAGCTTGTTTGCTGGCTCTGCAATAGCTTGGGCAGTTCTAAAAAATATCTCATCCAACATCGTTGTCGTAATGACTGCAAGATGAACGACTTAATTAAGTAGAAATTCTGACTTACGAGTATTTCGCGGCAATGTGTACAAGATTGAGAGCAAACTTACACATACATAGTGAATATTTGTTTGTCTCGTTTTTAGGAATTTGTGGGTCATTTATCTTCAAAGGAAAATATATACTATTTATTTCTCTGCTTATATTCAAGCTAAATTTGTTGCACATTTGTGCGTTCGCGTAAAAATGTAAAAAAGAGTCTGTAGGTTTTTAAAGTACCTCTTTAATGTTTATATTTTTCGGAAAACTCAATTTAGGCTAAATCTGTACATTAGTTATTACACAGAGAAAACTGTGAAAACGTTTAACCCAGATTATCCTCCTCTAATGGTTATTTTCATTTTAAAAATGTTTATTTTCATTTAATTTTAATTTAAAAATTTTCAAAATAGCTTATAATTCTCTAAAATGTTCATTTTAAAATATCAAACGAACGTTTTAAATCTCATTTTAAAATGTTTATAATAGAAAGTCAAACGAACTTTTTAGAAGCTCAAATGTTCACAGTGTAGTTCAAATAAAATATAGACAAACATATTCCACAGTGTAACTCTAAATTATAAGGTAAATTTAATGATAGGTTATATTTTCGGTTATATTGTACCGGCCGTGATCGTGCCTGCTTAGTGTGTGTCGTACGAAAATAACTCCCTACCTCGGCCAAAAGTTTTTTTGTCGATAGAAAAACATTTTTCTGTTCGGAGAGTTAATAATGCCACGAAAGCTTCTTGAGATCATTAATATGCTGTTCGGTGTCGGCATAAAACATGAAAGTGTATTTCTGGATCAAATGTGTACAAGCAAAGTCCTTTCAAGGGCTGAGATGGCCAATTTGCATTTTTTACACTTTGAACTGATTATATAATACTAGAACCACAAACAAATACATTTTATTTTAATGCACTTATTAACTAACAATTTTTAGTTTAAAGATTCAATTTTTGATATTCTTATAGGTTTCCATTCCGATATAACTTCTATAAGAAACAAGTAAGAAAAGTCTTAAGTTGGCCTAGCCCTTCTGTGAAATACTCTGAACCTACTTTTTAAATATATACTTATAGTATGGGAAGTGATAATGTTTCCGAACGGCTAAAGTTCATGTTCTCAAGAAGATTTTCATGGCATTATTTACTCTCTGATTTTTGAGAAAGGTTTGTAATTGTCTGCAGAGAGATGATGGCCGATCAGAACATTTTTTTTCCTTTCGAACTCGGGCTGCGAGCATGCTAAGCCACACACTTAACCTGCATGCCACGGTCACCACCTACATACACACATACCAAGTTTTATAATCGTAGTTCAAATATAAACCTATTTTTTGAGTTTTTAAATTTGCTTTAAATTAGATTACTTTAAGAAGCAATTTTAAAAATCAATAATTTCCATTAATAAAAACCCGGTTACTATCCGCTATGCCGTATATCCGGCCTTAATTTACTATCCTGTCGGATACCGGATATTGCGTTATTATCTGGTATCCGGCAGACTGGATAGTTTTTAAAAGTGTTTTAAGAATGGTAAAATTAAACAATGAATTTATCAATTTCAATACTTGAAAAGTATCTTAAAATAAGTAATAGAGGTATACTTCATTCATGAATTCATTAATTAATTAAAAATAGTTACAAAACGCTTAAAATAGCAAAAAATAATAATAAGAAAAAAATCAATAAAATTTATAAAGTTTTGCGTTGGTTATTGTTTTTATTTTTAACTATCGAACAGATAGCCGCAACACGTTGAGGGAATGTAGCGGAAAAAATATAGTGATCAGTAAATCAGACTGCGCTCAACAACATGTTGAGTTGATCAGAAACTTTGGCGTGTAGGAAGTTGAAATTTTTTGCGTAAAGCAGGTACACATATTAGTAGAGGATTTGGAACAGATTTCTTCGTATGTTGGCCAAACAATAAATATATTCAAAAATCTAAGTAAGCCATTTCAAAATAAGTAATTTCTTCGATATTTCGCCATTACAATTTCTTGTGGAAACTATTTTTCCACACATTAAATTGGCTTCAGCCACTGGTTATCATAACATTACATTTTTTTATTGATGATATTGGTCGTGGCTTTGATTGGGTTAATGCTAAGAAAGTGAGAAAAAGCTGTAGTAGCTGAACTCTAGTGTTATGCATGTAAAACTGCCATATTAATATGAGCTTCTTTATTATTGTGCTTTGATTGCGGCACGTCGAATTAGAAATATATTTAGCTGGTTAACAACGAGCCAATGAATCCACTATTCCACTGCAGGATATTTTACCATCCGGCTTAGAAGCTCGACGGATATTCGGTATCCGGCAAAATCACTATCAGTTATATCTGTAATAAAAACTATTCTATATGCGAAGTGTCGATGCTCTCAATCACTGGAATTGAAGATGCTTGAAACTTTGGGGATTCTTCGAAATAGAATTCTTCAACGTAATCCATGTCGACCCATTCAGCTGCATCCTTATTTCTAATGCAAATAAATTAGCATGGTACTTTTAATAACGATTTATTTTGAATTAAATAAAACTCACTTATAACAATGCATAAGTGTTTTTGAAGCAAAATACAAGCCGCAGATAGGACACATTTTGGACTGATTTCCTTTTTCAGCGAAGGAAAGACAAGTCCCTTTGCTATACAATATGTATACAAAAAGCATCTTTGATATTACGAGTAACATAGGGTTATGGAGGCATTGTATTAAAAAATACGTATAGTAGCTTTAACGAAAATCTGTAGAACATAATCTTTTATCCACAGAAAAAAAAAATACTTATATTATCCTATTTGAAGATGTTATAATTTTTGGAAATGGCATTTCCATTTAAGCGGTTACGTGTGGTGTGGCGTTCACGCGGGAGAAGTGATTGTGCCGTATTTGTTTTAGGACGCCATCGGCAACACAGTCACTGTGACTGGAAAACTCTACAGGGCCATGATAAACGACTTATTATTGTCTGATTGGGATGATCGGGGAATGCTGGTTAACACGTGGTTTCAACTGGACAGTGCAAAAGTACACACAGCACGAGCAACAGTGGATTTGGCATGGCCAGCAAGATCAACGGATATAACCATCCCAGACTTCTTTACACCATCGCTAGGTTCCTTGATATTGTTTTCAACTCTTTCCAACTCTTGCCCAATTCATGAAAAAACAATAATAAATCCAAATCGTTTTGATAAATAAAATATATGAAAAATAAATGATATAGACTGTTTCAAAAGAGAAGAACATTTTCGCGCATGATTGAGAATAAAGGCTCAACCAAGTTATGCGTAAGCATACAAAAGCTAGAGAGCAAAGGAACGTACATACGTACGTAATAAAAAATAATTTGTTTTTGTCGAAAAAGATTGCCAACTAAAATTATAAAAAAATATTTTTTTTAAGTTGGTAAATTCATCCATGCTTTATGATTGAAAATAGCGGCCAATTTCAATACAAACCTCGCTTAATAAATAAATCCTGTCTAAAAGATACAATTTTTATTGATTTTTAATAAAATTTCGATACATAAGTGTATAAAATCAAAATTTAAATTATATATTTAACAGGAATATCAAATATCAAATTGTTTTTCTGAAGCATAAATATAAGCCTTTTTATAAAATATTAAATTTTGGGGTTGTATGGGAGGTGGGCGTGTAAGTGGGTGGATAACGCCCATTTTTCTAACACACCTAAGTTTTGACATAGAACACACAAATACCGAGTTTCAGTTTTGTTACTTTAATATTAGTCTCTTTATAGAGTTTTAAATTTTGGGGTTGTATGGGAGGTGGGCGTGTAAGTGGGTGGAAAACGCCCATTTTTCTAAAACACTTAAGTTTTGACATAGAACACACAAATACTGAGTTTCAGTTTTGTAACTTTGATATTAGCCTCTTTATAGAGTTTTCATTATTTGTGTTGTATGGGAGGTAGGGGTGGCCCATAAAACAAAAAGTGCATGACTTTGGGGAAAATTGGGAGACACGGGTCTTTTTTTTTAGTCTTTTATCACGTAGTGGTGTCCGTATATGGTTATTTTGCCGTGACTTAAAAAATTACACACAGTGTTATTTTTTAGATTTCCAAATATTAGTTTTTTGCACTTTTATTACCTCTCTGAACGGACTCATAAGCAGTCCTTTATTATTGGGAGTCCCCTTTTGTACCAAAAAATACAAAATGTAGGATTGTTTGTTTTAATTTTTGATTTGCTGCAAATTTTAACTTAAAAACTAAAGAAATTGTTCAAACCCACCTTAAGACTTAAGAAGAAATCAAATTTTTTAATATTGCATTTAATATTGCTTAAAAGGATATCGGTTATAGAAAGCCATGACCTGTTCCTGCAAAACAAGTTAATAGAAAAGCGGATAAAAGAAGTCCCTTACACATTGTGAATTGGAAAAGCTGTTGGCAATAGGAAGAAACGATTTGTTCAAGGCTAGCAAAGAAATATTTTATTTTTGCAGTAGTGAAGTTAGTTATAACGACTGTTAATCATTTAAAATTTTGTAATTTTTTTTTTAAAAAAGTAAATTTTCTCAGAAAGTGGTAATTTTTTCCCAAATAGTGGTAAATTTCAGTTCGGCTCTATGGCAACACTGCTCTGAACGGCCAAAGTTCATGTTCTCAAGAAGCTTTACATGGCATTATTTACTCTCTGAGGCTTGACGTTGTCTGCAGAGAGGTGGTGACCGATCCGAAAAATTTTTTTATTGAAAAAACTTTTCGCCTCGACTGGCTAAGCCACACACTTAACCTGCATACCACGGTCACAACATACTTAGATATGTAATTAATTATAAAATACCGTGATCACGATCACCATTTTTAAGAACTGTTATTTTTAAATCACTTTCACTAAGAACGACGTTCTTGAAAAATCACCGGATCGCTCATCTCTATTCCATAGTTGCAATTTTTACTTTTATTGCTTTTAAAAATGTCACTTTAAACATATTTATTTCGTAAATGCTTAATTTTACGTTTTTTATTCGAGTTACCAATCGTCAGTTTGTCAATAGTTAACCGTCAATTTATACAGGCAAATATGAAGATGTAAGGATTTGTTTTGAAAATGCTTTTAAATGATGACGTATTATTAATTTTAATTTTTTAGATTTTTGAAGTGAAACTTCTTTGGCGGCGAGTGAAATTTCAAGGTCTCTTATTCGTGACGCTAGGCTAACGTTTTCAATTCATACGAATATTTAAAAAAAAATTGTTGCCGCTGCCGAGAATTGAACCCCGAACGTCGTTGCTTAAGAGCCGGAATCTATATCTTTTTAGCCACGTAGGCACATGTTAAACAGCCAAACAAAATGTAATTAAAACTAAACGCGTAACATACTGAAAATAACATAATTAACATTAACATTACATTAACATAAACATTACATTATTAACATAACCGTAACATTAATTTTCATCCTACAAGTAAGCACGGAAAAAAAAAATAGAAAAATAGCTAAAACAGGAGCAGAACCCGTTCGTGAATATAGAGAGCGAATTAGAGCTCTTAAGAATACAGCCGCAGCTGGGTCTGCAACTAATGATGAAGGTAAGGTGATTGCAAAAACGGCTGAGTTTCAAAATGCATTTTTACGAAACATCAGTGTATTTTGGTGAATCTACAAAGAACTTATCCCCAAAAAACACACTGATGCTTTGTAAAAATGTATTTTGGAACTCAGCCATCATCTCAACAAAATTTTAAAGCCAACCAAGTTGATACACTCAACAATCAACGTTCGCTGCTTTATGAGGCCCTCTATCAACATAGCAATTATTATGATCAGGAAGCAGGAGGTATTAATGAACAAGATTTGCCTCTGCTTTGGAGGCTCCTTCAAAGAGTACTATGCAAATGCAATCCAGCATTCAAAAAGTAACAATGTTGAGAAGACATTCGAAAGCAACTAACATCCCAACTGAACTAAAACAAGTACCGAAAATAACTGTTATTTTACAATTAACAAATGAAAAAAATTGTCGAAAGACTTTTTCAAATATACCATTATGTTACAAATGTCCTCAGCCTCACGAATATTAAGTCGCTTTTAAATTTGAAACTGATTCTTTAAAAGTTAATTTCTTGCCTATATTTCGAGGAAAAATAAAGGTTATTTTTGACTTTTATTTTATCGGTCAAAAATAGCAGTTATTTTGTGACTTTAATTTTTTCGGTCAAAAATATCAAGCAATTTGGGTTTTCTTAAAGGCCGCTTGACAGATTGAACTGTTGACACCATGTGTAAAATATCTCACCGATGAGATGAAAATAATAATATCAAAATTTTTTTATCGGTAAAATGACTTGAACAAATATAAATTACCTGATATTTTTGACCGAAAAAATAAACGGCAGAAAATAACTGTTATTTTTGCACAAAAAAACTATAGGGCACAAAAAACTGTTATTTTTGTCGGAAACAATAAAAATTAAGAGATAAAAGTTAATATGTGACACTTTCGACAAAAACCATAGCCGGTACGGTCCCTGGATGCAACTATTGAATCAACAAATTATTATTCCATTTCGTATTGATTGAATTTCTTTTCAGATACTTTCTCTCTTTATTTCACACTAAAATCTCTCTTATTTCTTACTGTTAAAGAAGTTTCACTTCTGCCACGTGTACGTTGCTACACGCGAGTTTTTTGTTTTATTCTTGCCGATTTTCTATCGTTACTAATCGTAGTACATTTTAAACCCCATCCCCCCCTCTAAATTGGTAACGTAATTTATGAACGATCCCTAAGTCAACGTCGTCATAGAGCTCGTACAGCAGCTCGTGGTACATTCGAATGCGACTACTAGCCAACTCGAACAGAACCAAATAAGTGATCTTTATAAGTGATCTAAATTATTTAAGGGTCTATTGTGGATGTAGAAAAAGTGTTTGTGTGTGAAAAAGTGTGTTTTAACCCTTTTAAGTTTAAAAAAATTTATTTTAAAAAACAAATTTGTAACAAAAATTTTCAAATTTAAAACAACTATTTTAAAGCATACTTTCTTCGATGCCATTTTTTAAACTTTTCCGAGTTTTTGGCATCCGATTCATAATCAGCTATCCCCGGGACCCTCCGAAATCCAAATGTTAACACCATTCGATGAAGTTTACATTTAAAATACTTGAAATATTAAAATAAGTTATAAATTTTTATTTTATCTTGTGATCGATATTTGTCAAACCAGTTCAAAAAATTCAAAAATTGTCATTGTTCAGATATGTAGCTATTTCAAGGAAATAATAACAGAAATTAAAAACAAAAAAAATTTGTAGTTGAAATACTTTTCTTTTTTATAGTTGAAAATTAAACGCACTAGTTTTAAATTTTGTGTTGTAGAAACGCAAATGTGTAACATTTCTATTTTAGACTTCCTTTCTATTTCCTTTTTTCTTGTTTTAAATATACTCACGGAGAAATGTGGGTTGCTTAAAATAACTGTTCCACCAAAGTAATTGCCCTTTTACAGGATAACAGACACTACGTGGATATTTTGGTTTGAAGTAAGATTCGATTAAAGAGAAATAAAAGGCTTCTGAGTCTTTTCCAATTTGCTTTATTTGTTATTGTAAATTTCTAGATTTGCCGATCTTCCATTACCCACAAAATTTTATGGCGCCGATTTTCCGTCTTTGTAAAATTCCCGGCTTATAAACAACTTATCACACCAATATCATCAAAAATCTACTCAACAATTAATAAGGTATAAATATAATCTGCAATCATATTATAATTTTGGTTTTAATTTGATTAAAAAACAAATAGAAGTAAAAGTTGCATTTGAAGTGTAAAGGTTGAATTTGAAATGGAAAAAGTTGAATAAGAAATGAAAAAAAATTTAGTTTGAAATGGAAAAGGATGAATGTGAAGTTAAAAACCTGTATACAAAATAACCGAAAGTTTTCGAATTTCCAAAATAACAAAAGTTAATTAACAATATAAATGGGACCTTGAAAGCAAACAACATACATAATAAACAAAAGTAACAACACTTTTAATATGTTACAATTTACTACAGAAATCTTAATATATAAACAAATTTAAAAATTTTACGATTACTCAAATCCATTTACTTTTAATTTCAATATCTTATCAATAGATTGAGTTGCTTGGCAAATTGAACAGATTGAAATATTTTTAAATTTTTCGAATATCAAAACATACAAAGATAATCGTAAAGCTGATTATTCAAAATTTTAGTATTTAAGGAAATTTACTTAGATTGACTTATTTTTTTAAACTTTGCATCTCAATTTTTTGAAAGTGGCTTAATTTCAGGTGAAAAATTAATCAAATGCGCTATAGTGCTGTGTTTTTTTGCAAAGTTCTTTATATAGGAAAATTCTATTCTATTTTAATTCTGTGCCAATCAATTTTATGTTTTTATTGATTTTTTTTTTCTTTTGCAAATTGTTATCACATAATTTCACTTATTTTAACTTGTATCCTTTTAAAATCAATTAAAACCAACTTAAAAATGCACTTCACGAATTCTTTTATATGACATTAAAATGGTGAATATATAAATAAATAATGTTTTTTTGTGCTATAAGAACGTGAGTTTTTTTCAACTTCATTTTTTTATGCATGATTTCTACATTTCCCTAACCTTTTTGAAAGTTATACCAACCATCATGTGCTAAACAGATTTTGTCAATAACAAAAAAATAATCACGCATCCAAAACTTAAAATTTTTATCTTGAATATCTCAAAATGCAGTTTTAAAAGAATTACTTTTTTTCATCTAACTCCTTAAATATATATATATTTTTATATATATTTTTTTTAAATTTAATTTATTATAATTTGTTATTTCTCTTGTGAATTAGGATTGCTTATATAGACCCATCGAAAGCTATCTTAAATAAACTTAGTCAAATAAAAAAATTCAATTTATTTTGAGTAGTTTCTGTGCCTGCTATAGGCATGGCTTGAATACATTTTTCATTCAAAAATATATTATATGTATGTGTCATCAGTGTCTTATCTCCTGATATTAATTCCCATAATTGATATTCTGATACGAGAATAAGTTATGTAAAAAGAAACTTTTAATCAAACTCGGTGCCTACGATTTGTGACATTTTAGCTTAATTGAAAAACTCGCTTGCTGAAGTAACAGAATGACTGAATGACTGACTGAATGAATGCTCTGCAGAACGTCAATGAAAATAATGAAATGCATGGTTGACATTGTTTTCACTGCCGCCGGAGAACAGAGCAACATTAAATAACTTCTGCTGAACAACTCACGAACTTCTGCAATTCACTTTTTTAGTTTTTATGTATTTTTTATATTTTCAAATAAAATTCTCTTATTAAAAAGTTGTAAGAAGAATCTTATGATGATTTTCAATGGAATAACTTTTTCCGTGTTTTTAAAAAAAAAAATAAAACAATGCAAGTTTCCAAAGTTTTATTGTCAACAATATTGAAGAAGAATGAGGATAATTTAAATGTTTCAAGTTGTCTGAGTATTGAATATTTAACATTAAATCAATATTGAATATTTAACATTAAGATATACAAATAATTTCAATGTCAATGTGTAAAAAAAAAAAACGGAATCTTTAGCATTATATTATTTTCTTTTGTTTCATATTCATACTCATCTGCCATACGAATAACAGCGAATCAAAAAACACACAATGAATGTAACATTTATGTTGCATGAATATACTAAGCAGGTAATCTTTAGTGTACTCAGAGCCAATTGAATCGTTTGTTTATTTAAATCAAAATCATTGCACATAATCACGATTTTAGTTAAGTAATAAACGCGGGATGTAACAACAAAAATACTCATAGTCGTAACTATAATGCTAACAACCGACTGTCTAAACGGCATTTTTTATAGTTATACCAGATGGTTCAAAAACAACGAAATTTCATTCAACATCATTTAAAGCTATTCAACTCAAAGCAATGATAAGGGAAAAAGTTCCTGCTGGAACAGACATTATATGTTCATTTGCTCAGTATGCAGATGCATGCAAATGCGATTTATGTGAAAGAAAATTGGTATGCTAGAGTAGTGTAGGTTTTTGGCTATAAAAAAAAATACAGTGTCGCACGAAATTAATAACGCAGATTTGTTTCATTACCATATTCTATATACTTATATGGAGCCCAAAGCCCCATTAATTCAGAAGTGCTGTAGGTCCTGGAAAAAAATAACTAGAGGTTGGGTTAAGCCAGAAGGGTCGTGGTTCCGTGGAACCAAAGCCCTATTTATTCAGAAGTGCTTTAGGTCCTGGAAAAAAAATTAAATAGAGGTTGTGTTAAGCTGGAAGGTCGTGGTTCCGTGGAGTCTTTTGGAGCAGTAAGAAGCCTTTATTATGTTTATTGGGGCAGTGACATGTTAGGATTCCTACCAGCATCCGGGATTCAACGTTTTGTCAAGATCAGAAGGCTTTTAGCTCTGTTCTCGTTAAGTTCTGGCTATAGCCTTCTAGATATAATCCAGTCGCTACTGGAAGTTCAGTTTGTGTTGGCATCTTCTCTAATCTCTGGCTTCGTTTTACGTCGCATTTTGGAATTTACACGTCAGTAATGGTTTTGTTTGTGTCTATCGTGACTCCACTTCTTGCCAACTCACCTGTTTTGTCATTTCCTTCTTAATTGCTGTATTCGTGGACGCATCAGAGAGTAGTATTGTGGGTATTACAGACACTGTTTAAAGTTTATTATCGTTTATTATCGTTTATTATAAGATTCTGTATCGTTGCACACTACACACTGTGAAATTTCGTTCGCCATCATCTCTCGGGGATCTATGGACGTATCCTCCCATTCTTTTCTGCTGGGAATGGATGTGATATATTTTGTACCTAATTTCACACTAGGTGAAATGATAATGATGAATATGAAGATGAATAGATGTAACTATTAGAAAGTTTAAAAAGTCTCCTTTTTGTGTATAATTGTAAACCACGCCAGCGAGTTATAGTAAATGAGATTTTCCCACAATTTTTTTTGGGTCAGAAAGCATTGAAATAATGAAAATTCATTACAAAAACGGTGAACAGATCGCGAACATGATCCGTAAAGTTTGTACAGTTTTTGGCTATTTGCTTGAAAACTTAAATAAGCAAAACTGTCGCATCTGGGCTCGACTTTCGCCAAGAAGTATTTGAATACATTCGTACAAAAGCATCTGACGTCGAATGCAGTTTTTGAGCAATGGAGGAAGGGCAACGCGTCACTTGAAAGTGTTGTTGTCTTTGCGGCCTTTAAGGTATGTGATATAAACAGTGTCACGATTATGCAGTTCCCAGAATACCAATAAATTAAGAACTTTTTTGTTTTATTGCATATCGTTGACCTTTTTCTAATGCACGTCAAAATCTAATATAAGTCAAAATTTGACGAAATAACGATTATTATCAATTTAGGTCGATTGATTAAAAAATACATCTATACTCAGAAAAATATCAACTGTAATATTAACAGCCGGACGCTGTTATTTCAAAACACTTTTAGATTGAATAATTTGACTTTGAGTAAACAATCTATTGAATGAATGTTTCCAAGTATTCTTGTGCTGTTAAATCATCTGTTGAAATATTTTTGTGTTTTTGTTGAAATGTCAGTCTTCTCTAAGCAATATTGTTTAAATTTGTTTTGCTATATTTATATTATCGTTGCCATGAAATAAGGACTCAGGTAGACTTATTAGAATGACAGCATAAATTGGCATACCTATGCTGTCAAAATACGATGCTGCCATATCTTGAAACCAAAATCCAACTTTTCAGTAAAATATATAGATGCAGATCTTAATAAACAATAGAATGTACAATTATAACAGAATTAAGAATTATAATAGAAAAACGAATTAGAAAGACGTAATGAAAGAAATAAGTAAAGCTGTTGCGAACAAATTAAGTAATAGATTAGTGATGAGTGATTTTTTTAAGGATGTTTTCGATAATTTCTCCACGCAACAAGAAAAGAGGAGAAGGCTAATTTTAAATAAGTGAAAATAATGCTATCAAAAACTAAAATTGCTTAAATTGCTTTGTATATTATATAAGTTTTTATCCCTTTTGTCTCATACAAAAAATTCTAAAAATTGTTTTTTCCCACAAAATTCAAGATGTGGCAATATTGACGCTGAGTTTGACAGCAATGGCAGGTTGAATTCTAGGAACTCAACTCTAATAAGTCTACCTGAGTTCTTGTATCATGATCGTTGCCAATAGCTCAGTGGATGTGTGCTAGACTGTCATACAAGGGACGTGGGTTCGAACCCTAGCTGTGTAAGTATCAAAAATTGTAATTTTATAAGTAAAATTCTAATTCTAATTCTGTTTCATTAACTGTCTGGTCAAAATAACCTTCAAAATAAGTAACTTACTATCTTGAAAAAAAAAATGCAAATATAATTATACCCTAAACCTGAAAGGTCAGGGTATATTAACTTTGTGCAAACGTTTGTAACGCATAGAACGAAGCGAGTCCGGTATAGAAAAGTATATATATTCTTAATCAGCGTCATCACGTGAGTCGAGCTATCTATGTCCGTCCGTCCGTCCGTCCGTCCGTCCGTCTGTGTGTTGTCCGTATACACAGGATAAGAAGAAGGAGTTGAGATAATTGGATGAAACTTAGTACACATGGTCACATGGACCCAAGGATCTGCACTATTGAATATTTTTGGAATCCGCCCACGGACACGCCTACCTCCCGTACAACGCGAAAATTGAAAACTGCATAACTCAGCTCATAATTAGCCTACAACAATAAAATTTGGTATGTATGTGTTTTATATCAACACAAAGATGTCTTCGAAAAATGGACGTCATCCGCTTACAGACACGCCCACCTCCCATACAACCCAAAAATTTATGCATGTGTTTAACCTACAGAGCTAAAATTTGGCACGTATGTTTTTTATGACAAGACAAAGATGGTTTGGAAAAATGGACTTCATCCGCCCACGGACACGCCCATTTACAATAAATTTTTTATTTTTGAAAAGTGGGTTTAGGGTATTTCATAGTCGGCCTAGACCGACTTTAGACTTTCTTTACTTGTTTTTTATTAAAAATAAAACTTTAAATAAAAGAAAATCTTTGTTTGCCTTGCCGGTATTTGAACCTAGGACAATCGAGTACTAGGCGCACACGTCAGCTCACTCGGCCAAATATGAACTTTCACATCAGTGGTAAAATTTCAATAAGTACGTTTTTAAATGGGTTTCGTGTTCTGTAAACCAACAGTCAACTGGCTGTTGATTTGCAAATTTCATTTGTTGTATGGTATTTAACAGTGAAATCTGTTATTTCAACCCATGATTTGTTTGATATAAAAGTATTTTTTCCCTGAGTGTATACCCTATATTAGTTTTTGTTGTTAGAATGAAAATTCAAAGGTAGTACGTTTAAAATAATAATCGTTTTCGTCTCCTGAAAAGTCCATAATTTTGATTTATCATTACATATCGTCGGCCTAGTTTTAAAACGAAGTCAACATTTGGTAAAATGATGTGTATTAGCAATTGAGATTGATTTATCAAAACTAATCTATGTCCTTTTTCAGTTTTAAATGTTGGTATTAAAAAATAGGATGTTAGAACGTTTCAAACAATACATCATATAAACTTTATATATATCAGGAGTCTCCAAACTTTTAAGCTGAAGGGTCAGATTGCAACTCCATAAAGCCCCAAGGGCCAAGATCTAGCTAGGTCATCAGATTAACATACCATTATAATTTTGAAAATTGATTTAAATACATTGAATTTTGAAAACCGCGCATATTTACATTGCGAGAATTAGTCTTTGTGTATGAATTCATGTATGTATGTATGACGTCGTATTAATCCGTGGTGAGAGTCCTACTACGTTTGTAAATCATTTTGGACATATCATAGCTCGAACACTTTGACGACGGCTAACGATTATCATGACTACGACATCTGTCAAATTGATATATCATTTTTATTAGGAGGCATGGTAGGTATAGGTAAGAAAAGATGGTAGGTATAGAAAGTGGATATTACAAAAGAAATTTTAATCGAAATTTATCATCTTTTGATCTATTGATACGAAATTCGGTATTCAAGTTGGTTTTGGCCCGCGGGCCGTAGTTTGGAGACCCCTGATATATATATATCATAATCAGTTTTAGTTGCCTCATGTTTATTAGATAATTTTGACTTATGTCGTATTAGAATTTGGCCAACGTTATGCGTGTCTATAAATTAAAAGCAGTCAGATGTTGTTTAGTAATAAAATGAGTTCCAAAAAAACTTTTTTATTCTTATATTTTCTTGTATTCCATTCAGAAATAAATTTGTAGTTCTTTTGTGTAATTTCAAGCAACTCGGACAATTTAACTAAACATAAAAAAATCACTCAAAGTCGAAATGTTTATATTTGTAAACTGTCAACTGTTTGAGGGTTAACTCAATGCGCGTCCTTTCCATTGTAGCATAGCAGGAGCTGGTAATATAAAACCTCCTATCTAAAACATTTCAAAACTGTTGCCATTCGACGTGTCCCATTAATGCGCAATTGCAGTATGCAGGAATCACAGGATATTGTTGTGCGTATTCAGTGCTGTCTATTTGCATTTTTGGAATCTCGAATGTAAATAGTAATAGACATAACAACATATATATGAGTATATAAGTAGTGCAACAATTTGTATGGAGGAATGTTTAATCAATGTAATGGAATTTCGTGTTCATGTAGCGGAAGGAAATAATTTTTTGAAGTGGTTGCAAACATTCGATTTTATTATTTCACAGTTGAAAAACGCTTTAATTGCTCCAAATTTTCACTGAACAAAATAAATCATATCAGCAGTAAAAGAGTCAATGCAGAATACTTTTATAATAATTAAATTTTTGATTGCAGTGAATGTTATTCATGAGTCCGTCATTTTGTTTACTGTGCTTGTTTGTTGCATTTTTAAAATAAACGTATAAAAATCATATATATAAAATGGTATGTTAACTAGATTGCTGCAAATATCAATGAAGTATCTTTTGAATTTTAAGACATAAAATGGAGGAAGAGAGCTATTTAATTTTAAAAAATTTGTTATGTTTTAATTTGTAAAGAGTTTGCATTATTGTAATTTGTATGGGAGTTGGCATTAAGCATACCCAATATTTACACCGTAAGTCAAATATATAAAGAATATATTTATTTTCTATACCGCCCACACCTTTTTCAATGTGTTTCAAGGAATAGCAGTGTTACCTGTTCAGATGAATAGTTTTATATATTCAGACATTCTAACTGCTATCAAACAATTTGTAAAATGGGTATTTCCATGTAAATGTGGACACGGTATAAGACACATTTGTCATTGCTTTTTCAACCTGCAACTTTATACAAATTAATGTTCAATAGAAGAAAGACTGCCATCAACTATGGATTTGGAGGTGATAGTTGTAGTTCTGGTGACAATGTACCTTCATTTTATTACTTAATTAATATTGTATTTTAGGCTGGGTCGATTTATAAACCGATATTTCCTGGGCGATTTTCGGTTCGGGCTTAAAAAGTTATTAAAGATAACCAAAAAAGAAGGGGACTGGGGTTTATTTACCCCATCACAGTCTCAATTCTATTCTTAGTTTTTTCTTAGGAATTGTTAAAAAAAAAATATTTTTTAGAGGTAGAGCAAAACTGACCAATTCAACCTAAAAACCTCTTACATGTTAACTTTTTATGCAAAAATGTACCGCAAAAATTTCCTAAAGAAAAAAATTCAAAAATTCAAAATAAATCTTGTCGTTGGTGCGTATGCATTTAAATCCATCCCGGCTGAACCGCTGAAGCTATCTACCTTATATTCACACCATATGTTTGTGGAAGCGTTATGAACTTGAGCCAAATCGGTTGATATATAAAAATTGTAAAATAATCGACCACAGCGCCACCTAGAGGGACTCTAAAAAAACAACATTTGTAAAGCACCACATAAACATATGGTGTGAATACAAGGTGTATAGGTTTAGTGGTTCAGCCGAGATGGCCAAAAGAAAATACTCACCAACGATAAGATTTGTCTTGAATTTGTGAATTTTTATACCGAAAACCTGAAAGGTCAGGGTATTTTTACTTTGTGCAAAAGTTTGTAACGCTTTGAAATAAGCGAATCCGTTATAGAAAAATGTATATATTCTTGATCAGCGTCACCTCGTGAGTCGGACACTCCTATCTCGTTTACTACGCAAAAATTGAAAACTGCATAAGTAGGCTTATGTTTGTCTTACTACAGAGATAAGATTTGTTGCGTTTGTGTTTTATAACAAAACGAAGATGGCTTAGAACAATGGGCGTCATCCACTTACAGACACGCCTACCTACGATACTGCCCAAAAATTTTAAAACTCCATAAATAAGCCTATGTTTAACCTACAGAGATAAAATTTTGTATGTATGTATTTTATACCAAAACCTAGATGTGTTCAAAAACTGGGCGTAATCTGTCCAAGAACAAGCCCACCTCTCATGCACCCTACAATAGCGAAAACACTATAACGACATTAACATGTGAGCTACAGGAAAAAAACTTGTTATGTTAAATTGTTCATAAAAATTGAAATGCATATAAAATGTGGGCTTCATCCGCCTACGGATACGCCCATTTTCAATACTATTATTGTATTTTGTATTTAAATCTTAAAACAAGAAAATGGATGCAATCAAAGTTATAATTGTTTAAATTGGATATTCTGCTAACTGATCAATTTGTTTATGCTGTCGGATTGCAGCGAAAACATATGATTCTGATAGAAGAGTTAAAAGCTTTGGCTGTGTTCAATGCGATTCATCGTTGTACATTTCAGAACACCACTGAATTTCAATGGTTTCTTGGATGCTATTGTAGTACGGAACTCTAGTTGCTTTGGAACAAAATTTTGGAATATCGATGACACACATATGGTTTCCATATCATACAACATTTTGTACTACATGTCTGTCTAGGATATTAGAGGTGCAAAGTTTTCTCAGTTGGTGTAATATTTCCAGATTTAAGCTCGCGTTGTGTTTAAAGTTACCAATATGCCAAAAACTATCACACAATTTTTGTCTATCAGCTTCGCCTATTTTTTTCGTAACAGTGGAATTGACATTTGGTCCTCAAGGTGAATGCAACTTTTTTTCTTCAAAATTCTTGTTTATATTGATTGAATTCTTCAGCAGTTTTACTTTGTTAATACTCCAATAGTTTTGTTTCTGTCCTCTTTTCTTTGTATTTGTCTTTTCAATGTCAGTTTCCATCTCACATTTAGTTTTTCTAGTTGAATTTAAAGAATTGGACGAAAAGACTTTACATGCTTTTGCAGATAAATTTAAGTAGTCTTCAGAGTTTTCTTGAAACGAGGTTCTCAAGACTACCATCAGTGTTTGCATTCAGAAGCAATCAGAAATTTGAGTTCAGAGGTGAGTTCTTTTGATTCTGACATGGTTTTAAATTTGATATAAAAAATCGGCTTAAGCGACACAACTCAAGAAACTCTTCTTTATGGTAACAATAACTTTTAAACGATGGTGCATCTTATCTTAGATAGAGTTCCAATGAAACAGTTCTTGGCTGTTGATGAAGAAATTTGCTCAGCCAAAGCCCGGCATCACATGAAAATATATAATCCGAACAAGTCTCATAAATGGGGATACACAATTAATGTGCAAATCGGTAGTTCAGGCTTTTGCTATAAATTTGAGTTTGAGACCGGCAAGGAGAACATCGTCATGTTACATGAGCCAGACCTTGGTGCGACCTCCAATTGCGTTAGAAATTAGCTAGGGGGTTCCAAAGCATCAACAACCGCCTGTTTTTCGATAATTATTTTACTTCATAACCACTTTGAAAATATTTATCGGATGATGGAATTTTAGCTTTGGGCACAATAAAAAAAAAACAAAATGCCAAACTGTTAACTGCTAGAAAGTATAAACTTCAAAAAATGTGCTCGTGGTACTTCTATCGGGTATGTCTATTCTTTGAAAATGTCTATTTAAATCAATAATTTATCATCCTTTCAACACATTTGTTGCAGAAATGCATCAAACCATGTTTTAATGAAAAACATTACTCAAATTAGAAAATTTGCGAAACCATGAAGAAACGTAATTTTTATTTTAATTTTTCTTCAAGAAAACAAAAGATCATCCCAATCGGAGCAGTTGTCATACGAAGGGTTAAGCTTTGAAACTATAAAATTATATTTTTTGTAAATCTCTCTTCTTCAAAAGTGTAACAACTGAAAAAACTTAAAATTATTTTCTTTAAAGTGTCACTTACCAACATAGTACAAAATTATTACACTTACCTCAATCGTATGAACAGACATATGTATTTGAATTCAAGTTTAACTCGCGCAACAAACTATATCGTCGAAACTGTCACAACTTTGATTAGTTCTGTTTAAATTTACCAGTCGACACAACAAAAAATTTAACACTTGCCAATTGAAGCATAATCTCAATTGTGACATGAAGACGGACATAACGGTTTTTTTTATTTATTTATTTTATTTATTTATGACTTACAATAGAGATTTGTGTATTAACCCAATAATGACAAAATATGATATATCATACGCGATGAAGGCATTTTTCAAAGATTCCACCAAAATTCCGACACCATTATAAAGCTTTTCTTTTATAATATTATTTCTCCACTAACAGACTCCCTTTTACAATACAACATATGCTTCGCCACGTCCACATTCTTTGTCATTTTTTCTTTTTTTTTTTAAGACATCGGTTAATCATTTTAATATTAATATAAGTTTATGCTAACATATAAATTATTGTACTCAACTGGTTCTGGTGATGAGCATTAATGGATTAATAACTATATCAAGAATGAATGTTTTTTCACACAGTAATGGGCTAAATAATGCTTAAACGGCTTGAGTTCTGCAGTCATAGCAGTAGTTGAGAAGCGTTAATTTAACTTTTTATAATAATATTAATTACAACATCAATTAAAGGCAACATCACTGGATTACTGTACCAAATGCGAACATGGCAAATAAGCATTGAAACTAACGTTAGACAATTACTTAACCGCAAGGCAACGATCATAACAAAATAACATTCACAACATAAATCATCCAAAAAATAGAGCAAAATGACTTAAAATGTGCTTGTTTACCATAAAAAGAAACAAATTTTTATGACCCCCAATTTTAGTGTTAACCTAAAGTGACACGCACACCTTAAAGCCTTCGAGCTGTTTGTGACAAATCGTGTGTGTATTATGTGTTCACCACACTAACAGAGTACAGCACCCACACGAATACACACACACACACACACACACACACACACACACACAAAAGCACAAACTAATTCCGGCAAGGATAACTCAAAGGCATAAATGCAGTGGAAACGTATGAAATATTTATTTAAAAAATTAGAAAAAGTAAACGAACGTGTACACAAAGTAATTTTGTCCTTGAATAGGGTGTTGCAAGCAGAGTTACTCCAGATGTCGACACAGGGAAAGACATGGAATATCCACCTGCCCTTGTTACGTCGTCGTCTGCAACCTTTTTTATTTACCAAAACTTATGCCTGGAAGCTATTGAGAACATGCGTCGCCCGCTCGCATACGAAGGATTTGCATACAAAGCATCGTTTGACAAATTCGAAAAAAATTTAAATTTCCATTAAATTGAAATGAAATAAAAAATAAACGAAGAATTGAAGGCTTTCACTGTCGCCTGCGACTGCCACATTCTGCTTCTGGCTGGTTGGAAGAGCATGATTTATGATTTTTGTACACGACTTAAGGCAGAAAATGGCTGTATAAAAACTCCTGAGTCCTGGTCGCCGCGCTTGAAGGCGTTTGCTTGTATGTGTGTATAATGTAGGATGAGGCGCCGTAAGAACGATCGACAGGCACTTGTAGAACATTCTCGTTATCTTTAAATTAGAATGCAATCGATTTGAAAAATATGCAAACCATAAAATAACTAATAAATAATAAAAAAATTATGAACACTTGGTTTGGTACGCTGCATGCGAAATAAATCTTACTGAATATAATTTAAATTGGATTCCATAAAATTGGATTCAATTTGATAAAATAAATTAAATGCATTTTTATACTTTTGAGCACATTTCTAAAAAATCTTACTTACAAACACACTCGCAATACACCTACAACACTTTTTTTTAAGTGTTTTATATTCTATGAATGAATATCGTTCTCTGGAGTGGTTTTTAACTAGAGGGTCACGATAACCACTTCCTAATGAGCCAAAAGAAAAAGCATTCCTCCCAAACATAAAAAATGTTAAGTGACGATTATCAAAATTTTTAAATTTAAGCCTTAGAAAAACTCAAGTAAAACTTTACTTGCTTCTTATATGTAGAGATTTCAATTTTGTGCTCGTATAGGAGGTGGTTGTGTTCGTGCTCGGATTCCAAAAATATTCAATAGTGCAGAGCCTTGGGTTCCTGTGATTGTGTGTTTCATAAAGTTGTCTCAACTCCTTCATCTTATCCTGTGTTTACGGACAACACAAAGACGGTCGGACGAACATGGATATATTGACTTGCGAGGTGACGCTGATCAAGAATATACTTTTCTTTACCGGACTCACTTATTTCTAGGTGTTACAAACGTTTGCACAAAGTTAATATACCCAAATCTTCCAGGTATAATAAGGTATAGCCTGTTTCAAAAGTGAAGAACATTTTCGCGCATGTTTGAGAATAAGTAAATAACTTAAGAGCGTTCTTCATTCTGATTGGTCGACATTAAACAAAAAAATTGAACATTCTCTGAGCAGAAAAATAAATAAAAAAAATTAATGTATATTCCTGAATTTTGTTGTTCATCGCAACTGCGCGGCGGAAGTACTGAATTTTATTTTTCGAAATCAACCAAGCAAAATTGAAAAAAAAGGGGGGCGTCAAAAAAAAAATTTGTTAGCCGAAATTTCACTTCACAATTTTTTCTTGAGAAAATAATTTATTTTTTATGTAATTTGTATTTGATTTCTCTCTCAAGATGCAGGTTGCTGCAGGCCGTCGGTGCAACACCGTATTTGTGCGATCATTTGTTCTGAATGTTTGTGCATTAAAATATATAGAAAAATGGTAATAAGCACTCAAAAAAAGCATAAAGTTCAGCGAACAATATCGAAAAATGAAACTAAAAAATGTTCTTCTCTTTTGAAACGGGCTATACCCGAGAAACAATTTGTATCCGTACCAAAGTGCTAAGGCACAAAAGTCCAAAGTATCGGTCTCAATTCCATTGTTAAATGCTATGAAGTAAACGAAAAATATGAATTGCACATTTCTATAACACCGAATGCAAACGATCTTTTGCGAACAAGACCCGAGAAAAAATTTACCGAAAATAATATCGTTTCTCTGCCCAAAAAAACAAAAACTATTTCATGAATATTACATGTTTTTTGCTTTCAATATTGTTTTTGACTTCTCCACGCTTTGTTTTATAATAATTATCTTGTGTACGTAATTTGATCTTATTTACATTTTGAACATTTTTGAAGAAACAGCAGTAAAATTTTACAGATGCCATGCAAAAAACGGTTAACCGCTATTACGCGTTTTTACTCTTATATACGGGCTTGTCCAGAAAATGGTCAACCAGAAATTTCGAAAATGTTTAAATGAAATATCTCTGAGACCAGCAACAACTGCGAAAAATATTCAAGTCAGTGTATGAAGAAACTTCATAATAAAGGCGATGACATATTTCCTTACGTTAGTAATAAATTTTTATAAATATTCATAAATATTTTTAATATGGAGGGAAAAATGTGTAACGCTCTATCATATGGAATGCTTATCTGTGACTTTAAAATTAAAATTTTTAATATATTTTTGAACTTTTTTTAAATTTATTTTATGTGTAATTATTTGCTCTTTTACACTTTCAACGAGCGACCGACCATTTCGCAGAATTATTCTTAGTTCGGGCGTTGTCTCAAACGTACTTCCTTTTTAAGGCGTCCGAATGGACAAAAACAAAAATTTAAACGTACCCATATTCAAAGTAAAATTAAATGAGAGAACAAAATAATGCAAAGCAAAAGCCAAGTAAAAATTTTAGCCAAACACAAAAGTCTAATTATCTCAAAACTAGAAAAATGCAGTTAACAGTTTTTTGTTTTGCACGGCAGAATTGGCCCGAGTCTTAACAATCATTCACACAAAACATACATAACAAGTACCTTGAAAGTTTACTGAAATAGTACCAAAGTTAGTTTATATTACGTCCATCTTCGTTCGTACACTGTGCCTGTCCAAGATGTACCAAAACTATGTACCAAAACTCAGAAAAAATTTTTTCGCGGAATATGAAAAAAAAGGCAACATGCTAAGAGTAAAATGGTATAGCTTTGCTCCAGGGAATGGTATAGCCTTCCTCTAATTGCGATCCTAAAAGTTCTCTAAGAGTGATAAAAAGCTTCTATCAAAAAGAGAAATATATAAAAATATATCGTTTTTAGAGAAATAGACGTTTTATTTTTGAGAAAAGATTTGATTTTATTGAAGAAAATACTTCTCATAGTGATTTTTTTTTATCAAAATAAAGAAGCAAATATGATAACAAAGGCATAAAATTTAAAGAAAAATGGTATCAACTTTGCTCCAGAGAATGCTTTTATTAAAATGTGATGCTAAAAATTCCCTAAAAATAATAAAAAGCTTCTATGAAAAAGAGAAATATATAAAAATATATCGTTTTTAGAGCAAAAGACTTTTTATGTTTGAGAAAAGATTTGTTTCTTTTTTGAGATAGTGAACTTTTTATCAAAATATAGGAACAATTTTTAATTTGCAATAAATTTTTCTCTATAAACGAGAATTTTTTTGTGTGAGAAAAATACTAATTATTATAAGAGACATTGAAATATTTCCATTTCCTAGAAGTGAAGAAATATTTCTTCGAAATTGTGAAGATTTATTTTAATTGAAGAACATTTTATTTGAAAAAGAAAAAATTGCTATTATCGAAAATAGAGAAATTTTTTCCGGAGAAAAATATGTTTTTTTTTTCTAAGTGTACTTTATTGACACAAAATATAAAATTGTTGTGGTAAAATTTGAAAATGAGAATAATTACTAGACACAATCGCTGCAAATTGAATCAAATATTACTCAGGGGAACAAAAAAATAAATTTTTTCTGCGGCGTAAGTTTTTGGAATTAATGACGTTTTCGTTTCTCCTAAAAAATGTTGCCTTGTCGCGGTGCAAAATGTTTTCAATGTTGCCCGCAACCAGGGTTGCCACAGTCTAAAATTTTCTTTTACCAAAATTCCCAAAAATATTTCACATTTAAGAAAAAAATTTCACATCCACAAAAAAAATATCAAATATGTGTGATCAATCAAAAAAACGAAATATTTTTACTTTTTTGACATCCAATAAAATTGTAATAACAAAAGCTATGTTTGATGACTCCTCTAGATTTATATTCCTTACTACAGATCAGTAAAAACTATTTATTGAGATTATTTTTCTCTTTTTTTATCTCCTCTTACTTGATATTGCTCTTTGTTTTTTGAAGATGCTCTAAGTTACGTTTTCAGCTCTTTTGTACGCTTATATTTTTTGTGGTGTAAGTAAGAGTAACATTTAAATAAATCAAGTATTTTGGTTTTTGTTGAAAAATTCGAAAAATTGAAAGAGCATTGAATAGTTTCTTTCCTTACCTATTTCAACAGTTTAATGAAAACTAGTAGTTTTTCTGGCTTATTTCTTAATTTTTTTGCTTTTGGCACTGAGTATTTGTCATCGAACACAACTAATATTGTTGTATACCAGCATTCATGTATTCAGGTTTCAAATATTTTAAAACATGTAGCATATATTATGGTAAGCCGAGAAATTTCCAATTACTTTTCGTAACAGTGTTTGGAACTTAAAATTCAACTTCTGAAAAGCGCTTTATTTTTGTTGCGATGATATTGAAGAAAACGAGATATATTGAGTTTGAGTTTTACGGTCTTTGGTACTCCCCCATTTGTATATTTTAAATACCTGTTTTTAGTGTCACTGTCTGAAGAATTTGAATCTTGTTTTTGCGCATGACACGTAACCGCGACTCTAATCCTTTAACCCTAAAATGTAATTAAATTATTAAGTATTACGATGTTACAAATTTAAAAACGTTCTTTTCAATATGATGAAGGCCAATAATTTGAATACGTTTGAAAACTAATTTGAGTTCGATAGTGCCCGAAATTCGACCTTTTCACTTTCATTCTCTCGATACAAATTTAATGTGAAAAACGAATTTTCTTCATAAAATTTGGCAAAAAAATTTTTTCAAAAAATAGTCGGTGCACTCGTTCTCCGCACTTTGATTCATTTAAAAGAAATTAATCAAAATCGGTTAGAAACACGTGAGAAAATGGTTTTTTACTATTTTGCCTACGCCTATTTTTTATATATAGATAAAAAAAACAGACGATCATTTAAGGGCGGTAAGTTTTTTAACCATTTTTTATATGAATGCTCAACATCTCTATAATTTTGTGTCCAAATTTGAAGTCAATCCGAGTAAAACTAACGGAGGTACAAATTTTTAAGTAAGTGTACCTCGAACGTAGAAACGTACGTGTACAAAACTTTAAAGCAGTTTTCCCACAAGTTGTGTTTTCAAAGTCCGTGTTCACTGCCAGGCTTTTAGAAACTACTTGACCGATTCATTTCGAACTTGGTACACATTTTCTACATACAAAATACTTTCCTCCAACGTTGACTAAATTTTAATGGCTTTTGATTTCAAATAATTTCCGACCGAGACATAGTGAACACCGCAAATTGCTATTTTTCCAAGACGCTCTGGGAAAAGCTCTGTCACCAGCTTGTTTTTCAATATTTCCGGAAGAAAAAGAGTATTGTTAAAAGTACACTCAATAATGTACAAAAGATTTTAATAAATTTGCTCAATCCATACTCTTAAAAGAATTCACAAAAAAAGTGATTTTTACGCTGAAACCCTTACTTCGCCCTTAAGCTTTTGGGAAATTTTCATAAAAATGTTTTTCGTTTTCACCAGAAATTTTACCAAAATGAAACTTAATTTCACATTTTCACATCGAAAAAAAAATTTACCAGTTTTGGTAAATTTTTCACATTCTGGCAACGCTGCCCGCAACCCTGTAAAAGTGCATGTTTTGCCCACTCAGAAAATGTCAACTTATAATAAACGAATGTAACCATCCTTGTCTAACGCACGCATTTCATAATATTGCAGTTTTAAGAACAGTTGATATGCAGGGCAACATTCTCCCCTGAGAAAGCTTCGTAGGGCAGAAAATGCTCCTTTTTTGAATTAACTCACCCGTTTGCACTTATTTTAGAATCGAACACGAAAAAGGCATGGGCAATGAAAAGGCAACATTGTTTGGTAGAAACGAAATTGCCATAAGATACATGGGATAATGAAGCTTTAATCCTATAATTCACATTGTTTGAATTGACTCTGGCTCTCGCGATAAACCCATATTTTAAAAATTAAGTAGATTTCATCAGAGATTTTAACATAACAGTTAGTCTGATTTGATAAAATAAAAAATTCGAAAATCCGCAGCTAAATTGCCTCTAAGTTACATCACTGTTCACTGTTTTTAAATAAGATGAATAGTTTCGGAAATATTCATAAAGTTCTTCTGAAAAAAAACATTTTTTATGCAAAATTTTAACTTTTTGTTATTTCATAATTCACAAAAAATCGAAAACGTCAAAATAGCTGTTTTTTAATATAAAGTTAAAAACACACATATGTTACAAAGAAAATTAGCCATATTTCACTTAAATCCATTGGCATTTTGGTTTAATTCACATTCAATGATGTTATCTCATTTTGATAAAAAATTTTCTAAATAAAGGGTGGATAAATTTTAAGGGCCGATGTGAACTACACCCAAACGTCAAATTGTTTTCTGCATTTCATTTGACATTTCTCAATTCCAGACTAACTCAATTTGAACCATGGAAAGATGCATGAAAAGGCATATCGTGCACTTCGTGATTTTTCATCCTCAGTGATAGGCACATTGTCACCTCAGTGGATTCGTCAATAAGCAGAATTGCCGCATTTGGGCGAATGATAATCCAATTGTGATTGTCGAAAAACCAATAAACCCACAAAGAATGACTGTTTGGTGCGGTTTAAGGGCTGGCGGCATCATCGGGTCGTATTTTTTCAAACTTATTAAATCAAACTTATTTTAAAAAACATTTTATATGTTTAACACCAGTGGTCAGTGTGTGTTGATTTGAAAATGGTTAACTTTTTATTGGGTCAGCAACGTGGTTACACTAAGTATCCATGTTTTCTTTGTCTATGGGACAGTTGTGCGAAAAATGAGCACTACACTAAGAAAGTTTGGCCATCCAGAGCAAATATGACTGTAGGCGTAAATAATATCGTTATCGTTTATGATCCATTAATATGTCGAGAAAAAAATCATTGTGCCACGACTCTATATAAAACTTGGACTTATTAAACAGTTTGTTAAAGCTTTGGATAATAATGGCGAGTGCTACAAATATATTTGCCAAGTATTTCCTTACCAAAGCACAGAAACTAAAAGCAGGCATCTTTAAAAAAAAAATTTTTATTTGGTAGATTTGGCATTGAACATTTAAATATAAAAATATAATTTCGGGCATATGGTCACCACGACTATTTTACACAAAGGTCATTCTGGAGGTCCAATTTATGACCACTTTTTCAAGCATTTGAGGGCGTATTTCCACAATGACACGTTGAATATTGGTTTACAAAGCGTCAATCGTTGCTGGTTTATCCACATAAACAAATGACTTCACGTATCCCTACAAAAAATAATCAAGTGGCGTCAAATCACACGAACGCGGAACCCAATTCACCGGTCCATTTCTCGAAATAATGTTGTCGTTGAAATGTTCTTTCAATAAGTCGATTGTTTCGTCCGCAATATGACAAGTGGCACCATCCTGTTGAAACCACATTTCGTCCACATCCATATCTTGAAGATTTGGCATAAAAAATTCATTGATCATGGTTCTGTATCGATTTCCATTCGCGGTAACGCGCCGTCCTTCTTGATTTTTAAAGAAATAAGGACCGATGATTCCACCAGCCCATAGACCGCACCAAAAAGTACATTTATCGGGATGCATTGGTAATTCTTGAACGGCGTGTGGATTATCCTTGCTCCCAATACGGCAGTTTTGCTTGTTGACATATCCATTCAACCAAAAATGCGACGATTATGTGCACCATAAAATTCACAAGTGCTCTATAACAACTGTCAGACAATAGAGTAATCCATATTGAAAAAAACCTCATAAAAAAACACCCGTAGTCATTGACTACCAAACCCCATGTCGCAGAGTCAATGTTGCCCTGTGTTATTATTTGGGTTATTTGAGTTTGTAAAAGAAACTAGCTATGGTTCTGCATTCAAATCCTCGTGTGTTATGAATTCGATAAAAATCTTTAATAAATGTAATTATAATAACGTATCAAAGGATAAGAATATCAATTAGCGAACTCCATTTTAGCGATTTGTGCTATATTCCTCTCTATCTTAATCTTATCGAATTCAACCAATTTCATTTTACAAAAAAAGCTACTAATGTTTCTGAAAGTTCGTTCATGACAATTTCACATACGAACAATATGACTCACGGAAACTAACTAATAAATTTTTGAAAGCTAAAGAAATTTGGCGCATTTTTGAGGAAAAAGCACACTATTTTAATTTTTTTTTCTGGATTGTAGAATTAAAAAGTTGGCAACGCTTTGATGTTGTTGTTGTGTTATCTTTATTTCTCTTTCCTAAATAAAAAAAAAACACAAACAGATGTGCTTATTACATTTGGGAAGGTAATGTTTCTGTCATTTTTATATGTATTTAATTTATTGTATTTAGATTGCTAAATTGCTAAACTGTGGTGACCGTGGCATGCAGGTTAAGTGTGTGGCTTAGCATGCTTGGAGCCCGGGTTCGATCCCCAGCCGTGGCGAAAAGTTTTTTCAATAAAAAATTTTTCTGATCGGTCACCACCTCTCTGCAGACAATGGCAAACCTCAGAGAGTAAATAATGCCATGTAAAGCTTCTTGAGAGCATGAGCCGTTCGGAGTCGGCATAAAACATGTAGGTCCAGTTCTCGGTCAATTGTGTGCAAACATTTAATAACACACACAACACAATTAATCATAAGAAGCTCGGTCAAAGTCCTTTCAAGGGCTGAAATGGCCAATTTGTTTTTTTTTTTTTTTTTTGGTTTTTAATTGCTAAACTTGCATTTTCGAGGAAAGGGCAAAACTCTTTCCTTAGATTCAAATTCTAAATTTATTCCACTTTCTTTCCTTCCCATCTATCACACCATTTTCGAACTAAGGAAGACTTATCTGAATAGGCTAGGCACCTGAAGTCCTGAGTTCAAAGGATTTTAATTTTGATTATTTTATTTTTTAATTTGTGCTAAAAGTTGGTCATGTCACAAGTGAAAAAATTTTTTTTTTATTCACCATCATCCACATCTTCTTAATTTTGTGTTTTAATTTTAATCATTCCATTTTTTTTAATCTTTATATGAATTTATCATTAAAGTGAATATTTGACAATGAAATTAAAGTTTTTTGAAAGATGTTTAGTACATTTTGTATTACTTTTTCACCTTTAAATGAAAGCCGCCATAATAAGTAGATATTTTATGGTTGGTAACCTAACAAAGACCCTTTTCATTGAATTAATAAATACGTAATATATTTTGTACAAATAAGAGACCAGGTTCACTTTAAAACCTACGCTTATCAGAAAATTCTACCCATGTTGCCTCAATTTTGTATTGCTACAAAAAAGGTTTATTTTACTATAAAATATATTCCTCTTAATTCAATAGCTGCGGATTTTTTTAAAAGCACTAACATTGATACTTTGTGAAGCAAACGTAAAGCTTAGAAACAATAACGAACATTTCTTTCAATGCAACCACTCAATTTGATTCTATGTCGAGTGCTTTATTGGTCAATTTAATTTTTTTTGATTTTTGCAATTCTATCTGAATATCGCTGTCTCTGTTGCTGCAGGTTTACCAATGCGGTGAAAATGGATTTCAATGCAACGTTTTTATTTCCATTTTGTACAGATTCAAACAGGATGTTCAAAATGTTTTATTGCTGTAGCAATTCAGATGCAGGTTTGCATTTCTCTCATTGAGCTTCATTCCACGGATACATTTTGAACCATTGTTGGTGTTGTACAGAAATCTTCGTTTATTATTTCTCAAACGTTTCGCAGAGTTGACTACATCGATTTGGAGGTTTTTGGTGTATCTATGTGTATGATTGAAAACCGCAATAAATACACATTTTTTATTCATAAATTGTAAATTGGACGGAATTGTTTTTGCTTGTATTAAATTTGTTACAGTATATTTATTTTGAATTCGTTCATTGTTTGATATTCCGAACAAAAGTACCATTCTTTGTTTTCAATTTCCTTTTTCTGCTACTTTTTTTTTAGTTTTTTTAGTCTGTTTATTCTATCATGTACAAATACGACTCACAGGAGCTCGATTCTACTATGTAAGGTGCGAGAGGAGAAAGCGATGTGAGTGCAACAGTTAATTAAATTACGTTCGAAACACTTTTAAGACATAAGCAGAGCCACTTAACGCCGCCAAAGCCAGAAGGACCTCGAGTATCTGAACAAGTCCTTAATTTGCACAATTGGGTAACGTGCAAAAGATGCAGAGAATAACAAACTTGGCACGAAGTAGAAAAACTAATTACTGGGTGTGTTTGCTTCAACGTTGATCGCTGAGTCTAATTTTGAACGCAAAAGTAGCTGCAGTTAATCAAGATATAGTCCTTTGAGTTCAGTTGTAGTTGTTGTTGCTGTAGCTTGTGCGACGTTCTTCTGTTTTAAAGATAAACTTAGTTAAAAATAATTTGCAAATTGCACTGAAAAACTTCACCAACAAAACAAAAAAAAAAATATTTCGTCAGAATCCGTGTAAGGACATCAGTTAGGGCTCGTTCATAATAAAATTTATTTAACAAACATAAACAATCTTATTAAAGTATCCTGACCAACGCACCATCAAAGAGCTTCTCTTTCGCTTAAGCCTGCTGACCACCCACATTTGTTCATTAATATCCGCTTAACCGTGGAGTTTCTTTTCCTGGAGTTGCACAAGTTTTAAATAACGAGCTACATTGGCTAACAATGCAGACGAACTCACAAAGAAAATGGAATACTACAGTTGAAGGACGGTCTTTCGTTTTAATTTGGAAAAGCATCAACATGCCAGAAACTAGATGCTTCTTTGGACATATTCAAGTGCGTCTTCTGCTTCTTTTAAGCTCATTGCATGAAATGCAAACATAAAGAAAACAAAAAAAAAAAAATAGATATAAATTCGTCCAATTTATTTTGCCTGCGCTTTTAAACTGATTTGAGCAATTTGCTCCAGTGCACAGGGACTGTATATTCCGCATGTTTGTTTTCATCGCGAGTTTGCGATGCTTGCATCCGCGTTTAAGCCGCTTGGCCAGTAGCCAGTATCCATTATGTCTCGGCCAGGCCACGTCTTCAAACTGAACCGAGCATAGTTCGACCGCATTCCAAGATGCTGGACATTCCATTCCCCATTAAGTCGATTCAACTTAAGCCAAAGAGTACTAGAATTTTTTATCATTATTATGGTCGTTTTTTTATCCTTTTATCTTGGGAGTAATGTTGTGCTGCTGTATTTAAGATGCGTCTCTATTTTTACAGTTGTTTATTTATTTTTACAGCACTTTCACTCAATTAGCAGCTCAATTTAAAAAAAAAATAAATAAAATAGGTTATTATAAAGTGTATTTTATTAATACTGCCTATTTTGAAATTTGAAAAACGTAGTGCAACGAATGTTTTTATTGTTATGCTCTTTGTTAATTCTGATAATATTTGAATGTTTAACTTAACTTAAAATACTTGCTTAGAATATAATTTGTAATTCATTGATATATATTTGAGATATTTAAAAAATAATTAAATAAAACTTTAGTTCTGATACTATTTTCAAACGGCGAGGACTTACTTTTTAATTTTAAAAAAGGAAATCGAAAACATCTGTAAGAAATTAATTATTTTGAAATATATAAAAAATATTTTAAAAGCACACGAGCGACTGCTACTGACTCTGTTGCGGTCTTATCAAGTACTTCGTTACACTTATATTTTTTTTTAATAATAAGTGCAGACATGAATATTGTGGTGGCTTGCATGTGAACGAACGTAAACCTAAGGTTGGAATCCAGCAGCGTAGCAAGAGGGAAGGTGCGGTCCGCCCCGGGTACACGCTAAAATTGGGTGCAAACAGGCCCGGATTTAGGTGGGGGCTAGGGGGGGCTCAGCCCCCGGCCCCGAGCAGTTAGGGGCCCCGCAGTCGCTTGTATATGAAGTGCTTATTGTAAAAACATGATATGCCATACAAAAAATATTTCGAAGTAATCGACCTTAAAATTTTTAAAAAAATTTATATTTGTAAGAAATCATGGCTATGCTTAAAATTTAATTTAAGTATAGGGCCTGAATTCATCTGGTAATGGTCGCAATATTTTTAGTTGATGTTGATTATGCATCAAGAGATGCAACGTTTCAATGCAACCAACGAATATTTGCAACAAATAGATACTGATTTGATAGCTGCTTTCTTCATCGAATTCGTAACAGATTTGCGAAGTGAATTTTCAGGGTTTGAGAATAGTGCTAAGAACCTGAATCGATTTGTTTGCCAAGACTATTAGAGAAAAATAACTAGAAAAAAAAAAACAAAGAACCCGAAACAATCAATTTGACTGGTGCTGATAGTTTCAAAATCGAAACCTTTGCTTTATTTGATAAGCTATAATCAGAAAAAAGTTTCTCGGAATATGATAAAAAGGGCATCATATATAGAGAAAAATGGTAAAGACTTTGCTCCAGAGAATGCTTTCTTTAAATGTGATCCTTAAAATTCAGAAATATATATAATTTATAAAATATCGGCTTTAGAGAACAAGACTTTTTTATTTTTGAGAAATAATTTGTTTTTATTGAAAAAAATAGGACACATTTTTCATTTTCAATTAATTTTTCTCTATAAATGAGAATTTTTTTGTGTGAGAAAAATATTAGGGACATGAAATATTTCTATCTGCCACAAGTGAAGAAATATTTCTTCGAAAATGTGAAAATTTATTCTTATTGAAGAAAATTTAATTTAAAAAAGAAAAATTAGTATTATCGAAAATAGAGAAATTTTTATCGGATAAAGGTAGGTGTTTTTTTCGACTGTAGCAATAGAATTGAGAAAAAGAATTGAAGCATATGGACAGGTAAAACTATTTGGATTCTTGTGCACATTAATAGATATTGAAAACGAAAAGATAGAAGTGAGAAAAATGTCGATCATGCCTGAAAAACTCCTTGTTGAATTATATCCAAATGATATTCAAATGGAACTACTCTGTGAATTAAATCACTTAACTCCGCTTATGAAACTGCACCTGAAGGATCTCTATGAGAGATTTTTTGTTTTTTTTTTTATAGATATCAAACTATAAGAAACAGAAATAATATGGTCTCAGGCATGATCGTCATTTTTCCAAATGTTTATATAACCTTCCGATTGCTTGCAACAGTACCGATAGCAAATTGTGAAGCTGAAAGGTAATGTTTAGTATTTAAAAGAATAAAAAATGTTCTGCGATTTTCTATGTCACATGAACGTTTGTCGTCAAGAACGCAACTTTGTATTGAAAATTATTTGTTGCAAACGATTAACTTTGACGAGTTGATAGAAAGCTTTGCCACAGTTAAATCGAGAAAAAAAATGTTAAATAAAAATTCAAGAGTTATTGTTTCACTTTAAGACATATTTTTATTTTGTAAAAATTAATATTTTGATTATTAAAAGATCCAAGCTAAATGATCTGACCTTGAGTAGGCCCCGTATCGATTTTAGCCCCAGGCCCCGCCATGTTGTAATCCGGCGCTGGGTGCAAAAGAACTTTTTACCACATAATTTTTGATTTTTTTAATAAAAAGAACACACCTTAATGACTTCGGTTTTATATTTGAATATCAATTCACTAGGGTGCAAAAGTGAATGAAAATATTTTTACCATCACCTGGACTTCGTTTTTATTGAAACAAACTTTAATTTTATATTCAATTTTGTTCAATATTAACGCTCACACTAAAACCCAAGTCAATTCCATATGTAATTTTTCATTGGTAAGGGGTGCAGTTTCCAAACAAATTATATTAAAATTTGCATGATATTAAGATGGAGTGCAAAATGAAACATGTAAAAAAATTTTTTTTTATATTCCATTAAGTTTTATAAAAAAGCACTTTTTTACTTCTTATATTCAGGTTAAGAAGTGTTCAAACTTGCTAGCATAGTAGACATTTCTAAAACCATTAAGTTTCGAAAACCTGCATGATTTTCAGATTATGATGATTGGAGGAGTCAGTTGTTTTGTAGCAATACATTTCTCCAGAACATTTCAGAAAAACATGTTCATGTCATAAACGTCAAAAATAGAAATATACTTTATGATTTTGTGATTACTAAGTTCTGAGACCATATATCATGAAACAAACCTCATTTACATTACAGCTTTTATCCTGCTTGAACATAATTTTGAATAGTAATATGTTTTGGGTATACTGTTACATAAAACTACTAGTTTCAAAATCATTAACTAACTCTTTACTTGCTTAAAAAATTTCTAAAAAATTAAATTGATTTAAAATGACGTACTGTGACAATTCATGGAGTTCTGACTTTTTTTTATTTTATTTTGAAGATGTCTATTAAAATCTCTAAGATGGTCTGTCTTCTGACTCCTTTGTTTTAATAAAATAATTATTATTATATTAAAATCAACTTACAAAAGCTAAAATACAGTTTTTACTGTATTTTTACAAAGCACAGTTCCTTAAAAATTATTCTAATAATTGAAATTAAATTTTGTTCTCAATCACCGAATTTGAAGAATAAACAGATGTCTTGGAATTGCCAGCTCTTTCTTAGTCATTCATGACTCTTGACCTTGTCCAACCTGGGCAAGTTTGCTTTGGGAATTATGTAGATAACTAGTGTAAAAGCCCGTCCTACGACGGGAAGTCGTACCATTTAGAGTACAAAATGCGACACAAAATTTATTGGATTTATTTACAAAGGTTTTTATTTGAAAACATGTTTATTAAATTATTTTGATAAAACTTCTTTATATACAACATTTCTAGTAAAAAAATTCTTAGAATTTTTAACCAATTAGCCTTGTACCTTGCCATCTATAATGCTTAGTTTTACATCATCAGCCCGCTAAAACTGCCCATGTCTAAATACCAGTTCTTTCAGAAAAACTCCTATTTTTTGCAATATTTAATCTTGCAATTTATTTATGGTCATTGAAAAGGTCAGTTTAACTGGAAATTGTCGCCTCAAGAGAGTGAAAGGAAAATCTGTGTTTGTCATGTTCGCCAGTGCGCCTGTCAATACCTGTGCGATGATACCTTAAGTCTTTAGGTTTTTTAAAACTAACCACCTTCCATTACAGATATCTCTTTTGGTATGGAAATTTCGAAGAAGTATTATAATACTTCTAATTTTCAGGTTTAACTTATGCAGTGGCATTCCTGAAGGATAAAATTCATTCAAAAACTCGGCAGGGTAATTTTGTTTATCGTTATCATCACTGTCTTCAATTTAATCCGTGCTCAGATCTTTCACTGTGTCGAAAAAAAAACGAATTGGCCATTTCAGCCCTTGAAAGGACTTTGACTGAGCTTCTTATGATCAATTGTGTTGTGTGTGTTATTAAATGTTTGCACACAATTGACCGAGAACTGGACCTACATGTTTTATGCCGACTACGAACGGCTAAAGTTCATGTTCTCAAGAAGCATTACATGGCATTATTTACTCTCTGAGGTTTGCCATTGTCTGCAGAGAGGTGGTGACCGATCAGAAAAATTTTTTATTGAAAAAACTTTTTCGCCGCGGCTGGGGATCGAACCCGGGCTCTCGAGCATGCTAAGCCACACACTTAACCTGCATGCCACGGTCACCACAATAACCAAATAAAACTGTGTCACCAAATAAAATATTTAGAACTTGCTCGTTGACTTCGTTCACTTCGGAATTTTTTGGGCACAGGATAGCAATTTTGGAATAACGGTTGATTTTATTCGGACTCAAAGTATCGCCAAAAATCTATTTAACCCTTTCAATGTATTTGTCCATTATATTGGACACTTCGGAAAATTTTTTTTTTATTTTCCAACGTCTTTTCTAAAACCAAATAGGTTGGTACTATGAAATTAAGTTGTGCCAACATCACAAAAATTTTAGGGAGATATATAACGTTTAACTTAGTTAGATTTTCGATTTTATGCCCAACAGAAGCCTTCAATTTTTTTATATCGCGTGTTAATAAATTTTGCAAATAAAGTGAGCATTGTGATTGGTGTGCAAAGTACAATTTTTTTTTTTTTATATTAACAATTGCATAAATAACGCATTTGTCTCCGGTTGTTTTAGTTGAACTAAAATATTATTATACAACGTTATCATGGTTTTGTCCATTATATTAGACAGCCTGCCAAAAGCAAAGCAGCTCATTTAAAAATCAGAGGAATGTTTTTTAATCTTTTTATTGCTTAAATGATGGGAATATAAGCTCAAAAAAAACTATCCACGATTATTCTAGGCAAGCCATTGAAAGGGTTAATAAGCAAACCTTTACAAACAAAATGATCGGGAATTTCTATGATATCTTTATCTCCATTTTCTAACTTGAGTAGCCAATCGCTGAAACTTGGATCAGAAGACCAAAAATTGTGATTTAATTCTAGCAATTCCAATTGACACCAACATCACTGAAAGTAACAATTGCTGTTCAGTTTATGCAGACCGAATAGGTTCTGGTTCTGTTAATTTAGAAGCACTGTAATAGCAAGACATGATGTTTGATGTATAGTAGTTGAGGAAAATGACGATAGTCTTCAAGTACAAAGATTTCCAATACATAATTTAAGAAAAGGTTCTGGTCCAGGCTGAACAGGTCTTAAAAGGTTAATTAGGTACAAAAATTTCAAATGGATAATTTTACAACAGGTTCTGGTCCAGGCTGAACATGTTTTACGATATAGGGCACGGAGCAGGACGCTTGTCTTTTATATATTAAGATTGTACACAATCGTTCTTGGTTTCAATACCATAGTATCGATACCATAAATGTGTCCATAGTATAACAGGTCTGAAAGTTTTCATATGTTTAAATGAAAATAACGTTTTTCTGAAAAAAAATTGATAAGCCACGTCTTCTATTTCAGGTAGCTGCCATACTTGTGTTAAACTTTGAGTTCCCATTCTTGTTACAAAAATTTAGATAGATTCTGAACTAATTGTAAGATATATAAAGATTTTAAAATTGTTATTTGTAAGAAAATGGGCAAGCCACGCCCACTATTTCAAGTAGCTGCCATATGTCCCTAACCGTGATATATAAGTGCACCGTGAGAAAAACACTATTAATCTAACTTTATATTGTAAGATTACTTTATATTTGTTTTAAAAATGTGATAAAAAATGTGGTCTTTAGTTTCCTTGACAAATTCGACTTTCAATGGTCTACAAAACCGTACTGATTGTGGCGGTCGATTCATCCAAATAACCGAATCTGTTGAAGATGTCATTTTTAGGGGTATAAGCAATGTTATAAAAAGGGAGTGATTGCGGTTTTCTGGTGTGCTCGCTTTAAAATTTTGCTTATACAAGCATTGCTCTTTGGAGCCATCAAAACCATAGATGAATATCAGGACACATTCTTGTACGTCTGTAGCAAGCAAAAATTCCTCTTGATAGCCCACAATTCTACTTGCTCAGTGATTAACCAAGTTTTGAAGTGAAACTTTAACACAGCTTTCAAGTGCTTTGATCCCATCTGGTCTGCATTTCAATTTACATTGGTGTACCATCTTGCATGATGGATAAAGATTACAATTATGCAATATATTAAATTTGCGCATGTTTAAATATTGGTTTTTTGTTAACCCGTTTGCAAGCTTTTGTTTGCGTATTGCAAGATTCAAATCTTGGCCATTTTTTTTTTAAAAATCTTATCTCCGACATAACGGCATATATCATTCATATCTTTTTTGTTAAGCCACAAATCAAATTTTTTCCAATTTTCAACTTCAAAGTTTCGAGAAAAAAACAAATTTTTCGCGGCATCGCAAGTAGTATAAAAAAATATTAGTATGATGTGGAATCTGAGACTCTCACGTCGAATACATATATAACATTCCTAATATAATTTTACATAACATAAGTTCTACTTTTCGAAAGATAAAATACTTATTCAAATCTTTACAGAAAATATGATCAAATAAAAGTATGGAATATTTAACACAAAATGCAAACACGTTGAAATTTTATTTTCTGTGTAAAAAGAACATACCTTAAGTAAGAGTCCATCTTGTCAAAAATTTAGGTCGCACAAATTATTGTGTAAAATTCACTTTTACATTTCAACAGTTGTTTATTGCACAAATTTTTGAAAAAATTATTTTACAAAATGTCAACATTAAACATAGTGATGCCAACTGGCGAATTTTTTCCCGGTTTTGTAATCAAATATTATAAGAAAATATTTTGAAAAATCCAAAATCTAAAATTTGAATTTTTGCCGCTTAAAATCGATTTGGCACTATAGTGCATTGATAAAGAATTGACAACGACGTCGATAACGCCAACCATAATATGGGTGATAATGTTTTATTATGTAGTTTTTTTATTTTGGTAATTTTTTGCTAAATTTTATCTTTTTTGTAGTAAATACGTAACGGTACATAGAATTTTTATAATTAAATATTTTTTTAAATTGGTTTTTGTTCATTTTGCTTTCATAATTATTTACATTGTTCATTTAATTTTCATTGTGACATACATAGTACATAATATTATCGTCATTATCACGGTTTAAGGTAAACTTTTTTATTACTACAATTCTTAAAGTTTATTGTATCCACTGCAAATGGTAACTGTACTCAACGGAAACGTAAACCCATCCATTGGTGTTTCTTGACTATGCAGTACCATAGAAAGTTTCCTCATTATCAATGCCAGATTTAATTCCCGATTGACTGTTTGTAGTTTTTCTAAACTCATTTATTATTTTTCAGTGAAGTCAACGCCAAACAAAATGTTTTATTTCCACACACGAGCGCAGGAAAGAGTTGAATTCATTTTTTGTTACTTTTTTCTGCTGCTTGAGCCGCCACAGTTTGTTTCAACTATATTATTTCGGGTGCACCCAACTTTCCTGCCAATTCCTACTGTTTACTGTTTGTCAGGAACAGGCGAAATGTACTGGTAAACATATTAAGTAACCATGGAAGGAACTGGCAAAGCAAGCACTGACTGAGTCTACAGTTCCGCATTCGGAGCCGCTAGAGCAGCAGGATGTGATGCTTTATTGCGCTACAAGGATTTTACAATGGAGTGGAGTGAAGTGCCGAGTTAAGCTGAGTTGAGCAAAATGGAAGTATGTGTGAAATTTTTAAACACTTGCATAAACTATATTAAAAAAGGATGTATTTTTATACACGGAAATTTAAGATGCAAGTGAGGAGTTTTGAAGTAGAGAGAACGCGAACGGAAAAAAGACACGCAGTAAGTAATATAGATTCGTAAATAGTAGAAAAAGTTACTACAAAGTTACTTAAATGAAAACTTAAGAGACCAAGTATAAAAAAAATATATATAAAAATAGGTGTTTATCTCTAAATTACATTTCTATATTGTTATTGAGTGGTTTAACCCTTTATATGAAAAAATCGTAATAAAGTTTCCAATTCTTATTTAACCCGATATTTTCCATTACTTGTCTCTTGAGTTAATTTCAAATTAGGTTGAACTTTCAACCTCTTCATATTTTTCCTTAAGCAATCATTTGGTGCTGATTTTAAACTACATTTTCAAAACTGACAAAATCGTTATACTGTTGAAGACGTTCAACCCAAATTTTGCACCACTGACGTTTATTTTCATTTTTAAAACTGATCTTTTAAAATGAGTTTCTAAAACGTTCGTTTGATTTTCTATAATAAACATCTCAAAATGAGCTTTTAAAACATTTGTTTGAAATTTTAAAATGAAACTTTTGAAAAGAGATTCGAATTGCTTTGAACGTACTTATATATATATAGTAAATGAGTAATTTAGTCACTCTTCATGTGATTCATGTTCATGTTAGGCTAAGCTTGCTGGCGTTCGAGATCTGTACTCAGCTGTCCAGGGTTTAATACCCGATGAAACCAGAAACCATTTTTATATCCTCACGCGTACTGCGTAGAGGTATATTAATTTTGTCAAGTCGTGTGTCTGTCTGTCAACGACATTACATGCGTAATTTTCAAGGTATTGTAATGAAATTTGATATTTGAGCTTCTTTCTAAAAAAAAACAAAGATCAAGTTCGAAAATTGGCTAAATGAAATGAAAACCACTCCCGTAGGAAGTTTCATATATCTACACGGTTAAAAATTTTGGACTAGTTTTTAATCCAAACTTTGGTTTAAAGCAATTTTTAATCCTAAAAGTACTAATTTTTATTCCATATTTTAGTTTAATTTTTTTTTAATCGGAAAAAGTTTCATTTTAAAACTATTTTTGGACTACAAATTTGTATTAAGGTAGTAATTTCAGGAAAAAGTATTTTTGTTATTTAATAGCTGAATTATAATGTAGCAGTGGCAGAGACAGCAGCTGTGTCAGTGGCAGCGGCAGTGATCAGCTGTTTCGTATTTTACTGCCTGCCAATTACAATCTAGCAGTGGCAGCGTCAGCATCAAAATCAGTGAAAGTTTAATTTTTCTAAGTAGTTTAATTATTTGCATGTTGGCAGTGAATTTAGAAATAAGGCTGACCTCGGCAGTACTGCTTACTGCCACTGCTGCTATGTAAGTTTTACCATTGAACAACAGTATTCCTAAAATAACAGCTGATCAATGCCACTGCCACTGACGCTGCCACTGCCGCATTGTAATTCAGGTATAAGATTGAAAACTACTACTACGAAATTTAAGCTAAATATAATTCTAAATGTTGTTAAAGCATCCGAAAGAAAGAGTTATTTTTAATAAAATGAAATAAATTGTTTATTAAAATCTGAACCAAAATATTATTTTATACATTATTACAGAAAACATTGTTTAAACCTTTGAGGATTAAATAGTAATCCCTTTTCGGATTACAATGTTTTAAACTTTTTTGGACTAAAATCTAATCCTTTTTGTATTATAATATTTTAAACTTTCTGTGGATTAACAATTATTCCTTTTTGGATTAAGAAATTTTAAACTTTTTGCGGATTAAAAATAAATCCTTTTTGGACTGAAAAATTTAAAACTTTTCATTGGATTAAAAAATAATCTTGTTTTGGTCGTGTCCTATATGTAATCCAAAAAAGTTTAAAAGTAAGTCCAAGATTTTAACCGTGTAGGTCTTATATGACCCTTTAAATAGTGTTTTTAATATTGTGGGTTGCATTGGAGGTGGGCGTGTTCATGGGCGGATGACACCCATTTTCTGAACACATCTTATTTTTGACACAATAACCTAACATACCAAGTTTGATCTTCGTAGCTCACATATAAATCTCTTTATAGATCGATATTTTATATGTATTTAAATTTTGATGAAAAATTTACACATACCAAGTTTTATTACTGTAGCTCACATATAAATGTCATTATGGTGCTTTCACTATTATGGGTTGTATGGTAGGTTGGCATGCTCATGAACGGATCACTCCCAATTTTTGAACACACATTAGCTTTAGTATAAAATACATACATACCAAATTTGATCTCTGTAAGACAAACATAAGCTTATTTATGCAGTTTTAAATTTTTGGTTTTTAGGAGGTAGGTATGTCCGTGGGCGGATAAAGTCCATTTTTCAAAAACATCTTCGTTTTGTTAAAACAAAAATACAAATTTTATCTTTGTAGGTTGAACAGAAGCTTATATATTGAGTTCTCAATTTTTGGGTCCGTGAGCGGATGACACCCATTTTTCGAAGGCATTTTTGTTTTAAATTTTGTTTTAAATTTTTGATATACTTACGTACCAAATTTTATTGTTGTTAACTAATTATGAGCTGAGTTATGCAGTTTAAAATTTTTTCGTTGTATGGGAGGTAGGCGTGCCCGTGGGCGGATTCAAAAAATATTTAATAGTGCAAATCTTTGAGCCCATGTGACTATGTATACCGAGTTTCATCCAATTATCTCAACTCCTTCTTCTTATCCTGTGTTTACGGACAACACACAGTCGGACGGACATGGATAGCTCGACTCACGAGGTGACTCCGATCAAGAATATATATACTTTTCTATACCGGACTCGCTTCGTTCTATGCGTTACAAACGTTTGCACAAAGTTAATATACCCTATCTTTTCAGGTTTAGGGTATAATTTAAGACCCCGATTTTTAAAAATTCGCGTGGTAGCTATATCGCACACTGAGCAAATGCCATTTCCATTACCACTTTTGCCTCTATCCGATGTATAGTTTGGGTGCTACACTCAAATTAGTAGTGGAATGTCGGACACGGATTAATTTGCATTAAGGTACTATTACAGTGTGTAAAAAATCAAAAATAATTTTTTGATTTTTCTTCGAATCTGGTTCCTTACGGTCTTAAGAATGCGTATACGAAATTTTTAAAAAAATATCAAGTAAAAAAAAAATTATAACATACATTATATGCGTATGTAGCGCGTTTTTTCATATATTATCGTTCATAGAAGAAAATCTAATCGCGTTTTTCTCGAAACAAGTTTTTTCAAATTGGTTTCTAAGATATCTCGAGTTCTGCTTGATCGATTTCGATGAAACTTGATTTATTGTAATCTTCATAGACTTTGTTAAGCACTCTACCTATAAAAAGTAGAGAAACTTTTATATTTTGTTTTTTACGGCTAAGAATTTCTGCCAAAAAGAGGGGTTTTTTTTAAATTTGTTTTTCAACACATGCCATTTTTTTTTTAATTTTTTTTTATTTACGTAGGTAGAGTGCTCAACTACAACCCTTTACTGAAGAATGCACTTTGATTTTTTACTTTCGGACGCCTTGAAAATGCTGGAGACGAGAAACCAACTTACAACGTTTTTTAAAACACGCCAACTTCAACGACCTCTAGAAAATAAACAACACATACAAAAACAAAACAAACATTTTTTTATATCTTCAACTTTAACTGTACATAATGTAAATAAATTTGAATTAAATAATTTAATAATACTACGAAAAAAATTAATAAAAAAGGTGTTGTTTTTAATAGCTTAAAATACACTGTAATAGTACCTTAAAAACCAAAATAACAATTGATCCAGAACGAAACCTCAATCATTGATTAAATCCAAAATAGATGTGTTCATTTCGCATATTTAGTTGTGCTTCTTTCTATTAGACGCGTTTAGCAACGCTTGCTGTATTCGATGCATATATCGTGTCATCCAATTAGTCAGCTCCATCTATTGGGCAAAAGTATAAAACGAAATGTGATCCAAGTCGTTTTTTCATAAGAGTTTAATCTAACCGGATCACAGACACATTTCGATAAGTTTGACAGTTTGAGTTCATTAACTGAGTTGAAAGGAAGCTGTGACTTCTTGTGTTAAAGCAGGCCACTCAGTGCACTAAAGAAGTAGTACATACAAGAACCCAATGAGCCCTCATAAAGTGGATTAGAGAACCAATGCTGCGAATCAGTTCGTATAAAACAAAAACAATACAAGCAAAAACAAAGAAACAAAAACAAAGAAAACAGCAGGCACAACATAAGTAGCTAATGATTCATTTTCTTATATAATCACATGCATTTTTCTTCTTATATTTTACTATTTTGTGACTTCAATATAATAGTGACAAAATCCAAAATTAGATATTCAATCAGTGCAGGATATATCTGATATTTTAGTATATATATTATCTTTGAACGATGAGTATTAAAGGCTGTAGGCGTACCCTAAATTATTCGTCAAAAAAGTTTCATGGCTTTGCAAAAATCCGTTAAAACGACCTCATACAAACCGCGCTGTAAGACGTAATTCTACGTCAAAATCGAAAAAACGAAAGCATCAATTTCAATCCATTGCGTATGTTTTTTTAATGCATTTATGTATCTTAATTTATCATCATTAATCATGTTTCGTCATTTTTTTTTTTAATATTAAGAAAACTGAAAATAATATTTTGTGACTAAATATATTTATTTATTAAATAATTCTAAATAACTCTTGCATTTCTTGTCAACCATCAAAAATACCTACTTTCAATTCATATACTTTACGATAAGGTTTCAAAAGATCTGCAGCCCGGAACCTTGCAATGGTCAATGGTCCGAGATACATACTTTATGGAGTTAATCGGTCATAGCTTAAAAACGTTAATTGTTCATGAAGGTGGGTCGTTTAGGTATGGAAAAAAAATAAAAGTTATTTGATCATATTCTAACATTCATATTATATTGTTTTAGGTCTAAACAAATAATAGTAATTGGTTAAAAATGTTTGTATTAGATATGACTTATTACCTAATCAGCCCGCGCATTCAATTTCAATTTTTTAATTTTCGAAAGTCTAACGTGCCTACAGTTAAATCTATGCATACATTTTTAAAAACAATTATATATTGAATTTCAATTATAAAATTTGAAGAAATATTACAAAATATAAGTGGAAAAGCAGCATTGTAAAAAATTTGGCTATAGAAAATATTTATATAATGCAAATAAAAAATGCTTTGATTATTATGTTTTGGCCACAAAATTTTATTTATTCTCAAATCGAGGTATCAGTTTTCTGGATGCCAGTTTCGCTTGTACTAAAACTTCTTTTGAGTTTTTATCGCATAAAGACACAAGTATATGATTTTGTCACCATACTTGCAGATGTTTTGAATGCCTGCAAATGACAGGGAAGCATTGAAAAAATTAATTTTTCGTATCACAGAGACTCAACAGTCTCATATATTTGTTAATAAGTGATGTGTCGAAGACAGATGGATCGAAAAAAATGTTGTTTTAAATCAAAAATCATACTTAAAATGACGCTTGATGATAATCTAAGATTTTTATAGCTTTACTGGTTGTCCAGATATTTCATAAAAAGTGCTGAAAAATGTTGTATGGGAGCAGCCACGCCCACTTTTACAAAATTTTTTAAAACCCCTTTTTTATACTGTGCTAGACTAAAAATACCAAAAACGGTCATAAATTTAACAAAATAATTGTACTCTTTTGATACGCAGGCTGTTGCACTCAAAATAAATTAATAATATTCAACAGGTCCGTAATTGACCTTAAAATACAACATATTTTCACAAGTTCGACCAACCTTATTATTTATTCTTAAGTTAGTGCAGAATAGTGTTGTTTGTTCAGTTAAAAAATAAAAGTAAAAGAGGAGGAAAATATTGAAATGTAAATGTTATTTCTACTACTTGAATCGGACTTTAAGAAAAAATTTAATTGACCGTTAAATAGTAGAATCAAGCACAAGACAAAATCTACAATCTATTAATCTACATTGTATTTTAATATCACAAATAAATATTTTTACAACGTATATTTTAAAAGTACTTTTTGCGACTTAACATTTTTAAATTCTGCTGAATTAACTATCTAGAAATTATGATGTACTATGGAACCAGGAGTATGAAGAATTTCAGCTTCTGTGCTTTAATTTTAAAGTTGACATCAGATTTCACTCCCGCTGTCTGCCATTACATAAACTATAATCAGCATAAGTGATTCTTTCTTTTCATGATTTTGTTTTTAACTTTTGACCTATTCATGGAACTAATTTGACTAATGCATTCCCGCTTATCAATTCTACCATCTTGCGCTTGTTATGTCTTCAAAACTTTGAAAGGCTTTTTATAATGGAGCATAACTGGCAAAGTGCAGCCAGTGCCTTTGAAATCAAACTTGGTAAAACTTACTTTGCCCTTTTTGTAGAATTTCTCACTCAATGAAATTTTCTTATATTTAACTTAGACATAAATTCTTGTTGATTTCTAAGTAGATTTTAGCTATACAAAAAAGCTGCAAAAAGAAGCATTGAAAACTTTAGTTCAGTACATTATAGCTTTTATTTTGTTTACATCGGTTTGTGTAAATGTAACATCGAAGAATAGTACAACTACAAAACAACTGACAAAAGCCAAGAAATGGATACTTTTTACTTAAGAAGAACACGTGTTGTGAGTGTGTATTTTTTAAATTTAATCGACCAACATTTAATTGTATCCAAAATGAAAAGCATAGGATGGGTTTTTAAGTTTCGTCTATATTAAAATATATATTTATGTAAGGGGAAATATGAAGAACTCCATCATCCAGAAACATTTTTATTTCTACTTTAATGATAATCTTTTATTTTAGATTTGTTGCACACTTAAAAAATTATGATAACTGAATTTAGAAGATTTGGATATAGTCTGTTTCCATACCAACAATCAGTAAAATTCGAATAGAGTTTAAACTGTGAGAGTAATTCAATCTATCTTTTGATTTCAGAAAAATTATCTTATATGTAGTACGATAACGAATTCGAATAAAAGTCAAGCCTTAATCAAATGGTTTTGACATTGCGTTATCATGTGTTTTGAAAATATATAAGAAGATACATAAGTAAAATGGTTGTCACCGTGTGCGAAATGAGACCTGCTGTTATACTCTCTCCAAAATCTGAATCAAATTAATTATTAAATATAAAAATCATAATTTAAATCTATGTCACCAAGAAATATCCACTAAACTCGAGTCAGGATAGACTTAAGTTATACTTATGACTGTATTCCTCGTAACTAAATGCACTAAAATTTGTATGGTTGTGCAAGAACAAAATTATTTTCAAAATTAAATGTCTGAGGTCATTAAATTGAAACAGCTAAAGACAGCTTAAAGACGTGTGGTTTCAATAATTTTAAAAAATAAGTAATTTATTTCAATTTTCATTGAATTCTAATCATTTGAAATTTAAAATTCATCAATATATTTGGAATTTTTGCTCGCAATTGTCGAAAGGGTGCTCGCAATTGTCGAAAGGAATCAATCTACCCATACCCAACTACCCAAGTTATTGTGAACACCCTTAATGAATTCATATCCTTTCTTTTGTAATATTTTTGTAGCTGTACGCATTGTACAAAATTTACAGTTTTTGTATTGTTTTTTTTTTTAAAACTCAAAATTTATAACTTTTGGAAAACGTAACCATAAACCTTTAATATAAAAAATTATTTACAGAATATATTAAAACATGTTTATTTGTACTAATCACAATTATTGCAACAAAATGCTCTTTATTTGCATAGAATTTGGTTCGCTAATATGATAATATATGTAAGCATTAATATATGTAAATTAAAATTAAAAAATTTACGTTTTTACTTTTGGATAGGCAAAAAACACACGTGGATGAACTGTCACTTGATGTTGTGTACGTTATTTATAACGTTTCGACTGAATAAAGTTTTATTTCAAAACCAAGTGTATGTGTAAGTCTACACGTGTGAATGAGTTTGTGTTACAACGAAAGAGAATATGCATTCGTTGGTTGCAAGCTACACCAGCGAATATGTCGATGTTTCTATCGTTTTTGCCTGGTCAGCTGCCAGAGTTCCATTGAAATATTCTCGTGCGCATAGAATTTGCTATTTCATGTGTTTTGAGTTAAGCTAACTGCAGTCAAAAGATATTCCGCGCCAGAGTGGAAATCGACATCAAAGTGAATATTTGACAGAAGATGTCCTTGGAACGACCACACTAATTCTAGTGTTTGCATTTTGAGAATGAATAATTTATGAGATGCACTAGCATTTGTTTATGCGGAGTCTGCATTATTAAAGGCACTCAAATGCAGAAGCTAGCTGGCTGCAGGATGCCAGTTTGTTTCGAAAATTTTACAACATAGTATATACATATGTATACGTATAAGTGTCAAATACTCAAAGGTAAAACAAAACCTTTGCTTTGTGGGAAAAAGGATGGGTATATTTATAATTCAGTCTTTATAAGTTTTGTGATATTTAATTTCATTTAGTAACAAGTAGAAGTTTAACCTTTAATGCACTTTCTGTACCTTTTCGCAAAAAGGATTCCCTAGAAATAATGATACAATAATATGCTCGTTCATGTCAATTTCAGAAACAAAAGTAGTACAAATAGCGCGTAAGTACTTTTTCGCGAATTATTATAAAAGTAGTCGTATTGATATGAACGTACGCGTGTACATTGTACGTTTAAAAAAAAAAAAAAATCAAAACATTTTTTGTATACCTTATTTTTAATTTCTCAAAACTATATTTTCTAAATTTACCCGTGCAGATTAAGAATTTTTTAAATTGCGTTTTATTTGAAAATAATTTATTTATATAATCTAATTGTTTCTAATTTTTAGTTAAAAAAATATATATTCTAGAAATTATTTTGAATGATAAATTGAAATGGCCGTCAATTAATTGATTTACTCTTGAATATAGTCTTACTAAAACAGTCCCATTTTATATAACGGCAAGATGTTATCTGTTTTAAAACAATTTCGAAAAGTGTTATGGTTTTGTACCATCAACTAATCATGGTACGAGCATATCCGTCATACCATAGCACAAACTAATATTTCGTTTAAGAACCTTTATCCACAAATTTTAAATACAACTGGCAACTGTCGAATTAGTTGTGACAAAAGGGAAAGGAAATTTTTTGTAAAACAAGAGAAATGACAGTGTGCTGTTTTAATGGTGTTCGGAAGGTTTAGGTTCCTGATTATGAAACTATGTAAGATTGTTTTAATTTAGTCGAGACAATTTTGGGCATGGTTAAAAGTAGATCTAATGCATTTAGTTGAAATGGAATGCAATCACCATTCTAAAGTGCAGTATACTTGGCAATAGAAGTAAAAAAGCCCAGGCTTAAAATTTTTAAGTTTGGTTTTTAGGCTGGGTCGATTTTTAAACCGATGTTGCCTGAGCGATTTTCGGTTCGGGATAGCTGCAGTGGTTCAGCCGTTATGGTCACAATTACATACGCACCAACGATAAGAACATACATTGAATTTACTGAAATTTTTTCTTTAGGAATTTGTTACGGTAATTTTTTGTATCACAAAGTATAAATGTTAGACCGTTTTTTGGTTGAATCGGGTGTGAGGATTTCATATCTGGCGTTAGTTTTGCCCTAGCTGTGCACGTTTTTTAAAAAAAAATTTTGACAAAAATTCCTATAGAAAAAATTCACAAAATTGAGGGTGCGATGGGGTAAAGTGTACCCCCAGCCCCCTTTTTTTTGTGTTTTGTTCAATAACTTTTCATGCCCGAACCGAAAATCACCCAGGCAACATCAGATTTTTTGCCTCCATACAAATCGACCCAGCCTATTGGTTTTAATACCCGTTTCAATTCGATAATTCAATTTATCATGTTTAAATATATATTGGTACACGCAGAGAAAAAAAACGTTTATCGCCAGTTTGCTGCAAACGAACTTCGTTTTTCATGCTTCAAATCATTGTTTGTAAACGTTTGAACAGTTGGCATTATAATGGTTAGTTGCGGGAAACACGTTATTTAGTTGCAAGAAATTAATTTTGTTTGTCATAAACGGCAGTGATTATTAAATTGCAGCAACCAAAAAATTTGTTTTTTCCAACTGAAAACTTTGTTTGCAGGAAAAAAATTAATTTGTTATAAGCGAATAGTTCTCAAATGACAAAAAAAGTTGCTTGATTTCGGTGATGAAAAGTGTTTAATATTTGCCATCAACGAAAAGGAAGTATTTTAAGAGTGTGAACAAACAGACACACAACTGTGAATCACAAGCGCAGTCGCACAACTGCTACACAGCTCGCTTTCGTTGATGACAAATGTTAAATATTTGCCATAAACGAAAAAACAAGAATGTGTTACAGTTAAAGTAAGTGCAGCCACACAAATGGCATCTCGCTTGTACCTTTGCACTTTGTCTTAACAAAAATTTTAGTTGTTGTTTTTATAATAATAGTCAGTTGCGGGAAACGCGTTATTTAATTGCAAGAAATTAATTTCGATTGCCATTAACGTAAGTCGTTTTTAAATTTCGACAACCGAAAAATTTGTTTTGTTCAACTGAAAACTTCATTTGTAGAAAAAAGATCCATTTCTTATGACATACACATTTGTAATCTAAAAAAATTCATTCTAGACAATATCTCAAACTAGCTCAATGGATGCATGCTAGACTGGCACGCGGGAGACGTGGGTTCGACTCTTGGCTGTGTAAGTATCAAAAATTTTAATTTAATTATTGAAATTGTAATTCTGTTTCATTAACTGCTTGGTCAAAAGGAACCGTCAAAATAAGAATTATAAAAATAATAATAAAAAACATTAATGAAAAAAAAAAAATATTTGGTGTTCCTGTTGGGAATTGAACCCAGGTCACTCAAGTTCCTAGACACGAACGTCAGCACGCTCGACTAAACTTGAACTTCCAAAACAATGATAAAGTTTCATTAAGTTCGATGTTTTTTCGTTTCAAGCAAGAATATTTTTAAGTTGATGACAACTGAATACTCGTTTGCAGCAAATACAGTTCGCAAACGAAGTAACTAGTTGGTGAATTTTTCAGTTACGATAAACGAAAAATTTCTTTGCGTGTATAGTTTATCAAATATAAATAACATTTTTTTTCAAAATTCATGTATTCCTTTACAGTTTGTATAAGGTTTCACTAATGTGGTTTGCATGGCAGCTAGGCGTGTTCGTAGGCTGGTGACGCTCATTTTGTGTGCACACCTTAGTTTTGATATAAGGTCCTCCCATACCAAGTTTTATACCTGTAAAAGGTCATATATCTTTTTATGGTATTTTCAATATTATAACTTGTATAGGTGGAGGACATTTTCTCCGTATGTTATATACGAGGCTATAGAAGTTTCAATCATGGAACTAATATCACCTGCCATTGCACAGTTATATTCCTTTTCGTATTTTGAGGGATATTTTACACCATAGAATACATTTTAACTGATTTAATATTGTTCAAGTTCATAGAACTCGATTATTTTTTTAATTCAAAATTTTGAATTTTTTGAAACCCTAAACCATCGATAGAGCACGTATAAAAAAATAAGTCGACCTTAGATTTTTATCTTCTATCACATATGCGAAAAGCATTCAAATCGGAGACTGTCACCTGGGGACCTTTCCTTGTAAGTAAGAAATTAATCATAAAGTGTAAATAAATTACGACATTTGGGTGTAATAACAGACATCCTACTTACCTTCAAATTTACTTCGTACAACAATTTAAACTATAACCCATACACACGTTTCACTTCATCTCACTCTTGTTTACTCAAGTCAACCATATAAAAATGGAGCTTCAATAATTATTTTTTTTTTTTAAGTTTTATTATAAGTTTAAAAAAATTAATTTAAAAATTATTTTAATATCTGAACTATTTACGAATCACTATCGAAGGTCTATCATTTACTCTTGTTTGTTGCTATTCGGATAGTTCTCGTGAAGCACAACAAAAAAAAAAAAAACATTCCAACTCTTTGGTTTTGTTTATTTTTGGATATGTTTACACTTCTACAGTACCTTAATTTGTGGGAAAAATTTTGGATTCGTTCAAAAACAAAATAGTATCGTTATCGAAGACGATAACAGGATTTAAAAGTATTTTATAAAAACTGCACGGTTAAAAATTTTGGACTAGTTTTTAATCCAAAATTTGGTTTAAAGGAATTTTTAATCCTAAAAGTACTATTTTTTATTCCATATTTTAGTTTAATTTTTTTTAATCCGAAAAAGTTTAAGTTTAAGACTATTTTTGAATTACAATAGTCGCAGTGGCAGCAGCTGTGTCAGTCGCAGCGGCAGTGATCAGCTGTTTCGCATTTTACTGCCAGCAAATTACAATTTAGCAGTGGCAGCGTCAGCATCAAAAGCAGTGAATGTGGAATTTTTCTTAGTAGTTTAATTAATTGCATGTTGGCAGTGAATTTAGAAATAGGGCTAATATCGGCATACTGCCACTGCTGCTATGTAAGTTTCACCATTGAACAACAGTATTCCTCAAATAACAGTTGATCAAAAATCTGAACCAAAATATTATTATATACATTACTAGGTCGTAGCAATCGCTTAGCAAATGCATAAGCTGGCCACATAAATAGGTACGTTGAGGATACAAATTAGTTGGGTCGCTCGCTTTGAAAAATTTTTTCTTAAAACTATAAAAGAATAGATATTAAGAGTATAACACACTGCCTTGGGAAGTTGGGTAGATTGGCAAAATGCCATACATTTTGTTTTTGTAAAAGTGCCATTCTACCCAAGTACCCATCTACCAAGGCATATTAATCCAGGTACTATAATAAGAAAAAACTGGATGGGAGTATAATATCAAAATCAGAAATGACAATGAGCAATGTTGCTTCTGCACCAAAAACAAAACAAAAGGGGATTTTTTTAGTAACAATTAATTTACACCTAATATCAAAAGATTAAAATTGTTCTTCAAAATATCTACAAAATACAATTAAAACATCAAACACAAAATTCAATAATTAGAACATTAAAAAAATGCAAACTTACACATAAGAAACTTCGAAAAAGGCTAGCATAAAGTTTTTCTCTGAAAAACAAAAACTTCCCACAACACGTTTATAAGAGTGGGCATTATTTGATTTTGACATTAGACTCCCAAAAGCCGGCAGCGCAGTTGCGTTTTATACTACCTGGATAAATATGCCTTGCCCATCTACCAATCTACTCTAGCTGACCCCCTGACTTGTTTGGGTAGATTGATTGAGTGCTTTTTTATGGGCTACCACCTTTTCCAAAAATAGGCAATAATTGAATTTACAAAAAACTTACAGAAAGTAAACAAATTATAAGTGAATTTTGAGATAAAAAGTATTAAATGCCGCAAAGTTTACGTTAAAAATTACTGCTACATAAAATAGCTTTTTTACGCCCGTACAATGGCCTTAATTTTGCGCTCATAAACTGAGAAAAATAATATGGTGGCAACTCTTTTCTAGCTGTCACTCATCTCTCATCAGCTGTTATTCTACAAAGTACTCAATTGCAGTTAAGGGTGCTCGCAGTAATCAAAAGTACTCAATCTACCCGTACCCAACTACCCAAGTCGGTGTGAATACCCCTAATATCTCTTCCGATTATCTTAAACGAAAAAATTATAATTTTTTTAATTATTCCAGTTTTTTTCCAGTATTATGGGCCAAAGTCGTCGTTATGGGCGTGTGAGGTCATTACTATATATAAAACAAGTATTGGCTCTAAAAAAGAAAAAAGTTTTGTTGAAGATTTTGTATAAATATCTCAAACGGTACAAAAGTTATGAACGATAAAGTATGTCAGAAAAAGAAATTGCGAAAAAACGTGTCATTTGGCCATCGTAATTCTATGTTGGTGAAAAGTTTATTTTGTTTTTAAAATTAAACAAAAAAAAAATCACTTTTTGAGATATAACCAAAATAAAGTTTTCTTTTTGAAAAGTTGGAAAGCATGAAAATTTTACAAATATTAAATTTTTTCTAAATCGCTTTTTTATAGCTTTTTAATGATACTTCATTTACGAAAATAAGGTAACAGATGACGGAGATATGATTAATCGAAAATGACTGATTTTCAAATTATTTTTAAGATCGTTTCTTTAATAAAAAATTGGTATCTCCATAATTTTTGAAAAAATTGCTATAAAAAACAAATTATTTATATTCTTATAAGTGGAAAAGGAACCTATAGACAAAATTTCAAGTAAATTTAAGAGCATGTGATAAATTTTTAGAAAAAACTTGCATTAGGCTTGAAATGGCCATATATTTTTTGCTGCAATGAATATTATAATTTAAAACAAAAACACTTCCATATAACAATTTCATAATATCACGTTTTCACAAGTTGACAGACTAACACTACTATAATTTTTTTTTCAACTAAATCTAAAAAAAAAAATAATACTTGAACTTATTTTACTTCTGAACTGCTCAAAGCTTCAGAAATATGTTATTTAAGTGATTTAAGTGAACACTCAAATCAAAAATGTTTAAAAAAACACTTAAAGGCTATCTTTGTTCCTTGCCCACTTAGAATTTTTTAATATTTTATAGTTGTTAAAGTAAAGAACAAAAATTGATTTGCATGCGCTGCAAGTTTCTTTAGCAGCAAAACTGCAGCGCTGAGCTGAAATTTATGAAACTACAAATGTCTGTCAAACAACAACAAATATTGTTAATGAAAGAAAATAAGCCTAAAATAAGATTTAAAACTGCAAATTTATTTTATTTAACAGGGTTCTCCTACATATGCAAATATAAACAGATTTCATGTTTTGTGTTTTATTTTCTAACTATTTTCCTTCATAAATAAAATTCGTACTCTTATTTTTAACTATTTTACTATTTATTGATAAATAGCTGTTGCAGCGAAAAACATTCGCGGCTAGATTTTTGCCGTCGTTTCATGTTGTTCGGTTTTTTCATTGACTGATACACACACACACAAGCATGTTAGAAGAAAACTATTTCAGCGAATAACAACAACAAAACTCACGGAAATATTATTTTCAATTAACTTTTAAACTAAATGGAATTTGAAAAAACTTTCTAAGAAAACAACCTTCGTTAGGAAGCGTAGAACAGTACAGAAAAAAAATTTTTAAGATCGGTCAATCCGTTCGAGAGTTTAAGGTCTCTAAACAGCTTCAAACAACCTGTTCCATGGGAGCTTCGCTCGCTTCGCTCGCTCGCTCCAATTACAGTAAGCAGTGTTAAAACCTTTGTGGATTAAATGATGTAATCCTTTTCGGATTACAATATTTTAAACTGTTTTGGACTAAAATCTAATCCTTTTTGGATTATAATATTTTAAACTTTCTGTGGATTAACAATTATTCCTTTTTGGATTAAGAAATTTTAAACTTTTTGCAGATTAAAAATAAATCCTTTTTGGATTGAAAAATTTGAAACTTTTCATTGGATTAAAAAATAATCTTTTTTTGGTCGTGTCCTATATGTAATCCAAAAAAGTTTAAAATTTAGTCCAAGATTTTTAACCGTGTGTGTCTTTAGTTGTGACTTAAATTTTTTTTCGAAATTTGTTTCCATTATTACATTCTATTATTAATTTTTGTGAGGTCGAAAAGGTTGATGATATTTGAAAATTTTTTTAAACGTAGCTTGATATTTTGAATTTATATATTGTATGCTGCCTCGTGACTATATGTGAACAAATTTGTTTTAGTAGCTTACAACTTTTATTTTGCAATTTTCTTTTATGTTGCCTGGTAAGAGCTATTCTAGAGAATTCAATTTGTATGTTATTTGATAAAAAAAATTTGCGATTTACTTCCAAATAACATGCTTGGAGATTAAAGACTGCGAAGACAATATGGGAGATAAGGGGGCGATCTTCACATGGCAACGTGTCTGACTGCCTCAACTTGGCGAGGCCAGCATTATCCATGTCGAAATCGTCTCAAGTCGACTCAAACCTCCGCGTGGTGTCTCCTGGAAACGTCAAAAAACTATCATACCGATATACTTTGGCGGCGAATCTGAGCGGCGGGCTTCCTTTGGTCATCAAGCAAAGGTTGTGCGTTGGGTTTGAAGCCCACCATGTAATAAAAATATTTCAATGAAAAGTTTAAGAATGAATAAAAGAATGATCCCCAAATCTGATGACGACTACCGCAAACGAAAAACTGATAATGATTTAAGCATATGCACCTGGAATGTCCGAACCCTAAATTGGGATGGTGCCTCTATCCAACTGATTGATATCTTGGAAAGATATAATGCTGATATCACTGCAATCCAAGAAATGCGATGGAAGGGACAGGGTTGCTTACGGCAAGCATCCTGTGATATCTACTACAGCGGCCATGCGGAGAAGCACGAGTTTGGATGCGGATTTGTAGTTGGCAAGAGAATACAGCATCATGTCCTGCGATTCACTCCTGTGAACGAACGACTTGCCATAATTCGCTTCAAGGCTAAATTTTTTAACATAAGCCTAATATGTGCGCACGCTCCGACAGAAGAAAAAGATGACGAGACCAAAGAAAGTTTTTACGAGCGCCTTGAAGACGCATACGAGCGCTGCCCCCGTCATGACATAAAAATCGTGCTTGGTGACTTCAACGCCAAGGTGGGTAAGGAAAACATATTTGGTCCTACAGTCGGAAAGTTCAGCCTCCACGACAACACATCCGATAACGGAATGAGGTTGATTGACTTCGCCGCAGCACGAAACATAGTCGTTAGTAGCACTAGATTCAAGCATCTTAATATTCATAAGGCCACCTGGTTGTCCCCTGATCAAAAAACATGCAACCAAATTGATCACATTTTGATTGACGGAAGGCACTCTTCCAGTGTACTAGACGTACGCACGATCCGTGGTGCTAACATAGACTCGGATCACTATCTTGTCGCAGCCAAGATCCGCACACGTCTATGCGCAGCTAAGAATGCTCGCAATCCTACACAAAGAAAGCTAGACGTCGACAAGCTGCAGTCAAAACGGACGGCCGAAGCCTTCGCTACTCGACTCTCACTCCTGCTTCAAGAAAGCACTCCTCCGATCGACGATATATGCGGACAGTGGACGCACATATCCCACTCTATGCGTACGGCTGCCGAAGAGGTGATAGGCTACCACCGCCCTCGCCGAAACCAGTGGCACGACCAGGAGTGTCGCGACGCCACTGCAGAGAAGGACGCCGCCTACAAAGCCACCCTGCAGTCGGTTGTGACGCGTGCTGTTAAGGAGCGATACCGAGAGAAGAGGAGGGAAGAGAGACGCATTTTCAGGCGAAAAAAACGAGAGGCGGAAATGCGTGAGTGCGAGAAAATTGAGATGCATGGCGACAGGAATGAGACTCGAAAATTTTTCGAAAAAATAAGACGCCTGGCCGATGGTTTTAAGACCGGAGCCTCTTCCTGCAAGGACGAAAATGGGAATCTAGTGACAGATATCCAGAGTACACTTATGTTATGGAGGGAGCACTTCTCTAGTCTTTTAAATGGTGACGCTGTCAACAATCCCGCCAGTGGAGATGATATCCCGGAAACCCCAATTATGGACGACAGCGTTGAAGTTCCGCTGCCCGATTATAACGAGGTCTTAACAGCTATAGCTCGGCTTAAAAACAACAAAGCCGCAGGAGCCGATGGCCTACTGGCTGAGCTGTTTAAGACCGGTGGCGAAGCTCTGTTTAAATGCATTCACAGACTTCTATGCAGAATATGGTCGGAAGAATGCATTCCAGATGATTGGAACCTCAGTGTGCTCTGCCCAATCCACAAAAAAGGCGATCCCACCATTTGCGCCAACTACCGTGGGATTAGCCTTCTTAATATCGCATATAAGGTCCTGTCGAGCGTATTGTGTGAAAGACTGAAGCCCATCGTTAACCAACTGATTGGACCTTATCAGTGTGGCTTCAGACCTGGAAAGTCCACCATCGACCAGATCTTCACGCTCCGACAAATCTTGGAAAAGACCCTCGAAAAACAAATCGACACGCACCATCTTTTTGTCGATTTCAAAGCCGCCTTCGACAGTCCAATAAGGAGTCACCTATATACCATCATGTCTGAATTTGGTATTCCTGCGAAGCTAATACGTCTTTGCAGGATGACACTGAACAACACCAGCAGTGCAGTGAAAATCGGGAAGGACCTCTCCCTTCCTTTCGATACCAAGCGAGGTTTCAGACAAGGTGATTCCTTATCGTGCGACTTTTTTAATATAATCATGGAGAAAATCATCCGAGCTGCTGACCTGAGACGCAGCGGCACAATTTTCTATAAGAGTTTTATGCTGATGATATTGACATCATTGGTCAAAATACGCGCGAAGTCAGTGCAGCATTCTCCAGGCTAGAAAAAGAGTCGAGTCGAATGGGTCTTGCAGTGAACGCAGATAAAACGAAGTATCTTGTGTCAACAAACAAACAGTCCCAGCGTCTTGGAAACTGCGTCACTGTTGACAACACCTCCTTTGAGGTAGTGAAGGACTTTGTTTACCTGGGATCCAGTATAAACTCCTCCAACGATATCAGTATTGAGATTAAACGAAGGATAACTCTTGCCAACAGGTGTTACTTTGGGCTCAGTAGGCAATTGAGAAGCAGAGCTCTCTCTCGACGAACAAAACTGACGCTCTATAAGTCAATAATCATGCCCGTCCTACTATACGCATCACAAACCTGGACGTTGAGCAGCTCTGATGAAAGGACTTTGGGAGCGTTCGAGAGAAAAATCCTTCGCAAGATCTATGGTCCAATCTGCGTCAATGGCGAGTACCGAATACGATGGAACCATGAGCTGTATGAGCTATATGCCGACATCGATATAGTCAAGCGTATAAAAATAGAGTGGCTTCGCTGGCTAGGTCATGTCGAGAGAATGAACGACGAAGCTCCAGCGAAAAAGATATTGGATTCGGTACCCAGCGGTGGCCAACGCAGACGAGGAAGACCGCATCTCCGTTGGAAAGACCAGGCATTGGATAACCTGACAACGCTTGGAGTTTCCAACTGGCGCCAGCAAGCGCACGACAAAAGAGGCTGGCGAAAATTCTTAGACCAGGCCAAAACCGACCAACGGTTGTAAGCGCCATCTAAGTAAGTAAGTAAGTAAGAAGACAATATGGCCTAATTTCTAAAAATATCGAAAATTGTATTGTTTTTTCCCACCCAATATTGCAATAAATTAGCATCTATATCCATTCTCTTAGGCTTGTAGCTGCCGATTTCATTGGTTTTCACTAACAACTTGCACAATTTTTTCGCTAACAACTCAGTAAATGTATGAACATAATAATTTAAATTTTATTACTGACGCAATTGACTGTCACATTCCAAAGTATGCTCATTTATTTTTAATAAATTTTTTGTTTATAATCTTGGAAGGTATTGCACAATGTAAGAAAATTTAATACAAGAATTTGCATTTTAATATAATAAATGTGCTAAGCCGACTTAGCATATTTGAGAATTGGGCTACGTCGATTTAACAAGTTGACTTTTTTAAAAAAAAATGTACTGAGCTGAAGAACGCAAGTGTAATCACAAAAGTTTTGTGGTAGGTATACATGGTTTTAAAAAATTATTTAAAAAGACTTTATCAAAAAATACGACAATTTATATAAAAACAAAATGTTTAAATTATAAAAACCGCAAATTTCAATATTTAAAAAATTTTTTGTATTAAGCTGTTCATTTACTCAAATCAAAAGTCAAGTAAAACGAACATTTACTGCGGTCTTACGGTATAAGATGTTATATAGTAAATAAAATAGAAGAAATTTCATGGATACAAATAACAATTTCCCAGTCATTATAAGAATTAAAACAGAAGATTTCTTAAAAATTTGATACTCAAAAATTTAAATCCAAAAAAAATATAAAAGTTTTTTTTATCAATATGTTTGACTTTGTTGGGTAAACTTGAACTAGCAGTCAACAAACTGTCGAAGCCCTTGGGTAAACGAACATAAAGTTTTTGTTATTTTTACTCAAGTATTTTTCTTGGTGTATGTTTAAGTTCAATTCAAAAGTCTATAAATGAGTTAATTTTTTTGTTGAAAACAAAAATGTGTTAGCAACCGTACAAAATATATCACTCTTTTCAAGAAAATGAGTAAAAAATTGGATATCTCGAAAACGGAGCATGATGGGCCAAAAAGATCCACTTTTTAGAGGCTTAACGTATCAAAAACCACAACAAAGCCAGAGTTTGAGTCGAAGAGCCAAGTGTGGAATGGAAAGGGAAAGAGTTTGAGAGTCTCTTCTTTACGAAGAAAAGATATGTTCAAAGATATGTAGACGAAGAGCGTTTTATATTTTCAGTATTTAATTTATTTATTTAAGTATTTAAATTTAATCATAAAATGAAGTTTCGTCTTTTTCTGGTATTATTTTTATACCCCCACGCGTACTGCGTAAGGGGTATATTAATTTTGTCACGACGTGTGTAACGCCCAAAAGGAGACGTGATAGGTATAGAAAAGTATATATATTTTTGATCAGCATCACCACCTGAGTTGATTTAGCTATGTCCGTCTGTCTGTCCGTCTGTCTGTGGACACGATTACAGCCGTAATTTTGAAGCTATCGGAATAAAATTCGGTATTTGAGCTTTTTTTAAAAAAACTAAAATCAAGTTCGAGAATGGGCTAAATCGGATGAAAACCACGCCTACCTCCCATACAACCTTAAAATTTAAAAATCTTTAAAGAGGCTTATATTAAAGTTACAAAACTGAAACTCGGTACTTGTGTATTCTGTTAAAACTAAAGTATGGAAAAATGGGTGTCATCCACCTACTAACACGCCCAACTCCCATACAACCCAAAAATTGAAAACTCTATAAAGAGACTAATATTAAAGTTACAAAACTGAAACTCGGTACTTGTATATTCTATGTTAAATCTGAGGTGTGTTTGAAAAATGGGCGTCATACACATACTAACACGCCCACCTTCCATACAACCCCAAAATTGAAAACTTTATAAAAAGGCTTATATTTACGCTGCAGGAAAAGAATTTGTTGTGTACGTATTTTAGACACATAAAAATACCAAAATCTTTTAAAATCTCATACAAAAATCTCTCCAATTTAAGATTCTTTTACCCTAAAAAATCGGCCGTGGGGGTATTTTAACTAAGCTAACTAGGCTAAGTCGAAGATATGCCTTACTAGTTTTTTTTTTTAATTAACAGTTAGCATTAAAGACAGCAACCACAAGATTTTTTTAACAAAGCGCGTATACAATAACTTGTTCTAGACTGACAGATGCATAAAAAAGAATTAAAAACAGTCACTCACTTCAATTTGCCTTACATTTCTTTTTCGTAATCTACTCAGCACCCATTTTTAAGCTTGGCCAGCATATTTTTGAACAATATTTTCGGTTCGGTAACTAGGCTTTGGACAAATCCAACATTTTGCACAAAAGTATAATTAGAACTGTACGTATCATATCCAAAAAGAAAATTGAATAGATGAAACTTGTTCGTTGTCTGCTTCACGTAAAAATGTCTCTTTTGGCACCATTTATAACAACGCAATTACTAAATAAAAGTATCTACACAAATATTTTTTTCACACACGCTAATTAATACCGTTCAAAAATTAACTTGAATTGTTTTTATGAGCCGAGGCGTTAAGAAATTACAATTGTTTTAAAAACAAAAGTGTATATTTTTTATGTTTATATATCTTGCATTTAATGAGACAAAATTAGTACTAACAAGTTTTGTAATCAAATTTATAAACGAAGAACTTCATTATTTTGTTTATTATCGTTTTCGAATTTGTTGTGTATTAATAGGAACAAAAATACAATATTTCTGATAATGATTACCTTATCTAAGGTTACGTCATTGACAGATTATATGAGAATGTGTGCAGCATTGGCATTTCGCCTATATGCTGGGTTTTCAGACTTCGTATTGGTTTGTTATCAATGATAATAACAAATAATTTAAGTGTGTGTCAGTGATGCCAACTTGGGAGAATTTCATTTGGTAAACATTATGATCTGAGGGGTAATGCAGAAAATCATTTCATATTAGAACGTACAGAGGTGCTCCAATTTCAAGAAAGATATAATGTCTAGAATCGCTCGGTAAATCGAAAAGTTAATTTAATCGGCAACACTTTTTTCGAGTTTTTCATCATATTACAGAGATAATTACTTGTCAACTTTACACAAATATCCTCAAATTTGTTGTCTTTTGCTCACCAATAAATTTGAATTTTAAGGCAAAATTGAGATGCTTACCTTTTTAAGGCATTATTAATTACTAGTGTAAAAGCACGTCCTACGACTGGAAGGAACCATTTAGAGTACAAAATGCGACAAAAAATTTATTGGATTTATAAACAAAGGTTTTTATTTGAAAACATGTTTATTAAATTATTTTTATAAAACTTCCGTATAAACAACATTTCTAGTAAAAAATTCTTATGCTTGGTTTTTAATTAGTCATTTTTTGTTTGACATGAAATTTAAATGTGTTTAAAAAATCACATAAATAAAATTTTTGTTTGCAATTTTTGCTATAAACATGTGAAGAGATCAGTTTTTCCTATTTTTCGACATTGTGAAACAGAAAAAAATGACAACGTGTTGGCATTTTTCATGTGACTGACAACAACTGACTATTGAAATTGACATAGTGAAAACCAGTCTTTAGAATCAAGGACCGTAAATAACTGTTATTTTACAATTTTTAAATGAAAAAGGCACAATGAAAAAATTGTCGAAGGACTTTTTCATATATACCATTATGATACAAATGGCCTCAGCTTCACGAATATTAAGTGCCTTTTAAATTTTCGACTGTTTCTATAAAAGTTAAAAATTAACTGTTATTTTTTGTCTTTTATTTTTTCGGACAAATATAACAGTTACTTTTGACTTTTATTTTATCGGTCAAAAATAACAGTTATTTTGTGACTTTTATTTTTTCGGTCAAAAATATCAGGCACTTTTTATTTTTTAAAAGGCCGCTTGACCAATTAAAAAATTATTGATACCATATGTAAATTGTGCGCACCGATGAGACGAAAATAATGGTATCAATAGTTTTTTAGTCGGTAAAACAGCCTTTGAAAAAACACAAATTGCCTGATATTTTTGACCTAAAAAATAAAAGGCAGAAAATAACTGCTATTTTTGACCGATAAAATAAAAGTCAAAAGTATCTGTTATAATTGCCAGAAAAAATATAAGGCACACAATAACTTTTATTCTTGTCGGAAAAAATAAAAGTTAAAAAATAACAGTTAACATGTGACTTTTTCGATAAAAACCATAACCGGTACGGTCCCTGTTTAGAATTTTAACCAATTAACCTTGTCGCTTGCCATCTATAATGCTTAGTTTTACATCATCAGCCCGCTAAAACTGTCCATGACTTAATACCAGTTCTTTTAGAAAAACTCCTACTTTTTGCAATATTTAACCTTGCAATTTATTTATGGTCATTGAAAATGTCAGTTTAACTGGAAATTGTCGCCTCCGGAGAGTGAAAGGCAAATCTGTGTTTGTCGGGGCCAAATCAATTGAAGGTATGAAATCTATTTAATGTTCGCCAGTGCACCTGTCAATACTTGTGCGATGATTAATTAAGTTTTTAGGTTTTTCAAAACTAACCACCTTCCATTACAGATATCTCTTTTGGTATTGAAATTTCGAAGAAGCATTATAATTCTTCCAATTTCGAGGTTTAACTTATGCAGTGGCATTCCTGAAGGATAAAATTCATTCAAAAACTCGGCAGGGTAATTTTGTTTATCGTTATCATCACTGTCGTCGATTGAATCCGTGCTCAAATCTCTCACTGTGTCACCAACTAAAATATTTAGAACTTGCTCGTTAACTTCGTTCACATCGGAATTTTTTGGGCACAGGATAGCAATTTAGGAATAACTGTTGATATTATTCGGACTCAAAGTATCGCCAAAAATCTATTTAACCCTTTCAATAGACTTGTTCATTATATTGGACATTTCGGAAAATTTTTTTTTTTATTTTCCAACGTCTTTTCTAAAATCAAATAGGTTTAACTTTAAATAGGTTTAACTTAGTTAGATTTTCGATTTTATGCCCAACAGTAGCCTTACATTTTTTTATATCGCGTGTTAATAAATTTTGCAAAAAAGAAGTGATTATTGTTATTGGTGTGCAAAGTATAATTTTTTTTTTTATAATAACGTTTGCATAAATAACGCATTTGCATTTGTCTCCGGTTGTTTTAGTTGAACTAAAATAAATTATTTTGTATTGTTGTATTAAAATATTATAATACAACGTTATCGTGGTTTTGTCCATTATATTAGACAGCCTGCCAAAAGCAAAGCAGCTCATGTAAAAATCAGAGGGATATTTTTTAATCTTTTTATTGCTTATCTTCATCTCCATTTCCTAACTTGAGTAGCCAATCGCTAAAACTTGGATCAGAAGACCGAACATTGTGATTTAATTCTAGCAATTCCAATTGACACCAACGTCACTGAATGTAATAATTTCTGTTCAGTTTATGCAGACCGAATAGGTTGCGGTTCTGTTAATTAAGAAGCACTGTAATAGCAAGATGTATAGTAGTTGAGGAAAATGACGATAGTCTTCAAGTACAAAGATTTCCAATACATAATTTAAGAAAAGGTTCTGGTCCATTCTGAACAGGTTTTAAAAGGTTTAGTAAGTACAAACATTTCAAATGGATAATTTTACAACAGGTTCTGGTCCAGGCTGAACAGGTTCTAAAAAGTAAAGTACGTACAAAGATTTCAAATAGATAATTTTACAACAGATTCTGGTCCAGGCTGAAGAGGTCTTACGATATAGAGCAAAAGGTTTAGTAAGTACAAAAATTTCAAATGGATAATTTTACAACAGGTTCTGGTCTAAGCTGAACATGTTTTACGATATAGGGCACGGAGCAAGACGCTTGTATTTTATTAAGATTATTAAGATTAATCGTATTTAATGAACGACGTATATATACTGAAGCGTTTTACTATAAGTTTACGCTGTTTGCTTCCACGAACCCACCCTGAATAAAAACCTATTAAATTATGTAATTGTAGTAAGCAAAATTTGATATCTCAAAATAATATAAAACTATCGAACTTTTTTTTACATACTGCAAAATTTTATCATATTTTAGATAGCACAAAGTTTAAAATGTTCTTTTAAAGTGCAAAAAACAAGTTGCAAATGTCAGAGTTGCATTATACGAACTATACGTTATATTTATTCAACGTTTTTGTTGTGTAAACTGCGTATGTTTAATACTTACAATTTTGTTATTGCAAATTACGTTGCCGTAAACTAATCGAACATAAGCTGTTTTCATCACCAATACGGCGTTCATTGAATACCACTTATATTACACAGTGCAACATTTTGGAGGTCATGGAACTTAAACAACTTTTTTACTGTTGTTCCTGGAAGTTGGTCACGTAAATAGAATAACCCTATTGGGAATTTGATAGTTTGGCTACCGATCGGATTTTATGATACCTGAAAGATATCGGTTGAAACTTGATTTTTCAAAACAATTGCTTTTTTTCACACGGCTATATCTCGTTAGCTATTTGGAATTTTGCTTTCCTGTCTTCAGCAAAGTTGTAGCTATTGACAAAGAAAACAAAAGTTGAGAGCAAACTAACACGATAAAACTTCACCGAAGCCTCAAAATCGCAAAAATGGAAATAATATTCATAACGCAATAACGTAATGAGTTCGTGGATGTTTAATCGTGAAATTTCAAACATAGTTGGCATTATGGTTATTTATGAAAAAATGTCACATTTTCAGGTCCAAAACGGTATCAAGAATTACTCGGATGCAGTTGACATGTTGAAAATAATTGTTTAGTTTTTGCTTGCCTACAATTTCGTTCTATATTGTTTGCCAAAATTCAGAACGGTTTGAGAGATATGGACCAAAAATGGTAAAAATAGCAAGTCAAATTTTTCCATTTTGGTGATTTTGAGGCTTCGGTGAAGTTTTATCGTGTTAGTTTGCTCTCAGCTTTTGTTTTCTTTGTCAATAGCTACAACTTTGCTGAAGACAGGAAAACAAAATTCCAAATAGCTTACGAGATATAGCCGTGAGAAAAAAAGCATTTGTTTTGAAAAGTCAAGTTTCAACCGATATCTTTCAGGTAACATAAAATCCGATCGGTAGCCAAACTATCAAATTCCCAATAGGGTTTTTCTATTTACGTGCCCAACTTTCAGGAACAACAGTCAAAAAGTTGTTTAAGTTCCATGACCAGCAAAATGTTGCACTGTGTTGTCAGATTTCAACTCCTTAAGTTCTCTCCTCAACTAATTAAGAGAGTATTTGAGTAGTCACTCGTATTAAGAAATCTTGACATTTCAGTATTAACTTACTCTTCAGTATTATTTGGCAAAGTTGCTATATGATGTACACTTTTAAAATGCGATCCAATAATATTAAGTTTTAAGATATCTTCGCCTATTATGAAGTTATTTTCAATCGTAGTTATGGAAGTATAATTATTGAATTTAGTTTTTCTATATATGAGTCACATTCTTCGTTTGTCAGATTTCGATTATTAGGAGCTTCAGAAGGTGAAAATGCATTTCTATATTCTCTAAGTGCTCGTTTTGAAAATTTAGACCAGTTAGTTTTTCTAAAATTAAATTTATGGGATTCGAAATTCTCTTCTGTTGGAAGCAGTGATTCATCAGCAAGGCAGAGATCAAGATAGGATTTACCATTTGTGTAACTCGGAGTATGTGGGCTGAATAATTTCATTTTCTAATTTATTTGGTTATCATCGATAAAACGTTTAAGAAAGTTGAGTCTTCCGTTTAAATTTTTATCCAGCCTGAATTAAAGTGTATCTTAGTATTATTTGCTGTCTTGAATCTATTTTTTTTACTTAATTTTTATTACTATTAGTCTTGCTTTATGGTTTGGAAAGTTAAGTTGCGATGTTTTCGAATAGTAATATTTTTTGTCTCGGTAGTAAAATTAGTGTAAGTCCGTCATCGTATTTTTACAGTAAAAAAGTAAGAGTCAGATCTTATCGTTTTTATCTTATCAGATCTTTTATCTTATTATTGAGACTTCATCTATCTTTATTGCGGATAAAGTTTCTTGAATAGTTTCTTACATTTAATTTTGATTGAATTGCTTGAATTCGGGCAACAAGTTGACTAGTTTATTTGAAGTCCTTTTGTAGAGATCAATATTTCAACAGAAGGAAGAACTCAACAAGAGTTCACATTTTAAAATTGAATTTTAATTTCGATGTTCAGAAGTATTTACTTCTAACATGATGAGTTTTTAAAATAATAATTTTGGCCATTGTTTTGGGGCAATATTTTTGTAGAAATAAAAACTGTATCTTCTTAAAAATTTACAAGTAAAATTTGACACTTCTTCGTTAAAAGGGGTTTTTGGAAACAAAAAATTGAAACAATTTTAAAACAATTCAGATAATGAAGGACTCAATTTTTTCTCTTATTGCATTTGTATGCATATGTATGTATAGCTTTTTGTGTGTACATATAAATAAAATAAACAAAATTTGGCCATGAACCGAATAATTTCCGGTTAATCTAGCGGTATAAGCATAAATTATTCATTATTCACAATTTGTTAACTTTACCAAAAACTGTATAGAAAAAGTTTGGCACTAGAAGTTAAATATGCATGGATAGCATATAAGAGCCATGCCATGTAATAAAATATCGCTTACTTACATATTTATAATTCAATTAATTATCGAGCCATCAGCATTTCATTGTGGCAGTATTTGTTTTCTTTTGCTAAGCAGTATATCAGGATATTCCAACTTATTGTTGTTGTATTTTTAGCTGACCGTAGCATATTTTGTGCAGGACTTTGAAATAAATCTGAAATTTATGAAAATAGAGAGAAAATAGTTAACGAGATTATTTAATAACAGCATGCGATACATGCATATATGAAAAAAGAGTATTATGAACAGAGCTGTCAAATTTGCATTCATATTCAGAATTCTAATTACAAGTGAATAAGGTCAAAAGAATGCTATTCAATGAAAACAAAATTGATCCATGAATAAAATTTTCAATTCACATTAATTTTCAAATAATTGATTTATTATTTATTTCGGTTATACATTTTTCTTTATTCAGAATAATGCATTAATTTTTTTATTCAAATGAATGCAATGCACAAAGAATCGTTATTCATTTTGCATTAATGCATTCATTTTTTATTCATTATTAATTTTTTATTCATTATTCATATTTTATTCATTATTAATTTTTTATTCTTTATTAATTTTTTATTTATTTTTAATTTTTTGTCATTTATTCATTTTTTATTCATTATTAATTTTTTATTCATTGTTCATTTTTTATTCATTATTAATTTTTTATTCATCATTCATTTTCTATTCATTATTCATTTTTTATTCATTATTAATTTTTTATTCATTATTAATTTTTAATTCATTATTAATTTTTAATTCATTATTAATTTTTTATTCATGAGAGAACACTATTTTCACTCTACTCACGTGAAGCTACCCAGTTGCGAATTTAAAACTGAAATTTTACTTCAATTAAAAATATAAAACAATAAACCCAAGCCTCCGGTAATTACGCTGTTGCACCTAACTAAAATATACTACTTTGGTTGCAAAATAAACCAGGGACCGAAAATAACTGTTATTTTTCAATTTTTAAGTGAAAAAGACACAATGAAAAACTTGTCGAAGGACTTTTTCAAATATACCATTATGATACAAATGGCCCGAATATTTAGTGCCTTTTAAATTTTCGACTGATTTTATAAAAGTTAAAAACTAACTGTTATTTTTGGCCTTTTATTTTTTCGGACAAAAATAACGGTTACTTTTGACTTTTATTTTATCGGTCAAAAATAACAGTTATTTTGTGACTTTTATTTTTTCGGTCAAAAATATCAGGCACTTTGTATTTTTTTAAAGGCCGCTTGACCAATTAAAAAACTATTGATACCATATGTAAATTGTGCACACCGATGAGACCCAAATAATGGTACTATTAGTTTTTTAGTCAGTGAAACAGCCTTTGAAAAAACACCAATTGCCTGATTTTATTGACTGAAAAAATAAAAGGCAGAAAATAACTGTTATTTCTGACCGATAAAATAAAAGTCAAAAGTTATGTTATGTTTGCCCGAAAACATATAAGGCACAAAATAACTTTTATTTTTGTCGGAAAAAATAAAAGTTAAAAAATAACAGTTAATATGTGACTTTTTCGATAAAAACCATAACCGGTACGGTCCCTGAAATAAACACAACAGGCATGCATAAAAAATGAATAATGAATAAAAAATGAATAATGAATAAAAACTGAATAATGAATAAAAAATGAATAATGAATAAAAAATGAATGCATGAATGCAAAATGAATGCATGAATGCAAAATGAATGCATGAATGCAAAATGAATAACGATTCTTTGTGAATTGCAATCTTTGTGAATAGCATTCTTTACACGGTTAAAAATCTTGGCGTAAGTTTTAAACTTTTTTGGATTACATATAGGACACGACCAAAAAAAGATTTACTTTTTAATCCAATGAAAAGTTTCAAATTTTCCAATCCAAAAAGGATTTATTTTTAATCCGCAAAAAGTTTAAAATTTTTTAATCCAAACAGGAATAATTTTTAATCCACAGAAAGTTTAAAATATTATAATCCAAAAAGGAATAGATTTTCGCCCAAAAAAAACTTAAAAATATTGTAATCCGAAAAGGATTGTTTCTTAATCCACAAAGGTTCAACATTTTCTAAACTGTAGTAGGCGCTGGAATACTAATGCTCCTATAATTTTGGAGAAAAACATTGCTTGTCATAACAGATGTTAGATTCAACGTCACCATTAAATTATTCGTACAATGCATATAAATAATGCTTATACATTTTTAAGTAGAAATTAGGGGCTTTCGCATGATCTTACATATTGGACGACAAAATCGGATGGAAAACTAACGGAACAATTTGATACACCTTTCAAATGATCCAACTTGTTTGACGACATCATTAATTACAAACTCTCAAGCAGAACAAATTATAAAATTTACATATTCTGAAGGTGCAAATCAAGCCCTTTCAAATGGTCTATACACTTTTTTCTTTTCGAAAATTTTTGGGGCTGGGACAGAGGTGGTGTTTATAGGCATGCTGAAAGTTGACCGTTAAAAAGTTAACAGCTGACATATCTCTGCAAATGCACAATCCATTTTAGGAGACGTTCACACAATCTGCCTGATAAAAATAACTAATTGCCCACGATATTAAATTGCTGCTTTGCATGAATACCCTTTTATATATTAAAAAACACTGTTTAATGTTATAACATGTTATAATGTTACAATGTTAATGTTATTTGGTTCATATTTTATTAAAAATTTTGTTTCATTTATTTTATAAATTTTAATAAACTTCGGATGCTTTAACAATTATATTAAGCGTAAATTTCGTATTAGTTGTAGTTTTTAATCTTAATTAAAAACTACACCTACAAAAATTAAACTAATGTATGGAATAGAAAATAGTACTTTTTGGATTAAAAATTCCTTTAAACCAAAGTTTGGATTAAAAACTAGTCCAAAATTTTTAACCGTGTATGAATAGCATTCATTTGAATAACAAAATGAATGCATTATTCAGAATAACGACAAATGAATAATTAATCAATTTTTAAAAATTGATTGCGAATTCAAAATTTTATTCATGGAACAAATTTGCATTCATTGAATGCATTCTTATTTCGTTATTCACTGATTCAAGATTTTGTAGAAGCAATCAAATTGAATACATTCTCTTACAGCTCTGTTCATAATTTATGAACATTAATTGTATAATTAAAGGACTAACAATAAAATTGTGTGTTTTTTTTTCAAGTGGATGTTACTATTCATCCATTCATATAACCAGCAAATACACAAATAGATTGTTATTGCGATTAAACCTGTGTCTGAATTTACACTCCGTTGTAAATTTTCTTTACGGTTTTCCTTATCTTGCCTCCATTAACCCAGTACAAGAGAACAGTGTACCATTTTGTACGTACTATGTTTGGCGACCAAATAACGTTCGAAATTGGGGTTGGTCATTAAATTGCAAATACCGGGATTAAAAACCCGTTTCTTTTCAGTTAAATAAATGCTTTGTGATTTGAGCATCTAAAAGTGAATTCCTTCTGTAAGCGCTTGTAAAGTCGAATGAAAATGCAATAAATGCATTTTCATTAATATTCATGTTATCATTTAAACTACGAAATAGTATTTTCTGATCCCAAAAAGGTTTGTTAGTAAGGTTATTCAATTGAGGTTAAACCTTTGTTTTTGTGTAAATAAAACTTACTTGCACTTCAAGGACATTTTTAAATGCATTTGCCTTTTTCATAGACCAATTAAAAAATGAAAATTAAAAATTCCTATGAATAAAATTATAATCATAGTATTATTTGCCAAATAAGACCATTAATTTAATTTCGTTTTACTTACAATTGACAACAAATATAGAAAGAAATTGAGGAAGCAAATACCGTAAGACCATGACCTGGCCCATAATTGAATCCAGAGGGATTAGCAGTCAAGCATGCCAGAAACAAGACGACCGAGACCGAGGCGGTAAATTATTAACTATATTTAGAGTGGGTCTGCCTCCATACAAAAAAAAATAGTTGGAAAAAATCACCCCTATTTTAAAGTTGAACTCGAGGGGATTCCAAAAACAAAAAAAATATCTTTTGCATTTTAAAGTTGAACTCGAAGGGATTCCAAAAACAAAAAAAAATTTTTTTTGGACCACCGGAAAAACAGCCAAAATGGTATTTTTTTCATAACTTAAGCATTACATGTCAGATCTTAAAAAATTATATGTCGTTGAAAAGAGCTTAATGAGCACTACATTTTGACTTTTGAGGTCATATTAAACTAGTAAGCTCCATTAACCCGATTTAACCCCCCACCCCTTTATTTTTTTTTTCCATAACACTAAACCCCTTCAAATTTGTTTAATTTGTGTTCAAAAAAAATTTCAAATATTTGATATAATCCTTTTTTTATAAAAAATTAACTTTTCTTTTAGTCTGTTTTTCTAAAAGATATTTCTTTTTGTTTTTGGAATCCTCTCGAGGTCAACTTTAAAATAAGGGGTGGTTTTTTCAAACTTTTTTTTCGACCCACTCTACTATATTTACTTTTTGTACCCTAAACCTGTAAGGTCAGGGTTTATTAACTTTGTGCCAGTATAGAAAAGTACACGTCAGCGTACTCTCGTCAGTCGATTTAATCATGCCTGTCTGTCCGTCCGTCTGTGTCTTGACCGTAAACACAGGATAAAAAGGAGTTGACAAATGGCATAAAACTTGATACATATTTTTGCATGGACCCAACGATCTACACTATATAGGACACGCCTACCTCCCATACAATACCACAGTTGAAAAATCTATATAGATTGCAAACAACAATGTACCAACTACGGCTATCCTAAAAGAGGTACATAGATGGGCGAACTCAGTCGGTCTTATTATCAACGCAGGGACTGGGTCAGATCTGGTATCTGGTGGGTACCACCAAAAATAAACGACACTCGAAGCATCCCACACGAAATATCTGGGAGTTGCATTCGACAACAAACTGACGTGGAGACTCAATGTAGACGTGAGGGTTAGAAAGGCTATCAATACTCTATATAGCGTACTGACTACAATTATTGGCACCCAAAAATTTGACCCCAACTATTGGCACCCTTTACTTGAAAAGCATTTATGAAACATCGTTAACCTCCCGTTATTTATGAACTGCACTTTTCTAATTTTTTAGTTTATTTCCTCTCTTTGTTCTATATTTTACAATAAGATCAATTAACTTTTTGCTTGTTAACTTCGAAACTGCAAAGGTCTTTCCGTCGTTGGAGAAAAAACGTTTTAAAGTGTTGATATCGATAGCGAACTGAAATTTTGGTGAGTACTATTTCTTATTTATTAATAAATTTTTTGTGTAAGCCCGCTTTATTTTGAGATTATTTAATTATTGAATTAAACTTAGTCTTTTTATCTTAATTTTAACAGCGATATTGTTAAAATAAGTGGGTGCCAACAATTGATTCCAACAAAAATAAAATTCAGTTATTGTCAGGAGGTGCCAATAACTGAATTTGTAAAACTACAATAACTGATACTGCCAGTCATTGTACTTTTTTGTAGTGCCAATAATTGTATATTTCATATTTTCAGATTATTGACAATGCCAAAAAGACAGGGTTTATATAATGAAAGTCTTTTGCAAAAAACTCTGTCAAAAATTAGATATGATAAGATTTCAGATATGGTAAGGCCACGTTCGACCCTACAATTTCGTCTTGGCCCAAAGTTTTGCAAATCTTCACCAGGTCCGCAAACTGTTTTAATTGAGGCGGAAGGGAAAGTAATTGTGGAATGGGCGAAAGTCTCCCAGCGGAAAGGTTTTCCTTAAAGAAAGGAATTCCACATCAAATGTCTTACAAAAAACCTGGTGATCTGGTTACAGATACGCAGTGTGCATTGAGATTATAGAGACAATATTTTTCTAATCTGCATGCAGGCGACGATCTCAACAATTCCGCCCTTAGAAAATGCGGTCCAACACCACTAATCGACGATGATGGAGTGGAAATTCCACCACCTAGCCATGTCGAGGTTAAAGTTAACCAGTGACCCAAATCCAACAAAGCTGCCGGCCTGGCTGCTGCATTGCTTAAAACCGGCGGCGGTGAATTGATAAGGTACGTGCGTCAACTCATCAGCAAAATATGGCTAGCGGAAAGCATGCCCGAGGATTGGAATCTCAGTGTGCTTTGTCCTATACTTAAGAAAGGAGACCCGACAATCTGCGCCAACTACCGAGGTATCAGTCTTATTTCCATCGCATACAAGGTTCTTTCGAACGTATTGTGTGAAAGATTGAAGTCGCATACCAAAACACTGATTGGATCTTATCAGTCCAGATATAGACCAGTCCACTATAGACCAGATTTTTACACTACGACAAATTTTTGAGAAAACCCACGAAACCAAATCGACGACGACATTGACTTATTCCAGCGTATAACAATTCAGCGACTACGTTGGCTGGGTCATGTCTATCGTATGGAAGAAGAAGCTACAGCGAAAAAGGTGTTTGAGGTGAAAGCCGAGGGTCGACGACGTAGAGGAAGATCATGCCTCCCATGGATTGACCAAGCCGAGGAAGTCAATCCATCCATATTGAAGAGCCAATAACTGTACTCAAGTGCGAACGATTGTAGTAATTAATGTGCCAATAATTGTATTCACGTGCCAATAATTGTGGTTTTCGAAAGACTTTTTTTATTTTAATTCTCACAAAATACAGGAAGCTTACATAAATATGTTGAAAATTGCTTCCAATTCAGAATTCTCCAAATAATAAAATAAAAATCGCTTGAAAACAGAATGAATATTGAAGGTTGAAAGGCAAAATTTCCTTATGGGTGCCAATAATTGTAGTCGGTACGCTACATCCAAATAGATGTTGGGCATCACTTGGGACCTTTCACCCTCTGTGATGCAATGGATCTACCTAACGGTTGTTCGTCCAATTCTATTTTACGAAAACATCGTGTGGTGTCCGGCGCACATAGGGGTACTTCATGGAATTAGGCGACTAAAATTATTTGATTGGGTAAACAAATTCTAATCATGTACGTTTTTCGATTTTTGATATTCTTAACCTTGTACAACTATTGGGTCACATTGATCTACCCCAATTTTTTGTTTGCATGTTTGTGGGTGGATGACGCTCATTTTTGTATACATTTTAGTTTTGATATAACATACTCACATACTAAGTTTAATCTTTGTAGCTATATAAAAACCTCTGTTTAGAGTTTTTACTATAGTGGGTTGCATGGGAAGTGGTTGTGTTCGTTAACAGATGACGGTCATTTTTTGTGCATACCTTAGTTTTGATATAGAATGCTCTCATACCATACTCTCTATATAATTTTCAATATTTGGGTTGTATGGGAGGAAGATGGGGGTTTTCATGGGCGGATCACATTTTTTTAGTATATCAGCGATTTGATATAAAACAAATCTCTTTTTATAAAGTGATTTTTATTTGGTGGTAATGTGGGAGATAGGCGTGTCCGTGTGCGGATTCTGAAAATATTCAACAGTACAAATTCTTGGGCTCATGTAAATATGTGTGCCAACTGTGATACAATTATTGGAGAGAATCTTACAACGAAATGATATTTTTTAAAACCACTTACCACTCTAGTGTTAAGTTTATAAAAAAAAATGCACTGCCACGGACTTCCGCATATAATAAAACTCTTCTGATATCCAAGCATGTTTTTATAAAAAGCCACAAAAAACACGAATTTTTAGATATATAATTACTAATTTTGGAATAAATAAGATATCATCCAAACTACCTTTTATGTATTTTCAGATGCCCGCTTCATAAAAATACATCTATATATTTTATTTTTAAAAAATGTGTGAAATAAAAAGTTTAGATATTTTTTGAATGGGTATAAGAGAAAAATAATTGTTGACCATTATTCTTACACTGTTTAACATAAAAATATTTGTTTTTAAAAAATAAGTGTTGGATTTACATAAATTTATAATGTAAATAATGTAAAAATAAATGTAATTTATAATACCAAAATCTTATATTTGAGTACCTTCTTTCACACCTATGTGGAATTTCTAATGTTTGCAGCCATTTGGACGAATTGTTGAACAGAAGTAGGCATATAATTAAGATGAAAGAATATTTTTGTGACAAAAAAAAAAAAAAAAACGCATCTTACTACGATTACGCAAAAAATCATGTTTTTTAAATATTTATATTATTGTTTATATAGATAGCTATAAAAATTAAATAACTGTTATAAATAAATGTCAAACAAAATAGTTAATCTCATCTTTTACCGAGTTACAAAGCACACAAATAGGAAGAGCACTTTTCAGCTTATCTTAACTCTTCTGTTTTTGTCAAGAAGGTGACAAGGCAAAGTTTAACAAAGTTCCCGACAACTCATCAGCAATTACTTTCTTTAACTGGAATAATTCAAAAAGTTGATATTAGCTAAAAGTGTTTAGTTTTACCTCCGGATGTCGTGTTGAAGGTTTTTAAAGCACCCAAGAGCTAAAGTCTTGCCTGTCTGCCTGCCTAATTCCATTACTTATTATTATCGTGCCCTTTTACTAAATTACTATTTTGTGCATTTCCGGCGTGAAAAGGTACTTTAGCCACAACTTGTCTGGCTGCGCTGCTGCAAGCACGACTTTGGCTGGCTGTTTGGCTAAAAAAATTTTAAACAACAGCTACAACAACAGCTTAAGCAATATAAACAAAAAGTGTTTTGAAACTGTTTTCCAACTAAATCCGTCGACAGGCAGTCGACGAACACTGCGAACAGAAAAGAACTTCTGAACTTTTTACTGCACTAATGAAATGGCGGTAAAAGCGCTCTTCAGCCAAGAACAAACCGCAAACACCATGCAGACGAAGGACGAACTCATAAACAATAATTAGCATAACACTGTGCGACACATCGTTGTTTAAAAACAGAGAAGAAAAACAAAAATAATGAAAATAAAATTGAAGTTGTTTGTTTAGTGTTCTTAAGCCGTTTTAACTTATTTTAGTTTTGATGAATCCACATTAAAATTGATGAGTGAAATGTTCTTTTTTAAGCTGTTAAAATAACAGCTTACAAGTTAAACATAAAGAAGTCCTATTTTATAAATATTTCTAAAAAAGGAATTTAAAAACTATAAAAAATCGAAGAAATTTCTTATTTATTAATGGAAATTTTCAAAGACATCTGGTAGCTTCCCTTTCCGAACCACGAACTAGCCCACCTCCAATATAACCATAAGACTTTATAAAAAGGCTTCTCTTAAAACTACAGGAGAAAATTTGGTACGTTTATATTTTACATCAAACTAATTCGTGTTAGAACAGTGAGCTTCATCCGCCTATGAACACGCCCATCTCTCATACAACCCATAATAGTGAAAACTCCATTAGAGGCCAATATTTAACCTACAAAAATAATATCCGGTAATTATGTGTTTTACATCAAAAATGGCTCAAAATTTAAGATTTTTTAACGTAACGAATGGGCGGTGTGGGAACTTTAACTTCGACCAAGACAAAGATATGTTTTACTAGTTATATCTGTTATTATAATCTTGCGTTCTTCAGTTGTTAATCTTTCTATTTAGATTTTGGTTTACTTAAAAAATAATTTGAAAAAAAAACGCGTTTAAATTTTTTAAATTGTGTGCAAAGCACTCAAATTGAAATTAGAAAAAAAGGTAAGCCAACATTGTGTTTTCATTTGGATTTAAGTCGTTTATTTGGTCCCTTTTCTTTGCATAGTTTTTTAATTTTTGTTATCGTTGTCAATTTCGGGAATATTTTTAAATACAAACCTACTGGAAACTCACTTCCATCAAATGAAACGTTACTGATCTCATAGAACAAAGAACATAGAAGGTTATATCTTCAAAACAAACAAAGTAAATAGAAAGTTTTTTCACATAAAATGCAAGTCTTGAGGTCTACGTTCACGTACAAATGGAAATATGTGCTCGTGTGTAACGTTAAAGAGAAAAACATTGACCATATGGTATAATTAAAATATCGTATTGAATATTAATATAATAATGAAACAATAGCTGCATTTTTTCGGCCCAAGATCTAGATCTGGATATTTCATTGCATTGAAAACAAGAACAAACAAAGAAGGAAACTCTGAAGTTGGTCTAGCCCTGGAATATCCTCTTATCATGGAAAATTTCCTCTTATCATGGAAATTTTTGCTAATTTTTCGTTGTGCACCTAAGACTGGAGGCCATTTGGTAAATCCAGACCTGATAAAAACCTTATGTTACTTAGATGCTTATGCACTGAGAAAACTATATTTTCACAACTAACAGAAACGTGTTACTTTTGAAAACGTTTAACCCATATTTTGCACCTCTAATGTTTATTTTCATTTTAAAAACGGATATTTTAAAATCAGCTTCTAAAACATTCGTTAGCTTTTCTATATTAAACATTTTAAAATGAGCTTTTAAAAGTTTCGTTTGATATTTTAAAATTAACATTCTTATAATAGCTTCTAATTTTTCTAAAATGTTAATTTTGAAATATCAAACGTACGTTTTACCAGATCATTTTTAAATGTTTATAATAGAAAATCAAACAAACGTTTTAGTTCTTTTTAAAATGTCCGTTTTTAAAATGAAAACAAGTAAAGAAAGTCTTAAGTCGGTCTAGACCGACTAAACCTCCTTTTCTAAAATAAAATAATATTATTGAAAATGAGCGTGTCCGTGGGCGGATGAAGCATATAATTTATATGCATTTAAATGTTGATGAAAAATTTACACATACCAAGTTTTATTCCTGTAGCTCACAGTTAATGCCTTTATTGTGTTTAAGCTATGGGAGGTGGGCGTGTTCATGGACGGATTACTCCAGATTTTTGAACACACTTTAGTTTTTGTATAAAATACATACATACCAAATTTGATCTCTCTATGACATTAGCTCAACCAAAGGGGGGGTTTCGGAGTTTAAGCCCCCTCCAAAATTTATTGTAGTAACAAGCAAGCTAGCATTCAATCAAAGTGAGTCACATGAAAAGTAATCACACGTCATATGAAATTAGTAAAAACCCTAAATGTATATTTCAAAGCGATTCTGGTTAATGCATAATCTACTTAATAAGTCATATTTTATTAATTCCGACTGCAAATTAACCTGGATCGATTTTGTATGGAGAAAAAAAAGTGAGTTGGATACCGACTAAAAAGTAAGAGGTACTCTTTAAAACTATAAAATGTTTTTTTTTAAATACCTATAAAAACTGCATTTTTCTTGGTATTCACATGCATTCTTTCTTTTGGTGTATCGTATAGTGTGGTTTTATCAAAACTGAGAACTATGGAAAATAATTTTTTTTATAAGTGTTTAAAACATATATATTCGAAAATCATAAATTTTGTACTGAAGTACATTTTATCTGGCGTACATTCTTCATTCCATCTGGCTATCTGGCGTACCTTTTATATGATATAGAACCAAATCGAACAGTAATTTGACAATTAAATAAAAATTGAGCTGAAGGAAGCTTTTGAATATCTATTTCTCACATTTTATATAATTGTGGCGCTTAGTTTTGTTTAAACCGCACCATAAGATATATTAATGGAAAGAAGAGCTCAATAATTTTCCAATTAATTTAAATGCATGTGAATATAATGAAAAATACATATTGTACAGGTATTTAAAACAACCTCTTTTCGAAATGACGAAATATCGATTTTTTGGGGTCTCATAAGAGTTAGTAAAGACAAAAAATTTCAAAACTTTTTATAATTAATATATGTGTACTATAAAAATCTTTAGTTTTTTGCTTATCTTGGGTATAAATTCTGAAGAAAAAAGAAAGTTTATGCAAAAAAATTCGTTTTCTGCAGAAAAGACGTTCAGAAGTATCAAAACCGCTCCATGGGGATTTCTCCGATTCAAACAATATTATACAGAAATTGTTTTTAAGAGTCCCTCTAACTTTTAAGTCGGTGTCTATTAAAAATTTAAATTTCGATCCGGTTTACTACACACATTTAATATTTGTTATGTTCTGATTCTGACCACTTGAAAGGTTTTTGGCAATACTTCGATTTGAGTTATCTTTTCTACTGTTTTTGAAGATTATGAATTAGACTATAAAAGTCGATATAAGAGAACATTTCATCGGCTATTCTAGTGGCGACGGATTCAAATGATTTTTTCAAATTCAGATTATTTGTTTTTCATTCCAAGGTGTCAGAAATTAAGCGTTTTTTTCTTTCGGAATTTAGCATAATTAGTTCTCACCAAAGGACGAATTTTAAGGCTAGCACCAGCCAATTGGGTGTTTTTACAACGCAGTGAAGTATGGATGAAAAATTTTAACTACACTTAGAAAAAAGTTTCTCGGAACAAGATAAAAAATGCATCATACACTCTGAAAAAAACACATATCTTTCTCCGAGAAAATATTTCTCTATGTTCGATAAAATCAATTTTCTCTCTTTCAAATAAAATTTTCTTCAATTTAAATAAATTTTCGCATTTTCGAAGAAATATTTCTTCACTTGTGGGAAATGAAAATATTTTGCTGTTTCTTATAATAATAAGTATTTTTCTCGCACAAAAAAATTTTCATTTAAAGAGAAAAATTTATTGAAAATGAGAAATTTTTCCTAAATTTTGATAAAAAATTCACTGTGATTAGTATTTTCTTCAATAGAAACAAATCTTTTCTCAAAAATAAAAAGCATTCTCTGGAGCAAAGTCTATACCATTTTTCTCTAAATATGATGCCTTTTTTATCATATTCCGAGAAATTTTTTTCTGAGTGTATTTAGAGAAAAATGTTATAGACTTTCCTCCAGAGAATGCTTTTCTCTAAATGTGATACTTAACATTCCATTAAAATGATAATGAGCTTCCATGAAAAAGAAAATTTTGTAAAATATATCGTTTTTAGAGAATAAGACTTTCTATTTTTGAGAAAAGATTACTTTTTAAAGAAATATTTCTTTGAAAATATGAAAATTTATTCTAATTGAAGGAAATATTATTTGAAGAAAATAGAGAAATGTTTTGGGAAAAAAAATTTAATTTTTGCTGACCCTATTGGGACCCGAGTATAAATAAAAATATTTTAGCTTAAGCCCTAAAACCTTCGTACAACTGCCGAACAAGAAAAAATCAGAAAAACGGCGTAAGCTGATGCTTGCAAAACATTTTGGCCGAACAGATCCTAAACATCACTGAAGCAAGTTTATTTTAAAACAACCGCTACCAATGCTGTTCACCTTCTGTAGAGACAAAATGTCCTGACAGTGACCGTTTTAAATTCTTTTTGGGGAAAAAAAAAATATGAAGCTGGTCATGCCTGATGTTTGAACAAGGAACCATTAGTGTAAAAATTTAAATCACTAACCGCTAAAACACAGCTGTTATAATTACTTAAAATTGTTTTTATATATAAGTTCCACATTTGATACAACCCTCCCCCAAAATTCCTGGTTGCGCCCCTGCTCTATGACAAACATAATCTTATTTATTGAGTTTTAAACTCTTTGGGTTGTATGGGAGGTAGGTGTGTCCGTGGTTGGATGGCATCTATTATTCAAAACCATCTTTGTTTTGTCATAAAAAACACACGTACCAAATTTTATCTCTGTATGTTAAACAGAGGCCTATTTAATGTGTTTTCCATTTTTGGGTTGTATGAGAGGTGGGCGTGTTCGAGAGCGGATGATCTCCATTTTTCGAAGACATCTTTGTGTTGATTCAAAACACATACACACCAAGTTTTATTGTTGTAGGTTAATTATGAGGTTTTTTATGCAGTTTTCAATTTTTGCGTTGTATGGGAGGTAGGCTTGTCCATGAGCGGGTTCCAAAAATATTCAATAGTGCAGATCCTTGGGCTTATGTGACTATGTGTACCAAGTTTCATCCAATTATCTCAACTCTTTCTTTTTGTCCTGTGTTTACGGGCAACACACAGACGGACGGACATGAATAGCTCGACTCACGAGGTGACGCTGATCAAGAATATTTTCTATACCGAACTCGCTTCGTTTTATGCGTTTCAAACCCTGACCTTTCAGGTTTAGGGTATAAAAAACGTTTGAGGTGCAAAGTTTTCTCAGAGTATGTGAAACTATAAAGACAGAAGATAATCTTGATATTCAAATGGAGTGTAACTGACTCAATGTGGCGGCCTTTACCATGTATGCTAAGTATATGACATGCGAGCCAATGAATCTCGTTAGACCGTGACACAGAAAGTTTTTCAAAAGAAATTAATTTTTCTGATCGGCCGTAACCTCTCTGCAGGCAGTGGCAAAATCGGAAAGAAATCCATGCTATGTAAAGCTTCTTGAGAACATGAACTTTAGCCGTTCGGAGTCGGCTTAAAACATGTAGGTCAAACCATTCAAAGGTTGTATTATAATATATAGGTGCTCTGACCTTCAACTAAAACTACAGTCGACCAATACAATTGCGTTTTTTAAAATGATATGATAAAAAAAAATTATGCTTTGCACACCAGTCGCAATTATCACTTTTGTAACATTTATTAACAAGCGAAATAAAAAAAATTTTAGGCTTCTCTTGGGTACAAAATCTTAAATTCAACTAAATTAAACATTATATATCTCTATAAATTTATGTTTGTCACGTTGGTGCAACTTCATTTCATATTACCAACCTATTTGATTTTAAAAAAGACGTTGGAAATTAAAAACAAAAATTATTTTCAGATGCGTCCAATAATAGACAATTCAAATGAAAAGGTTAATATCTTAATTAATTATTTATTTTGCAGAAAAAAATATCGGATACCTAACTGAAGTTTAACTCAAAAATTTATAAATAATTGAAAAATAAAAAATTGGCTTGGCCCAAATAAATGAATTGAATAAATTATTTGAAAAATTTGAATGCGTTTTCACGCTTGATATATGTATGTATTTTCATTTCGTTGCTAGCATTAATAAATACATTTTTGTTTTGTTTTGTTTTGTTTTATTTCTTGGCCATATTTCAAAGATGAGAGTTGTTAAAGTTTTCGCTCGGTCTATTTTGCATTCAAAACTTGAAAACTGACAGAGTCATAAAAACAACGTAATATACTGCGATTCTAGACATGGATGCAGGTTTGCAAGAAAGCCACATTTAAAGCCATGAACACAGAATATATGAGTAACACACACGACTCGAGCAATTGTTGCGCCCGCATTCCACGTGAAATTATCGTACGTTACCGCTACGCGCTGTCATCTTGGTGTGTCATAAACTGCTCCTTAAGTTATGACTTCATTTTGACAATGTTTGTGCAATTTTATTTTGTTTGCATTAAGCGCTGTGCAAGGATTCCTTGCAGCCATACAACTCACCGACAACAACTTATTACCCCTCCTCTCCCCCTCACACTGCTGGAAGTAGATTTAAAATATGCGTTTTTGAGCTTTGTTTGATTTGGCAAAAACTTCAGTTTGACTGCATATTCAGGTGTGTTATTAAGGTGTTTACTTTACGGCAGTTCGTTAGAGTTTCCCGCTTGTTTATGGCTGAGATAATGTATGTACGACGTTCCTCTATGGGAAACGCGCAGCACTTTATAAAAGTTGGACTTATGAAATCGCTCCGTGTATCCTTGCACCAAGTGCGGAAAGTAAGCATAATTTTGGCTGAAAACTTAGTCTTCTTTACAGTTTGCATTTTTTAGTTGCATATCAAATTAACTGTATTGCAGATAATTAATTCAAGTGCTGTTTCTTTTTATATAAAAGCTATTCTAAATTTTTACTAAATCTTTAGTTTTAACATAATCTGCGCTTACAAACACAGTTTCTAAATTTAATAAAAGTATTTTGGGAAATATGTTGTTGATAAAAACCACTTTAAACCTACTTAAGAATTGCATCAACTCGCTATTGAACTTCCAGTTGTTTTAAGTTATTTCATTTTGAATGAAAGAAATAATCTTTAGAACAATTTAAAAAAAAACCCAACATGTTTTTTGTTGAAGATAAGCACATACAATCATCTGTGGATGTTAAAATATGTTATTTCGTTTGAATCACCGGAAGAACACATACTTACAGGCACAAAACTAATATATCAACCTTAACCCATTTTTGCGGATGTTGCGAAAAAGCATCGTTTAACCATTTCCTGATGAAAACGTTAAATTTGCTAAGCATTGATTTTTAAAGCCAATGAAAGTACCTTATCACCTTTATTTTATTTTGCAAAAAAAAGTGTTTTAATGGTTTTTTTGAACCTTGAAAACCGGTAATTTTAAAAACTTAAGTGAAGCGTTTTTATTATCATAAAAATAAATGTAAAAATTTTAATTTTCACAAAATAGTGTTTCTTCCAATCAGAAAAAAATGCGTTTTTTATGCCCATTTTTAGAACGGTGTGAAAATGCAAAGTGTATTTATTTTCCGGAAAACTGTACGCTTTTCTGAATATATTTTTGAAATTTTCTATTATTAGCTCAATAACAGATGAAATTTCAAATTTCTAGCTCAACTGAAACTGGTAGCCGCCAAAAAAAGGTTAAGGCTTAAGGCTTACTTTGAAAAACCAAAAATTTGCAACTGATTGTCTGAAAGTGTTAGTTTCTAAAAAATCGTCCAGAGTTAGCAGACGGGTAGTTATTTAGATGACTAACAAGTTTGTTAGTTTATGTAGCAGTTATAATGGATCCGCAATTTAATATTCTTAGTTATTAACATTAGATTCGAAATCAATTAACTAAATACGCTCTTTATTCTTTCACGTAGGTACAATGATATTTTAAATTTTTGGGCGACATTTTGGATCCTGCTGTTCAAAATGTTTATATTTTAACATACATAAGAAAGAAACCATAACATTAATTTCATTTTATTTAATTCATGGTTTAGTTTTTTTTTAAGACGTGAAAAGAATTAAGGAAAAGCAATGTACTGTAGGGTAGTTTGGCAGATATGGGTTAAGAGATTTTTTCCTTAAGAATATATCGGGAACTAGATGTTTCAGATATTTTAACAGCATAAAAAAATGTTCATATTCAAATTATTTACATTTTTCAAATCTGTGGCAACAAGAAAAACAATATAAGTCGACTTATGTTGAGTTAATGGTATTATTTGATGCGCAATAAGCAATCATTTTTGACCTATATCTCTGCACGGTTAAAAATTTTGGACTAGTTTTAAATCCAAAATTTGGTTTAAAGGAATTTTTAATCCTAAAAGTACTATTTTTTATTCCATATTTTAGTTAAATTTTTTTTAATCCGAAAAAGTTTAAGTTTGAGACTATTTTTGAATTACAGTAGCTGAATTACAATGCAGCAGTCGCAGTGGCAGCAGCTGTGTCAGTGGCAGCGGCAGTGATCAGCTGTTTCGTATTTTACTGCCTGCAAAGTACAATTTAGCAGTGGCAGCGTCAGCATCAAAAGCAGTGAATGTGGAATTTTTCTTAGTAGTTTAATTAATTGCATGTTGGCAGTGAATTAAGAAATAGGGCTAATCTCGGCATACTGCCACTGCTGCTATGTAAGTTTCACCATTTAACAACAGTATTCCTCAAATAACAGTTGATCAAAAATCTGAACCAAAATATAATTATATACATTATTACTGTAAACAGTGTTAAAACCTTTGTGAATTAAATAGTAATACTTTTCGGATTACAATATTTTAAACTGTTTTGGACTAAAACTAATCCTTTTTGGATTATAATATTTTAAACTTTCTGTGGATTAACAATTATTCCTTTTTGGATTAAGAAATTTTAAACTTTTTGCAGATTAAAGTAAATCCTTTTTGGATTGAAAAATTTAAAACTTTTCATTGGATTAAAAAATAATCTTTTTTTGGTCGTGTCCTATATGTAATCCAAAAAAGTTTAAAATTTAGTCCAGAAGTCCAAAAAGTTTAAAATTTAGTTTTTAACCGTGTGGTATTTTTATCTATGACGGTTAATGCGTTTAGAATTAAACATATTTTTTAAAAATTATTTTTTTAGATCTTTATGCCAAATAATTCATGAAGTTACAGGTTTGATACAACAACAAAGTTCTTTGCAGAACAACCAAGCAGACTAGACCATGGTTTCGTCGGACGCTACTCCGACTCATCAGAAGTCTCTGTGGTTCATGCAGTCAAGTAACTTTGAAAAGCTAATAAGTACTTTAACAAAGCAGGTTTTTTGGTTCCAACATTTTGTTGGTATTAAACCCAAGAAGGCGTGCAAATTCATCATTTAAATGTATTAACTTTTTTTTAAAAAATTACATATATTAAATTTGTGTTTTCAAAATTCTTTCAAGATTATATTTTTATTTTTTTTTATGATTTCCTGCAAATATAACTGATGAACTAAAAACGTATTAACAATTGTGAAGAAATTAAGTCAACGTCAACAAAAATGAAGTTAACATCAAAATGCTTAAAATATAATTTTGGCCATTTGATAGTTTATTGAGTTAAAACAAGACTTCATCCCAAAAACCTTGTTAATAATTTTGACAATCGAGTTTGATGAAATACTGGATAAAATTTATATGCTCTCATCCACCAAAAAACCGAGGTTGCCAACTTTTTGATCTTTCAGAACCGGTCATATTGATCATTGTTTCAAAATTCGATAGTAGTTAATGGTAATAACGAACAAATTTTAAAAATAATTTTTATTATTACAAATAAATAAACACTTTTCGTTAAAAAGAACAGTTACGGAAACAAATAATAGAAGCAACTACGATACGTTTGAACTATGTTTAGAAAATTAAATCACTTTTTATTTTACTTAAATGATTAAGGTACTTTTTCAGACTTCACGGTGTTCTTAAGCTTTCTTCCTGACTCAGTTATAAGAAAGTTACTAAATTCAGCGCAAGATAGTCCTTAATTGCAATGAACGCACACAGACACAAAGTTCACGTTTTATACAATTTTCCAGAAATTAGGAGGTTGGACTTTGAAAAAATTCCAATATCTACTTGAAGAAAGAAGTGTGTGAGTTGAATAGGTTTGTTGACTGGTGCTGGATTCATGTTACGTTTTTAGTTGTTGCTGCTTCAAAACATTACTTAAAGGTGACATTTTGGAAAAAAGTTCAACATTGTTAATTTCTACACACAAGATTTTAGCAACTCCGGTGGCACATTCAAATTTCAACTATTGTTTCAGGGATAGTGGTGGAAAAACTTTTTAAAAAGACGAATCTCCTAAGAGGAAACACTCTTCAAGATATGTCCAAGCTCTTTCGTATGCTGCACAAGCTTCGCTTTCAAATTCAGAGCGATCTCCAATTGAGAGTTTGGTTATTTACTGTGAAACCTATAAAATTTTTCTTCAATTAGTTTTTTAATTGTTTTTCATTCTTTCTTCTTTCATTGTGACTTCGGTAATGCATTTTTTTCGAATAAAAATCTTCAAATTAAAGGATTTACTTCAGTTTTTCCCTGCTCCATAAAATAATGTTGCAATGTTTGCCAATTATTAATATTTTATCAACTGCCGGAAGCAATGTGCAAATCTTGTCGGCACATGCCTTAAAACGTTCATATGCTCAGTTTCAATGAATTGGAAAAAACATTTTTGTTACTCTTCTTGCGCCAAACGAAAATTAACTGGAAATCTTGATGACTCAACATCATAAGCTAATATTTTTAGTGAACTAACACTTTAGTGTTATGCAAAATGCGCATAATGCTATCCAGCTATCAAAGTCAGTTTTATGTTTTTTGAAGTGAAATTTCTTTAGCCGAGTAAACCCGTTATTATCGTTCAAACGATAAAAATTATCAAACAATGGTTTAAGTCCGAACTAACAGACGAATTAATCGAATAAAGTTTTAGACCAGATTTTTTGAAGGTGGAAATTTTCAACTTGATACGTTATGCTTCAATTTCCAAACGTAACACGTTCCGCTGGAATTTTCAACCTGTATGATACAATGGCCAATCGGATGCAATTAGATGATTCTATGGCCAATTGGATGCAATGGAATAATCTGGGGTCACAAACGAGTCATTTACACTTATGGGTTCCATGGATCATTGGACCAAAATTGATGATTCTATGGCCAAACGGATGCAATGGGATTATCAGAGGTCATTCACAGGTGGTCATTGAAACTTTAATGGATTCCATGTTTAAGTCAATTTTTTACAAGACGAACTCAATTACAAATATTTTTTTGTAAATTTATGAATGACGTGTTGAAAAAAACGGACATTTTGGTGTTAAAACTTTCTTGCAAAAAGCTGAGAAGCAAGCAATGAAGGAATTTGGGACAGATCAGATGTAATTTTTTTAAGATTATGTAATACATTAGTTGTGAATTTAAAAAGCAATTAATTTAACACGGTTTCATTAGGGATGGATAGTCGAAAAGTCAACTAGTCGATTATTCCTTCAAAATTTATGTTTTTTGAAGTCGGTTATTGTTTTCGATTAAAAATATAAAATCGGTTATTTGAATCGAATATCCGTCCCTGCGAACACGCAGCCAACTTTGGAAAAAAAAAAGTTTGTTGGACAACACAGACAACTTTGAAAAAGCAAATTTCACTGCTTTGAATCGCAGCCAAAACCAAATTTTAAGGATGTTTTAGCACAAATGATACTTTATTTTTTCTATTTTTAAGAACTTTTAAATCTTAACTGAGCAGCACATGAAAAAAAAGCAGATATATTTTTCAATAGGTATGAAAAGTAGTAGAAAAATCCTGAAATGTCACTATAGCAGAAAAACTTAAAAAATTTTCCTTTTTTAGCTGTTAGCAGTGAGCTTTTTCAAATTATGTTTTGTGTTTCTTTAGACTTGCTTAACAAATTTTTCATGATGCTTTGTTGCTTACATTTTTTTGATAACTGATAACTTATTTCTTGACTCTTCATACGAGCTTGTTTCAAGATATAAAAAATTACAGAAAAAAAGCTGTATTATATGGGCTTTTGCAATGGTTATGATAAAGAAGGAAGTAAAAGGTCGGGCGAACAAAATAGACTTCGGAAAAACCGTTATTTTAAAAATCACAAAAGAAAAAAAAAGTCGAAACCGGTTATTCAACTCGACTATCCATCCCTAGGTTCCATTTATGGTAAAGTACCGTGTTAACTAGAAATATCGTTAAACATTGTTATCTTATCAATTCATAAGAGAGCACGCAGTTTCATGTTTGCACATGATACAAATATATCCTGCATGTTATTGAAAACCTTAGTAAAAGTATTCAACCTACAATCATACATTTTAATAGCGTTAACCTCTGCAAATTTCATTACCTTGAATTTGCTTCAATTTTCAATAATTCACAAATGTTGACTTAATATGTGTGTTATATTAAACTTAATTTTATTGAAAAATATTAAATAGTATTGCTTTGATTCATTGACCCAAGCCAGTTTACTTCAACAAAGAGTTCAACAAAAGTTTTTCGGACAGCATAGGGGAAGAGTGGCATGAAAGAGCCAAGTTTTGAAAGAGCCATCTTGATTTACGCGGTAGTTTTCATACGAATGCTTCTTAAATTATAATTTTTAAGAAGCAATACTCGCCAAATGGCACCCTCGAACATTTGACAGTTCACTGATAATAAACGACGATGGTGTATCGTATTTTGGATTTCTTCATCATTAAGTAAGTTTTTCGGAACATTTTATTTGTTTTGTGACGTCTTCACCTTTAAAACTAACAGTAATATTATTATACTATAATTTTATGGATATATTAGGCCTACCAATAACAGATTTATTTTGCCGGAAAAATCTTGATTTCATACTAATTTTTGAGGTTATGTTTCTTTGGACAATATGTTTTGAAAGAGCTGGGTTGCGGTGGTATGAAGAAGCGTAAAGGAAGTTTAAATTATTTTTATCAAAAATGTTTTTAACCTCTTATTTTGTTTTTGGAATAGGTCTTATTATTATAGATTTTCTTCAAAGCGATTTAATTTTTTTGCTAAAAATATTTTTAAATTTTTTAACTTTTTTTTGTTTTTAGTTTTGAATTTTTTTATTTATTTAATTTGTTTTTGTAAAAACAATACTTTTTATAATAACAATTAATATTTTTAATAAAATATTCGTTATTTTTCGTGTTAAGTCTTGTAATAAGAAGATGGCTCTTTCAAAACTTTGGTTGGCTCTTTCAATGCCCATGTGTTATGAAAGAGCCGAATTTCATGTTTTTTATAAATGGCTACAGGTCCAAAAATATTGTTGATTTTGGAAACTATTTCATGGTATTACGTTCATAAATGAATGAGAAAATACTTTTGATACAAGAATTATAATTTTATTAATTATTTTTATATATTTTGTAACTTTTTTTAAAACTGGCTCTTTCATGCCACTCTTCCCCTACTCTTCCTAATACTCATTCGTGATGGTCTACAATCACTATTTGTTTTCGTTTAATAAAATACGTACTGATGTTTTAATAAAAGCAAAAGTTTTATGTTGCACAAAACAGCAATAAAAATATAAAAAAAAACATGTATTTTTTTTGTTTTGAAATGTTTGCTTTGTTTACTTCATGACTAAAGAAATGCCAACGTTTATACTGAGATGTACCTTAACAAAGACGATTTGTGTTGGGTATTGAAACAATTTTAGTTCGTTTTTTTTCGAAAAAGCTGTTTTTAGCATTAACTCTGTATGCAGTAAAATAAATTGACTTAAATAACTTAATTTATGAATTATTTTTTTCAGATATCTTCACGGAAGAGTTATTTCTATTCAAAGACAAGAAATTTCTTGGTTTCCAACTGCGATTTTAGACCGCGATAATCAGTTTTTTAGAATCGCCGAAATTATTCTTGAAAAGTTTTCAGGCACTGTTTGGTAACTGAAACTGGTATCTGGTAACTGAAATAACTAAAAACTGATGCGTTCAGTAAGCATTTTTGTCCGGAGGAAACATTTAACTTATAATTAGAATAAAGAAAAAGAAAGATTTTAGGTTTATAAATATTAGCATTTTCTGTTTCTGCATGACAACTACATGATTGATTAAAATTTTTACTCACGTTAGATGCTGACAAAATATGCTCAAAATACACACATTTGCTTTATGACGTTTTGTTAAAGATGGATACAAAATTGAACAATTTTACAAATTAGTGCAATTAATTCGCAAACACGACTTTCTTAATAGATATACATTTTGCAAATATGAACGTGGCTTCAATGTGTGCCAAAAACGATTAAAAAATTATTTACTTTACATCATGCAATATTCCAAACGATAACACTTGTTGATTAGAACTTTGAACAAAACACAACAACTTTAGCGACCTCGCACATTTGGCTCACCGGCACATGCAAGACTGGGTAAAGCCTGGCTATGACTAATGCTGGTCTCCGAGTTGTAGACTCGCCGTTAGGTGATGACTGAAAACGATGAAGTCTTTGATTTTACTCTTGCTTATCGTGAGTTGTTTATTTTATTAAAGTGGTTTGAAACAAAGTTTATTTAATTGTATGTGTTATAAAAGCTCGTGTTTAGTGATAAAAAAAGCTCAAAATTTCGATTGAATCAGTAGAAAAGCTTTTTCAAAATTCAAGATCATGGTAGTTGAATAAACGGAGTGCTTGGAATAATGTGGGCAGAGACACAGTTGAGTTAAATAACAGTTGAACAGAGATTTTGACTGGTTTAATTTATAAAGATACTTGTTTTTTCCAGTTTAACCCAGTAATAAGTTATTTTATATTTTATGTTTTATATAGAAAGTTTTTATTCTTGATTTAGAGGTACTTTTTTGAATAAATGATAAAAAAATAATTGTTCTTATATTGAATAGGAGTTTTGTATCTGAGTAGTATATTTAAAGTATAGTTTCCAATAAAAAATGTTAAAATTGACTTATTTTGGTGGATACTTAAAATTTGTATGTTTAAAAGTTTGAGACTATTTTTCAGTAATACAGTCCAACAGTACTATAATTTTGCAACAAGGTTACCACGTAATGCTTCTGAAATTTCAAGTTGTAAAAAAAATTCGAAGGACCATTTTTACTGAACGAAGTTATAATCAAACTTGACTGAGTTTTGTAATTGTTGTGGAAATTGAACTATTGCGCTCAAGAATAGTATTTATGGAAAAAAGAAATTTCAATCGCCACGATAGAACCTTTAAAAAACTTTTTTTTAGATTAAAAGTTTGATATAGCGTATAGAATGGATATAAGGACGGGTCACCAAAAATTAATATAAAATTATACCCACTAGAATAAAAGCGTATATGAGCACTGTAAAGTTTTTTGTTTTTGAGTGTCCCGAAAACTGCCAAAATAGTTTTTTAGTTAAAACATTAGTATTTTAAGTCTATTAGTTGTAACATTAGTATTTTTAGTCCAATTATGAAGTCCCATGAAGTGCAGCATATCATTGGATAGGTATGAAAAATGCAACATCGTGTTCCTTGTTGTCGCTGGCTTCTGATGTCATCTTCAGGTTGATATTTTGCAATATTTATTTTTTAATTTTAAATTGAAACTATAGGGTACGTGAGGCGACAACTCCTTGACTTCGAAAAACAAATAATTACATATTTATCGAAAAAAGTACATTCCCATTATAAATCATTGTAACGATACAAAATGTTCGATTTCCGCATCAAAACTGGGGTGTATAATTTTTAAAAGAACATCATTGTTTACGAGATCGGAAGAATGCAAATAAGATCTGAGTAGAAAATGGTATTCGGGATTATTTGTGACAATTAACTTCATATCAAGTCAAGTTTCAATTTTATTCTAATTTTCGTGTTATTTTTATAACAGCATAAAAATTAATAAATTCACACGAACTAAAAGGGCCCGAAAAACACCATTTTAACTTCAGCTATGAAAAGTGCTGATTTTATTAGCCATTTCATAATTTATTTTCAAGAACCTTGATGGGGGAAAGCCAGAAACCTGTATATAGTATTAAGTTATACGTCTTGAATTAAGGAGGAGATGCCTTTGTAATTTCGGAGAACTGCAAATTTTTTTGCATACTTCGAATGTATAACATGTTAAAAATAAACTGTCATAAGGAACTAAGTGATATATTAAATATATACAGGGTTATGGTCAAAAACGTCCAAGTCCCCAACCGTCACTTTTCAGGTAAGTAGTCGGAGCGCTTGAGGCAGAGCAATGCTTCTTTCACAATACAGTGTAAATTATTGTGTTCCGCAATTCTGACATGAAAATTTATTAAATAAAAAAACAGAAAAAGGGGTTTGGAGTGCACTTTACCATATCATAGTGGTAAATAGATTGGGTAAAGTGCACCCCGCCCCTTTTTTTTCTTAAATAATTTTTCATGCCCGAACCGAAAACCACACAGTCATGGTTTAAAATATAGCTTATATTTGTCATACAGAGATTAAATTTGGTATGTAAGTATCTTATACTAAAACTATTGTGTGCTTAAAAATTGAGCGTAGTTTGTCCACGAATATGCCCACCTCCCATACAGCCGTGTCAATTTTTCATCAAAACTTAAGTGCATATAAAATATGGGCTTCATCCACCCACGGAAACGCCCATTCGCAATACTATTATTGTATTTTGAGAAAGAAATTTTAGGGTATTTCATAGTCGGCCTAGACCGACTTAAGACTTTCTTTACTTGTTTTTTCTTGAACAACTAGATGGAAAAACAAGTAAAGAAAGTCTTATAAAGTCGGTCTAGGCCGACTTTGAAATACCCTAAACATATTTTTCCAAAAACAAAAATAATATTATTGAAAATGGGTGTGTCCGTGGGCGGATGAAGCCTATATTTTATATGCATTTAAATGTTGATGTAAAATTAACACATACCAAATTGTATTCCTGTAGCTCACAGTAAATGCTTTAATTGTGCTTTCGCTATGCGAGGTGGGCGTGTTCATGGACGGATAACTCCCAATTGAACACACCTTAGTTTTGAAATAAAATACATACATACCAAATTTCATCTCACTATGACAAACATAACCTTAATTATTGAGTTTTAAACATTTTGGGTTGTATGGGAGGTAGGCGTGTTCGTGAGCGGATGATGTCCATTTTTCAAAACCATCTTTGTCTTGTCATAAAAAACATACCTGCCAAATTTTACCTCTGAAGGTTAAACAGAGGCTTATTTATTCCGTTTTCAATGTTTGGGTTGTATGGGAGGTGGTCGTTTCCGTGAGCGGATGATCTCCATTTTTCGAAGACATCTTTGTATTAATACAAGACATATACATACCAAATTTTGTTGTTGTAGGCTAATTAAGAGCTGAGTTATGCAATTTTCAATTTTTTCGTTGTATGGGAGGTAGGCGTGTCCGTGGGCGGATTCCAAAAATATTCAATAGTGCAGATCCACCAAGATTTATTCAGTTATCTCAACTCCTTCTTCTTATCCTGTGTTTACGGACAACACACAGAAGGACGGACGGACGGGCGGACATGAATTGCTCGACTCACGAGGTGACGCAGATCAAGAATATATATACTTTTCTATACCGCACTCGCTTCGTTCTATGCGTTACAAACGTTTGCACAAAGTTAATATACCCTGACCTTTCAGGTTTAGTGTATAAAAATCTGCAATATTGAAAGATTTCGTTTGTGTTTTTGGAATATTTGGATTCAGAATGAATTCCGGAAAGAAAGTTCTTGTTGCGTGAGAAGGTAACGCCACCCGATGTCATCGCTGTCTGTTAGTGACAATGACGAACTGGGCGATAATCTTCAATTGTTGCGCGAAGAACTGGATCTGTCTCGATAAATTGTTTGACAGTTCGAAATATAATGTGTAAACAATGAGAAGAAAGACCACAACTCATCGGGCGGTGATGATGATGTACAAATGTGCTACGGATGAAATTTGCACTTTTCCGCCATTCGGTATTGATGTGCTTTTACTTGTTTCTAAGTTTCTGACATAATTAAGTAATTGTTTTCTGTTGCAGATTTTACATCACCGATGATGTCATAAAGCAAGTTTAGTCTTTTCCTACGTGATTTAAATAGTAGAGTGTGGGCGCTCGGATTTCTGTTGTTTTGTTTTCTATCAACAGGTGTTTTTTATTGGCTAAAACTTGTTTATCACCTGTCCGCAAGTTTAAAGGCAATTGAACGATAGGTCAATAGGTAAGTATATCGAGTCATAACCGCGAAAAAGATGTAACCAGCAAAATTAAAATTTTAAAGGAGAAGATTTCTTTTTATTATTTTTGACTCAAGATTTTTAGTTACGACAATGTTTCTAGACAATCCTAACATATAAATAATTATTTTATTATAATTACTATCACTAAATTGTTTGACAGTTCGAAATATGATGTGTAAACAATGAGAAGAAAGACCACAACTCATCGGGCGGTGATGATGTACGAATGTGCTACGGATGAAATTTGGGCTTTTATTCGCTTCAAAACGAAACAATTTTATAAATCTTCAAGCATGATTTTGTTTCAGTTATCTTGAAACGTATTCACTATATTTTCACTCACCCTTTTCCGCCATTCGGCATTGATGTGCTTTTGCTTGTTTCTAAGTTTCTGACATAATTAAGAATTATTATAGATTATTTATAATGAAATAAATTATGAGTTTCGATAAGAAAACGAATTTTTGTGAACTGCTGGTTACATCTTTTTCGCTGTTATGGCTCTATATGATGCACAATGGATCGAAATAAGGAAAATTCAGAATTAGGAAATAAAGTGTCAATGCTGTCAACTAAATGCTTAATTTGAGTGTATTGGAGCTACTGAAATGAAATTTTAAAAACAAATTTAATTTATCATACCCAGCTTGTGTTACAGAGCGTTAAATAAGTTTTTCTATATTAAGGTAGCAAATTATAACTCCTGAACCGTATTACGTTGAATTAATTTTTTTATCATTATAATGTAAAAACTTGCCCTCTGAAATCTTTTATGAATTTTTAATATTAATTTGATCACTCAGAATATAAAACTGAACTATAGACCCCTTAAATAAAAAAATTTATTGCTGAAAAGAACTCTCCAGTGTGTACCACGTAGAACCTGCTGAAGTATAGATGTCTCAATTTTTTTTATAGTTTGTATTTTTTATACCCTAAACCTGAAAGGGTATATTAACTTTGTGCAAACGTTTGTAACGCACACGGTTAAAAATCTTGGACTAAATTTTAAACTTTTTTGGATTACATATAGGACACGACCAAGATTATTTTTTAATCCAATGAAAAGTTTTAAATTTTTCAATCCAAAAAGGATTTATTTTTAATCCACAAAAAGTTTAAAGTTTCTTTATCCAAAAAGGAATAATTGTTAATCCACAGAAAGTTTAATTCCAAATTCACTGTTTTTGTTGCTGACGCTGCCACTGCTAGATTGTAATTTGCAGGCAGTAAAATACGAAACAGCTAATCACTGCCGCTGCCACTGACACAGCTGCTGCCACTGCCACTGCTGCATTGTAATTCAGCTATTAAATAACATTATTACTTTTTCTTGAAAATACTACCTTAATGCAAATTTGTAGTCCAAAAATAGTCTTAAACTTAAACTTTTTCGGATTAAAAAAAATTAAACTAAAATATGGAATAAAAAATAGTACTTTTAGGATTAAAAATTCCTTTAAACCAAAGTTTGGATTAAAAACTAGTCCAACATTTTTAACCGTGCATAGAACGAAGCGAGTCCGGTATAGAAAAGTATATGGGCATTTTTACGTGTGGCGCACGGACATTCGTACGATTTTTTCTCCCTTTATTTACCTCGGAATTCCAGAATGGGCTTTTGGTGGTTATTCTTTTTAGCCTATTCTATTACTTAACACGCCCCGTTTCAGAAACACTAAAAATGTTTGTTCTTGATGGCTTCATTCGAAAGTTATTGCACTTTTTGTCTGGCGTGGCGCACGGACATTTTTAGGAAATGACTTTTGAGGTTGTGTTACATTTTTCAAAATTTCAGCTAATTGGTGTACTTTTTAAAAATTTTGAGTACGCAGCCTGATGTATTAAGGTTAACACAATAACATGGTACTCATCTTTTTAACAAAAAGTGATACTTACGTAAGTTATAACTGTTTAACCAGCGTGACGTTACGGACACAAAATCGTGTTGCACGGAAAAAGTAAGATTTTGTATACAAATTTGTTGCTTTGCTTTAAATAGATTTTATCTCTTAGTTTAAAATAAAATATTGTATTTCTTACGTTCATCTAAGAATTCAATAGTTGCGGGTTGCAACAATTTAACAGATGCAGGTTGCAAAAAAATGCATCTTTAAAAATTACAAATTGATTTATGAGTTTGAGCCCGCATGCTGCCGAACTACAATAGAGCACCCATTCATAACACGGATATCATGCATCTTGTGCAGATGCATTTTGCACTCCATTTAACATGGCTTCAGCGTTTAAGTAGCTGATCGATACTGCTGTCTTTATCAATGAAAACAACATTTACGTTTGAACAGTATAGTAACATGGCTTAAGTCGTTGGCAGTTCTTATTTTCCACCACACCGCTCTTTTTACGGTTAATTTGTAAAAGAGCATCTTCTATGCTTGAATTTGAAATGATGGACACAAAAATTGAACAACATGAGTATAACTACAGCGTTATATTATGTTATAGTGCGTCCTCACTTGGAGGACGCAAGTCAAGTTTGGTCCCCAAGTTACAATGTGCATGTTGAACAAATAGAGAAGATCCAAAAACGTTTTGATCTGTTGGCTCTAAAGGGCTTAAGTGGAACTGCTATTTTAAGCCTTCCTCCTTATGAGGATCGTTTAAAACTATAAAGAATGTAGTCACTAAGTGAGCGAAAGAGGTCCGCAGATATCATATACTTACGCCAACCGGTGTTTTCGATTCTCCGGAAATTCCATCTCTCATTAATTTCAACTCTAACCGTAAAAGCAGTAGAAACGCTAACACTTTAATTTATTTACCTTTTCGTTGAACGAACTATATATTAACTGCTCCTTTAAGCCGCATGAGTACCTTTGTTAACATCTGTTTTTGATGTTAACTTGTCAAAAGATCAACTCAAAAGTAGACTAAAAGCTATTTTGTAATAAGATTTATGTGTGCATGGTAAGTAGTACCGTCCTTTGTTGTCCCTGTAAGTAGCCCAACCAAAACTTTGGTGGATAAATTTTTTCCACATTAACTTTGTCTTGAGCCACTGGAATCCGTATCATTAAATTTTTATTAATCAATTAATGTTTTGTTCGGTTCGCTTTTAGGGGCTGAAGTGGAACTGAAATTTTAAAACTTCCACCTTATGAATTTCTTTTAAAATTAATAAGACTAAAATAATTAAATAGCTAAGAAGGTTTGCCTATAACCCAACTCAAATTTGGTACGCAAATTTTTTCCACATTAACATGGTTTGAGTGAGTGGTATCCAAAACATTACATTTTTTTTATGAAATGGGACATGACTTTAATGGGTTAATGTTAAAGCCAGTGATAGCTGAACTCTATTGTTATTGCATGTAATTCAACACCTACGCCACAAGAAAGATGGAGGATATGCGAAATATGTTGTCTGTAGTTATTCATTGTTTCATGTTGGTTGATCAACTGAAAACAGCTCATATGAAAAATATATACAAGGTTTGTCCGTGCGTCACGGCTCTAAAATGGGTTCTCTGCGTCTAATCAAAAAAATTGTTCAAACCAAAATTCTTTAGTACAAAAAGTTGGCTTTGCTTATGAATTTTTATGCTATTCCGATGAAGGGTTATTGCTATAGAACAACAAGTGTGATTTTTTCGTGACGCACGAACACTTTTTCTTTACAAGGTTTTGATTTTAAGTTGAAATTAACCAATAAGAGAATATGACCAAGAGTTAAGTCCACTATATTCTTTAGGAATTTTTACATAAATTCTCATTTTTAGTTTTCAAATTACTCACCAAACCTTTGTTTGACATGTATTACAAATTAAGTTGTTTAAAACAAAAAATGTTCACTTGATGACTTCATTGGATATTAACGCTTATAACTGTTGTCTTGGAATTTCCCCATTATGTTTTATTACATATTCATAAATTTCAGAGTGTCACCGTTCGTTGTATATACATAGTTCATATATTAAACTAAATTGATTATCATGCACTCATGTCTCTGTTTTCGTAAAAATGCCCATATATATTCTTGATCAGCGACGTGAGTCGAGCCATCCATGTCCGTCCTCTCCGTGCGTGTTCTCCGTATACACAGGATAAGAAGAAGGAGTTGAGATAATTGGATTAAACTTGGTACACATGGTCACATTGACCCAAGGATCTGCACTATTTAATATTTTTGCTATTCGCCCACGGACACGCCTACCTCCCGTGCAACCCAAAAAATTGAAAACTGCATAAATAAGCTCATAATTAGTCTACAACAATAAAATTTGGTGTGTATGTGTTTTGTATCAACACAAAAATGTCTTCGAAAAATGTGTGTCATTCGATCACGGACACGCCCACCACCCATACAACTCAAAAATTGAAAACGCAATAAATAAGCCTCTGTTTGACCTACAGAAATAAAATTTGGCACGTGTATTTCTTATGACAAAACAAAGACGGTTTTTAAAAATTGACATCATCCGTCTATGGACTCGCCTACTTCCCATACAAACCAAAAAGTATAAAAGTGAATAAATTAGATTATGTTTGTCATAGAGCGATCAAATTTGGTATGTATGTATTTGATACAAAAACCGAGTTGTGTTCAAAAAATGGGAGTAATGCCTCTATGAACACGCCCACCTCGCCTAGCGAAAGGCATTAACTGTGAGCTACAAGAATAAAACTTGATATGTGTAAATTTTTCATCAACATTTAAATGCATATAAAATATAAGCTTCATCCGCCCACGGACACGTCCATTTTCAATAATATTATTTTGTTTTTAGAAAAGTAGGTTTAGGGTATTTCATAGTCGGCCTAGACCGACTTTGACTTTCTTTACTTGTTTCTTACTAATTTCGGTTGCTGCAATTTCAAAATTGCTTACGTTAACATCAAATTTTAAAATTAATATTTTAATTAGAGATTTAAATTGCCTCGATTGCCTACACGTAGCAAATGAAACTTTATCACCTTTTACGAAGTTCGAGCTAAGCCGAGCTAAGCCGAGCTTGCTAGCGGTCGAGTTTATTACTCAACCGTCCAGGGTTCAATCCCTGACGTAACTAGCAAGAATGTTTTTTATATAAAAAACATTTGTTTTTGATATATTTTGATAGATTGTTTTTATGATTGCAAGCGCGAACTTATTGCGAGGGTTTTTTTATGACCAATGAGTTAATGAAACTATTCTAATTAGAATTTAAATTATTTAAATTATACTTTTGATACATACACAGTCAGGATGCGAACCTACGTCCTCTGCATGCCCGTCTAGCACACTTCTACTGAGCTATTGATAACGATATGTTGACTGTTGCACAAGATATTGAAAACTGCTCATCTAAACTAGTGTCAGAAAATCTTGACAAAACATGATTTTTTTATAAAATTCTTGTTTTCAGTTAATTTTATACGTCAAAACAAAATTTTAATTTTGTATTTTAAAACGTGCAGTTTTATTTTTGTATGGTGTAGAATGTTTTTGAAAATATTCATTATTATTTCTAAAACGTTTCATTCTACTTTTGTTTATTAAAATATGAGTGATTATTTCTGTATGGCCTAGAATGTTTTTGAAAATATTAATTTTACCTTGTTATATCATAGTAGAATGTTCGTTTTTATTTAAATCGTTTCATTTTACTCATGTATGCTAAAGTATACATTTTCATTTTTGCATTTTACTTTTTTTTGTTTTCTTAGTGTAGTTAGAAAAGACAGTTAATTATATTAAATAAATAACCAAAATAGTAAATAACAACAAAACAGAAAGGCAAATGACATTTTTGTAATAGTAAAATGACATAAAATTATCTGTTACGTTCCAGTAAATAAAAAAAATTATTAAAGGATTAACCCAGGAAGGACATGCTTCATTGTATCGAAGACGCATGGTTATATTATATCGCTGTTCTTCCTTGTTTTTGTTTGTTTTGTTCTGATTTTTTCTATAGCACCAGTCGAAGTCTAGCTTGAACGTATGCGCAGACGTAGAACCGAAAAACTAGTTTTTAAGTATGATTTTTAAGAATTACCATCGTCGAAACGACGAAGCATGGCTTTTGAGTAACTTTTTGAGTTTTGTATTTTGAGTTTTTTGTTTGTAGTTTTCGTATTAATAATCGCATTTCAATTAAATTGCTGAAACGCAAAACCTGCAGCCAAAAACATATATAAATGTTAAGAATATTGAACAATTTTTATCGATGTGTGACGACTACAACGAATCCAGTGATGAACTTTATTGTTTCAGCGCTCGCTTTAGCACAGTGGAGGCTTAAAAAAAAATGTGAATTACGACAGGGACTGTCATCCGTATTATAATAATACACTTTGTAACACTTTTAGCACTTTTAGTAACACTTTGGGTGATCAAAAACTAGTCAGAGGAGCTATGATATATACTATCATGAAGATAGTTCTCCTCTTGTTAAAAGAGACGTCGATGCATTTCATCAAATGTACAGTGTTCCAAGCTGTTCACGCAGACTAGTGCGAATTAACATGAATGAAAAATAAGAATTTCTAAAATACTTACATAGTTCACGAGCCAACATATTTCACAACATGCTTCAAGAAAAAGATCCTCGGTCTCGTGAACTACATATGCAAAATATTACATTTTGCACTAATAAAAGGTTATTAGCTGACAACTTAGGGTTCCCAGTTAATCGAAGAAGGTAAGAAATCAATAATTTTCTTCCAGCTGAAAACCAAAATCTTAAAGAAACAAAGACACACGAAAAAATCATCCTGCGCAAAATGCTTTATAATCTTATGTGGGGAGCATAAAATAAGGCTTTGTGCCTATAACCTATAGTATTACTTCAACCATTTAAAAACTACATCTGATTAAAATTTTGAACTTGGTTTTGAAGGTAAAAATTAATTTTATAAATAATTTATGCTTAAAGTTGTTAATATTTTAATTTGTTATATGAACCTTTTTTATAAAATGCCAAATGAACTCAAATAGAAAAAAAGTTATTTTTTTGTTAAAAACTATTATACACACAATTTTTGGTATGTTCTCTTATTCTAAATAATCCAAATAATCAAAAATTTTTCCGCATAGGACATTGGTAGGGGCCTTTTAAAAAATGGTGTCGTCGATTCGACGAAGCATGACCTTTATGTATAAAAAATAAGCATGTCCTTCTAGGGTTAAAAATAACTTAGACAATTTTAAGTGGGGCCTGACATTGGTTGTTTTTGAATTGACTTTTTTTATAATTTTGTATTTTAGTAAATATTCTTAAGATTCTAAGAAAAAATGTCATGAAAAAATTCCTACGGGTTCAAAAGTTACAGCCGGATTAGTGAGAGCGCATTTTAATTTTTCTTTGTTCACAAACTTTGAACGCGTTTATCTCGAAACCATGTTTTTCGTACTGGTACGAAATGTTTTTTGTATTTTTTTAAACTTGATTCGCTTTCGTATGACACGATCTTTTTTTAAATTTTTTTCGATTTTGTATGAATTTTTAAAGTCAATATTTTTTTCAAAAAACACACTTTTAAATTTGGAACATCATCAAAAATTTAAAAAAAAATTTTTAAAAAAATCTCCTGTCACACGATAACCAATTTTGTTAAGATTTAAAAAAGTCATTTTTTTTCAGATCGGACAATTTTTGCGACTCCCAGCGCTGCAACCACGAGGCCCCGTTTTTTTCTCTGCCGCCAGTTTAGAGCTCTATAAAACCATGTCGGAGTGAAAAATATATTTTTTGAATTTTTTTTCTTGTAATTTGTTCAATTCTCTACAATTTTGGAAAAATGTTTGTTTTTGACTGGGTTATGAATTTTGAAAAAAGGTCTGTTTTCTCTGCCGCGAATTTTATGTCCCACCTTAAGGAATAAACGCGAGTTTAAATGGTTAAAAATGCGGTTTTTGGTTTTTAAAATAAAAAAAAATAAAAAAGGGCTAAACCTTGAAAAATAGGAGAAGGTACAACCATGTAGTAAACATATACTTTTTCATACTTACAAGGCATAACAAACGTTGTGTCAAAATTAATATTAACTTGGGGCAGTATGCGTGGGTTATAAAAAAGTCTAGTGTTCAATCGATCAATCATAACAGTTAAAACTAATATTTTGATGTATTCGAGTTTATTGAGCCCATTGCAGATAGTCGCAAAGCTTGCGTTCCACAAACAAACAGTTAACACATACAGCACCAAACTAGAGGTGAGCTTTAGTTCTCTCGGACATACATTTTTCGCTCTCTGTTTATCGTTCAAGTTCGCTGCTTGCGCTTAACTAAACAAGTCTTTCGTTTCTTTAGTGGTTGCAATTCCAACCAAACTGAGAAGACGACGATCAGCTAGTTAGTCGTCAGAGAACCGTGCATGTTAAATCACTTCGAAACGAAACTTACTCTTATCGTGTTTGAATCGGAAAATTCTTCTCTATTTTTCATGAGATTTTATGTGATATCAAATAAGTTTAATAAATAAATCTTACTAAAAATTGGTAAATAGTGAAAATCGTTAAATATATTTAGATATTAAAGTTGTTCTGTTTTTTTAATAATGAATATCATTGCGTAGATTTCAAAATAATATTCATAGTCTACAACCGGATTCATTAAAGGCAAAGAATGTAATTCGTGAATGTGATATAAGTGTGTATTTCGTCACTACGACTCACATATTTTAATGTTCGTGTTTTACTGTTGTTGTGGTATTGCTACTTTGGTGTTATTAAAGTTCAAGATAAATATGACGAATAGTTCATTAGCTAAAATCTAAGTAGTGCTGTACGATATGAATTATTTTATAAAACATACAAATTCAAACAAAAAATCGCCACTTGTGTCGCACTTCGCCACACGTCCCAGACAATGCAATCGCAAAAGGGTGAAGAGAAACGGCAAAAAAGAGAAATCGTTGTCGTTGTCTACTGATTGAATGAAAAGAAGAAAAAACAAAATTAAAAACAATAAAAGAAAAAGTTAAAATGTTAAAATCGCAGTGAATAGCAGTGGCGACGCGTTCAACGACGCAACAACCGGCTGGTCGACCTATGAAGTACTTCATAGCATTAAGCACCTTGTCTCTTCAATCAACTCTCCCAAACTTTTTACTGACGGCCTGTTTTACTGAGTTACAGACTTTAAATGTTTGTTTGTTTATAGTTGTCTGTATCGACTAAAGTACATATGTATGCAAGGCACGAAAATTTGTGTCTATTTTGGAGATGTGCGCAGTGCGTGTTAATCTTTCTCTGTTATTTTCTTTGGGTTAGAGCTTAAATGAAAGTTTAAACGTTTAATTTATCGTTTCATGGTTACAACAAAAGTTTTCTAAGAAATTTGGCAAAATATGAACTAAATCAGAAAAAACAAAGAAAATAAAATCGAGAATTAAAATATTTCTTGTGCATGTTGATAAGTACTTGAGTTAGTTGAAGTTAAGTCTCTTGTTATTGCTGCTGCTTGTGACACCTGCCAAGTATTTCATAACAATTCGTATAACCATGACCAGCTCAGTAAATATTTTCACGATATTTGCAGAATTTATTTATAATATATGGGTTTTTCCGATCTCTCTCCTTCATTTGAGTGACTCACATATATTAAATTTTAGGTATACTTTGAATTTAACTTTCATGTATGCGAGGAAATTGTTAAGCAACATGTTAGCTGATTGTAAAAGTGGCAAGCATGAGGCCAAAATTGTTTACATAAAGCAAAAATATAATTTATATAGGTACATTCAAATTAAATAATATTTAAAGTAGGTTTCCGCTGAAGTTTAAATTCATCTGTGAAGGTAGAAATCCATAATAGTTATATATTATTAAACCATTATTGTTATTTGCTTCCATGTTTCGGGTATTACCATTTGTTAGACTGACACATTTTTGGTCTTTCTGTCCATCTTTCAACATTAAGTTTAATGGGAGTTTCATAAAATTTAAAAAATATTTTCAGAAAGTATTGGTCAATTGAATAAAACTTGTAGTTATAAACACAAACGTCCGAATATAAGCCAATAAATGTAGGTACTACTTGTTAAACATTAAAAGCGTTTTTCTCGAAAAGTGCTGTTTGAAACCGATGGACAGAATTACTTGAAAACTATTACAAGAATCGCTACTAATTTTTTTTTTACTAATAAATCAAATACCATTGCTACTTCTAATCGTTCGATTTTTATTTTAGAAAAATATTTTTTAATTAATAAAATAAAATAAATGAATTATATAGTCAAAAATAAGTTTTATAACTTATTTTCATTTTCGTAAAAATTAGTTATTTTCAAAAATCTTCGATTAAAAGCTCAAAAAATTTCAGAGGAACCAAAGTTATTATTTTTTTTTTGTTTTTTTGATGAAATAGCTTCGAAAAATCGTGTCCATCGCATATTTCAGATACTTACTTACTAAGATGGCGCTTACAACCGTTCATCGAGTTTGGCCTCGTCTAAGAATTTTCGCCAGCCTATTTTGTCGTGCGCTTGCTGGCGCCAGTTAGAAACTCCAAGCGTTGTTAGGTTGTCCAATCCCTGATCTTTCCAACGCAGATGCGGTATAATTTTTTGGCTGGAGCTTCGTCGTTCATTTCTCGACATCCGCTCTTTTTTAATACGCTTGACTATATCGATGTCAGCTTATAGGTCATACAGCTTGTGATTCCATCGTATTCGGTACTCGCCATTGACGCATATTGGACCATAGATCTTGCGAAGGATTTTTCTCTCAACCTAGAGTTTGTGATGCGTATAGTAGGACGGGCATAATTATGAAATTATAGAGCGTCAGTTTTGTTCGTCGAGAGAGAGCTCTGCTTCTCAATTGCCTACTGAGCCCAAAGTAACACCTGTTGGCAAGAGTTATTCTTCGTTTAATCTCAATACTGATATCATTTGAGGAATATATGCTGGATCCCAGGTAGACGAAGTCCTTACAACCTCAAAAGAGGTATTATCAACAGTGACATGGTTCCCAAGACGTTGGTACTGTTTGTTTGTTGACACAAGATACTTAGTTTTATCTGAGTTCACTGCAAGACCCATTCGACTCGACTTTTTTTCTAGCCTGGAGAATGCTGCACTGATTTCACGAGTATTATGGCCAATGATGTCAATATCAGCAGCATACGCTAGCAGCATAACACTCATATAGAATATTGTGCCACTGCGTCTCAGATCTGCTGCTCGGATGATCTTCTCCATTACTATATTAAAGAAGTCGCACGATAACGAATCACCTTGTCTGAAACCTCGCTTGGTATCGAACGGAAGGGAGAGGTCTTACCCGATTTTCACTGCACTGCTGGTGTTGCTCAGTGTTATCCTGCATAGAAGTATTAACTGTGCAGGAATAGCAAATTCAGACATGGTTGAATATAGGTGACTCCTTATCGGACTGTCGATGGAGTCTTTGTAATCAACAAAAAGATGGTGTGTGTCCATTTGATTCTCAAGGATCTTCTCCAAGATTTGTTGAAGCGTGAAGATCTGGTCGATGGTGGACTTTCCAGGTCTGAAGCCACACTGATTAGGTAAAATCAGTTGGTTAACGATGGGCTTCACTCTTTCACACAATACAATCGACTGGACCTTATATGCGATATTAAGAAGGCTAATCCCACGGTAGTTGGCGCAAATGGTGGAATCTTGTGGATTGGGTAGAGGTTACAATCATCTGGAATGCATTTTTCTGACCATATTTTGCATAGAAGTCTATGAATGCATTTAAACAGAGCTTCGCCACCGGTCTTAAACAGCTCAGCCGGTAAGCCATCGGCTCCTGAGGCTTTGTTGTTTTTAAGCCGAGCTATAGTCGTTATTGTCGGGCAGCGAAACTTCAACGCTGTTATTGAAACTTGGGGTCTCCGGGATATCATCTTCCGGAGACCCCAATCAGCGTCGTCATTTAGAAGACTAGAAAAGTGTTCCCTCCATAACATTAGTGAACTTAAGATATCTGTCACTAGATTACCATTTTTATCATTGCAGGAAGAGTCTCCGGTCTTAAAACCATCGGCCAGGCGTCTTATTTTTTTGAAAAATTTTCGAGTCTCATTCCTGTCGCCATGCATCTCAATTATGGCATTATGATAATAATAAATTCTTAGACTGATATAATATTGACACAAAAAATGTTCATGTAAAATACTGTACTGAATACAATGTATTGAAATCGTAATATGTACAGCTGCGGTCAAAAAAATAGTAGTGCCCACAACGTTTCTACAAAAACTTAAAACAAAACTCACACGTTATTGGATTTCATAATTTCTTTTAAGATTTAGTATTCTCCACATCTTATCATTTATTTAACAAAAACTTTGAACTAAAACAAGCTAGTAACTCAAAATAACTTGATATATTTGCCCTTTCCGTCATATTACAGCGGTCAAAAAAATAGTAGTTAACATAAAAAGTTCAACAAAAATAGAAAAATAACGAAAAATTTGGTAATTAACTTTACAGTTTAAATGAATTGTACTTCTTTCTTGCGATTAATACTTCGTTTTATGACCTTTCTTAGCAATTACTGGTTTGCAACGACGAGTCATTGAGTTCACAAGATCCTTACATGTCTGTAAAAGTATGGAGTACCAAATTCGGTCAACCTCTTTCCAAAGCTGATGTTTGTTTGTAGGTTTGGAGTCAGCAATGCCCTTTTTAACATCACACCACAAATTTTCAATCGGGCTCAAATCCGGCGACGGAGCAGGCCACATTAAGAGCTCGATCCGATTGTCCCAGAACTACTACTTCGCATGTTTTCTCGTTTCTTTCGTGTTGTTATTTGATTTTCAACCTCTTTGTATGTTTTGCTCTCGGAAATTAATTTTTTATTAATTCCCACTTTTCCACACAACAATGTTTTTCTCGTACCATTTCTGGAAAAATTCTGCACATCTAAATTTTGTTTTTATATCAACTGATGGAAAATAGTTCAATACTTACTTTTTGTTTGTTTATAATATAATTTAGCGATATTTCACTGCTTTGGTATTCATAAAACACTACTATTTTTTTGACCGCACAAATTTGCAACAATTCTCAATATAAGTGAATTTACAAAAATAACAGAAAGGTGTTGTTGACAAGATCAGGTCATCAGATTGTATACTCACCATATAACGGTATAAAACAGTCGTGGCGAGAAAAAATGGATTGTTTAGAAAAGAATGTGATTTATCACTTTTCATTTTTGGCACTACTATTTTTTCGACCGCAACTGTATATCTTTTTATTAGTTTAAATAATGTTATTGTTATTTTAAGTTCGCCAATTTTTTATAAAGCCTTATTTATAAATAAATAAAATCGTTCAATTAAAAAAATAAAACAAATTATAGATATACTATAGGTCATATAACACAGAGAACAACGATATGGGGCGAGAATACGAGGTGTACTTTGCAACAGGCGCGTTAACGTCAGGCGAGTTTATTTAATATTTTTATAATAGTGGTTTGCTTTCTCCATCGATAAAAAAAGCATTTTCGTTGTAAAATTAAGCGTAGAATATGATGGTTATACTAAAAACACGCTAAGTGGTGGGTAACATTGTTAAACAATTTTTTCATCATTTAAAAAATTTATAACAATATCAAATTTGTTATTAAAATGCTATTTTTTTTTTAAATGCATTTTTTTATCTTCAAAATAAAAAATAAACTTTTCGGTAGCTTAAAAACAATCGGAGTAATGAATTTTTGAAAATTAGTCTTCAAGACAAAAATAATTTTCAATAAAAAAAAACAAAAAAATCTCGAGCACGTGTCGCTTTTTTTCGATATAGAGCCCGTACAAAACATTCAGGCAGATTAAAAATGTGCCGGTCATTAGTTGTTGAAATCTGTACGGTTTATAAAAGAATGACCCATATATAGTTATATAGTCGTATGTTTTAAGTATTATGAGTACAACACTTTGAGTTCGCTACCTGCTAAAACAGATGAAGAAGAGGAAATAACGTCAATATCTTATGAAAAACATAATATAATTTCGAAGCTCAAGCCCTCAAGACTCAAAGCCCTTAAAGGTTCCAAAATGCCAAAATTTAAATACAGTAAGCTTAAAACTGATTTTAGTTTAAAATTAGCTAGAAAGTTTGGAAACTGAACCGAGTTTAGCCAACACTCATTAGTCTAAAGTGATGGTCATCTTGTCAAGTTTTGAAATAAGTCATCTTATTACCACGAAGTTCTAGGTCGAGGAAAGTTCCAGTGCCTTATTGACGTGCGTAAAGATTCCTCATTCTGAAATGAGAATGACTCAGACATTTTTTTTATGAGTGTAATGATGCGACAGTAGATTTACTTATCTGCGTATATAAAAGACTACCATGTAAAAAAGTTTAAAATCATTCTAGAATAAGTCTGCTAATATATGACACAAAATATTAAGTTTGAATATTATTCACACTCTTTTGGAATTTAATTTAATCAGTTCTCTCGTAGTAAACATCAAATAAAATATGTTCAAAATAATGAGAATCCGGCTCTTTTCGCTGTACATTATCCGCATTTGTTATTTATTTGCTTTCCAGTTTCAAATTGAAATTCACATTTTAAGAAAACTCATGCATGTTTAATGCATTTTCGGGAGCTATGTTTGTATGAGTATTTTTAAAATCCTAAGCGTATGCAACAAAAAAACAAAAAATCAACAACTGCAACACAACTGCAACAACCAACGCACACCTTTTCGACCACAATAGATGGCGAACGAGTGTGTTTGAAATGAATTTAATGATAATTTATTATGGCAACAACAGCATGAAATTTCACATTAAAAAATTTTCTGAATTTATTTTGTGCAAACGTAATGTTGAAATGAGCACGCATAATAAATGCACACATACAAACACGATCAAACATACACTCGCACTCACACACACACACACACACACCTTCACACTCATACAAAAGTTGGTTTAAATAATGGACCACACCTGCATCGGATTTTGGTAATAGAGTCCCTGCAATGCAAATTGAATTAAGTTGGCTGTGGACCTAAACAACAACACAGCTGCTTTGTTGTGCTCTTGTTGTTGTTGGTGTAAAATATGAGACTTTAGCACAGTGGTTTAAAATGTGATTTTTCTCATTTTAAACCAAAACATTTCATCTTGGCTAGTAATTGCAAATCTTAATTTTTAAGTTATATTCAGAGTTATTTTATTTATTTAATTTCAATTAAAAAATACCACACAAAGCTCGGGATTATTATAACATAACGTGTTGCTTTAAAAAAAACAATCCACCATAGAAATATAATTATCCTCAATTCCAAAAAATAACACAATTTAATTCAAAACACTGTAAATAAAAAGCTGCAAAAAAGTCGAAATAAATGGATGGACAGTTGGAGTACTTCGAGAAGACCCAATAATTTTGTTCAAAGTATAGCTTCCACACTGATTGGTTTTGTTTTTGTTATACTCGTCTGCTTTGTTTTAAAACTTGTTTGGCTTTTAACTGCTTCAACTTCATTTACTGGCCGGTCGTTTCACAGACAACATGAAATTAGCAGTAATAAACTCTGTTTATCTCTTCCCAAATCTATTCTCCTTGTCGATAGTTATATTTTATGCTCTGTTTTTGTTGATTGTTCATAAATAAATATTTGAATTTAGTTGAAACAAAATATCTTTCACATAATAGAAGAGTTTCGTTACGTTTAACCTTTAATTGTTTAAATTAAGAACTTCTTATTGAAGTGCAATTTGATTCTTTCGGTTAATATTTTCTTAACAGTAGTGCTGAATTGCAAAATTAATCTTTACAAAGCATCAGTATGTTTTTCTTTGAATTGCTTCTTCGTAGATTCACCAAAATTCCGCAACTGGATTGTTATTATGAAGCACGCTTTCGTGCTTTGAAAAAATTTATTTTTGAACTTAGCCTGGTAGTTCGCGCTTATTATTTTACTAATTTAAATATACTTTGTATGTTACTACTTTTTATTAACAATCCAATCCATTTTGTTTTTTTTACACTTTTCAAATTAACTTTAAAAATTTTCATAGCAGGAAAAAAATCTGCTATAAGAAAAATACATTTCTAAACGATGCATTGTTTGAGAAAATAAAGCGTCGTTCTTTTATATAAACCTTTGGTTTTTCCTCCTGCCGATGACAGTGGTTTTGAGAACACAATTACTTTTTAAAGATGCTGAGCATAATTTTTGTAAAACAAATACAGAATTTTATTTGCTTTTAAACTTAAGAAAGTTATGATTTTCTTCTTCTTTGCAAGCAGGAAACATTTTATTAGTGATTGAATTTATTCTTTAAAGACTTGTTCATGAGCTTCTTGTTTATTTCTTTTCCTCGATTTTATTTGGACTCCAACATATTTGTTGGTAGTAAACTATTAAAGTCGTATTCATTATATTTATTATAAAACCGCATTTATGTTCGGGAAATGGTCTGTTTAATCAGGCCGAACATTTTACACTAGTGGTGCCCCTAACGTTAAAAAATAATTCTGATATTATTTCGGTTACATTTTCAAACTTTTTTCATGTTGTTTGGATTCAAACCCTGGGTTTTATACTTTGCCACAAGTGATAATTCAAAGTGATTTATATAGTTTCTAATGGAGACATGGAGAGCAGATAAATATGTAGAATTTTAGATTCTTTTCTTTCTAAGTCCGTAAAGGATCGTCCATAAACTACGTGATTGATTTTCAGCGTTTATCTTATAAAGTAATGTTGCATATGAAATTAACAATTGTTTCTTGAAAGAACGTTTTTTTCTAGGCCAAAGTTTCTGACAAAATTCAATCGAGTCGATTGGACCAGATGCGTTCCTAGGCTTGGTGTCACCCGGGCGGATACCCATGGTGTCACCCCTATAAGAATTTTCTAAATGCAATTAGAAACCAATTCGATGAGATTTTGTGATTTTATTATTTCCTTTATGTTTTCCGAAAAAAACAATAGATGACAAACAATAACAAATTGTTAATAAAAACTTTTTAACAAAAAAAAACCTACTTCAAAATCACTACAAAGTAAAAAATAATTTTGAATTACTTTTACTATTTATTTCTTGGTCAAACTTGATAATTTATTTATATTCATTATTATATTGGAAATGTTATAATATCAATTATTCTGAATTGTTTTATTTATATCATAAATATATTAATTTTTTATGATAATAGAATCTTCGAAGTCGGCGCTAATAAAATCAGATTTTTTGTGCAGCTGCAACACACATAAAGCATTTTAATTAAGATTTAAGAAAAATTAAGATTACAAATTAAAACAGCGTCACCTAAGCGGGATATTCACAAATAAAAAAGTCTTAAATAGAGTAGGGATGGCAAAAATATCATGATTTTATGTCAATGATTAGCGCTGACTAGAAGCTTTTATTATCATAAAAAATTAATATCAAAAACAAAAAAAAAAAATACAAATTGACCATTTCAGCCCTTGAAAGGACTTTGACCGAGCTTCTTATGATCAATTGTGTTGTGTGTGTTATTACATGTTTGCACACAATTAACCGAGAAGTGGACCTACATGTTTTATGCCGACTCCGAACGGTTCATGTTCTCAAGAAGCTTTACATGGCATTATTTACTCTCTGAGATTTGCCATTGTCTGCAGAGAGGTGGTGATCAATCAAAAAAATTTTTTTATTGAAAAAACTTTCGCCGCGACTGGTGATCGAACTCGGGCTCCGAGCGTGCTAAGCCACACACTTAACCTGCACGCCACGGTCACCACAAAAAATTAATATATTTATGATAAAAATAAAAAAAATTCACAATAATTGATATCATAAGATTTCCAATATAATAATATAAATAAATTATCAAGTTTGACCAAGAAATAAATAGTAAAAGTAATATAAAATTATTTTTTACTTTGTAGTGATTTTGATGTGGGTTTTTTTTTTTTTGTTAACAAGTTTTTATTTCTTTCTTTTTAGCGAAAATGATATATATTAAAAAAGTGTATAAATTAATCAAACACCAATTATTTATGCTCATAATATGGAAAATGCTTTTCTGTCGTTTCTTATTCTGTTCTTTGTCAGTATCTTTATCAGTACCTACTCTTGTATTTTTATCAGTACCCCAATGTCAATATTGACTGAAATATAGTGTGTTTGTAATAGTGACACGCCTCTTTGTCAAGAATATCACACTCTTTGTCATAGTGTTTTCAATAGTTCTACCCATTCTAACAATGAATTTTATCACTCTTAAGTCAATATTATACAGTTTTTTTACACACTGCCACACCCCTTAGTCGAATAACGCCCAATTCCTCGGTAGTATTTTGTAATAATTGTGCCTACGTCTGTACTTTTTCAGTTAGTAGCGTCAGTATTCGATTTAGTGTTTTATAATATTGCCACACCCCTTTGTCGAATGACGCCCTTTTTATTGAAATTACTTGTTATAAGTGTGCCTACCTTTGTACTAAATATCAGTACTCTAGTGTCAATATTATTCGAGATACAATGTGTTTAATATATTGCCACACCTCTTTATCAAACAACGCTCACTTTATTGAAATTAATTTTTTATGATTGTGCCTACCTCTGGAGTCAGCTTTAGTACTCTAGTGTCAATATTATTCGAGATACAGTGTGTTTCATATATTGCCACACCAGTTTCTCAAACAACGCCCACTTTATTGAAACTAATTGTTTTATAACTGGCCTACCCCTGTAGTTAACTTTAGTACTCTAGTGTCAATATTATTTGAGGTACAGAGTTTTTCTTATATTGCCACACTTCTTTGACGACTAACGCCCACTTAACTGATCGTTGTTTTTTAAAATTGTACCTACCCTTGCATTTTTGCTGTGAATTTTATTGACTCTAGTGTCAATATTTACAGAGATACAGTGTTTTTCTTATAGTGACACGCCCCTTTATCGAATACCGCCCACATTACTGGCAGTTATTTGTTATATTTGTACCTACCTTTGTACTAAATTTTAGTATCGTAGTGTCAATAGTAATTAGGATACAGTGTTTTTTAATATTGCCACTCCCCTTCTCGAATTACGCCCATTTTTTTTTACAAAAATTTGTAGTAATTTTTCCTACCGTTGTAATAAATTTCTGTACCCTAGTATCAATATTATTCGAGACACAGTAACTCTCTTATATTGCCACACCCCTTTCTCGAATTACGCCTACTTTTTTAATAGTAACTTTCAATAATTGTGCCTACCTCTGTACTTAATTTCAGTACTCTAGTGTAAATTTTCTTGAAGATACAGAGTTTTCACAATATTGCCACACCCTTTTTTAGAATTACGCCCACTTAAGTGATCGTCATTTTTAATATTTGTGCTTGCCCTTGTAATTTTACTGTGAATTTTATTACCATAGTATCAATATTTACTGAGATACAGTGTTTTGCTTATAGAGACACGCCCCTTTTTCCGAATACCGCCCACTTTCGTAGACGGGCACCTCCGCGTTGATAGTCTCTATATGTTGACAAAAAATTACGGCAATCGGGCAAGCACTTTAGGAGTAATCGAAGTACATACATTTACAAAAACAAAAAAAAAAAAAAAAAAAAAAAAAAAACAGAGAAACCAACCAACTTGAGAACCTCCTCCTTTTTGAAGTCGGTTAAAAAAACAGAAAAAAATATTAAATTTGGAAAAATGTTTGTTTTAATTGTAGTAAAATGCGATTTGTTTTTAAAGAATTTAATAAATGTTATTTGAACTTTTTTGGTTGCAAAATATAGTAAGCGCCGCAAGCAAAAATTTTGTATTAAAATCGAGCGAATTGAAATCATTTAATTTATAAAAAATCGCCTGCACCGAAAAGTTTTATCACTCAATTTGTAATAAAAATATTTTATTTTTTATAAATTAAATGATTAAAAAGAGGGTTAAAAGTTATTATTGCAGGCGAAACATTTTTATGAAAAATGTCGTGATTGTTAAATTTAACAAAAATTGCAAAAATGGTCAGTTCCTAAGTGTACTTTCCTTGGGTACTTTTCATATATTAATTATACCCTAAACCTGAAAAGTCAGGGTATATTAACTTTGTGCAAACGTTTGTAACGCATAGAACGAAGCGAGTCCGGTATAGAAAAGTATATATATTCTTGATCAGCGTCATCTCGTGAGTCGAACTATTCATGTCCGTCCGTCCGTCCGTCCGTCTGTCCGTCTGTGTGTTGTCCGTATACACAGGATAAGAAGAAGCAGTAAAGATAATTGAATGAAACTTGGTAAACATGGTCACGTGCACCCAAGGATCTGCACTATTGAATATTTTCGGAATCCGCCCACGGACACGCCTACCTCCCATACAACGCAAAAATTGAAAACTACATAACTCAGCTCATAATAAGCCTACAACAATAAAATTTGGTGTGTATGTGTTTTATGTCAACACAAAAGCGTCTTCGAATGGGTATCATCCGCTTACGGACACGCCCACCTCCCATACAACCCAAAAATTGAAAACGCAATAAATAAGCCTGTGTGCAACCTAAAGAGCTTAAATTTGGCACAGATGTTTTTTATAGCAAAATAACGTTGGGTTTAAAAACAAAACATCATCCGCCCACGGACACGCCTACCTCCCATACAACGCGAAAATTGAAAACTGCATAACTCAGCTCATAATAAGCTTACAACAATAAAATTTGGTATGTATGTGTTCTATACCAATCCAAATATGTTTTCGAAAAATGGACGTCGTCCGCTCACGGACACGCCCACCTCCCATACAACCCAAAAATTGAAAACGCAATATATAAGCCTGTTTTTAACCTAAAGAGCAAAAATTTGGCTCATATGTTTTTATGTTTTTTATGACAAGACAAAGATGGTTTTGAAAAATGGACGTCATCCGCCTATGGACACGCCTACCTCCCATACAACCCAAAAAGTTTAAAACTCAATAAATAAGGTTATGTTTGTCATAGAGAAATTAAATTTGGTGTACGTATTTTATACCAAAACTAAGGAGTGTTCAAAAATTCGGAGTAATCCGTCCATGAACTCGCCCACCTCCCATAGCAAAAGCACAATAAAGGCATTAACTGTGAGCTACATACAGGAATAAAACTTGGTATGTGTAAATTTTTCATCAACATTTAAATGTATATAAAATATAGGCTTCATCCGGCCACGGACACGCCTATTTACAATAAAAATTTTTTGTTTTTGAAAAATGGGTTTAGGGTATTTCATAGTCGGTCTTTACCGACTTTAGACTTTCTTTACTTGTTTTTTACATTATTTTGTATGGAAGATGCATGCCAAAGTAGGCCGATCTTAACAAAATTTGTAAATTATCGGACTCACCTATGATAATTCATGCATGTTAAAGGAGAATAGTACACGTTGTATGTAACCTTTTGAGTTCGAGAATATTCATGCTTTAACGTTAAATATCCAGTCACAATAAACACGACCCAAATTTTTCAGACGTTTGTCTAGATAGGGAAGGTATGCCAAATAGAAAATTTCAAAAAGAAAGAAAAACAACCCGAAAATAACGAAAGAAATGAATCGTAAATAGTAAACCATGAACTTAGACGGTTACACATGAAGATGGTAAACATTTCATGAAGACGGTAAGGATGAAAATGTTTCGAAATGGGATAATATTACTTATAACTTTTGCAAGGTTTTCTCAGTTTTTGGTCAATATCTGAACAATATCTAAAAAAAAAAAAACAAATTGGCCATTTCAGCCCTTGAAAGGACTTTGACCGAGCTTCTTATGATCAATTGTGTTGTGTGTGTTATTAAATGTTTGCACACAATTGACCGAGAACTGAACCTACATGTTTTATTCCGACTCCGAACGGCTCATGTTCTCAAGAAGCTTTACATGGCATTATTTACTCTCTGAGGTTTGCCATTGTCTGCAGAGAGGTGGTGACCGATCAGAAAAATTTTTTATTGAAAAAAACTTTTCGCCGCGGCTGGGGATCGAACCCGGGCTCCAAGCATGCTAAGCCACACACTTAACCTGCATGCCACGGTCACCACAATATCTAAGAGCTATTAAAAATATTTGTTCTCCCCCCAAAGGCGAAAAATCATTAAAAACTTTTAATGGATAACTTGTAAAAATATCTAAATAATTTTTTTAATCTTAAAAAAAACAAATTTTGATAAAAAAGATGTAGTTTATAAAAATAATTGAACGATACTTTCTTCACCAAAAATATTCTTAAATGTGGAATAACCTGACTCCTTAAACGGCCGAGTAAAAATTCAAATATTTAAACGGCCGAACAGCTGTGCAACGGGCACTTGCAGGACATTGTTGCCATACATTCAAATACTGTGCAGCGGCCGTAGCAGTCGGATCAAGTTAATTTAAAAACGGTCGCAAAAGAGTTCAAAGGACAAAATTATTATTGGACCCCGTTCGACCCAAAGCACAAATTTTTATAGGCTACAAGAGATAAACTTAAGACCGAGTGCTCCCTACAATCAGACAATTAGGATAAGCAGGTGTTAGTTAGTGTCACATTTTCAGTGGTCAGTTACAGTGGTTAGTCATTATATGCATAACTTAAATCATTCAATCTTATAAAGAGAACTCAACGAAGCTTTCTCTTTAATAATAATCAACCGATTTAAAAATAAAACTGTGTTAAGAATTGGAAAGTGAAAGGAAAAAATATTAAAAAATTATGAAATAATGAAACTAGGAAAATACGATCCTTATCTTGTTATATTAAAATATTACGTTGAGAGTGTTAACATAAAACCAAAACGGGAAAATAATTTACCAATGAACGTCATAATTACGCGTAGATATCATGTGATAAAAATCTGATGTAGCAAAATTTTAAAATATGCCCCACAAAACTTTAGACGTTGGCAAAATGTTATTTTAATAGTTTTTATTGTTTATCATAAATAACCATATTTTTGTTGTTTTCCTTCAAAGGGCTCTGCTCCGGAGCGAGTGTGTTGAATAGTGTGTGTGAATTTTTCAACAACGACCAATGGATTATCACAATAGAAACAGACGAAGGATATCCACTGACTGGCGTTGGAAGCCTTCAAAATGCTTTTTTATGGCATTCATTGCGGTTGGAATAACCGCTGTTTTTATAAAACCAGGTAAGTGTCAGAGTGGACATTGTTCTGTTGCAGCTTATGTAGCTGTTGCATTTGATGTTGGCTTTATTTTTAATGTTGACTTTTTTTTATACTGTCATTTATTATGCCGAATGTGTTGTAAGTGTCGCTGCACTTGATGTTTTACCCTGATTTATTTTATTAATGGCTAGAACATGGCAAAAACTTGTATCGTGAATGAATTTAATTTCAGAAATTCAAGCCGTATTCAGCAAAATAAGCAATTAAAACATTTATACGTGTAATCATTGTAGAACAATGAAGTCATAAAGCATTGAGAAATAAATTAAAGACAGCAATATATGGCACATTCGGAAGTAAAAAGTTCCTTCAATAGTTTAATTGGATCAAAAGCTTTAAACGGCTTAAATGATTATTATTATTTAATTTATAAAGCAATTGCTTATAGCATCTTCTTTCATAAAGTAGTGCAAACATCCCAAATAAACAAACCAAAACTCACACACAAATTAATAAATAGATACACATGAACGACATCATGTCCAAATCGAATTATGGCAGTTCTTATAGTTCAACAGTAGCAAAGAGAACAACAAAAAACACTCACTCCAACTCTTCTTCAATGATATATGGATGTGGGAATACAATTGAAATATCAGCAAAAAACCAACTAAAGCCGAAAATGGTTAAAGAATCATGCCAGCAGGAAAACTTTTTGTTTCAACGCTAAATTGGAAGATGAATCGGAAAAGTTTCTTTTGTAACTTTTGCCAAGACGAATGTGTGTGATGTTCGCGTCGAACTGGCCTCCATAGCACAGCGCTTTACTGAGTCCTTTGCCACAGTTGCTTCCTGAGTGGCAGCTCTCTTTGTTTGTTGGGCTCGGTGTGCTGTTTCCGAGTTCAGGACCCGCATTTTTTTTTTGGTGTTTGTTTACTTTTGAGCTAGTTAGTGAAGAAACTTAAATTGCGAATGATTTCATAAAAACGGCAAAGACGTTAGAGAGATATAAAAATTTACACAAGTATATCCTGAATGACCCTTTGGGTAGCATAGAAAACAAGGTCATCAAAATAAATAGATGATGAAGAGGAAGGTGAGGAAGGGGGCTTAAAGAAAAATCCGAAATTTTAAAAATATACACATACCTACCAAAAACACAAATAAGAGGAAGCAAGTTGCTTTGACACACTGCAACAGAGCGCTGATTGGACGGAAAACCAGTGTGGACAACAGAGTGGGTGGGTGGGTATGGTTCAAATCAGGAAGTTGGCAACATAAAAAGACAAATAAACTTAAAGACAAATACTTCTACCGGCACACATGATACATACGAACGCACATGAATACGAAATTCTTTTGTTGTCGCTTCTCCTCTTCAGATACTTCATAAATAATAGTTCCTGAGGGCCAGCCGTGAGGACGGTGAGATTTTCTTGTTTGGCAATCGCTCCCGATTGTGTTACCTTCACACGTTATTGTTGTTGTTGCTGTTGTTGGTACTGTTGCTATTGTATGATATAAGTTTGAATAAAATAAAAAAGTTTGCTACAATTTCTTAACACATATTTGCGGGACTCTTACGACACTTTAATGTGCTTTATGGTAGTTATATTATTTTAATGAAAGCAGAGTTAAACAGAGTTTATCAAAAAAATTATTGGTATGTTCTATTTGAGGAAAGAGGCTAAAATGCAGTTATACTATATTTTAATACATAAAGTACATGAGAACTATAGATTTTGGTAATAAATTGTTCTTAATTACGGATGGAATGAGGAGAGACAAGATTTTCTTAAAGGCTACCTTTAAAAATTTAAATTTTCCAAGAGTTATGAAAGATATTGACAAACGGTTTTTTTATTGAATAGGAAAAATATCAAACTTTATTTAGAAATTATTGTTGTTGTTGTTCTCATTTTTGTTATTTGTATTTATGTAATTTCAAAGTAGACCAACAAAAATAAAGGTATTCCTCTGGTTGGTATCAACAAATTTGTTTGCTTCATTTGAAAATATAAACCAAACGGATATATGTTGAGAATGAATGCCGTTGTCGTCGTTACTAGAATAAAGAGGATCGTTGAACAAATAATGGAACGATCGCATTCAAAATTTGCAAAAACTGTGTTTTTTAAATCTTAAAATAGGTTCAGCTCCGTTGTTTATGGAGTTACCTTTTTAACTCTAGTACCGAAGGGAATGACTGCTGTTGAAAGTATATAAATTATATATATTAAATCGGACAATATTTTTTGATAACTTCTTATTACAACCAACCGCGAAAAAGTGGTTTAGAGATAATCGCATTTAAAGTTATGGTAAGTGTGCATATCGTATGATTTGCATGGATATAAAAACTTGCCAAAAGGAAAATACTTTTTACATTTGATTTAAATTTACCCAATATTTTCCCTTTGATATCCCTTTGTATAAGTGAAATGCCTGGAAAAAGAATTTTGAACAAATCTTAATCTTAATCGTAAGACTCCAAAAATCCTTATATAAGTAGCAAATTTCAAGTTCTGCCAACTAGATTCATTATTTAATTCAATTAGGTTAATTTCCTGTGTTAATGAAATTAAATTTAATATTTTGAAACAATTAACCTTTAACTTTTATAAATTGAGAATCTAAACAAATAACTTCAAGTCATTTTTGACTTGTTAATAGGTCTAAATTTCACTTCTTTTTCTTTCTTAAAGCACCTATCTTTTGTCATTGTTGATAAATATGTATATTTGTATTACATTTTTATTGCTACAACTTCCCGCAGTGCGTTATAAATATATAATTTTATTTTTCTCAAATAAAAGTTCATCAGAAACAACTGAACGATTTTCCACCCAGCCTAATTTTACTCCTTACAGAGTCATCAAATTAACACCGTATTTTTCCCAGGGCTGGCCCATTGCGTACCCGCATAGCAATTACACAAGCTCGTCGCACATTTTCGCAAGTTTTGTGACACTCACAGCATCCTGATGACCCCTTCCACCAACGATGGGTTGTCAACTGCGTCAAGGACTCAGCAAAAATTCATTTTGTTCTGTTTATCGCTATAGCTAAGTTGTATATTTGTGTGAGTGTGTCTGTCCGTTGAGACTTCGTACTCTTGATTCTACATCGTCCTTCGAGGCATCTTTCACTGATCGGCTGAACACAGCCTTGTTGCTTTTTATTTAAAATTAACATATTTAGTCATACTCTTAATGTACGTAGGGTAGGGGCGTGTGTATGCGTGCGTGTTTGTGTGTGGGTGTGTGCGTGCTAACAATTGTTTGCTCTAACTTTTAAGTAGTTTTTTTCTTACTCTGGTTTTCTTTTGTTCTTTTGAGTTACGAAAAGTTTTTTTAAATGCATATCAAGGCGACCATTATGGTGGCTGATAATGATTTGCTTGTTGAAAGCCGTTAATATGCTATCCTTTGCAGGAAAAGCAAACCAAAAATTTGCAAGAGTACGTGTGCTCTTCTTCTTCCGTTCTCGCCTCTGTTCATCATAAAGAAAAATAAATATTCAACAACATTCCAAGGAATGCAGATTGTGTGAAAAAATTGCGTGCCTTAGGATACGGATATTTTTTGTTTGCTGCTTTATGGCGAGTTTTGTTGTGGGGCTTAGCGAAAAATTGGAAATGCGCTTATATTTTTTTTTATTATTTTTTTAACGGTACCTAAGCTGTGCTTTGTTCTTTAGAAAAATAATTAATATCTTAAAGATGATGTATAAAGAGTGCGGCATTGCGCTTAAAGAAAGCAACACTCGAGATTAAAAATGTTCGATTTAATTCATTCACAGAAAATTGCGTTTTAAAAAATAACTAAATATTAAGTTATTAAAATTGGTTTTTGTATATTATTAATTTTACTCTGAACTGCTTTTGAGTTTCTTGCAAAAGATAACATTTCCTCGTAGGGCTTCTCTGAGGGAGTAGTAATTCTAAATGAAATGAAAAACTCCGAATGTGTAATTTTTAATTAATAAAATTTTTTATTTAAATCTGTTGAGCCTGATTTTGATCCTTTAACTTTGATTTTTTATTTTAAAATGCATTTTAAAATCTTTGATAAAAATGCTAGCTTTAAATGTAAACATTTTTAATTTTTAATGAAGTTTCTAAAACGATTTATTCCAAAACTGTTTTATGTAAAATATCCCCCGTTTGGTTAAAAAACTACAAATAAAAGCAAGTAGATATAACTTCTTGTTTTTCTCAAAATTTCATGTACAGTAGAGACTCACAAAAGTTAAGACTCGCAAAAGTTAATTCTACGGAAAATAACCAGTCTTCTGCCACCACAGGACACTCTTAAAAGTGAACTTTTGCGTAAACTTTTCCGATTTTTTTTTTTTTCATCCTATTTTTTATTTTTTTTGTAACCATTATCAATTTTGTGTCAATTGCCACTCTCTGGATGTTCGCAAGAAAAAGTAAAACAAAAAAACAATCAGGATTCACCGTTATGCAGAATAATTCGATTCACAAAGTATTGCAAAAGCACGTTCTTCGCAAGGCAATCATGCGATTAGAACTCTCTTGGAAGGAGTGCCCACAAAGCGTTTTACAAAAATCCTGGCTCAAACTGCTAAACTGGGATGAATTTCAGTATAAAGACGTAAGTGATACCCCTTTATCAGTACTGTTTCCAACGAAACCTATTCATAATCGCATATTCGAAGAGGCACACATAGTAAAAAACACGATATAGTAAAATCACATTTGGCAAACTGTTAAGGTTACAGATTATTTCACAGATACAAATACCAATTGTCCTTAAAAAGTTCACAACTCATAAAAGTTCACAGAGTCAAAAACAAACAGGTTAACTTTTGTGAGTCTCGACTGAACTACCTTGTACTTAGCATTAGAATGCTTTAAATAATGTGGGTTGTGTGGAAGGTATGCGTGCTCGTTCAAGGATTATGAGTCTTAAATCTTAGTTTTATTGTAAAATACATACGTGATAAATTGCATCACTGTAGCTAAAATATAAGCCTCTTTATGGAGATTTCAATTAATTAGGTCAGGCACGGGAGATAGGTCCGTAGACGGATTCCAAAAATATTCAATAGTACAGATCCTTGTGAATATGTGTACCAAGTTTCATACAATTATCTTAACTTCTTCTGTATTTACAGACAACACACGGACGGACATAGTCAAATCGACTCACGAGGTGACGCTAATCAAAAATATATTTACCGGATTTCTTTATCGGCCTTACTTATTTCTACCTATACTTACTATAGTTGCTACCTCCCATTAGAAAATGATAAGCCTGAACAGGGAGGAATTCAGGTTGGACTTGTATTTTTCATACAAGTACTTAACTCTTCCTATCTAAATTTTGGTATTACGTTCATAAATGTTCACTTAAGAATTATAAATCATAGTTTTAGTTTGAATTCATCAGTTTCTGGATCATTTCTGGATAGAATTTAATTGATTTATTTTATTTCTGCGTAGTCGTATGAAACAACTTACGTATTTTCAATGTTTTGCATGGATAAGCTTCTTATTCCCAAAAAAAAACGCTTTTTTAAATTTCAAGGCTTCTGAAAAAACCCTTTTGATTCGAATTCTTAGCTTTGAAAACACGCAAATTTTTAATCAAAATTTGTAGAAAACTTATGAGAAAAAATGAATATGTGCTTAATATTATTGAAGGACCCTCTATAAATCAAACTATAATAAAGGTAAGAAATGAGAAAGCTAGAGGACACTTTCAAAACGTTTTCTATTTATTGCCCAATACCTTAGATTCAATTTAACTATGAGATAAATTTCAGGTCAATGCTCGGTCAAATGCTTTTCTTAATAAGCTAAAAATTATCAAATATAATACTTATTTGTAAATTAAATAAATAAAGTTAACACCAAATGATTGTATATGAGAATATCGAGAATAAAGAGGTATCAATGGGATTCAAAGACTGTGAGCAGTATTCACATTTTATTTCATTCAAATAATATTCTATGTTGTATTCTTATTCTCTAAGATGATGAAAAATGAAAATGTATCTCTTTATCTATAGCTAATAAAGAATAATATCAAAAGAAATCAGAAGTTGGAGTACTATAGTAGATCTTATATTTCGACTCGAGAAGTGCGGCTCCCGGAACGCATAGCCGTATGCGATGACTAGTTTTGCCAATGTTTATAATGCAATCGAGCGATGTAGGACTGACTAATCAAGTAGTCAGTAGAAAGTGTGATTCTTTAAGAAGTTACTTACTTAATTTTTATCACTGGAAACTTATCGGGTACGCTTCTTCGTAAGCTCGCGCCCCAAGGCAAGTGCCTAGTTTGCCTTATGGATAATCCGCCACTGCATTTTAAAATAACTTTTTCTTTTATGTATATTTCAATAGCAAACGAATTTAAAGCTATTCATGTTTTTAAGAAACAATTAGCAATTTCATATTATTAAAAGTAAAACATAATTGAAAGTCTGAATAGGTCACTTGAAATGACTTCAAACAATAATCCTGTGCTCTCTTGAATGTACAGATACCTTCATTCCGATTTTAATTCCTCTTATGAAAACATCTCCCTCATTTATGTTCGTTCAAATAAATAATGACGATAGAGTCAATCATTGCCGCAGTTCAAAACCATTTTCAGTTGAAAAATTATATCCATGAATTCCAATGTAGGAAAAATGTATCACTTCAACTTGCAATTTCAACAAGCTGACATCCAAGCGATAACGATTCATATTCAAATTTTCCACTTCCAACTTCAATAATATTATCGTGTGCTGCTTGCTCTCTGCTCACTTCCTCGCTTTCAATGTTTCCCACTTACGTGTGCAGTATTGAACCCAGTGAAGAGTTATCAGCAAAAGTATCTCTAAAATATGGTCTTCTAACTCAACTAGTTCGCAGAAGCAGAAATGATTGCTTTTCATTCAGTATGAATTTTTTCGTATCGATTTTCTGTTCGGTGTTTTTTTTTTTTCAAATCAAAGTTGATTTATAATACTTCAGGAGAGTGGAGTGAAGAGTGCGATTCCTTCCCCAACTACGCTTTTATTTTACGTCATAACTTGCAAAAAAATGCAGAAGGGATTCCGTTGCAACCAAATTCAATCCTTTTTTTTTCATTTGAATGAAATAGTTTAAGCATAAATATTTCCATAACTGTAGTATTTGTTGGTATTTGAACACATTCTTTATTTCTTTTCTCTTCGAGAAACAGAAAAATTGCTTTTGAATTGTTTTTGTTCAAGCGGAATTAGCTGTGATGGGAAAACACTCAAAATTAGCATGGATACGAAAAATGATTGGTTCTGTCATACGGCCGGAAATAGAGACGACAGCAACTTCATCTTAAAATAGGTCATCATAAATACAACAAACATTGAGAAAATCGAAAAAAACAGAGTTTAGAGAAAATCAGCTCAATATAGAGGCGAAGAAATAAAAAATAAAGGGCATGTGTCGTCAAACTTTGGCAATTTGTTACTCATCTTCTCACATATTTTAGCTGAATATTTGCTATGAAATATAACTAGATGTAGCCAATAAAAGAGTGACCAACTCGATTGAAAAATTCATTTCATAATCCGTTTACCGAAATTTATATGTTACACTTAATTATGAGGAAAAGAAAAAAAAACAAAGACGCAAAGTTAACGGTTGTATCTGTACTGTCTTTCGCAGTATTGTACTATTTGTAGACTCAAGAACTGCGTACCGCCTATTTTCTAAAAGTATTGTTTTAATTTTGTTTGTCAGAAACATCTCCATTAGAAGTGGACACACTGAATGCAATTCAATCGTCAAATAAAACTTAAGAGACATTTGAAATTTTTCGTCAAATTGCTTCAAAAGATAATTCCAAACCAAAAAAACACGAAAGACGTTATTAAGATGAAAAATAAATAAGATTCAGAAGATAACAGTGCATTTTCAAGTGATTAATTTGCTTTATTTTGATGAATTAAATTTTCATTCAAATCGCTTCTTCTGTTAAATTCAAAATTTTGAGCAATGCGGTGTTCTGTTGTCTTGATATGATAAGTAATATCCGTGTTACTACCAGAAGCAATGGGAAAAGTTCCTTTGCATTTTCTGCAAAAAAATATCACTTACACTTTTTGTTTTTCATTGAATAAAATTTGTACTATTTTTTTTTCAAATCACGGTACTGTTTTTTAAAGTTTTAGAAGAAATGTGTGGTTTTTGGTAGAAAAAAAGATGATCATTTTTCATACTGCACATTTCTTTTATTATTTTATATTAGTAGGTGTATTTTAGTTCCCACTCGAAAATAGCTTTCAAGTTGCTAGAAATTTTTTATATATTTTTTAAGCTCGAAATAGAAAATAATTAAGCAAGACGTCTGTCAGCAAAAGTAATATATCTATCGGCCAAAATTGTTTTAAAAACGTCATTATGATAGAAAATTCATTATTTAAATAAAATACTACAAGAAAAGAGACTAAAAAAAATATTTGACATATTAGAAAAAAGAAACCAATATATTAAATTAACAACTTTATAAATTTTCTTTCGATTCAAGTCAATTCGACTAAAATCTTTAAAATAATTTCAAATTGCATAAGAAACACTGCCAGTCTCTTTTAGAACACCATGCAGGGATCAGAGACCATCACTGCCATTTTATTTAATTTAATTTATTTCAGTGTTATGGGAATACAAAATCATTACATACTACATTATAACAATATATAAAAAAACATAAATTGAATAGTGCATGTGTACATATTAATAATTATAGCCAAGCAAAAAAAAGTTATAACTAGAACTTTTTAATATAGTTTTTGCCTTACCTTACAAATGGCCTATTCGGAACAATATGTTATGAAATATTGTTCAAATTTTTACAAATTTTTGAGCTGTCAAAAAATCTGTTACGAGACCAAAATTCGTATTCTGTACTATAATCTTTTATGAAATCTGTTATGAATCATAGCAGATTTTCTGAAGTGTCAAAAAATTTCTTACAAAATGTTCAATTGGTATTCGGCATGGCAAAATCTGCTATGAAATCTGTTATGAATGACAATAGAATACCAGATACATTTTTCTGTCTTTTATCGTAACAAATTTTAGAAAGTGAACATTTTGGTCTGAAAAATGGTTGTTAATTACAGAATTTCATAAGGAATGGCTCAAAAAAGGAGACAAATGTAAAATTATATAATTTAAAGGCAAGTTTTAAGGCCACCTTTTACCTTGGCGACACAAAATGTTATGCCTCGCTGAAAATTAAATTTTACAAAAGTTATTAAAGGTATCGATAAACGGTCTTTTATATTGACTAGGAAAAATATCAAACTTAATTTTAAAATTAATATTGTTGCTTTTCTTGTTGTCGTTGTGTTTGTATGTCATGTCAAAGTAGACCAACAAAAAAAAGGTACCCCGCTGGTTGTAAATGTGGTGAAAAAATTATTTAAATCGGACATTTTTTCAAATAAATTTTTATAACATATGTGATTTCAAAATAATAAAATAAAAAAACGATCGGTTTTAGATTTTTCCGATGCATTTGGGTGTTAACTATCAAAAACAAAAAGATTCATTATCATTTGTTTCCGATAAATGAGGTTTCCATGCCCGAAAACATGGTATTAAAAAAAGTATTATATTAATTCTATGGTAAGATTTATTTAATATAAGCCTATTTTGGTAAATAAAATATAATACATTAATTTTAGGTGGGGTGTTAAGGTAGTAGTAGGTTTTTTGAACTTATGTTGCATAATATCTCCCGAGAAATAGTAATGATAAATAATAAGTAATAATAGCTCCCAACTGTATGTTTATTTGAAAAACCAAAACAATCTTTTTAGAAAAAACATTGCATTAGTACTTTGCTTGCAAGAATACATTATAATGTATAAAAAAAGGTAAATCACCAAATAAATATGAGCATATGAGGTGATTTTGTGCCTGACTTGCCTACACTAAAAAATTCGCAAAAAAAACTACTTCTTGGATTTACTTGAAATTTGTACAGTATGTTTCCAATATTATGTTGTTCATATAAGCAAAAAATAAAAATTTCGAAAAAAAATTTTGCGAAGGTAAAAGGTTGCCTTAAACAGAAGAAACCATTGCTGGAGTTACTTTCTTTTCGAGTTCTCCTATACTTTCCTATTAAGTTTTGCTTTTAATTGTTTTAATTATTTACTTACTTTTTTTCGGCTAGTATTATAATTTATTTATTTCATGTGCACTGATTAATTTTATGACAGCAATCAGCTGTTTCATAACAGAAGTTAACAGAATTGTAATAGATTTTTATTTTTGAAGATTGATAACAGGATGCGATAAAGATCGAAGTGTTGAATACCAATTATAACAGATCTTTTATGGTCGACATCTTTTATAATTGGTAAAAAAAAAAATTCGTAACAGAATAACAGATTGCGCGGAATAGGTCCAAACCTTTAATAAAAAATAATTATAAAATCTGAGTACCTGGATGCAATATTAAACAGTATAAGTTCTAAAAGCAATTGACAGTCTATATTACCAGAAACTAGATCGCTTATACATACAAATGAGGCATTCTTATTCTTTGATTAAGAAAGTTGGTATGTTTAAGGGAAGTGACTGTATATTAAAATTTAAAATTTAATTTAACCTTTTTAACTTTGACCTAACAAACACATTAGAAAGCATTTTCAAAATGTGTGGGTCATAAAAATCTTTTCTGTTTCTACAAATGAATGCAAGAAAATAATAATCCATAGGAATATGATCGTTCAAATGATCTATTAACGTAAACTTGCAATCAAAAACGACACCAAGATCTCGATAAGAATTAATAAAAAGGACTTGGCTATTTTTTAGATAATATGTATTATCAAGGGTATGTAAAGTGAACTATATGGAGAAATTTTAAACAATTCAGAGCCAGACCATTTTCCTCATTTTATTTGACGACCACTCTTTGTTTTCCTGTCAATTTGTTTTTAAGAATATAAAATAAAACAAATTTAAACATAAAATCTATAAATTTTAATCAATTAAACCGTATTCATGACTGTTAATGTAAGACATATTTATTTATTTAAGGTAACTTTATTGAAATATGTACCATATATTTTGTATACAGTAGTGTTATAAAGAGCATATTAATGTGGCTTTAAAAGGCTTGATACTTTTTGTTATGAAAATGTGTTGGTTCCTAAAAAATGTATCCCAACTTTGTATTAAATTGAGTTATAAGATTTTATGGTATACATTTTATAACATTTTTGGTTTGGATTTATATGTTTACCAAAGAAAATACAATTTATACTGATATTTTTTACTATGTCATCGCTTGAATACATATTTGTCGTATATGATTTTTGAGTATTTAAGTAACATCTTTTTCGATAAAATATAGAAATATATTCTTAAAACCGATGTGGTAATACTAACGAAACAAATTTTAGCATATAAGGAGAATAAATTCAATACCAAACGGTAGTTTTGAAAGTAGAAACTTGTACGAAATTACATCTTAATACCTCGAAAAATCCGAGTATACCACATCAACTTGATAACCACTTTCATTAGTTGACATAATATTATATAATAATATAATTGAATATGGCATTCAACTGAAGATTTAGCACAGAATCTCTTTTAAACATTTTTCATTTCATAACTACGCCTTAGTAAGTAAGCCTTGGGCATTATTTGACGCTTGATAAACATTTGAATTAAGCAATTTCTTTGATAACATTTGTTTCATGAACAGGCCCCGAACATCTCTATAGGCCGGGCTCACCAATAAGAGCAGCTCTGAAACTAAGATTTTGTAGGAGAAGAATTCAAAGTTTTGTATTTTAAAAGGTATTTGTCTTCCCTCTATCAAAATGTTCATTCATGTTTTTGAGGAATTCATTACATCATCAAATTATTTTAATATTCAAAACGAAATATACTGTTTAATGTCAACAAGTAAATTATAAATAATTCTGCTAAATCATCTTTCTTAGCAAAAAATGTTACAAAAAAATGTTTGCAACAATTCAACTTTTCTTTTATGCGATAGAACTATCGATAGTGAACATTTTATTTTGTGTACCATTATTTTTTTAAAAGAATGATGGTCACCTTAGTCATGGCAGAAATTTTCAGTACGCCTAAATGTATGCCTGTGTACATATATGTTATTTGTCTAGAGATTGCATCGAACTCATAAGAAACTATTTTTTTTTTTTTTTATTAAAAATATAGATGGCTATCAACAATACACAACTAGAAACATTATTGATAAGGGTTGACGGCTAAGTTCGAATATATGTATATAAGCGTACCTATATAAATTCGACTAAGATTCAGTTTAAATAACTAAAAACTAAAAGAAATAACGAAGCAAGCCAAACAAGTAAGGCAGCCAAAAATTATTGCAACATTTTAGTTCATTTGCAGCCATGCTCCAAAAATTGGCTCCACTCGTTTGGAGTCAAAGAGTCGCGTCTAGCATGCCATTTTATTTTCTTAATTTATTATATATATTTTCTCAACATACAACTCAAAACCCAGACACAAAAGATAGTTAAGCAGTTGTCTCCAAAGCGCAAAAGTGAGTTTCAGCCAGCAATCGACATCATCAACAGAACAAGAACCAGAGAGTAAAAAATATAGACAAAAGCAATGCTCAAAAAATCCTGGAACCTGCACAAAACAAACACTGTGGGTGGTAAAACAAAAGCCCAATAGCGTCTGGTTCAACCTCATGCATTTCACATTTCCACATTATTTTAAGGCCGATGTAGCCCCAAACAACACTGGAAACCACAGCCAGCCATAAAACAAAAAATTCAAAAGAAGCGACAATTCACTGGCGCCGCAATCTGTTTCCTTTTCTGTTTTTTTTTCGTACATGACAGCGACTGGACAAAAGTTTTGCTTTGTTTCATTTGGCAAATTTCTTTGTGGAAATTATATAGAAAATCTCACACCCTGCAGTGCTGGTTTCCAACAAATTTTCCGGCACAAATAGTTTTGTATCCATCTGTATGTTTGCCAGACACTGAACTCTAAAAGCAATTGAAATAAGCGAGTTAAATTGCTGCATATGAATCGATAATTAACCTTGTTTAAAAATAATTAATTCATCTATAGAATTTCCTAACAACCTGATGAAACACTCTCGGAAAATGGCAATAATTCATAATAATTCGCATGTTGTCCGGATATTATTTTGGGTTAAGTACGTTTTCTAGACGACTGATTTGCATGGCTCTATGTTCCTGTAATGCTACAATTGTACTCAATTTACTTAATCCTGCTTTGCGTTATGTTCACTTGTAATTTCGTCATTGATTATTTGCCAGGATTACTGGTGAATTGACTGGTGAAAAGTTCCGAAAGCTAATTCCTTCATTTCCTTCATGCCGAATAAGGTTGTGGAAGCTTCGAAGGATATTCGATGCGTCATAAGAACTGGCTTAGTTATCTGGTACTGACAACCTCAGCTGGTTCATGGGAATAGCCACATGTTCGCATTGAGGTAAGTGAGACGTTGTTTATTTTTTTTTTTTTTTTTATCTCTGTTCTTGATGACGTTGTTTTTTGTAGTAGGAGCAAATAATAATAATAAGAGCATGTTAGAAGAGACTCATCACCAAAAACAACACCAACATCATAAACAAGAGCAGCAGCTCAACAAAAAAAAAAATGCAAACAACGTTCATTTAGCAGCGGAAGCACTCAAAAGCTTCAATCACTTTCGCTTATAAAGGCAGAAAGCAACCGACGATTATCATCCAATAAATTAAAGCTCCAGATTATTGATGAACAAAATTAACCGTAGCTATGTGAATGAATTTAATTATTAGAAATACAATGAAGTGTTTAAAGTTCATGATATAGATATTACAGTTGAGCTGAAAAATTCGTAGACTGATACACAGATGGCGTAACTAGAATTAAATGCACATGATTTTCTGCAGTTAGTACTAGTGTCCGACCGAATGTGAATTTTTGCCGAAGCCGAAGCCGATTCTTCGGCAAAATGTAAATAATCGGCCGAAGGCCGAAGCCGAAGCCGAATATATTTTTACAAACAAATGTTTTAAAGTCAAAAATTTATAAAAATGTATTCTTTGCTTTTGTTTTATATTAATTTACAATTCCAGTACAAAAAAACGTTATGAAATCATTAAATTCGAATTAAATGTTAGTGATGTTTCTGTAATTTTTTTATTGACTTCAGGATAACGTAGAAAAAAATGTTATCAATTTTCAACCCAGTGGAGAAAAGCTACTAACTGATACTAACTTGGTTATTCCGCCGAGATTGATCACAAAATAGCAAATTCGGTCGGTCCACCATTTAAAAAAAATTTTTTAACATTAATTTCGTAATGTTTCGGCACCTAAGAACTGCTTTAAAAAATTTTTTTTTGTTGTATTTACAAAATGGCGACCATTTTTTTCATGCAACCACGAGCGATTTTCGTTTTTTATAGAGTTTGCGGTAATCTCTCAGCTCCTATTAAACATACAGTAATAAATGAATAAACATAATTTTAATTATAACTTAGGCTATTATCTTGTATTATCAGAAAAATTAATTGGGATGTTACTTAATTTAACAAATAACGTTAAATTTTCCGAAAATAATCGTAATTTTTGGTAACTTTGAAAAAAAATTTTAACAGAAAGAAGTTAGTGGCAGACCTATTTTTTTGGTATAAAGTTTAGTAAGAACTTTAAATATGAATTTTTTAAAGTGACTAGATCATAAACATTTTGGGTAACATCGCTTTGAAAAAGAAGAAATCTCAAATTTGCCCCAAATTTGAGGTCAAGTATCTCCAATGGACACGGGTGAAAAAATTTTAAATGAATGTTAAATAGACTACGTAATAAGAGGATTCTGATGTTATAAAAACTAAAGAGATTTTTTATGGTTCATTAAAAAGATATAGCATTTTAAAATTCGTGCATTTTAATTTATGAGGTATGAGTATTAAGGTGGGTCACCCTATATGGGGAAAAAAAGTTTGCATTTACCGCCCCTAATATGAAAGCTTATGTAAAGCGGATTTCAGAACAATACAAAATTTTTTTTGTGAACCCAAAATCTGCCCCAAATGGTCTTTTTGTATAACTTCAGCAGTTTTAACCCAACCGTGAAAATAAGTATATCTTTGGATAGGTCTCAATTAGTACACAGCACCTCCAAAACTTTAAATTTTTTTTAAATATAACAAAAGTTTATAAAATTATTAAACTTTTGTGAAGAAACTATTAAATTGCATTCGTAGGAAAAAAAGTTACAGCGAATCAAAATTTTAGTGAAGTTCGTTTTCGCTTTTGGACTTTAGTCTTCGGTTCATCTTCGTTTGGGTTCGTTTTTCATACCAAATTTCTTTACGTTCGGTTCAGTCGTTCAGGCATTATTGAGCCATATATATATTTTAATTCTTTAAGCGCCCTCTATCGAAAGTTTTTATAACTTCTAAAAGTCTATCTTTTATTACTAGGTCAGAAGAATTTTCGTACAATTTCATCAAAATCGCTCCAGTCGTTTAGCCAGTCGACCGTTTAGCAATATTATTACATAAAAAAATAATCCAACAAGTAAAGCAGTAACTAAAGGAAAAGGGACACAACCTCACACACAAGCGAACAAAATATTTTCAATACTAAAAACAAACTATCTGCTATTCATAAAAATTACGCTTCGCGAAAATTAACACAAACTTAACAAAACTACCGTCTAATCGAGATGTTATTGAGTATCTTCTGTTTCTTCAGCATGAAGGTACCGAAAGTGTCGCCAAGCATAGAAAACTAAGAAATATTAAAAACTTTCGATAGAGGGCGCTTAAAGTAATAAAATATATATGGCTCAATAACGACTGGACCGAATGTAAAGAAATTTGGTATGAAAAACGAACCAATTCATAAGAAATGCTACATTTATCGTTTGAATAAAATTTTCAACGAGTGAACACCAACTCATGAAAGAACAGAAAAGGAGAGAAAAACAAAACAAACAATGGAAAATGTTCCAAATGTGGTATTTTGAACGGAGTTCAGTGAATAATTCATGAAAATTCTAAAAACTTATAAAAAAACTGTTTAGCAATGCAAAAACATTCGGCAAAAATAATCGGCTATCTCGGCCGAAACCGAAGCCGATGCCGAAGGTTCAAATATCGGCCGATTATGCTGATTACCGAAGCCGAAGCCGAATAATCGGTCGGACACTAGTTAGTACCAATCTTAAAACGACACATGTTAAAATTTAACATTTGTCAGAGAATTCGTTCGTGTGATATGAAGTATTGTGAGTGAAGCAACTTTTGTTATTGTGAATCAAAAAGAATTTCGTGTGTCAATGCAACATGGCTTTATCAAATATCTTGATGATCTTTGGTTTTATGGTATTAAAATGTTTCTTGATTAACATTATTCGAATTCTGCACCAGAAAAATCAACCGTTCAGAAGTGGTTTGCAAAATTTTACAAAAAAAAAATATGTTTTCTACGAACTTTTTAATCCAATTGTTGGTACTAGTAGTCACCGGATGAGGTAGAGGTATTGCAGCAAAAAAACCATGTCATCAAATATAATCGAAATGCTTTAAAAAAATTGCGTCGTGACACAATTGAAAACGTTATAAATTTTATATAAATAAGTCGTTTATCAGTGCAGTTAGTATTTAAGATGAAAGACGGATTGAGTTATGTGAGTTATAAAGTGTATTCAGTTAAGTTGTAAAGTATTAAGGGCAGTTCCAAACAAAATAAATCATAAATCATTAAAATCAAAAATAAATCATATGTTGCATATTTCGTGCTAAAGAAAACAAATATATTTATTAAAAGTTCATAACATGCAATTAATTCTATGTATTTATTTGTCATTTTCCATTGTTGAAATATCACCACACTAAAAAAAAGAATTGCCAGATGCAAGAAAAGAGCTGTATTTCAATAAGATGAGCTTACAACGTTTGACAGCGTTACCGAGTGCACACACAGAAAAAACTAAATCCCTAAAGTTTCATACAAATTTCATATAAATTATACTGTTTTTTCCTGTAATTGTGGCACAGGAGAACCAAAACTGAACTTTTTTCTAATAAAAAGTACCACATTTTACTGTGTTTAAAAAATTATTTTGCAATTGGTTTCTAATGTACATTTTTATGTATTAAATGTTAAATTTTACTGTGTTTAATCGTTATTTTACCGTTTGTGCAAATGTAAAACAATACTATTAGGCCATCGTCGCTTTTACTGTGTTGACTATCAAATATTATTTTGATAAAGGATTACCAAAGGATTCATTAGTTTCATTGCATTTGTGCAGTACAAATGGAACCAGTTTTCATGTTTATTTCTGAAAATGAAAGTAAATTTATAAAAAATTTATTTTAAATATTTAATTCATAAATAAATTTGTTCGTGTATGAGATACACGATAAGCTCAAACTACCAAGGTGAACTTGCTTAGGGAGAATACTTGGAATTCAAAGACAAAATTGTTTAACAAACTGTTATGACATGTTATATTCGATATCGTCAATGAAAATATGCGCCGATATAACATTTGAAATGGTTCCGACAATGATTGGCCGAGATTTCAGCTGCAGTTTGTGAACTTGCAAAATACTTCTTTATTTTCTTAGTCACGGTCTTTCATCGTTTTCAGACTGTTAAAAGTAATTTAAAAATTATTTGTTGAAAAGTGAACATCTACTCGCAAAATAAACTTACGTGTTCTCGTAAAGTAAATCTCCCCTGTATGTTACAGTATTACTTGAATTACACGGTTTACAAATAGCTTGTGGCTCTCCCTCTTTTTGTCGTTTACTCGAAGGACAAAAATCAATGAAATAGTCCTTAGAAATGAATCGTTGATTCGATCATCGATTTCAAAACTAAGAGTTTTGTAAGCATCTTTCGAGATCCTAGGCAATTTAATATATTTAAGTAATTACATCTTAATAATTTATTTCGTTGGTACAACGCGGTTCATATCAAGTTGGGCGCCTTGCCCACAAACGATTCAATTTTGTGAACAATCTAATTACACAGCTTTAGTTTGCAAACAGGTAATTTCGAGTGAAAACGGCATCGAGTTCCGGCATTTATTAAGCTAATTCAATAAAAGCACGCATTTTTGTTGAATTTTCCATTTTGTGATATTTTGCCGTATTTTTTGTTTTAATAAAATTCGCAAGCAATTTTGTGTCTACGAAAACGAGTACAAAATAAAATAGCGTTGTGCGACATACAATTCACTTTGCAACTGATTGGTAGCTACATCTTGCCAAAAGAATAATATATTTTGAGTTTTTGTACAACAAACACACAACTTCCTATAACCAGCCCACAACACTTTGCAATTTCATGCACAACCTCCCTAAGTTGTACCAACAGTTGCAACGTTTATTTCTTGCTTTATAAAAGTTGTCAAGTTGATGAAATGCAAAGTAATGTGCTAAATAGCTTTGCAAACATACGATACATAAACATGTTTCTATTTTAAGTGCATGTTTTAAGTGCATATTTTTATGTACTAAAATAATAAGTAATGTTAAACTGCTGCCTAACAAAACATATAAATTCAAAATACTTTACTAAATCTTTCACTTTTTTGTCCACCACCTCAACTGGATGTATATGAAAGTATGCTAATTAGCACGAATTCTTAGTTGAAGTTTTTTTGTTTCTGAACAGTTTAAACAAATAAGCTTAACTTTTAGCGACCGTTACCTCAACAGTTTTACTGAGGACTACCAAACTTAAATGTTTACTCAAGAGTTGACAATTGTTGAGAACGCTGAATGTGCCCATTGCATCATGCAGTTTGGTTATGAGCGCTCTTTTCTTGGCTATATTTTTTGACAGATTGAAGCAGTCAACAGAAATGTCAATACTACCTAGGTTATTGTTTCATAAACGTACATATTTTTAACAAAAAAAAAAAAAATCATTTCTTTCATTTGCTTAAGAAATTTGAAAATAACAAAATGTTAACAAAGTTACTCTTCTTCTATGGAACTTGACGCTGGTAACGACATACGTAAGTAGTCTATGTATGGGAAACAATAGCAGTCAATGTTCGCAGGCATCCCACATCATTTAATTTAACTTACTTGAACCTGCTAAATTTTACAAAGAGACGCAACTGAAATTGAATATTTTCGGTCAAAGCACCGTAATTGAATCATAGAAAGTTCAATGGTTTCCTTTGCTTCCATTGTATGTAGCTTTGTCTTCATATCTAAAGTAAACAAAAGAAGCTTTATTATAGACGTGCGTGGGACTCGCGCTCTCTGCAGTTATACTTATAAAGTTAGCCTTGACCCTGAACTAACGGATAATGAACGCAAAACACTTTGATTTAAATTGGTTGGAAATTGTTTCAAAGTTGAAGGAAGTTAGTCAGGTGAATAATACTCATTGGTCGGTTATAAACATTATGTGGGAGAAGCAGAAGTTGAACGAAAGATACGATAAAACCTTAACATGTATTGTTATGATATAACGAGTTCTTTCCCGTCAAAAATGACGGAGCCCGGTTTTAGTTAAGGAAAAAATATGAAATATTGATTTTCTTTACGCTCAGTTAGAAATCAGCGATAGTCACAATTGTTATCACAGCGATGGGCAAGTAACAATTTTAGTTCCAAATGTATATAAAATACCTTAAAATAAAAACGGAAACCATAGCAGGTACGACGAAATAAGTTTAAAATTTTTTGTAAAACTGAAGATTTCAAAATGAAAAAACAAAATATAAAAAGTTTTTGAAGTTTTAATATATCACAAAACCAAAAATGCCTAAAAATATGCAGTGAAATTTTTCAAAAAAATCAAGCGTTCCGCACTCACATTTTACGGAATTATGTTATAGTAATAATAATAATTGTAGTATTGCTCAATGGTTAATGGCTTAATGATGCCGGAAATAAAACTATTTCATTTATAATATTATTCAAAAAACTTCAACTTAACATATTTTATAAAATTTTCCATGTTATTACGAATAGTCTGCTTTCTAAGTTTTGATTAATTTAGCAAAAACTACCAATTCGCATAAAATATCATTGTTTTCTATTAATAAGCATTTTGATTCCTATTAAGGATAACAAGGTAGCACACAGCTAAAAGTTTTGTTATGTATGTTTTCAAACTGTCATAACTTTGGATATGCTCATCGAGTGTAGCAACAGACAGCGGCGAGTGTGACGCAAATCAATAGCTCTGTTCAATGGTTTCAGCAGTTTCGCCGGACAGGCCAAGATAACCTTGAACTCATTTCGGCTCAAAACCATTACTTGCAATTAATTTTCAAGGATAATGCAGTTGAGCTGGTGCAGCTGATCTTGAAAAAAGGTCATGGGCCATTTAAAACCATTGTGGTTGGTAGCCATTCGGGACATTTGAGGTTGATGGGTTGGTTTATAACAGAGTTAGATTCGAAGTGTTGCATGGCTTCTTTTTGGAAATAAATGTAACAAAAATATTAAAGTCGAGTTATATAATAAACACTTTTATTACGAGTTGTCAAATCAAATCACTGGATGAAAAAGGTAGAGTTGTAAGATATCAGAGGAATTTAATAAATTTTATAGTAGATCGATAAGCTCTGTTATTTATTTTCAGGAATAGAAAGTTTTAATATAATTATATTAGCTTAATTTTATATACAGTGAATCAAAAAAGTTTAGGCACAAAGCAGTTATGAGTTTAAATTTGTTAGTACAACTTTTTCCAGTACACTTGCAGAAAAGAAAAGTATAAGCATTTAAAAAATAAACATTTCATTTTGTATTTACACCAAAATAAAAATTTAATTTCAATTTTAATTCATATTAAATGTTACAATACTAAAAAAAAACATGATTTTGACATCAAAAAAGTTTAGGCACAAGTGATTATGTTTTTATTAAAGTGAGTAAATTTCAAGTCCTTGAATATTTGGCTAGACCTCCTTTGGCCTAAATTATCGCCTCTTAACGTCTTCGCATTCTTACAGATTTTGATGTCTTCTCTGGTGATATTATTGACCATTCGGTGCGTATGGCTTCCTTGAGCGCATTTTAGAAGTATTTTATTTGAGATTTCGTATTTTTTTCTAGTAAGTACCAAATATGCTGAATGGGGTTCATATCGGGTGCTTGCAAAGGTGTTTTTAGCTGATTTCAGAGCTAGATAAGCCATTCCAGCAAAAGATAAGACCAATTTTTTGGGTCGTTATCTTGTTGAAATTTATTTGTATCCCAGTTAGCCCCAATTTTTCAACACTAGGTGTCAAATGCTCATTTAAAATATTCAAGCAAAGGTGTTTATCCATTTCATCATCAATAAAAATGAGATTCCTAACTCCAGACACCGCCAAATAGCCCTTAATCATTCGATTTCCGCCACTGTATTTCACTGTTTTTTTTTATGCTATTTTTCTACAGCTCTTTTTTCAGTTTTCTTAAACGGTTTTGAGCGCCATATGATGCAAACAAATTGTATTAAGATCCATCACTAAAAATAATACAATCCCAAAATGAATAAATTTTAGGGTTTTGAGTAACTGCAGGCACTACAATCTAATCCTGGTGTAGCGTTAAAATTTTGGCACGACCAGATCGGCTCTTACGCTTTACTTTACCGGTATTTTAAAATGATTTATGATATTACTGACACTTGAATATGATCTCTTTACTAATTTACCGGTTTCGCGATACGGTTGTTTCTATACATAAACATTTATTATTATTTTACGAACGTCAACCGAAATTTCAGTTCCATTGCTTATTTCTTCTCTCAATCTTTACCGAAACCAACATCAACACTCAGTAAAAACTTTTAACAAATAACTTAAGCGCAAAAGTAAAGACAAAAACCAAGAGATATTGCTAAATAAGAAACAACATGAGACACATACAAAGTGTGCCTAACTTTTTTGATAAGGATTTGTCCTTCATCCGCTTAAATTTTGATTGGTAGTTTGAAGTAACGGGACATTTTTTGGATATTAAAAAAGAACTATTTCTAATGGTACTTACTTCATTAAAACTTTGGTCAAATTCGTTATTATTAGATACTTAAGCAACACTTTTTTTCAGAAACATTGCTTGTGCCTAAACTTTTTTGATTCACTGTAATTGTTTTAACAGTTTTTTACAGTACTTCATTCTGTTCCTTTGGAATTTTCATTGATTATTAAAATTTACTTCATATACAAGCCTTAACCACTACTAAATCGTACAGTTGCCGTTTTACTCATTTATTACATAATATTTAATTTGATATATAATATATACTCTCTGCATTTTAATTTGGGTACCTTGGAAAACTATGCAATCCGCCATATAGAGTGGAGTCACCAAAATAGAAGAACATTATTAACTTCGTACAACTTTCAACACGGCTGTGGAGGTATTATAACTTTGGCCAAATTGAAGATAATTCCTTCCTTGCTTTGTCAAGTATAACCATTACATCAAATTACATAAACGCTTGAAAGAAATATGCATTTAATTGCATGAAATTTATTTAAGATATTTAATTATCTATATGCTGTCAATTAGGATTGTCAATTCAGTCACAACCGTATTCGATTGTTAATACAAAATGACGAATAATAATCATATCCGATAACAGGATTTTGTTGGAAGGCTAACCGGGATATCGGTTAATAAGCTTTAATAGACAATGAAAAGAGATGTCTAACTGCCAAGTTCTAACGACAATTATAATGACCAGCGTGTAGATTCACTCCTAGAAGATTTCGCCTATTTAGATCGCTTTCAGAAAAAAAACAAAAAAGCTTGAGTGTCACCTTCAAAATGTATTTATTTTTTAATTTATACCTAAACGTTTATCTATCTATATCTATATCTATACTATCTATACTATTATATAAAATTGAAGTGGAAAATTAAGTGCGCCATAGACTCCAAAACTACTGGACCGATTTTTATGAAAAAAATTTTAAAATATCATATATGTGCTACAGAATGCTATAAGCGGGGTATATTTAAGAATATTTAAGAACAAACATATTTAATTAAGTTGTTAAGTTTTTTAGGAAATTACCACTCATGCTAAGCATTGCGATAGTTTCAACTACATGTTGCTATCAACCCTTCTCTTTAAAGTTTATTGATCTCGCTTTCCACACTCATTCGAAGAGTAACCAAAAACAGTTGGCGCTCTTTGACGTGATGGGAATCAGGGAAGATAATTAAAATTTTCGGTTTGGTACTTTGCGTATTTCAAAAAGTACTAAAAGTACTGAATTAAGAATTAAAATCAAAATTTACAGTTTTATATGTATTTATTAGTCTTACATAAAAAATTTAAAAAAAACCATAACAAAGTTTTAAGTGTCTCAATTTAAATCAACTTACGAATAATATATAAAATAAATATATAAAAAGCAAATGTAAGTAAGCATTAGTTCACTTTTTAATTATAAATATATTGCATTTCGTGCAAGGATCTTTGAATTAGTAACATAATTGGTTAACAAAAAAACAAAATTTAAGTAGAAAAGTAATAAATAAAATAATAGTAAAAATAGCAAAAAATAGTAAAAGTAAAAATATTGGAATGGTGCATACTTGAAGAATATTTCGACATTTTGCTTTTGAAAAGAAAAAATACGTTCAACGTTAACCGACGAATGATGTACGGAAAGACTTCATAATTCGATAATTTTATATGCATTAGCCATATATGTAATACTTCTATATTGGCAGTACATTTAAGGTAGATTCGTCAACATTAGAGTGCAGATATTATGAGCGAGATAATATAAAAACTCAGGAGCGGTGCCTTTATTGTCTAAGTATTCAGCTTAAATTTTTCTGGTTTGAACTTTTCTTCTTTAAATTTTTCTTGTATTTTTACAAACATAAGGTACGGTTTTTGGATAATGATAAAAAAGCACAATAAAGCAAATAATGTTTTTTGATGAAACAACACAACCCCTAACATACTATTCTGCTCTCTTTTTTCTGCATGGTAGTCAGTGTTGCCAGATTTAAGCTCTTTCAGCACATGCGCCGCTTTGCGGAAGAGTAAAAATGAATGAAATCAATTGTTTAATTTTAGAAAACATTTCAGTTTTATCTGCAAATTGCATATTTAAAATATGTTGCCAGAAATCTTGCACGGTTTGGGCAATTTGATATATCAATATTTCTTTGTGAACTATATTCTAAGTCAAGATCATTCAACTAAGATTTTTTAAATAAGTCAGGAAAATATGAACACAATGGAATTAATGAAGAATATGTTTTATTTTTTTAAACTAAAGAATATACAAATCAAAAAAGTTTAAATCCTCCGTCTTGGCCCGAAAACTGAGAAAGTTTCTGCAATTTACTTTGAATTAACTTCGTCATCTCCTATGTCAGAAGCTTATCGTTAATTAAAAGACCAATACATAATTCGCTCATCGGCAAAAAATTATTTTTATCTTGGAGAGTGACGTCTAAAACAGTTCAAAGTGAGTTAATGTATTCTTTCTTCATAAAAAAAAATCTAATATTGTTTTTAAAGTTAAATTTTTTCGTATAACATGTGAATTCTTACATCTTCTGACTGCATTTGCACGTTAAGTTTTGTGAAGAGTGGCAAAAAAAAATTTAAAAAGTCAAAATATAAACTAGTGACTGGTTTTTCCAACTGCCGATATATTTTTTTGAACTGAATTTTGTTGACGCTGATAATTCGCTGATTCAGATTGTAATAGATTTACATGAGATGTCAGACTTTCAGACACATTATACTACATTCATATGTGTTTGAAATTCATAACATACATGTTTGATTGGCTTCTTGAAGAAATAAAATTTTTCGCAGTAAAATGCAGTCAACCTTATTTTTCCCGTTTTCCCTTTTGAGTCGAAAAATCCCGAAAAACGGAGAAAAATCCCTCTTCTGGCAACACTGGTGGTAGTGATTGTGCTTGTGTTTGAGTCGAAGTCTTTCGTAATGCGGAGTAGAGAGAGAAAATGTTTGAGTGCGCGCGATTTTTATTCGATACGCATAAGGTACGGTTTTTTTTCATTATCCATTTTGGTGTGTCTATTTTTAAACCTAAAAATCATCACTTTTTTTAAAATATATCTATATATTGAAATATTCATCGATATCGTGTCAATTATTTTTTATAATTTTAAGTGTTTCTGTGCTATGATTTACAAATTGTCGAAAAAGATCTAGAAAATCTCTGCTTCAAAGGGTAAATGTAAAATATATTTATCAGTAGTTATACTCCATTTCCAACCATATTCTATACAATTCTCTAAATTTTTCTATATTTTGTCTATATTTTCTGTTGCCTCTAGACAAAAAGATTTAATGCCTGATGGCTAGTCCAAGCCTGGGCCAATAGATTTCGAATTCTCAGTTTACTAACTCCAAATTGGATTTATGTCCGTTGAAGAGATGCTTGTTGGAACGAACACATAACACATCCTTACCAGATGTCTGCCACACACAAACCTTCCAAATCGAATACCATCTAATGTACCACGCGTTAGTAGTTTCCCCCACACAAAATCTGCCATCTACCGTTAGCAAAGAGCATGCTACAATTCCCACAAATGGACAAAAATCTGAATGTTCGTTACAAAAAGCATGAAAACACTTGCATTCGATCAATGTCAGGACCTCCGACCGTGCCACTAAGTAAGCTGCTTTTCGGATCCGATATGAGTGCTAGCTGCATTGCATGCAGTATTCCTGCTTAACGTGCTGCAGTTGGTACCTGCCTTTGGTGCACTCAATTGAAATTCGATACACTTTCACTCTCACTTTTTCAACGGCTGTGCTGATTCACAGCAATTCACCTTGGGTCGGTAGACAGACTCCATTCCAGTTGTAGTTCGGTTCGGTTGTTGCAGCCATGTTTTGTGTGGCTTCATTCACGCGTTTCTTGTTTGTCGATTTTTGTGTTAATTTATTGCTCCCTTTAGAGTCCACACAGAGTGCCATACAATTTTTATGGGACGAAATTTAAAATAAAAAACACCAAAAAAATATGTAAGAGCAGCGAACTCGCTTCACTGAATGAAGTCGCTTTACTGATGATAACAAAAGGTTAAGATGGTACAGTATTTTGTTTTCATGGTGTTTTTAAGATGGTCTGACATTCTGAACAAAAACGAAAGTTTTTATTTTACTAAATGCTGAATGCATAACAAATCTACCTGAATCTCTCTCTGTGTGTTTTTTTGGTATAAAATTTGTTCCTTGGAATATGTTAAACTATTTATAATTTTTATACTGTTAAATATGTTTAGAACTTATAAGAAAACAATTTTATTAGTTTTAGTAAATTTGTTTGAGCTTTCTGCTAAATAGTTTATTAAGAAACTTAGATTGCACAACAAAGTTTTTTATAGAACAAACCATTCTATGTTCAAGGTTTCGACATATTCTACCTCCTTGATCGAAACTGAAATTACTTTTGGGTATACCAAAAATGCACCTTTTCTTATTACAATTTAAGTGCTAATTACATAATTACATGATAGTAATATCATGATATGCCACATAGAAAATATTTCGAAATAATTAACCTTAAGTTTTTAAAAAAGGTACTATATTTGTATGAAATCATTGAAATGAATAAAATTACTATTACGTAAATGGCCAGAATTGATTGGGTAATTGTCGCAATATTTCCTGTGGATATTGATAATGCTTCATGAAATGACATAATATATGAAAAACAAGTAAAGAAAGTCTAAAGTCTGTAATCCAAGCCTGGGCCAATAGATTTCGAATGCTCAGTTTACATAACTCCAAATCGAATTTATGTCCGTTGGAGAGATGCTTGTTGAAACGAACACATAACACATCTTTACCAGAGGTCTTCTACACGACTATGAAATACCCTTAACCTAATTCTCCAAAATAATAATATTGAAAATGGACGTATCTGTGGGCGGATGAAGACCATATTTTATTTGCGTTTCAATTTTGATGAAAAATTTACATATACCAAGTTTTATTCCTGCAGCTCACATGTAAATGCCTCTATGGCGCTTTCACTATTGTGGGTTGTATGGGAGGTGGGCGTGTTCTTGGACGGACTACGCCCAATTCTGCGTCAATCTGCGTCATTGGTTTTATACACATAAGTTGGTTATAAGTGACAAAACCAAATTAATGATTTTTAGTAAAAGTGGTTTTTATGTAAGCCCGTGCATTTTTGTTTTTCATAGTGCTAGCTGCAAAAAGTTCTCATTTGGGAATAATGTTTGCAAGTAAGGGAGAGTGGGGTGTTGTGAGACAGGTTTAGTTTTTGGACGATAACTTCTTTAAAAGTTAATATTTTTCTTTCTGGAATTTTTTTGAAATTCAAAACATTTAAGAATTTTCTTGAAGCCTGAAAAAATATTGGAATTTTGGATTTTAAAAAATTATGGGGTGTTGTGAGACACTACTATAAATATAACAAAATGGCATTTTTTGTTAAAAGTCCTTATTGAAATAGGAAAAAAATTAAAATAGAGACAAGAAAATTGTTCGCCTTTATCTGATTTGGCTAACAGTTTAAATATCCGGTTTTCATTTTGGCACACTGCAGATGAACAGTTCCATCACATTTATAGCAACTAATGAAATTGTTTTCGTCCGGACTGATTTTAGAATTTAAGTCGAGCATGCGTATAGTACGGGCCATACGTATTCATGGGATTTCACCCTCCCTTGGCGAATCCAAAAAAAAAAAAAACTCTTTGGCACGTTTGCCCTATAAAAGATGCAAAAGTATAAATCTTCATCATCTAATGACAAAACTCTTTCCGGTACGTATTTAGTATGATGACTACGCTTTGCTGGTTCTTTCAGCGATTTTTTTTGTTTTAGTTTTTTTTCATTCTTTTGGTCGGATTTTTTCCCCAAAGTTGTAAATACGGTTGCATACATAGGCTTTCGGCCGAGTTTTGATTTTTGGAATAGAGGATCAAACTTCAGAGGACTAACCTTCTCTAGTGCACTGCTCAGCACAGACGCCTTGAAAAACCAATTTAATTTGTAAAATATTGGAAAAACTGGTTTCCTGTCAGTTTTGACACTTAGCTATGCAACAAAATCGACTAATTTATCATTTGAAGCCGATGCGGAAAAAATTGTGTCATCAACTTTTCCATATAACGGATTCCATACACTCTAGATTTATCAAAATTATATGATTTGCAGACAACTCGAAAACAATTATTTTGTATGGCAATTTCTTTGATGGCTCCCACTAGGTGGATGGATGCCACATTTCCTTTTGGCTTTGGCGATACTTTCTATGCATTTAGTGGCATGATGGCTATAATAATAATGAAATAAAACAAAAATGAACTGTGTCACAACACCCCATTTTTACTGTCTCACGACACCCCATATTCCACATTTTCAAATGGCCACTGCGCCATCATCACCCGCAATTTTCTTGCAAAATCACTTCGGTGGGTTTGAAGGCAATGAAAAAGATGTAATTTTAATAAATATTTACCTTCACGTTTAATTGGCAATGTTTCTAGAAATTACACAAGGCAAACTGTACAAACAACTTTTAAGAGCGAGATCAAAACTCAACACTGTTACAGACACTAGGAACACGTGTCAATGCGATGAGTGCACATAATAAGTGAGATCCCATTGAGAAAATATCTTACAGTTATTGTGAGCAATCATAACATTACCACTATGTCAGATATTGACGTGTCTCACAACACCCCATGTCTCACAACACCCCACTCTCCCCTACAATTTCTCGATGCAAACATTTAATAACTTTTATCAATGCTCCACTCAATGTTTTATTATAGAATGTGTTAAATCATTTAAATATCTTGGGTTGTTGTTGGACTTGAAATGGTCATGGTTAGATCATACTGTTGCTCTGAAAAGATATCTTTTGGGCGCAACTAGAAAGATTTATCTCTTGAAATCATACTGCTCGACAAAATTACTGAATTGCATCTACCATGGGATATTCCATTCTAAATTGCAATATGGGATAGCTTGTTGGAGAGGAACCCATTTAAATAAGATTCATCCTTTACTGGTTGCTCAAAAACATGCCATTCGTTTAATTTGCCATAAAAGGAAATTCGATAGTAGCTTTCCATTGTTTAAAAACTTAAATGTGTTGCCAATAAGGCATTTATACTACTATAAAGTGTTAAAGGTTTTTTCAAAAGATCTGGTTACTTAATTAATAGAAGCTATGCAAGCCATAACTTAAGGGTTAATCGTCAACATTGTGTAAAAGTTCCGGCCCACAAATCAACTCTCTTCTTCTACTCCTATTCATGTGCTGCTCCTAGAATTTTAAACAAACTACCAGTTAGTATTCGAAATAATGTTTTGTTCCTTAGAGAGGTAAAAACATGGCTGTTTATGTTTGACTTTAAAACTGTTAATACTCTAATCTCTGTTCAAGCATATTTATATTTTATTTTTATTTTCTATAATTTTTTGCATTTTTCTTGTCAGTTTAGTTACATTGTTACTTAATATTTGCTTTTATTTACATAAGTTTATTTTTCTAATGTCTATATCTATAATTATTGTTAAACTACTTTTTACCAGTTTTCGTGACACATGTCTAAATGTTTTCATTCATGACCCCACCTCAATACATAAGTAATGTTTTTTATTTTTCATGGTATGTTAACTGCTTTTCAACACTTGTTCATTTTGAACATCTGATTGCAGTAATTTGTAAATCAATTTTGTATTTTGTATTCAATCATAAGTGTATATGAACTATTGTAATATAAAAATTGTTTATAAATAAATCTAATCTAATCTAAAATCTAATCTAATCTAATTTTTGAATACACATTAGTTTTAGTACAAAATACATACATACCAAATTTGATCTCGGGAAGATCAACATAAACTTATTTATGTTGTTTTCAATATTTTGGTTTGTATGGGAGGTAGACGTGTCTGTGGGCGAATGACATCCATTTTTCAAAAACATCTTTGTTTTGTAAAAAAAAAACATACGTACCAAATTTTATCTCTGTAGGTTGAACAGAAGCTTATATATTAAGTTCTCAATTTTTGGGTTGTATGGGAGATGGGCGTGTCCGTGAGCGGATGACATCCATTTTTCGAAGACATATATGTTTTGATATACACTGTATACATACCAAATTTTATAGTTGTAAGTTAATTATGAACTTAGTTATGCAATTTTAATGTTTGCGTTGTGTGGAAGGTAGGCGTGTTGGCGGATTCCAAAAATATTCACTAATGCAGATCCTTGTGCCCATGTGACTATTTGTACCAAGTTTCATCTAATTATCTCAACTCCTTCTTCTTTTCCTGTGCTTACGGACAACACACAGAAGGAAAGACGGACGGACGGACATGGATAGCTCGACTTACGAGGTGACCCCGATCAAGAATATATTGTTAATTTGCCTTTAGCTCTTTTTGGAGTGGTTGGGTATGCTGTATATAAAACCTATTAGGAAAAATTTTAAAAGAAATATACTCCACAATTTAGTTGACAGGATGGGCTTTTGATGAGTCAACCGAGAAGCCCATTTGAATAAATTTATGCTTTTCAATTGCTTGGCACGTTTACTTGTCCTTATAAAGCAAACAATATTGAAAATATTAGGAGGGGATCCTTTACATAAATTATCAAACAACTTTTCTCTAGCTCACAACGCACAGTTTTGATTCAAAAAACCTTTAAATTCGGTTACCTTATTTAGAAAAACTTCCTCAAATATGTACACAAAGCAATATGAACTGTCGGATGAAATGTTATTGACTATTTATTAGCTGTTTTTTGCATTATTAACCGAAAAATTCTTGAATGAAAGGTTTTTCAATTGACTGGACGATTTTTTGGGGTAAATTAAACATTTACGGTTGGCATAATTCGCCGTTATTTCATTATTAACAAAATTACTGAACGTAGGGGTTTCTCATTATCATTTTAAGGGTTCCATCCAACTGCGGCTGTTGAATCTCTGTTGTTGCAAGCAAAGAACGATTCGTTCCAAAAATATCAAATTTTATATCTGAGTATTTTCTCTGTTTTTTGTTTTTTTTTAGCATATTCTTTGAGTTTTTATGAGTATTTTTTTTTTGTGGCGGCCATGACTAGGCGTGCGAGCCTAGAAAAAGTTTTCTGATGGGATAACATCTCTCTGCAGACAATGGCAAACCTCAGTGAGTAAACAATACCACGTCCACATAAGCCGTTTGGAGTCTGCATAAGGCTGCGATTATAGTGAGCGCCGAGTCAGACAGGCAGGCAGGCAGGCAAGCAATGTGAACAAGCGAAATAGATAGCTATCTGCATCTCGTTTTTTCACACAGATTTCAGCCTGCCTGCCTGCCTGCCTGTCTGACTCGGCGCTCACTATAATCGCAGCCTAAGACACGTTGTTGTGTAAAAAAATTAATAATACACACAACACAATCAGATCTTAAATAAGAAGTCCAAATCTTTTCAAGGTTGAACTGGCAAATATGTTTTTTGAGTTTATTTTTGTCCATTTTTATGATGTTACTTATCAATATAAGGATTGACAAAAGAAGGTATAATAATTGCATGTACCGCTCATTTCCAGCAAGATTATCGTAAATCAAAATTTAAAATTTTGGATATGATCATAAAGAATTTTTTTTTCTGCGAAGTTTTATATTAAAATCGAAGTTTTATATTATATTGTATTAATTAAAGAATAATTCTTCAATTATACAAGATACGAATGGCATATTATGATCTTTTCCGAAAATTCAAAATTCAAATAGCAACCTCGGTAGTCGAGTGTTAAGAGTGCTTGACTGCCAACCCAGAGCTCACGGATTCGAATCCAGGCATTGTTCTATCCTTTATTTAAATCGTCCGTCATTTTTAATCAACTGAAAGTAAAAATGCATCAATGTATACGTCTTCGGAAGTTGTATTTGAAGGTAGAAAAGTTGCGGATTGGATTGTTTGATAGCATGCATTGACTGAGATAAAGGAATAACTCTTGCCCACCGTACAAGAAGGAAAGTGCTGCTAGTTTTTTATTGCGATACCCATAATAATTTTTTAAATTAAATTTCTGCTTGGCGATATACGTTTTATATCTTTTCGCGAATTTCAAACTCGAAGACCAGAACTAACATCGACATATTTCAGTAGAATGCCTTTAACTACATTCTGTGCTCTAACTCTGTATAAAAAGTCATAACTGTAACTTTAAGGACAAGTTTTAAGACAGTCATACACAGTAAACAAAAAATAAATAGCAACACCACTCTTAAGGAATTGTAGAAGTGTGAAAAATTTCATTAAAATTCGTTGAGAGGTGTTCATTAGGAAGGGTGTTCATTAGAGGTGTTCATTAAAAAAGACTAATGTTTTTAGACCAGTGTTGGACACCTTTTCAATTCCAAAGCACGTGTGCTTGAAACAAGATGCTGCTAGTGAGACATCGACACACGTATAAGCTCATACGTGTGGCTTTCGATTGCATCGATTACTGTTTTGAAAAACTTTAGATAAAAGTTTAAAATAAAAAAAATTTGATTACAAAATTATTATAAAATATATTTTTTTATTTTGAAAATTGGAGCAGAGCTAAAAGCTTTTTAGGTAAGCAAAATTGGCAAAATCCATATCTGATATTGTAGGAATAATAAATAATTTGAAATTTTTTCTCGACCCTGTTCGTATTACCATCGTCATTCTGTCTATTATCTTGGATTTGTCTCTTGTAGAACGCACTACTCGCTTAATGGGACGTGACACTTTCAAACATTTTTTTGTTTTAATGTTTTAAAATGCCAATAAGTTGAATAAAACATAAGATATCATTTTGAAAAATTAAATATATATTTTTTTGTAAAAAAATTTCGCTACATATTTTAATCACATATGTATATTGCTACAGGAATATCTTTAAAAAATCATTAAAAAAATTATGGCGGGCGCGATAAAACAAAAATTACTCGACCGATCGTACTGAAATTTAAATATGTTGTTTTACACTTGTCGATGCATGGAATGAACTACGGACAGAAAAACCGGCTATATAATTTTTGAATTTTTGGTGCAAAAACCGATTTTGTGCAAAAAACTTGAAAATTTTCGAAAAAACGCCGCCATTTTGTTATTTTTCAACCAAAATTGTTTCTTTTAGTTCATTCCATGGCGTTCCGTTGTTTTTTTTTCGATGTCCTAGTGAGTTGTAACCACGCCCGCCATGGTTTTTTGATTTTTTTTTTTAAATAATTCCAGTAGCCATGTATAAAAACAAAAAATCAAATAAATTTTGTTTTGTGTAATATTTTTAATAGAAAATGTATATTTAATTTTTCAAAGTGATATCTTATTTTTTATTCAACGAAAAGGCATTTTAAAACATTAAAACAAATTTTGTTGAAGGTGTCACGTCCCCTTAAATATGCAAGGAATTTTGGTTTTGTAAAATATTGAGGTTAGTTTTGTCGATTTCAGGCAACACATTATATTGTGAGAAGCATGAGTTTTTAGACTCTTTAATTAAGTTCATTTATGTACTTTTAAAACAATTGATGGAATGTTATTGTGACACTTTCTATCTTGACTCCTTCCGGCACGAGTAAACTACTTAGTCAGAACAACGAAACTTTTCGTCAGCAAAAAACATCACTGCAAATACAAACATCCAAGAAATACATGAAACCAAAATGATGCACCTGTTGGGTCACCACTGAGAGTTCTTTTTGTTGCATGTGCTATGCACAAACATGCATGCATACGTGTTCGAGGCCCGTATATCAGAAATGTTGCAAGTCGGTGCGCGAAAAAAATTAAAGCGATATTCCAACGCCAGAAAGGAAAACACTTTTATTCGTTGCATTTGTCGGGCGCAGAGTGTATAACTCTTTCACCCACTGTTTATTTTTTTTCTTCTTGGTGATTCCCACTTTTTGTAACGTAAGTGCCGAGATGTACATGAATATAAACAACGCCAGCATGGTCTTAACAAGAAAAAAACAACATACAGGCTGCAGCTCTTGCTTTAACTAAGCAAGACCAAATTGTTCTGAGTGCCTTTTTGTGAGCTGTTAAGGCCACAATACAAAGCTATGAAGATATTACGCTCAAGAGTCCTGCAAAAGGCAATGCATCTTACAAGTAGTAAATTGAATGTTTAGAAGATGCAGCTGAGGAGCTAGCTAAGACTCCCTCGTGAAGTGTTGCTTAATATTTAATGCTAAAAGTGAAACCAGTGTGCAGTAATTTTTTATTGCATCAAGTTACAAAAGGATATAATAAATTTAATGCGAGAAATTTTTTCGTGTGCTGTTAAATTAAATTTGAGCCAATCATATGACATTGCAACTCAAAGGATTTCTTAAGATAAAAAGCATTTCATGGTTATGACCGTTTTTTTATAAAACTGTTAGAATTTCGCTCAATTCAAATCTAACATTTGACTCTGAAGCAAGTAAAAAAAGTAAAGAAAAAACAATATAATATTGTTTGTTTTTTGTAAGCAAAGTTTCTTAAGCCACGTTTTGTTTCTTACCTTGCATAGTGAATTCATAAAAACCGACAGATCAAAAATGGGCAAAATGATAGATGAACAAAATATATTAGAAACATATAAGCGCGTTGTGAGTTGAACAGAAAAGAGGCTGAGAAAATAAGTTTTTTCCATAAGCAAATTTCTATTTGCATTATTCCCAAACAAGTTTTTATACAAAGTGGTTGTTTTTAAACTTAACTGTGGAACTCAATAACTTATGTCAGCGAAACTGGAACCTGTTGCATTGGTTACTCAGACCTAACATAAAACTATAACGGAGATTAATGGCAAAACTTAAATTGTTACGTGATAAAAGAAAAAAAATAATTAAATATTCATGAATACTTTAAACACAAAGAGTCGTTTTTTAAGTCGAATATTAACGACATAGCTTTAGTGACGTAAAGCAATGAAACGACCTTCGGATACATACAAGTTATTTACTTTAATGACGTCAGTTGTCTTGTGAATGAAGAAAAATTTAACAAAAATGCAAATGTCTGCTGATAAAAAGGAGAGGCAAAAGAGATCGCTATATCACAATGACAAACATCTCAAATGAAGCATGGATCCGACATTCAGAGAAAACATGTTTACATAAAAACCAGTTTGGATCGTATTCGTATCTTAAGTAAAAGCAAACGTGAATAACGATTAACAATCAACTTGAGCTAAAGTTTTAGGTTGCTTTACAAAGTTGTTCCTATATACACAAACAGACAGACAGACAGACAGACAGACAGACAGACAGACAGACAGACAGACAGACAGAGAGAGAGACGGACAGATTGAAAGCACAAAGTTACTGAAAACTTTGCTGAATTAATGCTGTGGCCTTGCATGTATGCATGTGTGTTTTTGTTTAATATGTATGTAAGTACTACTACATTCAAATACACATACAGCATGCTGCACGTTCACTATCTGACAGATACGCCAGTTATTCTCAGACGTGTTTGCAGACAAAAATCTCACATAATTCAATTTGAGCAACATCGCGTCTGTTAACTGATGTCATCTCGGAAGTAGCAGCAGCAGCAGCAGCACCAACAGCAGAACCATGGTTGGGGCTTCCTTTGGTGGGCCCATTCAATTCGTTAACAAAGAGTAGCATTAGCGGGATTTAGCAGCTTTGAAAGCCGTTTTCGTTGTCTCCGTTGCCATAATGCCAAGCGATGAGCCGTCACATTTTCTTCTCCCACGTGCGCATTATGTGCTCTGTTTTTTTTTTTCTTCTTTCGACTTGCTTTGTTTACCTGTCAATTTGGCAGTCTTTCCTGACATCTCCGTAACTGGATTTCCTTTTATGCTGATGTCAACTCGTACAAAGCTTGGATATTGATTTGAGAACGCTTTTGTCATATTAATGCCGATACAAAATTGAGATTGCGATATAATGTTTTGGTTATCGGCCAAAAGTTATATTGATATTTGAGCTGCAGAATGTTTATGCGTGGATATTTTTGAAAACAGAGTGCAATTTCATTTCAGATAAACTTATTAAAGTATCTTAATTAAATTTTTGAAATGACATTTTTCTGTTTTTTTTTTTCCTTGGAAAACTCGAAGAATAATATGTACTCTTATTATTATTTTTGCTTAAGGTCGTATACAGGATTTTCAGTCTGGGGACAGAAAAGGGAACTTTCTTTCTAAAATTTGGCACGTATGTTTTTTATGACAAGGCAGAGATGGTTTTGAAAAATGGACGTCATCCGCCTACGGACACGCCTATTTTCCATACAACCCAAAAAGTTTTAAACTCAATAAATAAGGTTATGTTTGTCATAGAGAAATTAAATTTGGTATGCATGTATTTTATACCAAAACTAAGGTGTGTTCAAAAATTGGAAGTAATCCGTCCATGAACACGCCCACCTCCCATAGCAAAAGCAAAATAAAAGCATAAACTGTGAGCTACAGGAATAAAAATTGGTATGTATAAATTTTTCATCAACATTTAAATGCATATAAAATATAGGCTTCATCCACCCTTGGAGACGCCCATTTACAATAAATTTTTTTTTGTTTTTGAAAAGTGGGTTTAGGGTATTTCATAGTCGGCCTAGACCGACTTTAGACTTTTTTTACTTGTTTTATTATAAAAACTGCAATTATTCAATTCGTTGTCTTCTTTGATGAGTTAATTCCAAGTTTTTCAAATTAAACGGTGCTAAGTAGTGTCCGACCGATTATTCGGATTCGGTAATCGGCATAATCGGCCGATATGTTGACCTTCTGCTTCGTCAAATTTATAGGTTTTTGATATTCAGTGAACTCCGTTCAAAATTCCATATTTGAAACAGTTTCCATTAATCGTTTTGTTTTGCTCTTCTTTTCTGTTCTTTCACGAGTTGGTGCTCACTCGTTTAAAATTTTATTCAAATTGAATTCTTACACTGAGGTGAAAATGTGTTAAAATTTAATGAAATTGTGTTCATATCTAACGAATTTGTTTTTAAAATAGAGCTTGAAACAAATTCATTAAAATTAAACACAACTGTTTTAAAGTTAATTCCAAAACTTAAGTTTTTATTTTGAAAAAAATGTGTTTGTTATGAAAAAACAAATTTAAAACAAAAATTTTAAAATTCAAAACACGTGTTTTAAAGCATATTTTTGCGATGCCATTTTTTTAAACTTTTCCGAGTTTTTAGCACCAGATTCACAACCAGCTACCCCCGGGGCCATTTCGAATGCCAAATGTTAATTCTAATAGATGAAGTTTGCATTTGAAATATTTTAATATTTAATGAATTAGTTTTTATTTTATCATATGTTCGATATTTGTCAAAAAATTCAAAAATTGTCATTAAATTCAAATTTTTGTTTGTTTCTTCAAGGAAATAATAAGCGAAAAATAAAAAAAGGAAGGAGTTTATAGGTAGGTGAAAATTAAACACGCTTGTTTTAAAATTTGTTTTGTAGAAACACAAAGGCGTTAAATTTATATTTTAATATTTTTTGTTTAACTTTAAATTATATTTTTTTTCTCAGTCTAAGTTTTTGCTTTTGTTGTCGACTGTACGGAGAGAAAAAAATGGGCTATAATCAAGCTCAAAGCGTTCGTATATGAAATTAGCTCAAAACAAGCTCTTCACGTACGCAGTCCAGAAATTGCATAAATTAAAGAATGATATTTTACTGTCCGAATTGGATCAAATATTTAATTTGGACAATGAATATATAATTTTGAATTTTGGTCATCGTTTTTTTTCGGTTCTTTTGATCCCTTACAGTTTGTCATCTTTTTCCTTGTATTATTGAAATTCATAAAATGCTACACCCCAAAATTTCTTAGATCAGGCATATGCGAGCAAACTAATTTTTTTATTAACAATCCATAAATGGCAAGCATCGGATACAAATGAGCATGTTTTTCATTTGATAAACAATACCAAAATGTCATAAAATAGGGCACAAGTAAGCATATTAATTTTTTTGATAAATTATCCAAAAATCACATACTTTATGCACGAATGGGAGTGTTAATTTTTTGATAAACTATCGCATTATGGCTTGATATCAAGAATATTATGGCTAAGCTCAGAATCACTCCCAAAAAAAATTGATTTTGGATTGTTTTCAGCTTAAATTTCTCTCCTTGTGAAATAAAAATAGCCTAGTTAAAGCTAGAAATATTCTGCCATATTTCAGTTAGTAGTATATTTCTGTAGCGTTTTTTCGACTATATCGAAAATTGATTAAATTTTTTTCTACGTTATCATAACGTCAATAAATCAATTATTGAAACAGCCGAATTTACTTTGTATGGCTCGATGCACTGGAATTTGTTTCATGTTGGACTCGTTGCAATTGGAAACTTGTTCTCTAAAGTGTTCTCTATAACTTTCGACATACAAATACAATAAGAACACATATAAATGTGGGTCTTTTTATAATTTCTGACTAAGCTCAAATTTAACATAAATTATTTTTAACTGTATTAAAATTAATTCCCAACTGAAAAGGATATATTATTATTTTTTTAATTGAAAACATTTGTTTGTTATTCGGCTTCGGCCTTCGGCCAACTATTTCTATTTTGCCGAAGATTCGGCTTCGGCAAAAACTCACATTCGGTTGGACACTAGTGCTAAGAAATCAAAGTTGCTTGTAAGGAACGTTGGTGTCGAAAGGGTTAGTGTGCTATAACCTTTGAAAGAAAATCAAAAATTCAAATTTGAGGTTTTTGTTTTTTTTATATTTATTTTTTACCATATATTTTGAGTAACGGTAAAATTTGTAAAAATCTTTTTAAGTTAACTTATAAGACTTAAAAACAAAAAAAAAAAGATTTTGGCTTCCCAATTTGGCTTATTGGCTTCCCAATTTAGAACATTAAATTTGAGACAGTTTTTTCTCTCTATAAAGAAAACCACAATATAGAGAAAATTAATTAAAAATTCTTTTGGTTAGAGCTTTTCAGTGATTGATCTCATATTTGAAAGAAAATTTAACATGCAATAACTAATAGAGTTCAGCTACTACATCTTTTTTGCACTTTCTCTGCATTAACCTATTTAAAGCCACAATCCATATCATCACAAATATAATGGTGTGGATACAAGTGGCTCAAAACAAAGTTAATGTGGAAAAAATTTACCCACCACTTGACTTGCGTACTCCAAGTGAGGACGCACTATTGCATAATACAACGTTGTAGTTGTGATCATCTATTTAATTCTTCGACCCAGCGTTTTATATATCTAAGCATTGAACAAGCTTTTTTACAAATATTATCAATATTAATGTTGAACGATAACTTAGGATCCATGCATATACCAAGGTCTTTGACTGCATCTACACGACTTAAAGCAGTATCTTTTGTATTGTAATCAAATAACAAATTATTCCTTTTTCGCGAAAAGGTCATAGTATGGCATTTACTTGAGATTGAGAAACATATTAGGGGTATTCTCGCTGTCTTGCAAAACCCTTGCAAGGTGTAAGAAATGCAAAAGTTGCAGAATCTTGCAACCCGTGCAATGACACAACAACAAAATACAAGCGATAAAAGTTTTGCAATTCGTCAAATTTGTACAACAGTGATACCCACGGTTGCACGTGCACTCTGATTGAGACAAATTTGTTCATTTAAGTACGTGTGCGTTAGAGTTAGTATGTATTTAAGTTTTTTGTTTTCGCCTGTTCGCGGCATTTTTTTTAATATTCACAATATTTGCACTTTTACAAATATTGCATCGTTGCTTAACTGCGAGAGTACCCCTATTATTTTTAGTGCACCAAACGTCATTTCAGATTAGCCTGGAGTAGGTTGGAATCATCTTTAGTATCTATTTTTCTGTTTATTTTCATATCGTCTTCATAAATCAGCAGACGAGAGTGTTCAATTAACAAAATTTTAGAAATAATTAGAAAATTGAAAAACCGACAAAGAGCTCTCTTCCAACCAAATTCTAAATTGATCAAAGACCGGTTTTATTCTCAAAAATTGAATTTCGCTCTTAGAAGGTTGGGATACCCTTCATCAGATACATCATTTATTTTTACATGATTTAGTTTTACATCATTTTGCACATCTGTGTTACAGTACCTTTTGAATGATATAAGTTTGATTCGTCCTGAGTTCTTATTCATACCAAAAAAGCGTACGACTTTTTTAATGTTCACGATAAACCCAATCGCCCAAAAACGTAAAGTTAACGAAAAATCGCCCAAAAACATTTTTGGAGGTCATTATGATATTTTTGGAGGTTCATTATGAACAATTACAAAAAAAGTGTCTTTTTACCCAAAATGTGAAATGAGTTCATTTTTGATTTTGGAATATTATTCGCACAGCCAATATGTTCATATTCATTTCTACTTTCTAAGAGTAATTTTTCTCATAAAAGAATGGAAATTTTAAAGTCATTTAAATGGAAATTTTTAACCTGTCAAATATCCTTTTTCCCTCCCGCACAGACTACGATCTTTCATCGAGGTAAATTCTTCGAGTTTGCTCGTCTGAGAACAACTGACAAGTAGTTCTCGTATGAGCACGAATGGTTTTTTTTCCTTGACAACTATTCAAATTATAAACTCTTCTTAACCTTTTATTTTCTTAAACTTCAAAATAAAAATTCAAACTTAAAGAAAGTGTCTTAAGTTTCTTTGCTCAGTATCTAGAGAGTTACATAATAAATGAACGTGTTTAGTGCAAGCTGTGGCTCTAATTTTCAAAACCTTCCAAACTTTTTTGTTGGAGCATCCTTAAGTTAAAATTCGATTGCAGCAAACAGTTCCAAAACAAAAGAAGCAACACCTGCTGCAAATTTGTATATCTGACTCTGCAAAATATGCCGGAAATAAAAAAATCTAAGTAAGTACACAACATTAACAAAGGCTGAGCACTCATTCCACTCCTTCAAAACTTGTCCATTAAGGGCAGTCAACATTTCAAGAGTAGCCCTCCATCTACGGCCCTCCTGTGGGGATGCTGCAAATTATGAAATTAAACTGCTCTGCCCGAAAATTAGCTGAGCGCAGATCCTGCCATTTCCATTTTGTTGTGGAAAGGCTTCTTTTTGCTTAATGAGATGCAAAACGGGGCCGAAAACTAAGTCCTCAAATGAGCTGAATTAAATCTTAATGTGCGGACTCTGTGGCGTAGAGTGGGGTAGGAGTGAAACTAGCACACAAAAGCGCAAAATAAAGTTCACTATGTATAAACAATGTAAAATGCACAGGAGATTTTCCAGTGTCGGAATGAGACGAAGGTTTCGCCGAAGGATAACAATGTCTGCTAACAAAATGCGCACAAAGGATAAAAATTACTGAAGGCTTTCATTTTTTAAAAAATAAATATTTTTCGTATAATGAACCACTGGTGCTCTTTTTTAAATGTTATGCTCTGTTATTGTTGTTGTTGTTGTACCCGTAACTTATGGCTTAGTTGTGGCATCTAGTAAAGGTGGCTGGTTTGGCGATTGTGTTGTGAAGAACTGAGCGATTCGCGTCCTTTTGTTTGTATTCGTGGCCCTTTTTTGTTTTTTTTTATTTATTTTTTTTTTTGGTTGGCTTTTGGTCGAAATGAGGTAAGGTTGTTTAATGCATAAAATACAAAAGAATAAATGGCTAAAATAATGAATGCGTATAAATCAGGGTGGCAGATGATGGAACAGGGTGACAGGATGATGTAAGCCATGCGAGAGTTAAGTGAACTCATTTACATTAAAGTCTGACAAGCAAAATTAGCGGACATTTTTTTCTCATTTAGCGATTCCTCCGCTGTACCCATTTTTATTGGTGCTCAGTTGGTTGTTCTATTCTCAGGTAACGGTTAAGCCATTAATGGCAGATTTACCATTAGCCAGGAAATAAAAATGAAAAAGTAATTTTGTAAAATATTTAACTCTAAATAAGAAAAGCATTTTGTTTTTGTTATGGAAAAGTATTTTTAAAGATACTCTATTAATATATTTACTTTAGAACTAATAAAAGTTTTAAATACTCAAATTTTTTGTATTCAATTTTAAGATAAAAACATACGCTATAAAGTCGTAACTAACAAATTGTTTTCTTGTTTTCTTATCTACTTTCATACTTTTTCTTGCTTTTCACCTCTCAATTATTTGGAAAAACAAAAACAATATCATCGATAGCAACAAGTGAACATTCATACCCCTCACTCAATACACCACCGATACTTTATGTGCCGGACCGAAACTGGCGCATCTCCGAGACAGAACAAATCGGTCAAATAATTGCTAGGATCCGAGCAGAAGATGCAGAGAACGATGAGTTGGTATTCGGCTTGGAGCCGCACTTTCATGCAAACTATGCTAATCCAAACGATGGCGACGGTGATAGTGGAGTGTCCAGTGATAAATTACCATTTCGCATAGATCCAGTTGGTGGCGCTGTTTACCTTAACGATAGTCTACTTGGACGGGTAAGTACCAGTGAGGACGGCTCTTTATGGTCAATAGTTAAGAGTATGAGTGCTTGTGAGTGAAGTGAGGATGTTCGAGAGTGTGTGTGTGGGATATTAAAGTGTGTGTATTTTTGTGTATTTGAAACTAGTATATGTGTGCGTTGCACTTCCGTTTTTGTTTGCACAGTACAGTTCAGTCTGAAATGCATAAGCAAGGAAACAGTGGCGGATCTAGAAAATGCTAGTGGGGGAAAAAAGTAAGATTTGAAAAATATAGTGAATAAAAAATAAATGAATAAAACAGAGACATAACTGTTATAAGACATATCTTTAAAAGTTGGGCCATAACAGTTATATTGTAAGAAAAAAAATACTTATCAATAAAAAGTATTATTTAAAAGAAAAAAAAAAATAATTTTCTCTGAAAAGTGAAAAAATCGAGAAAAAATCTTTTACGTTGCTCATAATTTCTCTCAGTAAGAGAATAAGGAGTTTTCACAAAGTTAGGCATTCATAAAAAATGCAGTTGTGAATACAACGTAAGTATATTCTTAATCGAAGAATCGAATTTAATCGAATTTTAGGGCAAAAGCAGTAGAAGTGATTTTTCGAAAAAAATTAGTTACTTAAGTATGAGAACTCATAGAATAAATTTATATTTCATTTCGAAAAATATACCAGTAATTTCACATATGATTTCAGCGAGTAACAAACTTTAAGACCTAATCTAATACCTACCATACATATAAAAAAATTTCGACTACAAACACCGTGACACGAAATTTTTATATATAAAAAATAACGTTAAAATTTATTTCTCTACAATAACTTTTACCAGGCAACGGAAAACAAAAATGTATGAAAATAAAAGTTATGAGCAACGTTAAAAAAAATTTTTCTCGCTTATAACTGTTATGAGGCAACGTAAAAAATATAAATTGAAAATTACTGTTATGAAGCAACGTATAAAATATTTTTCAAGATATCGACAGTTTTTTTGGATCCCTGTGACAAAACAAATAAATAAAAAATACAGGTAAAAAGTCAGTTATATAAAAAATTGTAATAAAATAATATTTAACCTTTATATTACCGGGATTGGAAGAGTTTGTATCGTCATAGAAAATGTCCAAAACATGGGCGTTATTTATCTAATATAACTTAGGTAAAGTTCCGATAACAGGTCGCGTCGATATTTCGGTAATGCCGGTGCAAAAAAAAATTGTAAATCCTGAAATTCACTGGAAATTGGTTCCTATAGGTTTTTGGGGTCGTAGAAAACGATGGTGATATTAGTTTTTGTGCAAAACCTGTTATTTTTAGGCTATAGTGACTCTCCTTTGGCAGTACACAGAGCCAATTACGGGGCTCCACATTATTTTTTTTTAACTTTTTGATACATATAAAAAAAGCTTCAGTGATATGACAGCTTTAGTCAATTCACATACTCTAAGTTGAGGTACATGGGTCCACGTAAGTACCAGTTTATATGATCATATATATATCAATATACACATGAAGATACTCTTATTTATACTTTTATTATGTTATTCCATACTTTTATACATTTTTATTGAAATTTATTGATGTTAGAGTTACTTACTCTACTGAGTCGATATATCGATTTTGCGGTTTCGTAAAAGTTAAAATATCATAAAAAAAAGTTAAGAAATTTTCAGCGTTATAAATATTACTCTTGAGCATCATCGACTTTACGCTACAGAACACAGAAAAATAGGCCGCAACTTGGTTATTTTGAGATAAGGGCAACAATCAGCATTTATAGTCTGAACACATTGACGACGACTGAAACATTTTCTCCCTTTCTAAAGGCAACTAGAAAAAAATTCTATCGGCCCGAATATATTATATAACTTTGCGTTACAGTTACAACTCTGACCTTATATTGTTTGTAGTGATTCTGACGAAGAAATTGGTAGCGATGGAAATCAGCATTGATAGAGTTTTTGATTTTTTTGTAAATTAACATTTACACATTCAATTTTTTACTATTATATTTCACCTTTTTTTAATAAAAAAAATTACCAATTTATTTTTTCTATAATAAATAAAATAATATGTGCCTTAAAGTATATTTTTTTTAAAAAAAAAATATTTTCGTACTATTTCGATACATAGCGCGGCTATTAGATTTTACGCAGGAGTCGACTATCGACTACGACAGCAGCAGCTGCATATCGATTACTACAGCTCATTCATGAACTGTGCTTTGACTGTGAAATTTTACGCAGCAGACAGCAGCAGCCAAATATTGACTACGGCAGTTGGTCGTGAACTGCTGCTTTGACTGTCGTATTTTACACAGCAGACTGCAGCAACCGATCGTCGACTGTGATAGGTCTTCGTGAACTATGGCTGTGGCTTCGGAACTTAACGTAGTGGACAGCAATTGTTGACTATCGACTGCAAACGTCTAACAGCAAATTCAAACGCTGTTAAAAACTGTGCATGGGTTGTCTCTTTCTCACATACTCATCCCTAGTTTGTTAAGTTTGTTGAATATTTTCTTAACAGCATCCCAATCAGTCAAACAAGTTTGAAATAAGCTTTAAATAAGCTTAGAAACGTAAGCCTCAAGCTTGGAAAATGTTTTGATTTATTATTAAATAGAACGCTTACATGCAATTGTAGGCTTAACAAAAACGAACCCATCTTAATATATAAAAGACAAGCGTCCTGCTCCGTGCCCTATATCGTAAAACATGTTCAGCCTGGACCAGAACCTGTTGTAAAATTATCCATTTAAAATTTTTGTACTTTCATTACAGTGCTATTACAGTGCTTCTTAATTAACAGAACCAGAACCTATTCGGTCTGCATGAACTGAACACCAATTATAACATTCAGTGACGTTGGTGTCAATTGGAATTGCTAGAATTAAATCACAATGTTCGGTCTTCTGATCCAAGTTTAAGTGATTACCTACTCAAGTTAGGAAATGGAGATGAAGATATCATAGAAATTTCCGGTCATTTTGTTTGTAAAGGTTCGCTTATTAACCCTTTCAATGGCTTGCCTAGAATAATCGTGGACAATTTTTTTGAGCTTATATTCCCATCATTTAAGCAATAAAAAGATTAAAAAATATCCCTCTGATTTTTACATGAGCTGCTTTGCTTTCGGCAGGCTGTCTAATATAATGGACAAAACCATGATAACGTTGTATTATAATATTTTAGTTCAACTAAAACAACCGGAGACAAATGCAAATGCGTTATTTATGCAATTGTTATTATAAAAAAACAAAAATTATACTTTGCACACCAGTCACAATGCTCACTTTATTTGCAAAATTTATTAACACGCGATATAAAAAAATTGAAGGCTTCTGTTGGGCATAAAATCGAAAATCTAACTAAGTTAAACGTTATATATCTCCCTAAAATTATTTTTGTAATGTTGGCACAACTTCACTTCATAGCACCAACCTATTTGATTTTAGAAAAAAAAATTGGAAAATTAAAAAAAAAAATTTGTCCGAAGTGTCCAATATAATGGACAAGTTCATTGAAAGAGTTAAATATATTTTTGGCGATATTTTGAGTCCGAATAACATCAACCGTTATTCCAAAATTGCTATCCTCTACCCAAAAAATTCCGATGTGAACGAAGTAAACGAGCAAGTTCTAAATATTTTAGTTGGTGACACAGTGAGAGACTTGAGCACGGATTAAATTGAAGACAGTGGTGATAACGATAAACAAAATTACCCTGCCGAGTTTTTGAATGAATATTATCCTTCAGGAATGCCACTGCATAAGTTAAACCTCAAAATTGAAAGTATTATAATAGTTCTTCGAAATTTCTATACCAAAAGAGATATCTGTAATGGAAGGTGGTTAGTTTTGAAAAACCTAAAAACTTAATTAATCATCGCACAAGTATTGACAGGTGCACTGGCGAACATTAAATAGTTTTCATACCTACAATTGATTTGGCCCCGACAAACACAGATTTGCCTTTCACTCTCCGGAGGCGACAATTTCCAGTTAAACTGACATTTTCAATGACCATAAATAAATTGCAAGGTTAAATATTGCAAAAAGTAGGAGTTTTTCTAAAAGAACTGGTATTAAGTCATGGACAGTTTTAGCGGGCTGATGATGTAAAACTAAGCATTATAGATGGCAAGCGACAAGGTTAATTGGTTAAAATTCTAAAGCTTGGTTTTCACCATGTCAATTTCAATGGTCAGTTGTTGTCAGTCACATGAAAAATGCCAACACGTTGTCATTTTTGTCTGTTTGACAATGGCGAAAAATAGGAAAAACTGATCTCTTCACATGTTTATAGCAAAAATTGCAAAAAAAATGTTATTTTTGTGATTTTTTGAACTTTTAAATTTCATGTCAAACAAAAAATGACGAAGTGAAAACCAAGCATAAGAATTTTTTTACTAGAAATGTTGTATGTACGGAAGTTTTATAAAAATAATTCAATAAACATGTTTTCAAATAAAAACCTTTGTATATAAATCCAATAAATTTTTTGTCGCATTTTGTACTCTAAATGGTTTCTTCCCGTCGTAGGACGGGCTTTTACACTAGTTAAATAATATTCCTTGCAATTGGAAATAAGTGTTTTTAAAAAACTTTTCAAAGTCATCAACGTTCAAGTAAACAATTAGCGCTCGCAAAATTTTGCATTTCGTGGCTCAGTTGGTAAACGGCTTATTAACTTTTTGTTTAAGCACAATATCCCGGGTTCAATCCTCAACCAGAACTGTTACTTTTTATTTAGTTTTTATTTTCTGTTATTAAAATATTACATCAGCAAATATTTATATGAGCAATTTCGTGGCATAAAAAATGTTTGTGTGTGTAAATTTCAGGTAAATTGTAGCACATTTTTTTTTTAATTTACTAATTCTTTAATTATGTACAAATAAAATTTTAAACGGAGTTCAATGAAAACGTGATTTTACTCTTATTTTTAACAAAAAAAAAATAGAAACCAACAAAATTATTCATCAGTATGAGTGAAACGTGATTTAATGAAAACGTGATTTTACTCTTATTTTTAACTAAAACAAATAGAAACCAACAAAATTATTCATCAGTATGAGTGCAGTTATGGCCGGGACTAGAAAAGCAAACGAAATATCAGCAAAAAAAAAAAATGCAATACTATATAAATTCTAGACCACTGCCTAGCCTGACTTATCTACAAGAGTATTTATTTTGCCCTTTTAAGTATAACCATCTCATTAGTAGTTAACTTGTTCCACTTCTTCATAAAGAACAAATTTTAGAGTAAAGAGTTATATTTAGAGTTTATATAGGGTTATAGCCCAGATAAATCCTCGGGTCTCGTACCCGTCACTGCAAGGAACTTTTTATTACACTTTTTGCTCAGCTGGCAAGTTTGCGCAAATATAAAACAGTTGTGCTGTACATGTTTAGTTTTTTTATACCTATTCAATTTCATTTTTTTTTCAAGAAATACATTACAAACTCAATTACAATATCATAATGAGATACATATCGTAATCCATTAATTTTTGCTCTTTCAGTGATTATACCAGTAATTTTATTGTTTTCCTTTTTTTCATGGCAATATTTCCTGATTGTCACAACCGCAGGCGGGAGAGAATTTCTTTCTTTACATTACCGTTTCCGATGGCCAATTTACGGCAAAAAATGAAGTTTTTGTCAACATTCTCGGTCGCAGCAACAGTAAAAATCCAGGCTCACGCACACCTCCATCCATTACAAATGTGGTGCAAAACATTTCGCATTTTTTGCCTGCATTTGATCAGCTTCCAGGTGTTCAATCCATTAGAAATCAACAACCTAATAGCCGTCCATCCAACAGTCTGCCACCAGGATTTTCATTGAATCCTGCTATATTCACACCACAACATGCTGTCAGTTTTCCACCAGTACTTAACTTTAATCCTAACAAGCAGATACCAATTTGGCCAACAAACGAATCAGATGGCAGTGAAGAGCGTGGAAAGGACAATGAAACAGAAAACAACAGCGATGCTTATCCGTCAGTTACAACGACGACAACGGAGAAGACAACGACGTCTAGTCGAATCAAGCTGACGCCTATCAGCACAAAGTATGATCAGAACAAGGACAATGTATCAACGGCAAACATACGCAAAAACACAACTCTGGCAACGCCTGGTCAGGCTGGCGACCCTCAAGACGACGACGACGACATCTCCACAAATTTGATGACTGCCTACTCGATTAAGGCCACAACGATTCCTGTCATAATAGCGCTTTGCGGACTGTTTGTGGCAGCTGTCGCTGTACTTGGCTACTTGTTTCGCAAACGCCTATGCGCTATAAGCAAAACGCTAAACAAAAAGTCCAAAGAGGAAATGGCCAAAAAGTCGAATCAAAGTAATTTAAGCAGCAATCTCACGGATGATAGTCGCAATTCGATGGTAATGCAACATTGGAATGGACCTATGGCGTACGGCAACCGTTACGTGCCTTGGGAGCGAGATCAACAATTAGTGCCACAGTCTATGGTAAGTGTAAGTTAGAGTTATTAAGAAAATTCTAAATAAAAATTTTAAATTTCTATGCATTAAAAATATTTGCCCGAATTCGAGCAATGCAATAAAAAGTCTTTGTTAAGAATACTTGTTATATTTTTCGCGAAGGTTTCTACTCCATGCATACAATATATGTAAAAGCTGTTGATAAAGATTTTTTATTAGATGTCATATATTAAAAGGATAGATATTTTTCTCTATCTAGATCTAGATAGATCTTAGTAATCTATCTGTTTCTAAATATTATTTATTGAATGTCATAAATTTAATAAACTAACTTTTTTAAATTATGTGAACAGCTTTGAATATATAGATATTTATTAATATATAGTCTGATATTCGTACTTAGGTTAAACTTCCTACTTTTATTTAACGTCGTTATTAAACTTCTCAAAACGTTCATAAAACAACAAATAAATAAAAAAAATAAAAATACATACTTTCTTAAATACTCTTGGCGTTTTTGGAGGGGAAAAAAACATAAAACAACCAAATAAAATTTTTATTGAAAAATTTAAAATTTGGCTGATATGCTTGCTTCGAAAGGAAAAAGCGTATATTTTTTTGTTTGGAAACCCACCCTTACTTACTTACTTACTTAGATGGCTCTTACAACCGTTGATCGGTTTTGGCCTCGTCTAAGAATTTTCGCCAGCCTCTTTTGTCGTGTACTTGCTGGCGCCAGTTGGAAATTCCAAGCGTTGTCAGGTTATCCAATGCCTGGTCTTTCCAACGGAGATGCGGTCTTCCTCGTCTGCGTTGGCCACCGCTGGGTACCGAATCCAATATTTTTTTCGCTGGAGCTTCGTCATTCATTCTCTCGACATGACCTAGCCAGCGAAGCCGCTCTATTTTAATATGCTTGACTATATCGATGTCGGCATATAGCTCATACAACTCATGGTTCCATCGTATTCGGTACTCGCCATTGACGCAGATTGGACCATAGATCTTGCAAAGGATTTTTCTCTCGAACGCTCCCAAAGTCCTTTCATCAGAGCTGCTCATCGTCCAGGTTTGTGATGCGTATAGTAGGACGGGCATGATTATTGACTTATAGAGCGTCAGTTTTGTTCGTCGAGAAAGAGCTTCGCCAACGGTCTTAAACAGCTCAGCCGGTAGGCCATCGGCTCCTGCGGCTTTGTTGTTTTTAAGCCGAGCTATAGCTGTTAAGACCTCGTTATAATCGGGCAGCGGAACTTCAACCCTGTCGTCCATAATTGGAAACCCACCCTGCAAGCACTTTATGAGGCTTTCCAAAAGATGACTCTTAAAAGAGTTTTTTAATGCGTGTTTTCTGATGAATCATTAAAAGGACTCATGCAAGAGTCTTTAATATGATTGTTAAATGATTGCTCAAAAATAAGACTCATAAAAGAGTTATTTTGTGCCTGTTTTATAAGTACTCATAAAAGATACACAATAAAGAGTTTTAAATAGGACGGTTATACATTTCTAATAAATAAATAAGAACTTTATCACGCATATTTCTTTTTAACTGTATAAAGCTTTGTAACTGTCTGTTAGGTCGCGCTAATAGTGGACACTGTAGCTGTTCAGGCTATTGCATGCGATATCAAAACGCTTTTTCGCACTGTTGCTGTTCATAGTGCGCGCTGTTACCCAGTCGGCAATGGCAGCACTTCGAAGCTCTACTAGCAGGCCTTCATATGGATTTCGAAGTGCTTCCACACTCATATCCAAGTATACTTTCTTTTTTTATATGAAATGGGAAAATTTCGAAGGCCTTCCGCTCCCATAGCTCAAAAGAGGCCTGATAGAAGCACTTCTTAAGAATGGCTAAAAGAAGGGGTGAACAAAAAGTATTGAAAAAAATATTTTTTCTTTTAAAGCTTTATCTTTTTTTATAATTTCTATGATTTTATCTTCTCTTCTATGTTGTTTTATGTCCGATTAATTTCAATCTATAAACTTTGATACAGCAGTAAGAAGGGCCATTATTATGTCATATTTTTAAACTGATAAATATTTTGCCTTTAAACGAAAAAGTTGCCCTGAAGTATATGAAAAGTTAGTCTTTGAAGGGAAAAAAGTTTGTAGTGCTGCCTTTTGTGCAGAAAAAGAAGGCCTTCAAGAAGGGCTCATAAGAGCAGCGAGGAAAGGATGTGTTTGGTCTTCAAAAGTAGCAGTCAATGCAGGCCTTCGTTTGAAGAGCGCTGGCTTAATTGCCTATTGGGTAGATACTTTTTCGCGCTGTTGCATTTTAAACCGCTTTGACTGAAAAAACTTAAAAAGTGTATTAAAATAGAAAATTGTTGAAAAATATTTTTTTCAACAAAATAGGATGAAAAAAAGCTACACTTCAAAGCACGACATGAAACAAAACATCAAAACTGTGTACACAAGCGAGATAGAAGAAAAAGTATCAAAAGCCTGATGCACATAGAGCGTTTTTCAGATTTCTTTTATGAGTCTTAAAAGAGTACTAGACATGAGTTTTAAGAGATTAATAAATATGAGTCTTAAACGAGTATTAAATATGATCCTCAAAAAGTCTTAAAACAGTCATTATTAGAATCATATTGTGAAGACTTCAACATATGAAAATCTTTTTTTAGCGCATTATGACGATAAAAACTCATTAATATGAATCTTGAAAGAGTCTATTAAGAGTCATAATTGGTGGGCTCCATTGATTTATATAATAAATTATTTTTTAGATATATGTATTTTAACAAAATATACCAAAAATATTCGAAAATAAATTATATCAGGGAATATAATTGGGACTTTTATAAACAGAGAAAAGTATTTTTAGACATTAAATATGAATTCAAAATACTTTTGTTTAACCCTTAAATGCATAGTGTGCCATATATGGCACAACCAAAGAATTTCTTCTCATGTCTCATGTCTCATGTACGAGAGTAAGTTTTAAAAAAATAAAAAATTCAAATACTGGCTTGAAGCTTTCGTTTTCTCACAGCGGCAACACATACAGAATTCAGCTCATTGAGTTATTTGGCGCAAAAGTGAAAAAAATAATGAAGAAAATCGCTGAGGTCATGCATTTAAGGGTTAATCGTTCTCTATACTTTTTCAATTTATTTTTAAATAGTATACAAATCTATATGAATTGATGTTTCAAAAAAATTTAAGCTTCATGACCATTTTATCATGTGACCGTTTAACGTTGTGACCGTTAGGTTCACTCACGAAAATATGCGATAAAATTCATACGCCAGGGGTTAAACGAGGTGAACACATTTAACTTGTAGCAGTCGAAACCTGACTAAATTTGTCGCAGGTCTTTTTTTTGCAATATTTGTGGCTTGTTTGAAAAACAGCGAAAAAAAAACAAAATCCAAAAATACTCTTTCCCCAAAAGCAGTGTTATATCAGTAGCATAACTTGGTTTCCATCACTAGCTTTATAGCTTCATGTCCTTGTCAGGACAACACTAATGTTATTACAAAAATGAGAAGAGACAGACAGACAGACAGCGAAGCAGTGCGGAACTTCAACGTTGACAGATTACGCTGAAAAGTAAACGTGGAGAATAACGTTATCTGAACGTAAAAGTAACTGATTCATCTAACGACTGGGATGACGACCAGTGGGGAAGAAGGTAAAATTCAATGCAGTAGCAGTAGCGTGCGAATCATCGCATCACCGCATCATCGCTTTGTACGTACACTTACGGCGACTGGCGTTTATGAGTGAGTTCTTCTTGTCTTCTTAAAATGACGTCTAATTTGTCAAAAAATATTCATCTCAAGTCAGTGAGTTTCTTTACCGTTGAAATAACTTTGTCTTAAATTTGAGAATGACAATAAAAAATTAAACGCTTTCCGAAATGTCTCAGTTAAGAAGAATGAAAACCGAGTCGATGAATTTGATAAATTCAGGGATTGTATTGAAAAAACGATTAATTCTATGCAATTAATAATGTTTATTATAAATAGTATGTTGTAATATGTTCACAAAGTGTTGCTTTTTATTGAGTTTTCTAGAAGTGTTTACTTAGCAGTTTAATATTTTCAAATAGTAGTTTCAAGATCTACTTAAAGAATATCTGCAAGAATATCTAGAATACAATTGATACACGTAAATATTTCTAAACAGACCTTTTACACACCTCGTCTGAAGTACAAACATGAGAGGTGTGACCTAAAATGTGACCTAATTAACCTAAATTGACCTAAAATGTCAATAAAAACTTATTATGGAACTACTTTGCCAAGAAATGAAAATTAATGTATTAATTTTTTCATTCAAAATCTATTTTTTGTGTTTTCCTTCCAATTTGAATTATCTGTGTATGCCACTTAATAGAGCTGAATACTTTCTTTTTGAAAATTAAATTTATTGGGTTCTGTGGAAAGTATATCAAGTACATGGAGAAAACAGAAATTATTCAAGTAAATCAATAAATCCAGCTGAACTATTCATAATAACAAGAGCAAACTGAAATAAAAATTAAAAACACAAACAAACAAAATTGGCCATTGCAGTCCTTGAAAGGACTTTGACCGAGCTTCTTATGATCAATTGTGTTGTGTGTGTTATTAAATGTTTGCACACAATTGACCGTGAACTGGACCTACATGTTTTATGCCGACTCCGAACGGCTAAAGTTCATGTTCACAATAAGCTTTACATGTCATTATTTACTCTCTGAGGTTTGCCATTGTCTGCAGAGAGGTGGTGACCGATCAGAAAAATTTTTATTGAAAAAAAAAACTTTTGCCGTGACTGGGGATCGAACTCGGGCTCTAAGCACGCTAAGCCACACGCTTAACCTGCATGCCACGGTGACCACCAAATAAAAATTAGTGATTGCAGCCCATTACCTTCATAACCAGTACAAATACTTATCTCTCTATCACTCTTTAATTAAACCTTTGTTGACAAAAAAGCGGCAATCAAATTAATGTGATCCGATACTGTCAAGTTCAGCAAGCAAAGACGCAGAAGATGCATTGAACACTTCAAAAAGCTCCCGACAGACAGCCGAACTAACCTTATCTAGCCTTTTACCTCCTTGAACTCTTATAAAGCATGGTTCACTTTAAATTTGGACGCACGTTTGCAGTTGTTACTCATGTTGTTTTTGTTTGTTTTATATGATTCTTGTATATTTGCACTACTAATGAATCTACCGTTATTCCATATAAATTATTGTGTCGTACGATGTTTGGACGCTGCTAACTTTACGATGGAACTTTAACAACGTCGAACGATTTTGCACACACATCGCCCAAATCCATCATGGTCCGGTTCGAAAATTGCAAAAAAATTGAAAATGTCAAAATCGACGGTAGTGTCTTAAAACGTTATAATGAACGATTAACTATTGAAAGAGCAAAAAAAAAAATAGTGTAAAATTTGGAACTAAAAACGAATCTACAAAAAAAAAATTTCACATTAATCGAAAATAATCCAGGACTTTCTGATGCTTGTCGGGCCAAAAAATACAACACGAGCAAGAGCACTGCGAGGAGAATACGTTTAAATGGTATGAAGAAGCAATGGTATGAAGAAAACAAGGTATCATTTGTACCAAAGGAGGTCAATTCACCGAATTGTCCACAATTTCAACCCATCGAAAAATACTGGGCAAATAGGAAGGCAAAACTTAAGAGGAGTGCTCGTCCAGCGAAAAATGCCAAAGATATGAGTATAAAGTTTGCTGCAAAAGTGACAAAAAAAGATGTGCAAAATTTAATGGCGCCTATCAAAAGAAACTTGCGAAATTTTGTCTGTAATAACAAATCTTGAATTTTTTTCTTGTATGCCTTAAATAAAAAATGTTCAACCTTTAAAACAGTGTAATAATTTTTTTCGTAGATATTTTCGTTTACAAGTTATAAATAATTTATAACGTCCAGATTTTAAGTGAACCGTGCTTTAATAGCTTAACCGTTAATCGCAACGGTTTTTTATGGAAGGGATGAATTTCGTGATAGTTTCCTGAGTTTACCTGCATAAAAATATAGGATTTACCAAAAAATGGTCGTTAATGCACAAAATGAAGTTGTAGGGTTTCCCGTTTATACCGAGCCAATTAGCTGTTGAACCAATTCTCCTGCTTCCACCAGGTATAAAAACCAGATCTGTTTTTTCGTTACATGATATTTCAGTTTACATCATACAAGATCCTACTCCACACTGTTTCTCTAATGCAACATTGCACATAGCGCTCATCTAGTCTACTATCGACGATACTTCTCTTCTGTCACTAACGTATACACATTCTGGACTTATAAAAGAAAACAACTGAACTACATGGCTCTAAGCTTCAATCGGTATCTACTTGAGCATATGTAAGATGGCTTGTCAATGCATTGTACTTCTTTTCATTAGAGAGAGATGCTTCCTTGAGCCTAATTCCTATAGTCCACTCAATAACAGCTACTCCATAAACTTGCGAATAGTTTTTCTAAATGCTTAGACTGGTAGCTTGAGGATTTTTAAGATCGGTCTGCTAATAAAGGACTCCTGGTAGACTCTAGATACCGAGAATGAGTTTGTCCTACGTTCCTTGCGGTGACCGTGGCATGTAGGTTAAGTGTGTGGCGTAGAATGCTGGGAGCCCGAGTTCGATCCCCAGTCGCGGCAAAAAGTTTTTTCAATAAAAAACACAATGGCAAACCTCAGAGAGTAAATAATGCCTTGCAAAGCTTCTTGAGAACATGAACTTTAGCCATTCGGAGTCGGCATAAAACATGTAGGTGCAGTTATCGGTCAATTGTGTGCAAACATTTAATAACACATACACAACACAATTGATCATAAGAAGCTCGGTCAAAGTCCTTTTAAGGGCTGAAATGGCCAATTTTTTTTTTCCTGCCGAATATCTTATTTTAATTTTGCCAGATAACTTGTGGTATTGATAGTTCAGTGGTTAGAGCTTCTGCCCACCATCAATGGTTCTATTCCAGGCGTGCACATTTTTTTTTTTTTTTTTTTTTTTTTAGTGACTTCACTAATCACTTTACTACTGACGTATGTTAAAAGTTATCTGATTTCAATATGTCGAATATTTGATGATAATTTTATCAACTTAAGTATGATAATGATAGCTCAGTGGTTACAGCTTCTCCTATCAAACTACTAATCATTGGTTCGATTCTGGTTGTGGATATAATTTTTTTCAATAATGTTTTAATTTTTAGTTTTACCCTAAACGTGTGCAGGTCAGGTTATATAAATTTTGTGCAACAGTTTGTAACAAACGGAAGTAAGCAAGTAATGTACAGTAATACCTCGTTTTACGTCGTCTCTATTTACGTCTTTCTTTTCGATTTACGTCGTACAAAAAATTGTTCCTTTAAAACTCGATTTACGTCGGCATTCGATTTACGTCGTCTCTGTAGCGGAACGAAAATGTGTTATAAAAACGGGTAATTCCTTTTTTAATTTGATCAGCATGTTTGTTCCAATGTTGTATGTAATATGTATGTGTTTGTACTCATTCACTATCTTTACGAAATGTGTGCTGAAATAAAGGGTAATATGAATAGAAATAGGGAACTCCCTTTTCAAATAGATCTGTATGGTTGGTAACATGTATAATGTAATATGTTGTACACTTCATAAAAAAGTGAAGTATGAGGTTGAAAAGTAAAATGAGTAAAGTTGGATCTCAGTTAAAATAAAGCGAAATGCTATATCATTAAAAACGAAACTCGAAGTTATTCGACGTCATTAGCGTTGAGAAAAGGCTTCTAAAATTGCTAGCGTGATGGGTCTGCCTCCGACTACAGCAAGAACCATTATAAAAAGTGGCCGCAATATCCGTTCAAGTACAGCTGGAGTGCGTTCCCTCAAAAAAATCACTAAAAGAAGACCGGCTTTGTTGGAATAGATGAAGAAGGTCCTAACTATGTGGATAAAAGATTTAAATGATAAAAATATTCCTCTAACTTCTGTTGTTATTCAAAAAAAGGCTATCAGCTTATTCAACGATCTAAAATATGCGGAAGATGAAGAAGCTAACGATTTTTGTTTCAATGCCAACAGTGGATGGCTGGAGAAAGTAAGAGGTTTTAAGAAAAGAGCACATCTTCATAACATAAAAGTCGTCGGTGAGTCTTCAAGTGCTGACAGTGAAACAGCTAAGATTTTTCCACAAAAGTTTACGCAACTGATTAATGAAGAGGGATACACTCCGACAATGCGAAATGCTTGGAAAAACATATGGCCTGAATGCACATCTGAAGGCGTGCAGGAAGAAAATCTGAATGAGTTAAGCACAGAAATTATAAGCTTTGCAAATCGAGTTGGATTTTGTGACATTGACAAATCTGATAAAATGATAATGTCTTGGATTATGATGACGAACCGTTAACAAACGCAGAGCTATTTACATTGACAAATGCTTCAACACAAGATGATTTTGAACAAGAGAATGCGGAAACCGAAGATGGGAAGATGACCTTGGGAAGATGGATCACAGTTTTCAGAGCAAAAATTAGCAGAGGCTTTCGACTACATAAAAAAAAGCTACCGATATTCTCGAAGATGAAGAACGAGTTGAGTCAACAAAGAGGTCTATTAATATCAGTTTGCAATATTACAAGAAAAAAAAAAAAATTTGGGAGACACGCTAAGACCCGTAACAATAAAATATACTTTATTCCTTTGTTCCTTCAGTCATGGCACAGACCGCTCTTTTGTTTATTTTAGCTTTTCTTTACATTACATAAATTACATATGTATAAATGCAAAATTCCTCCCTTCTATGATTTCTACTGAATTTATATATATATCAACTAATTTGCGAACCAGTCGAAGGCAGTCTTAACTGAAAAGGTTAGTTCACTTAGTTCAAAGCTAAAAAAGTATTCTCGAGGTTATAAAATATAAATTACATATGTATGAATGCAAAATTTCTCCAACTCCAATCACCATTTCACAATAATTCCCTTTCAAAAGTAACGAAATTGAAATTCATGATAAATCTTATATTTACAACATTATTCGCAGCCAGTCAAATACTTAGTATAGTACTCTATCAAATCTCTACTTTCATCTCACTTGAATGTCATTGCGGCACATAAAACATCACAGTTAATCGTCTCGCGAACAGATTTGAATTTCCAAACTGAGTACTCTTCAGTTCACCGCCCTATTGAATAACGAATAGTCTTTGATGTAGTGGCAGTTGTGGTGGTTGTCGTTGCCATTATATTAACCGTCATCTGTCGAAAAAATACCGCCCGCCCACACAGCGATAGAATTTCTTTCATTGAGCGATGAATGCAAAATGAATAAATATTTCATTTAGCAACCATCCTCAACCATCATGTTGCTGACAGCGTCATCGAAGAGTAGTAAAGTCAGGTGGTAGGACGATTCGTGGGCGACGGTCTTTCGAGTAACTCAAGTGGTGGATGGAGAGCGAATTCATCATAAACTATTTTCACAAAGTGAAAAATGCTTGTACAAGTATTTGCAATATTTGAATATTTTAGCAGTCCTGTGCCTGCAAAGGACATTTCGTAGTTTGCATACATGTCAACATATACGTTTGTGTATGTATGTGTGTTATTGAAAATGCAAATGTTGGTGACGGTAATCTAAACATTTTGACAGTTGCGCAATATGTGTTGCGATATTATGCAAGCATTTTTTCCGAGCGATCAATAAAAAATATTCTGTTCAAAAAAAAAAAACCGATGTGGTGTAAGGCTTAAGTGGTTTCATCGTGGGTAAAGATGAGCCAGCATGAAATAATTTATTTATTTCATTATATGAAAATTTTAAATTCCAGCGTCCAACTTACTTTTTGTTATAACAAAGAAAGGATATGCAAGGATTTTGTTATTTGATTAACTTATAACAATATGAATCTGTTATGTATTTTTAAGTTTCATTTCAGTTTAATTTTGCTTAAAGAAAACTTATGAAATATTATTATTTATTAATTTTTAATTCTTGTTACTTTTATTATGATTGCGTGAAAAAACTCATCAAACCAACCAACATTTCACCACCACCACCAACAACAACAATAACAACATCTGCACTATTCACAAAGGCAACATTACAGTCATCAACAAGTGTTGCAAACGGCGCCATTCTTCCCGGCGACGTTTCCTCTGCTGGCATGGTGGGTAGCACATCCGGCGGCAACATTGGCGGCGATGGTCTCAGTGTTTCCGTCAATATGGCGCCTGGCAGTGGCAATAATGCACAAAGTAAATACGATCGATGGGAATTCCCGAGGCATCGATTGAAGTTCTTCAACATATTGGGCGAAGGCGCTTTCGGACAGGTCTGGCGTTGCGAAGCAACTGACATAGATGGTAAGTACGAAATGAACCATAATATACAGTTAAAGCATTGAAGGCCAAAAACATACATACATACAGTAGAATGTTTATCTGTTTGTATTTTATATATTTTATCCAATGGTCCTTGGCAGTGTTTGTGCCGAGATACTGTGAAGGAAACGTGCAAATGATAGGTTGCTGTCGATGATTTGTATGTTTGAGTAAATGTTAAAGAAGTGACTGTCCGTTTGAACGGTTACTCAAGTGGGTGTTCAATTTGGCAGAATGCGTTTGTTAGTTGATTGTTTGATGCTATTTTAACATTTTGAGGTTAACATTCAATAATTTTAGTTATCAGTGGTGCAAAATATTATGTCTTTTGGTAAGTCTGTTTAAACTTCTTTGTGACTCTATCATATCGCACACTAAATACAAAACAGTCACAACTCAAAAAGCATGCAATTTAAGTAGAAGCAAAACGTTTTGTCATACAATTGTTATTTGTGTTGTAGATATTTGAAATATTCATCATGACGAAAAAAATGGAATTACATCGTTAATATTTTTGTGCGATGATTCTTCGGTACAGGACGAATTTCGTGAAGGTTGTCTAAAATCAGTTGTTGTGTCACAAAAACATCGATGCTTTGGGTGAACTAATATTTCAAGATCATCAAGGGATCTGCCGTGAGATAAAGGTATCTGTGCTGATTAGTGGAATTAGCATTGCTGACCGTCAAAAATATTTGTTCGCGTTGGATTCCTCATAATTTGACAATCGCTCAAAAAAGGCTGCCGTTGATTGGTCGAAAGAAATGATAAAATAATACAATCGCGGTGTTTCAAAACATGTCTATGACATTGTATGGAATTATGGATTTATACATATGAACCCGAAACTAAACAATAATTGACTGTATGAATCTTTCAAGATGGTCAAAATCCAATAAAAATTGTTCGTACACGAACGTACATGGTATAACTGGACATGTCCCTACCGTTTCAGTAGAGCAACAAAGAACGGTCTATTCTGAATAGTACAGCACCATTTGTTTCCCAGAGCTCCACTGGGAATCATTCTCCACCATGACAATGAAAGCTTTCACACATTACCTGAAAACATGTTTTTTTAGCATTCAAAAAATCGAATTGATAAGCCAGCCGACGTACAGTTCTGACTTAACACCCAATGATTTCTTCTTACGCAAGAAACAGTAGTATGTTTTGCTTGCGCTGTGATAAGTTACGATAACATTTTATTGACAACTTATGCATATTCCTATTAATTTCACCAACGCAAATTTATAAGATAGTTTACGAGCATTTGATTTTCTCTGTTATTTGACTAATGGTTTAACGAAATTTTGATAATATGAATCGTGTCGTCAAATGATTTGATAACTAATTAATTTTTTAAAATTAGAAAATGTCAACTCACTGTTTTCACGTAATACAATAAAAAACAAGTAAAGAAAGTCTAAAGTCGATATAGGCCGACTATGAAATACCCTAAGCCTACTTTAAAAAAAATAATATTATTGAAAATGGGTGTGTCCGTGGGCGGATGAAGCCTATATTTTATATGCAAATGTTGATGAAAAATTTACACATACCAAATTGTATTTCTGTAGCTCACAGTTTATGCTTTTATTGTGCTTTCGCTATGGGAGGTGGGCGTGTTCATGAACGAATAACTCCCAATTTTTGAACACACCTTAGTTTTGGAATAAAATACATACATACCAAATTTCATCTCTCTATGACAAACATAACCTTAATTATTGAGTTTTAAACTTTTGGGTTGTATGGTAGGTATCGTGTCTGTGGGCGGATGACGTCCATTTTTCAAAACCATATTTGGTTTGTCATAAAAAACATAACTGCCAAATTTTAACTCTGAAGGTTAAACAACGGCTTATTTATTCCGTTTTCTATGTTTGGGTTGTATGGGAGATGGGCGTGTCCGTGAGCGGATGACACCCATTTGTGTTGATATAAAACACATCCCCACTAAATTTTATTGTTGTAGGTTAATTATTAGTTAATACATCCAGTTTTCAGTTTTTGCGTTGTATGGTAGGTAGGCGTGTCCGTGGGCGGATGATCTCCATTTTTCAAAATCATTTTTATTTGTTATAAAAACCATAACAACCACGGTAGTGACCGTGACATGCAGGTTAAGTGTGTGACTTAGCACGCTCGGAATCCGAGTTCGATCCCCAGTCGCGGCGAAAAGTTTTTTCAATAAAAATATAAAAAAATTTTTCTGATCGGTCACCACCTCTCTGCAGACAATGGCAAACCTCAGAGAGTAAATAATGCCATGTAAAGCTTCTTGAGAACATGAACTTTAGCCGTTCGGAGTCGGCATAAAACATGTAGGTCCAGTTCTCAGTTAATTGTGTGCAAACATTTAATAACACACACAACACAATTGATCATAGAAGCTCGGTCAAAGTCCTTTCAAGTGCTGAAATGACCAATTTGTTTTTTTTTGTTTTTTTTTTTTTATAAAAACCATACGTGTTAAATTTTATCTCTGTGAGCTAAGCGGACGCTTATTAATTGTGTTTTAAATTTTTGGGTTGTATGGGAGGTGGGCGTGTCCGTGAGCGGATTCCAAAAATATTCAACAATGCAGATACTTGGGTCCATGTGATCATGTGTACCAAGTTTCATCCAATTATCTCAACTCCTTCTTCTTATCCTGTGTTTACGGACAACACACAGACGGACGGACGGACATGAATAGCTCGAATCACGAGGTGACGCTGATCAAGAATATATATACTTGTCTATACTGCACTCGCTTCGTTCTATGCGTTACAAACGTTTGCACTGTTTATTTGACTAAATTTCCAGTACTTGAATTGGGAATTTATTTCGTAGTAGTTCCTAAATCTGGGTTTCTAGTACATGAACTAAAAATACCCGCCGCTAAATAAGAACAAGTTTGGTCTTTGGTTTTCTGACTTCAACTGAACTTTATTAAATTGGAATGATATTATTTATAATGACAAACAAAAATACAATAAAAACGCATACAATCTTAATAATATATCAATAGTTAATAATACAAAAATATCAATAACATATATTAATATATATATAAAACATAAAATCACAATCAAAATATAAATATGTATAATAAACAAAACTGTATTTAATGCAATAACGCAGACATAGCATATTTGTGAAGTTAAATTAAAATTAAATCAACAGACGGAAATTCGCCAAAACAAAGGTGTAGAATTTCTGTACACATTTCTTAACCTTGAGTCGAGCAAGTGTAGTGAACTTTATTTTTTATTAGAGTTGCTACACTAAGGGAAAAAGTTATGTAGTCAGTACAGAGACAGCTATGTAAAATCTATGCACTTCAACTTGTATGAGAACGCAACAAGAGCAGTATTTACTGAGTAAAGGGAGCGTGTACTGACTACATATCAATTTATTCACTTTTTAAAATGAATAAAAAATGTATTCAATACATCATGTTATGTGTTGAATACATAGCAGACTTCAATAGATACAAGCAACGTGTACTCAATCAACGTGTTATGTAATTTTTTACAAAAACTTTACTCAATACATAAAATATAGACTCAGTACACGTCCCCCTTATACGATTGAAGTGACACATTTATTCAGTACATAACATATGGACTCAGTACATGTATCTGTTGAACATCGGCACACGATTTTGGTGTTTTGTGTCATTCGTTTCTTGATTTTCAAATAAGCAACACCTCTAAAGCCTGAAGAAAATCAGAGCGGGAATGAGTTTATCCACTGTACTCTAGAACAAAAGCGATGAATGCATAAGAAATAAATGGCTGGGTTTCTATAAGTAATTGCCAATTATTTTGTGAAATCTAGTAATTTCTTTATTAAGTTATTTATTGCATGTGTTGAGAGGGTGATTTACGCACAGACATTATGCATGTACTCATTGCATAAAATTATGTTTTTAACATATGTAATGAGTAAATGATGTATGTACTCATTATATAAATGTATGCACTAAAAATATGTAATGAGTAAATAATGTATGTACTCATTACATAAAATTATGCATTTAAAATATGTAATGAGTAAATAATGTATGTACTCATTGCATAAAATTATGTACTCCAAATATGTAATGAGTAAATTGTGTATGTACTGAGTCAATAATTTATGTAACACGTACATAAGATCTTTACTCATTACATAAAATTATTTGTAACAGTTTGCGTTGAGTACATAAATTTCTTTATTGACTACATAACCGCTTGAAAGCATTATGTAGTCAATAAAGATTTCAACATGTACTCAATACATGAAAAATGTAAAATTTTTGTGTGCAGAAAACTATGCGATGAGTACATAAATTTATGTATTGAGTCCATAGGTTTTTCCCTCTGTGTATGTCAGCGTTATTGACGAATGCATTAAAATATTGCTGGTTGACAACTGCAACATGACGTGCAGCAACATGCACAAAATTAAGATACCCTCACCTTTCAGGTTTAAGGTATAAAAAGAAGGTCGTCCTTCGAAATCAAATTCAAGGAAACAATGTCAATCATGACAGTCGCATTTAAAAAAAATTTTTCCTCCAAACGGTTGAGAAGAGCATGTTCGATTCGCTGTAAGAAAACGAATGCCGATTAAGTAAATTTTTCTCACGTTATATAAATGTTTCTTGGAGAGAAACTACTCAATTCTACTCAAAAAAGTCGAGGTGCGAAAAATTAAAGAATCGCGTGCTGTATCGTGGGTGCGATTTATGGCACAAAAGAATTACTGTTTTAAATTTGTCTTGTTTCAGGACGAGCCTATGGAAATATAACGAACAATTTTTGGAAGTGGAATAAGATGTCAGAAATATTTCTGTCTTAAATGGCTTTGCAGAGAGGGCATCTCGTAAGTGGATTCTATAAAAACTCATCAATAATAACATTTGTCTATCATCAATGTAAAATGAGAATTGTTATTAAGATATTTCTAAGAAAATAGAAAAACACATTTCCATATACGTGGGTCACTTCATGTAGTTCTTTGCACCCCCCGCCCTTTGCGAAATCATGTGGACACCCTTGAGGGCATACAATTTTGGGTACTTTTGGCGATCTCGCGATTTTCGGGATTGAATATTTCAATACCGATAGGGTTTCTATTTTAAGCCCATGCGAGACTAAAACTTAGTTTTAATATTTGACATGGTTCAAATTTAAAGCCCATGGCGGATTTTAACATAGTTTTAATTTTAATACAATTTCGGTTTCGTCATATATACAGTACAGGATTGACTTCAATTTAGTATTAGATTTTTAACCGAGTACATGAAGCTTTAATCTTGCAATTCCTAGCTTTAATTTTATAAATTCTTCAAGGCTGTTTTTATTTGGCTCCATTAAATTGTGGAATTGTTTGCTTATACAACAGAAATGTATATCCAATGCACGGAACTTTAAGGTACTTATCTTTAAATACTTTTCTTAATTCTTCTGTTTCTATTCCCTTCGCCAATCTTTTCCTTAACTTTTCTTTGTTTCCTAAAATGAAACTTCTTCTAAAATATTTATTCAAGTCACATTCTTAGAATTATAACATTTATATAAATTGTCATTTTGAGATGTATATCTGTCTAAATATTGGTACGTAAACGAATGTTACCGTATGTACTAATTTTTGAAAAATTGAAATTGTTTATTTTGAAGTATTAATAAAGCTAATATAGTTGGACTCATTGAGTTTTCAGGATGTTTTTTTTACTAGATCTTCAGTGTGCTTTTGCTTTAGTTCTGAAAGCAGTTACCTTCAAAAAAGTAGCAGCACCCAACAAAATTATTCTAAGGTGATCAAATGGCAATTTCTAGGGAATAATTGAACTTCATTTATAAATAACAATCTTGAGAACTCGAATAAAGAGGATAATTTCACAGTTCGAAAAACCATGTCCGAAAATATGCGATAACAACTCAATATTGATTTGGTCAAAATGATCTGAAGGAAACATAAGTAATCACGTGATAAAATGTCTAATTCCAGTACCTAAAATTAAATGTTTTTCTTCTTTCAAACATGTAAATTTTTATTTAAACTAATTGCCGTGGAAATTTGAAATTAAAAAAAAAAAAAAAAAAAAATAAGCAGTAAGTATTGCAATCAAATTACAAGTTTATTAATGTTATTAAAACATTAATTACAATTGCATTCCATAATAATATTGCAGCAATGCAAATATGTATTTGTCAACCAGAACAGCTGTTGCTTTTTCTCCAAAGAAAAATTTCGCGTGTAGAATTATGTGCCTAAAAATTTTCGTTTCTACTGCATACTAAGCTTAAAGAAGAAATTGACATATAAGACATTTTTGCAGTAGATAGAGATGTATATTTTGAATTAATTTAATATAAAAACTTGATTTTGTAAAATTTTGAGTTGTGACTGTTTTCAAAAGTTTAAGATATATACAGTGTCTCATGCGTCTATTTGGACAAAGGTTGTTACAACATTGCCTTTCCCACTTAAATGGAAAGAATAACAGAATGTATGTTATGGATATCAAACTAAAATTTAATGTTTCTTCTCTCTAAATAAAATACAAAAATATAAATTCACAAAAACAATGTTTCGTTAGTAAATACAAAAAATGAGATTTAAGTCGAACAATTGCCATTGACGACTAACGTGACAAAGTATTCCTTTTGCAAAAACTAATAATTTTTGGAAAAGTCTTTGCTGCGAATAGCATAAATACTCTCATCGACGGGTTATATCAGCACTCACAGATTTGTTTCTGTCGTTTTCCATCATAGTCTTGATACGATAGGCAGGAGTAAAGCGATCCTTTTTAATAATCTGTAAAATATATTTTTCATCATCAGCATTTAGTTACTTTGCTTGACTTTTTCTGCTCACATTTAAAAATTAATTTTTTTCTTTAACTTTTGGATGATATCATTGACAGTAGAAGGACCTCGTTAGACAATTTTTGAAATATCTCCAGCGGTCTGTCCGCTGCTGCGTTAATATTTTTCTCAGTTTCAATGTTGTTTGCCTGCGTGGAATTTACATACTTATATTTACACTTGGAGAAACTTTTTTGAAATGTTCTACAAACTTACTGCTTTTGCTACAATTTTTGAGTTTTATTTTCTACAGTACCGTTATCAACATTAAACCAACTTTGTAAATCCGTCCGGTTGGCTTATTGAGTGGAGCTTATTTTTTTGGCTTTTTTTTGTATTTTACTAACTCTTGATTGTTTTTACAAATTTTTTGTTGTTATTTAGAAAGATTTAGACTTTAATTTGATGTACATAATTATTCTGTTATTTTTTTTGTCCTTGAGTGCCTTTGTCCATAGAGCGGTTTAGGCACTGTATATTCTAAATTTACCCCTTTACATCGTAAGCAACACTCCACTACAATTAATTGCTTATATAATCTCTGCCTACCCGTTCGACCCACCCACACCAACAACAGCTAAACTGCCATTAATATCCAGTTTAGTATTTAAATATTTTGAACTTTTGGGTCATTAATTTCCTTAAAATTGCACACTTCTAGTTTACATGCTTTTATATTTGCCATTTCTGCCTTTTTACAAATAAATGTGAATAATTAAGTTTAGCTAACGACCAGCACATGATCAGCTATCAAGCAAATACCACATGAAACAAGCACCAGCACGAGAGTTTAATTGTTTATGGTTAAATGCTGCTTCTGTGGATTGCTCACATATGTATGTCTAACCGAAATGTACATACAAACGAGTATTAGAGTAAACTTTTTCGCTTTGAAATCTTTGTGAAAAAAATATATAATATTTAGTTACTAGTTGGTGGCAAATTTCGTGTTAGAGTTTATGAACTTGTATTGTAAAAGTAAAGATTTAAATGAAAAAGTAACTTAAAAATTATTATTAACTCTTGTTCTAGACTAATTTTCCTCTCCTAAAGTGCTGGTAAGTAACTGGTAAATAAACACTAATTTTCAATGAGACTTCATTTTAAATATTTTAAAATATATATATTTACTTGGCGTTAATGACGACATTTTATTATTGGGTGATTTTAATCTGCCTGACTTAAAATGGCATCTTCTTACTATGATTGGGTCATTCTTGTGACAAACCGAACACAATTTTGATTTGCCTGAACATTTTTTTACGGGTTCTATATCGAAAAAAAGAGACACGTGTTCGAGGATTTTTTTTTAAATAGAGTGGATTAAAAGTTTGCGACTATTTTTGTGATTTTTGACTGGGAGACTTATTTTCAAAAATTCAAAACTCCGGTTCTTTTAAATATAGAGAAAACTTTTATTTTCATTTTGATGATAAAAAATGAGTTTTAAGAAAAAAAGTAGTAATAAATCTATAAAATATTTTATACTGTTACTCACCACTCATCACTAAGCGTGGGTAGAAACACCAAAATTGTCATAGAAAATAATTTTTTAATCGATGCAGAAATGATGAAATATAGTTGCAAAAAAATTAAACAAACGCACGCGGTACCTGACGTTGGCATGCCAGTTGCAAAATATACTACATATTCCTGTTATTCCGTCTCATACCGTTGTTCAATGTATTTCATGACCAAAAGTACATTTAATTTGTTTTAAATTTTTCATTAAACAATATTATTAAATAATAAATAAGGTTTTATAAAAAATTAGGGCAAACTTTCATAAACAACATTATTTCAGCTAATAAAGTGATAAATTACTATTTTAATTCATTAGTATTCTATATGCACATTTTTTGTCTCAATATTATATCAGTCTAAATATTTATTATTATCATAAATTCATTATTTTACTTTCCTACTAATTTTAACAATATTTTTTTTTATACAAAGAGAATTGCTTTGCTTCTTCCAACTTTTGAAGTGAGATTGGATCATACAATGATATTTTAGAATTCTTTTTATCATTAAGCTTTTTGGATACGTGCTGATAATCGTGTTTCTTTTTCGCTGTACTCATCATTGGTTGAATAGCAGCACGTTACACTTGTCAGAGGTTCTGTAGCCCAGAATTTTGTAGCTAAAATAACTTATTTGGATTGAAACAAGCATTATTACAAATACTTTTGCCTTGTGATCTTTTAGACTTATTTGCAGGAATGGTTTTATATAATTGTTGTCGGCGCCTTACTGATGAACGCGTTAACCCATAGACACAGGACCAACTCGGCGCTGAATATTGTTAACTACTGATGATTGTAACAAGAACTATGACAATATTCATGAGAGAGAAAATAAACACAAAATGCTATAAGCCACTTAATTGAAATAACCACTGCATAGCACGAGGTCAATTTGCCGCATGGATTGTTGCGAGACAGGGCACAACTGCTGCAACACCTGAAGTAAATAATAGATGGATTTATTTATCCATCTAATGTATCTTATTAAATACTAATTTAATTATACCTTCATACATTATACATAATTTCTACACACTACATACATTATACTAAAATACAGAGAACAACGGTATGAGGCGCTAATATGAAATGTACTTTGCAACGAGCGGGCTGAAGTCACGTACTACGCGTGTTTATTTCATTTTTACACCCTTAACCCGAAAGGTCAGGTTATATTAAATTTGTGCATACGTTTGTAACGCGTAGTAATTAGCGAGTCCGGTATTGAAAAGTTTATATTTTCTTGATCAACGTCACCTCGTGAGTCGAGGTATTCATGTCAAGAAGAAGTAGTTGAGATATTTAGATGAAACTCGGCACACAAAGTCAAATGAACCCAAGGATCTGAACTATTGAATAACTTTGGAATCCACCCACGGACACGCCCACCTCCCATACAACAAAAAAAAAAAAAAAACAAAAACAAATTGGCCATTTCAGCCCTTGAAAGGACTTTGACCGAGCTTCTTATGATCAATTGTGTTGTGTGTGTTATTAAATGTTTGCACACAATTGACCGAGAACTGGACCTACATGTTTTATGCCGACTCCGAACGGCTCATGTTCTCAAGAAGCTTTACATGGCATTATTTACTCTCTGAGGTTTGCCATTGTCTGCAGAGAGGTGGTGACCGATCAGAAAAATTTTTTATTGACAAAAACTTTTCGCCGCGGCTGGGGATCGAACCCGGGCTCCAAGCATGCTAAGCCACACACTTAACCTGCATGCCACGGTCACCACGTACCACCATACAACACAAAAATTAAAAACTGCATACATAACCTAGAGCAATTAAATAAGGTATGTATGTATGTTACATCAAGCAAAAGATTTCTGCGCAAATGGGTGTCATCCTACGGACACGTCCACCTTCCATACGACCCAGACATAGTAAACTTAATAAATAAGCTCATGTTTAACCTACACTGAGAAAAAAACACATACCTTGCTCCGGTAAAAAATTTCTCTATTTTTGATAATAGCAATTTTCTCTTTTTCAAATAAAATTTTCTTCAATTAGAATAAATTTTCACATTTTCGAAGAAATATTTCTTTACTTCTAGGAAATTGAAATATTTCAATTAGGGAATTCACAGTTTGCTTCTAAAGTTAACACCTGGCAACTTTAGAAAGATATTTCAATCGAACTGTGAGCACCTCTTTTTGTGTTTTGGAGCTAAATTGCAAAACTAGTTTTAAAAAATTTGAAATTTGTTCAAAAACATGCCTCGAATGAACGGAAACGAAGAATTATGGAAAAATGTACTTGCTTCTTCGACGATCCATTCTTCTTCCATTTTTTTGCAACAAAATTAAATCAGCTGACTAGTGATACCACATTAACACAAAAGAAAGACATGAGCAGAAGTGAGATAACTTTAGCAACAAGTGGTATCTCAAGTTTGTACGTAAAACAAAAACAATCAAAGTTAACACGTGCTAAAATGTTCTAAAGTTAATAGACGGCAAAGTTAACAGAGCAGATAATACAGAACTGTGAGTACCCTAAATGTCTCTAATAATAATAAGTATTTTTCTCGCACAAAAAATTTCTCATTTATAAAGAAATTTTATTGAAAATGAAAAACTTTTCTTATATTTTGATAAAAAATTCACTATGAGAAGTATTTTCTTCAATAAAAACAAATATTTTCTCAAAAAAAAAGTATTTTTCTTTAAAAACGATATATTTTTCTATTTCATGGAACCTTTTTATCATTTTTAGAGAATTTTAAGTATCGCAATTAGAGAATAGCATTCTCTGGAGCAAAGTCTATACCATTTTTCTCTAAATATGATGGCTTTTTTATCATATTCCGAGACACTTTTTTCTGAGTGTACAGAGATAAAATCCATAATTATGTTTTTTATGTCTAAACAAAGATTTCTTCAAAAAAAAGTGTCATCCCACTCAGACACGCCCACCTCCCATGCAACCAAAAATTAAATTTTAAAAAATAAGCTCATATTTAACCTACTGAGACAATATTACGAATGTATGTATTTTTAACTAAAACAAAGATGTTTTCGGAATATGGATGTCATCCGCCTACGGGCACGCCTACCTCCCATACAACCCAAAATGGAAACTACAAAGATACAATTTGGTTTGTATGTTTTTTATACCAAAGCTATGATGAGTTCAAAAATTGGGCGTAATCCGTCCACGAAAACGCCTACCTCCCATACAACCCACGATAGGGAAAACATTAACATGTGAAATACAGGAATAAAACTTGGTATGTGTAAATTTCTCATCAGAATTGAAATGCATATAATATATGGGCTTGATCCATTTACGGACACGCCCATTTTCAACACTATTATTGTATTTTTAAAAAGTAGGTCGGGCTAGACTGGCTTTAGGCTTTTTTTACTTATTTTGAAATAGCGTTTTCGATGTAAAATTTGCCGTAGAATATGATGGTTATACTTATAACACGCTAAGTGGTAGGTAAGGTTGTTTAAAGCTGATTTAAACATGTCAATTGCTTATATCGATATACAATATTTTAGAAATATTTTTATACCACCACGCGTACTGCGTAAGGGGTATATTAATTTTGTCACGACATGTGTAACGCCCATAAGGAGGCGTGGTAGGTATAGAAAAGTATATATATTCTTGCTCAGCATCACCACCTGAGTTGATTTAGCCATGTCCTTCTGTCTGTCTCTCCGTCTGTCTGTCTTTGGACATGATTACAGCCGTAATTTTGAAGCTATCGTGCTGAAATTCGATATTCAAGCTTTTTTCTAAAAAAATAAGATCAAGTTCGAGAATGGGCTAAGCCGGATGAAAACCACGCCTACCTCCCATACAACCCCAATGATGAAAACTCCATAAAGAAACGAATAATTACGCTACAAAACTTAAATTCGGTTTTTGTATAGTCTATGACAAAACTTAGGTGTGTTAGAAAAATGGGCGTCATCCACTTACTAACACGCCCACCTCCCATACAATCCTATTATTGAAACCTATATATAGAGGCTTGTGTCGAAGCTATAAAAGTAAAATTAAATATATATAATTTTTATATAAAAATTAAGACGAGAGAGAAAAATGGGCGTAGTCCACCACGAACACGCCCACCTCTAATTTAAACCCAAAATTTAACACTTTATAAATAGGCTAGACTATATAATAGTCTATAGACTATGTAAATAGATATTTATTCTTTTTAAAATAAAATTAAGATGTGTTAGAAAAATGGGCGTCATCCATTGATGATTACGTCCGCCTTCCATACAACCCATAATATTGAAAAATCTATAAATAGGCTAATATTTAAGCTACAGACCTGAAATTGGGTACTTGTGTATATTATATGAAAATTGAGGCGTGTTAGAAAAATTGGCATCAACCACTCAAGAATACGCCCACCTCCCATACAGCCCCTTATTAAAAACATTATCAAAAGGCTTGCCTTTACTTTGCAGGAAAACAATTTGATATGAATTAGACTTAGTTAAGATTTAGATGAATTAGACGTCATCAAAATAGTAAAATTTTTTAAATCTCATATCAAAAGAGCTGCAATTTAAAATTTTGTACCATTGCGAATCGCCCGTGGGGGTATTTTAACTTCGGCTAAGTCGAAGATATACCTTACTAGTTTTTTCTTGAAATTCACTCTTTTATCTTCAAAAGGAAAAAGTTTTCTTTTGCTTTAAAAGAACCGGATAAATTGAATGAATTTTTGAGAATTTTTCAGAAAGACTCCCCCAAGAGGAGTTGGCAGGCAATTATTCTTACCACTTGACAATTTTCACAAATTGTATATTTATAAAATATTTTTCTTAATTTCGTGTAGGTCTACGAGTACCTAGTATGAACGGAAACATGAATTCTTAAATACATGTACTGGAATCTGATATTAGGTCTGCTACAAAATTATGTTTCTTTCATTGCTTAGTTACGTTTTTTTGACGATTTTACTTAATAAGGAATTCCGTAAGTGAACCTTATCCCGTAAATTTTTTAATTTAGTTTTTAATGCCAGAAAATAAGATGCCATGGTAAAATCAAAAAATTTTTTCAAGCCACTGTCTCGAGAAACGTGTCCTTCCCACATTTGCATCACACTCATTTTCGAGATATCGTTAGATCATTCACAGTTTCCGAGTTATTCGATACACTTCGCCGCATGCGCACTTTGTTCTGTTTCTCTAATCAAAATGGTTAAGCCTTAGAGTATGTTTTCTTAAGCTTATAATTTGAAAATTTATAGAAGTTTTATAAAATTTATTTTGAACGAAAAGTAAGCAGTGTTTTTAGAGTGTTTTAATAGTGTTTGTTGATTTAATAAAGCAGGTATTAAAAAATAGCAGTTATTTTAGTGATTTACGTAATTGAGGACAAACAACTTTTCGAATGAACCTAATGACGTGATAGTAACGGATTTAAGGAAAGTTATTGCATTTTAAATTTCTAAATTACATATTCATAATTAATACTTCTTATTGTTATTAAGTTTTGTTAACTTTATATATCCTTCAAAAACATTTTGAGCTAATTACGTGATATAAAATTACTTTCCAAATCCTTAATATGTGTATTTGTAATTCATTGATTTCCTTTAAATTTATTAAAAAGAATGTTATTGGAAGTATAGATATTTGTTGTCTATTTGAAAACGTGCAAACAAAATCAAGACAGTTTGCTAGTTTTTGCAGTTTTAATACTGTAAGAATGGTTAAAAGGTATCAAAAGTATGTCGATAAATTGAGAAATAACTACATCAAAGAAATAAATGTTTATGAACCACCGTACTTTTATAAACCGTGGAAGTAGTAATTGTTGAACGGGTCTATAACTTGATAAAAAAAGGGTTTCCTGTCACTAAAAATCAATTAATTTTTAATGTTGCTCTTTAAAGGGGGCATTCTTCTCATCTGTCGCTATCTAAGTGAATTCTAAATACGGAATTTTTCATTTTATTCAACCAATTGCTATTGCCAAAATAAACTACACCAAAATTAAAAACCACACACACCAAAGAAGTAATTTTAAATGGTTTAATCAATGAATTATTTGTTTTGAAAGAAGATTGTGTTTTAGTAAATATAAATAAGAAAAGTTTCTAGGAAAAGTCGCTAACATTTTGGTTACTCCTCGGCGCTATGAGGTCAAAACCATGGCACTGACACCAAAATATATGTGCTTTAAAAAGTAAGACCTCCAGAACAAATCAAGAATCGTGGCGTTCTGTTTAAATTACCTCCACTAAAAGGTTTTATTTTTATTCTATTAAACATTTTTTCAATCCTATGGAATCCAGTAAATTACATTACCATTCAAGCCTTATTTTATTTTTCGTTACTAAAATGAATTTTGAAAAATTATAGAGTGCATCAAATGTCATCACATTACTTAAAAAATGAAAATAGAAACCCTGGAACTTATGGTTTGGATTATTAACGGAATTAGAGACTTAAATTTACGGAATAAAGTTCAATCAACAAATTTTATCACGGAATTAGAGCCATTTGGGTAAATTTGAAAATGTATCAAATTTTCTCTTAAAAAACAACTTTTCTCCCTACTTACTATTTTGTAATTAAAAAAAATACATGTCCAAATGCTCTTAAAAAGATCTTATGTCAAAATGTCTTTTAACCTCTCTAAAATAATTCATTAAGCAAAAAGATTCCTTAACCTTACGGAATTCCGTACATTTACCTTAAAGGTCGACTTGAAAAATCTTTAAAAAATTTTGTGTAGACAAGGATGGGTTGCTTAGTTAACCAAGTACAAATTACTTAAACTGAGTGTTACTTCTTCGTCACATCCCGTCCTCCTAAATGAAATATTTTTCATAAGAAGTCTCTTGGGCTTCAGATAAAAATTAAACTTGTTTAAAGTAAAATTATTCATGTTTTATACAGAAAGCGACAATAATGATTATTTTCAAATTAAAAAAAAAATAATTTTAATTCTGACATTATTTTTTCATTTTAATATTCAGTAGACCGGATCGAAATTTAGATTCCGCCGGTCGGGGTCTCAAAAGTTAGAGGAACTCATTAAAATGATTTCTGCATACTTTTTTTTCAAATCGGAGAAAAACCGCCGAAGCAATTTTGATTCTCCTGAAGGTCCTTTTTGGTAAAAAAACATGTTTTTGCTTGTAACTTTTTATTTTTCACAGAACGCATACCCAAATCTTCTTAAATGTTAAACTTTTTACTCATACTAACATTTTGACATAAAAAAATTGTTAAAATTTTGTTTCATTATAACTCTTATTGACCATCAAAAATTTAACTTTTTGCTATTTTTAAAAAGGCATTTTTTTAAAACCGCTGTAAAAGACACATTTTTTATTGGATTTACGTGGAATTGTTATTGTTGGAAAGGTATTAAGTTCTTCTTTGGAAAAAATCAAAATCAAGTTGTCATACATGTTCAGGCAGTAGCCCAGGAGTCCTTCTTTGCCACAAGCTATGGTAAAAGTGTCGTGGTTGACCTTGGAGTGGTTGCCAATGGTCAATACTAGAATTTTTCAAAATCTGGTAGGTTTAACTTTCCGACATACATAAATCCGATTTTATATTGGTATCGAAGAACCAATGATTTGTTTTAGTCAAAAGAAAAATATTTGTAAAATTCCAAATTTAAAACGGAGCCTCTAATTTGGATCCATAAATGACAAATTATAAACAACAAATTGGCCATTTCTGGTCTTGAAAGGATTTTGACCGACTTTGACTTGTGATCAATTGTGTTGCGTGTTATATTGTTTGCATGTTTGTATAGAATAGATCAAGAATAGAACCTACTTGTTTAATGCCGACTCCGAAAGGAGTTCATGTTCTCAAGAAGGCTGATATGGCATTGTTTAATTTCTGGGGTTTGCTTTTGTCTGCAGAAAGGAACTTTGTATTTCTATGAATGCAATTTTCTGTGTCAGATGGTGATTCGAACCTGGTTCTGCCAAAACTCACACGGCTCACACTCAGCAAATGTGAACATAATCCATAATCCACAACATCCCTAAAATACATCAATATAAATAATGCGAACACATCATCCACCAGTTTAAAACCGCTGAATCTTTGAAACTAATAATAGTTCGGCAGATACTCATGAAGTTTTGAATGGTGGTTTTAATACAAGTTTTTTATACTAAAAGTATATCTTTAAAAATTTTAACATTTATTTAAATTTTTGTGCTTAAAATATGAAATATCAAAATGGCTCAGAAAAAATCGTGGTTTGCTATTAAATTTTTTTCCCCCATTTTTTAATCTAGTTGACAGATGTTAATACATAGAAATAGAGAACATCAAACACATGTTTTTACATAGCTGATAAATACATGATTTTAAGTACTATAACAGAAAACATAAAACAGTAGGAATGCACTAAGTAAGTAAACATTCAACCCTTTTGTTATGTTGTTAAGATGCTTAACTATAATGTTCTTCTTAACGTCATGACAGTTTTCTTCCCTGTTTTTAGTAGCACTCTCGGCATCGTAACGAAGTGATTGCCATTCATTTACAGCTCTTACCGTGCATTGTATTGGTCAAGGACACAGACAGGGCGATCGTTTAATGGACCGACTGTGAAGCATATTGAACGGTTATTTTAACAATTTGAACAACAGCAGCTGTATCCGGTTGTGTAGAGTGTTCATTCAAAATCGTATGTATGTGAGTGCTTGTGGTGCCCAGTATGCTGCAAAGCTGCACAAGCTTTTATTTTTGTTATCCTTGCCACCTTTAAAAGGACACGTACAAGTATATAATGGCATTAATGTAGGCGAAGATGCACAAAACGTAGTGCACGAAAACAGTTTACAAAAACATTGGAATTGTTAAAAACAACAACAGCATGAACGGCATGCCGAAATAAATAATAATAATTCTACTGCAGTCGGTAATGTTCAGGACTCTGAGGTAGAGAAGGACGAATAAAGAACTACTAGAAGCAAGGAAATAAAATAATATAAATCCAAAATAGATAAATGACCAACAGACTCCATTGAGATTGCATCCGGCAATATTCTTAACGGTTATTGAAATTCTTTATTTCACTCTTTTTGTTTTTTTTTCCACCAATGGAATAAAAAACATACATATTTTTCATGAACATACCAATGGAATGAAGAACATACATGTTTTGTTTTGGGTAACGAAAAAAAGTTTCTGAATGTCATTTCCATTTTGTAACTTTTCAACAATTAATTTTGGACGTATAGTTCGAGTACAAAAAAATGCATTCAAAAATTGTTACCTATTATATTCTATAGATGCAATTGAAATATTTAACGATGATATTTAAAATAAAGGTCTTTTCAAACTTCATATATTCAATGATATTGATTTTGGATTTATGTTTAGATTTCATTACTATTGAATAAAATTTATGTCTCTTATTCAAAATCTTATATCTACCCCGGAACAAGGTTTCGAATATATTGTTATCGAGTTTTAATATTATGTTTCCATTTATTTGTTTAAAGTGAAGTGAGCTCCAATAAACCAAACGAATATAAAACAAATTCAAACCCATAGTTTAGTAAACGAACTTTGCTTTGAAATAATTTTCTACGATTTTATTATTTTATTTATTAACCTACCATTTGTAATTTGTTAAATCTTTCCAAAATAAATATCGTTATTGTCAATAAAGATTACACTTAAAATTCTCAATTATTCAATACCATTTCAATTTATTATAAGTAGTTAGAGTACAATAAATTGAACTTTACAATAGTTAGAGGAAAAAGTTTGGCTCACATGACATTTTGGCAATTTAGATGACCTATTTTGAAATTGATTAATTTTCGAAATATTAAAACAAAATAAATTTGTGTAACATAGTTAAATGTATAAATGTTATTTTAAATGTCATGTATAATATCATGTATATCTTATTTAAAATGAGACAACGACAATGATGACACAATTTCTTCAATGAATATATTTGATAGAAATTTGATCACTGCAAATAAATTTTTCAGCTTACAACAAAAAAAAAAATTCACGTATAGCACAACGTACATGTGACAAAAGTAAAACTTCTTAAACAGTAAAAAATAAAAGATATTTTAGTGTCAAATAGAGAGAGAGAAAGTATCTGAAAAGAAATTCCATCAACACAAAATGGAATAATATTCTGTTTATTCAATATTTATATCCAGGGCCCGTACCGTTTACGGTTTTTATCGAAAAAGTCACATAATAACTGTTATCTTTTAACTTTTTTTCCGATATATGTACATAAAAGGTATTTTGTGCCTTATATTTTTTGGGCAAAAATAACAGTGTTTTCTGCCGTTTATTTTTTCGGTCAAAATTATCGCGCAATTTGTATTTTTTCAAAGCTCATTTTACCGACTAAAAACCTATTGATTTTCATCTTATCGGTGAGACATTTTACACAAAGTGTCAACATCTGTGAAGGGGTCTTTAAAAAAACACAAATTGCATAATATTTTTGACCGAAAAACTAAAAGTCACAAAATAATTGTTACTTTTGACCGATAAAATATAAGTAAAAGTAACCTTTACTTTTCCCCGAAAAAAATACAAGGCAAAAATAACAGTTAGCTTTTAATTTCTAAAGAATCAGTCGAAAATTTAAAAGGCACTTTCGTAAGCTGCGTTGCAGACCCAGATGGCTGCATTCTTAAGAGGTCTAATTCGCTATTTATGTTTACAAACGCGCTCTGCTCCTGTTTTAGGTACTTTTCTTAGCTTCCGGACATTTTTTTGCATGGAAAAACGATTCAGCTATCTTAACTATTTCACTTACTACACTTTTTGCTTTTAATTTTATATCGTACTAGCGGATGTAACCCGGTGTTACTCGGGGTTGTGCCTCGAGCACAGAAAGAGGACAAATTTCAAAACTGCGCTCATTTTTACGTTTTTAAAATTATCAATTCAATTTTAAAATTTTTTAAATTATCTTTTTTTGCGGTTTTGCCCCCTCCTTCCGTCGAAAGTGTTTAGTTAAATTTCCGTAAAACTGTACCTGTCAGACATGATTAAAACAAAAAATGGCATCTTCAACGTCTCGATCTGACGTCTGGCTTCTGAGGAAAATGGACACCCGCACTCAGAAAAAAAAAACACATATCTTCCTCCGGTGAAAAATTTTCGATAAAAGCAATTTTCTCTTTTCAAATAAAATTTTCTTCAATTAGAATAAATTTTCACATTTTCGAAGAAATATTTCTTCACTTCTAGGAAATAGAAATATTTCAATGTCTCTTATAATGACATATATTTTTCTCGCAAAAAAAAAATTCTCATTTGTACAGAAAAAATTTATGAAAATTTTTTCATATATTTTGATAAAAAATTGACTATGAGAAGTTTTTTCTTCAAAAAAAACAAATGTTTTCTCAAAACTAAAGAGTCTTTTTCTCTGAAATCGAATTATTTTTATATATTTCTCTTTTTCATAGAAGGTTTTTATCGTTTTTAGAGAATTTAAGGATCGCATTTAGAGAAAAGCGTTCTCTGGAGCAAGGTCAATACCAATTTTCTCTAAATATGATGCCTTTTTATTCGTTAAACTTCTTTTTTTTCGTTCGGCTTTGGTTCTTGACTTCGTTGCCTTCGGCTCATTCCTTGTTATTTGTGGAAAGAACTTTTAAAAGCATAGGATCTATTTCAGTAACAGATACAAATGCTTGCCAAGTTTTATCAAAATCGGTTCATCCGTTTTGACGTGAATGAGCCGAACATAGTTGGTTGAATAAAGCGCCCTCTAACGGAAATTTTCTGAAATTTAAATAGCCTCAATTCTGTTGTAGAGTCAAGTTATTTCATGAACCAAATGTTAGTAAAATTGGTCAAGTCATTTAGGAGTTATTGAGTCTCAACAATGCACTACTTAAAGCGCCCTCTTTCGGAAGTCTTTGGAATTTTTTTGGAGCGAGCGAGCGAAGCGAGCGAAGCTCCCATGGAACAGGTTGTTTGAAGCTGTTTAGAGACCTTAAACTCTCGAACGGATTGACCGATTTTAAAATTTCGTTTTCTGTACTGTTCTACGCTTCCTAACGAAGGTTGTTTTCTTAGGAAGTTTTTTCAAATTCCATTTAGTTTAAAAGTTAATTGAAAATAATATTTCCGTGAGTTTTGTTGTTGTTATTCGCTGAAATAGTTTTCTACTAACATGCTTGTGTATGTATGTATCAGTCAATGAAAAAACCGAACGACATGAAACGACAGCAAAAATCTTGCGGCGAATGTTTTTCGTTGCAACAGCTATTTATCATAAAATAGTAAAAAATAAGAGTACGAATTTTATTTATGAAAGAAAATAGTAAGAAAATAAAACACAAAACATGAAATCTGTTTATATTTGCATATGTAGGAGAACCCTGTTAAATAAAATAAATTTGCAGTTTTAATTCTTATTTTAGGCTTATTTTCTTTCATAAACAACATTTGTTGTTGTTTGACAGACATTTGTAATTCCATAAATTGCAGCTCAGCGCTGCTAAGGAATCTTGCACATGTTAATCCAGTTTTGTTCTTTACTGTTACAACTACAAAACATTAAACAATTTTAAGTGGGCAAGGAACAATGACCGCGTAATTGTCGCAGAGTATTTGAAAAGAAATTTACTATTATTTTGTTTTCATCAGCAATCCATTAAATATATTTAATAATAAATTTCTTAAATGATTCTTAAAGTTATTTAAAAGCAGATTTATTTCGTTTGCAATCGAACGCAGGCATGCACGTTAACGTTAATTTTAACGATAACCAAAATATTTTTTTTTTCTTTCGCTGAAGCAAAATAAATAAATAAACGTTAATTCCAAAAACGAAAAATATTTATTTCGTTTCGGAGAAAACGATATCAAATTTTTTCGTTTATGTCCCAATCAACCGTTGAAAATAATGTTAATTTCAACAAAAAATTTCGTTTTGTTTGGATCCGAAGAAATTTTTGTTAAAGGTGGTATGACACTTGCTTTTTCGCATTTTTTATATCTTAAAAATACAAAAAGAGTAACACACATTTTTAGTTGGTGTGAGCAGTACGCTGCAAGTCCAAAAAAATGCATAACAGTCATTTTCAATGGCTGAAAACTGTTAAAAATATTTACTCTTTCAGCCGCTCTCAGCTTAAAATCTAACAGAGGCACATTAAATTCTGACATTTCACAATATACTTTTTTTATTGTTTATTCATAATGAATGTACAAAACCAAATAAACACAACTTAACACAAGAACTGCAAAAAAATTCGACTTTTAATATTTTAACAAATTTTTTCCATTTTTATGTAAAGAATTCATAATTTTTGACAAAACTCAAAATAACACTAAAATGCTAAATTCAACGGACTGCTATAATTATCCTTTTTTAAAAAGTATATTCTTCCCTTTAACCCGCTTCTTTTTTAAAGATCTTAAAAATGCGAAAAAAGCAAGTGTCATACCAGCTTTAGCATAGGAGAAAATAATAGAAAATTTTTAATTTTTCAACGAAACGAAATTTGATTTGATAAATTTTTAACGTTATTTAAAAAACGAAATAATTTTGATAACACTGTGCGACAATTTAAGGCCCAATTGGAATAACCTCAAATATCGCAATGGTTTATAATAGTGCATGGTCTATAGATTATGCCCTCATACTCAGTTTTATCGGATTAGGTCAAATAAGAGAGAAATTCAAGGTCAAATTTCACCTTTAAGTCACAAATTTTTTCTTATAACTCTTAAACTAAATTCAAATCCTGTGTAGTAACTGTCTCTAAGTATTTGCAATGGATGGTTATTTACATTTTGAGACCATTTTTTGCTCAAAGAGTTAAGTAAGGGGGGCATTATTTCTTCGAAAACAGGCCTTTTTATAATAAAAAACAACATTTTCAATAGTTCACTTACTTCGTATTTGTCTTCGAAAACAATCAGATTTTGCTAAATTTTTGCACACACCTTAAGTAAAATAAAATCAACCACCTCTGAAAAGATCAGAACAATTACATGTGCGCATCCAAAGATATTCGGATTCAAATATTGCCGAAGATGGTAATTTCGTTAATGTAAGCCCTAGAGTAAAATCATTCAGATGAAAATTATAGAGCCAACAATTTTCTTCAAAACTGTTCTTAACATCTTTACCGAAAGAGTTACCGTTTTAAGAATATGAGCGTAAATATTTTATTTCAACATATATGAAAAATTAAAGCGGTAAAAATAAAAATTATTTTTATTTCTATTTCTTCCCAAGATCAAAATTTTTCATACATGTTGTAGTTACATATTTACGCGTATATCTTTTAAACGGTAACTCTTTCGGTAAAGATGTTAAGAACAGTTTTGAAGAAAATTATTGGGTCTATAATTTTCATCTGAATGATTTTACTCTAGGGATTACATTAACGAAGTTACCATCTTTGGTAATCTTTGAATCCGAATATCTTTGGATGCGCACATGTAAGTGTTGTGATCTTTTCAGAGGTGGATAACTTTATTTTACTTTAGGTGTATGCAAAAATTCAGCAAAATCTGATTTTTTTTGAAGACAAATACAAAGTAACTGAACTATTGAACATTTTTTTTTATTTTAAAAAAGCCCTGTTTTTTAAGAAAAAATTAACCACCTTACGAAACCTTTTGAGTAAAAAATGGTCTCAAAATGTTAAGAACCATCCATTGTAAATATTTAGACGCAGTTACTACACAGGATTTGAATTTAGTTTAAGAGTTATAAGAAAAAATTTGTGACTTAAAGGTGAAATTTGACCTTGAATTTCTCTCTTATTTGACCTAATCCGATAAAACTGAGTATGAGGGCATACTATATAGACCATGCACTACTAGAAACCATTGAGATATTTGAAGTTATTTTTTCGTGTCGCACTGTGTAATTTATTTTTCTGCCTCAACGAAACAGAAAAAATTCTATTGATTTCGTTGTGCATGTCTGATCGAAAGATAAAAGCATTTTTTTATCACAGAAAATTTGTCTGTTGCGTATTTCCTCAAGAAATTTTACACACAACTTCAAAAATCAACGAACGCTCGTTTTAACCGTTCATTAAAAATTAAGGTTTAAATAGAATGTCCGTTCAGAAAAAAATTTCTAGCAGCGTCAGTGATTTTTTTTTGTTGTGCGTGCGTCATCGGTTCGGTTTGCGTTGTTGCTGTTCTTCATGTTTTCGTTTTTGCGTTATCGTGGAGAAATGAAAACAATAAGAAATAAGAAAGAAAAGTAAGGAAATCAATCTGCAAGAAACATTCAGATAATTAAGTACCGGTCGTGAACAAAGTTCCTGAATTTTTAATTTAAACGCTCATTTTGAATAAGTGATTAAAAACGAATGTTCGCTGTTTTTTTTTTTATTGTGTGAAAAAACCGAAATAATTCAATTGGATTTTTATTGCCTTTAATTGTTTTTACACAACATCTTTGGATTTGAGTGTTTATTTAAATATTTCTTTTAAGCATATTTCTAAAGCTTTCGGTGTTCAAAAGTAAATAAATTAAATAATTTTTTTTTAGATTTAGTAAGAAAAAAATTATAGAAGTGTTAGTCTGTCAACTTATGTGAAAACGAGAAATTATGAAATTGTTAAATATTATTATTTTCGTTTTGAATTATCATATTCATTGCACCAAAAAAAATATACGGCTAATTTTTTCCAAAAATTTATCACATGCTCTTAGTAGGTTCCTTTTCTACTTATAAGAATATCAGGTATTTGTTTTTGTATCGCCATAATTTTGTAAAATATTATGGAGATACCAATTTTTTTATAAAAGCAACAATCTTAACAATTAAGTCATTTCTAATAAATCGTATCTCCATCTTATGTTACCTTATTTTTGTAAATGGTAACATTCCTATCATTAGAAAACTATAGAAAAGCGATTTAAAAAAATTAAATATTTTTGGAATTTTTATGCTAGAGTTGCCAACTTTCTGAAAAACTTTAATTTGGTTATATCTCAAAAAGTGGATTTTTAGTTTTTTAAAAACAAAATAAACTTTTCACTTACAAAGAATTACGATGGCTAAATGACACGTTTTTTCGCAATCTCTTTTTCTGACACTTTATCGTTCATCTTCATCTTATACTGTTTGAGATATTTGTACAAAATCTTGAACAAAACTGTTTGCCGTTTTAAAGTTTTATATATAGTAATGTTTATTTTATATATATTAATGACCTCACACGTAACTTTGGAACATAAAAATGGAAAAAAACTAGAATAAATTAAAAAATTTTAATTTTTTCGTTTAAAATAATCGAAGGATATAATATCTCTTTATTTACAGATTTAAGAAAAAATTTTTTAAAGCGAGCGACCCAACTAATTTGTAACTTTAACGTACCTATTTATGTGGCCAGCTTAGGTACTTGCTAAGCGATTGCTACGACCTAGTATATTTTATGTTTTATCTTGGGTGCAGTTAAACCTTGATACCAAATTTTATTGAAATCGGTTCAAGCGTTTAAATATAGGTCCAGGCGTTTAGGAGTTATTGAGTCTTAAAAATGTACTACTTAAAGCGCCCTCTTGCGTAAGTGGAATTTTTTATGGCTTATGTTTTATTTTGGGAGCAGTTGAACCTTCATACCAAATTTCAATGAAATCGATTTAGGCGTTTAGAAGTTATTATAGAGTGCCACGCCCATATACTTCCGCCCACTTTTCACCCAAAGATCACCGCCCAAAGATCACCCTATGATCTTTCTCACTATGAAAGGTACTCGGTGTCCAAATTTCAGCGCAATCGGATAAACGGTGCGTGAGCCTATACGAAACAGACAGACAGACAGACAGACAGACAAAAATTTGATTTTATATATTAGAAGAAAGATGATAATCGTTTATAAATATTTTCAGTGTTTATATATATACAGCAAATTTTGTATGCTGTAGATTAAGCCGGATCGAAATTTAGATATCGCCGGACACCAGCTCAAAAGTTAGAGGGACTCTTAAAAACTATTTCTGCACCTGGTTTTTGCTTATCTTGGGTATGCATTCTGAAGAAAAAAAAAGTTATAGGCAAAAAACATGATTTTTTGGCCAAAAAAGGGTTTAGGAGGACCAACACCGCTCCATGGGGATTTCTCCGATAAAAAAAAAAATGATGCAGAAATAGTTTTTAAGAGTCCCTCTAACTTTTGAGTCGGTGTCCGGATGACTTTTTTTTTCTCCATACAAAATCGATCCGGCTTACTGTAGATATATAATGGGTCAATATATGATAACTGTATTTTCAGTGTCCCTAGAGAAAAAGTTACGTATTTGAGATATGTATTTGAAATGATATGGGCTAGAAGATAAATGAATTTTTTTAAGTATTATATTTAGGCTCCAGGGAAAAAATGAAGTCAGAGGAGTGACACAATAGATAGGAAAGTGACAAGTTAAACTTGGAAAGTGACATCCGTAAGTAAGCATTTTTATATGTTTAACAAGTACAGAAAGTCTAAAGTCTGTCTAGCATGACTATGAAATACCCTAAACTTAATTATCCAAAATACTATAATAGTATTGAAAATGGCAGTGTCCGTGGGCGGATGAAGCCCATATTTTATATGAATTTAAATTTTGATGAAAAATTTACACATACCAAGTTTTATTCCTGTAGCTCACATGTTAATGCCCTTGTATTGCTTTCACTATTGTGGGTTGTATGGGAGGTGGGCGTGTTAGTGGATCGATTACGTCCAAGTATGCATAAAATACAAACACACCAATTTTGATCTCTCTTAGAAAAACATAGTGTTATTTATTGAGTTTTAAACTTTTTGGTTTGTAAGCAAGGTAGGCGAGTCCTTGGGCGGATGACGTCCATTTTTCGTTAGGTTTATCGGTTCACAACAGAAAAATTATTTTTAATTAAAAAATACTTACACTTGAATCTATTTTATTTGTTATTTGCAATTCTTTAAATTTTTCTTTATTCGCAGGATTCGAAGGAGTGACGACAGTTGCTGTTAAAACCTTGAAAGAAAACGCAGCTGAGGTTGAGAAGAACGATTTAGTCTCTGAGCTTCAGGTAAGATTTTCAATTCTAAACTCTTTAAACCAGCAATAAGCTGTTGTTGTTTTCTTTCTGTTATTCCTTATGAAAATATTGACTATGGATTGTCTTAGCTAAGCGGTATTGACTTTGTCTTAAGTTTTTTGTCAGTCAGTGTGATTGTCCCTTCGGCTTAAACTATCTCTATTAAGTTGTCAGCTGCAAGCTCCAACGAGTTTTCCCCGGGTGTGCCAAACTATCTGTCCGAGTGTCAGAAGCACTTCGCCAAAAGTGTGGCCACAAAATTTGCGAGAACGGCAAATAGCTCGCTGCAAAGCAAGACACCAACCATTCAGCCCAACTCAGCCAAGCCATCTAACGCCCCAACCTCAAGGCGATAATCAAGTTGCTTTACCCTGATTTCTCTGGCTCCAGCTTTCGCTGTTGAATACTTAAGAAAAAGATGCAGTTAAAAAACTTGGACGACTTTAGTTGGAATTGAGGCTGCATTGTTGTTGCCACGTTGCCAGCTTGCCAAGTGCCACGTTGAGTGCGAGAGTGTATTTGTTTATGTGTTTGTATATTTTGTTGGTGAGCGCGTGTTTGGTGAAATGAAAAAGTTTTGTAAATTGAAAATTAACGATGCTGAAAACTTGGAAAATGTTTTCCTTCTCCAACTGGCAAGAAGTTGCCGGACTGCCTTCGATTGAGGTATTCATATTTAAAGCGACAGCATTGACTTCATTCAGGCATTTTTCTAATGGATTTTTAAAAGGACTTTTTACAGTTTCAGTCATAATTTTTACGGGTAGCCATCAAGTACATAATGAAAAAATTCTTAAACTTTGATTAATGTAATGAATGCCATGCCTCACTTTCCTAAGCCACAATAATAACAGTATAATACTTGGTCAAATAAATTTTTATTGCCAATTGACATCAAATTCAACGCAACAGTTTCCCGATTACAATGTCAAGGCAACAAAAGTGGCATTCAAAGGCTACCACTATAAGACTGACCTTTATTATGGCTGCGTCTCATAACTTAATGGTCCGATGCGACAGTCTGTCATTGACGTTGACGCTAAACACTGATGTTGGTTTTCCGTTGGCACTGGCTACTAATGTCGTCACAGAACCTTGAAAGCTTCGCCTCTCCACCTCCCCACATAACCGTCATTATAAAATGCTTTTTATCCTTCTTATAGCTTAAGTGAGACCACTCTTCGGAGAAATTGTAATAAATCTGCATAAGCGTGCGACTTTATGGTAAAAGCAAGCAAAAAACAAAAAATGTAAAAATAGGCTGATATAAATTTTCTTCTTAATGAAGTGATTTATTTTGATTCATTTTTTGATTTTCTTTTTGTTGCGCTTGAATTAACGTTGATTTGCATTGCAATAAATTAATGAAAATTTATTGCTGGCTATTCAATGATGATCCAGTTTTTATCTTATAAGTAGTCTCGCCGAAAAAAAAACAAAAAAAAAAAAAAAAATCAAACAAATGCAATAATTTATCATTTGGTATAGAAAATGCAAATAAACTCTTAAGTATGGCAACATCGCTCGAATTTAGTCAAGAGCATATCATTTTAGAATAACACATTTTGGAGATATTATTAAGCCAGAAATGATAAATCGTTCAATTCTTAATGACTTCACATCGGCAAAGGTCTGTACAAAATGTACAAAAGTAGTAGTTTTACATTTTATCCTATATTGATTTCATACTTGAAATATGTATTCTAAATACTTTAATTTTTAATACTTTGATTGTATTGCTGTTGTTCTAACACTTTGGCCAATTTTCGCAAAATGACAGAAGTAAAAATTTTTCTACTCAATTTAAAAAAAAAATTGAACCATTTTTGTTTTAATAAAAATTTCTTAGGTCAAATTTGAAACAACCATAACACTTTTCTATTAGATTCAATCAAAATTTATTTCCATTTGGAGAAATTGTGGAATTGAACAGTCTGGCCAAGTTTTGCAAAATAACAAACATTTTTCTACTCAATTTAATAAATACTTAACAAGTGGTTTTACATAAAATTCTTGAGGTCAAAGATAAAAATTACTGAAAATTTTCATATAAAGTTTGATCAAAAGTTATTTCCATTTAAAGTAATGGGTTTGCCAACAATTACTACAATTTTTTAAGCAATACATTATTTTGACAAGCAAAGCTTGAACAATATTAAAATTTACTTTGAAACACCACTCCAGACTGGAATAAATAAGTGAATACGAATTTTCTTTGTTCGTTTATCCTTACCAAGTCAGCCATAGCCATAACAGTGTGAAAAAAATCAAAGATGGCGCTATAATATGGAATATATAAATTGTTAGTCTTTACTCAAACCACAATCGAATCTTGTGCTAGAAAGTTTTTGAATTCGCTTCGTTTTTGTTTTGTTCGTTTTTTTTTTTTTTTTTGACAGATGAGAAAACAGAGATCGAATATCTAATATTCGCCGAATGCTGAAAAAAGATGCTAGCTTCATACCGGTTAGATTTTAGGCAAAAATTAAAGTTTTTACCAAATATTTATAAATTAATCAGGGTTGGATCTTGTGTGCCGAAGTAAAGACATTTTTCTAATTAGGAGAGATTATTAGAAGAGATATAGAAAGAAAATATTGAACTAATACTGAAATTGCCCATACAGTATTGTGCAAAAGCTAAGCAACTCGACCTTCCCATTTAAATAAAGTGTCGAATTTTTTAATGCGCAGAAATAAATATAAGAAACGATTTTCTTTTGTAGCTCATGTAACTACTCCCACAAATATAAGAAACTTAAACATGTTTCTTTTAGTAACGGTATATATATACATAATCAAAAAAACAAACATAGTCCGAAAAAAGTTGTGCAAAACCTAAGCAACTTTTACTAAAACTTTCAATAACACTATTTTTTGTTTATGGATCCAGTGAACTTTGAGTATTTTATTTCGTCTTATGTCAAATGATGTCCTTAATCTTTAATTTTCGGGCTTGCTCTTAATCCAATTATCCATACATCCAAAGTTTTCATGTCAGGATTGATTATCTTGGCGAAATTTCAGATGAGATTAATGTTTTGTAATGATGGCAGTCAATCAAGGTCTACTTTTTCTTTGACTATTAATCGCTTTTTATTAATTTGCATGTGTTTAAGTTAATTTTGTTGTAGTTAAACATCCACTAAAGTAAAACGTACTCTTCATTTTAAAGTAACATTTAATTTTCAAAAACAATCTTTTGGATGAAAATTTACTTTAAGTGTATTTTATTGTGACTCAAGCCAATGTCAAATTAAGACAATAGAGTTTAAGTCAATAACTTTACCCCCTGCATTTTTTTACAGTTCCTTCCAAAACTCGACTTAAGCTAATTTTACCAGAGTCATAACTGTTATAAGAAATATCTTTAAAAATTGGACCATAACAGTTATATTGTAAGAAAAAAAATATTTATCAATAACTATTATCTTAAAAAAAAAATAATTTTTCTCTGAAATAAGAGTTATGAATGAAGAAAATATTTTTCGTTGCTGATAACGTTTATTTTCGATTTTTTAATTTTTTACGTTTCCTCATACTGTTATAGATGAAAAAATTTTTTTTACGTTGCTCATAATTTGTATGAAATAAAAAAATCTTTGCTAGTTTTTTACGGCAATATGTGTTAGATAATCAATGTAATTTTTTTTCTTGCTCTCAGTAAGAGAATAAGGAGTTTTTACAAAATTAGGCATTCATATAAAATGCAGTTGTGAATGCAACGTAAGTGTATTCTTAAATCGTATTTTAGGGCAACAGCAGTACAAGTGATTTTTCGGAAAAAAATGAGTTACATAAGTATGAGAACGCAAAGAAGAAATTGATATTTCATTAAAAAAATCATTAATTTCAGTAATTTCACTTGTTATTTCAGCGAGTAAACGCGGATTTGAGAAAGTTTGTTAGAGAAAGAGAAGTACAAGTGCACTTGGACTAGACTCCTGAATAGAATAACATTTTTGTTTAGGAGAACAATGGTATAATTGCAGTTGCTGTACTTGTTTTTCTGATTTTTATTAACCATAGAAGTAAAAAATTCAAATTTTGTATAAAACTTTATCACAAAAAGAACCAACTACTCATTATAAGGAAAAACAAAAATATAGTAAAAATCAAGCAATTAAAAACGATGCAAATGGAAGATTTTATTGAATAGTGACAATAAGGGCGGTGCCATGCCCCCTTTCCAAATATTGCTGAAATTTATCAGTCGAAGGGCACACTCAATAGTTAGTTCTAGGTCAGTTTTAGGTCAAAACTTTACCGAAAATTTGTGTTCTTAAAAAATGCAACTCCACTAGCGGGTAGGAGGGTGAAAACAAACTTTACGACCTATTCTCAACCTACCAAATATATAAAAAATTGTCTACTACAAACACCGTGACGCGAAAGTTTTATATATGAGAAATAACGTAAAAATTTATTTCTCTACAATAACTCTTACAAGGCAACGTAAAAAAATTTTTTGAAAATAAAAGTTATGAGCAACGAAAAAATTTTTTTTTCGTTTATAGCTCTTATGAGGCAACTTAAAAAATATTAATTGAAAATAACTGTTATCAAGCAACGTATAAAATATTTTTCAAAATATCGACAACTTTTTCGACTTAAAAAAAAATAAATAACTGTTATTTTGACGCTTACACGCCTGTATTCAACAAATTCTGTGAGGTGTGAGGCAGTGATTTTTTGAAGGAAATAATTGATTTGGTAGTATACAATTTTAAATTAACAATGGTAAAATAAATTAATAACATCCTTCAAATGTAAAGACAGAGTTGCTAAGATATTGCACAATACTGTACATAGAAAACTTTGCACCTCTAACGTTTATTTTTGTTTTAAAAACGGACATTTTAAAATGAGCTTCTAAAACGTTCATTTGTTTTTCTATAATTAACATGTTAAAATGAGCTATTTAAACGTTCGTTTGATATTTTACAGTTATTATTTTAGAAGCTCTTTTTAAAACTGAACAACTTTATCACCTTTATATGGGCTCAGTGGCGTAGATAGCTTTTGGTTCTGGGAGGGCTCCGAAAAAAATTTAAGTAAATATATACTTGTTAGCGTACCCATTGAGTGTATGGAATTTTCAATACTCCCCGCAAACTTTCCTAAAGAATGGGTGTTAAAAATAAGATATGCAAAAATAAACTTGATCTGGTGTACACGGAAAATTCAATTTCAGATAGAGTTTTTTTTTGTTATTGCAAAGAATCAATTGACAAGAACTTTCATATATTTCTGAAAGATGGCTCTTAAATTGTATCTTTTTTTGTATGAGATTTTAAAAGATTTTACTATTTTTATGACGTCTAAAATACATACATATCAAATTGTTTTCCTGCAGCCTAATGATAAGCCTTTTTATAAATTTTTCTATTTTGGGGTTGCATGGGAGGTTGGCGTGTTTGTGGTTGTTTCAGTTTTGTAGTTCAAATTTTCTTTGAAATCTTTTTTTCAAAAATCTTTGTAAAGTTTTCACTATTATGGCTTTTATGGAAGGTGGGCGTATTAGTGGATTGATGTCGCTCATTTTTTCGTTGGTGGATGACTCCCATTTTTCTAACACGCAGCAGTTTTGGAATAAAGTGAATAAATATCTTATTTTATTTATTTAGCTTCCACAAAGTAGTGCCTACCCAGCAAAATTTTTCGTATTGCCTTGATTTGCATTCGATTATAAAACGCATTACATAAATAATGCATTATATTGTATATTACTCGTAATGCAGTTAGTTATGTCAGCCCTTTTTGCTTTTGAAATGAGTGTTCTGTTTTTTTTTATAATTGAAATTTTTTGTTTGACTTTTATTTTTGCTTCAAAAGTGTCAAATTTTATAATTTTGAAAATGAAAAAAAGGCCAGATTTATGAATGAAAAACAGAAAAATGTGTTAAAGGTAAATATATTACATTAATTAATTAACTGATACATATATCTATTAAATAAAATCATTTTTCTCATTTTAAAGAAGAAATTCTCTAACCCTTGATTGGTGTTGTTGATCTGTTAAGCAAAAGATGCACGAAAAAAAATTGATTTTTCCAATATTTGAATCGCTTTTTTAATTTGAGCAGATAACATCTTATTCAATAACTTCTTAGTTGTTAATAAATAAGTGATTATTGAGAAGAAGTTATTCATCAAGTTTAATTTGTGCTTACATAAGTACTCCCATGTCAAGCGAAAGCTTCATCGATTACCTCCAATGACATGCCTGTATAAAAATAATGGGTTCTGTAAGCGAGAGGGTAAGCGATGAATGAAATTTTCTGGATTACTTTTTCGATTATATGTAAGCGAAGATTTTGCTGGGTATTTATATAATTTCAATTTTGGGGTTGTATGGGAGGTGGGCGTTTTAGAAAGTGCATGACGCCCATTATTCTAACACAACTTATTTTTGACATAGAATGTACAATTTTCAGTATTGTAGCTCTAATATTAGCCTCTTTATAGAGTTTTCATTATTGGGGTTATATGGGAGGTAGGCGTGCTTTTCATCTGATATAACCCATTTTCGAACTTAATCTTCGCGTTTTAGAAAAATGCTTAAATATGAAGTTTCATTACGATAGCTTGAAAACTACGGCTGTAATCGTGTCTCAGGCAGACGGACAGACAGAAATAGCTAAATTTACTCAGGTGGTGATGCTGATCAAGAATATATATACTTTTCTATGCCTACCATGCCTCCTTATGGGCGTTACACACGTCGTGACAAAATAATATACCCCTTACGCAGTACGTCTGGAGGTATAAATATTATTATAAAAATAAATATTATTAAAATTGTAATATAAAAATATAATTTCACATTTGGTTTTTATTTTAAAAAATCTCTCGAAACTGCACTGATGAAAATATGTGCTTAAATTACATGAAATTGTGTTCATATCAAACGAATTTGGTTTTGTTATAGAGCTTAAAACAATTTCATTTAAGTTAAACACAACTGTTTTAGAGTTAACTCCAGAGTTAACGCGTCGACTCTTCAATGGGTGTGTTTTAAATAATCTTCATCTTTATTTGAATAAATGCGTTTTCATGTCCTTTTCTATGTCCATTCTGTACTGTACATAAGCAAGTATGATAATCAATTTTGACCCTTTTCATTTAAATACCAACTTTCAGAAATCTAAAATTGTTTAATTTAATTAATGAATTAATTTTTTGTTTATTAAACAAATTTGTAATGTTAATTTTTCAAAGGTCAAAAATGAAATGAGGTCATTATTGTATAGTTGTTGAAACTTATTCGATTTTTGTAATTCTAGTCTGTAAGAATTCATGTTGGCAGACTCTAATGAATTAAAATATAAAAATAAGTCACTGTTGCCATGTTAAGTCCCCGATATTTTTCTAGCATGACTTTACAAAAATAGATAACACCACTCTACGCACAGACTTCAGACTAAAAAAAAAAAAAAACAAATTGGCCATTTCAGCCCTTGAAAGGACTTTGACTGAGCTTCTTATGATCAATTGTGTTGTGTGTGTTATTAAATGTTTGCACACAATGGACCGAGAACTGGACGTACATGTTTTTTGTACGACTCCGAACGGCTAAAGTTCATGTTCTCAAGAAGCTTTATATGGCATTGTTTACTCTCTGAGGTTTGCCATTGTCTGCAGAGAGGTGGTGACCGATCAGAAAAATTTTTTATTGAAAAAAACTTTTCGCCACGGCTGGGAATCGAACCCGGGCTCCGAGCATGAACTCCGGCCACACACTTAACCTGCATGCCACGGTCGCCACTTCAGACTACAGTATTTCAAATTTTCAAAATCGAATTTGTAGTTAAAAAGTTTTGTGCATTCATTAAAAAGTGCTTTAGTTTTATTATAAGTATAGATAATGAAGATATAATAGGTATATGATGAAATATCCCAGAAGGAATATCTTAAATTGTTTCTTAATTGCCTGCATTCATGGAGTTGAGTCTTATATTTCGACTAAAAGATTTTTAAATCTTTAAATATTTAAGCAACATACCTATTTATTCATTTCTACTTTTTCTCCTTCTTAATTATCTGTTTTACAAGTAGCTTGTTTGTTGCTGATGACAATTTCATCTAGAGCTCGTTAGCACGAAACATTGAAACTTTTTGTTCGAATAACAAGTAGATTTTTCAAGTTTTTAACCTTGTTTCTAATAAATTATACAGCAAAGTCATATGTTTGAAAGTTTGACTGAAAGAATGCGTTGTTTTATCGCGCTAACAAGTAAGACACACATACACACTCGCATAGAAACTCTAACACTGACGTGTGGAAATTTACTTCATAGGCTGCCGGTGGCTGGATAAATAAGTTACCTGATTTTGTCGACAGAACTTTTGTCATATCTCTCTTGTCATAACCTCGAAATATTTTCAGGTGGTGGTTGGAAATAAGAGTTGGAAATAAGAGCGTTTATTTTTGGCTAAATCTTTGCCTTTTCAAAACCACTTTTAGTGACAAACTTTTGGGGAGTGAAGAAAAAACTATAATTCTTTAGATTGGCGGAAGAAGGTTTGACAAAAAATAATAATACAGAAAAATAATAAACACTAAAAATTAAGAAAAACTTTTTAATGAGAAAACTCGAAATGAAACACTGTTGTATTCGTGCTGTGCTTGTCGGTTTTATTGTTGTTGTTTTTTTTAAGTTTAGTTGTTGTCGTATTTGCTGCTTGCAGTACGCTTAAAAGTGACAAGCAAAACACAACAAATACTTTGGCAGCATTTTAAGGATTCGGATGTGCCTGACATTTGTTGGCATTCGAGTTGAGTTGACGCTCGCTCACTCTAGCATACTGTGCATACAGAATATTACTAACACATACATATTCCAGGATAAATACATAAAAACACACACGCACGGACTTACACTCACAGATAAACTGCAGAGTACAAGTGGTTCAAATAAAACAAAATAGGTCAAGAGAACTAAACTAAATTAAAGTTCTTGTTGGGTTAAACATACGAATACAATCACAAACGCCGCACTATCAAACCGACTTCAGCATGTGAACAAGGAAGAGATATTAATTTTAAAATAAAACTAACATTTGGCTGCAAGTTTTCAGTTCAGTTTCCGCTTCCGTTTTGGCTTTATGATTGTGTGGAGTTATTTTTGTTTTTTAATCTACGGGAAGTAAAGGAAAAAGTTTTGCTATCAATTTGTCCGGTTTAACAGGTCAGTAATATTCGGTAAGTAATGAATAGATTTTACAGCAACAATATATGATTAATAGAATCCTATTTTTAATCAACTGTCTCTTAGAAATTGTTTGCATATGTTATTGACAATTACTTTGCACACTCACGCACATAGTAATAATACCCTAAAACTGAAGAGATTAAGAGATTTAAACTTTGTGCAAAAGTTTGTACCGCATTCAAATACCGAGACTGGTAAAAAATATATATGTCATCTCAATATATCAATCATCATCAATATATATAGCAATGTCACCTCGTGGGAAGATTTAGCCCTATCCGTCTGTCCGTCTGTCCATAGATGTATTCTTCGACACAGGACACAGGACACAGGATAAAAAGAAGCAGTTGGGATAATGGCATTACACTTGGTACACATATTCACTTGGCCCTAAGGATCTACACTTTTGAATATTTTTGAATCCGCCCTCGAACACGCTGACCGCCCATACAACCCACTGTATTGGAAACTCTATAAACAGCTTTATAATTTCAATCAATTCAAAGATGTGTAAAAAATAACTACACAACATCGGCCAAAACACACCCACCTCCCAAAATCCTACAATAATGATAACTCGAAAAAAATAATTTTAACATAACTGATAATTACCAACATACAAACATGACATGATGTTACATGACTATTTTCAATGAACAGCGCCACTATTTCGAAGCGTTGCTTCGGTATTAACGCCAAAATAGTACCGAATTGACGTTCCAAAAAACTGCCTGCACGGTTAAACATCTTGGGCTAGATTTTAGACAATCCTGAACTGTATGCATGTATGACAACACCAAAATTAATTTCAAATTTAAACCACGTCAAATTCTAAAGCTTAGTTTAAGTCTCGCATGGGTTTAAAATTTAAACCACGTTCAAAATATAGACTTTAAATTCCTATCGGTTTCAATTGGTCAAGCGGTTGTCGATTTGATTTGATGACTCGAGTGATCCTGATTCGATCCTCAGCCAGACTATTTATTATTTTAATAATTATTTTCATGTTAATATAATCCTTATTCCTTATTATTCATTAATTAATGTAAAAATTGCATTGTGTTACATTTTAATTTTTTCCTAGGATCGAACCGCGAACTGCGGCAACCAACGCATTAGAGCTGCAAGTTCTAACCACGGGCTAATCTGCCGCTTGCTGAGCATGAACAAAATATTAACAAAATACAGCTTTTATTATCTTTTAGCTGTTTTGAATAACATTTTAAGCCCAAGGTATTAAAATTCAAATTTTATTCCAATTTTTTTAAATTTAAGTCCAGCCTCGACTAAAAAAATTTCTAGTATTTTGAAAAGTATCAATTCTAACAAAAAAAGAATTAAAAAATGCATTAGTACGATTGGTTAAAAAATTATTCCAAGATTTTAGACCACGCACTTAAGTGCATTATCATAGTTGTTTTATATGAGAGCGATCCTCTTTTCAAGTACTCCAAATTGCAGAAACTCAAATTGTTAGTTGGGGTCAGGGCTACTATCTTTTTTTAAATATGAAGTGCAATATTAGGAATCAAAAATGCAAAATAAAATTGAAGTCATTAAAATTCGCTCCAAGCACATTTATATCGTGCCGGATATTCTTTCAGCGGTCGACGATTTCGACTAATGTTGTCGGCATGATCCTTTGTGATGTTGAATAGAGCTAATCGATTTTTCAAATATACTTAATTTTCAGTACGGTACCGATGCAAATATTGTTTGCTAATTATTAATCCGGAAATATCACGTCAGCATAATATAGAAAAGACGTTGCTCACAAATTCATAATTTTACCGGAGGATAAAAAAAAAAAAAATCTTAATAACTTCTTAAAGTGTTATGTAATTAAAAATTATTTAATGCAAATTGTAATGAAAATCACCATCAAATTCAGTCTTTAAAATCATATTTCAGTTTTGTTTTGTTTCATGAAGTGTATTCTAACATAAAATGCAAAATTAAGATTTCGAAAAATTATGAGTTACGTCCTTTCCATATTATTATTTTATTTATTTATTTATTCAATCTTTTTACACAATAATAAAGCTGACAATGAATGAAGAAATACACTAAAATTAACATAAGATTGAATCCCTAAAAATTGCTTTCAGATGCTCAATTTGAGGTCTTTAGCAATGATTTGGCTTGCACAAAAAAAAATATCAAAGATTATAACTTATACAAGTACAGAATTTGAAATATCTATATTATTTAAATCAAAAATAAACAGCCATAATCTTAATTCTTTAAGGAACACAGTAACATGACGGATACAGCGAACATTTACCGGTAGTTTATTGTAAGCCTGGGAGCAGTACAAGAATACGAGTGAAAGAAAAGTGACAAGTTAAATTGGATGAAAACCACGCCTACATCCCATAAAACCGCAATAATGGAAACGCTATAACGATGCTAATATAAAAGCTAAGCCTCCACCGCACATACAACATCAAAATTGAAAACTATATAAAGAGCCTTCTGTCCAAGGTGCAAAAATAAAATTAGGTCTTAATAAATTTTGTATCGAAACTAAGACGTGTAAGAAAAATGAACGTCGTCATCCATTCACAAACATACCCACCTCCCATACAACCCCAAAATTCATAACCCTATAAATAGGCTTCTTATTAAGCTACAGGCAAAAAATTTGATACGTTTGTATTCTATATAAAAACTAAATCTTGAAAAAAGTGGGCGTCATGTGACTACGGACACACCCATTTCTAATAGAACCAACTTTAGTGAAAACTCTAAAAAAGACTAATATTTAAGCTAAAACAACGAAACAACCACGAACACGGGGGCTTTAAAGGTCATTGACATTAAATCTCATGTTAAAGTTTTGAAATTTTAAACGGCAAGATCAATATGGCGGTAAAAAATTTTAAATATCATTGCATCTATGTGAACCTTATTATAAGGGGTTTTAAGATAACTGATTTCCAATCTAATATATAAAACCTAGAACTCAAAATGGGAATCCATAATGGCGGCTGCATAAACTAACAAAATTGTAACCGTCTTTTCACTCTTGCCGGTTTTTTTCTTATATCGTACTTCCGGACGTCCATTGCAAATGAATTGGGGCCTACTTATTTTGCCTCCTTTAGTTTTTCAAAGTAAACATCAAGCCTTATAATTAATATATGAGTATGAATCTATGAATAATAAACGGACGTGCATATTCCAAGACCAAAAATAAAAAATCAATTATCAATCGAAAGCCAAAAAACTATTTCTAAACAGAATATCGGGATACTTAAATTAAAAAGTAAGTTAAAGTAAGTTAAGTAATTAAATATAAATTAAAATTAACTATTATGTCAGTTTCGTTCCTATTTTTTAAGAAATTTCTGCTGCGTAACGCCTTTTCGCACGTACTACATATTTCTCCAAATATGGCAGTTGAGGACGACCAGCTTTTGAAGTGCTATCTACTGATGGTAGGCCGTGTTTCTTTATAAATGTGTGCTTGAAAGTCAATCTGTATGTTAAATTTTTAAAATATTAGTCTTCCAAAAACTTTTAGGAAACGACTCTGCAAATCTCTTAAAAAATTGCGAGATTTTTCTTGTAAGTAATAACAGTTAGTTTTTTGGATGGTTTGGATGGTTTCTACTTCTTGTTGCCTTTACGAAGCCATATTTGGAATAATAAAAATTATGTATGAGGAAATTGTCTGGGGAAAATTAAGAATTTCAAAAAGTCCCAATAATCGCCAATTCAAAAGCTAATACATAAACAAAATATTGAAGGCCCTTTTCAAATTCAATGTTCATAAGTTTACCTAACTTTACCATTTTTTTGAAAGTCTACATTAAGTTCATCTTAAAAAAATTATAATATTTTTTTTATATTTCATAATATAGGTTTATATTTCAAAATATAGATATGTAAAAGTGGTAGAACTCAAAAAAGTGGTACGTTTAACATAATTGTGGTTAACTGGCAGTGCTTGGAGCAATTTGCTTCAAAGCCGGACTGTCTCGCCAAACTTTGGTCGCATTAACCATACTCCACGCCAAGTTTTATGTTTAGGCAGATCAGCAGATTTCTATTCCAAATACGAGCGAACAAAATTGAAGCAAATGATTGTTGTGGTCTTAATCTTAATATGCTTTATTCGGATGTGTTGCTTATAACAAAATATATTTACATATGTGTGCTTGTCTGTTGGGAGCATAACTTGATCTGCACAATGTGCTATATGAATAACTGGATGCGACCAGCAGACAAACTAAACAAAACCACAAATTATAACGAGCTACAAATGGAATATTCTAAAGCGGAACGCCTTTGGCAACGCCTGCAAAAAACACTCATGAAATTTAATTCCATTTCGTATGACAGGAAAAACCTTCAATGCACCACACGACACGACCACACAACCGCACAAACATTTAGACAAATACATTTTAAACTTATTAGCACAAAAAAGCTCTACACAATCAGCTTTTCTAATTTTGGCTTTCAGTTGCTTCATTTCGTTTTTGGCTTTATGCGCTTTATTTATGCTTCTTTGCAGTTGATCCTTTTTGTTTTCTGCATGCTGCATCCTAAAGAATCCTCCGTCCATAAATAGCAGTAAAAAAGTTTTCCGTGTTGTTGTTTTGCTGCATGGAGCATGCTTTTGTTTTTGTTTAAGTTTTATCTTTGGCGACAATTAATGATAATTGTCTGTCGTCATAACTTCTGCACATGTTTGTGTGCGGTCAAAGTATTGTGGTGTGGGTTGAACTTTGTGTCTGTGGTAATACCTAGTAAAGTAGTGTCGAACTGTTGCTTAGGGGTTAGTGGCTATGTAAATCAATGAGGGACTGAGTGTGGAAGCAATTGCACTTAAATACTACCACTTTAACGCCAACAAAATTAAATTCAAGCAAAACACACACATATTAAAGCTATATGCAAATTAATTGGCTTAAAATCTGATTAAATGTATTTGTTGAAATTTTTGTTTTTGGTAATGACGTGGCAGAATATAACTTCAATAGCTCGGTGTACACTAGGACAATCAATTTTAAAGCAAGCACTTGAAATTCTTTCCTTTCAGTGCCTTGTCTGTAGGTTGGAGTTGCGTAGCCCATTTTATGTAACAATATTTTCTTTGGTCCTCTCGATTTTCGATCCGACATTTGTTTATTTATTATGTATTTTGCCAGCAGCAGCAGGACTCACTGACAACAGACACATTCTTTGCGAAGCTGTTGCACTGCACGTGCACCGGAGTCTGTTCATTTTTGGTATTATAGAGAAGAACAACATGAAAATACATCACTTTTATCTCGAATTTTGCAACTACAACCTTTTGTTATTGTTGCTAAAAAAAAAATATTTATTTGGCTCAAAATAAATTCATTTTTATTCATACAATTTTCATGACCTTCAGGCTTTACCACACACGGAATAAATTGTATGCCAGCCGTACGCACTCAAGTAAAAATTTGGGCGATGAAAAATAATAATAACGATAATCATAAAAATCGCGAAAAAATCTACGCAATAAAAAACGAAACTCTATGCTTGAATGGTGTATCCTTCAGCAGGTATGGCATTCGTGGTTCACACAGATCTGTGGCGTACAGTTCATGTTTATGTGGCGTTTCATGGTTGTGGTTGGATGTATGCAACGAACATTGAAAAATTGCTGCCATTCACTATACATAGACAAGTATTTGCCAGGCTGCTGAATTGGCAACAGTTCCGCCCCTTTTTTATCAACTTTTTATTTCATTGATATTAAAATTGTTGCGATAAATTGATTTATTTTCGGGTTTTTTTTGCTGGCAAGAGTTTTAATGAACTCTACCCGGAATTATATCTATTCGATTAAGTGTGGAACCAGAACGCATTTTTTACTCACCACATTGGTTTTTGCTAAAAAAAAAAATAAAATTCGTACATATTTATTTATTCATGTACTAACTAGTACAATGAAAATGTATTTCTTCTGTTCGAAAATCGTTTTAATTCCGATGAATGTATTTTATTCAATTAAATTATATGTTTTTATTAGTAGAATTCTTGCCAGAGTTTAAATTTCTGTTACGGTTTTGTGGAAATTGTGTTAACCCCAAAGTCATAAGTTACTGCATTTAATTTATGGATATAAATATGTGTAGAAATTTAATTTGAATTAACACTTCAAAGAAATTGTCTAATGCAATGAGATAAATATGATTTCACGAATATGATATTTACTGCATCGTAATTAAAGATTGAAACGGAATGCAAATAAATGAAAGCTCGTTTAATTATTAAACTTTAATACATGAGTAATTATTATAATTTAAATAATTATCGGAGTACTAACATGGTTTGTTTACTTAATTTAATTGCAGGAAGTTCAAATTAAATAAGAACACTTTTGATTACAGATTTCGTCAAAGCAAGAGAAAATATATTTTCATTTGTTGAAATATCTTTAATTTGCCGCAAATTTTCGCAAAAACTAACTAAACCTAACCTACCGACATAACAAACTACACTACAGTATTGCGCGCAGTATTGCCAGAAGAGAAATTTTTCCTAGTTTTATGGGAATTTCCGACCTGAAAGGGCAAACGAGCAAAATGAGAGCATTTTTATGAGAAAAATGTTATTTTTCAGAAAGTTGACGAAGTATTTTAGTTCTGTTTTCATCATATCGTCGTCCGGGGATGCATGTGCTTTATGTGTAAAAAACAGATTTTGAGAAAATTTAAGTTTATTTACTTATTCCAGTCTACTGATTTATTACACTCTTACAGACTATACATATATTTTAACTAATAGCTAATTAAAAATAGTGAATAGAATTAATCTAAATACATGTTCTGACCAGGGACCGAAAATAACTGTTATTTTTCAATTTTTAAGTGAAAAAGACACAATGAAAAACTTGTCGAAGGACTTTTTCAAATATACCATTATGATACAAATGGCCTCAGCTTCACGAATATTAAGTGCCTTTTAAATTTTCGACTGTTTCTATAAAAGTTAAAAATTAGCTGTTATTTTTGCCTTTTATTTTTTCGGACAAAAATAACGGTTACTTTTGACTTTTATTTTATCTGTCAAAAATAACAGTTATGTTGTGACTTTTATTTTTTCGGTCAAAAATATCAGGCACTTTGTATTTTGTTAAAGGGCCCTTGACCAATTAAAAAATTATTGATACCATATGTAAATTGTGCGCACCGATGAGACGAAAATAATGGTATCAATAGTTTTTTAGTCGGTAAAACAGCATTTGAAAAAACACAAATTGCCTGATATTTTTGACCGAAAAAATAAAAGGCAGAAAATAACTGTTATTTTTGACCGATAAAATAAAAGTCAAAAGTAACTGTTATAATTTCCCGAAAAAATATAAGGCACACAATAACTTTTATTTTTGTCGGAAAAAATAAAAGTTAAAAATTAACAGTTAATATGTGACTTTTTCGATAAAAACCATAACCGGTACGGTCTCTGGTTCTGAAACATTAAAATTCAAAATATGGGCATCTCCCAGTGGCACGGACGTGACATTCGCACAGTTTTAATTACTCGAAAAACAAGAAAGAAACAAAATGAGCCGATATGTATTTTTAGTGTTCTAACGCGACGAAAGAGTGCTACATTTTATAAAAATATTGGCAAGATTTAGTACAAAGTAATAAGCAATCATTCAATGGAACGGACGCGACAAAAAACAGAAGTTTTTTAAGCTCGTATAGAAATATGCAAAATTTAGCTAATTTTGAGAACTTTTTTTTATATATAATATACATGTTAATGGAGGTCAAAGGCTAACTATTCTTTGTAGACTTATGAAATATAAGAATTATCTCTTATACACCGAGAAAAAAAACTCGTAAATTCAACAATTTCAGACCTAATTCTAAATAGGTTTTGTATTTGTTTTGTGCTCAACAAAACATCTTTTTATAGTTACAATGATGGATTTGTTAAAGATTGCAACAATTTTTTTGTTGGATAAACCATTAATGTATTTAAAAAATCTAAGAACAAAAAATTGTAAATTCAACAAGGTTGGTATTTGAATGAAATAAGTATGGGATTTGTTCCTTTAACAAGGTAATTATTTAAAAAATGTAAGAAGAAAAATTGTTGTTTTTACTAAATTGTTGTTGTTTTTATGTATAAAATAATGAAGCAATAAAATTCACATTTTTAAGCATATTATTTGATTTTATTAAAAATATCTGGTTTTTACATATGTGTTTACAATGTTTGTTTGTTTACATGTTTACATTTGTGTTTACAAAATTATGTTTTTTTTTTTTAAAGAAATAAATAAAAAGTTGAATTAATTTATAATAACACAGGTTTACAAATAAGGGTCAACTTTTGAACCAGAGATGACAAAAGTGGTTTCGTATGTATTTGTACGCGCTGAATTCAAATCCGCAGTCTGTTTTGTCTATCAGGTCAAGTTTTGAAGATATTGGCCAAAATGAAAGTAACCATGCATTTTATTATATATAAAATTGCTTATTCAATCCCTACAAAAGTAAATTTAATTTGGCCGATGCATTAAAAAGATATGGTTCAATTAATTGAAAAATAACCGTTTCTAACATTTTTGTCTGTGTCTCCAAAACTTAACCGGATAGAAAAAATAGACTGCGGATTTGAAATTAGCTCGCAAAAATACATATGGGACCACTTTCGTCTTCTCTGGTCCAAAATTATGTAAACGTGCAATTTAAAAATAAGTATTTCGAATATAATTCAGTTAAAACAACATAAGAATTTTCCTTACATTATAAGAAATCACTTATAAAGAAATCAAAGTTCCAACTTTTTTAAGAGCTGTTGACCTGACTATAAAAATATGCTTCGTATTCCACCTTGAATACTCGGCGAAGAGCAAATATGTTTGGATATTTCTGAGGACTGCAAATTACTTAACATTTTTTAATATATTTATTACTTTTTCTATTTTAGGAACTTTCTTCAAAGAAGATATTTGATACATATACTTCTGCAGAAACATCCAAACAAATTTGCTCTTTGCCGAGTATTCAAGGTGGAATACGAAGCATATTTTTATAGTCAGGTCAATAGCTCTTAAAAGAGTTGGAACTTTATACAAAACTTCATTTAAGTATACGTAAAATTCACAGAGTTTGTCCGGGGATTCTCCTACAACTAGTACCTTCGGCTGCATTTTTAAATTATCATTCATTGAAGTGGCATTCGTATCGTGTTCCGTTTTTTTCAGATCATTTATACAAACTAAGTGTACTATCATGTCATTTTGTCCGTCTGCTATTGTAGGTTTTAAATTTCTGCTTATTCGAGGAGGAGGAGAAATCAAGAAATAAAAATGCTGAGAGTCTAAAAAAATAAGATTTGAGTTAGTTTCAAACACATTTTTTAATTAAAATGTTTACCTTGACAGGATTCTATTGACAGCATTTTTTGAAAAAACTGCATATTGAAGGCATCTTTTATGGAATTCGGAAATAGGGCATCAGAAAGTGCTTTCATATAAGTCGCAAAATTTTCAAATAACTCTTGAAAAATTCCAGTTAAAGAATTTTTGATATCTCCCATGCGAAAAGCAGATTTCTGTTTCCAATGCGTTGCCAAATCTCGTGGATTATTGTGAGCAAACCATACTTTTTTTGTTGATATTCACGATCAGATGTGGATATGAAATACTATTTGATTGCCAGATTTTTAAAGAACTTGCTTCCGTTCCCGTTGTTGGTTTCGTAAGTGTTGTTGTTGTTATGAAGAAGTGAAGAAGTTTGCGTTTTTTTCATAGTAATTACTGCTTTAACAACATAAAAGTGGGCTACACTGAAACATTAAGCAAACATTAAATTTAATTTAAATTTATTTTGAACTTACATTACTTTTGCGCCATTCCATCAAATTATGGCAAAATTTTATTTTTTCAGCAATTAAACTTCTTTCATTAAAAATGTCGTCTATGTCATGACAATGCATCAATCCCAAAATCTGTGTCGTTCTTACGTTTCACTCTACCAATGTTGAAATTGCTGCGTCTGAAAGACTCCATTGAATGAATAAATTTGATATATTTTCATCGAGGTTAATAATGTCAAAACTGCAGTAGTCCACAACATCCTCCGACTCAGTTTCATCCATAAAGATCTAGAACGTACATGTTTCAATTAAATACAGCCAGTGCCAAAAGAAAGTGAACACGACTGTGTGTTGTTTTAAATTTCATTTCAGGCGTTTGCTGTACGGTTTGATCAACAGTTTTAAGTTTTTGTAAAATGGTCTTTTATTGTTCATCAATTTAAAAACAATCAACAACAAAAATTTAACAAAAATACAAAATATCCAACGATTATAACAAATACTTATTTTTTCAATACTGAATTCATATTTTTTTTTTACGTAATGCTGCACTGTTGACTATCTTTTGACGCGTAAAATCATAAGTAGGTTTAGTTTTTGCAGAGTATATTTTGTTGTTGCAACATTGTTGTTTTTGTTTGTTTATAAATTGAGAAACAATGAAAGACTATCTTACCGAAACTTAAAAAGTTGGATCAAACCATATTGCAAAAGCCTGAAATGAAATTGAAGTCCTGAAAGCCAGTCGTGTACACTTTCTTTTGATTGTATTTGAAAGTATTTTATATATAAAATTGGAAAACTACCGAGTGCTCTCGCATAGTAGAGTAGGCTGATATCAGAGTGAACGCTATGAGGCGAAGCAAGACAATACTCGAAGCGGAGTAATTTTGCTTTAGAGCCCAGTAATCAACATTTGAACTGAATTTTCGAACTTTCGCGAATTTTATCTCCTAAACCAATAGAGACCGAGACTTGTTTATACACCATTGGGCTAAGAGGGTCCAAATACATTAAATAAAAATAAGAAAAAAATGTTGGGGACTGGGCCCTAAAGTAAAATAGTGCCCTCGAAGCTCAGGACTTTGTCTGTGTTTTAGCAGAAAAGGCTCTGATATAGCATCTACAAGCAAAGCTTCAATTAACGCTTCGCTTATGGCGCTCGCTTTGTTATTAGCCTCTATGAATAACACTATGAATTGAATACTTACTTTTAATTTTATTAATTCCAAGCAAAAGAAACAAAATTAAATATTAACACAAACGCTGCGCACTTGACTACAACTCAATTTGATATACACACATACTTTGTTTTATTACAGTGTTGCAGAACACATGGATGATAGGGCTGCAGTACAACATTTCAATTTGTTGTACAAACAGTAGTAAACTAAGTTCGTTCGCTTAAAACAATCATGTAATCACATAATCTCAAATATTTAATGTTAAAAAATATGAATATATCGACATAATTTATTTTAAAAATATAAATATTCGCACAGCTCTGCTTGGAATCTTTTTATTCACCTAGAAATTGGCGAACAAATTATGTCGTTCAACATAGTTTGAACGCTCAAAAAAGTTGATAAACCTAATGGTTTTTACAATTAACAATTTTCAACAATTTTGCACTTATAGCAACAAGTTTCTCATTTAAATGGATCAACAGAAATTCCACTTTATAAGTGACAAATAATTTGTTGCTTTTACTAAGCTAAAATTTAAAAGTCAACAATATATTATTCATTCTAACAAGTTTTTTGTTGTAACAACAAAAATTCTCATAATTTCGAATAAGTGCGAAATATTGTTGTTTTTACTATATTTTTTTTTCTCGGTGTATTTTTTTAAATAGATATAGCAAGAATACGGACGCGACATCATGGACGCGACAAATTTTTCCACAGTAGTAAAATACAGTAAATTTTAATTTTAATAAATTTTAATCAAAATACATAATAATAAGTTTAATTCAAGTTACATAGCAGAAATACTAATCAAAATAAAAAACAAAATAAAGTTAAAAGCTGTTAGAGTGCTTTATTTTAATGTATTTCTTCACTTTTGGTGGACCTTTTTTGGGAGATGCCCAGTCTTTGATTTCCTTTTTACGATTTAAAATTTCATTATTTAATGTGTAATTAAATAAAATACTGTTTGTGCATTTAGTGTATGAAACTATGCAACATTTACTGATGTTCAAGTTTTAATTGTTTGAAACACACCAGTGGTACTGAAAGGTCACTTTGAAGATTAATGCAGTCAGATGTAGTTGACACTCTATAAAAGAGTTTAACATCATCTGCATACATTAAACATCTAGCAAATCTCAAATATTTAGGTAAATCATTAATAAAAATTAAAAATAAAAGAGGTTCGCAATGGCTACCTGGTGGTATGCCTGACGTAGCATCAATAGCAATATTGGAGAACCAATCTTTACATAAAGTTTTCTATGCTTTAAATAACTTTTAAAAAATCCAATTAAGGAATCCGACAGTCCGAACTTTTTTAGTTTGTTTAAAAGAATTTGGTGGTCAACTTAATCAAATGCTTTAGAGAAATCAGTGTAGATAACATCTAACTAAGTACCGTCTTCCATTGCATTGATTATATTTTTTGAAATAAGCAATAAATTTGAACACTGGTTGACCTACCAGGAAAAAACCCATGTAGAAATTCAGAGAAATAATTTGGCTATTGTGCATTGTTTCACAATTGCCCTGTAATTATTTACATCACAACGATTGCCAGATTTAAATATTGGAATAATTAAGCAAGTTTTCCAGACATCTAGAAAAATACCTTTTCATATAATATTAATATTTACAACACAAAGTTTGAAAAACATTGGTGGGAGATCCCCATGTTCAAATTTATAGCTTGGTTTAAGATGCGAAATTGCTAAAGCTACATCATCACCAGAGACATTAATAACATTCAATGAATTGAGAATTAGGTCATCAGTATTGCAATCATTTTAATTGTTGTGAATATTTAAGACACATGATTTTCATAAACATTTAAAAAAAATTTAACCAATTTAATTTCAAACCATCAAATTCCATGCTGGTTGGATAACCAGTCCAAAAATACTTTGGGTTGAATTTTAAACTATTTTCAACATTTAGAACGTAAGTTTTAAAAAGCAAAAAGGGAAGTTAAAGCATGAAGCCATTTTTTTCTAAAACTGCTCGATTGGATTTTCTGAGTTTCTTAACATATATTTGTGTAAAAATAACAATCCCAAAAACATATTTCCTAATCCTTGACCTCAGGTACAAAAGGACATTTTCTTACATTACAAAAAATCCACTTTGCTCTATACGCCATTTCAAACATATTTTGGTGTGAACCCAATTTGGCCCCAAAATTTCGTTCACTCTCAAATCGAAGTATAAATTTGCTGGGTGCAAGTTTTGTTCGTATTAAACCCAATCAGCCAAATAAGCTTGGAATAAGCTTTGAAAAAGCTTAAAAACGTAAGCCCCGAGCTTGGATGACTCTTTCCTTTACTTTTGTAGAACGCTTACATGTAGTTGTAGAATAAACGAAAGCGAACCCTTGGAATAATATTCCTTACTTCAAGCTTAATCCAAGTGTTGTTTTTACAATTGGATATAAGTGTTTTAATAGGCCTTTTCAAAGAGTGCTAAATTCAACAAATCATAGCATGCGCAAAAAATTTTTATTCTGTGGCTCAGTTGGTAGGCCACTTGATTACTTGATTTGTTGTGATTTGGACGACCAAGGTTCCAGCCAGAATATGTTTATTTTTTTTTTTATTTGTAATTTTCGTTTGTTTAAATTTGAAAACTTGCATTCCATCAAAAATTTTTGTGTTTGCCGTTACCAGGGATCGATCGCGCGAACCATCGCATATGAGTCCGACTTCTAACACAGTCTGACACAAAATTTCTGACACTTCATATTCAATTAAATAAATAATATTTTACAAGTCCGTTATTGACCTCAAAATTCACATATTTTCACTATTGAAAATTAATTTGAGAAAACAATATTTTTTGACTCACCTTATTGAACATACTTTGCTTTTTTGTCTGCTTTTAAAATTTTTTATTTATTACAAATATTTAAAAACATAAAAAAATTAGTTAAAAAAGTGCACTTTGTGCACTACTATGTTAGTTAAGTGCACATAGAGCTAAGTGGTTTTCATCATTAATCAAGTACAACATTTTGTATTGAAATTTTGCTCTTTACGCCATTGAATGGCTTATGTGGCAAGAGGTCACCAACATTGCAGCCAAAAACGTATTGCAGTTTTGAAAAATTTGGTATCAAAAATTCGAGATGGCACTTTTAAATCCAAATTGTCAAAATGGCGGATGGTGCACATGAATCCCAGGACGATGATATACATCAATAGTTAAATTAGGTCATTTTAAAAGTATTGTCAAAAGTTAACTTTTGTATGCATCTCCCATACAAAATAATGTAAAAAATTAAAGTCCAAGAAAGGTACTCGTAGGAACTGACCGATTTCAACCATTTTTGAAATTTTCCTTAACTAGTTTCAACTAACCAAACACACAAAATTTCATTATCATAGGAGCACTGTTTCTATTTTTTTACCTATTTTGTATGGGATGAATCACTGTGTGTCATGCCAAAAATCTAACGTTAGAAAAAATCTCTTGTTAAATTGACAAAAAGAATTTTTCAATTACAGACCGACTTAAGTAAAATTAATTGCGTTTAAAGCGTTATTAAATATTTTTATACCCCCACGCGTACTGTGTAAGGGGTATATTAATTTTGTCGCCCTTAAGGAGGCGTGGTTGGTATAGAAAAGTATATGTATTCTTGATCAGCATCACCACCTGAGTTGATTTAGTCATGTCCGTCTGTCTGTCCGTCTGTCTGTCCGTCTGTCTGTGGACACGATTACAGCCGTAATTTTAAAGCTATCGTAGTGAAATTCGATATTTAAGCTTATTTTAAAAAAACTAAGATCAAGTTCGAGAATGAGCTAAATCGGATGAAAACCACGCCTACCTCCGATACAACCCCAATGATGAAAACTCCATAAAGAAGCAAATATTTAGGCTACAAAATTTAAATTCGGTATTTGTGCAATCGATGTCAAAACAAAGGCCTGTTAGAAAAATGGGCATCATCCACCCACTAACACGCCCACCTTCCATACAATCCTAAAATTGAAAACTATATAAAGAGGCTTGTGTCGAAGCTTCATAAATAAAATTGGATATGTATTCATTTTATATTAAAACTACAGCGTGTTCGAAAAATGGGCGTCATCCACCAACGAACACGTCCACCTCCCATACAACCCCAAAATTGAAAACTACATAAATAGGCTTCTGTCGAAGCTACACAAGTAAAATTACATATTTATTCATTTTATATAAAAATTAACTTTACTTACTTACTTAGATGGCTCTTACAACCGTTGGTCGGTTTTGGCCTGGTCTAAGAATTTTCGCCAGCCTCTTTTGTCGTGTGCTTGCTGGCGCCAGTTGGAAATTCCAAGCGTTGTCAGGTTATCCAATGCCTGGTCTTTCCAACGGAGATGCGGTCTTCCTCGTCTGTTTTGGCCACCGCTGGGTACCGAATCCAATATTTTTTTCGCTGGAGCTTCGTCGTTCGTCTCTCGACATGACCTAGCCAGCGAAGCCGCTCAATTTTAATACGCTTGACTATATCGATGTCGGCATATAGCTCATACAGCTCATGGTTCCATCGTATTCGGTACTCGCCATTGACGCAGATTGGACCATAGATCTTGCGAAGGATTTTTTCTCGCACGCTCCCAAAGTCCTTTCATCAGAGCTGCTCAACGTCCAGGTTTGTGATGCGTATAGTAGGACGGGCATGATTATTGACTTATAGAGCGTCAGTTTTGTTCGTCGAGAGAGAGCTCTGCTTCTCAATTGCCTACTGAGCCCAAAAAAACACCTGTTGGCAAGAGTTATCCTTCGTTTAATCACAATACTGATATCGTTGGAGGAGTTAATGCTGGATCCCAGGTAAACAAAGTCCCTCACTACACGCAAAGAAATTTTTCGTTTACCGCAACTGAAAAATTCACCAACTATACTTCGTTTGCGAACTTTATTTGCCGCAAACGAATATTCAGTTGTCATCAACTTAAAAATATTCTTGCTTGCAACGAAAAAACATCGAACTTAATGAAATTTTATCATTGTTTTAGTAGCTCAAGTTTAGCCGAGTGTGCTGGCGTTCGAGTCTAGGAACTCTATGGACCTGGGTTCAATCCCCAACAAGAACATCAAATATTTTTTTTTTTTTAATCAATGTTTTTTTTAAGTAAAACTTATTTTGACGGTTCCTTTTGACCAAGCAGTTAATGAAACAGAATTAGAACTTCAATAATTTAATTAAAATTTTTGATACTTACACAGCCAAGAATCGAACCCACGTCTCCCGCGTGCCAGTCTAGCATGCTTCCATTGAGCTATTGTGAGATATTGTCTAGAATGAATTTTTTATTTACTTAAGCTGTAACACATTCTTGTTTTTTTCGTTTATGGCAAATATTTAACATTTGTCATCAACGAAAGCGACCTGTGTAGCAGTTGTGTGACTGTGCTTGTGATTCACAGTTGTGTGTCTGTTTCTTCACACTCTTAAAATACTTCCTTTTCGTTGATGGCAAATATTAAACGCTTTTCATCACCGAAATCAAGCAACTTTTTTTGTCAGTTGAGAACAACTCGCTTATAACAAATGAATTTCTTTTCATGCAAACGAAGTTTTCAGTTGGAAAAAAAAAATTTTTCGGTTGCTGCAATTTAAAAATCACTGCCATTTATGACAAACAAAATTAATTTCTTGCAACTAAATAACGTGTTTCCCGCAACTAACCATTATTATGCCAACTGTTCAAACGTTTACAAAAAATGATTTGACCCACGACAAACGAAGTTCGTTTGCAGCAAACTGGCGATAAACGTTTTTTTTCTCTGCGTGTACCTCAAAGGAGGTGTTGTCAACAGTGACGTGGTTTCCAAGACGCTGGGACTGTTTGTTTGTTGACACAAGATACTTCGTTTTATCTGCGTTCACTGCAAGACCCATTCGACTCGACTCTTTTTCTAGCCTGGAGAATGCTGCACTGACTTCGCGCGTATTTTGCCCGATGATGTCAATATCAACACTCTTATAGAAAATTGTGCCGCTGCGTCTCAGGTCAGCAGCTTGGATGATCTTCTCCATTACTATATTAAAGTAGTCGCACGATAATGAATCACCTTGTCTGAAACCTCGCTTGGTATCGAACGGAAGGGAGATGTCCTTCCCGATTTTCACTGCACTGCTGGTGTTGTTCAGTGTCATCCTGCAAAGACGTATATAAACCATAGTGGTGACCGTGGCATGCAGGTTATGTGTTTGGCTTAGCATGCACGGAGCCCGAGATCGAATCCCATTCGAGGCAAAAGATTTTTTCAATAAAACCATTTTTCTGATCGGTCACCACCTCTCTGCAGACAATGGCAAACCTCAGAGAGTAAATAACCATGTAAAGCTTCTTGAGAACAAGAACTTTAGCCGTTCGGAGTCGGCATAAAACATGTAGGTTCAGTTCTCGGTCAATTGTGTGCAAGCATTTAATAACACACATAACACAATTGATCATAAGAAGCTCGGTCAAAGTCCTTTCGAGGGCTGAAATGGCCAATTTGTGTGTGTGTCCAAAGGAGTATTTCAATATTAGAAAATTACTGTATGTCAAATAATATTGACACTAAGATACTGAAATTTATTACAGCGATAGGCTCAATTACTGCAAATTACTGTCAAGAAAGTTGTCGTTATATGATAAAGAGGTGTGGCAATATTAAAAAATCAGTGCATCTCGAGTAGAACTGGAACTAGGTTACTGATATTTAGTACGAGGTAGGCACAATTCAAGCAAATTAATGCCAATAATGTGGCTGGTATTCGATAAATGAGTGTGGCACGGTACATAAACTATACACCGATAAAAATTGATGTATATTAGGAAAAATATAAATTCATTGCAAGAATTGACAGAATTAATTGGCTGTTTTGTTTTGCAGCTGCAATATTTTGAAAAAAAAACAACGTATTAGATATCGATGAGATGATATTGTTCGGTGATATGATACGTATATTATTCCTTAAGTGTACATATATTTCTATAATCTATTCATACAAATAAAATCGGATTTACCTGAAAATAAAATATTGAAATATGTAAATAAAGTTTTACTTAAGACAAACTTAATCGCTCTCAATTAGTAAATTTAAAATCGGTTTTTTTTAATAAAAATCATAGTGAACAAATGCAAGGACATCCATTGAAAACGCCCAAACACTTTCGCCTCCTTCCTAATCCGCTACACAAAGAACCTAGTCAGCCCGCAGACATATCGCACGTAGTTCATTGCACAGATAAAAACTTGTTCCATCTTTTATCTTTTTGATCTTAAAGTTTGCTTCGAGTACGCTTCTTTTGCTTCCTATCTTTGCGACCTGCTGCCGTCACTCGCTCCAACACCTCCACATTTAAATGCAGTTAGTGTGATTGGCCCACAAATGGTAATAATAACTCTTACGCTCCGTTGCCTCCACTGAATTCATAGGGTGAGTTGACTGTGTGTGGCGGAAGTAGTAGTTATAGTAGTAGTAGCTAAAGGAGGTAGCAGGATGATAAGGTCGGTGAGGTCGTTGTGAATCCAAGGCGTTCAACTTGCATTTGCAGTGATTTATTTGTTTTCAAGGAAGACGTCTTCGAAGCCAACTGCACTTATCTACAACTTATCACTGACAGCGAAAGCAGTTGTGCCATTTTAGTGTTGCCACAAAGGAACTTATTTCTGCTTGAGCACCTTCGCTGAATTTTCGCGTATTTATTTATGACAAGAACTGAAATTGGAATCTATTAACAACTCATAGTGAATATATGAAGTCAGTGCTCAGCATATTTCATTTCGTGAACTGGTGAAAAAAATTGCCTTTAACGTTGGTATGATTTTATTAGTGAAATGCTGAAAATGTGTTCATTGCTGCTGATTCTTCAATTTCCCCTCTGCATACAGTTAGCTATATGCAGACCACCGTACAGTAGAGAAAAAAATGTTCTTCGTTAAAAGTTTTTTTCGTCGGTAAGTTGAAAAGTACGAAAAATTATTTTGAAAACTTAAAGAAGGAATTCAAGAATCGTGCAACGGACAGCCTTTAAGGAGCTGTTAGCATTTATCGCGAAAAAATGTAAGACTTTTAGATTTTTTTATATTTAGTTTGATGGTTGGGTCCAGGACAGCAACAGCGTAATCCAGCTGTCAGTCATGCGGAGTAGAATCTACAAAAAAATGTTCGTGTGTTATCTTCATACATATGAACATATTACGTCATTCCATAAAGCGGTGTGGTGAATAAATAGAATACACAGAATACAAAGAATTTTAGACCGACATTTTGTATTGTGTGTGTCCTCACGTTGGTGCGTATGTATATGAGCAAACTGTTACAACAATTTAAGAGGCTCAACATCTGTTGGAACATCATTTAACTTTATATCTACATTAACGTCTGAAGATAAACTTCTACACAAGTTTGTTCAAAGAATTCAATTAAGAAGTTTTTCGTACTTTCTAAAGACATGAAATTTTTTTTTTATTTTGTGTACAAATTGAACAAAGTATTCAAATAATTTTCTTATGGCTTATGGAGGGGTCAAGTAAGCAGAGAAAGTTCTATGTGTATAAAAGTTGTTGTTAGTTAAATATTAAATTTACTTTGATATTATTTTCGTAAAATATTTTAAGTAACCTTTCTGCTTAAGTAGTAGGTACCGACAACAAATTGGGTTTTGTCAAGTAGAGCAGCTGAGTTTATCATGGCAACCTAAAGATGATTCCTTGGAAAATGGCAGTGCTGACATAGTCTGAAAGTTCTTAGATCATGAACTGAACTACAACAAAAAATAAAATTAAAAATTCAATCAGTTAATTGAATCATGATTTGCTGTACCTACACAGAAGTCTGAAAAATGGCTGAAAGAAAATTAAAAATTGTACATTAATTTACTCTGAAAATTATTTTCAACTTGACGTTTTCGAGTATACATATATCAATATTTTAAATGTTTAAGTGCAAGCAAACACTAAGTAGTGACAAGCAACCTCTGTTTATAATGCCAAATCTGATATTTTATCTTATAACATTGCTATGGCACACGTTATTCTTTTAATGGCTTGTTTGAAAGGTATATCTGTAGAAGTTTCAATAGGTATTCGGTATTTACATAAAAAATAATTTGTTTTTATAAAAATTCAAATTCGTGTTTGTGCCAACATGATCAGAAATGTTGTTCAAACTATAAGAAATTATTAACACGAGCTAAGAAAATGCGATGCATATTTATTTAAAAAATAATATAAAAAAAAGTGCAACTATAAACAAATTTTTTTATGCAATTAACCATTGTTTATTAAAAAAAAAACCAAACAAATTGATCATTTCAGCCCTTGAAAGGACTTTGACCGAGCTTCTTATGCTCAATTGTGTTGTGTCTGTTATTTAATGTTTGCACACAATTGACCGAGAACTAGACCTTCATGTTTTATGCCGACTCCGAACGGCTAAAGTTCATGTTCTCAAGAAGCTTTACAAGGCATTATTTACTCTCTGAGGTTTGCCATTGTCTGCAGAGAGGAGAAAAAATCTTTTGTTTCGAATGGGATTCGATCTCGGGCTCCGTGCATGCTAGGCCACACACTTAACCTGCATGCCACGGTCACCACCAGTGTTGCCAATCTAGCCTTTTTGAGGCTAGATCTAGCCTTTTTTTTTGTTGCCTAGCCTCGAAAATTACCATCTAGCCTCTAGCCTTTTTTTTAGCCTTTTTTTATTTTTTTCTAGCCTTTTCTAGCCTTTTTTAATATTTTGCTTAAAGATGAATTACTACATCCAATTTTTTTGACTTTGCAATTTTGAAAGTGTGAATCTTCTATTGCTCTTTTTATTCTTTTAAAGTGGTTAAACCCAAATATTTTCTGTTATAGAGAAAGAAAACTCCAGTTACTCTACAGAAGAAATAACTATAATTGAAATATAATGGCAAAAAATTGTAAATCACAAGTAGAATAGGAATCTAGCTGGGCAGAAGCTAGAGATTCATTGAATGAAGATCCGTTCCAAGAGCTATCAGATTTGGTTTTTAGTTTTATTATTTTGGCATTAAGCAACGCTGAGGCAGAAAGAATTCTTAGTACAACGCAATTTATAAAAAAAAAACAATGAAAGAAACCGTATTCAAAATGGCATGCTAAATTTTCTTCTAACGATAAGATATGTTCTTAAAAGAAAACGAGTAAAGAAAGTCTAGTCCGACTATGAAATACCCTGAACCTCCTATAATATTTAAATAAACTATATATTAAAATACTAAAACAAATAGAAGTAATTTCCTATTTTTGTTTAAAATCCATGTATTCTTTATAGAACTAAATAAATAGGGAGGAAGGCACGTTCGTAGGTGGATGACACTTTTTTGTGAGCACACCTTAGTTTTATATAATTTGATCTCATACCAAGTTTTATCTCTGTAGGCCAAATATAAACGTTTTTAAAGTGTTTTCCGTATTGTGGCTTGTATGGCGCTCATTTTTTGAACACATCTTAGTTTTGATACAACAATCTCAATACTAAGTTTTATATTTTTGGCTCATATAAACCTCTTTATAGCGTTTTTACTATAGTGGGTTGCATGGGAGGTGGGCGTGTTTAAGGGCGAATGACGACTATTTTACATCTTAGCACACATCTAAGTTTTAATATAAAATACATATCTGATAAGTTTTATCCCAGTAGTTCAAATAAAAGCGTCTTTTTAATAGTGTTTTCAATATTGGAGTTGTATGGGAGGTGGGCATGTTCATGGGTGGATTACTCTCATTTTTTGTGTACGTCTGCGTTTTGATATAAAATAAATACATTTAAATTTTATTTCGTTAGGTATACAGCGATTTTTATTTTTTAGTTGTATGGGAAGTAAGCGTGTCCGTGGGCGGATTCCAAAAATATTCAATAGTGCAGATGCTTGGGTTCATGTGAATATGTGTACCAATCTCAACTCTTTCTTAACCTATATTTACAGACAACACATAGACAGATGGACGAACGAGGTGACACTGATCAGGAATTTATATACTTTTCTATACCGGACTCGCTTATTTCTAAACGTTACAAACGTTTGCACAAAGTCAATATACCTTGACATTACAGGTTTAGGGTATAATAACGTTAACAAATCTAGCCTTTTTTTAGCTATTTTTTTAAAGCCATCTAGCCTTTTCTAGCCATTTTTTAAAGGCCATCTAGCTTCTTTTCTCAAAACTTTCTGGCAACACTGGTCACCACTATGATTTTTTCACTATGTCTCATATATGCCGTTGCACTATGCCTAATATATTATATCCTTGCTTTATATAAACAAAAATATTTTGACATTTGCAAAGTAGAGTTTTGTGGTGCTCGAAAAAAAGTACATCACCATTTTTGTCTGCACGGTAGATACGTTCCTAAGTAAATCGTGTAAAAAAAGTTCGTGTAAAAAATACAAGTGGCATATGGTTTATATGATATTATATATGTATACGGTAAATCTAGTGATGTGTTCCAAAACTTTGAAAACCGTGAAAGTTGAAAAAATATTTAATTGTTGCCTATAAAACCGTGCAAAAACAGGAATGAATTAAGGAACGTACTGACCCGAACGTATAAACCTATTAATTTGTATAAAAAAAAACCAAAAGAAAAACGAAGCAACAGTACCACGTAAAAAAAGCAAGTGTGCAACAAAAATCTAACAAAAACATATATCTTTAAAAATATTTCATATTAAAATTTTGTAAGCCAAAAGGCTCAAACAAGTTATGCGTAAGCATACAAAAGTTTCAGAGAGAAGTCAACGAAAAGTATACAAAAGTTAAAAAACACACTTTTCCAAAATTAATTAAAATTGAAGTAAGCATGAAAAAAAATTTCAATATAAATAGATTCGAATGAAATGACAAATAAAAAATAATTTGTTTTTGTCGAAAAAGATTGCCAACTAAAATCATAAAAAAATATTTTTTTTAAGTTGGTAAATTTATCCATGCTTTATGATTGAAAATAGGGGTAAATTTCAATACAAACCTCGCTTAATAAATAAATCCTGTCTAAAACATACATTTGTAACTGACTTTTAATAAAATTTCGATACATAAGTGTTTAAAAACAAAATTTAAATTATTTATTAAACAGGTTGCAACCCTTTTCTGCTTAGCAATATACGGTGTCGAGCGCTCACACTCAAGTTTTGAAAAGTAAACGAAAATTGAGAAACTGAACGAAAAATTGCCTACGCACAACTTGGGCGACGCAATATATTGCTGAACAAGTACGTTCTTTTGCTCTCTAGCTTTTGTATGCTTACGCATAACTTGGTTGGGCCTAAAGACTTCATACAACAATACCTTATTCAATGGTTGAAAAAAAAAATTATAACAATGCAAATTATTGCGTCCTTTGAACTGCTTACTTCAAACCAAAATATTGTACTAAACAACAAAATTCTGGTTTCATGCAGAAAATACAACGGGAGAAATATACTATAGAAATCGGGTGTTCCCCGAAACTTGTTAACCAGTGACCGGCACAATTTTTAGAATTTCTGAAGTGTGGGCATAAACCTATAATATTTGAACACAGCATTAATATTATAGGTGAAAAACAAATTTCTGTGGTGGTAACCCATAAAAAAAATACTCAATTTGAAAAGAAATCAATCTACACACTAAAAAATTTGTATAAAATTTTTACACCGATCGGTGTTCCAGAGAGTCCCACACCGTTCGGTGTTAAAAAAGACCGTGTTAGAGTGCTAGAATTTTATATCCGAAAGAGGAGATTTTTTCACACCGATCGGTGTTATTGAAAAATATCCGATCAGATGTTTGTGTCAAACCCTCTCAGGCGTTTCTTTATAATAAGCAAAATTATGATTGTTTTCAACACCGAACGGTTCAATTTTTTAGTATTCGGATGTATGTGCTTGTAGAATTTTAATTTATTCATTCAAAATGCTAAAAATAATTTTATACCAAATATAATGCAATTCATGTTCGAAATTTGGATTGGATTTAGTTCTATTTAAACCGTTTTTTTTTTTTTTATTTTTTTACATTAATATCAATTTTGGCCAAAACTGTTTTCACGAACATGACTTATAAGTCTGAACTTTCATTTTCAGTCTTGTGAAATTTCAATTTTCAATTTGTTTGTCAATGCTAACGTGATTTCCATGTTGCTTTTCTTCTTTGCCTTTTCTATTTTACACCGATCGGATAAGTTTGTCATTTCACACCGGGTAAGCGGTGTAAATAAACACCGTTTGGTGTAAAATATGTAAATATCCGCTCACCGCTGTACATTTATTTTGGAAGTTTTTAGTGTGTACCCAAACAAGTCAGCGGATCAGCTAGAGTAGATTGGTAGATGGGTACTTGGGTACAATGACACTTTTACAAAAACAATATGTATGGCATTTGCCAATCTACCCAACTACCCAAGAAAGTGTGAATACCCCTATTGAGTATATACTCAATGGTATAATGAATTTGTTTAGATTACAAATTTGTATGTCATGAGAAATGGATTTTTTTCTACAAATTAAGTTTTCATTCAAACAAAACAAATATTTCGGTTGCTGCAGTTTAAAATTAACTTACGTTAATGGCAAACAAAATTAATTCCTTGTAACTAAATAACGCGTTTCCCGCAACTGACTATTATTATGACAAATTTTCAAACGTTTGCAAAAAAGAACTTTAAGCACGACAAACTAAGTTCGTTTGCAGCAAACTGGTGATAAACTTTTGTTTTCTTTGCATGCATTAGATTTTCTTCTTGATTTTGTTTAAGAAGAAATTTCATACAGCTACTAGGTTTTTTTATTGGTTTTTTTTCAGAAGGAATCTCATTAAACAACAAAGTTTACTACATGATTTGCTCTTCTTCTCAATATGACATTTATTAATAAGAAATAACAAATAAACGATACACAAAGTCTAGGACTTGAAAACAAAGTCTTGAAAATATGGATTTTAGAAGATGTCTAATTGAATAAATTAAAAAAGTTTTTCTTAAAACAAGGAGATTTCTTCTTAAAAAAAAATCCTCTCCTCTTTCGTCTTTCATATTCCCTTGTGTTAAATAAGCTTTAAGAAGAAATATTATAGATTTTGTGGCATTATTTTTCTCTGTGTAGAGGAGTAATTCTATCAACAGATGAACCAATAATTAAAACGATACAGTACTTATATTAAATTTGCGAGCACTTGTTAGTAATTGCCGTTTTTTAATTTAGCTTTGATGCTATGACTTAAATAGGACTCTTTTTTCGTACTTTTCAAAGTCTATAGCTTTTAAGGTTCCCTTGACCTTGGATTCTAAACATCCGAACGTTGTTACCCACAGCTGTATGCAACCACACACAAAATCTTAGCATTTATAAAATGACGTAAGTCTTTCGGTCGCTGGCTCTCAGTCTCTAATGTATTTACTTGATGTCTCACACAATAGCCTTAATATTTAAACATATTATGAGTTTGATATTTAAAAATATTGAATGAAAATTGCGCCAATCCTCCATAAAAAGTTATGCCATCCCCCTTATACAATGTATGTGCTACATATATGTACAATATTCTACATACATTGCATACATTTGTATACCATACATATACATCCTATACAAACATACTGTATACATATATATAACACACATTGTTTAGTCGGTTATATATTTTGAAGGGATAATTTTTTACTAATAAACATACTTACTGAACCACTTTTGCCATAGAAAAACTATCAACAATGCATAAATGTCACAGACATAAAACATCAGAACAAAAAAAAAAATAATAAATAAATATATATATATAAATGTGTGTGTACCCTATATATTAGTTAATAGCACATTAATATGTTCCTCAAAATTGTTGGCCACTTATAAATATGAAGTTCCATAACGTCGAGATGCTCACAGTTTACATATAAGTGAACGAGGCAACAAATGCTCACAAGACAGTTTGTCGGTGTTGAGTTGACAGCTAGAACAACAAAGATTCGAATAAATTTATTTTTTATTTTCATCTTATGATTTTTAACTTGGCTTGACAGTTATTTCCATTAAAATTATTACTTTATCTTAACATACTAAAATGTCTTGTTACTATGTTGGTACGCGTTAATCTCCGAAACAAAGCAACCGAGTTCAATAAAATTTTCTTATTATGATCCTATTGATAGCACTACACATTGTTTTTATTTCATACAATTCTGTGCTAAAAATAGTAAAAATTGACGCAGAGAAAGTCAATGCCCAAACTCAAAATCCTCTACGTTAAATCCCTCAGGTTTATATGTGTAAATAGTTAAACAGAAAATAATATCAATATATTTGTAAAGTGCGTCTTCTTGTTTATGTTGGGTTTAATTCTTACAAAGTAATTCGTTATTTTAACTTGAGAATACTTTTGCACTTGCCTCAACAGAGAGGAAAATGATGAATGTGGTAACTTTTGCATTTAAAGTTGTGCACTTATTAAATATACCGTTTAAAGGGTGATCTTTTTGCTATTTGTTTTTTCAGTGTTTTTTCAGTGATTCGTAACCATGAATCATTTTACCATGAATAGACTAACAAACGAACAGCGCTTGCAAATCATTGATTTTGATTTCCAAAATTCATGCTTTGTGAGAAATGTGTAATCGTAATAATCCACCCAACGAACAAACTATTCAAAGTATTGTGACCAAATTTCCCGCCTGTTTCACTTAACTCGACATCCCGTATACGGAGAGGAGAATCCGGAAGAGAAGGAGGCTGCTGTATCCGGAAGTGTCAAGGAAGATCGCAATATGTCAATTCGTCGTCGTTCCTAACAATTGGACTTGTGTTATTCGACCACCTTGAACATTAAATGTAAGGACCTTGCTATGAAGCTATACAAAATACAGCTGGTGCAAGAATTGAAGCGGGGTAGCTTACCTCAACGTCGTTTGTTTGGTGAAT